>OZ038359.1:8323566-9573566 GCA_964035985.1 Panagrolaimus superbus
GTTGGAGGGATATTATTTATCTTGTTTTTTATTATTATTGGGGTTGTTGCAAAATATTTTTATTTAAAAATGAAAGAAAATAAAAGGATTTCATTTATCCGAGAAAAAACAAATTTAATGATTTCAAAAACAAATGTTTCCCAAAATTGCAAATATTGGAAGCTGCTTTTGGATGATAAAGATGTGATAATTGATTATGAGAATGTGTTGGGGAAAGGCTCAAAAGCAACTGTTTACAAAGGTAATTAATTATAATAATATTTATTCAAATTTATCCTCCTTTTTCAGCTATCCTAAATCCTTCGTACTCTTTCCGCTCCGATTCTTCTTCAACGTCAAAAGTTGCGGCAAAAGTTTCAAAAAGTTCCGAAACAAAAGATATCGAAGAAATTATCAATGAATTAAATTCTTTAACAACTTTAATCAATCATCCAAATATAATTGAATTTAAGGGTTGGACTTTGGCGGGGAATGTGCCTGTAATATTTATGGAATTAGCAAAAACAAATTTATATGATTTTGTCAAAACTTCAAAATTCTCAGATGCTTTTGTAAAAACATGTTTACAAATTTTGTATCAACTTTCCGGAGCTTTAGCTTATTTAGCCGAAAACAAAATGATACATCGAGATATCGCGTGTAGAAATGTTTTATTGATGGAGACAAATGTGGCAAAATTAGCCGATTTTGGACTTTGTTGTAAATGCAATGAAGCTGGAATCTATCAAGATTTGTTGTCTAAAAAATTTCCAATAAAATGGTTATCAATTGAAGCCCTCAAAGATGGAATATTTTCAGAAAAATCTGATGTTTGGTCATTTGGAATTCTTTGTTGGGAAATTTTTTCATTCGGTGATATTCCGTATGGATCAATGTCCCCAAATGAGATGATAAACTTTTTGATAAACGGCAACAGATTGGAAAAGCCAAGCGATATTACTGATTGCATTTACGAGCTAATGTTAAATTGTTGGGAAAAAGATTCTGCAAATCGTTCCAGCTTTAAAGAAATTCAAAATAAATTGCAACTTTTGTTAGAGTATGGATATTTGCCTTTAAAAAATGCCTATTAGGAAAAATGAATTTTTTATGATAAATAAATTGATATGATAAATATTTATTGGTATTATAAATTATTTTTTAAACAAATGTGTTAAATGTTTCTTTATTCCTCCTTTGGCTTAAACATTGTTGAAAGCTGACAAAAAATTAACAAAGTGTTCTGATTTAGATTAGTAAAAGTCATCCGACTCGAAATCCAAAATATCGGGTTTCGGATAGAAAAAAAAACAGAACAAAAATTTCGTTGGATCGATCCGATCCAATCGAATTGTCGGATCATTTCATAACGTCGCTTGCCTTTCACTAATTCTTTGTCACCAAAAAATTATCAAAAATTTTTGCATTATTATAATTTTAATCCTCATGATATAACGGTATTGATAAGCAATCACTGTTTATTTATAGAATTTTTGAAAATTTTTATCTGTCTTCCTTAATTTTTTCAATCAACATTCCTTTAAAAATATTAAAAAGCAACAAAAAATATAACTGTATTAAATTCATTAAAATTAAAGGGTTCAAAGCAGAGAATTGTTTTGTTTGACTTTTTTTTAAAAAATGATTGATTTTATTTTGTTCCCCCCACCTTTGCCTTCATCCTTTGTTCTAACCTGTTTTTTTACATTTAAACAATAAAGAAGACAAAAAAAAAAGAAGGAACAGGTGTGTTGCATTTAGAAATGATTTAATAAAAATGAAACACAAATAACAAAGGGGGGAGGGAAAAAAGAGAGAAGGAATTTGACTTTTGCTTCTTTTTTTACTACTTTGTTTTTAGTTAAAACAAATTAGAGTGAAAAATATTTTTTCAGTGATTTAACAATATTGTATTTTTTTCGAGTTTTAATTCTCATCAAAAATTGCATATATAATTTAAATCTCCCCATAATATTCCAGGAAGCCATGACAGCAACAGCAGATGCATCAACGGGCCTTTGCGTAATGCTTGAAGAACTTGGAAATAATTCGAACCCAAATATTGATGATCTTAAAAATTTTTATGCTTCTGTTTTTGAATTTGGTCATTTAAATGAATCTGCGGTGCTTGAATTTAGTGATGCCGAGAGAATTTCAATCATAAATAGTTATCCTTTAGCCGTTGAAGCTGCCGCAAAATTGACTCCTGAATTAATTCAAAATAAATCCGGTTCAGAATTGCAAAAATTGCATGCGGAAATTAAACTGGTTACGGATGACCTTTTTGAACTTTATAAAGCTGCCGTAGAAGACAAAGTTCCAACAAATGTTGAAGAAAATATTCAAAAACTTAAATCCAATCAATCTTAAAAAATTGAAAAAATGTGAGGTTCATATTTTTTGAATGTATGTTTTTCAGCTTTTTGTAGTTTGGCTTTTTTGAATAATTATTATAATAATTAAAGCATGTATGTAAGAAATAAAAAATTTGAATAAAAATGGTCAATCTTTACTTTTGTGGTTTACAGTAACCATGGGTAAAAAATATTAATTTATTCAATAATAAACTAAACACAAAACTTTATATAAAAAAGCAACATACTTATTTTTTAAAAATATTCAAAAAAAATTAATGCCTTTCTTTTGCTCGTATTGTAAAAGCTAAGGGAGATTTAACAAGTCCAGGCTCGTATTCTTCTGGAGGCATTTCGCCATCTTTTTCTGGCAAAAATTCAAAATGTTGGAAAAATGTTGCCGAAAATAAAAATAATTCCATTCTTGCGAGGGATTCCCCCAAACATGCCCTTTTTCCGACCGAAAATGGCGTAATTCTATCATCTTTCACAAAATTTCCATTTTCATCCAAATGTCGAGTTGGATCAAATTTATTTGGATCTGAAATTTGAATATAGATTTTTGTTTTGTAATTTCGTAAAAGGGGTCGGAGATGGGCGAAATTTCCGTTCCATATGTTTTTGCTTTTTTGACATTTGAAAAAGCTATGCAAAGAAATGTTTATAAAAAAATGTTGATGAATCATTTTTATTTGTGCAGCAAATAAAAACCTCAAACATCACATTTTATCTCTCATTCTCCCCCCCCCCTATTAGTCATTTGATTTCTGGATAGTCTCTAATCGATTAAAAAAACCATTTTTGCTTTCTTTAAAGCATTTTTCCTTTTGCTAGAAAATGTTTTTTTGAGAGAAGCTTTGAGGCTTTTTTTATTTAAGATTTTTTTAAAAGTAATTGTTTTTTTTTATTAAAATATTTGAATATTTAATTTTAAAAAACAAAGCTGTAATAAAATTTAAAGCTTTGAAATATAATTGTGTATAAGCAAATTTTAAGAATTGTTTCATGAGAAAGGTAAAAATGCAGAAGGTACTTTGAATATATTCTAAACTATACAGTTAAAAAACAAACAAAAATAATAAAAAATATTAATTTTTACGATTTCGTATTAGAGATATTTATCTGATATTTTTGTAACTCAAATATGTGCTTTTTACTTTTTTAAATATATCAAAACAAAATAAATTAAATTAAATTACCTGGAAAAACATCTTCATCAACATGAACAGATGGAAATTGTGGAACAAGAATTGTCCCTTTTGGAATAAAAAATCCATCAATTTGCATATCTTCGCTTGAAGTTCGTTGCAAATTAAAAGTTAAAATTACAGAAATTCTTTGGAGCTCTTGTAAACAGGCTGTAAAATATGGAAGTTTTGTTTGATCCGACATTGTTATCACTCGATCTTTTCCAATTTCCCGATCAATTTCTTCATGAATTTTCTTTTGAATATTTGGATTTCGAATCATGTGAAGGATAAAGGTTCGAGTTGACGTACTTGTAGTTTCCATTCCAGCTGAAAATAGATCATAAATTGCAGCTGAAAGTTGTCGATCACTCCATTCTGGTGAATTATTGGCATGTTTTCGTTGTTCCATTAAAAATGCGTCAATGTAATCTCGAGGTTCCCCTTCAAAATTAATTGTTTCCCGATGCTCTTTAACATGCAGATTCATAAAATCTAACATTTCAAAATGTCTTTTCATTGTCTTTGAATAAATTCCACCAAAAAATGGATCAAGATATCGAAATGGAAGCCATAGCTCACAAAGGAATCCAAGGGGATGCGCAAAAAATAGAGCAGTTTCAATTAACTTATTTCGAAAATCAAAAATAAAATTTGAGTTTAAATCAACTGTTTGCCCGAAAGCTAGTTGATAAATTACATTTCCAATTGCAGTCTAAAATGTTTTACACAAAATATATTCACATTGGATTTCATATATCCACTTACCGTAAGAACCTTGGATAATTCAATTGGTTTTTCATTAAAACTTTTTATGTATTCACAAACGCCTGTCGCTTGTTCCATAATGGTTTGCTCTAAAATAGGTCTTCCAATTCCAAAATCCCTCAAAACATGTAATGCAAAACGGCGCTGCTCTCTCCAAAATGAATTATCATTAAAAATTAAGCCGTAATCTCCGTCAAACATTGGCTTAGCTAAATTAAATTGTGGTCGTTGAGAAACTTTTTCACCATTTTTTATAAAAATTTGTTTCATTTTCTAAAAATTAGTAATAGCCCATTTTCGGCGTTTTTAAAAGAACAAAAACATACTTCGGCACTTGAAATTATTATATACGGAACTGGCAGCCATATAGTCATAATATCTCCGTATTTCTTTTTTAATTGTAAAAATTGTTTATCCAAAGCTTTGGCATCTATCATTGGAATATTTCCGATAAGGGGATACGGTAAAGGTCCTGGAGGTAAATTTCGACGTCGCCAATACAGTTGATGAAATAAATATGCAAATATTACAGTGAAAAAGATCAACAAAATCATTGTTTTAAGTAACAGAAGTTTTAGTTCCAAAAAAACCTAGACACGTCGTGTTCAAAGCAAAGAAAGCGTTCTATTTTTCAAGCCGATGTCTGGCAAAATGTCTTTTTTGCAAACGCGAATTGCGGGATTTTCAAATTTTTTCTTGGAGAAAAATGCCGATTATTTCTTTGGCACTTTTTTTTAAACAAAAACTGATGGCACCATTAAATTCCCCATGGCCGAATACCTATATATGCAAAAAATTAGCTTAAACGAAAACAAAAATTTTTTCAGTGTTTCTCAACCTTTGTTTTTTTTTCAAACTTTTGTTAAAAATTTGAACAAACGAAAATTGCTGAAAAATTTTTTATCACCATTTAAGCTAATTTTTTGCATATATAGGTATTCGACCATGGGAAATTTAATGGTGCCATCAGTTTTTGTTTAAAAAAAAGTGCCAAAGAAATAATCGGCATTTTGCTCCAAGAAAAAATTTGAAAATCCCGCAATTCGCGTTTGCAAAAAAGACATTTTGCCAGACATCGGCTTGAAAAATAGAACGGTGAATTCGATGTGTAGAATCAATAAAACACCACCTAATTTTTAGTAATAAGAAATGGCTGTTTTCAAAAATTTATTTATTTGTAACCTGGGTACTCTTTTTTTATTTTTTAACAAACAAACTAATCCAATCAATGTCAAAACTGTCAAAAATGAATTTTTTGAAAACTCTTGTCTTTTTTCCTCTTTTTTTGTGCAATAAAAATTTTATTATCTTTTAATTAAAAAATAAAATTTCAGGCTACGTTTATTTTTTTCAACTTTTAACCTTTTACAAAAAAACAAAAAAGCGTTCTTTGGCACAAAATTTGCCAGTTTTCAAAGAAATACACTTTAATTAAACTTTTTGCTTTCTTTTTTTGAAAGAAATATGAATAAAAAAATAAATAAATGTTGTTTGTCTGGCTTTTTTTACTGTATTCTACCAACATAAAATATTACTAACAAATAAAAATAAGTTTTCACAAAAAAATATGAAACAATTTTATCGTGAACAAGATTTTCAAATTTGTGTAATCTTGTAAATTATAACATTTTTGATTAGGTCACAAATCATAAGCTAGATATTTGGCGCCATTACCGTAACCCTTTTCGTTAAAAAGAATGTTACATTTTTTGAAAAACTATTTTAATGGTTTATATTTTTTAATGCGACGAAAGCTTTTTAAAATTGCATCTGACAAACCTTATTTGTCGTAAAAAAAGGTTTATATCAAAAATGAATCATTTAATTGTATTACTTTTTTGTTATCAATGATTAATCAATCATTTGCAACATCTTTTTTGTTTCATTTTGTGTTTAATTTTGTGTTTAAAAGAAATGTTTTTTTGCGTTTCCAACACAAATATTCTCATTAATTATTTAATTAACAAACGAAATATAATTTTTGAAACAATCATTAAAAATACATGTATATTTGATGTACCCCAGCATCAGCAACAAGGAAATTAAAACATTGAATTTTCATTTTTTCATTTTTGTTTGTGTTCACTTTTTTTTATAATTACTCTAAAAAATGCACATATTTTTTTGTCATTAATTTTGAGCAAAAGTCAGGAAAAATTGCCCAAAAACAAATTGATACTCATCAAAAAAATCAAAACATCACTATTTTTTTCATGGATGTTAATCAGTTTTTGATAAATATCAAAAAAAAAACCGGTTAAAAAACAGAGTTTAATAATAATTTTTATAAAACCCAAAACACAAAAAAATATTATTTATTTCATAAAAACGAAATAAATAAAAATAGAGTAGTTTGTGATTTGAACAATATTTATTTAATTAAACTCTCGACGACATCAACAACGACAATGAAAATGGCATGTCTGGAGAATATTGCTTTGCTTTTCTTTTCTTTGAATGGCATCAGGAGACTGCTCATAGGCACGTGCCATTTAAAAGATAGACTTCAATTTTTGCGACGGCCATAATCTGAACAAAATATACACAAAAATTGTGTCAATTTTGTTTATTCAATGAAGCATCAGCAAAATTTTGTGTATTTTAAAAATTTTGAAACTATGAATATGATTCACATCAAAAAAGGGATGAACACAAAAAAAAGCTGACGTATAATCCCAACAACCATTTTTTAGCATGAAACATAAAAATTGTGACCATTTTGTGATGGTCGGGGAAAAAAAGAGGTGTGTTTGTGTGTATAAGATTAATTGTATATTATATAAATATTCTCTCCATGGTTATAAGAATATTTTTTTTCAGTTCTGTCAGTAATACTTCAATTATTTTTTCAAATACATACTTTTGAAACTTTGGCTTTTGTCTCAATTCTTTTTTTTTTAATTTGTACTTTCACATGTTTGTCTCTCTTTTTTTCTCTCTCTCCTCCCCTGTTACTGCAGTAATAATTATTTTATAAAAAAAAAATTTTTGAATTCTTAAAATAACCTTCCAAAAAATTACTATTTTCACTTTTTTTTGAAGCCAAACATTTAATGAGAAATGGTTTTTTTCCCCCCTTCATTCTGCAACAGCAGAAGTATTAATACAAGTATTGTTGCCATGGGGCATATACATACACCAACCGGGGTAAGCTTAGGTAGGTTGTTGCTATGGGCGGGATCTTTTAAACTTTAGATTTTTAAAAAATTGTTTATAAAAGGGTTTTGGGGAAATAAAAATTTATTGCAATAAAAATTTTTATTTAAAACTTGGTCGAGAGATAATTCAATGTTTGTGTCTTTAACAAACTTTTACATTATAATTGTCCAGACAAATATGAAAAGATGTCTCCGCGTTACTGTAACTGTAATAATTTTCAAATGTTGAGGTTTTTTTAACATAAAAAATCTCTTCGGATGAATTTAAACTCAATATATGTATATATTTAAATTTTTAGTCTAACCTTTTTTTCCTTCGATAATCCATCACTTCAATTATGTCTTCAAGCAAACGTGAAGAAATGAAAAAATTGTTCGTTGATACCATCGCTTCAACTTTAAATGATGAACAAAAGAAAAAATTCAATGATATCATTGATAATAAAGATCTTACAAAACAACAAATGCGAGATCAAATTAAATCATTCTGTGAAAGTTGCGGAGATGCAACTGCTGTAAGCTGCTTTTCTTTTATCAAAAAACCATTTTAATTAATTAATTTTATAGGCAAAATTCCAAGAAGTACATGGAAAATTCGAAGCTAAAAAAGCTGAATATGCAGCAAAGATTAAAGAAAATGAAGGAAAACTTTCTGCTGAAACCAAGGCCCTTCTTGCTCAAGCTAAAACCATTCATGAAGATTTAACAATCACTCATGCCCAAGAACATGAAAAAATGCAAGCTCTTTTAGGTGGAGCTCCTGCAAGTGCAAAGGATGAATTAAAGGCTTTGGGAGAACCATTCACAGATCTCCTTAAATAAATAAATTTAATCCAATTCTTTGTAAATGAAATTTTAAAGTTTGTCTTAAACAAACTAAATTTCTCTTTAATCATTTAAACTGCTTTTAGCAATTTTTGATAAAAAAATGTTGTGAATAAATAAACTTTTTTGGTAAAAGGCGATTGTAAAGCAGACAAGCATACGGTAGTTTAAAAAACTACTGTACTTGTTCATAAAGTACAGTATACTTCAGCATGTAAGTACAGTATACTTCAACATGTATACTAACATAAATACTGTAACTGACAACTACTCTGTTTTATAAATAAATATAAAAGCAAATTTAACAAAGTAATAAAGTAATAAACGAAAAGTGAATAACCTAATGAATAAAATGGAATTATAACAATAAACTCACAAACAAAAAACTCAATTTAATTTTCAAGAATTTCAATTTTTCCTTCATGAGTTGCCAAATAAACTTTTTCAACGACACTCAAAAAGAGACCAGTTTCAACGACACCAGGTAATTCACGAATCATTTGATTTGTAGTCTTCCAATCACGGTCATCAGTACCTTTGGGGAAATCCCATTGAAGAATATAATTTCCATTATCAGTGATAAGGGGGGAACATTTAGTTGAAGCAATTCGAAGAGTACATTCACCACCTAAAAAATTTAAACATTAAATGCATTTTTATATACGCAAAAAACAAACCAAGAAGTTCTTCAATCCATTTTTTAACAGGTACATATGCAGCTGGTACAACTTCAATCGGAATATTCTTATAATTTTCTCCAAGTTGTTTAGATTTTTTCTTGTCATCTGCAATTACCTGTAAAGAAGCTACATATATGAACAAATATATATTAAAAAGGTCAAAAAAAGCTCACAATAAACTTTTTTGCACATGATTGAACAATCTTTTCTTGGGTTAAACAACCACCACCACCTTTGATAAGATTAAGTTTTGCATCAACTTCATCAGCTCCATCCACATCAATATCTAATTGATAATGTTGTTCAAGAGTTGAGACAGGTAAATTTGCATCTAATAACCATTTTCTTGTCTAAAATACATAATATAATTATATAGGTTCCAAAGTGATAAAGACAAAAAAACAAACCATAAAAGAAGTTGGAATACAAACAATATCCTTTAATTTTCCACTTTGATAACGTTCTTTTAAAAATTCAACAAAATATTTCACTGTTGAACCTGAACCAACACCAATCTTTTGTCCATTACGAATGTATGCCTCTCCACATGCAAATGCTGCAGCTTTTTTAGCTCTTTCAATAGGTTCTTCTGGATCTGCAGATAATGAATTACAAATTGATGATACAGATGTACCAGACATTGTTCTACAAGAATGCAACGGTGATAAATATAATAGTTTTTGATTATTATTAAATAAAAAATTGCGCAATAAAATATATTTTGGCGCCACCAAAGAAATATATTTTGATGATGAAGAAAAATATGCGACCGTCGAAAGCTGCTTCCCCAACATTGGTGGTGTTTTTCTTTCCACCCTTTTTTTGAGACAGAAAAAAAAATATATATAAAATTTGTGCGCACACTTTGCTTTGTTATTGAAAAAAAAGAAATAGAGTTGTTTTTATTTGTGTTTTTTCTTTAAACTTTAAAAAAAACACGATGAAAATAAACAAAGTTTAAAAAATAGACGAAATAATAAAGATGTTTTTGGAGGTCATAGGATGAGGATTTGAACCAAATACATATAAATTTTCATGATAATAAGATGATATTATCTTATTGACAGCTGTTGCTGCTGCTGCTGAGATGACATGACAGAGACAAGCTGGCAGCATTTTAATTTGCAAAGTTTTTTGCAAACAAGTTTTTCGGGAGGCATACTTTTGAATTTATGAATAAAATTTAACCGATTTTTTTTCTTGTTATTAAAAATGCTAAAAACAATTGCTAAAATTATTTTGCTTTTAAAAATTTATTACCTGTTAAAATAATGTCCCTCGACGTAGATTCAATTTTGAGCCATTTAATCTATTTTTAATTCTAGAAAAACGTACAAAAATATTTTGTTGAAAAATATGTTTATAAACAAAATCTCGATACGGTTTAATAAAATACAGTAAATTCAGGGATTCCAACAATAAATTCATGTGAAAAATTAACACACAAAATGGAGTTATCATTGTACCAGATTTTATTTCTAAAAATATTGTAATCATTAAAATTGCGATCGGTGTTAAAAATGATAAAGTAACAATAACAATTTGAACCAACATTGCTCTAAAGTTTGGGTTACTGTAATTGAAATTTGTCTCAGAAAGAATGTTTTCGGGCGACATACTTGTGAAGCATTTTATGCATTGCAAATGTTTGTGGAGTTAAAAATTTTTGTAGCGTTTTAAGTCGAAATGTTAAAATTACAGAAAATGCTAGAATAAAAACTGGAAAAGTAAAAAATAGAATGGCTAAAACATTTATAATAATATAAATATTTCCAGTTGAAAGTTTTGGATGAAATCCAATAATATTTGGATAAATTTTGAGTAAAGTTTTAAAGGCTGGGACATCTTGGGATGTGAGTTGACGGGTTAAAATTGGATCAAGTTCGGAGATAAAAACAAGAACTAAATGGTTTTTTTATGTATTTTGAGTACGGTATTTAAACACAGTATTCAAAACTTAAAAATCGTTTCAAGACATTTGCATTTTAAACGTTTCTCAAAATCTTGAATTTATTTATTTTTGTATTCAAAACAACATTCTTACTGTAGCCGAAATTGTCTTTATTACTTTTTTGTCATCAAAACATTTGAAAATTAATGTTTTAATTCGGCACCTGTTGTTTTTTTTCACAAAAACAATTTACGTCTGTGTTTTTACACTATTTTTTAAAGCCCATGTGTAAATTTTATATTTTAATAACGTTTTTAAACTTAAAAAAATGTTCTTTTAAACTACAGTAAATATTTAATTCAAACATACTTAATGGTACCGCAGCTCCAGAAGTTAAAGCGGAAACCAAAGAAATTCCAAAAATTACATCATTTCGATAAACAAAATGTAAAAAAGTTTTTTGAAACATTGCCAAAAATCGATAAAGAAGAGTATAACCTTGAATAATTGCCATCCAAATTAATAATGTGAATTCAGAATACAAAAATGCAAGGCTCCATTTTGTATCTAAATCAAACATTCCATTTGAGACTCCAAGCAACATTGGCCAAAATAGCACCGGATGAAAGATAAAAGTAATAATATTAAATAAATAATCAATTATTAATTGAATTATCAACAAATTTTTATAATTTCCCATAGCTTTTTTTGATTGTGTTTGAATTATATATATCATAAAAGGCATCATTATTGTGTTGATTGAAATTAAAGCTGCTGTTAATCGATAAAATACTGATATATAAGATGGGTGATAAAAATCCGAAAGAGTCATATTTTGGAATCTTAAATAATCATTTTTGCCCATTTTCAAAATTGAAAACCATGATAAAAATGTATTTAAAGGATTATCCATTTTTTAAATAGACTAATTTTTACAGAGAAAATATATTAGAAAAATTTTTTCTTCAGAAAATTAACTGAGATAAATAATGTATTTTTAAAGTGAGAAAAATACAGGTGGTTTTTTTGTTATTCCAAAAAAGTCTCTCATTATTTTCTTTTTTTTACGCCAATAATTAAATTTTATTTTTTATGAGTAGAAATAAATACTAAAAAGTTTATTAATTCCTTTTAAACATTATTTATTTCGTTTTATTTATGACAAATGTTGAAAAAATTTTAAGACTTTAAAAATTAGAAAGTCAACAAATAACAGCAGTTTATTTTTTATTTTAAAAAAGGTTTATGGAATTCAAAGGGTGCGTAACACCGTCACTCACTTTTTTACTCTTTTTCATTGTGCGGATGGCATTTTTGTCATAAATTTTTTTATTAGAAATGGAATTCCCCCTTATTTAAATAGACACTGGCAGGGAACACTTTTTCCTTTCCTTTTTTTGTCATTTTTTTCGTTACAGTATGAAAAATTAAATTTTTTATTAAGGCCTAATAATCAGACCTACTAGATGTTATTTTTTACGCTGATTCCAAAAATGCAACTTAAAATTTTTTTTACTGAGGACAAAGCGCCGAAAATGCTAAATTACGGTATCGTTTCAACTACAAAACACGGGTTTGAGAAGGTTTGAATCTGGATTTTATATAATTCGATAGAGAATTTTTTTCTGATTACCGAGATTTTTATCACCAATGCGCACCAACGAGCCAAAAATGTTATATCCCTAAAAACCGCCATTTTTCCCTAAAAAATTGGTTGAAAAAGGTGTTTTTGGCGACGTGTCCTTCAAAAGCATAAAGGAAATGCATTTTTTTGTTGCAAAAAAGGAAAGAAAAAATGTCAAACAAATGTGTTCCCTTCGACCAAAAAATTTTGCTTTTTTAAATTTTCAGATGGCATTTTTGACGCTTTAACTTAATTTTTTAACTTTTTTGTTTTTAAATTATTCTTATTCAGGTCCAAAAGTACTATAATAAAGCAAATTTTTTTATTTTTTCGAAATTTATTTTTTCGCTTGCCAGTGTCTATATTTAAAGCAGCGTTCACCGTAGATTACACCAAATCCTGCAAAGAGGAAATAAATTATAATTATCGTTATTTTGACTTATAAGTCAAAATAACGATAATTATGATGAACATAAATGTGATATTTGATACTCAGATGAACAATATGAATATATTTTCTATAAAAATATAGCAGATATGTGTGTCTCACAATATATTTTTTTTATGATTGCTAGCCCGAACTTTAAGGTTAAGTTTATGGTGAATGTGTAAATTAGAATGATATGATAGATTATTTGATCCACATTTTATTTTAATATTTTAATAATTTAAAAAAAAAATAACATACAAAAATCGAGATTTTTGAACCCCCCCCCCCCTCCTCCCTCATCATACTTGCCGCTTTGATGTACCACCAAAAGATCAAAGGACGTCATCAGCAGCTGTATCCCCTCCCCCCTGTTACATGATGTCATATCTGGACTGCCCCATTGATGATATCAAAGTTTTTTTTCAATTAAAAAAACAAAAAAAGTGTAAAAACAGTTAAAGAAGAAATAATTAATTTTTTAAATGCCGTTCCTAGAAAATAAGTCAGGAGTTTCGAATCAAGTTCAACAAGTAAAAAACAAACAAAAAAACAAATGCAAAAATGTTTATTTGGTTTTTTAGCTTGCATCAAAGATTATGATTGGAATGCAAAATGTGATATCTCCAAAAATGATCAACGGTGGGGATTGTGGCATTTTTCTTATTGAATATCTTAAATGCATTCTTACAGTTAGTTTTTTATTAACTGTTCTGTTACAGCCGTAATTACAGAGCCGTATATAGAAAAACATTTCAAAGGGGGGGGGGGGGCACGCCGTTGATCTTTTGCCGCCACCGAAACGAAGCGGCAAAAGATCAAATGAAATTCCTCAATTTCGAATGGGCCTCCAGTGCCCCCCCCCTTAAATACGGCTCTGTAATATAACCTAGAATAAACATGTTCTACAAAATTCTTTTGCAGAATCTTGTCAATAATCAGCCATGGCATAACTTTGAAAAAATGCGTGATAATGGCTATATGAAATCCAGACGTCAATATTGGATAAATGTAATATTAGATTTAGCAAAAATTGAAGCAAATTCTCCAAAAAGTGAACTTCCAAATGCTACCGTAAATGAATTTTATGACTAAAATTTTACACAGATAATAAAATGTATCAAGAAACAATATCTTTTTTTGCTGGCTCTAGTCTAGTATTCACCTTCATAAAGGTTTTTAAAACCATGGATACGAATACACAGGGCCGCAAATTGGTCAAAAGTAAGGGGGTGGAACTTCCTTATAAAAAACAAAAAAAGTCTCATTTTATCTAGTATGAATTTACATTTCCCCCTTATATTTGGTCCGACAAGGGGGGGGGGGGACTTTCCCCAGTTCAACCCCCCTATTTGCGGCCCTGCGAATACAGTACAGAATTTTAATTTAAAAAAATGATTATCTTTTATCATACAGGATTTGAATTGTTCATGGAAGGATGGGTAACGGATACTGCACTGCCTACACTACTTGAAGTCTTCAATTCTTTAATAATTTCGTAAAGCCATAAAAGATGTAAAAAATCAAAAAATTGTATTCTCAGAGTTGGCCTAAAAAATGTGAAAAAAAAGTTATTTGAATTAATTTTTTGCATTCCTAAAATCCAAATAATTTTTGGAGCCAAACATGATCCGACTCCAGAGTCGACTCCATTGACTCCGACTTCGGAGTCGGAGTCGATAAAAAATGTCCGGCACATCGCTGCAAACATGTGACAAATGTTTTTTTTTTCGCAAATTCAAGGGAATAAAAGCTCGAAACTCTTTAAACTTACGAATAAACAAAAAGAAGAATAAAAGCAGAAAAATGATAACCAGGATATGCCATAAATTTGATAAAATCAATTGTTACAAGATCAATCCCCCAAAGATATCCCGGATTTATAGTCCAATAAGTAAAATATATTTGTGCAATATAATATGCGGTATAATGTAACACACATATGAATGATGTAATACCAGCTTGATAAATAAGTTTTGTTTCCATATTTTGAAGGGATTTTGCGAGCTTCTTTTTTCGATATATTTTTGCAGCAATTATTGATACTATCAATGATATCACCGCTAAAAGGCCATTACAAATTCCAACAACATTTCCAAAAGTTATCCAAAAATTTGGATCTTTACAAGTTTGAAGGAAAAATCTGCAGTGATAATTGATAAAAGAATATCCATTGCTTATAAAAGGGAAAATTAATAAACATAAAATGGATGGCTTAAATGCCCGTTTCCAAACTCTCTGATATTTTGTATACCAAATAATTGCCGTAAATCGATTAATACTTAAAAGAAGGGTCCAAAAACTGCTGAAAGAATTGTTGTAATGACTGTAGGTAACATTTATGACCTTAAAATTCCAGCATTTATGATCATCGTTATACCAAAATTTAAAGCATAGCCGATTTAGTATATCCAACAACCAAGCAAAGACATCCATGGAAAAACCAAAAAATAAAATATACATAAAAGTTGTCCGAAAATTTAAAGATTTTCGTAAAAAGTTTTTAATAAAAAATAGAATTACAAGAATTTTGAAGATTAAACTGGTCAAAACAAAGATATCATAAATCCAATATGTTGCATCTGCAATTTTTGCAATTGTTTCACTGCTGTAATTTTGAACCATTTTTTAGGAGTGATAAAAAACACAAAAGAAAAAAATTAAAATATTTATCAATTTTAAATTTGTATTTTATATTTTACATCTGCTTCTTTTTCGAAACATTAATATAAACAGGCGGTCCCAAACTAGGACTCAAAGATCTTTAAAATGAAGTTGGAAAGTTTAAAAAAAGTCATAAAAACATCTGTTCCAAAAATATCAAATATTTCAAAATTAATAAAAGTTAACATTGATTCAAATGAATTTTTTTGTGGAGGGACTTTTTTTGCAATTATTAGAATAACTGTCAAAAATAATTTTAAACTAAAGTCTTTTAAAAAGGTTTTAAATGAATTTTAAATTTTTATTGTGCATTTTAACATTTATTTGCGAAAATTTTGGTCTCTAAACTCTTCTTATCGACATTTAAAACCAAAACCAAAAGCATATTCTTGAATTTTTTAATTCAAATAATTTTTTAATCGTAAAAATCCTTGATCATTTCATCACGGAAAATTCTCATAAAACTCAAATATTTATTGAAACAGTTTGTCAAAAAATGCAACGTTCAAAAAACAGGCCACTCTTTTTGAGCAAACATGAAAAATATGTAGCTGATTATCAAAACACAAAATTTATTTTAATTTACAATAAATTGGAACAAAACATCCGAGCACTTGAAAGACATATTTCTCTGTTGATAATGGATCTACTTTGATATAGCTAACACATACAAACGGTAAATTCATCAAAGTATTAACTGATAAAAAATGGGTTGAAAATATTTTTGTTAATTTTTCATGGACATATTTGTTGGTCGAAGAATTCAGTTCTAAAATGGGAAAACTTAAATAAATTTGAGAAGTTTGATGGCATTTTGTCTGAAACAATGTTTGTCTTTATTAAAAAAAAAAATAAAGAGATTAATTGAACCTTGATAAAAGCAATCAAATATTCACTATTAAAATTAATGTCATAAATTTGAATATCCAATTTTTCAAAATTATTTCCATTCTTGTGATTATACAAATCTTCAATCCAGGAATTTTCAATTTCGATATTTGTTTTATTTATTTGAATTTGTGTAATATTCGGGATTTTTGGGAGAATTTGAGAAAATTTACATTTTGAAGTCAAAGAAAGCTCCCAGCATTCCAAAATTTCGGTTTTAAATGAAAGCAAATGAAGAAATTCATCTGCTGTTAATTGGGAAAATTTAATTACAATTTTGTTTGCTTTAAAAAATACAAAATAATAAAATGGCTCTTCAGGTGTCGGTGTAAATTCGTTCCTTTCAAAATCACCCAACCAATCTCCCAAAATTGTATTCGAATCTGAATTAATATTTTGCAACGTAATTTCTCCATTCACACAAATATTAAATTCTCGACTTGGCATAACTCCGTGGCTATTTTCTGTTGAAATAACTGCAAGTGGTTTTAATTTAACCTTTTTAAAGATTTCTGGAACCGAAAATGCCAAAGAATATTGCTCTTCAAGACTGCACAATTCAAAGAAACGTTTGTGCAAAATAACATCAATTTTATTTGGACAAAATATTTTTGGGCCTAAATTAATTGTTTTTTAATTTTTTAATTATAAAAATAATATTTGTAAAATTTTAGCGTACCTGTAAATAGTGCTGGACAACAACCCCCGTAAAACATACGGTCATCACAAAAACACGAAAAACATGGTATTTTCATTTTATCATTTTTTAGATTCTTCATTTTTGTAAAGAATTATAAAAGAAATAAAGCTTTTATAAATATAAATATTTGCAAAATAGTGTTTCTAAACGGTGGAGGAACGGGTCCAGTGAAGTGGAGTGAGCACTAAATGATGGATTACTTTGAGTTATAAAAAAGATGCAAAATCAATGGCAATCAATAAACGGCACAACCTTATTATTATTGTCTGTTTTAACTTTCATCAAAAATGCACTTATTATCCACTAATTTCACTATAAAAAACTGATCTAGGTCACTTTTTTTTGAAAATAATATTAAAAAAGGGATAATCGATTAAAATTAGCAATTTATCAGTTGAAATATTATTATTTGTTTTTATTTGCCATTTTTTGACCTACAACAATAATTTTAATACCCACAAAATTATATTTTTTTATTAACGTATAAATTTTACAAATTCTTTCATACACATATTTTTGATAGATCAACAAATTATTTAAAAAAGTTTTACAAAAAAAACAATTATGGCATTGCAGCTCCGCCGCTTTCATTCAAAATATTTCCAAATGATTTTGGAACAGATTTTTGTTGGAGCATATATCTTCGAGCTTTGTAAATAACAATGAAAGAAAAAACGGCATAAAAAATTGCGGCAAAAAATAAAAGCATTGTGACAACAAAAACGGGCTCATTTTTTGTATCAACAAAATGATCCAAATTATATTTTGACATTGAAATTCGGTAGGTTAAAAGTGAAACTCCAATGACGCTGGTAAAAATGTATAAACCCTAAAAAATTGTACAAAATTATAGTATATGGTTTTTTGATAAAAAAATAATTGTTTTTTAAGCAATTTTCAACTTTTTAATACTGTTTTTTAACATTTAATTTAACAAACATGAAATTAAAGGAGGTGGACTCTTTACTTTTTTCGTTTTTTTACGAATGGATGAACCTGACGATCAGGCAAAGAACAAAAGAAATTTCTATTGTTCTTTGCCTGATCGTCAGGTTCATCCATTCGTGAAAAAACGAAAAAAGTAAAGAGTCCACCTCCTTTAAACTTTTTGAATGTTTCAAAATTTAACACAAAACGAAACAATTTTTATCGGCTCCAGATTCGGCTCCGGAGGCAGCAAAAATACTAGCGTCTCTTCATTTTTTTAACACAGTAATTTTGAATACAGTAACCTTTTTTCATCTAATAAAAAATCTTACCAAAATAGCTAAAGCTGGAACCAAATATGTTGTCCGCTGTTTATTAATTCCATATAAAACAAAAGTGTAAATTAAAAGTGAAATAATTCCGGGAATTGTTGAATGATGTTTGGTAAAAAATTGTGAAAATAAAATAATTCCTGATGAAAAAAAGATTCCAAAAATTGCAACAATTTGTGCCAAAACCTTAAAAAAATAATATATTTTAAATATAATTCATTAATTTTTATGGAAAAATATTACTGTTGCATTAATTCCACAGCAGCCTTTTTCTGCAGACATTTTTTTTCACTGTTAATTAATTTTTTATCAGAACACAAATCTAAAAAAAATATTTAAACTTGAAAAAAATCAAAAATAACAAAAAATAACAGAAAAAACAAAGGTTTTAAAAAAACTCTAACAAAAAAATTGAACTTTTAAGGAAATTTTTGACTTTTTTTAAAAATCAATCGATAATTGGGCATCTGACAGGGATAATTTGAAAAATATTTTGTGACGCAAAAACGAAAGACGATTTATTTGAACGAAAAATTTTTTTTATTTTTTCGCGAACTCTAAAAAAAGTTGATTCGATTTGAACGAAAAAAGAAATTTTTTTCGAAAGGCTTGTTTTTTTATGAAACTAGTTTTTTTTTGAAGAAACAGAATGGGGGTTACGCGAAAAATGTTTATTTAAAACAATAATAAACCAATTAATTTTTATACTTTTAATCATGTGGTGTGAAATTGCAGTTTTTAGTTTTTTATTCCAAATTTGGATGAAAATATTGTGGCTTTAAAGAGTTGATTTTCTTAAAAACAATTTACCTGTTTTTTATCATTTTATCATCCAAAAAATGGATAAAATTTTATGGAATTAAAAGGTCAATTTTATTTCTGACAATGAGTTCTTTTTTGTTGTTTGTTCAAAGTTACTGTAGCTTAAAGGGGGGTCCGTGGATAGACAGAGTTTTTCTTGTGATCGATCGTCAGTCCGTCAATCTCAATGATGGGAAATAAAACTGTTTGTTACTCGTCATTTGTGTTTTTTATGACGTCATGAATGTTTGGCAAAAAAACACAAAGAATGAAAAATACAACAACTTTCGTGCTAAAAGCACTGGGCGTAAGAAAAAATTTTGTGAATCCTCGGGCGCTCTCTTTAAAATGTTTAACAACACAGGTCTCTGAACTAACAACAAATCAGCAAAATCTTGAAGAAATTCAGCATTTGTTGAATTTCTTCAAAAATTTGTTGATTTGTTGTTAGTTCAGAGACCTGTGAACAAACATTCCATAAATAATTTATTTCAATTTACATGTATAATTTAAGTTAGTTTTATTACTTTTATAAAATGCTTAAATTTATTTAAATTTTTCTAATGTTTTACTGGATGAATTGTGGTCGTTGGTGGCACAGTTAATGATTGCATTGGTAAAACTTTGATCACTTTTGTTCGTTTAAAACATTTGCCAAAATAAAATTTGATAAAGTTTTGACGTATTGTTCTCCTGTAAATAAAAAAAATATATAATTGTTGTAAAAAAGTAACAGTAAATTCAGGACGCTGAATTATGGTATAGAAAAATTTACGACTAAATTTAATAGCCTTTAAAGGTGCCGTAAAAAATGAAATTTTTATAATTTTTATGCTACGCTTTTTCTCGTAACTTCTTTCAATACGTCATTTACCATTTACCGTAAGACATTTTTTAATAAATAAGTTTTGATCAATGGTTTTTTAAAGGAGTTAAAAGCTTCATTGATTTTCTCAACACGAAAATTCTTCAGAATCCGAATCAAGAAATTCTGATGACATTTTTTTGGTTATTTTTCTGATCCAAAAATGGTGACCACAAAAAAACGGTTTGATAGAACCATTTTTTCATATTTTCCATTTATTCACCATTTTTGCCGCCCAATTAAGTACAAAGTGCATTTTGTCTGCCGACAATTTTTCCCTTTAAAAATTAGAGAATCATTGGAGCGTTTTTTTAGAATTTTATTTTAAAGAGACTATAAAAAATTACTCCAATGAATTCTTAATTAAAAACTATTAAAAAAACTCAAAAATGAAAAAGGTTTAAAAAAGGTTCCTTCTTTCTTGTAAAGAAACTTACGATAAAACAAATAATAAAATGGTTGTTAAAAGTTGAAAATAAATGATATAAAAAGAAGTTGTTACTTTTAAAACAGCTGCGAATGGATTTGAATATGCATTAATTGGTGAAATTTTATTTATCACAAAAATATAAATATTAAAGCTCATAATAATCATTGATAAAAGAGATTGAAAAATCATAAATTTTTCAAATTTCTTTGATCTTTCGGTTACCGTAATTAAATGGAATCGAGAAGAAAAAGCAGTAAAAAAGCCCAAAAAAGCGGTAATAAAAATATGAATGCCATTTGAAATCACTTCCAAGTATGGGGGTTCTTCGGCTAATGCCGCATAACATGGCAGGGATCGATCATCACAAAAAATAGTTCGAATCCAAATATAAAAAATTATTGCTGCTGGATACAGTAATAACAAAAAAATTGCAGCAATAAATCGATTTTTGCTCCAAACTGTATCAAAAGATTTCCAATAAAAAACTGCCGTAAATTTATTCAGTGCCATTAAAGTATTCCATGGACCCCATAGAAATAAAGTATATGCATTTAAATAAATTAATATTGTATTTAAAACAATATTTTGTGAAATTATTACCACAATTGCCAATAAAATTGTTGCTAATACAAAACCATATCCAATATAGAGGATATAAAAAAATTTTGTTGAAAAATATGAATGTTTTTGAAAAACTTTTGAAATAAAAAATACAAAACAGATTAGTTGAAATCCGGCACAAATATAATATCCAATACGAAAACTTTTTAAAATGGTATTAATTAAAGCAACAATAAAAGTTTTATATTCGGGAGTATATTCTTCTGTGCCATTCATTTTTTAAATTAGCCAAAATATTTTTTGCAAAAATAAATTAAAACAACAAAATTAATAATTCCAATGCAAAGAGAAAATACAGTAGAAAGTTCTTTGTCACAATTTTGCACTCTCAAATAAATATTCAAAGATAAATAAAGTTTCCACCTGTTTTACACTTACAGTTTTTTTCTTTTAAAAACACATTAAAACCAAATTTTGTGCCATAAATTAAAATTTACAATTACTTTTTTTCACACTTTTTTACACCGAATAATATTTTATTAAATTTAATTTACAAGGGCAATAAAAAAAACATTTAAATTCTTCGAAAATTGTGAAAAAATTAAATAAATTAAATGAAACAAACAACTTTGATTTGAAGGAAAACTGCTAATATTTTTAAACTTAAAAGTTTTCTAAAAATGCAATAAAAAATGTAACAACTTTGAAGCATTTTATATCTGTTTTTTTTTCCGATAAAAATAACATTAGAAAAAAAAGGTGTTCAGTTTTTGCAAAAAAATTCTCACGAACACCTTTTTTTTTGCCATAACACTCGTGGATTTCTTCTGCTCAATTTTTTGGACTTTTTACATTTTACTTTGACCCTACAAACTTTAAAGTAGTTATTTTATCTTTAAACTATGACAAATTTATTATGTAATTTTGGCAAACTTCAGTTTTGTGTGAAATCGTTGTTGCATTAATATCCAAAATATTTTATAAAAAGATACTGTATTTCAAAAATTAAAAATTCCAAAAACTAAAGTCCATTTTTCTAATTATTTTTTTTTTTTTTTTTTTTTGTAACCCGAGTTCTCTTTCTCCCCAACAACCGACAGAAATCAGCAAGGGGGAAACTCCCTCATCCATGGTTGTCTTTTCACTTTTTGTTCGTAGTAACGGAGGATATCTTTGACATGAAAATCAAATATATTTGTATGGGTCATTTAAGCTATGCGATAACTTTTCCATTCTTCAGGAGATCGGTTTACAAATTAACCACAATGAATTAATTCATAAAAACTGAAACATAGATACAAACATATTTAAATATTCGTTTGAAATTAACTTTTTATTAGTAAGAAAAAACAATTGCAAATTTATATCTGACAAAAAAATAATTTTTTATTTTGATGGATTAATGAATGAGTCAAGTTTTGAAGCAATAAATTTTCGAGCTGCTTTAAGTGAAGCTGAATCTTCATCCCTTGGGGGATACATATCAGAGCAATGTGCACCATTTTCAATTGTTGTTGCAAAAACATTATTTGATGTATTTTCCATTCCAGAAGTTAAACCTTAAAAAAAGAAGATAAAAACTGGAGGTTGTGATGAAATTAAACGAACCAAGTGAAAACCATGGATCCAAACTTCCATTTGGGAAAATTGCTTTTGTTCCCTAAAAATATATGCAAATTAATTTGTAACTTTTGGCAAATCGATTTTTAAATATAGTGCTGTAGTAGCCTTGTGAAAAAAAATTACACACCTTATAATTTTTAGCTGCACCAAACATTTGTCGATATTTTTCAACTTGTGAATAAGTGTAATCAAGATTAAACTTTTCACTAAACATATCAATGCATTGATCAACAAAGAAATCCACGGGGATTAAACTTCCCCAAATTCCATTATCTCGGCCGCCATCAGTTGTTTGAAAATATCCCAAATATGAGCAACATTGATATGTCCATGATCTCCCCGATGCAATATCTCCTGATGGATCATATTTTGGATTTGCATATGTGACAATATAATCAGTGTAATTATTTGGCATACATGCTCCATGTTCTCCATACATATCATTGACCCAATTGATAACAGCTGCAATTTTTTTTACATTATCAGCTTCTGAAAGATTTGTCATAATTGCACAAGCTTTTGGAATTCCAAGTCCATTTCGAGTAAGATTATCACGGTTATCACCAGAATATTGATTGATACCTGTAAAAAAAAGAGATACTGTAGAAATTTAAAAAACCATGATAAAATGGTACCCTGAAATTCGCCAAAAATGTTTGACCAAAAATATTGCAAATCTTTAGGTCCCAGTTTATCAGAAGATGGAAAATCAGTGCAAAGACTAAAAATGTTTTAAATGAATCTTTATGCTGTATTGCATCATTCTTACTTAAAAATAGATTTTAGTTTTGCTCTTCCAGATTCTGAATATGACATTGATTGAATCTTTTTAAATCCATCTCCAATATTTAATGCACATGATTGACTTTGTTTTTTATAATTTTTTTGCATATTTGTTGCATATCCATAATAATCTACCCAAAGATTTACAGCTGAACTTGAAGAAAGTCCACCAATGCTGGCATTTGGATACACCACTCTCATCCAAGCTGTCAAAGATCCCGGATAACTTCCACCAAATAATACCCATCTCATTTGTTTTCCCCCAAAATATTGTTTATTCATTTGTGAAATAAAATAATTGTAATCTGCGAGAATTTGTTCAGGGGTAAACCATTGAAGATTTGCGACAGATTGGTCAGGCTTTGGTTTACTTTTACCGAAATATCGATGTTCAGCTTGAAAGACGGCAGCCCCATATTGTTTTGCCCATTGAAGATATGCATATGAAGTTTGGCACACCCATTTTGCCCCAATTGGAGATTCTCCACCAAGCATGAAAAAGACAAGGTCAGAAGTTGAGGAATTATAGAATTGGAAGTTGTATTGATAATACTGTAATAAAACAAATATATTTGCTAAAATCTCTCTGATAGAATTTGCTTACCTCTGTCCACATTCCAGAATTTGATGAATTAAAATGATCTAAAGGTTGTAAAAGATATCCCTCTTGATATGATCCAGATTCACAGTCCTTTACAGAATCTTCCAAATGTGACATAAATCCATGATATGGTCGACCAAAAACATATCTTGGAATATTTGAAGGCCGTGGAGTTCGAGCAGCTCCTTCAACAAAAATTGATGCGGCTGCAAAAATTCCAAAAATCAATACAAATTTCAGCATTCTTTTTGGAAGCTGTAATCAAAAATAATGAGAAAATGGCTACCTTTTTTGAATGCTTATATTTCAATGATCTTTAGTCCCATAAAATTTTCTCTTATCATCAATTTAAATACATTTTTTTATTGAAATACTTGAAAAAGATAACACCTAAAAAACATGGATTTTTAAATTTCTGATTTTTCTCACAAAAATACAGCGCCGTATTTAAGGGGGGGGGGCACTGGGGGCCCGTGCCCCCCCCCCCCCGAAATTGAGGAAATTCCTTTGATATTTTGCCGCTTAGTGTTGGCTGCGGCAAAAGATCAAAGGCGTGCCCCCCCCAAATCGCTGTGCCCCCCCTGAAATTTTTTTCTGTATACGGCCCTGCAAAAATAACTTTATTTCATTCTTAAAAAAATGAAATCTTGAAGGATGAAATAACGGATTGCTTTGAAAAAAATGGAGCATTCTCAGTTAATTAAAAGTAAGCTTTGTTTATTTAAGAGTCATTTTTAACAAATATATTTGTATTAAAAATACCATTTTCTATCCTTTCATTTATTTTGTAAAAACATTTAACATTTTTTTTAATACTACCGTAATCGCTTTTATAGAAAAGCCTCATTTCGTTGCTCTTTTTTATTCATAAAAAATTACAAACTGAAAAAACTACAACAAAAAAAGGCACCGATCCGAAGAGATACAAAAATACAAAATTTAAACGTGTAAAAAATTTGTTGAAAGAGTTTTAATAAAGCCACAATCGATGTCCAACCTTTTACAACTTTCTTTGAGGCCTTTTTTGACACGATTTTTTGAAGCATCATCCAATTCATCAAAAAGATAAAACAAAAGTTTTTTAATATTTTCACCTGTTTCTCTTTTAATCACTTTAACATGTTCTTTTAGAAGGGACGACATTAAAACAATCGGAGAGGCTTTCTTTGTTCCCGAAGAAGAATTAAATTCGTACAAAATTTCATTGTTGGAATCTGTGGTAAGATTATATCCAAATGTGGGATATAATGAATCCATATCATCGATTGAAGTGGACATAACTTTTATAACATCTAAAAAAGTAAAGATCAGTGATTAAAAGGATTATGTAAATCAATACCATGAACCACTGAAGAACAAGTTGATTGAAAAATTTTTGTCGCTTTTTCAAAGAATTTTGGTTTCTTTTCATCAAAACTAATATAAAGTTCTTTACCAAAATCTCCTGAAAAAGTAATAGTAATTTATACAAATCCATTATCTGCAAATTACAACGTACCGTTCCAAGCTTCCAAAGTTTTATACCCAAAAATTTCATTAAAAATATATATAAATGAAAGATCCCCATATAAAGCAATAACGGGAATTTTCTTTGAAGAAAAACTTTCATCAAGAATTGTAGCAAATTTAGGGAGGGCAAGAAAGGCCCCGGATGTCGAACTTGTATTCCCCTGATTATCAACGTCTACTTCTATGTCAAACTTATAGGCATGAAAATCTGGAGAAAATTTAAATCTTTCATAAATATTACCACCAGAGCCATATTGTCGAGACTAAAAAAATTAAAATCAAAGATATATAAAGTAAAAAATTATGTAAAACATGTTGATTTTCAATTTTTTAATACATTAAAAAAAACTTACAAAATATTGAAGTGGACTTTTTGGTACAATCATAGATTTCTTACACGGTAAAGCTTCATCCCTTTCACAACCAATTAATGGATATTCTTTTTCACCACATTTCACACCTATTATATATTTTTTATTTGCTCCAGGTGCAATTCGAAATTTTGTATATGTTCGATCAAAAACCCATCGAATTTTTTCTAATACATATTTTGTTTCAAAATTTCTGTAATCTTCTTCTATTACAGTAACCCGTTCAAAGTCGTCTTTTAACACAAGATCTCTAAAGGTTTGCATAATTGCTGTACCAGAAAAGCGAGAATAAAGTATAATTTTTGCAGGATTATTGTGCCCAATAACTTGATGTCGAAGCATTTCAGGATTAACATCACCTATATTCAAAGATTCTGGTACATCACTAGCTATATCTCCTTTATATCCAAAATTGGTATATTGTAGCTCTTTGATTTCATAAAAATTTCCAGGATACATCATTACAAATCGAATATATTCACCGTAATTTAGAGAAATATTTACACCCGCCAAAATTGATTCATAAATCAGCGGATCTTCATTGGTAAAAGCATGCGAAAGATTCATGATAGCCAACTTCAACTTGATTGCATTATAATATAAAATACCATCAGATAATTCTTGAAGTTGAAGAATAATTGCTTTAAATTTAGGATGTTCAAAGATTTCTTCAAAATTTAATACAAATTCATTCTTGTTTCGATTTATGACTCCAAGAATCTCTTTTGTTTGTGCTCCATGAATTGATAAACGAATATTATCATCCGCTGCAACAATTAATCCATAAATTTCTTTATCATTTTTCGATACCTTTGTTATTTCATGGTAATAGTCATCTGTAAAATATTAATTGACAAGATTTTCAGTTTATATATATTCGTATTACTTACCACTCAATTCAGTTGGAGAATTTGATAAAAGCAATGAAAATATTATAGCAAGCATTACGGCAGTTATTACCGGAATATAAAACCATGGTCGTAACAGAACTATAAAAATTTATGTTAAATAATACATTACTCAACTGATTTTCTACAACCATTTTGTTCCTACTGTAAGCCCATAAACAAAACTTACAATTATTTGTCTTTCTTCTTCTTGGAAATCCAAGACTTCCTTCTTTTGGATTTGTAGAATCACTAAGCTTAAAATTCCATCTCCAATCTTTCGCTCGAATGAATCGACTCAAATAATGTGATGCCGATTTTTTTAGGCAATCTTCATAGGTGCAAAACATAACCTTCGTTTTTTGGGCTTTGAAACGATCCTTCAATTTTTTTAATCGAACATCAGATAGTTGAGATCCAAGTACAAGAAACTTTGGATTTTCACAATCGAGCAGTTTATCATATTCTTCGTTATCAGCAAAATCATCACTTATCTTCATTTCAGTGATAAAATACAAAGTACTTTCTTCAAGTTTGTACGAAACAAAGTTATCCTTTTTTATCCAAATTGAATACACCGTATCGTCAGGGTTAAAATCTAGATCAGAATGATAGAGGAGCATTGAAGTAAAAATAACATTTTGATAAACAAGACGAAATAATATAATTTTACTTTCACAAAATTCAAAGAAATATTGACGAATTTTAAGCAAGAAATCAGAATCATTATGACAGTAGAAATCCAGAATCACACCTTCCAAATTTTTGGCTTTTAAATCTAATAAAAAATTTGAAGCATCTTCCATGAAATCTTTACCAGAATATTTGTTATCGGAGATAATTTCGGCATCATTGAAAGTTAATATTTCAAGAAGTTTTTCATTTGCCGGAATCGTTAATAATGCAAAAGTTTTTTTTGAATTTCGATTGCTCATTTGTAGAGCTCTAAAAATGTAAATATATTAATAAAAATGAGGTACTTTCAGTAATAAAAAAACATCAAACAACAAATATTATGTTACATTTTACATTTTCTCAGAATTTATGTATCAACTTTCAAACATCTAATAGGACCTGTGTTAATTCGGCAAAATAATGTTTAATGTTTATATGACAAGAGAGAAGATTATTGTTAAGGCCGTAACTTAAGGGAATGGGGATGCTCTTTTTAAGCTTGGTAATAATTTGTCTTAAATTAAATACGCCTGTGTAAAAGAAAAGTATCAAAGGGAAGGAAACTTTACATTTTCTTAAATTAAAAAAAACTACTGCTTTCGATCAAAGAATCAATAATAATACTGCAAAAAATACTAAAAGAAAAAAAGGAAGCAGACAGCTTTTTTTGTAACAACAAAAAATGACTGTTTGCATCGATGAACATAATGCCAAATGAATCAGCTGCTCAAATTTGATATACGTGGTGTATGTAGAGACCTCCGAGCCAAAACCAAAAGTTCTTTTAAAAAAACCGCTGACTTTATTATTTTTATATACTATCAACATCTGTGAACAAAAAGAAAAAATAAATAGTATTAAAAAATCATGTTAAGCCTGTCATGAACAGATGATTTGATTTACTCATGTTTAAGGTTCCACCTAAATAAATAGGTAATACCCTACAGTAATACTGTGTTAAACTTTGGATCTCGAAG
Organism: Panagrolaimus superbus; assembly: GCA_964035985.1. Taxonomy (NCBI): domain Eukaryota; kingdom Metazoa; phylum Nematoda; class Chromadorea; order Rhabditida; family Panagrolaimidae; genus Panagrolaimus; species Panagrolaimus superbus. The sequence goes on from OZ038359.1 coordinate 8,352,054, forward strand.
ATCGCCCGTTCAATTATAAAACCGCTTCACCCTCTTTGTTTTTATTAAATTTGGTTACACGAAGTAAATCACGCAAAATAATCGCTAAAACGCCTTTAAAGGCCAAATTAAAAAAACTCTCTAATAACACGCCAACTTGGCCTGAAAATAGTTCCAAACTATTTTCCAAAATCTCTCTCTCTCTTTCTTTCTCCAAGCTTCTTTTAACTAAACTACAGTCTTTTGCTAAACACATACTTTTCTAGCTTTTGTTAGGGGATTCGATTTTATGATCAATCTTCTACATACATATTAATACTAACATACAAAAAAGATTTACAAGGCGGAGTCTTTCATAAAGCTGAAAGAACATCACCCAGATTTACAATAAAAAGTGACGAAGCATAAAATAAAAGATCAAGAAAAGAGATATAAAATACAAAGTAAAAACATTTCGAAGAAAAAGGAAGAAAGATCAGCAGCCCGGAAACGGACTTTATGTTGTTGCAGATGACGAGAATGGAATGTGCATGATCAAAAATCATTGAAGATTAATAAATAATGAATCATAAACTTGGGGATTGAAGCAAGTTTTGCCGTTCTTTTTTTTGTAATAATTTTTTCATTCTCAGATTGGGTGCTGCTGGCAGTTGAATTAAAAAAGTAATACATATAAATTATATAACTCAATGTTTTTATCAGTAAAAATCTATACTTCATTGTCTTTTTATCATCCAAATACAATTTTGAATCATTTTTTTATTTTAACTGCCAGCTTTTATCTGTCAGATTTTAAATTTCCTCTCTCAGATCAGATTTGCATATTTGAAAAAACTCTTAAAATTTTTTTATTTAATAAAATACACATGAAAGATAAAAAAAACACCGACGACAAAATAAAAGATAGAGCATTTTTAAAAACTATTCTGACTTTTTACTATACACCCGAAATATTATTATTTCTTATTTCAATCCCTTAAAAAAAAAAAATAAAACAAAGAATCACAAAAGTAAAAAAATTGTTTCCTGATTACTGTATTATTATTATTAAAAATATTATTACTATTTATAAGAAAACTATATATATTGATTTTAAAGGCAAAAGTGAAGGCTTTTTTGTTGTTGTTGTTGTCGTGATAATTAACAATTTTGACTAGAATTAACATAATCTTCTGAAGAATCATTTGAGCCCGTTGATGGAATTGGAGGAAATCGATGATGCTTCTTTTTTGGTAATGGTGGTGGAGAAAGAATTAATTTTTCTGTTAGCGTTTTTGTTGTAAATTCTCCGGTGGTTGTGGAGCCGAAAGAACTCGTAGAACTTGATAAAGCTGGACCATTTGAGAATGGACTTGTTGAAGCACTTAAAGATGACGGAGATGGAGTTAAAGCTTGTTGTTGTTGAGGAGGAGGATGATTATCTTCATTAATTTTAAGTTGACTAAATTGTGGTGTAAGAGGGGGTCCACCACTTTGTTGTTGAAGATGATGATGTTGTTGATAACCATTTCGAGCACGGGGTGACATTTGTGTATATTTTACAAATGCTCCAATTGTTTCATAAATAAATCGATATTGTGTTTCCGTTTGTACCATAAAAGCTCGTTGTTCCCGTAACATTCGAACGGTTTTTGTAACATCAATTGGCCAATTTAATCCACGCATTTTAATTAATGTTATCAAAATATCTATGCAAATATATGTCCCAGTACGCCCAACACCAGCACTAAAAAATTATGTTATTTAGTATAGTAATGGAAAATATGAAAAATCTCTTTTTTTGTTACTATCATCGGGGCAGGAAAAAATAGTATAGTAATCAAAAATAATAACAGAGGGCAACTTTAGATTATTGTCATTTTGGAAAAGTACTATATTACAGTAATTTAATTTAGAATGTCGCTCGCAAGGCCGTATACAGAAAAAAAATTCGGAGGGTGCACAGCGATTTTGGGGGGGGGGGGGGCACACTTTTGATCTTTTGCCGCCGCCAACACGAAGCGGCAAAAGATCAAAGGAAATTCCTCAGTTTTGGGGGGCACAGATCCCGAACCCCCCCCCCCCCCTATTATTTTTTTTTGGCATTTTGTTTTCTGGGGTAATTCCGGCTCGTTAACAAGGCATTTTTTGAAAAAATATTAATTTAATTGTTATATTTTTGGGACTTATTTTAGCAGAATTAAAGAAACATTTTATATCTGCTAAGATTTGAAAAAATGTGCTTACGAGCAATGTACAATCATTGGTCCACAATCTTCAATTTGATTATCTTCGGCACATTTATTTACTTCATCCATATATGTTTGAACAGAATCAGCAGGGCATTCATAATCATCCCAAAATAAAAATTGATAATGAAATACTTTTCGAACTTCTTCATCCTTAGTAATTTCAAATTCTCGTCGAATAAATTTTTCTTCATCTTCCTGATATTTAATCGTTTTAACTTTAATTTCATTCAAAAATCCCGTCAATATTTCTTCATCCAATTCTGGATAATATTTTACACATTTAATTTTTCCTTTTTCAACTTCTTTTGTTATCATAACAATGGTTTGAGAATTTTCTTGCCACACCATTCTCCAAAATGCCCCAACTGTATTATCCAAGCATCCCTGGGTTGAAATGTATCGCTTTGGAAGTTCTTCAAATTCAAGGTATTTTTCATCTTGTAAAATTTCAATATAATTTGCATTTATATAATCACTTTGTCGGGTTGTTTCATTTTCAGTTCGAAGTTTTACCCGAGTATGATCAAATGGAACAATATTTTTGTAACGATTTTTTGATACATTTTCTGGTTTCCTTCCTTCTTTGCATGAAACAAACATTCGAGATTCTGGATCCGTTTGAAGCATCTATAAATGTTGATTTATTCACTGATAGTCTTTATATCAATACTTACATCAAATTCTTCAGCTGCATTATCTTTGTTGGGATTTTTTGTTGATGATTTTTTAAGAAAATCTAGCCGTTCTTCAATCATACATGGAAGAACTCGAGTACATTGTAATGGCTAAAAATAGCAATAATCTTTTATCACATTTAGTGATAATTGATAAAAGTCTTACATATGTTAATGGCACAGGATCACCATTTGCTTGATACATAATTGTTCTAGTATAATTATCCATTAATTCATTAATTGTCCGAAATGCTTCTCCAACCATTGTTACTTTATATCTTCCATCCTATAAAAATTGTTCTTTATCCCCCTTATCATATCAGTAAGAAAAAACGTACAATATAATATATTTTAATATGTAATACATCATCATTACATTTAACTCCAATAACAAATTCTCCAGCTGTTGAACCTGATTCCCTTAACAAAAATGTTCCATTTGGTTCTTTGGATAAAAGGGTTTCAACTTCTTTTCCAGAAGTCATTGGATGAAAAAATCTATCACATCCAATTAAAGCTGATCGATCCGTAAGTTTTATAATTAATGGGGCTCTAAAATATATTTACATATATATATATTCAGATGGATATAATATATCCCCACCTCATTTCAATAACCGTTCCATCTCGCTCCGCAAAAACATTTTCATGACAAATATATTCAACAAGAGATCGAAGAGTTGGAAATGTTTCACCATTTGGTAAAAGAAATTTTCCATCTTTCATCGGAATTTTTACATGTGTTACTCGATCACCTCGACTAAAAAAAAGGATTTGATATATCCATGGAAAAAAAAGGTTACATACTGAACGGATAAAGTATGATCATTTTTATTGGATTCTGATGGTCGAACAATAAAATCCCCAAGTTTTCCATGTTCCAGCAATAATTCTTGTGCTCTTTCCCCGCTGACATTGTAGAAAAAATGACATGGTCTAAAAAGAGGAAGGTGGAGATAAACAAAAAAAAAATTTGAATAAATAAAATTAAAGAAAGAAAATCCCAACTTTTCAAATCCTGGTGAAATTGGTTGTATTGTTGGATTATTATTTACGGTCATTTCTCTTTTGTTGAACAAAAAAATAATAATAAATAACAAATTTTTATTAAATTAAAGGGAGTGCAAAAAAATAATATAAAACAAAGAGAAGAAAGAGAAAGGAAGGAATGGAAGGGAAGTGTAATCAATCAATGGTTGATATATTTTTTGTCATGTTCAAAAAAGGCCTTTCTCTTTTCTTTTCTTTTTAGAATTGTAAAAATGACGATATAAAAATTCAAGAATTAACTTGTTTTTAGTGTAATTTTAATGGGAAAAAAATAGGTGCAACCCCCCATTTTTTCTAATTTCTATTCTTCTTTTCCCCCAATTTCTGTTTTATTCTGGAATACAAAAAAAAGTAATTTCAAAATTAAACTATTTTAAACGTGTTTTTATAAAATTTGGTTTATCTCTTTCGTTTTTTTTCCCAAATTTTTGTGTCACGTTTTTTTGAAAAATAAAAAGTTTTTTTTCTTACCTTTCAGAAGATTCCATTATCCGCATCTATCTTTTGTTTTTATTATTAAAAACAATAAATATTAAAGCACCCGAATATAATAAAACAACAAAATGTCCTTAAAAATATACATATACAAATAACAGAAATGTGCCACCCCCTTTTTCCTTCTTCTTCGTATCTCTTTTTGCTGCTGCTGCTGCTGCTACTGATAATATTTTTGATGATTAAATATTTTTTTATTGCTTCATAATTTCATAATAATGTAAAAAATTAATGAAAAAAAAAGATTAATAAACTTTTTTTTACTGCTGCTGCTTTTTATAGATGAATCTAAATAAAGATTTTTAATTAATATTCGACTTTTTAAAAAAAACAGGATTAGTATGATACAGAAATGTAAGAGTATAATGGATTACAAAGTTTAGAATCCTTAAAAATGAAAAAAATGGGAAAGATAAAAGTCATGTTTAAGATTGTAGTTACACCAACAGCAGCAGCGACAGAAGCTACTTTGTCAGTTTATTTAAAAAATGTCCTTTTTTTTACATGCATCAATTTTCGTTGAAAGAGTTTTTTTTTTCCGTTGCTGCAATTTTTTTTTTGTTGAAAAGCATATTAGTAAAAAAAAAGTCGATGTTTGGGCTTTATCTATCTCTCTCTTTTTTTTCTTTCTGTCTCTTTCATTCATCTTTCAAGAACTTGTCAATTTTTATTTTGAGATATACATGTTTGTATATATTATTTTTGACGTCAAAAAAAACGATGGCATTTTTATAGTTGATTATAGTTTTAAAAAATATATAAATTTCTTAAAAAATTATTATTCTTTTTACTATTTCATATATAGATGCATCATAAAATCTATAAAATAAATAAATAATACATATAAAAATTATTACACACCGAAAAAAAGGGAGAAAAAAATTTTTAAAAGAAAAAATTTTCGATGATTAAAAGTCACTTTTCTGTTTCTACAGCTGCAAAAAAAATAATAGTTTTGCAAAAAAGTGACATTTCTTTTTTAATTTTTAGACTTTCGTCGGGCGTTGGCTGAACATTTATCAAGTAAATGTTGTCTCCAACCAATGTCATTTGGAGGTCGAATATCTGATGCACATAACATACATCGTCCGGCAACTGATTCATTTAAGAATGCTAAAAAAGAACAAAGAACAATCATTTTGGTGATAAAAATCTTTGCAATATTTTTTATACCTTTGCAAAACTTTGAACTTCGATGAGAATTGTATGTTTTTCGATTAACTGGAATTAGGCATTTTTCGCATAAACGATATTGGGACCGATTTGGGCAGTCATTTAACAAATGATTTTTCATATATCGAACTTCAACAATCTAAAAATTAAGGATAAAAAAATGTTATCACATATCAAGGCAGTTAATTTATAAAACTTGCCTCTCTACAACTTGGACAATTTGTTAACATTGGGCAGTGCTTTTCATAATGAATTGTTAAACCAGCAGCATCAAATTTTGGGCTTAATTTACCACAATACATACATATTCTATAAAAAAAATAATGTCAACGAAGAAGACAAACTCATGAGAGTTTTTACACTCGTGATACGCATTCCCTGAATAACAAAAAGTGTCAAAAATTAAAGTTCAAGTTTAATTTATTTTAAAAATTCCTTTCAAACAAGGTTTTTTTATAAAAGTGTAATTTAATTAGTAAAAAATAAATAGTTTTGAGTTTTTTGAATAAAATGTACTTTTAACTTTGGAGTGTAACACTGTTTCTTATTGTAATAATTTTGTGATAAGAATAAGGATCCTTTAGGATTACTGTATAAAATAAAAATGCATCACAAAATTGTGGTAAAATAAATTTTAATGTAAACAAACTTTTGATAATCAATTGGATCTGTATCTTCTTTATCATTATCAACTACTAAAGTAATAGTTTTAGGTCGGTGTTGTTGTTCAACATTTTTTGTTAATGAATTTCTACGTCTTTCGATATTGTTGTTGTTGGTGGTGTTGGTGGAATAATCTTTTGACATTGAACGAGGTCGAAAATTATTATTATTATTTGAAGAGGGGGATGAGGTCATTGAAGGGGTTGATGGACTACAGATGGATATGAGAGAGATTAAAACCTAAGCGAGTAAAAGCTTTTTAAAAGTACAAAATTTGCATACCTTCGAGTCATAGTTGTTTGTCGACGATTTGATGCTGTTGGGATTAGGGCGGGGGATGCAGTTGTTGAATTACTACTTCCATCAAATTGATCAAGTTCAGAATAAAGACTTTTAATAACTCGATTTTTAGAAATTGTGTGATGGGGTGGAAGGAATCGACGAATGGCATGTCGATCACCTCGTTGATATGCAAATAAAATTAAATTTCGACCAATATTTCGAACTTCTGGATCTGTATGTTTCATACAATATATTGAAAATTTTGTTAAAGGTTCTTCTGTTAATCCCCTAAAAAATTATTGTTTTTTACTGTTTTCTTATCACCAACTGATAATTTTACGCATTAATATTTGGAAATCCAATTGAATTTACAGAATTCCAAACAAATTTTGCTTTTCCTTGATCCGTTCTTGTTGAAGCTGTATGCTCAAAAGGAAGCATAAATTTTTGTAAATACATTTTTGCAATCTTAAAAATTTGCATAACCTTTATTTTAAAAATCATTTTTAAAGAAAACAAACTTGTGGATCTCCTTTAATAATTTCGTCAACGGCCGCAAAAGTGGAAGTTGCAAATCTTCCATCAGATACTGTATCCCCCGTCCTTGAAATTAATGGTTGATATGTTCGATTAACAACTTTTGGACCTTCGGATTTTGTTAATCCATTATTTGGAAGATATTTAAGTACAACAAATTTCAACAACTCCAACGCTTCATGATACACCTGAAAATAGGTATTTATGCAAATTTTTATAATGTGATTTTTACATTATTCAATTTATCCATTAATCCTTTCACCAAAGCTGGTAATGCAACACTTAAATATCCGGCAGAATTTTTTGAAACTTTTTTTGAATCTTCCAAAACTTCTCGAATTTGTCGAAGGCCTTGTTTTCGTTGCTCCCAACGTTTTGAATAAATTTTTGCAACAGTATCAATTCCAAAATATGCAATTGCTTGGGAGGCAAACCCTCGATCATCTGGATTTATGGCACTGATAAGCGTATCTTCAGACATTGTAGAATCTATGCTAATTTCACTTGGCTCTGGAGATAGCATTGATTTTGAGAGAACTGCTGGAAGGACTCTATTTTCATATTGAAAATATTTGTTGTACGGATCCGGGGAAGCTGTTAGCGAAGGACTTGTTTGCGGCTTTTTTGTTGGCGTTTTAGGGGAAGGTGATCGGGCCATAGGAGATGGAGAGGGAGAATGTGAATGAGATGGTTGAGGGGATTGACGAGGATTTGGATGAAGGCGATGAGACCGAGATTTTGGAGATGTTGGAGGAGATATTGCTGAAAGGTATGATAAAAGTATTTTTAAGGTACAATTTGCATAAAAATCGTACGAATTCGTTCAAAAAGTTTTCGATTCCCAGTGACATCAGTTTCATCATTTCCATCAAGTTCAAGATTTGGTGGACGCGGTTTTTTCTTGCTTGATTTTGATCGTTTTGATACTGTACTTGTTGTACTTTTAGTGGTTGAAGGTCTTGGATCGTTCTGAAAATCTGATGTGCTATCAATATTTTAAAACAACAAAACTTTACCGGAACATCATCTAACAACTTTTGATCAACTCGACTGAGATAATTTCCTCTTAAAGCTTTCATTTCATCAGTTATTTCTTGAGCATAATCAAAATCTTCATCGATAATCGCCTGTTTCTTTGTTTTACTTAACTCTAACATATCCTTTAAAGCCATTTGAAGTTGGACCGTTGCAAATTGAGCCTTTTTTGCATGTTTATAATTTTCTTCGCTTACAGCTCGAGCTTTTTGGGATTCAACAGCTTTTAACATTTGTTGAAGTTCTCCAACATAATCACCATTTTTTGGTATTGCTGTTGTTGATGATCTAAAAGATATTTCATGATGAATGATGAAATAAATATTTCGTCAATCAAGTTGTCTTACTTTGAAAATGCCAAATCATTGCTTATTGAACTGATAGCTGACATTCCACCCAAAGAACCCCTTCTTTGCTTTCCTAAAGCTTGCATTCCAAGTCTATCCAATTCCTCCTCCGCATCACTCATGGATCCATGAATCTCATCTCCATCTTCAACAGAAATAATTTTACCAAAAATTGCCAAATTTACAAGTCCAACTTGATTTCGAGCATTTATTGATGGATTTTCATAATTTTTATGTAAATCTAATTTAATATATTTTGCTTCTGATTCCACAAATATCGTTTTTAATTCATGCTTTCCAGCATCTGATTTTTTTTCTTTAAATGAAACTTCACTGAAATATATTTGTTTTTAAAACTTTCTGCAATCCAGAAACAGAGGTATTTAAAGGGGATGATGAACTCAGTGGATTCTTTGCTTTTTTTGCAATAGAACCTGAAAATCAGGTTTTGTCGGGTAAGTTGCGTAATCGTTGTGAGACCTCTCACAAAAAAAAAATCAATTCGTCCACTTCCTTTAAGAAATTTTTCAGGCAAAAATAATTTTGCAAAGAATATTTTTACATTACTTTTGTCATTAAAGGTTTAATGACCTAATTTATTTATTTGAAAAATTTACCCAAGTTTACTAAATTGTGATGTTGAATTTTCAGAAACATAAACATCCATTTTACTTGCTAAAATTAAATTTAAATGTCGAAATTTCTGTTAAAAAATAAAACATACGAATAAAATGTCGATGGCATAAAACTTGAATTTTATCAACAAACCCCCGACCTTCCAATTTTACAACAATACTTTGAGGATATTGACAATTTCTAAATTTAAATTCAAAGTTACTTAAAATTTAGTAAAAAAATAACAAACGGCTTTGAAACCCATTCTTCATCAAAAAGTAATCCCGTTTGAAGATTTGATTGATCACTTAAGGATACAACTTTAAACTGTAATTGTGATGACATTTTTCTGTAATATAATATTTGTAATACAAATAATATTTATTTTTAAAAACCAAAAAAATGTTACTTCTATTTTTTAAAGCTTCTTTTTTTGCAATTTTTAAGCAGCTTTTTTGGGATTCTAAAAAGTATCACCACAGTAACGGTTGCTTTGTAACGGCCCCTTTTTGAACGCTTTAAAATAAAAATAAAACAGAATTCGAGAGATTTTTGAAGCAACAAAAATAAAATATAAATAAATTTAAAGAGACAATCTTAAACCGTAACGAAAAGGTTTTATCAAGCTACTTATCAAATCGATTGGTGGTTAGGCGTCATTTGTTTCAAAATCATTTTTGCGCCGTCCGAAAAACACGTTTTTTCATTTTCATTTCCAAATTGTAGGATTCCACCGACTTCTTGAAAATGAAATCCATTAATTCCAAAGCATTCTTGAATGCTTTGGAATTAATGGATTTCATTTAAAAAAAGTTGCAACCGTTTTTTTATCACATTTATTTATAATTAATAATTTACTTTAAAATTCAAAGAATTCTGAGCATACAAGACTGTTTTTAAAAACATTATCATTAAACATTTGATTGTACTGTAATTTTAAAAATTGTAACACTGCAATTTTTTTCTTTATCAAAATTTAAGAAAATTTCACAGACATTTTTTAATTAAAGATTACTTTTTTTATCATAAAATATTTCAATCATTTTGATCAATATGAAGAATCAGTAGTTTTTCCATTTTTTTGAATGATTTTTATTTGATTTTCAATAATCCCAGATTAAAAATGGATGACATAAAAAAATTGTTTTGAAATTGTTTTACAATAAATAAAAGTCACACAATTCTTTTTCTTTTTTTGTTGAAAGTGAACAAAAAAAAGATGAAATTTATCTTCTTTATTTTTAAAGCAGCAATTATTTTTTTATTAAAAGTTGTTGTAATTTCATCAGAGCAACAATGCGAATGTGCTTCACCGACTACCCCCTTTATCACTTCTACCCAAAATTCTGTTTCATCACTTCAATGCTTAACAAATTCTTCTTCTCCATTAACTCCAACATTTCGTCAAATATTTGTTGATAAACATAATAATTATCGTTCTACTCTTGCCAAAGGAAAGTCTCAACTTCCAGATGGCACTTTTGCTTCTTCAGCATCTAATATGTATAAAATGAAATATTCTTGTGACCTTGAAATTGTTGCCCAAGAATGGGCAAATCAATGTGTTTGGGCTCATTCCCCGGTGGAGCATCGAAAGGGTGGAGAAAATCTTTATGCAATTATTTCAGGGTCAGAAGGAGCAGGGCAATATTTTGAACAATCTGTTCGAGATTCAAATGATGCATGGTGGAATGAATTAAAGGATTTGGGGGGAATTACTTCTACCAATGTTACTTTAACAATGGCAACATTTAATCTCGGAATTGGGCATTGGTCACAAATGGCATGGTCTTCAACACAAACAATTGGGTGTGGATTTCGAGAATGTCCAAGATCTGATGGTACAATTATGTTCTTTGTTGTATGCAATTATCGGCCATCTGGAAATTATTTAAATCAAAACATTTATCAAATTGGACAACCTTGTTCAAGAAATTCCAGCTGTACAACATTTCCAAATTCATTTTGTGAAATTTCTACTGGTCTTTGTTATACTTGAAATAAATATATTTTTTTTCCGAAATTTGTTGGACAGCACTTCTCGATATATGCATTTTTGAAATTTTTAACAACCAAAAGTCTTAAAATCAAAAATTTAGACTAATTAACTAAAAATTAATTCATTTTTATGCTTCAAAATTGTTTTAAAAGCAAAAATAATCTTATTTTTACGATTTAAAAATAAAATTTGTTGTTTAAAGTAAACAGTTTAGTGAACAAAAAGTTTCAGGATTTCTGAATCAGGAAATATGATTCATTTCCCTCAAAAATCAAAAAATTAATTATCCGGGAAAGAGAACATGACCTAAACCCTAATCATATTGTAGCTCTTTTTTTCATATTCTATGCAAATTAAAACATTTGTTGAAGATTTCAGAAAAATATGTAAATTTTTGTAAAAATGAAAATCCATTTGCATCAAAAGCCGCTGAAAATTATTTTACAATCGTCATTCATTCTTCCATATTCATTTTGTGTAAAACGGCTTTCCGAAATACACATTCGTTACTTCAATAAAAAACATACAATCTTTTATTACTGATCTGAAACGAAAATGAGTACCAATAAGAAAAAGGAAGACCCAAAAAAGAAGGAAGAACCAAAGAAGAAAGAAGAGACTAAAAAAAAGGATGAACCAAAAAAAGATACAAAATCTAAAACTCCCGCAACAACTCCGGATAAAAAGAAGACAGAAACAAAGGGTAAAAAGGTTGGTTTACATTAAAATTTTTGATAAAATATAAATAATATGATGTAAATTTAGGAGGAAGCAATTGATGCTGGATGTGCAACTGCCTATCAAGCTGTTATTGATGATAATTGTCAAACTGCAATGAAACCTGTCTCCGAGCCAATTGATGCTGGATGTGCTACGTAAGATTTTTAAATTTAAAATATAACCTATGTACCTACAGTAATTAAATTGTTTTAGAGCTTATAAACCTGTTAGTGTTGGTGGAGCTGCTCCGTAAGTTTTATCATTTTTATCAAAGCATATATATCTGTATTTTTTTACAGTGATGATAATTGTATGACTGCAATGAAACCTGTCTCAGAACCAATTGATGCTGGATGTGCTACGTAAGTTATCATATCTTTACACACAGATTATCTGCCAAATTAATGTTATTTTTTAGTGCATATAAACCTGTTGGAGCTGGACTAGATGATAATTGTATGACAGCAATCAAGCCAGTTTCAGAAGGTGCTGGTGGAACTTCAACAATGACAGCTGCACCAGGGTCTTTTAATCCTGCTTCAACCATGACGGCTGCTCCAAATAATGCTACGTCAACGATGACCGCAGCTGCTGGAGGTGTTGCTTCAACCATGACTGCTGCCGGTGGCATTTCAAAACTTGGAGCTGCTCCTTCTGCTATGACAGCTGTTCCCGCTGGAAATACTGCAAATCTTGATCTTGCTGATTTTGCTTCTCTTCCAGCAAAAAAATAATCTTGTATGTATGCATTTTTTTTATCACTGATAAAAATTTAACTTTTTAAAAAATAGATTTGTATTTATAAGTTTCAACATTAACATTAATAATATCGAGATACCGTAATCGCAGAAACTTGTATAGTTCTCATTGAAACATTCGTTTTGAGAATGTTTTTTCGAAATTTTCGAAGAATAAAATTTCGATATGGTGAAACAAAATAAAGGGTTGCAAAAAATTCAATTAAACAATGGGAAGTAAAGATACACATTAAAAAACACATAAAAGAGGCAGTATTTGGAATATCAAATTTGATAAAAATAAAGAAAAATATGAATGGCATAAATAGAAAGAAACAAGTAATAACAATTTGAATTACAGAACTTAATAAAAGGGATCTTTGAAGTTTATTGGATACTGTAGTTTTTGTATTTGACATTTGATAAAGAAAAAAAAGGATTACAGAAAAAGCTGAAAAAGTTAAAATGATAAGAAGTGATAAAATTGGAATATCAACGTAATCATGATAAAAATGTGGAAGAAATAAAAATGTTGGTTCTGAAAAATATTCTTTTAAAATTGGATCATATTCTATTGACCATTGATGAATTGTTGAAGTATCAGTTTGAAGGATGGGATAAAAGACTATCAAAATTATAATATATGCAATTATCGGTAATCCAACAGGGTTGCACGAAACTAGGTTTTGCAAAACGAAACGAAACGAAACGAAATGAAATTTTTGTTTCGCTAGCGCGAAACGAAACGAAACCTAAAAAAACCGCGAAAGTTTCGCAAAACGAAACGAAACGAAAGTTCAAAAAATTTTTTTATTAAGGGGCTGTCCAGATGTCACGTGACCATGAGTAGGGGGAGAGGGGGTACGCCAAATGGTCACGAAAAATCACGAGGGGAGGAGTGGGGGTCGATCGTTTGTCACGTGATCACTTTTCAACGTAACTTTGTTTTTTGTTCATAAAATAAAATCAGGTTTTATAGGAAAATGAGTCAAAATGTTTCACCAAGTTTGTTTATTTATTTAACTAAATTTTGATAATGTTGATAAAATTGTTAAAAAAAGACACTGCATAAAAATTAATCGATGCTTCAACAGATCCTTATTCTTATATTAATGTTTTCCAATATTTTGAAATTTAATTTGCTTTTTGAAAAAATAAAATATTTGTATTTTTAAAATTTTTGGTCACGTTTTTGGTCACGCGAGGGAGGGAGGGGGTAAACAAAATAATCACGGCTGATCACAAGGGGGGGAGGGGTCAAAAAAGGCAATTTTTTAGGTCACGTGACATGTGGACAGCCCCTAATGGCAAAATGGCAAAATGCATAACAACAGCAACATCGTTAGAGAAAATTTTTCCAAAAAAGCGCCAAAATTAAACTCTAAAAACAAATTATGATTTTATTTTCGACTTGGTTATCACTCATTTTTCTCCAAAAGTTTTGGGTTTTTACATCATTCTTAGCACATCGTTTTCACGAAACTTTCAGGCTTTGTTTCGCGAAACACGAAACGAAACGAAACCCTAAAAAACCGCGAAAGTTTCGCAAAAACGAAACGAAACGAAACTTTCGTGCAACCCTGTAATCCAACTGCTGCAATTAAAGCTTTTTTAAGTGTAAACCATTTTGTTAAAAGTGATGGAAAAACTAGCAGATATCGGGAGGCTAAGGTTGCTGATAAACCTATAAATATTTTAAATACTTTAAAACTGTTGCAATTTAAATTAAAGCTTTTTACAAAAAAAAGTCGATTTTTTTTAAGCTACAGTAACTATGTTATGTTTTAACCGACTACAGTAACCTTACCCAAAATACAATTTGAAGAAAAAATGAAACAAAAAACTGCAGCAATTCCACAAGTTTTAAAACTTCCATAATTCCGAAATATTCCAACTTGATAACCCCCAGCTGCGGGGGATAAAAATAACGGCTTCACAAGTCCAAGCAAAGATTCAAGTGTTAAACACCAAAATGAGTGATTTAAAATCAGCCATTTAAAATCCCCAAGATTTCTGGATTGTGTTAATATAACATAAAATAAAAATGGAGCAATAAGCCAACATAACAATAATGTAAAATATGAATAATAAATATAAAATTCAACTAAAAATGGTGATGGCGGGGATATCTTTGAACCATATTCTACGGTTATCATTTGCAACTTTAATTCAAAAAATAGAAAGTAAAAAACAATTTCAACGAATTCGAAGTCGAAGTCGAATTCGAAGGCGGATGAATAATATTAAGTCGTAAAATAAATAAATAAATAAATGAAGCAGGTGGAAAAAGTTATTATCTTTAATTTATTTAATATTCATATTCATAAGACTGCTTTTCGTTTAAAAGTTACAAATGTTTTATGAAAAAAAATTATGTTTTAAGCAACTGTAAAAAATGAACAATAGTAAAAAATATTAGAGATACTGTAAAATTAAATAACGAAAAAAAATTAGCCAAGAGTACGGTAATACTATTATATTAGAAATGACATTAAAAATCGGCTACAGTATGCTACAGTAATATTCATTTTACAAAGATTTAATCAATTCAGCAATGGTTTTTCCGTCATAAGTGATATGATTTGGATTGATAAGATTAAATTTAATAAAAAATCTAAAATTCCAAAGTTTGCAAAAAATTATAAAAAAAATAAAAAATATTACCGATTTTTCGGAACACCAATATTTTTACAAATTTCTTCCGTCAATTCTGTGATAATCGATTTATCAACAGAAAATCCTTCAATATTTGAAAATTCAACCAATGCGGCCGGCTCTAATGTGCCACCAAAAGATAATGTAGCATTTGTATTTATAACAACACTAATAAACTGTAATATTTAACATTTAAAACACGTGCTAAGAAATCTTAAAGTTTACCGCTTCTGGTTTTCCAGATAATTTTGCTGCTAATTTTGATAATGCTGATATTGCCTCATTTTTTGGTACAGCAGTTTTATCCAAATTTGTGGTAATAAATAGAATAGGCATTTTCACGCTTAACGAATAAACACACTTTTAAAAAGTACTTCAACTAAAACAACCTGTTGCATCCAAAAACATTTTTCCTTTTAACCTCCTTTGCCTACGAAACAACAAAATACAAATGATGATTTTCAAAGTTTATTGATAAACTTAAAAATAAATACTACAAACTACATACAAAGAAACATAAAAAACATGCAAACTAGAACAATTATCCAAAAGTATTTCCTCTAAAGGCCATTTCTTTTGCACTAAGATCAGTAAGTTTAATGTAAAACCTGAAAGAAAAAAATCAATCACAAACTTTAAACATAAAATAGAAAATATTTACCGATCGGATGAAACATTAATATGCTTTGAAATAGCATCAGTAAGCTCTTTGGCGACAACAGAATTATTTGTAAAGCCTCCAATGGAGGAAAATTCAACATGTGCAGCAGGTTCTGTTGATCCACCAAAACTCATAATTGCATCAGCATTTATAATAACATTAACATACTAAAAAGCGTGAAATTTAATATACGCCAAAAGTAATGCTAAATTTTCTTACTGATTCAGGTTTGCCAGAAAGTTTTGCTGCAATTTTGCTCAAAGCTAATACCGTTTCTTCTTTGGAAAATGCAGTTTTGGTAATGTTTGTTGTAATACAAAGAACAGGCATGATTGGATGATTGATTGATAAAATTTGAAAGTGATGAAGACAAATTTGTACAAAAAGGGTGTGTGTAAAAAACTTTTGATTTCAATTGGTTCAACAAAGTTGTTGTTTACTTTTTTTTGAAAAAAATTTTTTTCTAAAAAGTAAGCAAAAGTTTCGTTTCAAGAATTTTACGGCATAAGTAAATTTGAGAAACACAAAATCAAAAAAAGTTTAGCGAATTCTTCCTTTTTTTTCCGTCATCTGAAGGCGGACCGATCAAAGAGATCATTGTGGGGGTGGCTGACTGATAATTAATTGATTATATGTATCATTTAAAACATAATTGAAAAAGTTATCTTTGATCACATTTGTGTGTCTTTAAATGAAAAAAGAAAAACAAATATGAGACGTTTTTCTAATTTATCTATTGGAATTTGTAAGCGATCTTTGCCCTTGGCTTCTGGAAGTAGCTGCAATTCAAGGTTTGTTATTCTTATTTTCTTTTCATCATATCCATGTTAGATGGATAAGGTAAAGGTCGATTTTTTATCTGTTTATTTTTAATAAAATATTTTCATTATTAACTATAGCCAAAGAAAATGTGCATGACCTAAATTTAGAATTATTAACATTTGTTCAATACTTTTAAAATTGGTAAAATTAAATTTCTTGCAAAAACTACAGTAATCTAAAAATTTCACATTTTTTGTGTGTGAATTTTTGTTTCATTTGATCAAGACTTTTTCTTTGGATTACTGTAGTTTTTATAAACAGAAAAGAAAACCGAATTTCAAATAATGTTTCTTTTTTATTTTATACCCCCCAACCCTAATCAATAAGATAATCGTTAACCTTTTTCTTTTTGATCAAATAAATTATCAGTTAAAACTACGCTGCGCGTAGTCTCTTTCTTATAAGTCTTATTGTAGTCTAGTAAAAAAAGAGAGAACAGTTTTATTTTTTTCCATAACTTATTATTTTTCAGCCTTGCCCAAACACACTTGAATTTTCAAAAACTTCCAATTGTTCAGCAACGAAATCATTCAAAAATTATTGCATCGGATAGTAATCGAGGAAACACTTCAAATATGGGCGAAATTGATGGAGCAAATGTTGTTGCCCGTTCCTTAAAGGAGCAGGGAGTTGAATACATGTTTGGAGTTGTCGGAATTCCAGTTATCGAAATTGGTATGGCTGCACAGGCTCATGGAATTAAGTATATTGGTTGCCGAAATGAACAAGCTGCTGCATATGCTGCACAAGCAATGGGATATCTTACTGGAAGGTATGGGGTTTTGTTGTTGAATTATACATATACTACATATTTTGGATTATTGTAGCTTTTATTTTAAGCAGCTACAGTATTCTAGAAACATTTTTATTTAAAATATTTTTATTCTTTTTAGGCCGGTTGTTTGTTTGTGTGTTTCGGGCCCCGGAGTTTTACATACAATTGGAGGATTAGCAAATGCCAAAGTAAATGGATGGCCAATGATTCTTATTGGGGGTTCAAGTGATCTTGATCAAGATAATCGTGGAGCTTTTCAAGAATATCCACAAATGGATGTAAGTTTTTGTTTTGTTGGTTACTGTATTTCTAAACATTAAGGCTATTCGTCCACATTGTAAACATGCTTCTCGCCCCACCACCATTGATGTCATTCCACAACATGTTGAAAAAGCTGTTCGAACTGCAATCTACGGTCGTCCTGGGGCAACATATATTGAAATTCCTGGAAATTTAGTTACAGAAACCGTTGATGAATCAACTGTAAAATCATGCCCCTCGATTCCACTTTCTCGTCCAGTTTCAATTCCACCAGAATCTTTGGTAAAAAGTGCTGCAGAAATGATTAAAGAATCTCAACGTCCTTTAGTTATCTTTGGTAAGGATAAGATTTAATTTAAATCCATTATAAAAGCATATTCTTAGGGAAGGGAGCAATGTGGAGTGAAAGAGGCCCAATTCAACTTCAACAATTTGTTACTGCAACGGGTCTACCATTTCTTGCAACCCCGGGTGGAAAGGGTGCAATCCCGGACAATCATCCCCTTTCAATTGGGTCTGCTCGTTCAACGGCCCTTCGAGAATCTGATTTAATAATTTTGGCTGGATGCCGCTTGAATTGGATGTTACATTTTGGGCAACCTCCAAGATTTGCAGATAATATTAAAATTATTCAAATTGATGTCTCTGCTGAAGAATTTCATCAAAATATTCCAACTACTTTGCCCCTTCTTGGAGATGTTGGAGAAACGGCACAGGTGCTTCGAAAAAGTTTAAAAGGATGGAAATTTGATTCAAATTCAAAATGGATGAAAACTTTACATGATAAAGCACAAAAGAATAAAGAAACGGTTGAAAAGATGATTAATGATGAATCAACTCCATTAAACTATTATGCCGCATATAAAGCTGTAAGTTTTTATTTTTTTGGTTACTGTATTTCTAAACATTAAGGCTATTCTAGATTCGAGAATACATTAATCAAAACGATGTCTTAGTTATTAATGAAGGGGCAAATACAATGGATATTGGAAGAACAATGATGCCATCAATTTTGCCTAAGCGACGTTTGGATGCTGGAACTTTTGGAACAATGGGCGTCGGAGTTGGTTATGCAATTGCTGCAGCATTATATTGTCGAGATTATTCACCTAAAACTAAAGTTCTCTGTGTTGAAGGTGATTCTGCATTTGGATTTTCTGGTATGGAAATGGAAACAATTATTCGATACAAGCTTCCCGTTGTTGTCGTTGTTGTTAATAATGGTGGAATCTATCGTGGCTTAACTCCTGAAGATTTTAAATCAGTTGATGGTGATCCAACATTACAGTAAGTCATTTTTTTAGAATAATAATTACTGTAGTTCTAAATAAATACACATCTACTGTTAACTATACAGTATCTTCAACACCATACTTTTAGATTCCCTGTCTTATCTTTAACCCCTGAATGCCGATACGATGAAATGGCAAAAGCTTTTGGAGGTCGAGGAGTTCTTTGCCGAACAGTTGATGAAGTACGTAAAGCTCTTCCAGAAGCTTATGACTTTGTTCAAAAAGAACAACGTCCAACCCTTATCAATCTCATTATTGCAAATGATTCGGAAAGAAAAGCCCAAGAACATGATTGGTTGACCCGTTCAAAAATGTAATTTCTTCCACAAATTTTTCATTTCAAATAATTATTTATACTTATTAGTTTTCAAAATTCAAAAGATATCAGTTTTTTTAAAAAATAAATAAAATATCAAAATAAATAATTCTCTCTAATTTCTTTTGAGCATTTAAAATAAAAAGTCGTTACAGTTGTATTGTACAAATTATGGTAAGTTAGAAAAAAAAGAAAGATAAAAAGTTGTCGATAAAAAAACTTTTACAAAACAAAAAAATGATAAATTAAGGCAACGTTTTTAGGGAACCGTTTAATTTAGGAATGGTACCATTGGGAATTATTGCGGTTGATGATGAAGTTGTTGATGATATTGAGGCGGAAGATGACGTGGTGGAAACTTTAGCGAATTTTCGAATCTTTTGTTGATCATTTGTATGTTCCAAGAAATTTGCAAATAATTTCAAAATAGAAACATAAGCCGGGCTAAAAATATAATTTAAACAAAAATCGCTAAATTAAATTAAAGAAAATCAAAAATGCCTTACCAATTTTGCCGTGCCCATTGAAGCAATTTTTCAGTACCCGGTGAAACCTTTTTCAAAAATTGTGAAACTTTTTTCTTTTCTGCCAAATTATTTTCAATAATTGCATGTAGGGCACTTAAATCGCGATGCATCAATGATAACTAAAAACGGCTATAATTACGGTAATATCTTTTAAAAATAAAAATTACCAAATAAATCCATTCCAATGAATTTGATTTTGCCATCCATCCAATCATGTATTTTAATTCTGGTTCACTAGGTTCTACTGGAGATTTTGTGGCTGATGAACGATGACAAAGTTTTTCAAAAATTTTCCAATCAAAGCTTGGTCTTGATGATGACCGTCTTCGAACAACTGGAGCTCCAGGAGATGTTGGAGTTTCATCTGTAAAAAGAAAGTTTTAGTAAAGTATTACAACAAAAATATTCCAACCATACCTTCAGACGCAGACGGTGTAACATCACCGGTACTTATTCTTTGAATAAGTTTATCCACGACGTCTCCAACAACAGGATACGGCCATTTAAATTGAGAATGTAATTTCATTAAAGCTGTTGGAAAATCTTCTGGTTCACAACAAAATCCACCATTTTTACGTTTCATAAATTCGACAAGATCAAAATCAAGATGTGACGCAAATGCTCCCAAATCCCTTAGAGCATAATCTTCAATTAAAACTTCAGCATGCTTTTCCAAAATTGATGCAATATGATTTGGAATTAATATTCTTCCATGGCCATTTGGCACAGTATGATTTGATAAACTGAATGCACTAAATGATGACATAAACATTGAAGAATCAGGAGATGCTGCAGTTGTTGGTGAACCGACATGATGATTACTTTGTCCACCATTTATTCCATTAAGATGCAGTTGAGGAGGGGAATGACCCGATGATTGTTGCGAAAGTGAAAGCTTTGGTCGAGGTCCATGTGTTTCAACAGAGATAGAATTAAATACCAAATTATAATCTTCTGATATATTATTCGGAATTACACGTTGTTTATTACTTTTTGTTGCCAATTTTTGATATAATGGAGTTTCAGGAATTTCGTCAAGATCAACTCCATCAATTGAATTCAAGAATCTTACAATATCTCTTGCTATTAACCATCGCCTTTTATTTAAAGCTTCTTCGAGGAGTACGGTAGCATGTTGAACACTTGCAATTGTTGATTCCATACTTTGTAAAATAATTAAACAACTTGTTGCAGTATCCAGTTGATCTTCCTTTAAACACATTTTAAATAAATCTCTGGGATGATGTGACACAGAAAATAAAAGATTCCAGAATGCAAGTTCAGTTTTTCTTGCACAATGTACAATAGTTTCAAGATATTCTGGAAATTCATGAATAAATGCGACAACACGTGGCAGAAGTGGATCTAAAATTTCCAATGTTGAATAATCAAGTAAGATAATAACAAACCAGGAATAGGTTCTGAAGAAGTTGCTTCTTCATCCAATACATCATGAAGTAAAAGTTCAAGGATATGACTAAAATATGGCAAAGACCTGCATGAAGTTGCAATTTCTAGAGCATAAACACCCAAATTACGCTTTAATAACTGTCGAAGTAATCGATGAATAAATACTTCACTATTTCGAATTACATTATGAACAAGAAGTGGAGTCGTCTTTAAATCAGAAGATGACGGAGTTGAATTTGGTTGAGATTCAACCCCAACAGCAAGACAATCTTGACCAATGGCTAAAAAATTTAATGATCAAATTACAGTATAAGAAATGTAAGCTAATACCAATTGGATAAAGATTAAGATCAACGGGAAGCATAATTCTTCTTGAAATAAATGATCTTTTATTCTTATTTAAACTTCCCGATTCATATGCATCTGTATGAAAAAGTGGTAACCATACTTTCATATTTTTGGCTCCAGCATTAATCCATAAAGCTTTATTCAAATGTGGAATTTCACGATTGCCTGAGTGAATCCATACTCTTTCAACATTTGATGCAATTAGCATTGGTTGATGAAGCTAAAAAAGATGTCTTATAAAGTTCAATTACCGAATTAGTCTTACTTGAAATAAATCTTCTTCATTGGATTCTGCAGAAGCTTCTTTGTGAAAAGGACTCAACAATAATAGATGTCCCGAAACATTAACAAGTAGAGAATCCATTCCATGACAAAATGCTGCAGCTTCAGAATGATAATTTAAAGCTGTTAATTGCATTGAAATTACACAAGTTGGATGAGGTAAAAGTTCATGAATACGAATTTCTGCACATCTTTCTATAGTAACATCAAAATCATCTTTTGAATTCTTTTTTGGAAGTTGTCGAATAACATAAATTGTAACAACAGATGCAACATCAAATGTAAGCACTAAAAAATACACTTATAAATTTTAGGGTACGGTAGCTTTATATAAATCTTACAATGGTCATTTCGAAGATTAATTACCATTGATCTACTTGGAATAGGAAAATGTGTTGAAGTGTTATTATCAATTTGTTTATTCATTGCATATACAAAAATTCCTTCTTCTTGTCTTGATAAATCACAACCAACAACTAAAAGATGCTCTTGAAATACAGCAACACCACCGGTAACAAGTAAAGATTGTTCTTGAGTTTCATTACGAAATAGCCTCCATTTATTTGTTTTAAGATTTAAATGAGCAAATCCACGGGTACCCGATACAATCAAATGTTTTGAACATTCTTCATCAACAGCAGCATATCGTAGTGGCCAATTTACAGAGATATATTCTTGAGGTGGAGAATATGTGTTCCAAAAACAATGTGGTGCAGTTGCTAGCTTCTCTTTTTCTCTTGATGGACTTAAAAGAACAGAATCCGCAGAAATTAAAGCAATTCGATCAACACATTCCATTGACGGTTGATTAATACTTATTGCTCTTGATAAATTTGTTAGCGATAAGCCTTCAGAATTTGTTGACCATAATTGAAATCCTTCTGCACCCCATTCAATACACGTAAATGGAACAATCTTTTTACATAATCGATTTGCTGGATCTTCTAATGAACACCACCATTGTGAACCAAATGGTGAAAATAATGCCAAAGCTGGAGGTGGATAAAGCTTTTCATTTACAGCTAAAAAGTCTTTTTATATTATATATCTGATAAAAGCGACAGTAACCTACAGTTATCAGTTTTACCATTTTCTTGATGAACATTAAAATCCCAAGTAACACCAAATACCAAACCTTGAGGTAAACAATGGATTTGTTTGACCCGTCCAATATACGATAAATATTCAGTGCCGTCTTTAATTGATAATTTTATTCGAAATGTTTGTGTCATAGCACCATTTGTATCATCCAAATGATAAGCTGCAACATCACCACTGAAAAATAGAAAGCTATTTGCGGACCTTTTTAAAATAATTTTTTACTTTTTACAACCAAAATACAGTAATCTAAATTTATGATTTGCTGCACAGCAAACAGCATCATTTAATCCACTTATCCAAATTCCAGCAATTGTTTGAGGTTCAAAACGATAATTTTGTGAAGCAATTAATGCTGCTCTTCCGTCAGATAAAACGACACCAAGTCCACCAATAAGTGGACAATATACAATATCTGTTATATAAATTTCTGAATCGCCTAACTTTGAATCTAAAATATCTTGATTACTGATAAATAGAAAAATTATAAAACAAACATCTTGCATTAACTTGATCAGCTGAGAGTGGGACATTTTTGATATTGAATGAAAGCTCTTGTCTTACTTCACCATTCCAGGTTATTCGATGAACCCATCCATCTTCAAGACATACAAATAAATCATCTTTTAAGGAAGCCGCACTATAATTTACAACATTAGTTTTAAAAATTGATTAATATATTTACCAAGTAGCTTTGCTTCCAATTTTAGCCAGAACAGAAAGATTAACAGAAACATTTGGATGTTGTTGCCGCAGAAGATATGCTTGAGTAAGTTTTGAATCATCACTATCATCTTGGGTTTGATCAATTAAAGTAAACGGTTCATTGTCGTCAGAAATTGATATGACATAAACATATACACATAATTTTGTTGTCTAAAAAAGAAGGATAAAAAGATACAGCAAAGGTAGTAAACATACCAAAATACAAAGAGCTCCAGAATCATGTCTCCAAATGCATTTAACATATTCTCCACGTTCTTCAATTTCATCTTCATTTCGTCGAAAAGTTGATAATAAAATTTGTGGCTATAATTAACAGTAATTATTACAGTAATAATATGCAGTTGTAAAACTTACATTTGCTTGATAAATATAAATTGTTGATCGAGATATAACAGCAAAAAGGGTTTTTTCCCGATTTCCGCTAACCCAATTTGCGCCTTCTGCTGTTGATGGTTCAGCAAAACGGTAATCACTTCCGCTCTAAAAAATAATATGAACGATATTTATATTTCTTAGAATTCATCAAGACTAACCGGAAAAAACATTTTTGCGTGAAAAAACAACGTATGTTCAAATTAAATTTATATAAAAAATACTATAAATTAAATTTGGTCATTGATTAAGTGTGACTTCTTTCTGGGTAATAATTAATTATTTATGCATCAAATTAACACATTATACAAATGTTAATTAATAGGTTTTTAAACATTAATTTAAACTTTTTGTCACGTCGAAGAAGAAAAAAATGGAGACAAATTTTTTTGCACTTTTTTTTTTGTTTTTGCAGTTTGCGTGTTGGCGATCTGTGTCGAGATGCCATTGTGATTCTGATAAATTTTTTTGGAAACATTGAATTTTAAAATGTGGCACACATTTTTAAAAAATTGATATTTTTTTGATATACAATTTTGCCATTACCGTATCTTAATGTTGCAGTATTTAAAGTTAGAGAGTAGCTCTTTTGTTTCAATATGTTTATATATACTGTTCAAAAATTGTTTTTTTCACGTGATTTAACGCGCCGTCTAAATTTAATTATTAAAATTTCAAAATTGACACAAATATTTTATTTTTATTGCAGTAACATTTTATTTTGCTGCCACACTTATATAGTATTTAGTTACTACGACTTTTTTTTTCGTTCTTGTAAGATTTTGTAAATGCAATTTTTGTTGCATCATTTGCTGAATCATTTTTTTTGTTTGATTTTTCGAACCTTTGATAGTCAGCAGGGGCAAAAAAAAGACAGAAAACAGAAAATTGGTTCTATGTTGTTATTAAGATTTTTTACTCGATAACGACTTTGAATTTCGTCATTATCTTGAAGTTTTTTATACATAGTTAGGGTAAAAAGGCATATCAAATTATTGTTTATTTTTTGCGAGTCAAAACAAGATCTTTGTTGTTTTTTTTCGTGTAGTCTAGCACAATTGTTTCAGACTTTTTTTGATAAGTCATCACCACAAGACCCCCACATGCTATTTTTCATTGAATTATGTTACTTTAAATTCTCCCTTTATTTTTTTAACACTATTCATTTTTTTAAATGTTGTCTCGTTTAAATTGTTTGTTTTTTCCGTTGGTTATTTTGAATGTTTATTTTGAATTATTTTTTTAGACTGATAATAATTAAATCGATTACAGATGGCGGCGAATACAAACATAGATGCAGTTTCAAAAGATCTTGAAGAAGTATCATTGAAAACTCCAAATAGCACATGGTCTGATTATGACTGTAATATTGCCGAAAAACAATGCAGATTTTGTTTTGGTGATGAAGAAAGTGATCGAAAATCTGGTTTACCAAGTTCTTGGATGACTCCTTGTAAGTGTGATGGTTCAATCAAATGGGTCCATGAACGATGCTTCAAACAATGGCTTAATTTAGGTATATATTTTTTTAAAATACGATATTTTAACCAATAATTAACACACTTTTAGCACCATTCCCCCAACAAAGTGCCTGCAGTACTTGTGGGTAAGATTTAATAAAATATCTTTTACAATTGTATTTGTAAGTGTATTATTTTAGATTCATTTATCGAAAATCATGGAAAATGAAATCTTTATCTGAATGGTCTTGCCCTCCACTAAGAATAACTTTTTGGGATATCATAGAAATTGGACTTGATTTTTATTCAACTTTTAAACTTTTTCGTGGAATGTGGCAAATGCTTGAAGGAAAGAAAGCAGTTTTTGGACAAATATGTTATTTTATATTTTGGAAAACTTTTATTTTCACTGATCGCCGAATACTTTATTACAAAAGTATTGCAGCTGCAATGGCAACATCATTTTTTGAGCCACAAGTTCGAGATGTTGACGATGAAAAGCAAAAATAAATGAATGAACAAGTTGAATGAACGAACTGCTTTTGCTCAAACATCAATGATCAAATATTCTTTGATTCTTCTTTTTTGCCTTTTTGTTTTTCTTTTCTCCGGTTAATGCGTGTAAATATGGTGTTGTATTTTTTTAAATCAAAAAACTGATACATAAATATTCTTATAAGATTGATTTTTCTTTATTGATTTATATTATTTTTGGGAGAATAATTTTGTTTTTTGACTATTTATTTGGGGGAACGTCCGTCTGTGAATGGAAGATAGTGGTGAAAGGTTGCTGCAATAAGTGCTCCTTTTTATTTTTGAATTGTTTTTGCAAAAAGTTGTTTTTATATTATAACAATGCTTTCTATCAGTAAACAGACGATTTGAAAAATTTTTGTTGAAATTAGTTAAATAAAAATGATACTGTAGTTTACCGTATATCGCGAAAAGATTAAATACTACTGACAAAGTTTTAGCTTATTCCTTTACAATTAATATTATTTGCAGAAAACAAAAATGGCACTTACAGGACCCGTTCCAGTTCCAAAAATTTGGCTTCGTAAAAATCAAAAAGCAGTTTCAATTCCACAAAAACAAATTAACGAATTTGAACTGTCATTTGACCATGCCCTTCCCCTCCCAGATTCTGATGATGCCATTCCAATATTTGGTTTAGGAACATGGCAATCAAAAGCTGGCGAATTAAAAGTTGTTATCCGAGCAGCCATTGAAGAAGGATATCGGCATTTTGATTGTGCCCAAGCATATATGAATCAAGGAGAAGTTGGAAAAGCTATTAATCAAGCAATTGATGATGGCTTAGTTACAGTATGATTATTTATTTCAAGGAAATTTACCGTAACTTGAATTCTTTTTAGAGAGAAGAGCTTTGGATTACAACAAAAGTTTGGAATACTTTTCATTCCTATGAAGCTGCAACAAAATCCATTGATGATACCCTTAAAGAAATGAAACTTGAATATTTGGATTTAGTTTTAATTCATTGGCCAATGGTTTGAAACATGTTTAGAATCAAAAAATTACAATACTCCATTTTTATAGGGATATGAAGAGGGCGGAGAAATGTTCCCAAAAACTTCTGATCAAAAAGGGATGAGATTTTCGGATGTTGATTATACGGAAACTTGGAGGGCATTAGAAGTTGCAAAAATGGAAGGAAAAACTCGGCATATTGGTCTCTCAAATTTTGGAATTGGACAAATTATGAGATTAATTAAAATGGCACGTCCAAAGCCTCAAGTTGTACAAGTTGAAGTGCATGTTTATTTATCACAAAAAATGATGAGAGATTATTGTGCCAGTGAAGGAATAGCATTAATTGCATATTCACCATTGGCAAATAATTCTTCACCATTTCGAACCCCTAAAGATCCTTCCATCTTTAAAGAGCAAACAATCACGGATATCGCAAAATCTCACAATATTGTAAGTGTTTTTGTAAAACAATACTTACTTTCAACAAAAACCCGAATTATATATTCATATTTTTTAGACAAATGCTCAAGTTGCACTTCGTTGGATTTTAAATTATGGAATTGGCGTAATTCCAAAATCTTCAAAGGCAGAAAGAATTAAAGAAAATGGTGAAGCTTTAAAAGTTATCTTATCGGGGGAAGATATGAAAAAGTTGGATAAACTTAACAAAGATAAACGTTTTGTTGATCTCAAAAAACGTGATGGTCATCATCCACATTTTCCATGGTAATCATCATGGTCTATCTCTCGGATCACAAACAAATACCATGTTTTTTTGTTGAAACTATTTTTATCTTAAATTTATTGATTGATTTTATTTGACTCTTAATAAATTTTATTTTATGATTCTTTTTAACAATAAAAAAGATAAAAGTAAAATAAAGATTTGATTAAAAGAAAGAAATCTAAATCAACGAAGAAAGTTTAAAAATTCTTTGTTTTTCCTTTTAAAAAAACATACTATAAAATTATATAAATAAATAGTGTTGGGCGGGACATGTTTTATCGACTCTGGTTTAGGGCTGTATCCCCCGGGGGATGCCTCTTAGGGGAGGGGAGGGGACGGGGGCAACAGTTTAGGGGGGGGGGGGTTTAAAAGGGGGCCACTAATTTTTAGAAAAAAAGGGGGGGGGGCTTTAGGGGACCCCTAAAAAAGGGGGATTTTTAGGGGAATAATAAAAACATGCAAAAATTTTTAAAATATTTTATTGATATCTTAAATAATTTTTTTGAAATATAATACGGTAATATAAGAAGCAGAAATACTAATTTTTAAAAAGAATATCTGAAAAAAGTTAAAGAATACAGTTATAGTTTTGACGAAATATATTAATTTTTTTGTCAAAACTATTAGAAAGTATACAAATCATTTAAAACGGCAGTTGAAAAAAAAGGATGGAAAAAAATAATAACAAAAAATAAAATTTTAAAAAAATGGGCAGAAAAAATTAATTAAAATTAATTTATTTATTTCACATTGTTAAAAATTGACAACTATTTTCAGTAAAAACAAACGTCAAAAAAAAGGGGGAAATATTTTAGGGGGGGGGGTATTTTAAGGGGCCCCCTAAAAAATAATTTTTAGGGGGGGACTAAAGGGGAGTAAAATTTTTAGGGGGCCCCCTAAAAATTCAAAGGGGGATACAGCCCTACTCTGGTTCCGGACCCCAAAAAACGGCATTTTTTGTTTGATATTTTGAGAGCAGTATTCCCGGTTTCTGCTCCATTTCTGGAGCTGAAACCCCCGACAACATTGTAAACATACTGTAGCATTGGAATTTGGTAAAGGTTAATATTTTGATTGCTGCCAATTTTTTGATCAATGATTTTTTGAGTATTTTGAGTTCAAAGTTATTAAATGTTTGAGCATTAAACAATGGGTGCTTGTAACTATTGTTTATATTTTAATTTTGTAAAACCGAATTTATGCATTTAACAAATTTAAAATACAATTGCAACTGTAATGACCTTTTTTTGGAAATCAAAAAAACCTATTCTTTTTTTTTGTCCAAAAAAGTCAGCACAAGTTTTTTTCTTTGCAGCAATATTTTTTTGTCGCACTTTTAGAATTTGGAAAAAAAGCAATATTTTTAAAAAAATATTGAAAGTTTGACAATCTTTATTTTTTCATTCAAATCATTTTTGCTTCTTTTGCTACATTTGCTTGATTAATATTTTTAGTTAATTATGGCTCATTTTCATCCATACGTTTCTCCATCAAGAAAACCAAATAATTTTAAACCAAAAATTCCAAAAGGAATTGAAAACTTTAAAATTGGAAAAGAACTTGGCTCTGGTGCTTTTTCGACTGTATATTTTGCTCAACATAAACCAACCCAAACTCTTGTTGCTTTAAAACAAGTTCAAGTAAGTTTTTTTTATTTTTGACAAAATTTGTAATAAAATCTTTTATAATCTATGCATGTGTCTTTTAGCTCGAAGATTTGGATCAAAAACATTATGATTGTTGTGTTAAAGAAGTAGAATTATTGAATCGAATTAACAGCGAAAATGTAATAAAAATGTATGAATGGTTTTTTGAAAAATCTTTTCTATTTGTTTCTCTTGAATTGGCTGATAAAACAGATTTGGAAAAGCGAATTAAAGTATGTTTAAATGTTTATTATTGCATTCTTTTTACTATATTTATATATTTTAGATGATGCAAAAGCATGGTCGTTTATTTTCTGAACGAACAATTTGGTATTATTTTCATCAAATTTGTAATGGTTTAAAAGATATGCATCAAGCAAGAATTTTACATCGAGGTTTGTTTTTTTACCTAAATATATTTTCAGTATCTAATGAATATGTGTATTTTAGATTTAAAACCTGCAAATGTATTTTTAAATTCTATGGGACAAATAAAAATTGGTGATCTTGGATTATCTCGTCTTTTTAGTGAAAATACAATTGTTGCAAAAACTATGATTTCAACAGAATATTATAAAGCTCCTGAACGAACAAATCCAGCAACATTTGGATATCATTTTAAATCAGATATTTGGTCCCTTGGTTGTTTACTTTATGAACTTTGCACTCTTCGCTCACCTTTCAATGGCGAAATTGATAATGCATATGCTTTACACAAAAAAATTTGTTCTGCAAAATATCTTCCTTTTCCTTCTCAAAGTTATTCTGATCAGGTAATTTTTATACTGTTGCAATTGTGTAGTGTTAAATGCATAAAAATTTTAGCTACAATTTTTTGTTAAAAGTTGTATGTCTGTTTCTTCCTGTGATCGCCCGAGTGCAGAAAATTGTCATTTTGCTGCTCGTCGAATGTATATTCATTTTGAGACATTATTAATGAAATATAAAAAGGCTAATGGTATTTCTTAAATTTCTCCAACAAACTCATTTATATATTTTCAACAGTTTTTATATTCTTTTTTTTGTTTTGTTTTAACTATTTTTTATACATATATCATTTTATCAGTAAATATATGTTTTATCCTTAAATGGAGTGTCGAAGATAGTGAAAAACTTTTTACAACAGTTTTCCGTCGTTCCAAGTGATGGGGAATGAAAAAGTTTGTCCGCCCGCACGCAACAAATGCATTCCCCATCACTTGGAACGACGGAAAACTGTCGTAAAAAGTTTTTCACTATCTCCGACACTCCCTTTAATTTTTTGTTTTTTAAATTTATTTAAAGAGAGATTTTTAAAACTTTTTATTTGCATTTTTACAGTATTATCAATAGTTTACAGTAATACGAAAGAAGTAACGTTTGGTTTTTTGTAGATTGAACAAATCAATTCTTTATAAATTGATTCACAATTTTTTAGTGTACAGTACAAATGTTTAAAATAGTTACAGTTTAAACATGTTCATCTTTTTTTAGAATAATATTTCGATTTTTCGAAACTTGGATTTTTAATGGATGATTATTTTGAGATTTTATGTATTGAAAAATTATAACTTTCATTGGAGGGGAAATTCCAACAATTGGACTACACATAATCCATCGAAAATGTGAATCCACATTTACAACACTTTTTACAGCTATCAAATCTTGATAAGTAAGAGTTGAAAGAATTGAAGCAGTTTCAGAAGGAATAAATGGAAATTCTTCAGGGATATTTGAAAAGATTTTAGATTTATCAGGTCTTTGTTGAATGTAAAAGACAAGGGATACGGTAGGATTACAGAAACCTTTTTTGAGTTCATTAATACTTAGAAGATAAACTTTAATGGCTTCCAGATGTCCATAAGTAAGATTCTGAAAAACTTCAATACTTTTTTGGGTCAATAAAGTGGAAGTTGAATCAGGAAAATAGTCGATTGTTTGTGTTGAAAGTTCATCAAAAGCTTCAAATTTGTTTTTAATTATTGGATTTGGGGGCTGTAAATTTTTGATATCCATTTTTATCAAAGTTTCATATCGACAAAGTGGAAGAATTTCATGAATAACTTTGTCATGGGAAATCATAAAACAATTATGCCGTTGAAAGCATGCCAACACCTTTTTCTTCACACATCTTTCATGGTCACTTTGAAATGTTTGATTTTCAGAATCTTCATATTGAATCCCATAAAATGCATCTTCAAGAGCAGGAATAAAAGAAATTTCATTTTCTTCAGAAGTTGTAAAATTTCGTGTTTTTTGAATCAAACATTCGATGAATCCTTCATGGAATTCTGTAGTATATTCATTTGTAATGGATTCAATCCATTCTGATGGAAAATATTCTCCTTTCACAAAATTTAAACATCCTCTTTTTAAATAATCTATTTGATATCCTTCCGAAAAACACATTTGTGCTTTTGAATGTGTACATTGACGCTTCTAAAAAAACAGCTTTTTAAACAAGTTTTTTGAATTTTAATTACCGGCATAAGATCAAAAAGTGATGAAAGTCGAGTTAAACGAATTGATTCTGGATTATAGGAATAAATTGTTGAAACATTTTGGCATAAAATTGTTACAATAATTTCAAAAATGGAAAATATTAAAAGAAATAAAAATTGTGCCATTTATTTTGGATCGTTGATTTTTTGGCTTTCAAAAATAAAAAGAACCGATCTTTTAATTTTTTTTTTGTTTAATCCTTTTTTTGAGCCATCTGCTTAATTTTTTCTTTTGTCATCGCTAATCTCATAAAATTAAATGGACAGCTTTTGATGGATTATTTTGGCACCCCAAATAATGCCAAAATATATTTGATAGCTTTTAAATTTTTAATAAAAATGATGTTTGACATAAGTGGCTACAGTATATTTAAGTGTCAACTGTAAACAGTTTATAATTAAAGGCAAAAAATTCAAGACATATTATTGTAGAATTCATTTTATTTCCGCTTTTAAATGTTTCGAAAAAACATATGTAATTTTATTTGTCATGGTATTTGTTGCTTGATACATTTTAAATTACACACTTTTTTATTTCCCTTCCAAGATTATAATTTTGAACATACATTTTTAGTTGAACTTTGAAATTTATAAACTTGGCACTTAAATGTCTCAGACATATATAATACATTTATATTATATATATATTAACATTTATTTATTACGTATATGTAAAGTAAAATAAAAGCTTTATGAAATTATCAAAGAATGACACACATACACACATTTTTTCGCAATTGGGGGATTATGAAACTACAGAATCATTTCAAGAATGTTT
This sequence comes from Panagrolaimus superbus, assembly GCA_964035985.1. NCBI lineage: Eukaryota > Metazoa > Nematoda > Chromadorea > Rhabditida > Panagrolaimidae > Panagrolaimus > Panagrolaimus superbus. Next base: position 8,384,721 of record OZ038359.1, read on the forward strand.
GTCATAATTTTTCAGTAATAATACATTTTAATGATAAGTTTGATAATTTAATAATATGTTTAAATTTGTTTTTAAAATATCCAGACATGTATATATGTATATTAACATTTGTTAAGTGAAAAGCCAAAACTGCCTTGGGGAACTTGGTGACAGTTCACCCCCCCCCCCCCCCCCTTTATTAGGGCTAAATATAAGATGCAAAAATGAATTCATACTAAATAAAAATTTTATGAAATATGACACACATTTTTTTCTCAATTGAGGTAAAATATGGAATCATTATTTTAAGTATGTATGTCAAAATTTATTATAATAGTAATTTAATAAAAAGTAAACTAAAACAAAAAATATAATTTCAATTTTACAACTTTGAAAAGGTACTGTACCCCTAACATAGTACAAACGTTTTTTTACAATTACAAATGAAATAAATTTTGCAATAAGGCATTAAATGCATAACATCTATTTAAGGGTAATCCCTGTGGAAATGGCATTTTGACGATTTGAAGATTTCCCAATTCCGGATGCTTTACTATTAAACGGTTTTACAGCAGAAATTTGAATTAAATCAGATTTTAGCCAAAAGAATGTTGCAATAACATTTTTTCGAAGATTTTTATTTGTTAAAATTATAAACCAAATTGGTGTCAGACAACCAATATCAGCAATGGCATTTTGAACATCGAACATAACATCAATAAATTTTTCGTCATTTGATAATCGGCGAATATACTGTAATAGAAATAAAGTATATTAATACAGTAATTTTTACAAAATAAATTAACACAAAAAGTTTTTTTTTCGAGAATGAAATAAAATTTTTCAGTTTGGGACAATTAATTTTTTTTTGTTTAGCATTGTTTTAAAAAAAAGGTGTTACCTGTTGAACAACATAAATCATATCAGATACAAATACAACCATGGCATAAATTGATAATTTGATATCTTGTTTTGAAGTTTTCTTTTGGACATTTGAAGCTACCGTAAATTTGTCTTTAATTAATCGAACAATGACATAAAGGTTGAACAATAGCGAAATTGAAGCAGTTCCGGTAACCAAATAAATTGTAAATCGAGAACAATTCATGAATGAAAAGTTTTCCGGATGTCCAATTGCAAAACTCCATAGCCCATTTGGATTACTGGCATTTTTGGGTTTCATATATACATCTGTGAATGGCACATGCCAAACCATGCAAATTGGAAAGAGAAGACAAATGCCAATAAAATATGGAAGCCATTTCTTCCAAAATTGAGTGTAATAAGTTTTTAACGCAAATACAGTAAATCGGTTAAAACTTATTACAAAATTGAGTAAATGTGCTACATTATAGGCATACCAAATTCCAGTGTATAAAAATGTGATAAAGAAAGATCGAGGACCCCATGAATGAACAAAGGAAATTAAGGCAGGAGTTTGGGGGAATCGAATTGTAAGATTATAAATTATTGAACAAATTACATTAAAAATTGCAGAAAATCCAAAAAGTTTATAAAATGAACCATAAAATTGGGTCCTAAATTTGCTGATAAATATTACGTATAATATTACCAAATACAGTATATAAGTTGGAAGCAAAATAATATATGGTAAAAGTAATTTCAAATTTAAATTATGAGTTACTACTTCTGAATCCATCTCTTCTTCCTTTTTTTGTTTCCTTTTCGTTCGCTGTACCCAAAACAGAGATGTATAAAATGTAAAAATGAAATAATTGTAGTTTTATCAAAAGTTACTTTTTTTCAAAAAAAAGGTTACTCCCCCAAGTAACTTTTTTTTGGCATTGTTACTGTCGGGAAAAAAAGAAATAATTCTATCTTTTAACCTTTTAATTTAAATTCCCACGTGGGGTGACATTTTTCTTTTAACATTTTTTAAAATTATTATTTCTTTTTTAAATGTTTAAAAACAAAAAATTCATCTTTAAAAAAATGGATATAAAAATTTCTAAATAATAAAAGAACTTTTAATTCCATAAAAAACAAAAGGCGGCAAGTTTAAAAATAGCAAAATCCTTTTGTTTTGCTGAAAAATAAAATTCAGATATTATTTTTAAATGCAGGAAATAAGTTTAGATATGCAAAAAAAGTGAAAGCTGAAATAAACTCTTACAAAAATGTATTAAAAGTTTGCAGTTTTTTTGGGATTACACTTTTTTTTGTTTAAATGTTTATTTATTGATGATAAAAAATGATAATTTAAATTTGCACAGATTCTGGAGTTCCATTTCTAATAATAAAAAAATGAGTAACACTTTTTCATTGTGCGGGAGGCTTAAACTTTTTTAAATTTTTAGGGAGCTTTTTCAGTGAACTTGGTCTTTCACCTTCAACGGAAATTAACAAGTTATACAAGTAAATTTTAAAATGAAATCAATATTTATGCCAGCTTTTATCTGCCAGATTTTAAATTTCCACCCATCGTTTTCAGCGTATTTTAAAACCTTTCAAAAAAAAATAACCCCAATAAAATTTTTTCAACCGAAATATCGAAACATGGATGTCAAAAAAATAAGTATTTTTATTGCCCGTTTAGATTTTAAAAAAATATCTTTTACATAAAAAATGCAGTCAATATTTATTTAGCTATTTTCGGAGGTTTTTTCAATTGCTACAAATTTTGTTACAGATTTTTCACTTTCATAAAATTCATTCAATGAAATATTCAAATTTTCAAAGCTTACATTTGAGCAATCTTCGATAATATTTGCGATAATTTGGTGATGAATTTTGATAAAGCATGGAATTGATCGTAGACATGTTTGAACTCTTGAATAAACATTTTGTTGATATCGAAGTTTTATTTCACTTCCAAATGGAATTGAAATATTTTTTGGCATTTTTCCAAGTTCAATTATCTCTTTCAAAGATGGCTCCATAGTGTTAGGTTTCAGAAGTTTATTAAATTTAACTTTTGAACATTGACTAAAATAGGTAAGAAATGGGGTTGTAAATTGGACATTTATTAAAGGATCCCAATCAATATCCATTTTTTCTTTCATCATATATGTTTCTGCCCAAGTTGTGGTAAAAGCTGAATCATCTTGAAATGTTTCAATAAAACATTTTACTGCAAAATTGTAAAAACATTGTCGATGCTGAAATAATGTTTCAAAATTAAAATATGAACTTAAATGTTCACAATTTTAAACTTACATTTGGGCCACCAAAAGGGATCATAATTTGAATATATTGATTTTTTCCCGATCTGTTGGTATTAAATAAGCAAAAGATATTTGTAGAATTGAAAAAAACACAAAAAAACAAACAGACACCATTTTTGTTGTTTCTTGTAAAATATCAAAAATTATTATGGAATGAAAAACAAAAGTTGATTTTCTTTTCATTGATTTAACTTTTGTTTAATCTTGATAATTAAAGGTCGAATTTGCTCGATATATAAATCAGCATAAAGTGAGGCGGCTTTCTTTTGATCTTTACAATAAGAATTTTAAAGCGAAAGGGGCGGAAATAAAAACAGTATTTTTTTAACAACAACAATCTGCATAATCTGTTCGTATTCAAAAGGGATTGTCCAAATTTGGACATTGATAGTTTTATGGGAGGATGTCTGACAAAATTTGATGTTGCTTTAAAGTGCGGCAAAATATCAAAGGAAAAAAGCTGATGATAAGGGAGGCGAGTTTCAGAATTCCGGGTTTTTTGGTTACGTCAAATCTTGACAGTCCCATTAATGCTCAAAATATTAAAGCATAAAAATATTTTGTAAAAAAAGTATTAAAATTTCAAAAAAACAATTCATTTTATTTTTTTGAATAATCGTCAAAGGTGTGTATACCAAAAAAATGGCAACAAAAGTTCATCCAACTTCTTTAAATAAATTTTACTTTCCATTTCTTTTTTAAAGTTTAAAAATATCAAATATAATTTGAAGTGGAAATGTTTGATATATCTTTTTTGAGGCATGAATTTGTTTTCTTTCTGTTTTCAAAAAGTTAATGAACGAAATGCCTGCAGCAGCCGCAGCTGTTGTTGCTGCAAAACTCCAAGAAAAATCAATCAAAAACCTAGCTTTTTTGTTTTAATTGGGTTTTTTTATTTCATTCAAATAAAATGGAACCAACTTTATTTTTTAATCAAAAAAAGAAAAACTTTAGAGCTTCTTTTTTATCGGAAAAAAGTTAATAAAAATGATTAAATTGAAAATGACAAGTTTTGATTTATTTGTAACACAATTTTTTGCACGTATTTTTGATTTTTAGCATTTAATATTTTTTAAAAGTGTTTTATTTGTTTGAAAAAAAACAATTTTAAAAGTTTTAACGAAGTTTTTTTTAATATAATTCCTTTTTCTACAAAACTACAGTAATCTTTGTTGAAATTTTCACATTTTTTTACTCTTTATTTTTTTGTTTTATAAATTCATTAACTTTATTAAAAAAGTAAAATTAATACATTTAACAAGGGAACCACGGGAGATGATAATAAAAAAAAAAAAAAAAACATCCCACATAGTTTAAACCATTCATTGTGGGTCAGAAACAAACCCCAAAAAATATTTCGCCCCACTTTTAAGTTTTACCCATTTTTCGGCACTTTAAAGATGCGCGCGCTCTTGGAGCACATGGTCCCCCTTTTGAAAAAAATATGTTGAAAAAAAATTTTTTTTTGATTTTTTTATTTTTTGTTAGAATATTAGTATTATGTCTACTGATGATAACTGTAAAGTATTTTTGCCTCAAAACAACGCTAACCTATTTTTTAGCGTTTTACAAGAATGCGCCATGTTATACATGAAGTTGAAAAAACCATTTTTACTTTCGTCAACAGGGCTTTTAAATAAATATTTTTATGCAGACGAATATTAGTGACTATAAGGAACATTTTGGGCGTTAATTTGAAAAATTTAAAAAATTAAATTTTTTTGGTCATTTTTGGGAGAATAGGGGGGACCAAGGCAAATCGTGCATCTTTAAAGTGCCGAAAAATGGGTAAAACTTAAAAGTGGGGCGAAATATTTTTTGGGGTTTGTTTCTGACCCACAATGAATGGTTTAAACTATGTGGGATGTTTTAACTCGATTATCATCTCCCGTGGTTCCCTTGTAAGTGATAACTTGGAGACCTAAAGAAAAAAAACAAATACATCTGTATTTTTTCAAATTTTGTTGAACAAAGAAAAATGTTTATGCAAAACTTTTTTGAATCACACCCAAAAAAATGCATGAATATTCAATTAAAAAAAATCAAAACTTTAAACACCTTTTTTTTGCACTAAATAAAATTGATCCCCATTTTTCTTCCAATGACCTTGTCGTTTTTGTTTTATGTTTTGATTACATTTTTTTACCCTTTCACTTTTATGATTCCAATCTTGTCTAACAACCTTTTTTTACAATCATTAATTAAATAATTTTCAAACTTGTTTCACTTTTTTTCGCCAATTATTTTTTCCATTCAATGAAATTAAAGCTTTAAAAAGATACATGAAAATATAATTTAGCCAAAATGTCGCTGCTACAATATGAACAATTTATGGAAAATTTACGTGCAAAATTACATTTACGAAATCCTCGAGTTGTTAATGTTGTTTCAGAGCTTTATGGAATGACAATTTTTATTGTAAGTTATTTGTTTTTATTGTAAAAGATTTTTAGATTTTAAAAATTATTTTAGTTTATGGGAATTGGAATTGTATCACAATATATTTTGAGTTATGAAAAAATGAATACTTGGATTCAAATAAATATTGGATGGGGATTTGCTTTGGCACTTTCGGTGCTAATTTGCTCAAAAACTTCAGGTTTATTTTTTTTGCCGCATTTTATATTCTTTTTTTAGGGGGGCATTTGAATCCGGCTGTCAGCTTCTTATTTTTAACTCAAAAAATGTTGTCTTTCCCTGATTTCATTCTTTACACGATTGTACAAACTTTGGTAAAATTTTTAAATTAATTTAAAATGTTATTTTTTAAACTTTATTAAATTTTTAGGGAGCTTTTATTGGTGCTGGTCTCAGTTATTTTGTTTATTACGGTATTATAAAATATGTAAGTATGAATCAGTAATTAAAAGATAATTTTTAAGATCAAGTTGTACATTATGCGGGTGATCTTCGGCATATTTATGGCCCAAAGGCAACGGCTGGCCTCTTTTGTTCATTTCCGGCCCCACATCTTTCAAATTTTCGATGTTTTGTTGATCAAGTGGCTGGAACGGCATTATTAACGACATTTATCTCTGGAATTATTGATAAAAGAAATGGAATTCCAAATTATCTTCATTCATTACTTTTTGGGATTACTTTAATGACAATTGGAACTGCATATGGCATGAATCTTGGATATCCGATAAATCCAGCACGTGATTTGGGTAAACTTTTATTTTATTTAATTTAATCAGTCTTTTTTAAATCGATTTTTAAATATTATATTTAAAGGTCCACGAATTTTTGCATCATTCATTTATGGCACTGAAGTATTTGCATATCATGGTTACTATTTTTGGATTCCTGTTGTTGCTCCATTCTTTGGGGCGGTGCTTGGTTCATGGCTTTATCATTTAATTGTTGGATTTCAAATTCAAGAAGCTAAACGTGTAATTGTTTTGGAGCGACCAACTGAACTTCAACAACTTGAATAAAAAAATGTTCATGAATGTTTTGGAATGTCGATGGTAGGATAATGCTGAAATTGCTATTTATTTATCTGATACGATAAATTTTCTTTTAATTTTTTTAATAAAATTTATTAAAACTTTGTCTTTTATGGCAGCCAATGATACTGTAATTTTTATTCCTTTATATAGTTTCTCAATATGGGGGATACTGTAATGGATTACGGTAAAAATGCTGAGATACATGTAAAATTTTAAAATAAATATTATCAAACATGATTATTATTATTATTATGAAACAATTCTCCACAACAACAAAATGAACAAATTTTACGAAGGCAATAATTGTAAGGTCGTAAAGAGCGCATCCAAATAGGTAAAAAATGCCAAGTTTTTAAGAAATCAGGTAACCAATTTGGAAAAGATCTTTGAATTACAGTAATTATAATTACTGCTAAAATTAGTGTTGCAGCTATTGAAATATAAATGTATGTTGCAATGTCCGGAAAAAATGATGTAAAAAGTGTTACTGATAAAATGATAAGGGTAACTATTCCAACATAAACAAATGCAAACCAACGATACTGTAATTTTTTTGAAAGTTATAGATTTACAGTATGATAAATATAGGAAGAGAACATACTTTTGATGTTTTTTTACCAAATTTATATGAAAGATTGATTGGAATTTGGCGGATTATCGGGATTGGATAAAAGAGGATTAAACAAAAGAAGTTGTAAACTGCCTGATCCAAAGCAATTCGAAGAGCGCTAAAAAAAGCATTTTAGAATTATACTTTTTTGGAATTTTAGAAATCCATTTCAAAGAAAATTTTATTTTTGAAATTAAACTTAAAAATTTCATTGTAGCTGATTAAAAAAAGATTTCTAATTCCAAAATAAAAAACTAATTTCAAAACATTTCTTACTTGTACAATGCCGCAGATGGAACGGCGAAAGCAGCGGCAACTCCGCCAAGGGATTGCCCCAAATTTGCTCCCAATAACATTGGATATAATCGATGAGATTGTTGCGGATCTAATTTTGCATATGGATTTAAGGTTGGTGAAAAAAGTGAATGTGGTTCAATAATTGGAAATAAAATGAAACCAATAAAAATCATAAAAATGTCAATTATCCAATCCAAGAACCATATAATTTTTATGCATGCAATTTTATTTATAAAAATCATAAATTTTTCTGAAAATAATCCATCACAAAGTGAATGCAAAATAATTTGCATTAAAATTTGTGATAAAATTACGGTGATAAGAGTTGTAAATCCAATGATTGCAGCAATTGTTTTATCACTCATTCGAGAATATCGAAAAATATGAGAGTATGGACAAAAAATATATTCGGATGTTTTAGGATCAATGCATCGATGAATAACAAATTTTGTTGGTTCATGAAAAACATGGGAATCATTGATTGGAAGAATAACTGATTCATCAATCTTAAATTTAAATACTTTTTAAACATAGAAACAGTAATCCATGTAAGAAAAAAATCAAAAAAAACTGTTGTCTCAAAGCGATTTTCCCTGATTTTGTGGCCTAAATTCAACAGTTTAAAAAAAAAGTCACAAACCTGAATTATAGCATCAATAAACGGCCGAGTAATTACTGTTAAAGTTTGCAATTTTGGACATGTATTTCTCCATTTTTCAAGAATATATTTTGCAAAACTTTCAATTGGAGCTAAAAATTTGAAAGACTACAGTAACCCAATAAATAAATAAATTACAAGCATAAATTTCAGCAGGTAATATGATAACATAGCATAAAAATGAAGTTACATCATTCATTATTCCAACAGCGTAATATATTTCAAAATGGGCTCGTTTTCTTAATGAAAGGGAATAAAATGCATTTACAAAAGTAATACCAATTTGAGAGCCAAGGGTAATAAAATTTGCTTGATGCAATGTTATTACTGTAATTACATGTATAAAAAAGAGCTAAAAAGATGTACCAGGCTTACAATTTCCAGCAACCATTGAAATAAGAATGCAAACAACGGCATTATTACTTTGAAGAATAATTGTTATCAGAATTCCAATCACAGATGCCGCTAATTCATTTCTCATCCATACTGAATGTATTATTAAATCACCTTAATATTTTGAATTGATATTATAAAATAATTAAATTTTTTAAATTAATTATAATTATTATATCCATCAGATACCATATATCCACATACATCGAACACAAATCTAATTCCAAATTTATTTTTGTTGTTTTAAAATTACCTAATCGTCTTGATATATTTTATAAAACTCTATTCAAAAACTACAGTAATCCTTACCATATCCATATATTCCCAAAACTATACAAGCTTTTGCTAATAAATAAATACAACAGATAAAAATATATGCCGAAATTGCCAACAATGAAATCCTTCCAAGTGCATAAACAATAATGGATAATTTTTCAAAGTTTGTCGATTCTAAAAACGTTTCAAATCTGTCAAATTCGGGCCTACCTAAACCCTGGGCTGGACCGAGCGCTGGACTGGACTCCTAAACGCTGGACTCAGGTGACTAAATCCTGGACTCAAAATACTATACCCTGGACCGGCATAAAAACATGTTTTAAGTGGTTTCTGAGGTTGATGATCGTGGTAGAAGTATGTAAATACTAAATTTTTGCCGGTCCGAGGTATAGTATTTTGAGTCCAGGATTTAGTCACCTGAGTCCAGCGTTTAGGGGTTTAATCCAGGGTTTAGGCAGGCCCGTCAAATTCGACAAACCTTTTTATCTTACCTTTCCATGATTTTTCTCTAAAATTTGTAGCAAAAAGCTTAAAGGCTTTCATTTTTTACAAAAAAAAGTTACAAAAGTTTGAGACCAGTTTCAACAGTCATTTTATTGTCTGACTATTTCATTGAATTCCCTCCACTTCCCCACTTCCTCATTTTTTGTATTCTTTTGACTTGAAAAAATTGACTAATTTTTTGTTGCTCGATTGACCATTCTTTTTTTTTACGCCATCGGAAAACAGAAACTTGTGAACAATAAACAATACCTTTGTTTTGTTTTGTTTACTTTAAAATGAACTGTCTGTTGTTGTTGTTTTGTCTTTGATATTGTACTCTTTTTATAATACAAAAAGAATATATCCACTTGTAGTACTTATTGTTATAACATGTTACATAAAAATATCAATATTTTTTGTTTCATTTATTTTATTTTGTGTTTCAAATGATCGCTGGAATTGAATTGTGTCTTGACTGAATGAGTTAATAATGTGAAAAAATCTGTTGCAGTTGGAGGACATTCAGCAGCAGCTTCTGCATGCCCTCCAACTCGATGGATCAATGATTTTACCAAATTCACAGAAGAAAAAAAACCAAGGATGTTGCGAGGTGGAGTCGGAGTCGATGAGGTGAAGTCGATGGATGCACCAGTAGAATTTTAAAAAAAACTTTAAAAACTATGTATTCTACAGAATCTTGTTTCTAAAACACTTTTTATGACATAAGAGCTCTAATGGATTGTTTTAATTGTCTTAAAAATACGTTTAAAAATTAAAAAAAAATTTTAAAACTAGTTTTTTGTTTCAAATTTTATTATTTAAAATAATTTAATGGTGTAAATTGCCATTTAGAAAGCACTTTTATGTGTTTTTAAGAAATTTTTGAATTTGGAGTCGACTCTATTGACTCCGGAGTCGGAACCAATAAATGATGTCAGATTTAGTAAAATAAGAAATTGAGTTTAAACTTTAAAAAAAATACTTAAAAAATATTTTTATTACAATTTTTATTTTGAAAAAAATGTTAATGATCGATATTTATCTAAAAATCTCAAATTATTGTTTTTTGATGCGTCACTCGTTTTTGAACTGAAATTGAAAGTTATTAAACAAGTTTTTTTGGTTACAATAAAATAACTTTACAATGGCCAAGTTTGTCGAAATGTAACATTTTCATCTTCACCAATTTTTTGTAAAGTGTCACTTTGATTTGTAATATTAAAAATTGGTTCCTCATGAATATATTTAGTTTTTAAAGTTGTTCGAATTTTTGAAATAAAATTTGATTCATTTTTAATCCAATAAAATCGAGCTTTTCGAAATACCCAAAGTTCAATAAAAAATGAAATAATTGAAGCAAAAATTCCAATGCAAAATAACATTAATACTCCAAAAACTGATATCAAATCTGCAAAAATATTAATTTAAGTTTTTGAAGGTTTACAAAAAATTTGCATAATATCAGCTATATGATATTCCCTCAGAAGTGGTTTTAATCCAAAAAGATAAACAAACCTAAGGGCTTTTTAGATTCCGGAATATCATCCTTTGTTTTCGGGCATTGTGCCACATCACCAAGTAAAAAATTTTCTTCAAAATACTTTTTAAATGTTCGTCGAATGAATCCTTGATTCATTAAAATTCCATAATTCCATCGATTTCGAATTGTTGAATTTTTGTTAAATAAATAATATGCAGATTTTTCAGGTAAATCTTTTGAAAATACAATTAAATTACATTTTTGTCTCATTAAAATAAGGCTATATGCATCCTGTTGAGCCGGATAAATATATGATCCAATTGAAATTAAATTTAGAGCTGATGAAATTGAATCCGTTAATTCGATGGGATTATGGGATATTGCTTCTCGAAGGGTCCGAAAATGTTCTTCATTACTTTTTTGTAAATCTGTAAAATACCAGGAAGATTTGTAATTATCTCGAGTTGCAAGAAGTTTAAAGCGACCACTTCGAACAAGTTTAACCATTTCTTCGGCAGTTTTAAAGGGGGCTAAATCAGCGGGTTGTAGAAGGGATGCCAAAAGGGAGGCTTGATAAAGGTATGAAAACATTGTCGCTTGAAGAAGGGCAAAAACGCCAAATGCTATCAAACCTGAAACAAATCATTTTTTTTTCTAGGCGGGACAGAATTTCGATTTCGTGTTAGGACCAAAATATCCTGTTTTTTTTAATGCCGAAATTTTTAGATACAAAAAAAAAAAACAAATGCCAAACCTGTATTGCTTGAATATGGTTTACTTTCATTTCCTTGATTAATTTGTACCCGGCAATATTGTGAAAATTTTTCAAAAATTCCAAATTTTTTAATTAATCCCATTTTAAATTCAAATTTTCGAATAATTGTTCCCCAAATCATTTGAATAATTAATGATGCAAAAAATGCAATCCATGTTGCAGTTTGATATGGTTCAAACATATTCCATAAATATGATTCTACAGTACGCTGCTTTGTTCGAGTAATATAAACAACTTTTACCTAAAATTATCATAATATATAAATATATAAATATATTTATATAATTAATAAAAATAAAACACAAACATTAAACATTGGATATGAAAATGCAAAATCTTGATATCTATCCCTCGTATATTGATATGCAGATGCCACAACATCAACAGATTCATTGAAAACAGCACCAAGTAATCCATGCCAAGTTCCGTTTATCTAAAATGGAAAAGCATAAATATAAAAGGTAATGTAAATAAAGCTGACAGGGATATGCTCGTTTTTAAGTAATTGTGTTTTAAAAACCCCCGCTTTTTAAAAAAAAAAGAAATGAAATGGATTTATTGGATTCTTTTAAAACAAAAACTCGTGACTATAATAATGTTTTATTAAAATTTATTAGGAGGAACTGTTTAGCATTTTGCAGTAATTTGTGCTTTATATTTCACAGAAATTTGCTAAAATTCTTAATTCTTAATTTTTTAATGCAGAAAGCTTTGTATTAATTAATTAATTTTTTTAATTCAAAGACTTTTTTCCCATTTTTAAGTGATAAAAAAACTAACAAGATTTCCAACACCACCACCGTAATCTTTTGATTGTCCAACCACTGGCTGAATATTAATATCCAAATAATCAGCAATCATTTGTGTAATCTTAAAAAATAAACACAATTTTATCAAAATATATCAAAATAAATAATGATATCATCAAATCAAATCAAAACAAACCTCTAAAATCCAACCAGGAAAGGGGCAAGTTTTTGTAGAATAAAAAGTAGGAAAATAATGGCAATTATCAAAGACACCTGGGGGAGAATCGTGGGTAATTAGTAAGCGTAAAGTATGATTTAAAAAGGATTTCTGTGACGACATGAAGCTTTTGTAGCAGCCATTTCATTTCATCAAAATTTATATTGTTTTTAATATAAAACTAAAAAAAATTGAAAGAGCAATTTTTTATAGACTAAAAGAATTTGCAAAAATAAAAAATCTCAGGGGCCAAAAAAAGAAAGAAGGAAAAAAAGAGTAAAAAGGGGGGGGGGATATCAAATAACGGAAAATGTTTTAAAAAATAGAATGCATTTTTAAAAAATTATTTTAAAAAAACATAAATATTTAATCATCTCTTTGGAATGTTACTATCAGAATCTGTTTTTATTTTCGGGCTTTTTTCTGTGCAAACTTTACGGATCGGAAATAATCTTTGTGTATTAAATTTTGCACTTTGATAAAAACACTAATTTTGTAAATAGATATTTTGCAGACGTTTTATTTGTTTACACTTGTTCAAAGAAATGACCAAACTAAAGATTTTAGCCAAAAAAACCAAACACCAATTTTTTGCAGGAGATTTTCATTGTTTAATTAATTTAAAGGACTTGGTCGTTTTTGCGAATTGTTTTTTTGCAGCAGATTTTGATAAAATTCTTCAGAGCAGGGATGTCAAATGCAGACGACGGCTGCCGTCGCCGGCCGCGTGCCGGCCGCCGCCGCGGCCGGCGGGCAAGGGTTTTTTCGCCGGCGGCCGGCACGGCCGACGATTTTTTTGAAATTCTTTGTTTTTCCCATACAAAAAAAGAAAAATATAGGCCGCACGGCCGGCCGGCTAATAATTTTAGGCCGCGCGGCCGGCACGGCGGCCGATTTTTCGCCGCTGGCCGCGGCCGGCCATGTTTTCCCGCCGCATTTGACTACCCTGCTTCAGAGTTAAAACATTGCAAAAATGAGTTATTTCAACGAAAATTAACATTTTTTCCTGTTTAATACAACAACCATAAAAAAGAAGATATATATATATATCTCTGCGGTCATTATTACTTGTCACTTTGGCCAAAAACGAAGATGTAAAAGAATGGAACCCGATTAAAGAAAAAGAAGAAGAAGAAGAAGATTGAGTGCAAAGATTAAAGGTAAATAAATAATTTATTATTCGAGTATAAATCTTTTTTAATTCTTTTTTTTAAATCAATCTTTTTGGAGAAGACAAAAGGAAAAAAAGAAAGCAGTTGCTTTTTTGTCGCATAATTTTTTTCTTTATTTTTTGCTGCTGCTTTTTTTTGTCTGTGTTTTTTTCCTTTTTTTTGTCGTCTACTATTTTTGCTTTTTTTGAATCAAAAGAAGCAAGCACAGAATCATCAGAAAATATTTTAAAAGAAAGAAAGAAAAATGTCATCTGAAATTTTGCCAACAAAATTTGAAATTCAACAAAATATTTCATTTCTTTTTGCCGCAAAACGACCAATTTTGGATTTAATTTTGTCTTTTGTATTGGGATTTACGATAGAATATTTTGGAAAAATTATTGGACCTGTAAAAGTTGGATTCTTTTGTAATGATGCAAGTATTCGACTGGCTCGCCTGCCCCAACTTGTTGATGGAGGAATGCTTATGATTTTTTGTTTTGGAATTTCTATCTCATGTATTATTTTGGTTGAAATATATTCAATATATTTTGTTGATCAAGATGAAATTTTTGTTGATGGCGAAGCACAGAAGCCAATGCATCAACGAATAATTTTAAGATTTTTAAATGTTTTTAGTCTTTTTATGGTAAGCTTTTTTCTTTGAAGATGTTTCTTGAACTAGGCTAAAGAACTGTAAAAATGAGAAAACAAAATTTTACTGTATTCTTTTAAAAATTCAACTTTTAAAAATTTTTTAATTACATTTTTAAAAATTAATGATTATTGGAAAAATATATTTTAGAGAATCCTTTCTATAAATTAATTACAAAAAATAACCACTTTAATATTTTGTTCTAAGGGCATTTTAAAATTAAAGTTCAGTGTTAAAAAAATAAAAAAATTCGAAGTTCTTATGAACGAACTGCCACGAATTATACTTATTGTATTTTGGGAGAGATACTGTAATAAAAAGAAGTAATTTATAATCAGTCAAAAAATTCACATAAATCCATGATAAAAAATAATCGTCATCACATTTTTTAGGTGACATTTGTAATAACTTTTACTTTAACACTTGTAACAAAACTTTCAATTGGTCGTTTACGTCCACATTTTATTGATGTTTGTAAACCAAATATTGATTTGGCAGAATGTTCCACAATGCCATTGTACATATTTGATTACATTTGCACTTCTGGGAATACCTATGCAGATATGAGTGCTCGAAAATCATTCTTTTCAGGACATTCAAGCTTTTCCATGACTTCGGTTTCATTTTGTGTTTTTTATATCCAGCATCGACTTGGATATGTTTTAAATTCTCAAGCTGTAATCCCTTTCATTCAAATGGCTTTAATATCCGCGGGTTCAATTATCGGATTTTCAAGAATTGTTGATCATTCCCATCATTGGAGTGATGTTTTAATTGGACAATTTGTTGGCATTTTTGTTGCATATATTATTGTTTTTAAAATTACTCGAATCTTTTCAAAATCAAAAATTTTGTAAAATTTAAAAAAATGTTTTTGTTAATTTTGAACCTTTGAAAATATTCCTTTGGAAAATAATTTTACTTTTTTTTGAAAACTACTGTTTTAAATTGAAATTATAAAGAAATACCATATTTAATCACACCCATTCAACACATTTTTTATTTATATGTATCAGTTAAAATTACAGTATCCATCATTAAAAAATAAATAAAATATTTGGGGACACATTGCCAAACATTATTATGGTTGTTGTTTAAAAAGTTATTGTTACAAATTGTAACAACTTACAACGTGATAATCATGAAAGTTTGTTATTAAAATTATATATTAATATTACCACAATATTTCTTCTTCAATATGATACGGTACTTTTACTCTATTCCAGTTTTTATTTAATCCTACAGTACAATGATACGGTAGCATGTATTTTGTGGAATTGTTTTTTATTGATAAAAAACGTTTTTTGTAATCACGAAAAAAACGTAAAAGTGGGACAAGATGAAAAAAGAAACACAATTAAAAAGGATCCATTTTTATATTCAAAACTCTTTACAGCAATTGTATAACCTTGAACGGCAGCAGTAAAAATAATTTGTTTTTTATGTCATTTTGAACGTAACAAAACTTAAAGCAAAGATAAAAATGTCTGAAAAAAATTTAAAAAAAGGAAAGAAATGTTTATTAATTGAGAAATTTAATTGTGTAGTTTTTGTGATAAGAAGAATATTTTTTTAAATTTTATAAAATGCATTTTTTAATATTTATATTATTTTTATTTATAAATTTCATAGCAGATTTTTGTAATGGTTGTATAAGAAGTCCTACAATTGAACCAGGTCCAACAATTACAATTGCCACAAACGTTTTTACAACTACAATTGCTTCCAGTAAATTTATCAATCTTAATTATCATCTATATATTTTTTTGTTTTTTAGATATATGTGGAACTCCAAATCCATGTACAGGATCTTTTACATCATCTTCGGGAGTTACTGTAATTGAGAATGTTCCTGGCAGTGATTGTATTTTTACAATACAGGTGTCATGTATTGATCCAACATTGATTACTGTAGGTAATTTAAGAATGGTGATGTTTGATAGTATATTTATAATGTTTAGATTAATATGGATACTACTCTGCAAGTTTCAAGTCCAACAACATTTATATGTAATGCCATGACTTCATCATATCAATATAATATTCCTGCCGGATCTGGTACCGTAAATAATTTGGAATGCATGTGCGCCCCAAATTCATGCCCCACAACTCCAACCGGAACAGGCGTGGATGTTACAGCTCCACAGATGGATGCCACCACATGTGTTTATTCAGTAATTGCAACCTGTACAAATCCTGCAAATTCATTGATTGTAAGTTTAAACTTGGTCAAAATTTGCATAAAAAATAGCTATACTATAGTTTAATATGGATAATATTAATACATTATATGGCTCACAAACTTTAACATGTATTATGGGAACATATCAGTATGATTCTGGCAGTTCTCCCCCAACAAGTATTCCGGTAACTTCTGTAGAATGTGGATGCCCTCAAAATTCATGCCCCCCATTCACTGGAACAGGAGCTGGTGTAGATATTACACCTTCAATGCTTGATCCCGCAACTTGTTTTTATACTTCAGAAGTGACGTGCACAAATCCGGCACATTTATTATATGTAAGCATTTTTTTAGATTTAATTTCAGAAATAACATAATTTTAGTTGAACATGGATACTAATAATCCAGTGGGCCTTCCACAAATGTTAGTTTGCAAATCTGGGGTTTTTCAATTGGATTATGGTGCCGGAGATATTGCTGTAAACAGTCTTGCATGTGAATGTCCCGCATTAGGATGTGGAGGTTTCATTGGCACGAATGCTGAAATTATTCCAACCCGTGATGATGCCACTTGCATTTATACGACCCAAGCAGTTTGCACTAATAACAGAGAAATTTTAATTGTATGCACCGTTTTATTTGGCTTTTTTAAAAACAAGAAAACCCCAAATTATTTGAATGTTGGAGCAACCCTTAACAGAAAAGTTTCCTAATTTTTGCGGGGATAATTTCCATTTTTTAAATGTCTGATCTTTTTTATTTTTTCTTTTAAACTTTTAAAAAAATTTTTCTTAGTTTTTGAAAAACAAATCTGCAAATTTGAAAAATTAAAATCCCAAATTTTGAAGTAAAACCGCACGGGCTCATTGGGTGTTCGGTAGAGACGGATTTTGAGTTAAAGGGGTGGGTCCATTGCAATGGACACTATATCCATTGGACTGGACAAGCTTTAAAATGATTTAAAATATAAAAAAATGTTATTACCAATGTTTTTAGACGTTTTTTAATGATAATTGATAAAAAAAATTAAAAAAAAATTTTTCCATTCGAATGCACGGGCTCATTGGGTGTTCGGTGGAGACGGATTTTGAGTTAAAGGGGTGGGATATGGTTATTTTTACTCCCAAACCACCCTAAAATCATTAAAAAATGATTTGGGAGATGTCGGGCCCGAAAATCGAAATTTCGAAATTTTCGATATTTTTCACAGGGTGGACCAAGACAAAAATTTTTTAAAAAAATTTTTGAGAAAAAATTTTTCTTGCTTTAAAATCATCAAAATATGTCCGAAATAATATAATAACACTATAAAAACCATTTAAATGATACAAAACAATCAAATATTGAAGATATGTCATTTCGATGATGTTGGGGGTATTGTGAAAAATTCTTGCAACTAAAAAAAATTTTTTGTGCTTATCTTCGACTTTGATATGATTATGTCTTACTAAATCGAGGTCAGGGAGTTTAATTAAAGCATTTTCAGGCGTTTAAACTCATTTTTAATTATAGCTTTTGCTCTTGGTGGCTTTTACAGGCGTATTTTGAACTAAAAAGGAGAGACCGTGTTTTCCAGATAAGATAGAAGCACGCTTTTTATTTTTAAATGATCACTAGGTTATTTGTAAAAAAATTACACGAGCTTTTTATTGCCGGGTGAATATTTCTCATTTGCCAGGTATTTGAAAATTTCCGTTGTTTATACCCCAACATCGTTGAAAAGTGAGAACTCATGCAAAACAGATATCCAGATAATTCCTGTTGGTTTTCTTTGATTGTCACAACCATATGAAAAAAATTACTCGAGCTTTTGAGTATATCTTATCGGGAACCCGAAAATTTTTGGACTTGTATTATATCTATAGGTAAAATGGACACTTTAGTCGGCTGGATGGATTTTTTTTATTTTTGAGATTTACCCAAATCTTTATATATTTTCTTGTAGCCAACAATATTTCCAACAAAACACAGAGATTTTAATGTGTTTAAATGACCTAGTTTCCATTTCTCAGATGAAAAACACAATTATTGCTGCTTATTTTGGCCAAAATTGACTTTAGTCGGCTGGATGGATTTTTTTTATTTTTGAGATTTACCCAAATCTTTATATATTTTCTTGTAGCCAACAATATTTCCAACAAAACTCAGAGATTTTATTGTGTTTAAATGACCTAGTTTCCATTTCTCAGGTGAAACAGTGCCAAAAAACAGCATATTATGCAAATTTCGTTTTTTGGACCTGACAACCCCAAAATATGATATGAAGACCCCTAATAACATTTTTTCTTGTTTTTTAGGTGTGATTTACCTAATTTTAAAATGGCGCCCCGACCGAACATTTTTGGCCCCAAAATGAGCCCGTGAATGGATATGGTGTCCATTGGAATGGACACTGAGTGTCCATTTCCTGCGAGCAGTGTTTTCAATTTCCAAAAAATATTTAAATAATGTTTAAAAACATACACTGTCGGTTATATTTTTTTAGATTAATATCGACACTCAAAACATTCAACCAGGAAATCCAGCAGACGTTCAATGCCAAAGCCCTCAATACACATTTTTTTATTTGGGTAATGCTGTGACCATTGAAATGCTTCAATGTGAATGTGGGGATAATCCATGTGGGGCATTAAATGCAGGACCAGGTGTAGCGTTGTCCACACCGATCATAGAAGGGAATGACTGCATTTACAGTTTGGATGCAACCTGCACAAATCCTGCTTTTTCATTATTCGTATATTTTTATCAATTCTTTGTTCTTTCATAATTAATTAATTATATTTATTTAGTTAAATATGGATGAAACAACTGGAACAACCTTGGGAGAAAAATTAACATGCAGAAATGGGAATTATCAATTTTCTGCTATTCCAGGTGGGGATACAGATGTAACAAGTCTTGAATGCAGATGTCCGGTAGATTCCCCATGTTCATTTACCAACACCGATGGGGCAATAGTATCGGATTCAATGACAGATATAAATTGTGAATATACAGTTGAAGTTACATGTGATACCGCTGTAAAATCCATAGTTGTAAGTTATTAAAAGCTTTTAAACTATATAATTAATTATTAATTTTAGTACAACGGAAATGGAAATAATCCAATGACTTCTCCACAAACTCTTACATGTAATTCTGGAACAGGACGATATATAAGTGCCGGGGGAAACGTTGCTGTCACGGTTACATGTATCTGTCCCCAAAATCCATGCCTTAATTCATTTACCGCAAATGGAAATTTAATTCTTGTAAATCCTCCAACAACCAATGATGATTGCACTATTTATTCCGTTGAAGTTCAATGCCTTAATCCTAGCGAAGCAATCGTAGTAAGTTTTAAAAGTAGAGCATTATTAAATTAATATTCAAAAATAAGGTGACTTTTCCTAGAAATCAAAAAAAGGAGGAAAAATTTTCCCCACTTATCCCCCCAAAAATATGGGAGCTTTCTTACGAAGAAAAGGGAGTGTTTAAAAATGTCTTTTTAAAAATGACATACCTAAAAAAATGTTATTACAAAAATTTTAGATCAATGTTGCGACTGATAACGTTCGTTCAATGAATACTGAAACATTTATTTGTGATGCGGCTTCAATGAAATATCTTTATAATACAATTCCGATCAATGATGTTGAATGCTTTTTAGAATGTCAGCCACCCCGTTGTAACGCCTTTCCTGCTGGATCTGGAATAACTATTAGTGCTCCAATGGAAGCGACCGGATGTTCTGTCACAGCAACATGCGATACTGGAACTCAATTAAATGTATGTTTATAAATATTTAATAATTTCAGATGATTTTTTATTGTTTTTAGGTTGAATTACAAGATGGTCGAATATTTTTAGCAAATAGCCCTCAAACATTTACATGTCCAACAGGGCCAATGTGGATATTTAATGATGGCACAGATACAGGAGAATTATATTTAATTGCAAATTGCGTATAAAAATGAAAAAATATTTTCAAAATTTTGAGTTTTTGTAAAAAATAAACTGGCTAAAAGCGTTTATGAATTATCCATTTTTTATGTTGGAATTTCCTTATTTAAATAATCAATTGATTGATATAACAGTAACCGAAATTCGACATTTGTGTTTTCATCGGTAAACAAACATATTTTTGCTAGAATGAAATTTTTTTTCTATTTTTCACGCACTCCCTAATGAAACTGTTTATTGTGAAAAAAGACTGAAAAAACTGTGTCCCTTTGAAAACTTTTTCCATTTTTGCAATGATTTGTTGCTTTGTTTTTTTCTTCTTTCTTAACTTTATCGTGTTCCGTTATCTGTTCTTTGATCAAAACAAACATATTTTTTGATCATTAAAAATCAACAAACTTTTTATTCTTTGGACTTTGAAAGTGTTTGTGTTTTTGATTTTTTTTTTCATTCAGTCAGTTTTCAAAACATTTGCAAAAAAGAAATTGGAAAAAAAATGAGAAATCTTTGGGTTATTCGACATGGTGAAAGAATTGATAAAGTTGATCCCGAATGGATTAAAACCGCTCCAAGAGGGGCATGGGATGATCCACCACTGACGTGAGTTTTTGCCATTGTTTTAAATACAATGGTGAAAAAAGTTTCTGTACACTTTTAGTCGAGGAAAGTCGAGAAAAGTCGAGCGAAGTCGAGGAAAGTCGAGATTATCAAATTTATTTATTTTCGCATTAAATTTAGTGATTTTTTGTAAAATTTTGTGGTAATAAATTTTTGGGAGTATAAGGAATCAAGTAGTACGAAGATTCTGAAGGTTTTCATGGATTCTGTGACAGATTCTTAGCGGATTCAGACTCCAAAAAAAATTTTTTTGCCATGAAGTGTTTTTGGGGTAAAAAAATGCGGAAAATCTAAAAATAGAGGCGCTTTTTTGATTTGAGGAATCTGAAGGCCGATTCTGGGTAGATTCTGACTTCGAATATTTTTATGTGCTATGAATTATGTCTAAGGTTCATTTTTTTCGCTGATTATAATAATAGGGGCAGTTTTTGTTTAGTAATAAGTGGTAATATGTGGTAAAATGTTAAAATTTTATGAAATATTTTTTTTACTGTTTTAGAAGGTAGTTTTATGATGCGATTGGGGTAATAGATATGTTTTTCGTGGAATAAAGAGTAAATGAAGCCGACCGCTAAAAAAAACAGTAAAAAAAATATTTCATAAAATTTTAACATTTTACCACATATTACCACTTATTACTAAACAAAAACTGCCCCTATTATTATAATCAGCGGAAAAAATGAACCTTAGACATAATTCATAGCACATAAAAATATTCGGAGTCAGAATCTACCCAGAATCGGCCTTCAGATTCCTCAAATCAAAAAAGCGCCTCTATTTTTAGATTTTCCGCATTTTTTTACCCCAAAAACACTTCATGGCAAAAAAATTTTTTTTGGAGTCTGAATCCGCTAAGAATCTGTCACAGAATCCATGAAAAACTTCAGAATCTTCGTACTACTTGATTCCTTATACTCCCAAAAATTTATTACCACAAAATTTTACAAAAAATTACTAAATTTAATGCGAAAATAAATAAATTTGATAATCTCGACTTTCCTCGACTTCGCTCGACTTTTCTCGACTTTCCTCGACTAAAAGTGTACAGAAACTTTTTTCACCCATTGTACTTTAATTAATTAAAATTTTATCAGTGAAAAAGGGAGGCAACAAGCTCGGGAAGCTGGTAAAAGATTAAAAAATGAAAAAATTGATTATATTTTTTCATCACCATTTATTCGATGTTTAAGAACCGCATCTTTGGTTGTTGGAGAATTGAAACAAAATACAGAACTCAAATTATTTGTTGAACCTGGATTTGCTGAAGATTTAAGCATTACACAATTTCCTCCCGGTTGTTTAGCAGCTGAAGATCTTTGGCAAGTTTTTCTTCTTCTCCGTTTGACAAAATAAAACAACAGTGCTTTTTTTAACATTTTAAAAATCAGCTTTTTAAATTTCCCTGAAAAACGAGGCAAACACAAAAAAAACCAGGAAAGTGCCACAATTTTGAGGTGACACAAATGTAGACACTGGCAAGCAACATTTTTTCCTTTCCTTTTTTTATCATTTTTTTCGTTACAGTATGAAAAATTAAATTTTAATTTACTGTCTAATAATCAGATCTTCTAGATGATGTAACTTTTTACGCTGATTCCAAAAATGCAACTTAAAAATTTTTTTAATTAGGACAAAGTGCCGAAAATGCCAAATTGCTGTATCATTTCAACTACAAAAAGCGGGCTTAAATCTGCTTTTTTCCAAATTTTATATAATTTGATAGAGAATTTTTCCTGATTACCGTGATTTTTATCACCAATGCGCACACAAGAGCACAAAAATGATATTCCCCAATAACCCCCATTTTTCCATACAAAATCGGTTGAAAAAGGTGTTTTTGGCGACGCGTCCTTCAAAAGCATAAAGGAAATGCATTTTTTTGTTTCAAAAAAAGGAAAGAAAAAGTGTCATTTTTTCAACCAAAAATTTTTACTTTTTGAAATTTTCCGATGGCATTTTCGGCGCTTTAAATTAATTTTTTTAATTTTTTGTTTTTATATTATTCTTATTCAGACCCAAAAGTACTATAATAAAGCAAAATTTTATATTTTTTTGAAAATTTTTTTTTCATTTGCCGGTGTCTACACAAATGCCAAATTTTGTCGTTCAAATTCCAAAATCAGAAAACATAATTCCATAAAAAAGCTATATTTTAAACATTCCCAAAACAAAATCTGTTTTAAACGCATATTTCTAAACAGCTTTCCTAAAATCTTTAATTAAAATTTTAAAAATTTCATTTTTTAGTGACGATTTTCCTCGTGTCGATACTGAATATGATCATTTTTTAAAGGACTTTTTGCCAGAAAATAATGAATATGTTTGTGAAAAACGGATTCGACAAACA
Source organism: Panagrolaimus superbus (assembly GCA_964035985.1). Lineage (NCBI taxonomy): Eukaryota > Metazoa > Nematoda > Chromadorea > Rhabditida > Panagrolaimidae > Panagrolaimus > Panagrolaimus superbus. The sequence continues at coordinate 8,408,170 of OZ038359.1, forward strand.
ATTGAAAATATTTTGGATACCTATCCCGGTAATTATTCAACTTTTGCAAATTTTTTTCATCAAAAAAAATCTTTTAGGAAACATATTAATTGTTTCACACGGTTCCCCAATTGCCGCAATTCATAAAGTTCTTGGAAATACAAATCGGGATATTGGATATTGTGCATTATCATATTTTGTTGTCACCAAAGGTGAATCAAATGATAATGACGAAGATGAAGATGCAAAAAATGGCATTCATGCAAAATATAATTTTAAATGTGTTTTTGCAGGTGATATGACACATTTATCACAAAAAACTGAAGTTGTTTATCCTGTAATTCATCCAGATAAAAATCCTACAGGCATTATTCCTGCACCAATGAAGGCACCTAGCTAGATAAAAATACATTCTTGAAAAAATACAAATGGATTAATTCTAATTGTGTTATATCTTTAGACTTTAGTATTATTTAACGTAATTTTTGTCCTTTTTTTATATATTTTGGTATTATTTTATCAGTAAATAAAAATGTTTCAAAAATCATTGATAATTGTGTTCCAAAATAAATAAAACTATTCTATGCACGAAAATTCTTTATTAATGGCTAAGTATTCTGTTAAATCATGTGATCATTTTGTCCATACATATCCCAACGTGCGCCAGTACTGTCACTGACTCTAAAAGAACTTTATTCTTCGAAAAATCCAAAAAATGTGGATTTTAAAAGTTAGCGGAGCTGAAACTCCCGAAGCGAAAATGTTTGACGATTAATACTGTAGGGACAAATGTGTCCTTATAGTAAATTTTGTATATCACCTGTGTGATATAATATTTGAAAAATCTCCTAAAATTAATGCTTTAAACGTTTATCAGAAGGGGGGACACTCAGAAACGATCAATTGAAAGTTTTTTTTTCCTAAGCGAAAAAAGTTATTACAAATGTCACCTAAAAAACGTGATAAAGGTTTTTAATTTTCTCCATTTGCTTTTTTGGATTCTTGGCTTTAATAACAAAATTTCTTTTAAATTATATTAATTTTAATGTGAAAAAAGAATTCAGATTAGTCACAGTTATTTTTCACAGTAATAGTTAGTTTTGTGTTTAAAAAGTCTGAACTTTGGAATTAAATTAAATGTTCTGCTTTTAAAAGTTTTAGCAAAAAAGATCTTTGAAAGAAATGAGTATAGTCAGGTGTAAATATAACATATTTTCACCTGACTTTTGAGAAAAGAAAAATCAAAGGTTTTTTCTTAATTTCATATCCAAATTACAATTATTGTGTATTACCAAAATAAAAAAATAAATTTTAGAGCAGCCAAAAAATTCATCTGTCCATGATAAAAAAAAATATAATCGTCATCAAATTTATTTTTTTGGTGACATTTGTAATAACTTTTACTTTAACACTTGTAAACCAGTGATGTCAGTAATTTGAAATTTTTCGGTATTCGGTTTTCGGTTAACCGAACTGAATTTTTCTCGATTTTTGATTTTTTGATGCTGAAAATTGCAAGAAAAAAAATGCTCACAAACAAGGCTCTGCGAAATCAAAATATCGAAATCGAAATAAATAAAGCTAATTGAAAAACAAGAATTATGATAAATTAAAATTTTTAAAAACAAAAATCCAAAACCGAAACCGAAACAGAACCGAAATCTTTTTTTTCAGCCGATATAATATGATATTATCAAAATCGAAATCTACATTTTTGATTTCGCAGAGCCCTGCCATCATTGGAGTGATGTTTTAATTGGACAATTTGTTGGCATTTTTGTTGCATATATTATTGTTTTTAAAATTACTCGAAGCTTTTCAAAATCAAAAATTTTGTAAAATTTAAAAAAATGTTTTTGTTAATTTTTGAACCTTTGAAAATGTTTGAACCTTGGCAAAATAATTTTTGAAATAATTTTTATTTACTTTATACTCCTGTTTTAAAATAATACTGAAATGTTGGTTAAATAAACAATAGACAAATTTAAAACTCAATGTATCTCGTATTTTTAAAAGGTTTTAATTTAAAAGAACACTTATTAAAGTACACCTTTAAATTATACCTTCAGAATGGCTGTTTAATGAAAGGCACTAAATAAATACTTATAAATGTTCCATTGAAATTGCAGAGAAATGTTTTTTGGCAGAATACTTCTCTTTCGTAAATTTTCTTCTTTAAGTTTTTTTTGTAAAAATCAGTTAAAAAATATAACCATTATTTTTAATTTGGGGGAAAATCAAGCTTAATAATTTAAATTCTTTCTTTTTTGTTTTTAAGGTTTTATTCTTGCAGGCTTTAAATTTGTCACGGACTCATTTTGGGACCAAAAGTGTACTGTAGAGCCGCCCCATTAAAATTAGGTAAAACATGTCGTGAAGTAAATAATATTTAGGATTTTTATATCAAATTTTGAAGCTTGCTTTCTCCCAAAACAAAATAGGTGAAACAGCACGATTTTGGGCACTTTTTGGATCGAGAAATTGAATCTAAACAAAAGATAAAAACATAAAACAGATATGTTATAAAAGATTTGGGGTAAACTTCAACATAAAAAAATCCGTATAAAAAGGGTTTTTTGGCTCGAAAAATGGATAATATCCAACAGATAAAAGATAAAAACATAACATTGCCATAAATTCTAGCTCAGATATTTATAAATTTATTTACAGTATTTTTCATTTTTTAAATGAATTGAAACATGTTTTTTCTTGCCAAAAGCTAGAATTAATAGAGAGAGTCTTTTTTCATTCTATACGTCATTTTCACGTAAAATTAAACCAAGCTGCTTTAAACTTTTACACTCTGATTAATTAATCATATGTGTTTCAAAGAATTATGACAGAAAAAAAAGTGTTACATCATAATTTTTAAACATGTTGGTATATTAAAATGTTAGGTATATTTTGATTTTGCACTTTTCTCTTTAAAATTTTGGGTACAAAATATGATTTAGAATATTCCGTTAAGTAAAAGAAACAGGTGTTAAATAAAAGCCAAACATTAATGTCTTTTTTTATTACATCTGTCATTTTTTTCTTTGAAAAATTACAAGTATTTATACGAATGTTAAATTTTCAGAATTTCATTAGTTTTGTCTGAAAACAGTTATATAACCTGACTTTTTTTTGTTCCAAAACATTTTTAAAGTAAGTAAAAAAAATGGAAAAACTTGTTTTTGATCGGCGATATTTTGAACATCTTTATAATTGTTCCCATTTTACCCAAGCAGAATGGAAATCATTTGGTAAAGTAAATATTCCCATTGGAGTTTCATATATTACCATTGGAATCATTTATGAGGTACTGTAGTTTTTGATTTTACAAGATACAGTAAAAATAATATGCATTTTAGATTCTATACATTCCATTAATGCTTGTAATGTTAAAAAAAGAATTTATTCATCTTTCATGTTACAAAATAATGTTTTTACTTGGAATTATTGATATTGTTGCAGTATTTTGTAATTCACTTATGAGTGGATATTTTTCCCTTGTTGGCGCTGTATACTGTACCCATCCAACTTTGGTTTATATGGTCGGAGTTTTTTCACCGTGTGAGTTTTTTTTTATATATCAAAAATGTTGTAAAATTACAAACAAAACAGTTTGAAAGTTTTTCGGGTCTCAAATAATCGTAAAAAATGCCAAAAGCAAAGTCGGAATTTTATATTTAAAAAAGATTATATTTTTTAGCAAGTTGGTGCGGGGCTTGTGCTACAGTACTCCTTCTAGCATTCAATCGATTCATGGATCTTGTATCACCGTATTATTCTGAAATGCTTTTTAGCGGAAAACGAACATTTATTTGGCTATGTTTGCCCGGACTTTATTGGTTCTATTTTTGGTTTATTGATCTTCCATGTATTTACAGTTCAATTGCATCGGCATGCTTTTTTGATCCATTTTTTGGTGTCTCATTTCCCCGAAATGAATGGGAAGTAAGTTATATATAAACGTATATAAATACTGTATCTTCTATTTAATATAATTACAGTATGCGAATTGGGGATTAACATTTAACAATGTTGCAATTATTTTGGCTTTAAGTGGAATGTATATTGCAATAATTTCGGCATTAATTGCAAAAACTCGAATGTCCACGGCAGCAACTGCAATTCAACGAAATGTAATTTTGAATAACTTCAAAAAATTACATTTAATTAATAAACATTTTAGACAATCCTTCAAGCGTTTCTCATTTGTGCTCTGTGTTTTATCGCTTCTGCAATTTATGTTTCTATGCAATATCTTCCAACTCCTCCCTTTGTAATTATTTTAGGGCAAATATTTTGGCAAGCAAGTCATGGTAAATATTTAATTAAACACACATTTAATTAGAGTACTGTAACTTTTTTTTCGCAGGTGGAGCGGCTTTTATTTATTTAATTTTTAATAAAGCTCTTCGACGCGGCCTCTTTAAACTTGTTTTACCAGAAAAACTCGAAAAACGTTTGGCAAATTTTACATTTTTTTCAAATGTTGTAATACTTTCAAGAAACACCAATAGTAATAATAATCGAACGGTAAGTGGCCAAGTTTCTGCAACACAACCAATACCATCCCTTGTTCAAAAATAGAAATATAAAAATTATTTTTTTGTTTTTTAATTTGATAATATATATTTTTTATTTGTAAAAAATTTGTAAATTACTGTATTTTGTGTGTTATATTTTATATATAAAAACATATATTTTTATTAAAAATGAAGTCTCATTTGTAAGAAGAAAGAAAAATGCCAAAAAGAAACAGAAGCCAATTTTGTATACAAAAAAGCCTTTCAATAAAAAACGATATTTGAAAAAGTGAAGCCCAAAAAAGCGATTTGGAAAATAAACAAAAATGCGACAATCAAAAAAAATTATTTTTAACCAAAACAGTAAAACGTTTGTAAGTGAAGAGTTTAATGTTCCAAAACTCACCAGTCTGTTTTTTTCTCATCAGTTTTTGCATTTTTCGCCCCCACCCCGCACTCTGAAATCTGAAGCTAATTTTTAACTGCGATAAAATTCGAACGCATGTGTAAAAAAAAAGTTCAAGCTTCAAACGTTAATTTTATCTATTGTTTTGCAGTATGCCGATAAATTTGACAACGCAGTAAATTTACCGATTTTCTGATAAAAATTTTTGCAGCGGGAAACTCACCATCCAACACTATTTTTGAGTTGTGTTCCGTTACCGTACCGTTTTCGAAAAAACGCGGTAACAGTAATTACCGTGTTTTTTAAAATACCTACTGTACGGTAATTACGGTATTACCGCTGTAATACCGTAATTACCGTGAAAATTGAAAAATTAAAATCAACAACAACAACAGTTAATCGATAACATTTTGTTCAAATTCTTCTTCTGAATCAGATTCTTCTCTTTCTTCCTTTTTTTGCATTACCTGTCTCCGAAAATTAGCATGATTTCTTTTTCCTACAAAAATTTTTTTTTTCAAATGTTGAAAAAAAACATTCGTCAAAACAAAATCAATCTTTTTTCACTCATTCATCCACATCACTGAAAAGCTTTCATCAAAGCAAAGAACTGATTGCGTGGTAAATTTCAACAATAATGGCGTGAGTTATTTATATCTTTTATCATATCATGAATGAGCATTTATTATATATAGCAATTAATTAATTATGTTATAGCAGAAAGAAAAGATCAAAGAAGAATGGCGGTTTATCGATGGAACAATCAAAAGAGCAAACAAAGGAAGAAGGATTTTCAAAGGAGCCAGGATTGATGGAATTAACGAAACGAAAAAAGAAAAAGAAGAAGGATGAGCCAACTCTTGACGATAAAGATAAGGCTGCAACTCTTGACGATGAATGTAAATCAAAACAAAGAAAAAAGTAGTAATTTTATTTTTTTAATTTAAAGAAGGATGGAAACATATTTTGGGCACATTCACATTGTAATCATTTTTTAGAACTAATCCAGATAAAGATAAAGGTGCAAATACTGAAAAAGTACCAATACCTCCCTCAACTGCCGCAATAATTACTGGCCCAAAAGAGATGACAGCATTAGATGAAGAAATTTCAAAAACCCTTACTCATAATGAATGGTATCATGGAATGATGCCCCGGGATTCCATTGAAGATCTTTTAAAAAAAGATGGCGATTTCTTAGGTATGTGTTTTTTTAACGGGAGTGTCGCCGAAAAGCAAGTAGCACTCCGCGGATTTAATCCGGCATTTTTCATTATTTTGCAGCCGATTTTATGTGGATATCATTTTTGGATCTGAGAGAAAAAAAAATCAGAAAAATGCGCAAAAAATGAAAAAATATCAGAAATTTTTGAATCGGATTCTGAAGCACTTTCGTGTCGAGAGAATCAATCACATTTTACTTGCTTGTCGTCAACACTCCCTTGAAATTTTTAGGATTTGCAAATATGGCTAATTTCCTTTACTTTTCTGTTCTGTTAATTCTTGATTATTATGAATATAACTTTTCTTTTTTTTTTAGTTCGAAAAACAGATGTTGCCAATAAAGCTCGTTATGCGATTTCAGTATTTAACAACAAACGAATTCGACATATTTTATTGGTGCATGAAGATGGAATGTGGTCAATTCGAGATGCAAAGAAAAAAACAATAATTGAACTGATTGATTTTTTGGTTGAAACAAAGTATCATGTTCAAGCTGATAGTACCTTGGTCGCTGCTGTTCCAAGACCTGAATATTATATCCTGCATGTATGTTTTGATATTTTTTTGATTTAAAACTTTTATCTTAATTTATAGGAACATATTGAACTTGGCAAAAAACTTGGTGGTGGAGCATTTGGTGATGTTCATATTGGAATATGGAAAAAGGCACACGGTGAAGACATTGAAGTTGCAATTAAAAAATTGAAAGGAATGATGCATAAAAAAGAAAGAACTGAATTTGTTAAAGTAAGATAAGAATATACTGTATCTTTGCTTTATTGTTTTGTTTATTTAAATTTTGTAAAAATTTTAGGAAGCTCGAATAATGCGCAAATTTAATCATCCAAATCTTGTACAACTAATTGGGGTTGCTCCAAATGAAAATCCATTAATGATTATTCTTGAATTGTGTCCTGGTGGATCTCTTCAATCTCATTTAAAAAAACATGCTGATGTCAAAGAAGATAAATTGATTGCGTACTGTGTTGATGCATGTCGTGGAATGTGTTATTTGAGTCAACGGAAGGTTATTCATCGAGGTAAACAATTTCTTATTGTATTGCTGCAACCATGGCTTTTAGATATTGCTGCTCGAAATTGTCTTATGGGAAAAAATGATGAATGCAAAATTAGTGATTTTGGTTTATCTGTTGCAAATGCGGATGTGCTAAAACTTGATAAATTAAAATCAATGCCTGTTCGTTGGTTATCACCTGAAACTTTATCAAAGGGAGAATTTTCAACGGTTTGTATTTGTTTTTATCAGTATACGGTATTTTTCATGGCCGAATTCTTTTAGAAATCTGATGTGTGGTCATTTGGTGTAATGATTTGGGAAATATTTGCTCGATGTAAAACTGATCCATTCCCCGGTGAAACGAATGCCCAAGCTCGAGCAAAAATTGTTTCAGGACATGATCCATTTGAAGCACCTGAAGGAACTCCATTATACATTCAAAGTGTTATGAAATCATGCTTTACACAAGATTCACATCAAAGACCAGATTTTGAAATGCTGCTTAAAATGCTATCTCCAAATGAACTTCCACCGCCTAAAGATGATCCAGGTGTTTCTGGTTTTTAAACTAAAAATAAATTATTGATGCTATTTTACTGTAATAATATGTGTGATGTCAGTTTTTTCCCGACATTCTCTAAACGCGTCGTAGTGCGCTTTTAAATTTAAAAGCTCATTTTTGAACATTTGTTAAGCCTTCTTTTGATTTTCGGAGACTTTTTTCCATTTTTCGCAACTTTCTTCCGCCTTTTTTCGGATCGAATTCAAAGCAACGAAACCGTGCTGCACGATCCGTGCAGTTTTTCGATGTCTGGCAAAATGTCTTTTTTTGCGAATACGAATTTTATAAAACGCGTTCTTTTTCAAAATCGAGCACTTTTTGAACAGTTGTTCAACACGACTTTTTTAAAGTGGTGGTATGGACTTGAAACTTTGCATATTAGGTAATTTTGGTCCAAAAATGAGATTGATGAGGGTTTCGAGTCTCCTGAAATTTCGTTACCGTAACCCAGTTACCGTATACCTTGAAAAATCAAGAATCGTATATACTTCCAAATTTGTATAGGGAATCGATTAAGGGACTCAATACGAGTCTATATTAATAATTTCAGGATCTTTGACCATGTAGAATCAATTTGCCGTCAATTTAAAATTACAAGAAAATTATATGTCTTATAAAACTTTTTTTTTCGCACGAGGCCTGGCGGTTTCTGTCACCTCAAACAATGCATAATTATGTGACGTTTATTTTGGTATATGAATTGTGTTGGTTGCCCAACGGGAACATTTTTTTTTCTTTGAAAAACCATCAAAATTAACATCTCCAGCATCGACAAATAGATATATTTTTTGAATAATATAATATATAGTGAACAAATAAAAAAATTTAATCAACAGCCTTTGGTAAAATTGGGGAAAAGTTCTCTCTTTTTCGAAAATTGCGTCACTTTTTTTACACCCGATCCAGGCTTGAAAAAAGGGCCGAAAAAGTTACGGCCCGGCCGGCCTGGTTTTGCCTCATTTTTTTTGAATATATTAAAAAAAATTTTTATATTCCAAAAACATTAATAAATCCGCCATTCGGTCAAGATTCTTTTTGATAATAAAAAGGATATAAAAACATAAAAAACAAAATTATCAGCAAGTATAAAAAGTATGCACTTGTTCAAAAATATGTACTTCTACAAAGTGATATGTACTTCTACAAAGTGGCCGGCCTCGGGCAGAAAAATAATGAGCCGGCCTGGTCTGAAAAATTGCGTCTTTTACTAAAAAAATTACTTTAATTTAGCAGTAAAATTGAAAATTACTGCTAAATTTTAGATTTAGAAATTAAAAGTTATAGTTTTTAAATGAAAAAAGGTTTTAAAAAAAGCGCCGAAAAAAAAGAATTTTATTATTAAAAAAGCGTTTTTAAATGAAGTTTTATTCCCGAAAATACCTGTCTTTTGCCAAAAAAAATTACTTTAAGTAATCTGTTTTGTTACCGTTCTACGCCACGAGGAGGCAACAGGTTATAGTAGAACAACCCCCCCCCCCCCCCCCCCAAAAAAATAACTTACATTTAACCAGTGATGATGTAGAATCAATTTGCCGTCAATTTAAAATTATTGGTGCATGAAGATGGAATGTGGTCAATTCGAGATGCAAAGAAAAAAACAATAATTGAACTGATTGATTTTTTGGTTGAAACAAAGTATCATGTTCAAGCTGATAGTACCTTGGTCGCTGCTGTTCCAAGACCTGAATATTATATCCTGCATGTATGTTTTGATATTTTTTTGATTTAAAACTTTTATCTTAATTTATAGGAACATATTGAACTTGGCAAAAAACTTGGTGGTGGAGCATTTGGTGATGTTCATATTGGAATATGGAAAAAGGCACACGGTGAAGACATTGAAGTTGCAATTAAAAAATTGAAAGGAATGATGCATAAAAAAGAAAGAACTGAATTTGTTAAAGTAAGATAAGAATATACTGTATCTTTGCTTTATTGTTTTGTTTATTTAAATTTTGTAAAAATTTTAGGAAGCTCGAATAATGCGCAAATTTAATCATCCAAATCTTGTACAACTAATTGGGGTTGCTCCAAATGAAAATCCATTAATGATTATTCTTGAATTGTGTCCTGGTGGATCTCTTCAATCTCATTTAAAAAAACATGCTGATGTCAAAGAAGATAAATTGATTGCGTACTGTGTTGATGCATGTCGTGGAATGTGTTATTTGAGTCAACGGAAGGTTATTCATCGAGGTAAACAATTTCTTATTGTATTGCTGCAACCATGGCTTTTAGATATTGCTGCTCGAAATTGTCTTATGGGAAAAAATGATGAATGCAAAATTAGTGATTTTGGTTTATCTGTTGCAAATGCGGATGTGCTAAAACTTGATAAATTAAAATCAATGCCTGTTCGTTGGTTATCACCTGAAACTTTATCAAAGGGAGAATTTTCAACGGTTTGTATTTGTTTTTATCAGTATACGGTATTTTTCATGGCCGAATTCTTTTAGAAATCTGATGTGTGGTCATTTGGTGTAATGATTTGGGAAATATTTGCTCGATGTAAAACTGATCCATTCCCCGGTGAAACGAATGCCCAAGCTCGAGCAAAAATTGTTTCAGGACATGATCCATTTGAAGCACCTGAAGGAACTCCATTATACATTCAAAGTGTTATGAAATCATGCTTTACACAAGATTCACATCAAAGACCAGATTTTGAAATGCTGCTTAAAATGCTATCTCCAAATGAACTTCCACCGCCTAAAGATGATCCAGGTGTTTCTGGTTTTTAAACTAAAAATAAATTATTGATGCTATTTTACTGTAATAATATGTGTGATGTCAGTTTTTTCCCGACATTCTCTAAACGCGTCGTAGTGCGCTTTTAAATTTAAAAGCTCATTTTTGAACATTTGTTAAGCCTTCTTTTGATTTTCGGAGACTTTTTTCCATTTTTCGCAACTTTCTTCCGCCTTTTTTCGGATCGAATTCAAAGCAACGAAACCGTGCTGCACGATCCGTGCAGTTTTTCGATGTCTGGCAAAATGTCTTTTTTTGCGAATACGAATTTTATAAAACGCGTTCTTTTTCAAAATCGAGCACTTTTTGAACAGTTGTTCAACACGACTTTTTTAAAGTGGTGGTATGGACTTGAAACTTTGCATATTAGGTAATTTTGGTCCAAAAATGAGATTGATGAGGGTTTCGAGTCTCCTGAAATTTCGTTACCGTAACCCAGTTACCGTATACCTTGAAAAATCAAGAATCGTATATACTTCCAAATTTGTATAGGGAATCGATTAAGGGACTCAATACGAGTCTATATTAATAATTTCAGGATCTTTGACCATGTAGAATCAATTTGCCGTCAATTTAAAATTACAAGAAAATTATATGTCTTATAAAACTTTTTTTTTCGCACGAGGCCTGGCGGTTTCTGTCACCTCAAACAATGCATAATTATGTGACGTTTATTTTGGTATATGAATTGTGTTGGTTGCCCAACGGGAACATTTTTTTTTCTTTGAAAAACCATCAAAATTAACATCTCCAGCATCGACAAATAGATATATTTTTTGAATAATATAATATATAGTGAACAAATAAAAAAATTTAATCAACAGCCTTTGGTAAAATTGGGGAAAAGTTCTCTCTTTTTCGAAAATTGCGTCACTTTTTTTACACCCGATCCAGGCTTGAAAAAAGGGCCGAAAAAGTTACGGCCCGGCCGGCCTGGTTTTGCCTCATTTTTTTTGAATATATTAAAAAAAATTTTTATATTCCAAAAACATTAATAAATCCGCCATTCGGTCAAGATTCTTTTTGATAATAAAAAGGATATAAAAACATAAAAAACAAAATTATCAGCAAGTATAAAAAGTATGCACTTGTTCAAAAATATGTACTTCTACAAAGTGATATGTACTTCTACAAAGTGGCCGGCCTCGGGCAGAAAAATAATGAGCCGGCCTGGTCTGAAAAATTGCGTCTTTTACTAAAAAAATTACTTTAATTTAGCAGTAAAATTGAAAATTACTGCTAAATTTTAGATTTAGAAATTAAAAGTTATAGTTTTTAAATGAAAAAAGGTTTTAAAAAAAGCGCCGAAAAAAAAGAATTTTATTATTAAAAAAGCGTTTTTAAATGAAGTTTTATTCCCGAAAATACCTGTCTTTTGCCAAAAAAAATTACTTTAAGTAATCTGTTTTGTTACCGTTCTACGCCACGAGGAGGCAACAGGTTATAGTAGAACAACCCCCCCCCCCCCCCCCCAAAAAAATAACTTACATTTAACCAGTGATGATGAGAGGTGGCTTGTCGGTGATGGTACCTGAAATCTGAACCCACCCCCATTAACCCTAAAAAAAAACATACATTTATAGCAGCGACAATAACAGCGACAATATAATAAACAATAACAGCGACAATAAGTAACATAACAGCGACAATACAGGCTCGTCAACCTGAGGCGTGCACGCCCTACCTACCTCGCTCCAAGATACAGCTTTATGTGTTTCCAAACTCTCAACCGGTGGGCCCCCCAGTATAAGAGTTGTCGAACACAACCACTGCACTTTTCGCTTCTGGCGTAAAGAGATTGGCGGATTTGACGAGTATATATATATACGAGTATATGCTAACAAATTAGCATATCCATTACATTCTCATGGGAAATTTCTCATGAGAAAAAACTTGAATAAATAATGTTCGCAGCGAAAATATGCAAATTTCTAAGTTGCAAATCTTATCTCAAAAAATGATCTTTTTTTTATTATCACCTTCAAAATAATATTTCATAAAGATCTTGAATTATAGGTCAAATCGCAGTCGCGCAATGGTATTCAAAATAATATTTCATAATAAATAAATAATAAAAATAAAAAAAAAACAAACGTCATACAATCTCAAAAAGATCTTGATTCAGGCATAAAATGGTCTCGAGTGAAAATTCTCTGAATGAGGGTTTTTTCAAAAAGCATTCTTTTCAAACATCAGAATTTCCTTAAAGAAAATTTTTTAAAACCTATTTTTTTTCAGGTTGAACCCCTACCCACGGGCTCTTTTTTACTTATATTTTGTCCGGTTAACTCGGATTTTAATGGGAAGGGGCGTACATGGATGATTTATATACCAAAAGATAGCCAAATACTCACTTATTAATAATAACGAGGTGCCTGATGTTTTCATAAAAGAATATGGATTCTGAATCCGGATTCAGAATCCGAAATTTTTTTTTGTTTGAGGTAACTAAAAAATGAGTTTTTCGGCGGTTCTCAGTAAAAATATAGAGTAATAATGAAAAATTAACATGTTTCCATCATTTTTAAAGAAAAAACAAAAAAATAAAAATTTTCATTTTTTAATTTTTTCATGTGGTCCCCCCTGTGGAAAAAAATCGAAAAAATTTTTTAAAATTTTTTTTGCTGTTTTTTGGTTAAATTCATGTATTATTAATACAATTTATGTTTTTAAATATATTTGGACCCAAAACAGTGATTAGAAATCGTTTAAAATTGAATTATAATGTTTTGGGTTTCGATCCTATAGATAGAGTTTCAAAATGCATCTAGTTGGTCAAAAATGCTCGTATATAATTTCTATCGGTTGTTTCAGGATCTCATACATATTTTTAAGAGCTGAAACGGAGGAATTAGCGATCTGAGCTTTGGTTGCCATTAGGCACTGATTTAGCTTTGCTATACGATAAATATCAAGAAAAATGCATTGCTTTAAAATCGCATCTCCTCTGTCAGAACTTTAGCTAGCTACTTGTTTTCTACATTAATCTAATCTTTTATATATTTATCAGAGCTGAAACGGAGGATTTTACTTTAAAAAACTTCGTTCTTGAAATATGGCAGTCGAAAATTTATCTATAAGAAAAACAGCAAAAACGCAATCATTTTCAATGTGCTGACGCATTTTTATTTTAAAGAAAACAGGGGCAAGGATGACATTAACTTGTAAAGCATGACCCCAGCTTTAAAACAGCGGGTGGGATAGTCAATCTGAGCATTAGAAAAGTTGTGAGAAAGTGAATACTAAAAAAACAACGATTTTTCACGATTTTTTGACATTTTCAAAGTGCTGCCAAATAAATAGAAGAGCCATTGTCCTTAAACTTTTATTACCAAAAGTTTGCAAATGGTTAGTACTTCAAAACTACGGGATCTTTAATCGATATCTTACTTGCTTCTATTAATTTTGGCTCGAAACATGCAAAAATCGACTATTTTTTGAGATTTTTAGAATTTGACCGCACCTTCATGAAAAAAGTTTTTGTGAAGTAATCCATGTTTTTCCATGATTTTTAACCTATTTTGGACCATTTATAATCAAAACCGCGATAACCGGACACAAAAAGAGCCCGTGCTACCATATACCGATGAACCAGCTGCTGAAGATATTGGAGTATTTGAATCACAAAATGTTGTGTTTAGTGGTTGCTCGGTGACTTCTGGACATGGACGTGGTTTAGTTATTCAAATTGGAAATAGTACAGTAAAGTTTTAATTCAATCCAAAATATACATATTTGCATTTTTCGAAATATAAGAAATTAAATCATTGGTTTTTTTAGTATCAGAATAAAGTTCAAATGTAAATACATCAATAACGACGGTAGTTGGCTCTAAAGATTCTTTAACAAAATGTTCATCAACGACAAGACTTTTAATGATTTTAAATCCAGTTGGATCATCGGATTCAAGAAAGCATGCAACGGGAGGCCTACCATCATCTATCTGAAAATTATTCCAGAACAGAAAAACAAAAAACATAATAATTTACTCAAATTTTGAAAGTTTTTGAAAAAACAAAAAACGTTTAAAAAGCAAAGTAAAAAAATAAATGGCAGTGGGTAAAAAAATAAATGGCAGTGCCTCCAGCTTGAAAAAAAAATGTCAAAATTTGAAAAAACTGAAAATTTTAAGTATTTGAGGATGCACCAAAATGAAGTTTTTGTGATTTGTATTATCAATAACATCCATAAACAATCATAAAAAAGCATTTTCAGCGATGTTATTAAAGAAAAACATTGATTTTTAGAATATTTTTGCCTGCATTTTGACCATGTTTTTAAATAGCCAGAAAATGAAGATTAATGATTCATAAAGGTTGACATATTGCTCAAAAATCTTAAACATGCTATATTTTATCCGACAAATCTCAAAAAGTTGATATCTATCAATATTCATAAGTTTTTAATACCATGAAAATTGGTCAAAAACTGATGAAATTAAAAAAATCGGAAAAAATCGATTTTGACCCCCGTCATTTTTTGTCGACTAATTTTAGTGTTGTTGCATATATTTTACATAAATAATATTCTTTTGACTTAAACCATTGAGAAAAACCCTAGTTTTTGTGATACTTTTATATTGCACTATTTTCAGAGTTTACATTGACCCCATATTTCGAAATCGCTATCAAAAAATCTCAAACTGTCCCAGGAGTCTCTACTAACATGGTATTCCATAATGCAAGTCACCAGAAGTCGATACCTGCCACCATTTAAAAAATCTATCTATTTGTTGATGCTGGAGATGTTAATTTTGATGGTTTTTCAAAGAAAAAAAAATGTTCCCGTTGGGCAACCAACACAATTCATATACCAAAATAAACGTCACATAATTATGCATTGTTTGAGGTGACAGAAACCGCCAGGCCTCGTGCGAAAAAAAAAGTTTTATAAGACATATAATTTTCTTGTAATTTTAAATTGACGGCAAATTGATTCTACATGGTCAAAGATCCTGAAATTATTAATATAGACTCGTATTGAGTCCCTTAATCGATTCCCTATACAAATTTGGAAGTATATACGATTCTTGATTTTTCAAGGTATACGGTAACTGGGTTACGGTAACGAAATTTCAGGAGACTCGAAACCCTCATCAATCTCATTTTTGGACCAAAATTACCTAATATGCAAAGTTTCAAGTCCATACCACCACTTTAAAAAAGTCGTGTTGAACATAGGTGTTCGAAAACGAAAAAAAGAGCGTTATAAGCTTTAAACTTTTTTTGAGAAAATTTTACGAAAAATAAAAATTTTATTATAAAAGCGATTTTTTCTAATTTTCGACTTTTGCTTGGCATTCTGAAAAAATAAAATTTTGGGTTTGAAGGCTCAATCGGCGTTTTTATACCAAATTGAGGTCGAAGATCACGATTTTGAACTCTGTTTCGTTCAAAAAAGGGCAGAAAGAAGGCCGAAAAAATGCACTACAAGCTCCTTCTTTTTGCCATCCATTTGTCATTTCTTCGCCTTCCTTGTTAGTTTGGGGGAACTTTCATTATTTTAAGCTTTCAAAAAAAATATTTTATTCTTTAATCGGCTCCTTTTTTGGTTGTAAAGAAATTTTTTTTGTGTTTATCGCATCTTCGTTTTTCTTTTGATCTTTATTTTTGCAAATGCCATCTCTTTTTTTTTCTTACTTTTTCCCCCTTTGAAATGTTTTTTGTTGCGTTGAAGATGAAAGAAAAAAGAGAATTGAACAGGAAATTGAAGAATCTTGTAAATTAATCCAAATTGAATGTAGCTTTTTCGATGTTTAAGATCTGATCGATCTGTGTTTAATGTTTTTATTCTTTTGTTATCATTGATCTTTGATTCCATATTTTATAAAAGTTATCCTTTTTTTGAACCCTAATTGCAAAAGTATTCGGATGCAAAAAATTTTTTATGCTTTAAAAATTATTTTTAAAAAAATGATATGCTTTAGAAATTACTTAAAATTGTGATGTTACTTCGAAAATTTGTAATTTTGTAGAATTAATTTTTCAGAAACCCAATTCATCTAAAACAGATACATAGAAATTTCACATTTATGTGAAAAAACTTGTAATTTTGTGGAATTAATTTTTCAGAAAAGATATCAAGTTTTTTCACATTAATGTGAAATTTCTATCTGTTTTAGACGGTAATCTAAATAGAATTGGGTTGAGCTAATTCCAACATTCAATTAATATAAATATACTACTACTTTAAATGAAAAAATAGTTACAAAATGAATTTAGTTTCTAAAATTTAAGAATTGAAAAGTTTCAAACAAATGGCAAATTTTTTGTTTGTATTGCACCGGCCGACAAATTTTAAAAAACGATTATGACTGAAAAAGAAATAATTTTTTTCCGTTCGGGAACACTTTTTTAAAATCTAATTTTGCAACTCATCTTAAAAACTTTTTTTGAGCATTTGTGGATATGATATCGGCATTTTTAGTATTTAAAATCATTTTTAACGTCCTCGAAAATGGGTATGCGCCAGCTTTTTTGATTTGGTTGCGTTTGGCCGATTTGCGACCATTTTTGGTTGAGACGTAAATGATTAGCTTTTCAGCTATTTTAACTATGTTAAAAGCTTTATATAAGTTTTTGTTCCATAGTTAAGCTTAATAAACTTGCGATTAAGGTTTTTGTGAGATATATTATACTTAATTAGCAAATGTTTTGCTTATTTGTTAATATTTTCATATATATACGTGGTATTGTCTGTATCTTTACAGGTAAGTTCGGTATGTTTATTTTTGCTTATTAACATATATTAATGCATATATATTTCAGATTACAACTAAAGATGCTAAATATATACCCGTTTAATGCTTAAAAGTGATGTTTATTGGCAACGCTTATGGATAAACTTATATATACATTTACGTATACTTAACCAAAAATAATCGCAAATCGCCCAAACGCAACCAAATCAAAAAAGCTGGCGCATACCCATTTTCGAGGACGTTAAAAACGATTTTCAATACTAAAAATGCCGATATCGTGTCCACAAATGCTCAAAAAAAGTTTTTAAGATTTGATATATCAACTTAAAAAAAATACATTTTGCCAAGCTTTTCTTTGGCGACTATTTTTAGACAATAATCGTTTTTTAAAATTTGTCGGCCGGTGTATTGAAACAACTTTTCCAATCGATAAGTTTTAAAGGTCAAGGCATAAACAAAATTGGTACATTGATTTCACAAAAAAACAAATTGATTGATTCCACCTTCGAAAATGTATCCAAACATGTTTATGCCATCATTGCCTAATATCCCTTGAAGTCATTCTTTAAACACTTTAATCAATTTTTGTTCAAAATGGAAAAACAAAAATAAATAAATATGCCAAAAAATTTCTGCTCTTCATCATTCATCAGAAAAAAAAAGCTTTCATTAATCCTCTTTTTTTCTATGGCTTTCAAATATTTTTCAACTTTAAAACAATGTTTTCCACCGATGAATATTCAAAATTTAATTTTTGTAAGAAATTTCACAAAGTATCCTAATATTAATCAAATAATGTTAAATCAAAGGGTAATAAGCTTTTTTTTTTGATTTCTAAATAAATCTTCATAAAATATTTTTACAGGAAAATCTTACAATAATTTTTGGAGTACTTGGAGAATCAAATATAATTAATCAAAAGAATTATAAACTTTCTGGTGTATATGTTTCAAATCGAATTTTAAAAGATCTTGTTTTTTGTTTAAATCCTGAAAAGAAACTTGGTGATTTAAATGATTCTTTTCACAAATCTCGTTTGCAAGTGTTTAAAAAAATCAAAGATATTTGTGATGATTTTGACCCATTCGCCGCGATTGGATGTCACTGTTGTTTATTTGGCATGAAAAAAACTGTTTTGTTTTTTAATACTTTGCTTTTTGATGAATATTGTGAAAATTCTGTAAGTTTTTTAATAACCTATTTTTTTAAATTTTTTTTATTTTATTAATTTTCAGATTAAAAATGTTGCAGAAAATAGTGTTCCAAATGATATTATAAATGAAATTTTTCGAGAAAATGAATTGTCAAAACTAGAAGAAATTCTTGGCTATAAATTTCAGAACCCATTATACCTTATTCAAGCATCAAAAATTGGCTCAAATTTAAAACTTGCGTATATTGGAGATGCCATTCAAGATGAATTACTTTTACGACATGCACGTGAACATGTATTTACAAATGAACAATTTGACAAATGTCGTCAAGCTGTTCTAAATAATAATGACTTGGGTGTTTTGGCAGTTAAACATGGCTTTGTCAAATATCGAATTATATGCTCTGGCCACAGAAATATTTCAAAAAAATCAGATGCCACTCTTTTTGAAGCTTTGGTTGGCGCAGTTTATCTTGATTCTGGAAAAAATATGGAAATTGTTCGAAGAGTTTTTTACAAATTTTTGAAGCGACCAATTTATGCCTTTTGCAAATCAATGAATTCAAAATGAAGATACCGTAATTCTGTTTTTCAAATATTCTATCACTTTTTTAAATTTTATCATGTTTTTTTAAAATAAAGTTTACCTGTTTTTAAATTGTATTATGTCTCCTGCAAAAATGTGTTTGTTCAGTTTTAAAACGACAATTACATACAATAAAACACTTTCTCGATAAAGTGTTCCCCAAATTTGACATAAATATTAAAAAATTAAATCTAAATTTTCCTAAATTTGGAAACTTTTTTCTTTTTTTTACAAACAAATAAACTATCTAACTAACCAAAAGAAAATCAGTGATTGAAGCAAAATCAATACACGTTTGTTTTGCATCAAAATTGTTTTTAAAATAAATCTCTTTACTTTTCTTTGACAATAAATAAGAAATTTAATCTAAAAAAATTTAGTTGATTATGCATAATGGCATATAAACCATAAATATCAGGTTTGATATGAGCTGCAAAAGAAAAAAAAATTGATAATTGTTTTTTTTTCAAAACATTCTTTAGAAAATAATTGAATGATTTTTGGGTTTCAACGCGAAAGCTTACATTTGTAAAAATTTGTTAAAAAAGTTTTTGCAATTTTATTTTTGATGCGTGTATCAAAAAGGAACGTGGTCGGGATTTACGCGGATTGCATCATCGATTTAACTTTTTAGCAATATAAATATCGAATAATATTACTTTTTCAGATTTCTGTTATCTTACAACGTTATCATTTAACAATGTCTGAAGAGGAATCCCAAGAAGCAATTCGAATTCGAGTTAGTAATCGAAAACGGAAACGACGAGTTGACGATAATCGTAAGTTTATTTATTTACCTAAAATCTTTTATCAGTGATCCTTTTATAGCTGATAACGATGCTGAATTTAATCGTCTACTCAAACAACACGAAAAAACTATTGATGAAGCAGAAAAAATAAAAGAAGAACGTAAGGCAACTAGAAAGACTATAGCAGAAGCCAAAAAAGCTAAGAAACATCGACGAGAAGCAGTTGTTGAACATGCTGACACATGTGATATCTGCAATTCTGACGGAGAATTAATTCTTTGTGAAACATGTCCCCGAGCATTTCATCTTGGTTGTGCAGAATTGATTGAGCTTCCAGAAGGTGAATGGTTTTGTGCCACATGTGAAGAAGAAGGAAAAGATGTTCATGAAGACCCAGATGATAGTGATAAAAAGAATAATGTAACTTGTACAATTTGCAAGGAAGGAAAGAATTTGTTAAATTGTGAAAGTTGTGTCAACTCTTACCACGCTTATTGCCTGAATCCACCTCTTAAAGAAATTCCAGCAGAAGGTGAATGGAATTGTCCAAAATGTCTTTTGCCGGATCCAGGAAAGAAAGCGGAAAAGATCTTATCGTGGAGATATCTTGAAATTAAATATCCTGATCCAATTGCTAAAGATGAAAAGCCAAAAGATAGTGAAGAAGCAACTGAAGAACAACAAGATGCACAAATTCTTAAACCCTCAAAAAAGATGCCGCCAAGACGTGAAAAAGAATTTTTTATTAAATGGAATGGTATGTCATATTGGCATTGTACATGGGTTTCTGAGCTTATGATGGATAAATATTTTCCACAACTTCTTCGAATGTGTTGGAAAAAATTTGATCCTGACATCCCTCCAGAAGTTGATGATGGCTCAAATGAAGATGTACAAAAGGGTGAAACTGAAGGAAAAGAGAAGGAAGATGATCCGCATAATTTGGAAGAAAATTTTTATCGATATGGAATTAAACCAGAATGGATGCAAGTAAATCGTGTCTTGAATCATATCGACTATCAAAAAGGACAATATGATTATCTGGTAAAATGGAAAGAACTTATGTATGATCAAGCAACATGGGAGAGAGATGATACAGAAATTCCTGGCTATGAAGAACAAATATTTAAATATTGGCTTCTTCGGTAATAATTTATTAATATATATATATAGAATCTATGTATAATATTTATTTTAGTGAACGAATGACTGGTGAATCAGTTCCAAAAACAATTGTAAAAAAGATAAATGCGTATGCAGCAGAACATGGAGGGCAAAAATATGATGAAGATGATATGAAAAAGAAGAAAAAAAAGGGTGCTGAAAAGCCAACAATTAATGTAAGAATGTTCTTTTAAAATTTTATATTGAAATGTATACGGATTTTTAGATTCAAGAAAAATATGCACAACAACCCGACTATCTTGATGAAACAGGTGGACAACTTCATCCATATCAACTTGAAGGAATTAACTGGTTACGTCATTGTTGGAGTCAAAAAACTGATGCAATTCTTGCTGATGAAATGGGCCTTGGAAAAACAATTCAAGCTTTAACATTTTTGTATTCTTTAATAAAAGAAGGACATTCAAAGGGCCCCTTCCTTATTGCTGCTCCTCTTTCAACATTGATTAATTGGGAACGTGAAGCAGAATTTTGGTCACCCGATTTTTATGTTGTGACATATATTGGTGACAAAGATTCTCGATCAATTATCCGTGAACATGAATTTTCATTTGATGAAGGTGCCGTTCGATCAAGTTCAAAAGCACAAAGAATGAAATCTGATGCTAGAGTTAAATTTCATGTTCTTTTAACTTCCTATGAATTAATTAATATGGATAAAGGAATTCTTTCAAGTATTCCATGGGAAGCTTTAGTTGTTGATGAAGCCCATCGTCTCAAAAATAATCAATCTCTTTTCTTCCGAACTTTATCGGAATTTAAAATCAAATATCGCCTTCTTCTTACTGGTACTCCACTTCAAAATAATTTGGAAGAATTGTTTCATTTGCTTAATTTTTTGAGCCCTGGAAGATTTCGGTAAGTATTTAATATTTATTGATAGTTAAAAAAACTTTTGCTAATGATGAAGTAACCTTTATGAATCTTTTTATATTATGTTTTTGTATGTTAAAAAGCTTTTTAAACTGTTTGATAGTTTTTTTCTGTCAACAGAATACCGTATGCTGCCTCTATTATAAGGTCTCTTTCATTGGAAATGTTACTTGACTGAGATAAAGGCATAGAGGTACAATAATTTCAATTGATTTTTTATCTTTTGCTTAAAGTGATTACAAAAAGGCGAATTTGAGGCACTTAATTGTTACATAAATTGTGAAAAACTACTTACGTTTATTTTAGTGATCTGGCAAAGTTTACTCTAGAATTTGCTGAAATATCAAAAGAAGATCAAATTACAAAACTTCATGATCTTCTTGGTCCTCACATGCTTCGACGTCTTAAAGCTGATGTTCTTATTGGAATGCCATCAAAATCAGAATTAATTGTTCGTGTTGAATTAAGTCCACTTCAAAAGTAAGCGTTTTCTTTTTTTTCTTTTTTACAGTCATAATTTTAGGACTTATTATCGTAACATTCTTACTAAGAACTTCCAAGCACTGAATGTCAAAGGTAGAGGTTCCCAAGCCGGCCTCCTTAACATTATTATGCAACTTCGAAAATGCTGTAATCATCCTTATCTTTTTGAAAAGGCATACGAAGAAGCTCCGAAACTTCCAAATGGCGGTTATGAAGGAAATGCTTTGATTAAAGCTGCAGGAAAACTTGTACTTTTACAAAAAATGCTTCGAAAATTGTTCAAAGATAAGCATCGTGTACTTATTTTTTCACAGATGACAAGAATGTTGGATATTATGGAAGAATTTTGTGAATTTGAAGATTACAAATACGAACGTATTGATGGTTCAATTACTGGACAAAATCGTCAAGAAGCTATTGATCGCTTTAATGGTATGTTTTAAATTTTTACGGTTTTGTTTTTTTGTTATTAATATTTTCGGAACCTCATAAAAAATAGAGATAATCAGAAACAATAATTTTTTAGCACCTGGAGCCCAACAATTTGTATTTTTATTGTCAACACGTGCAGGAGGATTGGGAATTAATTTGGCAACAGCAGATACAGTAATTATTTACGATTCAGGTACTAGTGCAGTTTTGCTCCCCCCAAAACAAAAGCAACCAAATTTTGAACCCTACACCCACCCTTTTAAAATCTCAACCAAAAGTCAACATTTTTATGCAAATTTTGATAAAAATTTTTCATTTTTGTTTTGGGGGGAGCAAAACTGCACTAGTGCCACGATTCAGATTGGAATCCACATAATGATATTCAAGCATTTTCTCGTGCACATCGAATTGGACAACAAAATAAAGTAATGATTTATCGATTTGTTACCCGAAATTCTGTTGAAGAAAGAATTACGTCTGTTGCAAAAAAGAAGATGTTGTTGACACATTTGGTTGTTCGAGCAGGAATTGGTCAAAAAGGTCCATCAATGTCAAAAACTGAATTAGATGATGTCCTTCGATGGGGTACTGAAGAATTATTTAAAGATGGTGAACCAGAAAAAGATTCAAATGGAAAAGAGAAAAAAGGAAATGAACAAGAAATTATATGGGATGATGAAGCTGTTGAAGCATTGCTCGATCGAACAGTTGGAGATGAACCAAAAGAAGTTAAAGAAGGTGGTAAAAAGAAAGAACATTGGACAAATGAATATTTATCATCATTTAAAGTTGCACAATATGTTACTCGTGAAGCTGATGAAGAAGAAGAAGAGCCAGATCGCGAAGTAATTGCTGAAACAGTAAATGAACCAGATCCAGATTATTGGGATAAACTCCTTCGTCATCATTATGAACAAGAGCAAGAAACTGAATCACAAAAATTTGGAAAAGGAAAACGTGTTCGAAAGCAAGTATATTATGTTCCAGAAAATGTGCAGCAAGAATGGCAAAATTCTTCTTCATCTGCTGCAGCAACAAATAATCAACAAGATCACGATTATTCGGATTCACATTCTGGTGATAATTTATCTGGTGGGGATGATACAAATGCTGAATTTGAAAGAGATGAAAAAATGGAAAAAATAAAATCTGATCAAGGTGATGGTGATGAAAAGCTGCCACCTTTACTTGCTAGAGTAAATGGTTTGTTGGAAGTTTTGGGATTTAATCCTCGACAACGTCGCGCATATTATAATGCAATAATGCGTTGGGGAATTCCACCACAAGACGCATATCAATCTCAATGGCTTGTTCAAGATCTGCGACAAAAATCTGAGCGCGCTTTTAAAGCTTATACTTCACTATTTATGCGACATTTATGTGAACCTGGTATAGAAAATTCTGAAACTTTTAATGATGGTGTACCTAGAGAAGGAATTTCACGTGAACATGTTTTTGCTCGAATTGGTATTTTATCATTGATAAGAAAAAAGGTACAAGAATTTGATCGAGTTAATGGTGAATGGTCAATTCCTGAAACGCGTGATGAAGCAATTAATCAAGGACAGCTTGCTCCAGCATTTAAACTTGCAACTGTTACAACAACAACTGCATTAGATTCTTCAAGTCGTTATGGAACACCAATGGAGACAACAAAAAATGAAGCAAAAGAAGAAATTGTTGGAATTGATTCCGCAATAGATACTCCAGATGTCTCAAATGTTCCAACAAAAAAGAATGAAATAACAAAAAAAGATGATACTTTTAAAGAAAATGTTGATGCAGAAATGACAGGAGATGTCGTTCCTGATGCAGAAAAACATGAAGAAGTAATAAAACAAAATTTACCAAAATTTATGTTTAATATTGCTGATGGTGGCTTTACTGAACTTCATACATTATGGTATAATGAAGAAATAGCAGCAGTTCCACATAAAGAATACGAAATTTGGCATCGTCGACATGATTATTGGTTACTTGCAGGAATTTGTGCACATGGATATTCAAGATTTGGTGATGTAATAAATGATGCAAGATTTGCAATTATTAATGAACCATTCAAATCTGAACAAGGAAAAGGAAATTTTTTGGATTCAAAAAATAAATTCCTCCAGCGTCGTTTTAAATTATTGGAACAAGCTTTAATCATTGAAGAACAACTTGGTCGAGCAGCTCATTTAAATATTACTCAAAAATCTGATGAACGACAAACTGCACAACTACATGAACATTTTGCTGATGTTGAAGCAATTGGAGAATCTCATCAATCTTTGGTTAAAGAAGCAGCAAATGATACAGTTGGTACAAATGTTGTACTTCATAAAGGTTTGTTATTTAATATATATAAATACATACATTATTTTTTTAGTTTTAATACAATTGGAAGAATTATTAACTGAAATGAAAGGAGATATTTCAAGATTTCCCGCAACTTTGACTCGTTTACCAAGTATTACAGAACGGCTACAATTGACTGAAAGACAAATTCTTAATCGTTTAACAACAAAAGATCCTGAAGCTGCTGCTGGTTTATCTCCATTACCGCCACCTGGACCATTTGTTACACCAGCATTGAATAAAAAATTTCATGATATTCAACCAAAATTTGCTGCCCTTCATAATGAAGGCTTTAATAAAAATGCTACTGCCAAAGAAAAGGAAGATGTAACAATGGAAACGACCGAAACAACACCGTCATCAATAGAAAAAATAGAAAAAGAATCTGAAGGCAAAAATGAAGAAACAACAACTAATGGTCGCGGAGAAGGAGAAGAAAAAATTTTTGCATCAATAACAAAAAGCAATGGTGGTAAGTGTGCATTTCTTGTGTTGTCTGCTTTTTGAGTTGTGTGTCCTTTCTTCCAGGGAAGGCAAAAAGAAGGGAGAAAGAGAATATCTGTTAGGTCATTGAAAATTCCAATTCCCAGTAAATGGCACATTAATTTTTTTGATTACGATGATCAATTCGGAGACCTTTTAATTTCCAAAAAAATCGTATTGTAATTGTTAATTGTTTTGTATAATTTGAATATAATTTTTAGGAACTTCTGAAACCAAAGATGAAACAGCAGAAATCAATCTTTGGTTTCACAATGTTGAACTCAATTCACAAAAAATTAAAGATGATGTTGAAATGCAAGAATCTCGTACAAATGGAAATGATGAATGTGCAAATCTAGGATCTAATCAAATGGGTGTGTCAACTGATCGTCAGGAAGCAGGAGAAGAAGAAAACATGGATACTTCAGAAGTTATTGAAAAATCATCAAGGAAAGAACCATTGTCTGCTGCAAAAGATAAATCTGAAAGTGCAGCTTAAAAATGGCACAACTTATTTCTTTTTATGATTATTAAATGTGTTGATTTTAATTCTTTTTGATTTATAAAAATTTTTAAAAAAAGCAATTGTTTATTTTTTTTAACCTTAATAGAAGGTAAAATACTGTAAAAATAAGTTTTCAGATGCCATAATTTGTAACAGTGTATCGTTAATTTTTTTTTGACTTTGAAAAATTTTAGGTTAAGATTTTTGGAAGAGAATTTAACGAAATTGAAATTGATGAAAGTTGGAATTTTAATTTTAAAAATGAGAATCAAAAAATTAAATTAGAAATTCATGGATTAAATGAAAAGATGAAGATTATTACCGCTGAAGAAGTTGCAGCAGATTTGCTGAAATATATGAAACAAAAAGTGGAAGAATTTCAATCCTTGAAATTCAAGGAGAACCAATTTCAAAGATTTACGCCGATGACATTCACGCCGAAAAAGGCTAGATCCTACCTCATTAGGCAAGCCGACGGGCCTTAGCCTTAGGCTTAGTAGGCTCCCGAAGGGCGCCCTTAGGGAATTGGGTGGAATATAGAAATTGTTCTGTGGAGTGAGAAAGATATCGCGGGTACAGTTATCGGCGCAAAAGTCGCGGCGTAAATGTCTTTGGCGCAAATGTCTGGGAGCTGTTACAGTATATCTTTATGCTTGTAATATTAAAAGTTATTTATCCAATTTGGAAAATTTTTTTTAATCTTTTGGGTACTTAATATGTCTTGAAAGTTAAAAAAAACGATGCACCATAATTTCCCGTATACTCACAAGGGAACCGTACGAGATGATATTGGAGTTTAGCTACCAAATATGGTTTAAACCATTCATTGGGGGTCAGAAACAAACCCCAAAAATTTTTACGTGCCTTTATTAAGTTTTATTCATTTTACGGCACTTTAAAGATGCGCGATTTGCCCCCTGTGTTCTCAAAATTGGCAAAAAAATTAAATTTTTTAAATTTTTCAAATTTAAAGGGGGAGTCGCAGTTCGCATAAATCTTTTCTTATAACAAATCGTGAAAATCAGGGAGAAAAAAGAGAAAAGACGCACTATTTCTTTTCTTTGCCTTGGCAGCGTTGTCTCTTTTTCTCTGCTCCATCTTATAAAAAGTTTGTGTAAAGCGCAACTCCCCCTTTAAGCCTAAAATGTTCCTTATAGTCGGTAATATTCGTGTCATAAAAATTTTTATCAACAATCAATTTTGATGCCAGAAAAAAGGGGTTCTTCGAATACATGTATAACAAAGCGCATGCTTGTAAAACGCTAAAAAGTAGGTTAACGTTGTTTTGAGACAAAAACATTTTACAGTTTTCTTCAGTAGACATAATACTAACATTCTAGCAAAAAATAAAAAAAATTTGGCTAGAACTTTTTTTTTTATTATTATTCTTATTTTTGATTTTGGCATTATACTTTAATAAAAAAAATCATTTATTTTCAAAGAAAAAATTTATAAAAATTCAAGACGATAGAAAATTGTTGCAAAAAAATCCTTCATTTTTTGGGATTTTCCGAAAAATCACTTGAAAAGTCGAATGGGGTCATGTGATTTCTGGGGCGACCCCTATATTCAAACATTTAGCAAATACTTTTTTATCATCGAAACTGGATAACTATGATATCCATTAGTTCTGACGATTTTAACAGGAATTTGACCAAAAATATTTGTGCTTTTAATCATTCCATCATCTTCCATATGATTCTAAAATATTTTAAAACTTATTTAAAAGGTTTCCATTTTTTACAAAATTTTCTTACCTTAACAAATGATTTAAAAGCTGGGCGTATCCTTTTATTATCAATTAATTCAACTTTATAAAATTTCGATGCATTTGATTTTTTGTATAATCGGAAAAAAGTAATTGAAGAAAAAAAGTTAAAGATATCAAAAGTGAGAATCCTGAAACAATATTTTTAAATACTTTGTAAAAAAAAAAAAACAAATGTTTTCTCAAAAAAGATTTTTATTATATACACCAAAAGTACCTCCGGAGGCACATTCGACACCTATTTGTTTCCGAAAAATTGGTGTCGAAATCAAAGCCCCCCCCCCCCCCCCTACACGAGCCGACAAAATAAAAAAAAAGCGTCATTTAAAAAAAGAAGAAGAAAGTCTTTTCCGCACAAGACCACTATTTTTTTGTTGAAAAAAAAACTGTTTTTTTGATGAAAAAGTAGCTCGACTTCTACAATTAATATCTGAACTTCTGTATTTAATAATGTTATTTTTCTTTATAACGCATTTTTTTTCAACTTCGAGCAAAAATGAGAAATTCGTTCATCGACACTTTTTTAAAATGATCGTACAGGCTTGAAAACTTCGTCATAGGGTAATATTGGTCCAAAAATACGATTGGTAAGGGTTACAAGTCATGAAAACTCCCCGAAATTTCGATACCGTAACCCAGCTACAGTATACTCTGAAAAATAGAAACTTCCAGATTCTTCCAAATTTGTATAGGGAATCGATTAAGGGACTCAATGTGAGTCTAAATTAATAATTTCAGATTTTTTGTCCTTCTAGAATTAATTTGCCATCACTTTAAAATCAACAAAAATTTATATCCATGAAGAAAATTTTTTTCTGGGACTTTGGCGGAGCTGAAAAGTACCTCACAAAATGCGCTATTGTATAACACTTTTTTTGGTATATGACTTATTCCGATAAATGGGGGGGAACATTTTTGTTTTTTTGAAAAACTATCAAAACTAACATCTTCGACATGGACCAAGGGGCATAACTTTCGGATTAGGTGAGATATTAACTTCCGGTGACTTGCATCATGGTATACCATGTCTGTGGAGCGTCCTGGGAAAGTTTGAGCATTTTTAGTAGCGATTTCGAAATATGGGAATTATGCAAAGTTTGAAAATAGAGTAACATAGAAATATCGCTAAAATTCAGTTTTTCCTGGGCGAATAAAAGCAAACGTGTATTATTAATGTTAAATATATGTAACAACATCAATATAAATTGGTAAAAACTGACGGGGGGTCAAAATTGATTTTTTCTGATTATTTGAATTTTACTCATTTTTGATCAATTTTCGAGATATTAAAAACTTATGAATATTGATCGATATTAACTTTTTAAGACTTTTGGGATAAAATCCAGCATGTTTAAGATTATTTGACACCATTTCAACCTTTTTGGGTGACTACTTTTCATTTGCTGATCATTTGAAAACGGGGCTAAAATACTAATGAAAATATTCTGATAATCAATGTTTTTCATTAAGAACATCACTAAAAATGCTTTTTTATGACTAAAAAGAGATATTTCATCACTTTAGGGCCGATATTTTCATCAATCAATACGAAATAAATAAAATCAAAATTTGAAAAAATCGAAAATTTCAAATTCCGATTACTGAAACAAAATGACATTTCGGCGTTTCGTAATAATAGAATTAGTCATTACAAGTCACAAAAAAGCATTTTTAGTGATGTTCTTAATGAAAAACATTGATTATCAGAATATTTTCATTAGTATTTTAGCCCCGTTTTCAAATGATCAGCAAATGAAAAGTAGTCACCCAAAAAGGTTGAAATGGTGTCAAATAATCTTAAACATGCTGGATTTTATCCCAAAAGTCTTAAAAAGTTAATATCGATCAATATTCATAAGTTTTTAATATCTCGAAAATTGATCAAAAATGAGTAAAATTCAAATAATCAGAAAAAATCAATTTTGACCCCCCGTCAGTTTTTACCAATTTATATTGATGTTGTTACATATATTTAACATTAATAATACACGTTTGCTTTTATTCGCCCAGGAAAAACTGAATTTTAGCGATATTTCTATGTTACTCTATTTTCAAACTTTGCATAATTCCCATATTTCGAAATCGCTACTAAAAATGCTCAAACTTTCCCAGGACGCTCCACAGACATGGTATACCATGATGCAAGTCACCGGAAGTTAATATCTCACCTAATCCGAAAGTTATGCCCCTTGGTCCATGTCGAAGATGTTAGTTTTGATAGTTTTTCAAAAAAACAAAAATGTTCCCCCCCATTTATCGGAATAAGTCATATACCAAAAAAAGTGTTATACAATAGCGCATTTTGTGAGGTACTTTTCAGCTCCGCCAAAGTCCCAGAAAAAAATTTTCTTCATGGATATAAATTTTTGTTGATTTTAAAGTGATGGCAAATTAATTCTAGAAGGACAAAAAATCTGAAATTATTAATTTAGACTCACATTGAGTCCCTTAATCGATTCCCTATACAAATTTGGAAGAATCTGGAAGTTTCTATTTTTCAGAGTATACTGTAGCTGGGTTACGGTATCGAAATTTCGGGGAGTTTTCATGACTTGTAACCCTTACCAATCGTATTTTTGGACCAATATTACCCTATGACGAAGTTTTCAAGCCTGTACGATCATTTTAAAAAAGTGTCGATGACAGGCGATGCTCGAAGTTGAAAAAAAATGCGTTTTATCAATATCTGTTCCTAACATGCTAAATAACATATCTGGGTAGACTCAAAACATAAGAATTAATATAAGTAGATATTTCTCTGTTCCAAAAACTCGTTATTTTCTATAGCGAACTTGATAATTAGTACTAAAAAAGCTTAGCAAAGATGTAATATGTAGTTATTTAACATTATACAATGTTTCTTAATTGAACAAGAAAGAACAAGAATATTGATTTTAAACCTTAAAATTGGTCTACGGCTGCTACTTACCGTAATACCACATGTTGCAAAAATATCTTTTTTTTGCCATAAAAACATTTTTTATACCATTTTTAACGTATTATAAGGCTAGTATAACAATATTGAAGTGTTTGTATATATAAAAATTAAATTTTGTGACTATTTTGATGCTGGAGGTGGAGTTAGTCGTCAAATTTCAGACATCTTTTAAAACGTTTTTAAGAAGCTAAAACTCTTTTTGCATGCTTATACAAGTATGTTGAATATGTTACAACAGTTTTCAACCTTTAATTCATATATAATTGCGGTAAACAACAAGCTCGGATTTGCTTGATAGTTTGCCTAACAGAAATATCTACTTATATTAATTCTTATGTTTTGAGTCTACCCAGATATGTTATTTAGCATGTTAGGAACAGATATTGATAAAGAAAAATAACATTATTAAATACAGAAGTTCAGATATTAATTGTAGAAGTCGAGCTACTTTTTCATCAAAAAAACAGTTTTTTTTTTCAACAAAAAAATAGTGGTCTTGTGCGGAAAAGACTTTCTTCTTCTTTTTTTAAATCATTTAAATTAAATGACGCTTTTTTTTATTTTGTCGGCTCGTGCCCTCTGCAACCCCTTTTAGACATTTTCTTTATTCATCGCAACGGCCCTCTTTGTTAATGTTGGAAAAAAAACAGAATAAAACATACTCAATTTCTTTTGACAAATCTTTGGCAATTAATTGTTCATAAACTTCTTCAAATTTCATTTTCCATTTTTTATCTTCTGATTCAAAAAGAGAATTAATTTTGTAATAAATTGAAGGGCTGCGACATTTTGTGATATCAAATTGAAACAGTGATTTATAGCTTCTTCCAAAATTTATTTCAACGGTTTTTGAAATGATGAAATCAAACGATTTGTATTTAATAAATGGTTCTTTTTCAGGTTTATTCAAATCAAAGAAAATTCTAAATTCTTCCATTGCAATTACCCCTCTTTTTATTATAGCATTAAAATATTTTTCTTCAAAGCTTTTACTGAGTAAATAAGAGGTTAAAGTTCCTCCAAAACTTTTGTTATAAATGTTTAACCTCCAGCAGTCGTGAGAACCTCCAAATGCGGTAATCTTAAATGGATGCCGATCAACTTCATTCTTGAGAGTTTTATTGATTAATGATAGCATTACACAAACTTTTTCATTTGAACGTTGAATAATTCTTGCAATTAAAGCATTCATGGGCGTACAAAAATCTGTTTTTAATAAATACAAACTTTTATTTGTAAATGGAAATTTGAAGGTTTCAGTGTCGATGGAAAGAAAATATTCCAATTTTTCATTTCCGAAAATCAAAGTTCGTTCAGTTTCAGAAAAATCATTTTCAAGTCCCAAATATTGTTGTATTTCATACCAATACATTTCATCACCAAGAATTTCAAGAATATAATCTGCCACAGAATCAAGAAAGAAATCACTATCAAGAATGCATAAATCTTGAATCAATTTTATCAATTGTTCTTTATCAGGGGCGACGGATTTGTAGAGATTCTTTTCAAATTTAATATCATGTTTATCACTGATATCAAATCTTTGATAATGACTAATTAAATTGATAAAAACTTTCAAAGAATCACCAGAACAATTAACAATAATGGGATCAGTTATATCAGTGATATCTGCAAAAAATATAATTATTTAACAATGCCGCAACTTCACGAAAATTAAAGGGGGTGCCACTCCCTATAAAACTTTAAAACTTCAAAAAAGTCTCATTTTACCAAGTATGAATTTAAATTTTCTTAAGGAAATTGGAATTCAAAGGGGGTGCCATGGCACCCCCCCCCCCCCCCTCCAAGTTGCGGCACTGTTATTTAGCAAAAGTTATTTAGCCTTTTTATCGGAGTACGTTTTAACTTTAAAGGGAGAGTTCGGGCATTAGTAAAAGGCGGATGACGGATAGTAAAAGGCGGATACAATCGCGGATGGTAAAAGGCGGATGACGGATGGTAAAAGGCGGATGACGGATAGTAAAAGGCGGATGCGGATGACAAAATGCGGATGATTTAAATTTATTTAAATTTTTTCAAGAATAGAGAGGAATTGGGATACTTTTTTATAGGAAGTTCATTAATAGAGACAAAAAATGTTTTTTCGGAGTCTGGTGCAGATTCTGGAGTTGGGGGATTACTGTTGAAAATTTTTTTTCCAACGATAGAAGGGATTTTGTTTAGAATTTTATGGCGAATCTGAAAATAGAAGCCGTTTTTTAATTTTCGGATTCAGAATCCGGATTCTGAAGTCAAAATTTTTGTTTATCTCATTCGACTCAGAATTTTTTTGTAAATCTGGTAATAGAGGTACAAAATGTATAATTGGATTCTCGATGGAAAAAAAAGAGAAGCATATATATCCGGGATATCGGCCATGAATCTCCGCAAAATCATAAAGACACTGATATTATATAAAAATTTTGTCAAAAATCAACAATTTAAATGGCAAAAAAGAAACAATTAACGGACTAATAATTGATATCATCACCATTTTGTCGAATTAAATCAAAGATTCGATTCGGCATTCTATTTACAAGGTCGCTAATCACTTGAACTTCTACAGTATAGTTGAGTATTTAGTCTCCCTTTCCCCCTTCTTTTTGTACAAGGGTTGGCATTATGTCTCTAGTGTCATCTCTTCTTCCCCCAAAATACTATAAAAGGCTTGTGTGACCGCTCATACGATGTCATTCTTTGGTTGTCTCTCTCTTAAAGTGTTTGTATGCTAAATACGTCTAATTCATGTCCAATAAAGCTCTTGATCTGATATATTATTTGTGTCTTCAACATGATCTCTTATATAATTCTTTATCAACGCCGACTCTCACGTATTCAATTCGTAGCCGTGGCATTACTGTATCCTATGCATCCAAGATTGCTTGTTTGAGTTCTTCGATTGAGTAGTATTGCTTATTATTTGCATAAATACGACGTACCAAGATGCCCCAGAGATTTTCCGTCGGATTTAAATCGAGCTGGCCAATCCATTACAGTAATCATCTTGTTTTCGAACCATGCTTTAGTACTTCTTGAGACATGAATTGAAGCATTGTCTTGTTGAAAAGTAATATTTGCATTGCAAATTGGTCCACCTAATCTTAGAGCCAAAATAAAAGGAGTATCAGCAACAAATCTGACATTAGTTGGTTGAACAAATTTGCCGCAATCTCGACATGTTCGTTTTGTAGTAAAGGAATCAAAGTTAGTAGTAAAAGGCAATCAAATCACTTTCAGTCGTAATATTATTCTGAAAGTGATAACAACAAAGAAATGACGAATATCATTAAAAAAATGCTTTATTTGAATTTTGTTTATAGAATTAAAAAATTTTTTATTACAAAAATTTAAAATGAAAAAAACAAATTTTCCATCGAGAATCCGATTTCAAAATCCGATTAAACATTTTATACCTCTATTACCAGATTTCCAATAAAATTCTGAGTCGAATGAGATAAACAAAAATTTTGACTTCAGAATCCGAAAATTAAAAAACGGCTTCTATTTTCAGATTCGCCATAAAATTCTAGACAAAATCCCTTCTATCGTTGGAAAAAAAATTTTCAACAGTAATCCGCCCCAACTCCAGAATCTGCACCAGACTCCGAAAAAACATTTTTTGTCTCTATTAATGAGCTTCCCATAAAAAATATCCCAATTCCCCTCTATTCTTGAAAAAATTTAAATAAATTTAAATCATCCGCCTTTTACTATCCGTCATCCGCCTTTTACTATCCGTCATCCGCCTTTTACTATCCGTCATCCGCCTTTTACTATCCGTCATCCGCCTTTTACTATCCGTCATCCGCCTTTTACCATCCGTCATCCGCCTTTTACTATTTCCGGGAGAGTTCCATTTCTAATAAATTTTTAGAGAACTTTTATCAAAAAAAAATTGGTAAAATTTGTCCAAAAATTTATTAAAAACGGAACTCCCCATTTAAGGGAGCGGATTCTTTGCGTTTTTTTCACTTTTCAAATTTTCTTTAATTTTAGCAAAAAAATTTAAAAAGATTTGGATAAAAAAATGGGCAATTTGCCGACCCTCAAAATCAGGTCGGCAAATTTTTTTCTGAAACAATTGAAACTCCTCCATTTTAGTGAAACAAAAAGGTTTCCGTTCAGGGCTTGAAAATAGGGCCGAAAATCTCGGCCGGCCTGGGGCTGGGGCCGAAAAAGTTACGGCCCGGCCGGGCTGAGGCCGAAAAATTGTCTATATCCTTTTAATAAAAGTATTATTAAAAGGATATAGAAACTTAAAAAACAAAATTATCAGCAAGTATAAAAAAGTATCCACAATATATTGTTCAAAAGTATGTACTTTTACAAAGTAATAAATACACAAGGCCGGCCCGAGGCCTCAAAGGCTTCGGCCCGGCCGGCCTCGGGACGAAAAATAATGAGCCGGCCTGGCCTGAGGCCGGTCGGCCGCATTTTCAAGCCCTGTTTCCGTTTAAATTTAATAAAAAAAGAAGTAGTTTCACCACAAATATTTTTCAGCAAAGATGACGAATTAATGATCCTTTGATCAATGGGAAATTTTTGGTTATCAACTTTTGATTGAATAAAAAATTTAGGCATGGAAATTGTTGTTGTTTGTTGTGGAGACATAATAAATAAAATATTAATAAAATCTAAAACATAAGATATTATCTTTGATAATTAAATGCAAAACAACTGCAAAAAATCTAAAATAATTTTTATCGCAAAAAAAGAAAATAAAAGAATAATTCGCAGAAAAAGGATAATAAAAAATGATGAAAGAATTTTTTCCAAATTTTGTTTAATTTTTTATTCTTTTTATTTTATCCTCCAAAAAAATTGGCAGTCAAGGATGCTAATAGTTATTAATAATTCCATATATTTTTTGTCACTTTTTGAGGAGAAACTTTTTGCATTATTTTATCAATATTTTTTTTTATTCAACCACTAATTTTTATGATTGATTCAGTGTGAAAAGGAAACAACAAAACAACGAGAGAGAAAGAGCTTTTTTAATAAAAAAGGCCAAATGGAGGAATTTGCTTTTGGTGATAAAATCGATAAACTTAACCATATTCATTTTACTATTAAGTTTATTTTGGTTTATTTATTTATTTATTTACATGCCCTAACGCATGTCAAACTTATAAAATAATATAACACAAGAAGAAAGACAATTTAAATTACTTGCAAAAAAAAAAAAAAAATTTGTCAAAAAGTTAATACAATTATAACATTAGAAAACTGTCCCTACTAAAAAAAATTTTTTTTGAGTATTATCGTTTGCTTGTTGCATACTGTAGAAATCGAAAAAAATTAAAAGTTTGATTATTTTGCATTAAAACATAACAGTTCTATTGGAAATATGTTTCTATGATTTTCTGCTATACAAAATGGAGTGATTACTTAAAAAAAGTTAATTTTTTTGCGATTTTTTGATAATTTGTGTGCATATCAGTTTGTGATACTGTAAATGATGATAAGCAATATTGTGATGTTTTTATCACTTGGGAATGATGCAATCAATGTTTATGAACATGTATGGATAGTTTAGGATTTGTTTTCATCATTTTTTGAACATTTTCAACATTTTTACTTTTATTCATCTACCCCAACATCATCACTTGACTTCTGGATCCTGTAAAATCAGCTACGGATATCAGATAACCATTTCTTCTATTTGTTGCGATAAAACAAACCTTTTGGAACAAAAATAATTCATTTTAAGCTTGTGCCACCTAAAAATAAAGTCAGGGGCATTTTTTTCCAAATACATACATGTCATACTGTAGAAATAGCTGTCTTGGCAAAAAACTTAAAATTCAACAAAAACAAATTTTACCACTAAATTCGTCATGCTCGAAAACCTATACAAACGGGAAATTAGCAAAAATTAAAGGAAATTCGATTTTTACTGGTAAATTTTGTGAACCGGATTCTAGGTCAAGCACATTTCTGATGCCGGCATATTCCACTTGGATAGTTTTATATAAAATGACCTCTATATCATCAAACTAGATATGTAAAGCTATGAAAACAACACAGTCAGAACCCGTACCATTTGGTTTACGGTATCGAAATTTCGATTTCAAAAATCGAAATTTCGGTTTCGACACGAAAAAAAATTTTTGAAAAAAAACTGAGTGTGCCACAAGATTCCCCATAGTCGAAAACCTAGGAATACGGGAGAACAGAAAAAAATAATAAAAATTCGTTTTTTCCCGCATTCTGAAAGTTAGCGACTTCAGATGCCTCCCAAATCGGAATCTTACAGCGAAAAAACTTAAAAAATCAATTTTTGGCATCTAGGGACACATGTAAACGACCTCTGAAAATTTGAAGACCCAAATCGAAAAAAAAAATTTTTCTGCTCCCAATTTATAAGAAAAGTCCAAAAAGTTACGCAGACTCTCTCTTTTTTTTTAAAGTGAACACTACAAAATAAAAGAAAGAAAGAAGAAGAACGATAAAAGAAAATGTGAAAGAAAAAGAATTTAAAGAAATTTAACCTCAAAACTTTTTTGGTGCTGTGATTTTTAATTAATTTAAAAACTGATTATTGAAAAAGACATCAAGTGGTGAAATTGTTCTTTGTGATACTTGTCGACAAGCATATCACTTGGAATGTACGGATTTAATTGAAGTACCATTCAGCCTCTATGACGATGATGCTTTCCTTTGCGGCCTTTTTTCTTTTTTCAACTTGTTGGTGCTGCTTCTTCGCCATAATTTCCATCATCTTCTGCAGCATCATCAGCATTTTTATCACGTACAGGACAGGACCAATCACCTTCTGGTACTTCAGTTAAATCCGTACATTCCAAGTGATATGCTCGTGGACAAGATTAGATCTAACCATGCTTTTTTCACATAATTGCTTTGATTACCCAATATCCGATGCGATAAAAATCTTTACGTAAAAACCTGTCTATTTTTGATAACATAAATGTTGCTTTTACGTTTTTTTTGAAAAATGTTTTTAAAAAAAGATGGTTTGATGAAAATTTATAAAAAACAAATTCAGGAGTTTTTTTAAATTACTGTATTCTATAAAAAAATTTAAAGTTACAGTATGCCGTTCAAAAATTGTGTTCTTACTTTGAAAGAAGGTCAGCATTTTGTTTGATGTTGAAATAAAATGCTGACACCTTGTTTCTATTATATTTTGTAGTTGTATAACTTTTTTTTGCCATGGTAATGGATGGCATTGTAAAAACAAGTTTATTTTTTTCAGCTGTAAAAAAAGTATACTTGTTTTTTAAAAAAATATATAAATGTGAGAAAATTTTACCGCTTTTTTTTAAAATAGCAGTGAAAAAAATAAGATTACTAAAAAATAAATTATTTTTTTCTATTTTCAGCTTATGTTTTTTTCTTTATTGTTACTTCCAAAAGCGCGCGAACAAATGTAAAAGAAAAGTATTGAACTGCGCGCTGCTTCGAAGAATTTGAAAAGAAAAAATATACCTAAAACAGCTGCATTCATTTTTTGGGGGATTTTTTTACTTTTTTTCCATCGCTTAAATGTGTGTTTTTTTAAAAATTGAGTTAAGTACCTAAATTTTTTCGTAGGACTTTATTTTGTAATTGAGTTTTTTTGCTATTTGAATTTAAATTATTTGAAAAAAATTACGGTAAAATTAATGAAATTTAATGCGTCTCTTTTTATCGCTTCTTTAATACACAGTAATAATTACTCATACACTTTTTTTTATCATCTTTATAAAACAATTGCGAAAAAAATTGCCTAAATTTAGGACTCCAAAATGACGTAACAAAAAAAACCAAAGCAAAAAAAGGACCTTTAAAAAAATTTAAAATTCCATTATCAAAGAAAGAAATAAAAGAAGGCTTCTTTTTCTAAGACATGCTTCCTCGTGTTTTTCCTTTTTCAAACACATCCATTATAAAAGTGTATATAAAAATTGATGATTGTTTGATGTATCTTTTTCTCTCCTCTATATACATATTTTTTGCTCCTTTCTTCCTCTTTCATTTTTTGCTTTCAATTGTTGTTCAAAATTTGCTCTGGTTTTGTTTTCAATTTTCATCTTCTTCAAATCAACTTTCATATTGTCAGCTTTTTTTGCAGCGATAAAAAAAAGAGATAAAGAGAAAAAAAAATAACAGGGCTAATCTGTCGCTTAAGACGAGTTCTCTGAGATTTTTTTTCTTTCCTCAGATTTTCCGCACAAAAAAATCAAAATGGTCGGAGAGATCCTATTTTCTGTCCTATAGGGTAATTTTTCGTGCTGAGTCCGTTTTTTTTGGTTTCAGCGCGAAATATTTGGTGGTTCACGAGTTATCGTGGTGGGACCACCGAAATTTCGAAAATACGGTAAAAATTCGAAATTTGTTAGTTTTCTCTAATTTCCCACCTATATAGGTTTTCGACCATGCTGAATCCGAATTTCTCCTCGGCGAGTGCCGAAAAGTCCCGAAAAATGCCGAAATGACATTTCGACCTGCCGAATTTGCTAATTTTTGGGCGAAATGACCGTCCATATTATCGTGCGGGATGAGATTTTTTTATATTCGGAATCAGCGTGGTCGATTACATATAGTCCTGGAGAGTATGTAAATTAAATCCTGCACAGGGATTTTTCAAATCCTCCGAAACACCGAACCTCCACAGGGGGGAGTACGTTGAAGTTTGAAAAACAAATTTTTTTCAAAAAAATTTTTTTTTCCAAATTTTTTTAAATATAGTTTTTTTTACTTCACATTATCCCTTTAGACATTTGAAATTATTTTGGCGACTTTGCACTAGTAATAAGTAACGTTTTTGGCAATATTTGTGGTAAAATTTGGCTCTTTTTTCAACTACTGTATTTTTTAATTAAATTATTTCAGTTTAATTAAAAACAATATTATTTGATATTTTAAATATCTTTGCTGTATATTTTTTCAGTAATAAGAAATATTTTACTTATTACTGACTTATATTTTGGTAAAACTGTAATTGACAAAATAAACCAAAGTTTTACCATAAAGTTTTACCAAAATATTACTTATTACTGAAAAAATATACAGCAAAGATATTTAAAATATCAAATAATATTGTTTTTAATTAAACTGAAATAATTTAATTAAAAAATACAGTAGTTGAAAAAAGAGCCAAATTTTACCACAAATATTGCCAAAAACGTTACTTATTACTAGTGCAAAGTCGCCAAAATAATTTCAAATGTCTAAAGGGATAATGTGAAGTAAAAAAAACTATATTTAAAAAAATTTGGAAAAAAAAATTTTTTTGAAAAAAATTTGTTTTTCAAACTTCAACGTACTCCCCCCTGTGGAGGTTCGGTGTTTCGGAGGATTTGAAAAATCCCTGTGCAGGATTTAATTTACATACTCTCCAGGACTATATGTAATCGACCACGCTGATTCCGAATATAAAAAAATCTCATCCCGCACGATAATATGGACGGTCATTTCGCCCAAAAATTAGCAAATTCGGCAGGTCGAAATGTCATTTCGGCATTTTTCGGGACTTTTCGGCACTCGCCGAGGAGAAATTCGGATTCAGCATGGTCGAAAACCTATATAGGTGGGAAATTAGAGAAAACTAACAAATTTCGAATTTTTACCGTATTTTCGAAATTTCGGTGGTCCCACCACGATAACTCGTGAACCACCAAATATTTCGCGCTGAAACCAAAAAAAACGGACTCAGCACGAAAAATTACCCTATAGGACAGAAAATAGGATCTCTCCGACCATTTTGATTTTTTTGTGCGGAAACCTGAAAAGAAATTCAGAGAACTCGTCTTAAATCTTTTTCTCTCTTTTTTTTACGAAATTTGATCACCATCATTGGCAAATATAAATAATAATAACACACCCCAATGTTTTGAGATTTATAAATAATGAAAAGAGAGTTCTCTAACTTTATTTTTTTTATTATAAACACAAATATAAAAAAAAATGACCAATCACAAAAAAAAGAAAGGTTAAAAAAGTCTATGTTCGTGTTTGGTGCTGTTGCTGCCTGCCTGCTTGCGCTTGCATTGATGCGGGTTTTTTTTTTGTTCGTTCACATTTTTTTTGCGTTCAAATTCAATTTGTCATTTGTCGATCGACTCTTTTTTTAGAGCTGCTTTTGTTATCTTATGTTTTTTAAAATTCAAAATATTGAATAAATAAATACCTATTTTTAGATATATATTTTATCCATGGCAGTCATATTAGACGGGTCCCTTCAGTCGCTTGAATTTTCAGAAGCTATAAAAGATTCTCCTGCATTTCGGTATATTATATTTTCATTTTTATCATTGCAATTATATATATCCTTTTTCAGTCATAATCTAACCGAACATGAACGATATTTCACAAAAACACAAAAGAATTTTGAAGAAGTTGTTTTTTTAAAAATTTATATTCCTTTGGGAGAGATTAAGAATGATTAATTTTAGACAATAAGATATATTGAAACTGTCAGCGAACTTGGACAAAATTTTGTATCTGCATTTTAGTAAGTTTTGTTTTGTTTGTGCATGTTTAATATTTATATACAAACACTGTATATTCTCTGATTTTTCAGCAATCTAACAGTATCAATGAATAATATGTGGCATGATTTGGATTCATCCGATTCAACTGCAAATAAAGCCTATTCTTCCATATCTGATGCGCTTGCTCAAATTGTTCATTTAAATAAAACTCTTATTGAATATTCATATCCTGTGTTACGAGTATCATTGGAATCATTTGTTAAAAAGTATTGCAAAAATTAATCTATTTTTTTATATTCCTAATTATCCTTTATTTATTTTTTTAGAGAATTACATGGTATTAATGAATCCCGTCAAAGATTTGAACAAATGTCATCAGATTTTGATGAAGCAATTACCAAAAAGGCATCTTTAAATAAAACAAAAACTAAAGAACTTCATGATGCAAAAAATTCTTTGATGGCAATTGGAACGGTGAATAAAAAGACTAAGAGATTAACCACCTAATAAACTCAATTTCATTTTTTAGTTATTTGCACATACTTCATTGGATTATGTTTCACACATTCAAATCGCACATTCAAGAAAATGT
Source organism: Panagrolaimus superbus (assembly GCA_964035985.1). NCBI lineage: Eukaryota > Metazoa > Nematoda > Chromadorea > Rhabditida > Panagrolaimidae > Panagrolaimus > Panagrolaimus superbus. The sequence continues at coordinate 8,449,841 of OZ038359.1, forward strand.
CATGTTATTTTGGAATCGGTAAGTAAAACAAAAAAAAACTAAAAAAGATTAACACAACTTTTTTAAATTTCCTACTATAATCACTTCATTTTTCAGTTGAGTACATTTATTACGGATTATTCAACATTTTTTAGAAAAGGACATAACTTTTTTCAAAATAAATCTGAAATTGATATGGATAAAATTAATAATTCTATAAAAGTTTTAAAAGATAAATCAAAAATTGTGGATAGAAAAATGCAAGACAGACATTCTGCTGTACCAAAGGTTTGTTTCCTTTTTTTTGTTGTACATCATCGAGAAAGACTATTGACATTTGATTATGAATCAGCTTTTAAAAAATCACATCTTTTCTTTCAATTGACTCACAAGCTATTTTTTTTTAAAATATAAATTTGGGTCAAAAAAGGAGTGAAAATTTGTTGTTGTTTTTTCATAAGCAAATGTGAAATAAGGTTTGACTTTAAAAGCTGCGAAGAATATATTTTTTTCTAAGCTTTTATACAAACAATGTTTAAGTGTTTGAATATGCGAAAACGATATAGAGTTAGTAGAAAGATGAGAAAGGTATGATAAAGTTTATCAGTGTTAGATGTATTGATTGCATACTGTAATGTCTATGTTTAACATTTTTTGTTTTTTTAGGAAGTTTATCAACATCCAACTGGAATTCCAACTGATCCGGATGTTGTTATGGAAGGATATTTAATGAAACGTGCAACAAATGCTTTTAAATCATGGAATCGAAGATGGTTTCAAATTAAAGAAGATAAACTTGTAAGTTTTTTGTATTAAAAAATTAATGCGTATTATTATTTTTTGGTAAATTAGCTTGGATTTCAGTTATATTCACATCGGCATGGTGATCCACGTTTAACTGTCATGGAAGAAAATCTTCAGCTTTGCCTTGTTCGAGTTGCTCCATCAACAATTGATCGAGCATGTTGCTTTGAACTTGTAACACCAAGCAAAAATCATTTGCTTCAAGCTGATTCTGAAACACTTTGTAATGCTTGGATTCTCGCTCTTCAACGTACAATTCAACATTTACATGAAAATGGACAAGGCTATCGTCCACAAAAACATTCTTTAATTAATTCAATTAATGAAGCATGCGCAAAATCTCCATCTATTTCAAGTACAAATGGATTTGGTTTATCTTCTGCGACACTGCCGGTTATGAGAAATCAGCCGCTGTCAATTGTAAAAAATTCAAATCGAAAATCTGAAATGGTTCCATCTTCTCCTCGAACTTCACGGAGGCAAGCCGCTCAAATTCAAATGAAAAGAAGAATTGATAAAAATTTTGCAAATGTTCTTAGTATTCCAGGAAATAATAAATGTGCAGATTGTGGAAATCCTGAAACCGGTTGGGCTTCAATAAATCTTGGAATTTTAATATGTATTGAATGTTCTGGTGCACATCGAAGTCTTGGAGTACATAATTCAAAGATTAGATCACTTAAAATGGATGATATTGAAGAAACGCAATGGCAAATATTATTGAAGCTCGGAAATGATAAAGTTAATGCATTATATTTATCAAATTTACCCGAAAAGAATCCAATTCCCTCTCCTGCTACCGTAACCTCAACTCGTCCACAACGTGAAGCATGGATTACTGCAAAATATGTGGATAAAAGATTTTGTGAAAAAAAGATTGCTACTGGACTTGCAAAAGGACATATTAGGTCATCGTCATCAGCTGTAATTCGGCAACATTCTTTATCTGAATATAGCATTGAATCTTCAACAGTTCCTGCAGCAGCAAATAATATTGCAACTCCATCTGTAACACCAAATTCTGCGAGATCTGATAGTGGACTTTCTGTTGATGCTGTTTGTAAGTTTTTTTTTATTAATTAAATATATGCTGTAAGTAATGAATAATTTTAGCAAAAAGATTTTCTCGGTCTTCATATGGTTCTGATAATAATTTGGAGCAATTGGAACAAAATTCAAATGCAACAGAAGTTGAAAAACTTGCAATGGAAGCTTTAAGAGATGGAAATTTGGAAGAAATGAGAAAAGCATTGAATCTTGGGCTCGATTTGAATGTTCCAATCGGAACATCTTTCTTGTTACATTCAGCTATAAAAAATGTAAGCTTATTTCAATTTGTTTTTTACAAATAGTTTTTTTTTGTAGCATGATACAACAATGTCAGAATTTTTGTTATTGAATGGTTCAAAGTTATGTGTAATTGATTCAGATGGAAATACTCCTTTACATATTGCCGCAACAAATGGATTTCCAATGTATGATTTTAGTCTATTAAAAAAAAGTTTTACAATTTCAACTTCTTTTTTTTTTAGATTAGTTTATCAATTGCTTAAAAAGAATGCTGATAGCACAATCAAAAATAAAGAAGGTCAAACAGCATTGGATATTGCCGTTGACGGACAACATGCTCATATTGTAACTTTGTAAGTCATTAGTTTCAATGAAAATGAAATATATTTTTTTATGCAATATTTTTTAGGCTAAGATTGCATGAAATGAAAAATAATGACGAAGATTACGATTATGAAATGGATCAAACCCTTGACAGTTTTATTCTTGAACTTGCAAATACTCGAGAATCTGAATTATTATTAAACCAAAAGATGAATTAATTAAAAATTTAACACGGGCATTTATGTATCAGCATTATGTGTGTAAATTCTCATATCTCGTTTTCTCTTCTCTTTACATCCTTTCTTTTATTGCCAACTTTCTAATTTTGGAAATGCATTGAATATTGCCACGATTTTTTTAAAAAAAAAACAACGAATTGTTTTTTGTTTTTGCATTACTGTATTAATCGAAGATTATCTGTGTAAAAAAAAGTTTTATTGGTGCTAATTTGTTTTTTTTTTGTTTGAGATTTTTTTAAATTTTAATAAAACTGGATTATAAAAAATAAAGAACCTTTTGAGCAAATATTTATGCAAATTTGTTTCCAACGATAACAATGTTGGAATGTTTTTCAAAAAATCTTTTTGCAACAAAAATTTCATTCAAACATTTATTTTTTGTTTGTTGCAACACGAAAAATTTTTTCCGTTCATATTATTTTTTGAAGCTGTTGTAAAAAAAGAAAAATGGCAGCTCCAGAACCTATTGTTGTTGTGGCTCCAACTGCTCCAAATGTTACCATTGATATTTCTCCTACGGATGAAGAAGTTTTTAAGATGCTTGAACATCTTCAATCAAATGTTAATACTTTAACAACCATGACTACCGTACTTTGCGTTATTTTGCTCCTCTTTTTTCTTCTTCAAGCTTTAGCCGTTGTAATTCAGCTTGTTCGTCGATGTGGTAAAAAGGTATGTTTAAACTTTTTGAATGATGTTATTTTAGTGATTAGATTGATTTAAGATTTTATGAAGTTTAGTTTATCACATCAGTAAGAAGTTGTTATTTTATTGAACATGATGGAGCGGAACGGGAAGAATGTATATAGAGAAATTTCGAAATTACAACTTTTTGTCCTCTAACATTTGTCCTGTTCCGTCCCGAACCAAAAAGTGACAAACTGTTACTGGTACTGATTCTACTTGTTGTTGAATCACACTCACTTTTTCAGAATATTGAAAAAGCAGCTGAAAAATCAAAGAAGTCAAGCAAGGATGGTAAAAAGTCTAGTAAAAGTTCAAAAAAATCAAAATCTAAAAAAGGAAAATCTAAGAAATCTAAGAAATCCAAATCCAAAACAAGTTCATCAAAATCTGCAAAGAAATCCGTTGAAAAGAAGCTTCCAAAATTGCCATCCTTAAAAGCTGCGGCTTCGGAAAAGAAATCGGAAATTGTTGGAGGAAAAAAGTCTGGGGAATCTGCTCAAAAACAACCTCCATCCCTTACATCAACATCCGTCATCAAACTTCAACCACAAGATCCATTACTTTCTCTTTCAAATTTAAAATTATCCGGTGAAAAAGCAATTCCACCAACAAAAAATGCCGTCGGACAAGTTGAAAAAGAAATTAAAATTATGAATAATTTGGAAGCTGAAAAACTTAAAGCTCTTCCACTTCCCCCAATTATTGCTGCTGCAATTGATTCAAATCAAAAAAGTTTGTTCTTTTTAAACGGTAATTTAATGTTTTTTTATTTTAGTTCCTGAAGCTACAACTCCACCAATTCCAACACCAAAGACTTCTGATGCTGATAAAAATGTTGGAACTCCTTCAAATTTAAAGCTTGAAAAACAATGCAAGTTTTTTGTAATACCGTAATCTGTCTCATTTGTATATTTTGATAATTTTAGCTCCTGAAGCTACAACTCCACCATTACCACCTCCAAAAACAACAGATTCTTCAACTGATGCAGCTTCTGCCAGCTTAAAATTTGCAAAACAATGTAAGTTCTTTGAAAATACTGTATCTTTACACAGATATTTTATTCTGATACATTATTTTAGATCCTGATGCTACAACTCCTCCTCAACGTACTCCTCAAAAATTAATTGAAGCTGAAGCTGAAAAACCTAAGCCATCTTCTGATGGCTCAGATTCTTCTGCTCGTAAAGGTAATAATATTGTTGCATGTTTACATGGATACTGTCCCGTGATGGTCCCAAAAGAATAATATAAAATTATTTTTAGTTGCTGATGTTTCATCACCTCCTCCATTAATGGCTGCTCCAAAACCAAATACTGATTCTTTAATGCTTCCAGTTTCAACTCCTCCCTTGGCTCCAGTTTCACCTCAACCTCCATCAACTTCAGCAACAAATATTCCACCAAAACTTTAAAAATGTTTTTGTGTTTATTTTTGTATTAATTTTTTACCGTATTTTTGGTGAAATTTAAATAATAAATGTTATTAAATTTTTATTTGAGAATTCTTTAATTTTTCATTTTTTTGAATACAGGTGCAAATTCTATTTGATATCAGTGGTTTTCGATTTGAAAAAGTTATCTTTTTTTAAATTTCACTTGGTTTAAAACGAAGAAGTTTTTAAGATGTATGACTAATTGAAAGTATACTCATTCATGATGCATCATGGTTGATGGCCTTGATCGATTTTAATTCATTCATTTATTTGTTTTATCAATGATGGAACGGTGATGATGATGATGATGACCATTAAACGGCAAAATACTGTAAACTTTTATTGCGTCAAAAAATGAAAATAATCTCGTTTTTAGAACATTTAAAGTCACATTTAACTTTTAAAACGGTTAGTTTTTTTTGTTGCTTTGTTAAATAAATCTATGGCAACAATGAATAAATAAATATTCACAAAAATATGTACTTTTAAATTTCATTGTTTTGTTAAAAGCGGCAAAATCTTTAGCAATTGTTCTTTAGATTCTTCTTTTAATAAGCTGTTTATGCATGATAGAAAGTAGTTTTGATTACGGTAGTTCTTTGGAAACAATTTCTAAATTCTTTTCAACCGAAAATTGTACAGTAATCATTTTCAAAAAGTTTAGAAATGTTTCATAGCGTGTTTCTTTTTTTTGTGTTATTCTACATTTATTGAATACTTTATTTTTACCAGACAATTTTTGATCAAAATTGATAAAATAAAACGTTTTGAAATGAAATAAAAGAAGATGAATTCTAAAGGAGAACTTTCTTCCCTTCCCTCCCCTCCTTTATTTATTTCTTTCTTTCTTTCAAGGTCTGTCTTCATTCATTTATATTTTTTGACGGACACGTGCATTAATAGATTAAAAATATATTTTTTTCATTTTCACGGTTTTTTTAATCGGAGAAGAAAAAAGAAAGAAGAGTATTCCTTCCTAAGCTTCCTCCCCAATTTTATTTATACTTCCCTCTTTTATTTTTTTCGAACCCAAAAAATATTGGCCCTGTGTTTGTCTTTCAAATATATTCAACATCACAAGAATTGATGAAAGAAAAGAAAGAAGTAGTATGTAGTAGTTACTACTGACTTCTTCCTCAATGAATGGGAGAGAGAAATAAAACAGCTGAACACAACACAACCCAACATACACATTCATACATACACATATACGACGACATCCACACCCTCCTTTTCTTTCAGTCCAGTCAGCTGCAACTGCATTGGGTTGTCGTCGTCTTCCTTTTTTTTTGTGATGTGCTTTTTTTCTTCCATCGTTTTTCAAAATTTTTAACAAAAAAAATTCTAAAAAAGTTTTTTAAACCTTCTTTTCAAAAACTTTTAAACCATTTTTAATTTGGATTTTTCTCAGCTTTAAACAATAAACTTTTATAAACTACTTTTTCATGCTTAAATATTCCCCGACATTGTCACCTTCTTTAATTCAAACAAAATTAAAGTCAAATTTTAATTTATCGTTAAAAAAATTGCGTCATTGTCTTCTTCTTTCCTTATCAGCCGCCACTATCAAAATTGATACAATTTTTTTCCCTCCAAATTTATTTTTGATGATTTTTATATTCGTTAAACAATACATTTCTTTTCTTCTGAAGTCTTTTAAATAACACTTTTTTTTGTTATTTTGCAGGAGAAAACTATTAAAGTCACAAGTTTTTTTGAGACTATCATCATCATCGAGAAGAAGAAAAAACAAGAGCAACAAATCAAATGTTAATAGCTGCCATTGAATTTTTTATGTTCGGGTAAATGTATTTTATTTTATTTTCTTCCTTCTTTTTGATATAAAAGAAAAGAAAATTAATAAGAATTTATTGGAAAATTGAATGGGAAATTGCTTACAAATATTATATCATCGAACACTTAACGACGATCGAACAAGACTTTCAGCAATAACAAATCAAGAAGAAGAAAATATTATGGGCGCTTCACAATCTTCTTCTTCCTCATCATCTTTATCATCTTCACAATCACAACAAGAAAATAATTATGATCGATATGCAGCAATAAGGGCAGCAGAATCCTCAAATATTATTAATCAACATCTTGCAAGGAATATGATAAGAGTGCATCAAAGAAGTGAAAGACCAAGAGCAACTGTATGTTTCAAGTGCATTGTTTAGTTGTAATAATAAATATTTTTAGAGTGCATATGTAAATGAATTATATGTTAGTTCAACGTTAACGGGCAATGATGAAGCTCAAATGCATAATCAATTGGAAGAAAAACGAAAAGCTCGAGCTCGTGGCTTATTACAGCAATTAAGAATTGATGTATATGTTGAAGGACAAGTTGAAGATGAGTAAGTTGTATATATCTCTAGCTATCTTTATGTATATATATAAACCATAATTTTTAAAGATGTGCGATATGTATGATAGATTTTGAGGCAGAAGAAGAAATTCGTCGATTACCATGTAATCATGTATATCATGTTAAATGTATTGATGATTGGTTAATTCGATCATTTACATGCCCATCATGCATGGAACCAGTTGATTCAGCATTATTGGCAGCTTTTGTTGCTCCAAAACAAGGTATTGATATTTCAACACTTGCATGTTCACCTGCTAGTTGGGGTTCTTCACCCCTTCAAAATCGTAATTAAATTGTTAATTAATTAATTAACTTTGTGTAAATAATATTTTTATATATAAAAAAACACCAAAAAATGCAATTTTTAAAATTATGTTTTTATATTTTTGGGTAATTTTTTGTGTATCTGTTTTTTTTGTCATTCCTAGTCTTTTTTGTTATTCATTCATTTCAAAAATACGGTAGCTTTTCTACACTTTTGTGTGTTACAAATTTAATTTCACTGCGATTTATCTCTTTTTTTGTAAAAAATAAAACTTGTAAATTTTTTAAAATTACTGTTACATTTCAGAAATTCAAATAATACAGTAACCTTGGAAATCTGTTCACTTTTTTTAGGTAACTCTGATTCAAATTAAATTTTGTAAAAAAAACTCAAATTTGCATAAAAAATTGAATCATTTTCTTTTTCTTCAAAAGATTTAAAAAATTTTATTGCAAACCTTTTTTTTCACTTCACTTCTTTCACACCAATCGAAATGCTGGAAATTTATCAATGGACATTGTTTATTCTTTTTACTCAAATAAATTTTGCTGTTTTGATTATTCATGGTTGTGCAAAAAAGAAGAAGGTAAGGGCATTTTTTAAAGATGGGATTTATGGAGGGATATCAGTTGGGGGTTTGTATTACTGTAGAAATTTGGCGGTAAACTATGACTAAAAACGATATGATATCCTATATCCTTTTTAATCTATATTTTAAACATTCTTTCATTTGTTGAATTTTAGGGTGATGAACCAGGAAAACTTCCAAAATATTCAATGAAAGGTGTTGGAGCTGGTGGAGGTGGTGGAAAAGATGAAAATAATAATAATGGACAATCCCCTGCCAATACTCCACAATCTGATGGAAAGAAAGCTGGTGGATCATCTAAATCAAAGAAGGGAAGCACAAAAGATGCAAAAAAAGGTGATGGAAATAAAGAGCCTGCAAAGGGTGCCGTTGTTCCAGCATTGAATAAAGATCATTTGGTTCCACAAGTTAATGATGCCGTAAAAACTGAACGAAAAGGTGATGCTGGTGGGGATAAACAAAAGCTTGTTTCAAATCCAATCGTTTCTGCTGTTACGGAACAATTTCCAACTGTTGCACAACCTGTTAAAGAGGTATGAATTTTTTATAAAATATTAAATTAAATATTACAGTAATCCTTTTTTTTAGCAAATCAAAACAGATAAAACTCAATCTGAAGCCCATACTGATAAAACTCAAAAAGATGCATAATTTTTTGATTATTACTGTATTTTGTCTAATATTTATTTTAACCTTTGATTGAATAAATTTTGAATCTTTTATTTTTGGTGTAATTTTTTTAAACTCAAATTTTGAATCAAAATAACTTAAAAAATTTAATTAAATTTGTTTCAAATTCCCTGAAGCTTTTATTATCTCAGAAAAATGTTTGAAATTTCTGTAAACTTTTTATTTAACAGAAAACCGAATAAAAAGCTCCATTTTTGAAGGAGAGTTCCGGCAAAACTGACAGAACAAAATAAAATGTTATTGTATTTTTTTCCATAATCCCTTATCAGGGACGAAAAATTCGTCCAAAAACACACTTGTTATTTTTCCTCCCTGGCCCATATAAATGGCACATAAAAAATTTAAGCGTGTTTAGTTGTTGTCTGTATTTACGAGCTTTACAAATTATTGTAAATTCCATTCAAAAAACTTTATCCAATAATTTCGAAAAATCAGGGGCAGATTAAATGTTTTTATGAATAATGTATCCGCTTTAAAAACCTTTAAAATCGTTCCACAAGTTCCTCGCAAATTCCAGGTCTTACCCAGAAAATTCTCCAGAATTCCATGAAAATTCCAGATACCACAAAAAGTGATATCACACCATTTGTCTGACATGTCAAACTATTTCCATGCAAAATTTCAGATTTTTGCAATCATTCGGCCAATTTCCTAACAAAAACATCAAAAGAAAAATTTTGAAACGACAAAACTGTAAAAAAATTATCCACATTTTTTTTCAAAATCAAACAAAATAATTACTATACATTATTGTTATTAAGATCAGGTGATTGTGGAGTTGATAATAATGTTAAAGAATGTTTTTGTGCAAACACACTTATAGTATCTGAATAATCTTCGGCTTCATCAGGAATGCATGGAGTTAATCGTTCATGAATTGCAGCAGAAGATTCATCCGTTTGTGATTCAGCTGTTAAAGGATTATTATCATATGGTTGAAATATTCGTAAACATATTGAAGTTATAAATTGAGGGATACTGTATCGGATAAATCTCTAAAAAAGATTAAATGGATTTCATATATTCTCGCACAAAATATTTGACTTACTTGTGTAAAATAAAATGAAAGAGCGCATAATGCTTGACCAATAATAAAAAGTGGTAAATATAATGCAAGATAAAGTTCATGTGAAGCAATAATATCGCCAAAACCAATTAAAGATACGGTAGAAAAAACAAAATGCAGGGAATCCATAAATGTCCATTGTTTACTGTACAATTTTTCACATTGTTGAATCAGAAGTGTTATTGAAATTACAAATAATACTAACATTAAAGTAATAAAAAAGAATCGAAATGTTGCCGATAACGGTTTTCTTTTTTCGACAGCAGTTAAATTATATCTAAAATATTTGATTACTGTAGTTCGAGGTTTGAACAAATACTGATATGATATCAGTGATTGAGTATTTGATTACAGTACCCCCTAAAATACTTACCGTATAAATAACCGTAAACTTAAATTTCTAAAACATTTTCCAAGCTTTACAAATTTTTTTCCCAAAAAATCACCAAAATCTGAGATAAAAGCAATATAAAAAGGGATTCCAAAAAGACCATAAAAAATTGTTAAAATTCTTCCCAAATTCGTCCGAGTAATAAGATCCCCATATCCAACGGTGGTAAATATTGTTACAGCATACATTGTTGAACCAAGAAAATCAAAGACATGCGGAATTGCAAATTCTGGAATTTTATCTCTAAAAAGCATTTATCATTGAAGGTTACGGTAACGGCCTAAAAAAAGTTTACAAACCTCATGCATTGCTCAAATTCATCAATAGAGTTATTAAATAAAGTTGCCAAAGTTTTTGCATTTATACTTTGATTTTTGGATATAATTAATTCAAATTCAGCTTCAAATTTTGCAATTAATTCATTTCTTTTTTCCGAACATTGTTGTTCAAAATGTGTACGGTAGTTTTGACTTTCATTTTCTTCAACGATCTATAAATTTACTAATATATTAAATGTAAAATATAAAAAAAACATACCCAAAAAATTAATCCACCAATTAAAGTAAAAGTTATTAAACCAATAAAATATAAACAGAAACAATGCAGCTTTTTTCGACGAAATTTCTTTGGTGTCCTTTTTGGTGACGATGAATTTTGCAGTGGTGATTTTGTTTCCTCCCCAGGCTCATGATTTACAATTAAACTTCTGAAAATTTTACGAATTTGAAACTACAAAGTTTAATCAAAGTAATTATTTGTTTTTTTTTCATATGCTTACAAATTACAGTAATGCGACACTCCCTTTAAACATTTTTGTAATTAAACTTTTGAAGAAACACATATAATTTTAAATACTTTTTTATTTACTTCCAAAGAATAAAACTTACAATGGAGCATGCTCCGGAGCAGCAAGTGGTTCTTCAGACATTTCTTCTGTTCATTCATTTTTGATCCCATATTTTTCCGATTATTTCTTTCCCAAAATTTGCATATTCATTATTCATATTCAAAATTAAATTTTGGAGTAAAGCTAGAAAAAGTGCAAACAATTCATTTCATCTTTCAACTTCATCATCAACGATGACGACGACAATTACGCTTCCTCGAAAAAATTTTGTAAGCGGAATTTTTGTTGCTTCTCTCTTTTTTGTCGCTGCTGGACATTATTTTTCGGTGATCAATATTCATGCCCTTCTAGAACATCTTCCTGGCTGGTTTTTTGTACTCTTTGGTATTGGTTTAACACTTTTTGTTCAAAAGAAACTTCTTTTTCAACCAACTCTATCTGAATCAGCTGTAGCAATTCGAGATTTGGAATTACTTCGAAATGATCCAACAAGATTTTCAAAGTTTAAAAAATATAGTGGTGAAAAGAATGTCCCATTTACAGCTGATGAATTTCGACGATGGATGAAACTTGTTACAGAATTTACCATTGATTATTATGAACATCCTGAAACTTATGATGTTACAACACGTGAGTTTTCATTTTTGTTTTTTTCAAAAAAAAAAATATCATGGTATTTTTAGTTGCAAAACCGGGATTTATTTATAAAAAGATGCCAACGGAAGCACCATTTGAACCGGAGTCATTTGATAATGTTATGCGGGATATGTATCAAATAATTATGCCTGGGGTAAGTTGACTGTTATACTCCATATATATATATAATATTTATACTTTTTAGCTTACCCATTGGCAACATCCACGTTTTCATGCATATTTTGCTGGAGGGCAATCATATCCTGATATTGTTGCAGAAACTTTAACATCTGCCATCGCTACTGTTAACTTCTGCTGGGATTCTGCTCCTGCTTTTACAGAACTTGAAATAGTGATGGTTAATTGGGTTGGAAAAGTTTTTGGTCTTCCAAATGAATTCCTTTTTAATGGTGATTCTGAAACAAGTATGGGTGGAGGTTCAATGCAAAATGCAGCATCTGATGCAATTTTATTAGCTTTTCTTGCTGCTCGTCATAAACGTATTACAGAAGTTTGTGGAGATATTGATATTCATTGTCGTGATAAAGAGCATACTGTATTGAATAAACTTGTTGCATATTCATCAACGGAAGCTCATTCATGTGTTGAAAAGGCTGCTTTAATTGCTCTTGTACATATGAGACCTGTAAAAGCTGATGAAAAATTTCAAATGCGTGGAAAAGATTTGGAAAGACAAGTTCAAAAGGATCTTGAAAAGGGTAATGTTCCATTCTTTGTTCTTGTTACACTTGGTACAACTGGAACTGGAGCATATGATCAATTGAAAGAAATTATACCTGTTGCAAAAAAATACAATCTTTGGGTCCATATTGATGGCTCATATGGTGGAAATGCATGGTGTTGTGAAGAATTTCGGTATCAAATGGAAGGCATTAAAGATGTTGATTCAATTAATATTAATTTACATAAAATTTTCCTTCATACTTCTTCTGCAACATTTTTCTGGTAAGTTCTTTTTATTGGGGTTACGGTAGCGGCAATTACTATATCATTGTTTAATGTAAAATGTTTAAGGGCTCGTAATCAGCGTGTTATCAAAGAAGCCATGACTGTTGATCCTGCATATCTTCATGCACGTCATCATGGTAGTGCAACAGATTTTCGTAATTGGGGTATTCCACTTAGTCGTCGTGCAAAATGTCTTAAAACTTGGTTTATCCTTCGAACTTATGGTGTTCGTGGAATGCAAGAATATATTCGTCGTGTAAGTTGTTTTACATTTTTCTACAGTAATATATTTTTGATCTTTAGTTAACAAATCTTACAACGCGCTTTCGTGGACATCTTGAAAGAGATTCAAGGGTTGAAGTTGTTGGACAACAAGTTTTTTCACTTGTTTGTTTCAAACTTAAAATTAATAACAATCTTGAAGGTGATCGAATGACAAAAGCTCTTTGTGAATATATTAATCATTCTCAAAAATTATGTATTACCTATGCTCAATGTAATGGAATGTCAATTTGTCGATTTTCAATTAGTCATCAACTTTCCCTCGAAAAAGAAACTGATGAATCATATGAAATTTTGAGTGGTTTAATTGATGAATTTTTACAAAAATGTAAATTTCTCTTTTTAAAACTACAGTAGTCAACGTTTTTTCTATTTTAGCTCAAGAAGATCAATATTCTCGTGAAATTCTTTTCAAAGCTGGCGGAGGTATTGTTGGATCTCCAGCATTAACAACACAAAGCACCATTCGTTCAACTGCTTCTTTTGCTTCATTATCTCCAAGAAATGTATCACCTTCTCGAAGTATTGGCGGAAGTTTTCCTCCATCACCTAAAAAATAATTTTTAAATTATTCTTTAACTGACTTTTTTTTATCTCTACTGTATTATTGTATAATATATATTTGAAAAAAGCTTTGTTTTGCTAAAAATAATTTAAATAAAACTCCTTTTTTTATTGTGCCTGAAAGAAAAGTTACAGTTTTTTTAAAAGATGAAAAACACTTGTGTATTCTCGCAGACTCTGCTTCATTTTTTAAAACGGACTTTGACTGAAAAAAATGTGACATCTTTCAATATTTTTATGCATTTTCATTTTAAGATTGCATATTAGTCACTAATAATTAGTGTTTATATTTTTTTGAGCAATTTTTGTGAGCTGTGCTGGCGGGTTTTCCGGTTAACCGAGACTGTTCGGTTCGGTTTGTACATTCTGTTATTGATTTTGTAATTTTGGGAGACAAAACTGAGGGAATTTACGATTTTGGCAACAAAAAATTGAGATTTTACTTGACATTTGGGAGCGTCCAGACGTGACGTCACGGGTTTTATGGGTGGGTGGGGGGTTAGCTAAACGTGACGGAATGTGACTGTGATGGGTGGATGGGTTTAAGCCAAATGTGACGTCATTAAAATCACATTTTTTAAGGCAAAAATCATAAAAATTAGTCTCAAAAATTAAATTCTTTCTAATAAGTTTTTTCGCTCGATTCGATGTGGCTCGCTTTTGCTAACTATACAAAAATCAAAAAAAATATTAATCAATAATTTGCATCTGAGAAAATTGCGAATTTTATTTTTTATTGCAATTTTGTAAAAAATGTGACGTTTTTTGTGACGGGATGGGTGGGTCTTAGCCAAATGTGACGCAGTGTGACAGATGGGTGGGTGGGGTTTGCAATTTAAGATTTTACCGTGACGTCACGTCTGGACGCTCCCTTAATCCATTTTGTGCGCACAAAAAGGTGTTTGTCTATGAAAAACAAATTTTTGATTGAAAGAAAAGCATAAAACTAATTCGTGCGTCTTTTTTTCCCTTACAATTTCCAGCATCAAAAACCGAGAAAAATTCGATTTCGGTTCAGTTAACCGAAAGCGAAAACTGAACAATTTGGAATAACCATCAGCACTGATTGTCACGGGCTCTTTTTTACCCCTATTTTCGTCGGATAAGACGGATTTTGTAAAGGGTTACCCTTTTGGGCTGATTTTGGTACCAAAAGATAGCCTTATGCTCACTGATAAAAACCAATAGGGTGCCTATCGATTTTATCTAGAAATAAGGATTCTGGAGCCGGATTCAGAATCCGAAAAAATTTGTTTTTCTTAAATGTGATAAAGATGATATCGTTTGATTCATCTTGATGAGACGATTCATAAAAAATCAAAAAAAAAACTTTTAAAACTTCAGAATTCGGATTCAGAATCCGAAAAATAATTTTTTTTTAATGGCATAAATTCGGTATCATTCGATTCGTCTTAATAAGGGGATTCATAAGAAATGAATAAAGTTTCTTTCAATTCAAAAAATTCTTAAAATAAATATTTTTTATGATCACCATATACCCCAACATCAAAAATATTTCAAAAATGCCTTATATGGACAAGTTTTAGCTCCAAATCATATTTTTATAATAAAATACATGTTTTTAACAGTATTTTGGTCTAAATAAAGCTTTAAAAATCATTCAACGCTTTCCTAGAATAATTTGACTTTTGATCCTATACATATAGGTAAACACCAAAATCGCTTGATCCCAAGTGACTGTATATAACTCCTGCCGACTTTAAATGATTCAAAGTGATATTAAGAGTAAAATAGCCGGAGGAATTGTTGAATAAACCTTTTTTTTGAATGTGGTGACCACATAAGTGTAATGGGGTGCGAAAAAGTAAAAAAACGCATTTCATTCGAATAAAAACGGCTAATAACCGGTGGCGCCCAAATACACTATTACTACTTTTTTATTACCACAAATATGTGTACTTAAAGATAGCCGGAGGATTTTACGTAAAAATGCTTTGTTTTGAAAATTCACTTGTACAAAAATTTGGTTTTTAGAAATATGTGAAAAAGTCCTAATTTTCATTTTGTTCGAAAACATTAATTTCGATATGCCACTAGAGCGAAAGTGTTTTTAACATGTCTAGTAGACCCAAAAGTAAAATTCGTACGAAATTTTTTTTAAATCTAGGCTTTTTAAAGACCAGGGCATGTCAAAACGTAAAAAAATTGTGTTTTTTTACCCATTTTTTCCCATTTTCATTATGTTCGCATATAACGAGATTTAGCAACAGCTATAAATTTTTACTAATAAAAGTTCCTATATAATTAGAACTTAAAAATGGCCGAAAATTTTTTTCAATACTGTACTTGATCTAGGAATTATGGGCCAAAATATGCAAAAATTGACCATTTTTCGCAATTTTTTGATTTTGGCGGCACCTTCTCAAAAAAAATTTTTAAAAGCTAAGACATGTTTTTTTTTCATTTTTAAGCTATTTGCAACATTTTGCATGAAAAAAAATTTAACCTCTGGGAAAAAGAGCCCGTGATTGTGAGAGATACTGTCGCAATAAATTTACCTTCATACTTATATATTTATTATATACATTTGGGATAAAAAAAGCTTTTTTAAAAAGTTAATTTATATTATCGAATTTTTAGTGTTTCGCATAAATAATTTCTTTTGTTTTGAAACTTTATAGCCGATAATTAAATTGCAGTGTTGCAGTTGAATCAATAATTATGAATATGAATATTGAGAATGAAGTATTTGAAAAACTACCACCAATTTACAAAACGGCGATTTTAAAGTTAGAAGATGATTTAGAATTAGAATCTTCTTCTTACGCAGAAAGTGGAAATGTTTTATATTTTGCTGATAATTTTTTTTTATTATATTATTATTGGGACTATGTTTGGTATTAAAAGCAAAATTTATTTTTTATTATTTTAAATTTTTGAAATTTTTTAGGGATGTTGAATTTAATGAATTTGGTGTTGCTACAAATATAATTTCTTGGGTTTATGAAGAAATTATCGAAAAAAAATTTCAGGAAAATTTAGACGATGCCATGAAAGAAGCAGAAAACTTATTAAAAATTCCATGTGATGCATTAGAAAAAATATATAAAATTTATTTACAATATTCAAGTAAGCATGTAAAAACTATTTTGTAATATAAATTTATATATAATTTTTAGCAAAACCGATAACGAAATCGCTCATTGAAAAGTATCAAAAAGCGTTAACTTTAAAAGAAAAATTAAAAGAAACGAAATCAAATATTGAAACTTTTATGTCTGTTATCAGAAAATTGGATGATAATGAATTAATTATTGCGAGTTTTGAAGAATTTATGATGGATAATTACACTGATAAAAGAGCTTGGAAATATTACATGAATTATTTATGTGATATTGATAAAAAGGTAAAATAATTTTTCTAAAATGATAATCAATGTTAAAAAAAGTTGTTCCACAATAGGAATTTAATAAAAGATTTTAGAAAATGTTAATGGCATATAAGCATTATACGCGTTTCTTTATTGAAGATAAAGAAATGGTGAAAGAATATCGTCAAAAAATTAAAGATACTGCAAAGATTCAGAATTCTGTCGGAATCTGGATGGCAGATACAATTGCTTGGGAATTTGAATTTGGAGACAAACTTGTTGCATTTGATATATTAGAAAAATATTTGAACAGTATTTCATATGAAGAATATAAGTTTTCACGATATTCTCTCGATGATCTTTTCAGTTTTTTAAGTATGTACAGAATCAAAGATGAAAGGATAGCATACAGTTTGAAAGCTTTATTCTCTAACTTTGGAGATGATGAAGATGAAGATGAAGATGAAGATGAAGTTGAAGATGAAGATGAAGATGAAGATGAAGATGAAGATGAAGATGAAGATGAAGATGAAGATGAAGATGAAGATGAAGATGAAGATGAAGATGAAGATGAAGATGAAGATGAAGATGAAGATGAAGATGAAGACGAAAACGAAGATGAAGATTTCAAATTGAACAATACTGTAATGACTGCAAATTTTGGAGATATAAAAAGTCAAGACTTTGGTTTTCCATCTCCAATGTTGCGTCATGCTTTCAAAAATGCTCCACTTACAATACTCCAAAAACTCTATCAAAGTTGTAAATACTTTTTTGCAACTTTTAAAATTCTACTTTGTTACCATTTGGTTGTTGGTGGCTTAAAAACACAGTTTCATGAACAATCTCTACAAATTTCTGATTCCGATTATCAGAAGCCGAAATATCAGAAATTAATTAAACGAATGAAAATCGTTAATTGTTTGCAATGGAATTTAGCTGATAATTTGATAGCAGATATAATTCAAAAAGAAAATATCACTGAAATCAAACATGTTTTAATTAAACATGAAGAAATCTCTGCAGATGATTTGATCGATTTGTTTAATGCATCTTTAAATTTGTAAAACTTTAATATTAAAGGTTTACGTTTTTTTACAATTTTTTTTACTTGACTTTTTTGTAATCAATTTTTGTGTGAATGTTCTTTAAAAGTTTAGTAGTATAAATTTTGATCACTTTCTTTATCCAAACGATAAAACTTTAAGTAACAAAAAAACAAACATAAAAAAGAGAATTAAATAACGACTTAAAAAATCTTTTTTACTTTTTTCTTTGGTATATCATTCTGGAGGCAGATGATAAGGTTTAAAATTTGTTTCATAATAACCGTAGTAATAATAACCGTAGCTTCAAATTCACAAAAATTACATTTTTTTCTTTTTAGATGCAAGTTAAAAAGTTGAAACTGACAATTGTGAACCAGCAAAAGCAAACATTACAGGGTTTTTTGGTTATGTTTTTGGCACTTTTGATTACTTGAAAGAAATGATTTGGAATTCAAATGAATAAAAACTTAATAAAAATAACATTTGATTTAATTAAGTTGAATGATTAAAAATCTGCAAATATTTTTGAGATGTTTTAAAAATTAAAATAGAGCTTCAAAAATAGTGTTGCGAAAAAAGCTGTTAAAAAAGTTTGAGTTCATTAATTTTTGCTAGCAATAATATATGTTGTTTGTTTGAAAAAAAAATGTTGTAGAAAACATGTGAAAAAAGAATACTGTACAAATGTTGAATGTATTTTACCGTTTTGGTTCAGATAAAATGGACTTTTGAAGCTACCCACACAAAAAAATTAATTTCGATGACATCATTTAATGGTGTTTAAATGTATTCAAATTATTAAAACAAGGTTTACAAATGTTACATAAACTTTTGTTTTTAATGCTTTAAGAAAGGTATACATAAAAATTTTGGTTAACGGAGTTAAATGCATTGCGAAATTTTCTCTTTTTTAAATTATAAGGCTTTTCCTGCATTTTATCGGACGCTAGAAACTTTTTGCAATTCCTAATGCATTAACTCCTTTAATAAAATATGGTAATGAATTTAGGACGAAAAAGGGTAAACCTTTTTTTTACATTTTCGGTTGTACTTTTTTTATGTGTGAAAGTACAAATTAAAAGTTTTGTTGTAATTATCGTCAGTCTTTTTTAAAACTTTTTTTGGAAAAAAATTAATTACCAATATTAGAAACATATTAATTTTTGGTATCTTTGTGCAAAAAAAGATTAGTTTAAAATAATGGAAGTTCTGTCTCTTACGTGGTATCATTTGATTCCGAATGAATGTGGTTTTTTTAAAGGGGGAGACACGCACCTCTAACAAATTTTTTATCAGGGTTTATTGGAGCTGTTTTTTTGTCTGACATTTTGCAGCTCCAATGAATAAAAAAAGCAGCTCCAATGTTTCTGCGATTGCGTCGAGACCTCTAATCAATGTCAAACAAATATATTTGTTAGAGGTGCGTCTCCCCCTTTAAATAAAAAAAGAAGGTTGTAAAAATATATTAAATTAATATGCCAACCACAATTTAAAAAAAAAAGTGTTTATTGCAAATGTTTTGGCTAGGTGTCAGTATACTTCGTAGTAAGCATGGCTCGGGCCGACTTTTTTGCCGGCCCGGCCCGTTCACAACAGGGCCAGCCTGGGCCCGATCGGGCCGGGCCGGGGCCCAGCCCGGGCCCTTTCCAAAAATTTTGAGAAATTTTTTTCAAAGTTAGATTAAAAAATTTTTCCAAAAATCCTTTATTTAATTGATTTTTTCCATTAACTACTATTTCTTTATTGTTGGTAATTAAAAAAAACAAAAATCATGTTGCAAAAAAACGTTTTACTTTAAAAGTGATTTAAAAATAGTTTAAAAATAAATTTTCTACGGCCCGTGGGCCGAGTTTTTTGGGCCCGGGCCCGGCCCGACCCGGCCCACTGACTTCTCGGCCAGCCCGGCCCGGGCCGGGCCTGGCCGGGCCCTCTCAAAGCCCGGGCCGAGTCGGCCCGCTGCCATGCTTACTTCGTAGTGCCATAATACAATCTACCCAGTCAGTGTCCACTGACCTTAAAAAAATGTCAGATGCAGTGAAGGTGAAGAGACGATTTTCTTAGCTGCAGTCATTGGCATGCATTGATTGCATTTGTAGTCAGTCAGTTATGTAGTCATATAGCAGAGTGTGGGTATCATAATCTATGACAAATGTAATTTCAGTTACCGCATTAATTTTTTACGGTTTTACTCTATTTCTTCTTTTTTTAAATTTAAAATGATGATCTTTTTTCAGGTGATAATTAACAACAATATAACTGTTTTCGAAGATGTCTTTTAACTCGCTTAATAGTTCCGATTCTCAATCAGCTGCTAAGTTTTTGAAAGGACAAGTTATCCATGTTTCTGGATTACCAACTAAAAATGTTAACTTTGGAACACTGAAGGATTTTTTCAACAACTATGCTCCTGATACATACAAGGTTTACGAACATGGTTTTTTATATTATAAACAAGGTTCATCGGAGGTTTGTTGTTTTGCCATTTTTTGTTAATTTTGTTTAACTTCTTTCTTTAGGCTAGTCTTCAATTCCATACAACTGAAGAAAATGCTGCTGTGAAAGCTTTGAAAAAGATGAATGAAGATGCAAAAGAAACTGATGGCAAAATTCGGTTCCGAGGACATGAAATTAAATGTAGAGTACTTGAAGGCGAAGAAGAAGAAAAATTTTGGTTAGATTATGCAGAAAATATGTCAGATAACGCACAAAATATGTCAACATATGAATATCACAGAGAAAAACCTCTTTCTGACTTTGAACGTCGTTATCGTGAGGCAATAGAGATGAAAATTGCTGAAAATGCTATGAAAAAACAAAAGAAGAAGGATCAATCCGGGAAGAAAACAGATTTTACTGCAAAGTTCTTTAAAGGACAAGTTTTGCATGTTTCTGGATTGCCAACTGAAAATGTTAACATTGGAATACTCAAAGATTTTTTCAAAGAATATGCTCCTGTTGGATACGCTGATTACGAACAAGGTTCATCAGAGGTCTGTTGTTTTATCACTTTTTATCAATTTTGTTTAACTTTTTAATCTTTAGGCCTTTATTCGATTTCGTTCAAGAAAAGAAAATGCTGCGGTGAAAGCTTTAGAAAAGATGGATGAAGATGCAAAGGATGGCAAAATTAAGTTCCAAGAATATGAAATTAAATGTAGAGTAATTGAAGGCGAAGAAGAAGAAAAATATTACGAATATTTGAATAAAAGAACGAAGTAAGTTTTTTTTTTAAATCACTGGAAAAAACATTTTTTTACTCTACTCATTCTTGCTTCTTTAATATCATTTTTAGATGCAAATCAAAAGTCGAAGCTGAACCAGCAAAATCAAACAATACAGGGTATTTTGGCTATGTTTTTGACACTTTTGATTACTTGAAAGAAATGATTTGGAATTCAAATGAATAAAAACTCAATAAAAATAACATTTGATTTAATTAAATATTATTTTCATTAAAAATCTGCAAATAATTTTGAGATGTTTTAAAAATTTTGATCTAACTTCATAAAAAGATAGATGTAAAAAAGATATTTTTGCTTTTAAATCACGAGCCGAGTAAAACAAAATACTAGCTCCACCTCCAGCACCCAAAATATTCACAAAATTTAATTTTTACAAACACTTCTTTATTAATACATCAGCCATTTAATATGTTAAAATAATATAAAAAACGTTTATGTGGCAAAAAACATACATATTATTGTATTACGGTAAGTCGAAGCCGTAGACCAATTTTAAGGTTTAAAAAAATTACATAATTAAATACAGAAGTCGAGATAATTTCATGAGCAAATTTGAGATGATCAGGAAGCATAGATTCAAGATAGCTCAAGTATGCTTATGAAATTACAACAAAAATGGATTTGGATGGATTGGATGGTTTATTTAAATTTGAACAGAGTGTTGCTTGGAAATTCAAACTTTGTGATTTGAAAAAGGTGACATTATTAATGTGGAAGATCCTCATTTTTTTGCAAAAAAAGAGAACGCGCAAATTGCTAAAGATGAGGGAAGAAAATTTTCATAGAAAGAAATAGCTTTATTGTTTTCCATATTTAATTAATATATCGATATGGACATATTATATTTGTGTCTGTTTGAAAAAAAAATGTTTTATTATACAGGGTGATTCAAGAAATTGTCCCCCTCCAATTCTCGTCCCAAATTAATACAACTCGTGGTAGCCAAAAACGGACTTCACAGTTGGTCTAAACTGACCTTCGCATTGTGTTTTCTGTAAAAAAATCAAAATTTTGAGAAAAAAAATTTGCCGATTTAACAGGGGGGACCCTTACAAAAAAATCTGTTTTTTTTATCTTTTTTTTCCTTTCTTCATTCTTTTTTTTGACACTTTGGGACGAGAATTAGAGGGGGACAATTTCTTGAATCACCCTGTATTATCATTACAGTATTATATTTCTAAAAAATATAAATACACTAAGAATATTGAATGGAAAGTTTTTCGCCCTGGTTCCGAAATGGTGGATTTTTCAGGCTACTTAGAAAAAAAAATTGTTTCAAGGGCATTATTTAATGTCATTAATCTTTAGTCATTCTATTAAAACATAATTTACAAAAGTTATATAACACAAGTTTTGTTTTCAATACTTTAAAAAAGTGTGGGACACGAAAATTGGTTAAATAAAATACGGTACTGAATTAATGACGAAAAAAGTGTAATATTCTTTTCCGTTTTGGGTTGTTGAACTTTTGTATGTCTGTGAAAATGTAAATTAAAAGTTTTATAGCTAAATTAAGCAAAATAGTTTTTTTTAATAAACTTTTTTATTTAATTGTAAAAAATTAATTATCTTCCGATTATAGAAAATTAAAAAAATATATTTTTGGTAGTTTTGTGAGAAAAATAATTTTGTAAACGACGTTTTTTAAAATACTGTTAAAATTAAAAAAATGTCTTTGTTACAAAGAATTGTATATATCAATGATATTGTGATTCCAATCATTGCAATTTTGTGCAACATCTTTTTACTTTGGCTGATAAAAATTGTAAAAACAAAAACATTACTTCATATTAATTATTCTTTGATTCCAAATAGTATCATTGATATTGTTGTTTCGATTGTAACATTTGTTGTGGCCCCTGTAAGTTCCTATTTAAATACAAAACTTAATTAACATTTATTTTAGCACATTTTTCATGTTGGAGGAAATTTTTATGTTATTTTTGGTGATTTATTTGGTAACTTTGGTCATATCACAGCATGTCATTTTGCGGCATTGTTTGGTGGATTAACTATGACAAATATGATTTCAATTACGGCATCATTTTATATACGGTATTTAGTTATTTGCAAGTAAGAATTTTATTTTTTTTTTGGCTTTCTGTGCCGTAGAATGACAAAGTAAATTCAGACTTTTTTGCTTATTTAGGAATCGTACACTTTCAATTAAAGCCATGATTTTTCCATATTTATTAGTTTTTCTTGTTTTTATAATTTTTTATTCATTTTTTTTATGGTTTTATTTGTCAGCGGTTGGAAACTTTGAAACAAGTATTTTAACAAATTTTTGGAAAGAAGAATACAATCGATCCCCATTATTTGTTGCAAATAAAATTGTTTGTTTCAAATTTTATAACAGTTTTAAAAAACAACCCTTTTTTTCAGTTTTCAATCCAATTTTTAAGCATTTGTGGATTTTTAATTACAACTTTCATTTTTGCATACACTTTAATTTTTTATTATAGTTTAAAAATTTCAAGAAAGCTTAAAACTCATATAAATAATAATTATATTGGCACAAAATTACTTCATAAACAAATTCAACGAACTCTTTTTATTCAGGTATACGGTAGTTTTTTAAAACTGTTTTCGCAAAAAATAGCTAAATGTAATTTTAGGCACTTGGACCATCGCTAATTGGATGCCTTCCATTTTTGTTGGTGCTAATTAAAAGCTTTTTTAATCTTCGAAGCACTCAAATCTCCTTAGTTTTATCATCCTTTTTTCCATGGGCATCATTTGGGAATCCAATTGCGGCATTTATATTTATAAAACCATATCGAAATTATATTAAACGAATGTTTCATCGATTTTCGAAACCTTTTCAACCGATCGTAATTAAAAGTGCCACATTTATTGTTGTACCTTCAGCTCCATCTCGAGCTCCAGTAACAGCATAAAAGAACTTTTATTACTGTAATTTTTAATTATTTAAATTCATTAAAATAAATTTTTATGTGGTTTTTCATAATACAAAATGACATTTGATAAAAAAACCTACAAATTTTATTTATGGGAAAATTCTAACATTTTTTTTTCAAAGTAAAACTATAAAAAAGTGTTTCCTTGAATTTGCAGAATCCCAAGAAACGTTTATGTATTGTGGCGCCCCAAAAGGGTTAAAATTGTAGGCTTTGACTACGGGGCCAGGACCAAAAAAACTTTTGATCGAATTTCAACAGATGATTTTACAATTTTTTGGATAGTTTCAATTCAAATTTTGCGCGCTCTTATTCGTGCTGCAACTGGTTTTGTGATGGTTTTGAAACAGGGTTGGACGAAACTGAGTTTTGTAAAACGAAACGAAATCAAAATTCGTTTCGCTAACGCGAAACGAAACGAAACTCGAAAAAAGGCACGAAAGTTTCGCGAAACGAAACGAAACGAAAATTTTTCAAAAAATTCATAAGTCTTTTACAACTTGTGTTCACTTACCGTACCGTTTTGTGAAAAACACGGTGACGCTAAATACCGTGTTTTCACCGTACGGTATTTATTACCACGGTAATACCGCGTTACACCATGATGCCGTAATATCCTCAAAAACATTTTTTCTTATAACGATTAACTTCATTGAATGAAACAATAACAACAAAAATATAGTAAATATGTATAGGTTATTAAGATAAAGGTGCTAAATAATAAATTATTATCCAGAATCACATTCTTCAACAATCAAGATTGCTTTTTTTGGGGACCGAATTCTGGGAATATGAATTCTAAGGAATTAAATAATGAAAAGAATAACTAACCCCGCGTAACATAAAAACGTATCCCCAAAAAAGCAATCCCCCAAATTTTTGTCTTCTTCAATTAATCACAAATTTCACTGAAAAAAATAGACACTTCTAAACAAAATAGATTACTTATTTTAAGAGTAAATATAGATCTATTTTTACCACCCATTTTTTCAGTGTTGAAAAATATCTAAATTGGAAAACGTCATTTTTAAAAGTTGTTTATTATCAACTACAGAATGTATTAATACCAAAAAAAACCATATAGATTTATTTCTTCCTGCCATCTGTTTATTTTGGCAATTATGGTGTGCTACATATACCCCAATTCACAAATATAGAAATTCTGTCGTATCTGAAAAAATAAAGAAAACTGCTTTTTCTTTTCCTTTTCGGCAGCCTTTTTGAATAAAAATGTGCACTTTTTAAGAAAATTTTGAGAGCATTTTATACATATTTTATGCGAAATTTTTGGCTGAGTTTCGCGAAACGCGAAACGAAACGAAACTCCAAAAACATGCGAAATTTTCGCGAAACGAAACGAAACGAAATTTTCGTCCAACCCTGTTTTGAAACCAGAAGTAGAAAATAAAGGAAGTATTATATTTCATAGCGCTTTTGAAATTTTGGAATCTTTGTATCCTTTTACAATCTTAATTCATATTACAACTGCATTATGCTGGGCACATGTATTGGAAAAATTTTTTGCAAAGAAAAGTTACGGTATCCAAAATGGAATTTAATCAGCACATGATGAAATACAACAATGATTTCTAGTTTTTTTTATTTAATTAAAAAAATTGATTTTAACTTTGTACTTTAAAAATTTTGAAAATAAACGTTATTTGTTTGCATTTAATAGTAATATAATAAAATATAAATTTTTTACTGTAAAAATGCATTTCTGTAATTTTTTAAAAAGAGGTCATCATCTTGACATTATCAATTGCGCAAAATTTTCAAAGATAAAGATACAAATTTAAAGAAAATGTGTTGAACCGTAACATTATACATGTACACCAAAAAAAACAGAGATGTCTCTGTTTAAATCTTTGCTGTCTGGGATTATTGCATTTTTAAAACATGAAAACAAATACATTCGTCTCAGTGCAATTGTTTTTATCTTTTTATGTTTTAACCTCTTTTTTCTCATTTTTTATCTGACGTAATCCCACTTTTGCCAAACTTTTCTTGCATAAACTCTTCTCTTTATTATTGATTTTCTAAATAATAAAATTTTAAGCGGCACAAATATAATAGATTTCATTTTTCAATTTTCACTCCCCCTTTCTCGAAAAAAAAGAAGAAGATAATTTGTGTTTCACCTTTTTATTTAAAAAAAGATGGCAGCTGACGTGCTCGCTTTAAACGTTTATCTTTCTCTTTTTCTCTTTCAAATTTGATTGCCCTTCCCTTCCCTTCTGTTGTGGGGGAAGACAAAAAAAGAGATCAAGCATAAATCCGACAAGAAAAAAAGAAGAAGATTTTTGCAAGCCTAAATACTTTTTTTCTTCTGGCCCAGAGTTCTGGGACATACCTTTTTTTATGTGCGAGATTTTTTTTCATTTTGAAACAAAAAAATTTAAAATTACTGTTTTTAAACTTTACTTTTATCTTTTTAAAACACATTTTCAATTAAATTTGTTAATATTATTATTTTATTTTGCAAATTTTTTATTATTCCTTTTTAATTTTTAGGACTAAAAATAATAAAATACTTCCTTGAAAAAATGTAGTTTTTCATTCATTCAAAATTGTCAGCCATTTTTCAATCATTTGATTGCTGTTTTCTTTTGTTTAAACTTTGTCGACAAAATCTCTTTCACTTTTCTTTGTTGTCAACCATGGCGTGAAAAACAAAAGCTATATTTTGGCAAAAAAAAGATTTTTTGACTTAACTGTCATGATTATTTGGCTATATTTTTTTTGCCATTTTTTATTATTTATATATCTGAGAAATTTCATAAAAACTATCAATAAACTTTTCAAAAGTTGATAAAATGCAAGGACTACAGTATATTATTTTACAGGTGATTACTGTATCAATTTATAATTTTTTTCATGTTTCATAAATTAAATTTTAAAGATGTCCATAATTTTAATCATTTTTCAAAATTATGACAAATCCCCCTTAAATCTTCTTTCCCATCCTTCCGTCTTTTTTTCATTTTTTGATTTGTTACTTCTGTTTCTAATTAGAAAAATGATTTAACGTTGTTTTTTTCCACTTTTTTTTGAAATCCTCCTATTTTTTAGTGACAGCTGGAATTTTAAAAAAGGAAAGAAAAAGAACGTGTGCAAGAAAAGCCGAGAGAAAAAAAAATCATTTTTTCCATACTTTTTTTTAAACTTTTTTTTAAAGCTTTATCTCTTTTGTTCTTCTTTTTTTTTGCTTTTTTTGTCGGCTATTTATTGTAAACAAGAAAAATGAAGAAGCGCAAAAAACCTTTTTACATAAAGTCTTTTTTCTTTCTAAAACTGCTTCAATTCAACTTCTTTCAATAACCGCATCGTCTTTAAAATTGATTATTACAGCGCGAGAAAAACATACGTTCTTGAGAGGCTCTTTCTTTCTTTTTTCGTTTTCATTCAGCTTTTTTGGATTTGTAATCCCTCAATTTTTTGCTTTTAAAAAAACTAATTTTTTTAGGGTAGTTTTTTTGGTGTTGTGGTGGACTCTTTTATTTTTATTTTAAACGAAAAAACCGGAGAATCAAATCTTTGTGGGATGGTATTTTCACTAGAATTGGGATATGATCCCGACGAATGGTAGGTCAGAAAAAAATTATTAATTATAAAGTTTTGATTTTAAAGGCATTTTTTTGTTTTGATTAAAATTAAAACCAGTGACGTCTGAGAAAAAAAACAAAATTTCAGAATAAAAAAAATAATCAAAAAATCCAAAAATACACTTTTAAATTATATCTTTTCAAATTAAAATTTGAAAAGATATAATTTATATCGCAAAAAACCCATAAAAAATTATGTTTGAACGAAATTTTGGTTCATTTTGTAATTTTAATTCAAAATTGGCCACATCACCATTTTGTATGGCAGTTACAAATGTGTCTTCTTCGAGGCCCATTTTTTGAATTTTATTACCCCCAAAATAATTGATATCAATTTTCTAAGGATTTGATATTTTGGCTTCACTTCAGCTTGTATTCCAACATTATACAAGCTGAAGTGAAGCCAAATTTATGTCATTTTATTTTATTCACAGATATTTTATTAAAAGTGAATTTTAAAGATGACATTTGTGCTTTTTTCTTGAAAGTTTCTAAACCAAAACTTTAAAAATAACTCTCTTTTTTTGCATTTTTCCAGATGTTTTAAAAGCTGTTAAAAAAAATCAAACCAGTATTATCGCCTTTTTTCAGCAGCTTTTTTTTTTCAAAAAAGCGATAACAAAAATTTTTAAAGGCACATACGGATTGTGAACTGCTTTTTTTAGTTGTCAAATTCTAACGGCATTTTTATGCCATCTTTTTTTATTGTCATAAATTTTCAGGGAAGAATGTGGAGATTCTGATCACATTTTGGCCTTTGGATTTTTTACTCGAATATGGTTAACTATTGTCACCGTTGGTTTAGCTGGAGCATTCTTTTGGTTGATAGAAGCTCGAAAAGAATGGAGTAAAATTGATCGAGAATCTGATTCTCAGACAGCCATAAAAGAGGTTTACAAAAAAAGAAATTGAATAAAATGATTCATTTTTTTTGTAGGAAAAAGAGCCACCACCAAAACCTGAAAGAAGAATGAGTATGGAAGCAATGAAAGCAGCAGAGGAAATGCGACGAGAAGCTGCTGATGCTGCTGCAGCTGCACTTCGGAACAATATCGGAGGCGGAGAACCAGAAATTCAATCTCCACAAAGAGATGCCCGTTCAAGTATTTCCGTTGAACGACGACTTCGACAAGGTGCTCCTCTTACAAGGTAAACAAAATAAATTTTAATTTTAATGACCACTGAATACAGTAACCTTGACATACAAAAATATTTCTTCTTTCAGAGAAGAAGTTGAAGCAATGCTTGAAGCAGATAAAAAGGTCTCTGCAATTGGCGGGCATCCCTCCACAATCTCCCCTGAACCTCCAAGTAATTCATTTGCCCTTCCCCCAGGAGCTTTTGACAATATTGATTATTTGGATAAATCTACTCCCGCTCAAAAGAAGCAATCCCTGGAACAACAATATCGACTTCTTGCAAAAACAATTGAACAAAAACTTTTGGCGGAAATTGAACAACTTGGACTTTTACAAGGTCGACATAATGAAAAAGATGCTCCCCGACAAATTGCAGAACAAATTCAACAAAAGCATCAAACTGAAATTTATCATGCTGTAGATGAATTGGTTCGACGGGAAGCGGGTGATATTCCATATGTTGCTGATCATTTCCGAAAACAACTAGAAAATCAAATTGAAGATGCTGTATGGCAGTATAATCAAACACTGCTACAGTAAGTTCTTTATTTTAGGCCAAAAATAGAGTTTTTGTTCGTAGGAATGGAACGCCAAAGAGCGCCAAATTCAAAATAATTATGCAAATATTTTTTTAGTACAAGTCAACCAAAAGATCTCTATGAAACTGAACTTGGACCTAATGAAGAACCAATTTGGAAGAAACAACAACTTCAACAAGCTGAATTTGATTTTACTTCAAGTATTTTGGAAAAACGATCCCCAAAAGAGTTAGCTGTTGTTGAAGAAACTCTACAATTGTATGACCAAAAACCACAAAACCTACAAATTCCATCTCGGCCTTCTCCACTTGAAGATTCTCAACAACAAATAGTTGGACAACGACCTTCTCCCGGAGAACCATCATCCCCAAAAATTCTTATTAATAATCAACAAAAAGGTTCATCAAGTAGTGAAGAAAATGGATTTATAAAAGTTTATCCCGAACAAACCCTTCAACAGCAACCCCTTCATCAACAACAACAACAACAACAACAATTTTCAAATGAATATGAAAATGTTGGAGGAGCAGTTGGAAGTCCCCGGCCTTCATCATATGATGCAGGATCTTCTGTTACTGCAGATGATATTGAATTTGTTCATAGTGCAGATAATAGTCCAAGAATGACAGATTATCCGGATGTATTTGGGTATGAAAATGAAAATATTCAAAGTGTTGGAAAAATTCGTCCAAGTGATGACCTTGAAGATTATGAAAATATTTCAAGTCAAAATATTTGGCAACAACAGCAACAACCTCAACAACTACAACATCAACAAATGAATCAACAACATCAACAACAACAATTATTAGAAGGAGGGGAAGGTCAAAAGAAATCTTTAAATCCTGAAGAAGTAGCTCATATGCGACAGCTGTTGAATGAATATGATTTAAATTCTGTAAGAGAGCCATCAGAAGCAGATAATCTTCGGCAACAACAACAAGTACACCCTCAAACTCAACATCAAAAACAACAACAATCTTTGCCACGTAAGGCTTTTTTTTCTGCATGAATAATAACAACAGCTTTTTTTGATTTATAATTTGCATAATAATAAATTTCAGCAGAAATTTGGCAAACACAAGATATTCTTCTTGAACAATCAGAGCAACCTTCCAAATTTCAAAGTCCACAATTTCAACAACAATCTCCAAATGCACAACAAAATATTCAACAACAACAACAAGACATATTTGCCCAAAATGAACCACAATTTCATCAACAAAAGATGCTTCAACAAAATCAACAACACCATCAACAAGACCTTGAATTTCAGCCACCCCAATTCCAGTCAGCACAAAACCAATTACACCAACAACCTCAATATCCCCAACCACAAGGTCAACAACCCCAATCTCCTTCTTCACCCTTTCAATCCCTTGAACAACAACAACCACATTCTTCAAAACAACAAAAATCAAAATCAAAAAGTCCTGTTCAAGCTTTTCATGAAGGTGAAAATATTGCAGAATTTTTATTTCAAATGCCATCAAAATCTAAACAACAACTTTCACAAGCACCTAATGACCAGGCAACATTTATTCTTCAAAATAATTCACAAAAACAAGGTAAAAATTATTTAAAATTTTTAAAAAAGATTACACAAATCAGATACATAAAAACCTTATTAAATTGTGGAAGGTGCATCTTCCCGTTTGGGTTTTGCGTTATTTGATGAGGATGATGAAATCCATGTTGTTGTTTGTGTAACACTTTCTGAATATGGTGGCGGAGGTGAAGAAACTGGTAATACAAGAGCAGCATCTGAAAAATGTTTTAACATGTTCTTTTAATAAATGAGGTCAATTTCAGTCAAAAATACTCACCTTTTGGAGCAGAGGAATCTGAGCCATCAGAAGATTGCTTAGGTTTTTCAGCTTCAATTAATTTTTGAGGAGTACGTTGAGGAGGAGTTGTAGCATCAGGATCTAAAATAATGTAATAGAATAAAATATCTGTGTAAAGATACAGTATTTTCAAAGAACTTACACTGTTTTGCAAATTTTAAGCTTGCAGAAGCTGCATCAGTTGAAGAATCTGTTGTCTTTGGAGGTGGTAATGGTGGAGTTGTAGCTTCAGGAGCTGAAAATAAATAACATTAAATTAAATAAGCGTTTAAAAAGAACAAACTTTTTTGATCAATTGCAGCAGTAATAATTGGGGGAAGTGGAAGAGCTTTAAGTTTTTCAGCTTCCAAATTATTCATAATTTTCATTTCTTTTTCAACTTGCCCAGAATTTGTTGGTGGAATTGCTTTTTCACCGGATAATTTTAAATTGGAAAGAGAAAGTAATGGATCTTGTGGTTGAAGTTTGATGACGGATGTTGATGTAAGGGATGGGGGTTGTTTTTGAGCAGATTCTCCAGACATTTTTCCTCCAACAATTTCAGATTTCTTTTCCGAAGTCGCAGCTTTTAAGGATGGCAATTTTGGAAGCTTCTTTTCAATGGATTTCTTTAAAGATTTTGATGAACTTGTTTTGGATTTAGATTTCTTAGATTTTCCTTTTTTAGATTTTTTAGACTTTGATTTTTTTGAACTTTTGCTAGACTTTTTACCATCTTTTCCTGATTTCTTTGATTTTTCAGCTGTTTTTTCAATATTCTGAAAAAGTGAGTGTGATTTAATGAAAACTATTTTAAAATACAGTATCCTTCAAATGAAAAAATTTAACTTACAGCATTATGATTTTTAATCCATTCTTCTGCAATATAGGCCAAAGTTTTGATAATAATTAGAGTGAAAACAGCAATGACATTTACAATTGTTATAGTATATAATACTTGGGCATTTGTGTTTAATTCTTCCAATTTGATCAACATTTTTTTCAACGACGAAAACGCTCGCACTTTTTAAAAAATGAACTTGAAATAATTTTTCTGAACAAAAGTAAAAGTTAGTAAATTTGCATATTTTTAGGTCTTGATGGTCCCGGTGAAAATGTAGCCCCTCAAGGGCCGGGACAAAAAATAGATGAACCAGATGATGATCCAAAAAGACTTGCATGTGCAGATATTTATATCCAAGATGCAATTGATTATATTGAATCTCAACGCCCTGCAACAAGTCACAGCAATAATGGAGGAGGATTTATTATTGAAGAGGATATGCTTGAATCAGATAAGATATCCCCCCTGCCACCAAAGGATTTCCCGTCAGGACCAAATTTATCAGAATTGGAAAAACAACTTCAATCTCCATCTGAAGCAGCCGCAGCTGCGGCAGCAAAACAACTATCAAGTCAACAAAATATTTCCGCTGATCCAACAAGTAAAATGATTCGAACAAATGAGGTAAGAATTTATTTATGAGGTATAAAAGGGGATATATGAAAGCCGGTTTTTGTAGGTCTTTACTCGACCAGAGCCAAGTTTCGATGATGCAGATGATGCAATCACTTCAGCCCCAGAAATTCAATCAATTGAAATTCCACCTGATCAAATGTCTGAAAATTCTTCCAATATTATGGACAATTACGATTTTCGGGTAATTTTATAAAAAATTTCCTGCCACGACATCTTTTAAAATTTCCCATGTTTCCTTTTTTTCTTTCCTTCCTTTTTTTATCTTTGTTTTTTTTTCCTTTTTTTCTGCTGCTTTCCTTCAGTTTTATTTTATTTTACTTTTTTAACCCTGCAAAAAGAATATTTCTCCTAAAACAAAATTATATATAATTCTAACTTTTTAAATTTTAATTTCAGCCGGGTTCTTCCGGTGCATATTCGCCACCGCTTCTAAAATTTCATGCCGAACCTTCTTTACCAGGAACAAATAATAATAATTTAATAAACAATAACCCATCTACTCGTAATGTAAATTTTGAACTTGATAGTGATCGATTAATGGCGATATCACCATCATCCCCACGTCCATCAAGTCAAACATCATCATTTTCAAGGCATGGTGGCTCATCATCTCATTCTCCAGCACCAGCACCAGAAGCTCCACAACTTTGGCGAGTTTCTCCTGTTCCATATGATGAAACTCCATCACTTTCAATTAGTGAAAGACATGTTTATGTATGTATCTTTATTTTATTTACGTTTTTTGGTGATACAGAATTGTAACAACAAACTTTTCCAAAGCTTCAACTCTAAACCCTATATATTTGCTAATGTCCAATTTTATTTTATTTTGCTGCTTCCTTGCTTTTTTTTCCAAACAAAGCTATCGCAGTTTATTTGTGCTTTGTCAATTTCAAATTTTCTTAGTTTTAACTGTTTTTTATCAAAACATACTGTAATGGGAAATGATCAAAAAAGTTCAAATTTACAAAAAATACCGTAATTCTAAAGTACAGTACTTTTTAGCATTATTGAGATTCTTGCAATAAATTAAACCTTTCCCATTTAATTTTTAAAATTTAGTCCTTTTTGACATTAGCAAGTGATACCGTAATCCCAAAAGTCTCAAAAAACTACAAAATAATTTTTTATTGTTTTTTTAGATGCGTAAACAAAGCAGTTTATTAAGTGTTTTACATGTAACAAGTATGCAAGAAATGCTTCTTACCCTTACAAATTTAGAAGATCTGGCTGCAGCTTTACGAAAAGCTGGTCTTGAATCAACAAATATAATCTTTGGTAAATTAATTAATTAGAAATCAATATTACAGTAAATATATTTATATCAATAAATTTTTGCAGGAATTGATTATACAGCAAGTAATAAATATCAAGGTGAAAATTCATTTGGTGGAAAGTCTTTACATTCTGTAAATGATTCATCAATAGAAAATCCGTATCAACAGGTGATAAGAATTATGGGGCATTCTTTAGCATCATTTGCAACAGCTGGCTCAATTCCCGTCTATGGTTTTGGGGATGCATCCACCGGGGATTGGTCCGTTTTCAAGTTGAAAGAAGGTAGCGAATGTCAAGATCTTGAAGAAGTTTTACGGTATATCTTTTTTATTACTGAAACGAAAAAAGATGTAAATTACATTTTTAGAGTGTATAATGAAGTCACACCAAAAGTTGAATTAAGTGGTCCAACAAATTTTGCTCCATTAATTTATGAAGCAATGAAAATTTGTCAAAGAATTCAAGATGTAAGTTTTAAGAAATGTATTTAATTAAGTTGTACATATCTTTTATTTATTACAGTATCATATTCTTGTAATTATTGCCGATGGACAAGTAACAAATGAAAGGGCAACCAGGAAAGCAATTGTAAAAGCATGTGAATATCCGTTGAGTATTATTGTGGTTGGAATTGGAGATGGACCATGGAATTTGGTATCCCCAATATTCTTTCTCTTTCTTTAAATTTCAAAATTAATTTCTTTTTAGATGCGAGTCTTTGATGAATCACTTCCAAAACGGCCATGGGATAATTTTCATTTTGTTGAATTTAATGAAATTGTTCGAGAACATGAAAGATCTTCAACGGATAATGAATTGGCATTTGCCATTCAAACCCTTCTTGAAATTCCTGATCAATATGCTATGATTCGACGACTTGGCTTAATTGGTGGCGGATCTCGAGCAGATTAGTGAGAGATAATGAAATATCATTATTATTATTATTATATGGGACTATCTTTTATGTAAATTCTTTTATCTTTTGTAAGAGACAAAATTATAGTTTTGTGATTAGTTTTAAAAAATGTTGAAACTTTTTAGTTAGATTTTTAAAATATACACATAAATGCCGATGATGATAATAAATAAAAATGCTTTAAGTTTTAATTTTAATGAATTTGTTAAAAGTATTCTGTAACAAAATTGTTACTTTTGAATTCTACAAATTTGTGCTACATTTTACAAATCAGTATTTCTCCGAAAGTTTGTTCATTTTACACAAAATCCCGTCGCAATGATATAAAATGTTTAAAAACAAATTTTTTTTAATTCGCCCATTTATTCCAAAGATAAACATGTCAAACTTTACAATTTCATAAGAAATTTGGTATACACAAAAACAATAACAGTTAATTCACATTGACAAAGCCGTGCCAGGATTGAATTTGGGGGGAGGGAACAGACGATGGATCATCTTTTGTCAGAATTGTGGAGGTCATGTTACTCCCCCTTTGGCCCCGACTACTTTACCCTTCGTTGCCTCATCTTAATTTTACCCGAAATATCTTTCTTACTCCTCAAAATAATTGATTTAATCCACCCATTTTCCCGTGAGGGCTAAACTTAAGGACAAGGCTTAAATAGGCCCATCGGATACCCTGAATGAAGTAGGATCTAGTCAAATGAGAAGTGATAAAAGTGAGCCACTTCTTAGAAGTTCTGAGAACTTAGTTCTTGCTTTCGGTACTCATGGTTATGCTTCTATAAAAAAATAAGGTCAAACCGAAACTTTATGGTTTTTAAAGTATCAACAAAAAAAAACAAAATTAATCGAAATAACGGTTTGACATAATATTTTCCTTTTCTCTATCTTGTCCATAATATTCAATGTAGCGGCCAAGAAATCGAGATTCTATTAAAGTGTCAATAAGATCATTTAATTGATTTTTGTACTGTTCAGAAATATTATTATCAAATTCCAGCATGAATTTAGTATTTATTCGAT
The DNA here is from genome assembly GCA_964035985.1 of Panagrolaimus superbus. Lineage (NCBI taxonomy): Eukaryota > Metazoa > Nematoda > Chromadorea > Rhabditida > Panagrolaimidae > Panagrolaimus > Panagrolaimus superbus. Next base: position 8,485,626 of record OZ038359.1, read on the forward strand.
TCTAAAAAACCATAATTTTAGTTAAAATAAAAAATGCAATTTTATATACCTTTATAAAAATTGAGAAATCTTCAACATTGAAAATTTCTGGAATATATAATAAAATAATCTTTGAAAGATGCCCAAGATTTCTAAGATTTGAAATCTTCTTTGCTGTTGATTCAGTAATCATTGATAAATTATTTTTGTCAAATTTGCTAAAAAAAGGTTACTGTATTACTGTTTAAAGGGGGAGTTCAAACAAATTTTTGGACAAACTTTGTCGTAAAAGTGCAAGCAAAAAGAATGCATTTGTGCGTATTTTTTTCATTATTTTTTTCAAAACCACGCACAAATGCATTCTTTTTGCTTGCACTTTTACGACAAAGTTTGCCCAAAAATTTGTTAGAAATGAAACTCCCCCTTTAAACATTCAAAAACGAACTAAATAAATTCTTCAATATTTGGAATTGATTCCATAATTTTTTCAAGCATTACAGTACTTCCATCTTTATTAATTACATTCGAAGTTTTAATATATACACTAATTACAGATGAAGCCAAAAGTTTGAAATCATCGAAAAAAATAGTTTGATTTATAAAACAAAGAATATCAATTTGGTATCGATAAATTTTGGGGCAAAGTCTTGAAATAAAATGTTGATTTTCTTCATTTACAATTTTATGGGTAATCCAGTATTTGGCTGAAATTTTGTTAAATTCAACAATTTTTACATTACTTTTGTTCTCCCAGCAATGTTCTTTGTCGGAACAAAAAATATTTTCATTTTTTTCATTTTTCATTTTTACAGCAACAATTATTGGGTTTTCTTCAAAAAAATGTTTACAACTTTGAATCATTTTGGAATAAACTTCTGGAGTTGATGGATTCTTAGTCAAATAGTAAATGATTGATTCAAGACCACCAAAATTTTGTTTAATTGATGATTTTTCAGGCCATGAAAATCTTCCGTGAACCATATTAAATATTTAAAAAAAATGAAGCTTTTAATTAAAACGACCGCTTTTTTTATTATCAAATTTGTGCAAATCCTTAAAAATTGAAAGAGTAATAAAAACCAAACAGTAAACAAAAAATATTTTTGCTTTTTGTTCTATAAATATTTTTTAAAAAGAGAGCTGTGGTGTAAAGGATGCTTGAGAGATAAATTATTATGAGTATTTTGTTTGAGAGATAATCTTAATTGATTTGCTAAAATCCGCTTATAAAAAATGAATGTGGTCACAAAACAAACATGGGCTCTGACCAAAGCTGAAGAAAATTGATTCGCTGTTGCTCAACGTCGTATGGAACGAAGAATGTTGAATGTTCGACTTATCGACCGTCATCCCCGTTGAATGATTATGTGAAAGAACTCAACTCAAAGATATCGTACAACTGTCTCAGGAAAGAAAATTCAAATATCTTTGTAAGATGATATTGTCTCCGTGACATTATTGGCGCCAAAAAAAATCATTGATAACACAGTGCGACGCTTTCCCTTTCTTTGGTCACTTTTGCAAAAAAGCGTCAAAAAAAGAGAAAAAAGGTGCGTATGCAAAAAAAAAGATTAAACACATAAATTAAATCTTTAATGTAATATTTTGGTCACAAATTAAAGAAGAAGACCTGGGGAATACACTGATCCCAAATTTGTAATTTTTAGTAAAGTTTTTACAGTAATTTTCTCATGTGGTAAAATGCGATTTTACCACTTAAATAAAACGATGGTTTTGCACAAAAGGGTATATTTTAAGCTTGCATCGTGTTCAGCATGTTAAAATCTAATAGAAAATTAATTATTGTAGAAAAAAAATTGTTAAAAAAGTTTTTATTTCATTTTGAATTTTTTTTTGTATGGGAAAATTACTTGTAAAACAAATTACAAAAAAACTAGGGCTTTTATAAAAAAAAAGCTTTGTTTATCAGATTCTCCATCATTGAAAGTACATATGGGGAAATAATGGGTTTTTTAAACAAACTATTCGCAAAGTTATTGAAACTTTTTATTTTTGTATGGAAAACTCTATCTCCAACATCGTCAAAAATTCATAACTTTATAAATAAACTACTAAATTGTATCCGGTGATTTGCATTATCAAATATAATGTTATTTGTGTATTCTGGGCAAGTTTCATTCACCTGCATTAAGTTTTTGTTACACTTTACTTCATCAGCTACAGTATGATAATAAAAAATATTTGAAAATCTGTAGCATCTGGTAATCAATAATATGATGGTTTTCCCGCTTGAAATTTATAAGAATAATGTTAGGGAACAGTTTCTGATAGTTTATAATTTGATTTCATCATTTTTTGAAAAAATAATTTTTTTGATCATCTCTCATAAAATGCAACATCATTTGTTAATTTTGGTATACTGTAGGATTAGCTGTAGATGTCCTGTAATAATTTTGTGATTTAACGATGATAAAAGAACAATAAGGGAACAAAAAAAAATCCATATTGCAATAGATTACAGTTAAAAAATTTATTTTATTCTGTGTTTGATATATTGTTCAATTTTAGTTTTTTCGAGTGGATCACAAATTGAGATTTTTGATACTGGGTGAATGAAACTTGCCAAGAATGCACAAATAACATTATATTTGATAATGCAAATCACCAGATACAATTTAGTAGTTTATTTCAAAAGTTATGAATTTTTAACGATGTTGGAGATAGAGTTTTCCATACAAAAATAAAAAGTTTCAATAACTTTGCGAATACTCTGTTTAAAAAACCCATTATTTCCCCATATGTACTTTCAATGATGGAGAATCTGATAAACAAAGACTTTTTTTTATAAAAGCCCTAGTTTTTTTGTAATTTTTTTTACAAGTAATTTTCGCATAGAAAAAAAATTTCAAAATGAAATAAAAATTTTTTTAACAATTTTTTTTCTACAATAATTAATTTTCTAATAGATTTTAACATGCTGAAAACGATGCAAGCTTAAAATATACAATTTTGTGCAAAACCATCGTTTTATTTAAGTGGTAAAATCGCATTTTACCACATGAGAAAATTACTGTAAAAACTTTACTAAAAATTACAAATTTGGGATCAGTGTATTCCCCAGGTCTTCTTCTTTAATTTGTGACCAAAATATTACATTAAAGATTTAATTTATGTGTTTAATCTTTTTTTTTACACACGCACCTTTTTTCTCTTTTTTTTGACGCTTTTTTTGCAAAAGTGACCACTCGTCGCACTGTGTGATAATGAATGGAGTAATGAAATGGGAGAATAAATTACAGATTTTTCAGAAGCATTTAAAATTTACAAAAATTCTAAGGCAAATTTTATTTCTGTTTCTAAACTCATTTTTTAAAAAACTTTTTTAAACATTTTTTAAAAAGTAAACAAAAAATTTTGGCTAAAAGAGTTTTGTCAAAAAAGAACAAAAGGCCAAAACTTAAGTTCTTTATGACAGAATTTAATGAACTTTAAAAGTTTAAAGTGTTTATCAATAAAGTCTAATAGAGAAAAGTTAAACCCTGATAACGAGACCTTAGACATGTGTACCAAAGAAAATTACTGTATAAATCTGTGTCACATTTTGTATTAAATAAATTTTTTATAAAGTTTTTTTTTCATTTATATCTTACAATTAATATTTTTTTTCATCGTCTTTGCAATATTTAAAAAAATAAAAAAACAAATTAAAATAATAATATTATAAAAAAAAAGAAAAAGAAGAAGAGTACCAGTAAAGAGTATCAGAGGCATATATTCATCGAAAACAAAAAATTTAACAACCACAAAAAATACGAGAGAATCAATCCCCTCCATTATTTAAATCATGCTTTTTTGTGTGCCAAAAAAAAGAAAAACTTTAAAAAAATGTTATAACACCTTTTTTTTGGATGAGAAAAAGTATGTGTAAAAAAATGCTACAAAAAAAAGGTTTATGTTTACAAATATTTTTTTCCGTTTAAGATTCATTTTGTTTTTTAAAAAAAATTACATAAAAAAGTTACCAGTTTTCAAAACGCTGACAAAGGTTGTAAAAAATATAATAAAATAAAAATAGTGTGTTTTTTTGGATTTACAACAATAAAAAAACAGCAAACAACAAACAAACAAACATAATTTTTGAGAGAGATAATAAGATTTTATGCCATTACAGCAATGGGAGTCGCTCGAGGCTCTTTTGAACATCCACAATGAAATTCTTCTTCCAAAACAGATTTATCATCTCGACCATACACACATAATAAATGATACCATGCATCACAGTCATCACATTGTACCCAATTCACAGTTGTATCAACACGGGGATGTCGACATGCTGGAAATGCGCATCTTTCCCATTCATTATTGGTTATTTCAACAAAGGTATTTTTATCTTTTGCTTTTCGACCCGGCTTCTTTTTAGGTTGTTGATCTTTTGATTGATGAAGATGATGGTGTTGCTGCTGCTGATTCTTTGGTTGTCGACCAGGCTTTTTCTTTTCTTTTAACGTTGTTGGAGTACTTTTTGATGAGAATTCTTTCTTTGCTTTTCCACTTCCATTTACGCCATTCTTTCGACGCTTTGGTGTTGGTTCTTCTTCTTCTTCATCATCCTCAGAATTGCTGTCATCAGATTTTTGTGAATCAGCATCACGTTTTTCAAGTTCAGCATTTGTAACATGTTTTTTGAGATTCTTTCGAGGCGGTTTTGGTGTTGCTTTTCCATCGGCATCTTTTGATCGTTTACCTTTTCGAGATTCTGAATTTGTTCCATTAACTTTTGGTGGAGGTGAAGCTAATGTTGATGACCCTTCTTCGTCATCGGATGAAAGAGCAGTTGCGAGTTTAACAACAATAACTTTTTCATTATCAGAATTATTATTTTCACGTTCTTGTGAATCTTTTGATTTCTTTGCAGGAGAATCTGAGAAACGTTCTGTGCTCTAAAAAATGATAGTGGATTAAAAATTTGATTACGAAAATTAAAATAGCTTACTTTTCTTTTTGTTGGAACAATATGGGAAGATGATGGCCTTGATTCTCCATCATCTTCTTCTTCTGCCTCTTCATCCGTTTCATCATCACTATCATGTTTTTTATCATCTCCGGTATTCTTTCGTACACGTTTTGTTTCACCTTTTCTTGCAACATGCATATATGAACCTGTAACAATGGATTATGTAAATATATATCCCTTTAAAGTATTTATTTCTGGCTTACCTTCAAGATCATACAGCAGCCTCGCCACTTCATTTGATTTATGTCCGGGTAATCTTTCAGGACCTTTTTTATATGAGGGAATTGGAGATCGTGGAACTCTGATAACTCTTGATTTTACACTTGTTGATTTTTTTCTTGGTCGAGTATCGGAGGAAGTTGCGGAGCCATTGGAATTATTGTTTTGTTTTCTTGAAGATTGTTTATACTTTGATGAAATGTCATCATCATCGTCATCATCTTCAGAATCATCTGATTCTGTTTCAGATGACTTCTTTTTTCTTCCCTTTGATCCAAGTTTTGTAGAGCCATTTGATAGCCTTCGATTAAGAAGTTTCAATTCATCAGGTTTTTGGGATTCCAACAAATCAATATTTGATCCATTTATTAATCCTGGATCATCTGGAGTTGCTTCACAAACTATCAATGATCCACCACTTGAAGATTGTTCTCGATCAATTGTTGTTGTTGTTGTTGTTTCAGGCTTTACATTTACATTTAAATTTGATGGTGTTCCATTTGCGGTTGTTGAAGGTTCTTCCGAATCATGAAATTCTATTTTAAAGGTTGGCTTTGGCTTATCTGGATCCATTTTTGCAACAGCTTCATCAAGAATTTTTAAAACATTTTCTTTATGTTTACCATTCTCATTTTCGGATAATCTCTTTTTTCGTTTACGTTGTTTTCCAATTGAATCATTCAAAGGTGATGAAATTTGATCAATAATAATATCACTATCAGATGGAATTTCGGTTGTATTTTTTGCAACAAAATCTATTGTTTCTTGAATATGATCAGCAATATTTTGGGACTTTCTTGACTTCTTTGAAATTGTTGTTGTTGGGGTTGATGTTGCAGAAATTGGAGTTGTTTCAACTGAAATTTTATCAGATTTTCTTTCACTTGAATTTTCCCCGGAATTTCGATAATGTGCTCCTACAGCTGCTGCGGCAGCAGTTTTGGCAATATTTGCAAGGGTTTTTTCATTAAGTGAAATTTTTTCTGGTTTTTTATCAGTTGTAAATCTTTTTGGTGTTATCACTGAATCATGATACAACAAATCTGATGCTGGATTTCTATTGGATATTATTGGTACTGCAGAAGTCTCTTCTGAAGTTGTTGAAGATGCTGATGCAATATTATCTGGAGAAGATTCAATAATTTGACGTTGTTGTTGTTGTTGTTGTTGTTGTTGGTGTTGGTGATGTTGTTGTTGTTGTTGGGGCTTTCTTTTATTATTATCATCAATAACTTGTCGAGGATCAGGTGGAGTAAATTGATGATGACTTGATGGAAGGGTTGTTGGAAAAGTGGCAGAAGTAGTTGGGATTGAATTTGCAGCTGCTGCGGCTGCCATCACTGAAGCCATTGATGCCATTGTTGTTGCAGTAGATGTTGGAGGTTGTAAGGCAGCATACAGAGCTTGAACCACATTCGCTCCTGATCCACTATTTATTCCATTTGAAGTATTCAAAGATGTGTGACCATTTAAATATGGTGTTGTAATTTGTCTTAACGCTGTTATCACTGAATCATTTGGATTTGGTTGTATATAATTTCTTAAAAGATTTCCTTGTAATGCAAGATTAATATTATGTATTGTATTTGCCGATGTAAGGGGTTGTTGAAAATATGATAAATTTGGTTGACTTTGTTGTTGTGGAATTTGTAGCAGCTGTAATAAATATAATAATTCAGGGGAAGGCTGTGAAAAAGTTTTAAAATATTGTGTTATTATATTTAGTAACATTTCATTATTTGTATTTGTAGTTGCCGCGGGGGTTAAATTATTTTGTGTTTGTTGTAATTCTGCTGATATTCTTCCCAAATCTGTTAATAAATTGAAATTTGCCATATTTGGTATTATTGCTGGATTTGATACTCCTGGAATTGAAATTGATGTGGAACCAAATGTTCCAGGATGTACGGTAGTTATTGGCTGCTGCTGTTGTTGTTCTGATTGATGTTGTTGTTGTGGCAGCTGTTTTGAATCTGTACTACTTTTTGTTACAAGTTGTGAATGAGGCTGTATATATTCCACTCTTTTTTGTTCTGGATTTATTCTTGTTCCATATGGTATCACCGATAAATCAGCTTCCCGCTTTGGCACCAATGAAAATAAATCAAATTCATGTGGAAGTAATGAATGTGCCCCTAGATGGATATATGCTTGTGGGCCTTTTCGTTCTATTCTATTTCCATCTGGTGTATGTCCAATATATTCCATTCCTTCATAAGCTGGCTCAAACTAAAAAATAAATAAAGATAAAATTAAATTAATTAAATAAGGCATAGTATTATTTTTATCCCAAAATTTTAATGACTTGACCCAAAAATATTTCAGTACCCAAAATATTAATTAAATTTACCCAAAAATATTTCAGTACCCAAAATATTAATTAAATTTACCCAAAAATATTTAAGTACCCAAAATATTAATTAAATTTACCCAAAAATATATAATACCCAAAACATTAATTTAATGACCCAAAAAACACAAAACGTTTATGTAAACAATAACAACACATTTAAACAATAAAATAACATAAGTAGCATACTTCGAAGCTTTTTCTCTTGTCGTCGTGTTTGAAATATATCCATTGCAATTGACATCACAGACATTAATACAATAATTGATGCATAATATTGATAATTATCATTATACCATACCAGTACACTAAAAATAATAGCATTTTGATATCAAATTATATATAAATTTGAAAGTACTCCATTCATCTTCATTAAGTCCATCTCACCTATAAATTTGAAAGTACTCCATTCATCTTCATTAAGTCCATTACCATCATGAAACAAATTATGAAAATAATTTAATGAAATCTATAATTTAACAAGTAAAATATTTAGAAAAAAATATAATATTTCTACATTTGCTTCCAAATCTTCAATAGTCATAAACCGATTTTCTTGTGGATGCCAAAGATACAAAAAACAAGTTTTCGATAAGTGAAATATCTAGCATATTTAACTTCAAGAACTTCTCCATGTCCACTATTGAAGATTTGGAAGCAAATGTAGAAATATTATATTTTTTTCTAAATATTTTACTTGTTAAATTATAGATTTCATTAAATTATTTTCATAATTTGTTTCATGATGGTAATGGACTTAATGAAGATGAATGGAGTACTTTCAAATTTATAGGTGAGAATTGTAATTATATAATTTGATATCAAAATGCTATTATTTTTAGTGTACTGGTATGGTATAATGATAATTATCAATATTATGCATCAATTATTGTATTAATGTCTGTGATGTCAATTGCAATGGATATATTTCAAACACGACGACAAGAGAAAAAGCTTCGAAGTATGCTACTTATGTTATTTTATTGTTTAAATGTGTTGTTATTGTTTACATAAACATTTTGTGTTTTTTGGGTCATTAAATTAATGTTTTGGGTATTATATATTTTTGGGTAAATTTAATTAATATTTTGGGTACTGAAATATTTTTGGGTAAATTTAATTAATATTTTGGGTACTGAAATATTTTTGGGTCAAGTCATTAAAATTTTGGGATAAAATTAATATTTTCCCATTAAATAACGTTTAAAGGGGAGATGGTTATTAAAACCATATTTTCGTGACAAGAATATGTTTGGCATAAAACAAGTACTAACTAATCAAATGCCGTAAAAATTAAAAAAATATTTTTTTGAAAATTAGAGTATTTAAAAAATTTCGACTTTCTTTCACCAAAAATGTTTTACTCCAATAAAGATAGAAGAAAGGAAAGAAAGGACTGCCACCCCAATGATAAATATTCCTTCCTCATTCTTATCAATATCATCGACAAAAAAGAAGTGAATGAAAGTAATAAAAGAAAAGGAACTTACAGTAAAAATAAATTCAGATTCATTACCAATTGCATATTCACCGGGTTTATAGCTGGCACCATTTACATGTCCAAATTTAATCACATCACCTTTTTTTAAATATAATTCACCGGAGATTGTTGGAGCTCGTCGATCATTGACATATGTGCCATTCAAAGATCGATCAGCAATTGAATAACGTGAAAATTTTGTCGGATCTTCTGTATCAGGTTCTGCGGTAATTTCAGCATGTAATCTGGAAACCATTTGGCCTTGTTGATCTGAATGCAGCACAACGTCAACCACTTCTGGATTCCTTCCAAATCTCGTCACTTTATCAAGTCTACAAAAAGAAAGAAATAACAATATTAAGCGTGTGATTAAAAGTTGTTTAAATTTTGTTTAAATGTTTAACTGTTGGAGGAGGACGAGAAGGATGAATACCCCCAACAAAAATACTTATGTATAAATTTTCCTCTTAAATTCTTTCTTATCTTTGGTAGAAAAAAAGAAAGAAGGAATTAGAAGTCAAGAGACAAAAAGTGATGTTGATAAGTTGTAAAAAATACTTCTTTTTTTTTATATAAAAAAGTTACAGTATGCCGTTCTTCGTTGAAACAGAAAAAAAGGTAATAATAAATAATATTTTTTCAATAAATAATAAAAACGTTTTGCTCCAATATTTTTTTTGGTGATTATCAAAATTTTAATTAAAAACCGCTAAAAGAGAAACGTTTCTTTTTTTTATTACTTATTATACTTTAACTGCTTTCAAAATAAAAAGGACGGAGGCGGCGCGTCAGAAAAAAAGAAAAGAAGTGACTTTAAATGGCATACTTTTTGCCCAAACGCGGAAGTGTTGTTTGAATTTTCTTTTACGCGTATGTAATATTATGAATAAACTTTTAATTTAAACGGGATTTCATAAATCCAACTTTAATGGCATTTTTTTAAATTGGGCAAAAAGTGAAACTAAAACACAATATTTTTCAAGCAAAATTTTAATATTTTTATACCTATTTTTTGGCATCATGCTTTAAAACATTTGGCAAAAACTTTATCATTTATCAGAAAAAAAAGAACTTACAAAATAGTTGTTGAACGAAATACCAGAGTTTCTCGGGCAATTAAATATGCGGGATCATTTTCGGGTATAGATTTAGGGGGATATGGAGAATATTGTTTAAATAAATTATACATCCTTACTTCCATATCCCTCGTAAATCTTATATCTTTCATATGCCTTCTTAAATGAAACATATTCCTTTTTCTTGGGGATAACCGGGACGTTATTGCAATATTTGGGAGGGCCATATTGTTGTGATGATGTGACGACGATGATGAAGACGTTGAAGATTCGGTATTCATTGCTTCAATAATTGCGGGACTATTTGTTGCACTATGTGTCGGCAACATTCTTTTATCTTTCTTTTTTGTAATTAATATCAATTTTAAGACATTTCAAAATTTAACAATAAATTTAAAAAAATATAAAATTTGAAAAAAAATCCTGAGGTTTCTTGAATTGTTTTGTGACAACAAAAACGAAATATTACAATCCCAGCAACAAAGTTTAATAAATGTTTTGAAGAAATGCTGAAATTTTGAGAAAATTTGTTAAACTTTGATCATAATTTTTGTAAATATTAAACTATTTTTCACGAATAAAAAAATCACGTCGTTGCGGGATTTCAAAAAAAATATTACATTTTTAGGGGCAAAATAAAAATGATTACAAAAATTGATAAGGATTTTGATGGTAAAATAAATCTAGCTAAATTTTGCAGTTTACTTTTTAAAAAAATAAAAGCTCAAAAATCACAAAAAAAAGACACGCGCAAAAAACAATGAAAAAAAAAATACAATGCACTAAAAAAGAGGCAAAGTTCAAGAGCAATTATTCTTCTTTTTTAAAACAATAAATTTTGATTAAAAATCAAAATCGATTGACAGCTTTCTTTCTTCTCCCCCCATTTTTTAGCCTAAAAAATGATAAACAATTTTGATATTTTTTTGCCAACAAAAAATATGTATGTTAAAAAAGGCTTTGAAAAAAAACGTACATTTTTGATCGTCGTCAACTGATAATTTTTATCAAAAACATCAAAAAAACTCCAACAAAAATCAATCAAAAAAAGAAGGGGGGATAAAATCAAATGACTTTTGCGGTTTTGATTCTATTTTTTTTTTGATTTTAAATTTTAATCTAATTTTTGCTGCATTTTTTTTCGTTTTAATCGCAGAAATTTCAATAAAAAAAGGCAAAAAAAACTTTTAGGTCGATGATGGAGGAAAAGGGCTACACGCAAAAATATACTCAAACACGTCCGTCGCAGAAAACAAAGAAGAGTTTTTTTTCACGTCGCCCCCCCCCCCCCCCCCCCCCCCCCGAAAAATACATATCATCGACTAAACCCAAAAAACGAAGAAGAAAAATCATCAAACAGAAAAAAAATCTTGGGGGGAAAAAGAATGGGTAAACATCAGAGCATTCTAAGATTATTTTTAAGATGAAAACCCACAAAAAAAGTAAAAGAAGAAGAAAAGTTTAACTTCTTTTTTTTTGTTGATGTCAGAAAAGAACAAAGTATGTAGAAGTTTAAAAAGTAGCAGGCGACGACGACCGAAAAAAAATGAGAACACAATCGATCAAAAATATAAATGAAGGGATCGTTTTTTTTGTTTTAAGAAAAACTGCTGAAGAAAAAAACAAAACAGAAGAAAGAAAGATGATTTTAGTTATTTTGATTATTGTTAAAATGAGAGAGAAAAAAAACGGGTTTGAGGATCATTTAATAATTGAAAGAAAATGAAATGAAATATATGATAGAAGAAAAAAAGGGAAGGAAGGAATTAACGGGGGTTAAAAGAAAAATATATAATTAAATGTTTGATTAAAATTTGTCATTCCTTCTTTCTTTTTTTTACATTCTAGGGTTTCAAAGAGGCATCATTAAAACCACATATATATATTTTTTTATGCATGTCAAAGTTTACTGGTTTTTAATTAATAAAAAATTTTCAAGGAAAAAAATAGCGTCAAATTTTAAAAATAACAAAAAAGAGCTAAAATGCCAACAAAAAAGTAATATATATATGTGCCATTCAGAGCCTTTTTATCTGATCGATCGAATGGCATTTTTAATGATTTAAACAATTTTACAAGAATTGATAAAATTTTTGATCATAACTAAAATGCCAATGCATCGGTTGGTACTTGAAATGAGACAGGTCAAATCTTATACTTCAGCGGCATAAATGCCACTCGATCAATGCGAATTGATCTTTGAAAAAAAATCCCCAAAAAATAATTATTCCAACTCTAAATTCTAAAAATTAACAACTCTTTTTTTACACTCAAAAATCGCAAGAAACAATTAAATATAAAAATCGATTTAAAAAAAAATTGAGAAAAACAATTCTCTTGAAAAAAAACTTTTTTAACAATCCTATTTTTTTTTTTCAAAAGCAGCGAGAAAAAAAACGTGTGACGCGTTTTTGCTTCCCATTTTTTGAAAAAAAGAGTTTTGTTCATTTGTGTTCATTGGGGGGGGGGGGGGGGGGGGGGGATTTTGTTTCTTCTCGTCTTCTTTTAGTGACAGCCGTTACTGCTACAGCTACAGCAAGTCAACCATCAGCAGTAAAAAAAAATAAAAATGTGAAAAAGGACGGAAGAAAGCTTACTTTTTTTTCATTTTGATCGGCTTTTTGTGTAGATGTCAAATAAATATATATATTTCCTGAGAGATATTATCCTTGGATTTTTCAATCTGGACATTATATCCCCCCTTTTTCTCTTTTTTTCTGTTCCTTTCATCGATAAAGATTTTTAAGAACGCAAAAAAGTTGTGTTAAAAAAAGATGCCTCAAATTTCTTCCTTCTTTCTTTTTTTCTTAGTTTTTTCCACTCCCTTTTATTTATCGATTAATTTTTCAATCAATAAAACTAAAAGAAAAAGAGTCGGAAAAATTTTAAAAGCGGAAAAAATAAAGTAGAAAAAAAAAGAAGAGAAGTTTTTTTTCCGCGACAAAAAGGCAGGCGCTGTTTTGTTTTTTTCTACTGATAAAAAGCAAATGATAAAGGAAGAATGAGCGTCGTCGTGAAATTTGACAAACTTGACTGCCTGTAAGTAGTTGTAATCATTCTTTTCTATATATTTTTTTTGATGAAGATGATGTCGATTAAATTATTTTTTTGATCAAAGAACAATTTTTTTTTAATTGAAAAAACTGTCAATAATAAAAAGTTTAAAAAGAAAAAGAAAAAAAGAGGACGACGACGTGGCCTCAATTTTCTTTTCTTCTTAAGGGCATTAAAAAAAGCGTTTTTAAAATGGATAAAAATGTTGGTGTTTGTGGGCACAAAAAATGTAAAAGTTCGAGAAAAACTACATTTTTTGGACTTTTTTTATGATTGAAAAATTAACGCAAGATTTTTTAGAAAGAAATTGGATTTTTTAGCTAAAATAAAATAAAAAATATTTTTTCTGTGAATTTTTAAAAATTTTAAAAAATCATTTTTTGTAATTTTTGAACAAAAGACGCTTTTAAAACCACAGTTCTTTTTTTCATCGATCAAAGTAACACCAAAAATAACGCCAAAACACGTTAAAAGTCACGCTTTAAAAACTCACATTTAATTACCATGACTTTTTTTGAATTATACGCAATTTACACCTTTTTTCTTTATTCCCAGACGAAATGAAAGTATATTAAAAAAAAGTGTAACTGATCACTTCATTAAAAGAAAAACAGCAGAAACAACTTTTTAAACACGCAAAAAAAATAAATTTTAGAAAAAACACTCTCCTCTTTCATTTTCATTTAAAAAAACAACACCAAATTTGGGGGCAATGATTCATTTCATTTATTACTGTAAATCTTGCCTCTCTTTTCCTTTTTTCAATGCCTAATAAACTTTTAAGAAAAAAATATATAGATATAAAAATCAATGATGCATTTTATCAGTAATTTTTTTCTCTTCCTCCGCCATTTTTTTTGAGGAGAAAAAGAAGTTGTATTTCTTTTTACTACGATTAATATTCTGTCAAATTTATACACACACACACACACATATAAATGGCACAAAATAAGCGTTCTCTTTTTTTTTTAAATTTTGTTGATTATCACTTAACTACCAAAAAAATAAAGTGGGCAAAAATAAATGGAAACTAAAAAGGTGGAAAGACGACCACGTAAAAACGTAGAAAATCAAAATCATTGACAACAAAAAAGGCAATCATCAATGGGCAAAATAAAAAGTTGTATTGGGGGGAAAAAGAAGGAAAGAAGATAACCGGAATCGATTCAAGGCCATGTTTAAGAAAGAAGACGTTAAAAAAAAGTGTTGTTTTTTAACGAGAAAAAATTTATATACAATTGTTAAGGGGGAAAAAAGTAAAAGATAGCGGCAAAAAAATGGGGAGTGTTTTCTGCTGCCTTTCTTTTTGCTTCTCACAAGGTTTTTTAAAAATGTTGCTGCTTTAAAACAAAAGTGTAAACAACTTTTTTTTTAAAAAGTTTAAAATAAAAGCGATGATGACAAAAATCAATAGAAAAAAGTGTAGTTAAATTGAAAAAAACTTGAAAAAGGAAGGATTTTAAATATCTCTTTGAAAACATGGAAAAATGATTAAAAATATGGAAGGATATCTTTGTGTCTATCTGAGCTCAGATAGTCTTTAACAAACAGATTTTTAGAAAAAGTTTCAACTTACGGCCATTATTTTAAAGGGGGGAGAAAAAAAAGACATTTTTCAAACACAGAAAAAAAAGTATACTAAAAAAATCTTTCTTTTTTTTTGCCTTTTTACAATTGTCATCGTAGTCACAGTCACAGCAGCATTACGCAGCCAGCAACAACTCCTCTGTTTTGTCTGCATTGAAAAAATTTTTGCGCGCTCTCCTTTTTTTCTGCCTTGCTGCATTCTTTTTTTTACCACCATTAAAAAGAATCGATCAATAGGAATCGATTCTTTTATTTTTAATATTTTTATTTCTATTCTTTTTCTTCGCGCAGCAGCAGCAGTCAAAGAAAAAAAAAGTCAGACAACATTGGTTGGATTTCTTCATATTGGACAAATAATAGATGAATGATGTGTACAAAGTGTATATGATGGGGCGAATCGCGCAGCAGAAAAAAAAAAAAAGATTTTTAAGAAAAAAGAAAAACGAGGACAGGTTTTTTATATATTTAATAGTTGATGAATATATAAATATATATATATATGTTTTTGAATTGAGCTCTGTGTCTCTCTCTCTCTCTTATAGTATTTCATCATCGTTTTTAGATTTTCTTTTCCATCAATGACAACTTTGACAACTACAATAACGAACGATAAAGGAGGGGGAAAAGGTACGACGACAAAGAAGAATGATAATGACTTTTTTTTGTGTGTATTTTTAAAAAAAAAACTAGGCGAGGGAAGAAAAAAAAATGAGAGAGGAGCTTACTTACTTTTTTTGAGAATCCATTTTGTTTAAAAAAATATTTCGAAACCACGCGACGACAAAAAGGCAAAAAAAAAAGAGAGAGAGAAAGAAAAAATTTAGTCAATTCGCTTGGATGTGCTTCAATGAGCTTACTGCTGCTGCTACTACTACTGCTGCTGCAGCTACGGCTGGTGCTTAAAATTTAGTTTTTATTACTACATTTTTCTTCCCTTTTTCCCTCTCTGCTTCTTTTTTTTGTTCTATACAATTGATGGTCGTTGTTGTCCTCGTCAGTGACTCCGACGACGACGACTACTACTACTATTGCTATAACAACTTTTAGTTTTGCTCGCTGCTCACGCCATTCGCTCTTTTTCATCGTCGTTTTTTGAATGACAAACGTTACCAAAGTAGCAACGGGGCATAGACAGCAGCCCCCCCCCCCACCTCCCGTCGTTATCGTCAAGTCAAAGCGCTGCCATTTTTTTTACGACAACTCGCCCTGACAACGCTGTGTTTCTCTCTCTCTCTCTCTTCTTCTCTTTTCTTTTACCCCCCGCTTTTGACTGTGACTTTGAATGTGTCGGGAAGCTGTATACTGAGTTTGTTGGGTGGTTGGTTGTTTGACTGACTGACTCCCCTTTCCTTTCCTTCAATCAATATCCCATTTGCATCATATTTTTCATCGTTGTCATTTTTATACATTTAAAAAAGAAGCAAATTTTGGATAAAAATTAAAGAGAAAAACGCCGCGAAAAAAATGATAATATTTTTCCCCCTATTACTTCTTTTTCCCTTCTTTTTACCCCCTGCAGCAGTTGTCAGCATTTTCTTCGTGGTTTTTAACACAGAAATTGCTATTTTCAAAAAAAATGTTTTTTAAATTTTAATTTTAAAATAGGATTTTTGAATTTTTTTTGCAAGGGTTACGAAAGAAGGTAGCAAAAAATTAGTCGCGGAAACACGTTTTTGTTGATTGTTATTATTTTTTGATAATTAATAATTTTAGGAGAAAATTTTTCAAATATAAACAACATTTTTGGCAATAATAATTTTTGGGTTTCTTTTTCGAGGGATTTGCTGAAAGGTAATAGTGCTAAAAAAAATGATTTTTGGTGCCAAAAACGCAGCTATAAAAAACAGTAAAATATTTTCATGGATTTAAAAAATACAAATTCTTACGGATTATCTTTATCAGATTTTTTGATAAATAACAAAAATACATTTTAAAATCCTCCCAAATTAATTTTAGCACAAAAACACCACGTTTTTTTTTGAAGAAAAAAAATAATTTAGAAAAAAGAAAAAAATACACGTCAACGCAATTTTTTCTCGATGTTTTTGTGCCAAAATTTTTTATATATTCAAAGCTCTCTCGCTTTTTTCCACTTAAAAAAAGTATGGGGGAAACAACGACGGCATTTTTCTATGTTTTTTTTTTCGATGGCACTCACGCCCCTTCTCTCTCTCTCTCTTGCTTGTTTTGCCAATTTTTCAAATAATTTTTTTTCTCTCTCTTCATGCCTTTAGGGCATTGACGTTAACTCTCTTTTTTTTACCACAAAAATAGAGCAAAAAAAAGTAGCATTCAAATCCAAAAAAAAAATAAGAAAAATAAATGTGTGACACAGCTGCTTTTTATTCTTCAATGATGCATAATATAAAAGTGGTAATCAATAATCCTGTTTTTATTCGCTCCCTTTTTTTTCATTTTGTTGATGCTTTTAAGTTTTTTTTTATTTTACTTTTTGCTGATGAACTACGATAGCAGAAAAAAAAAGTAAAGTGAATTAAATTAAATTGAAGAGAGAGAGAGAGGGAAAAAAAAGTATGACCCTTCTTTTGACGTGTGACGATGAAAAATAAATGTTTTAATACGCGTGATACTCTTTTTTTTAACTTAAGATATAATTTTTAGGCAAAACAAAAAAAATTATAGGGAAAAAGAAAAAGTAATATTTTTTGCCAATCTTTTTTTTTGAAAATTCCATATAATTTATTCTTCATGAATTCAAGATCTTTGAAAAAAATTTTTTAAAGTAAAACAAATTTTTCATTTTTTGGCTTAAAAAATGGTAACTTTTATTTAAAAGTGCTAATTTTGTTTTAAAACCTTTTTTTCCCCAACTACAGTAACCTGAGTAAAAGAATAATAAAAGTAAATTTATTATTTATTTTTATTATTAACTTTTCACAAAAGTACAGCTGAAAAATATTGTTTATATTTTGTTAATTTTAGAGTTATAATAAAAAAAAAGTTTCCCTGGTAACAGCCCAAAAAAGAAAAGAAAATTATTACTCAAAGTGTTTATTTTTCTGAGAAAAAATTACATAATAAATATAAGCAAGTATACTACGGTAATAAATATTGGTATCACTCAATGGCACTTTTTTTGAAAAAAAAACACAGGGATTGAATTAATAAAAAAAGAAAGAAAAATTGATGCACATTTATTTTTGCGAAACAAAAAAAAGGATAAAAAACAAATAAAATCATACGATTAATGAAATCATGAATATTCATTAAAACATTGGGGGAAAAAATTATGCATTTTATTGAACATGGAAAAAGTTGTTAGAAAAGTTTTCAAATCGCAGAAAAAAACGAGATAAAATAAAACAAAAATCAATTTTGAAAGCAAACAATAACCAAAAAAATGATTAATTTAAACAGCAGCAACAACAACCTTCAAATTCTACAGTAATCTTTAAATAACAAATAAAAAAATAGCCACGGTACTAATCTTTGTAAAAAATCTTTCATTTTTTGATTCATTAAATTTTTTTTTGTTTTACGCTATTCTAGAATTAATTCCATTTTTTTATTGTATTTTGCTTTTGTTTCCTCATTTTTGACATTTTTCTCTCTCTAAAATAAAATAAATTCATTTAAATATTATTTTCGAAAAATATTTGAAAAAGAGGGAAGACGGAGAAAAAATATGGATCAATTGCTTTAAATGTTTCTTTTTCTCTCCCTCTTTTTTCCTTCTCATATTTTTGCGACTGTTTTAAAAATGAAAATTCTTCAAACAGGCGCCAATTTTATAAAATGTCAATCTAAAAAGCTTTCAAATGTGAAAAATGATAAAAAAAAGAAAAGAATCGAGAAACAATGAAATATTTATTTTATATCTAAAAAAATAAAAATTTCTCTGTTTTTGCGCAAAAAATTTTTTCTCGTCTTTTAAAAAGTAGCAGCCGTTTTAAAAAAAAGTCACGCGGTTCTCGTTTTTTTTTGTGCCGTTTTATTTTTTGCCATTTTTCTTTAAAAGAAAAAATGGAAGAAAAATAGCCGATGGCTTTTTTTTGGCACATAAACATCAGTCAACGGATTCGGATTCCAACAAATAGCTTCAGTTTTTATTTTGGCATTTATCCAAAAATAGAAAAAGAAATGTATTTTTTGCAACAATTTTTATTTCTGCGGCGCTGCCCTTTTTTAGATGTTGTTATTCAACAAAAAAAATATTAGCCTTATTTTTTTTGCCGACGTCTTTCGTTAAATATATATGTTTTTGTTTGGTAAAAACAAATTTGCCCTTATCCCCCCCCCATATCTTTTAAAAAGATAGGCTTAAATGGCTTTTTTCAAAAACAAAAACTCAAACAACTTTTTTCTTCTTCCTTTTGCTTTCAGAATTCTGAGATAAAAAATGTTGCAGAAATTGAATTTGAAGCGCAACAAAAAGAAGCCTCCCTTTTTTCTTGCTTCTTTAAGAAAAAAAATATATACGAAACGTTAGGAAACGACGAGGATGGAAAAAAAAAGAAATTTGAAAGAAACAAAAAAAATATATATGTGTTTTTCTTTTTGCTTACTTTTTTTCTTTCATTGATTTTAAACACCATCAGTTTTTTTGTTCTGTTCCTTTTAAAAGCATTGTTTATATATTTGTTATATATATATATATATATAAAGAATGGATCGATAAACAGCATTTATTTAATTTAATAATCAAATATTTTTCAGAAATATGCTTAAATAAATGACGCAAAATATTCGGCGTCTAAGCTTTTCGCCGTTAATGTAATTTTCGTTATTATTGCATTATTATTATTATTTCTCGTAGTTTGCATCTATCAAAATTTTTCCCTGCTTTTTACTTACACATTTCTTTTGTTTAAAATAAATAAATAGATAGAGAGATGGCTGCCATGGCATCGGAACTTACATTAGTTGATTATTTTGCTGTAATTGGTTTGGATAAAAATATTGGATTAAGGGTATATATTAAAATATATATTTAATGGATATGGATTGGAATTATTGAAATACAATAAATTTGTTTTTTAGCTTGATCCATCTTTGGAAGTTTTAGCCGAATTATCTGGGACTTCTGGGGCGAATGAAAGGTTGCCGCCATTGGAGCGAACATATGAAGCAAAAATTTTGGCGCATTTTCCAGAAAAGCGTCGGGGACATCCATTTTTGCATGAAATTTCTTCTGTAAGCTTTTTTCCATCCTTTTTTTTATCCCTTTACCAATTGTTTATTTCTTTTACAGTTATGCATGCCAAAAGGTTTAAAATTTTATACTGAAAAGAATGTTCCAATGCTTCCACATTTTCATTCATTTGTTGTAATTAAAGGTAACAGTAATAATACATAAATGTATGATACAAATACAATAAAATATATTTTAGAAGATGGAACACGTGTAAATGGTTGTGCTTTAACAATTTATGAAGAAGTTAAAGATGAATTAATTCGGCAGACAATGTTTGATTTACAGATGGAACATGTGAAAGAAATTTCAGCTGTCCCTACACCTTCACGAGGAGGAGGTGGAGGAGGTGAAAAAAGTTCTTCGCCTTTAATGTCATCAAATTATGATTCTCGAATTCGACAACAACCTGGCACAATCTCCTCGGTATCATATCTATCTTTTTTTATCAACGAAAATAATAAAACATACTTCTGTAGGGAAATCATACAATGCCACGGCATATCTCAGCAAAAAAGAATCGATCCAAGAGAATCTCATATTATGATAATATTTCAAAGCCAATATTTGTTGCAAAATGTTTATGCGTTTTAACTCGAATTCCAATGGTTTTTACCTCTGAAAAAATTCTACGAACAATTGCAGATATAATTTCAAAGAATCATGCAATTCTTCCAATTCCATTGGAAAGTTTTATATATTGGATTTTGCATGAAGTGCCATTACCCGTACATGGCACAACCTTTCAATTAAATTATAATTCCATTGATTTAATTGTTATTCGACCACATCTTTATGAGCTACCGTATTTTGATTATCCCCTTCAACAAATGTTTAATTATATTTCAATTGAAAAATTTTTAAAACTTTTTACATGTTTTATGCTTGAACATCAAATTTTGTTATGCTCAAAATATATGGATCGTTTGATGCTTATCGCAGAATCTCTTTCAACCCTAGTTTTTCCATTTCGATGGCAACTTACTTATGTCCCAATTCTTCCATATTCTCAATTAAAATTTATTGAAGCTCCAGTTCCATATTTGATGGGATTATGTTATGATGATTTTATTCCAGATCAAATTTATCAATCAAATGTTTGTATCTTAGATATTGATACAGGAAAACTTGATTTGTAAGTTAAATATAGTAGTCTGAAATATTGCATCACTTTTTCGTTATGGGAATCTCGAAATATTGCATTTTCTATTTTTTAGCCCGGAAGATGTTCCACAATTTCCAAAATATCGACAAGTCTCTGATGAAATTCATAAAATTATTACACATTGTCAAGAATCTTTTGCAAAACAAAAACGGCAACAAAATTTTGAAGCAACAATAAATAATTCAGAATCTTCAATTCCTCCAATTCCAAAAGTTGTTATGAGAAAAAAGGTTGGAAATAAAAGGGATGATTTATGGTCGATGAAAAGGATGTCTCGATCATTTGATAATCATGATTCTTTGAAAGCTGCAGAAGATGTTTATCGACATCAAAGGGAGCAAGAACAACAAGCGGCGGCAGCTTTAGTGTTACAGGAAGATGATGATAATCGAAATAGTAATAGTCCCGCGAGGATGACCGATGATGATGGATATGAAACAGCTTCACAGAGTCCGATATCTGCAGAAACGCAGGTGTATTTTCAGGTATGTAATTTTTGTTCACAGTAAATTTGTTTAGCTACAGTATGCAAACAAAGGGTTTTTAATTTGATGCCACGGGCTCATTGGGTGTTCGGTAGAGACGGATTTTGAGTTTAAGGGATGGGATATGGTTATTTTTACTCCCAAACCACTCTAAAATCATTAAAAAATGATTTGGGAGATGTCGGGCCCGAAAATCGAAATTTCGAAATTTCCGATATTTTTCACAGGGGGGACCAAGACAAAAATTTTTTAATAAAATTTTTGAGAAAATTTTTCTTTGCTTTAAAATCATCAAAATATGTCCGAAATAATATAATAACACTATAAAAACCATTTAAATGATACAAAACAATCAAATATTGAAGATATATCATTTCAATGATGTTGGGGGTATTGTGAAAAAATTTTCGTCAAGAAAAAAAATTTTTTGTGCTTATCTTCGACTTTGATATGATTGGATATAACTAAATCGAGATCAGGGAGTTTAATTAAAGCATTTTCAGGCGTTTAAACTCATTTCTAATTATAGCTTTTGCTCTTGGTGGCTTTTACAGGCGTATTTTGAGCTAAAAAGGAGGGATCGTTGTCTTCCCGATAAGATAGAAGCATGATTTTTATTTTTAAATGATCACTAGGTTATTTATAAAAAAATTACAAAAGCTTTTTATTGCCGGGTGAATATTTCTCATTTGCCAGGTATTTGAAAATTTCCGTTGTTTATACCCCAACATCGTTGAAAGGAGGGAACGCATGCAAAACAGATATCCAGATAATTCCTGTTGTTTTTTTTTTGATTGTCACAACAATATAAAAAAAATTACAAAGGCTTTTGAGTATATCTTATCGGGAACCCGAAAATTTTTGGACTTATGTTACATCTATAGGTAAGATGGACACTTTAGTCGGTGGGAGGATTTTTTTTTGTTTTTGAGATTTAACCAAATCTTTACATATTTTCGTGTAGCCAACAATATTTCCAACAAACATGTTGTCTTGGGTTTTGTTTAAAAGACCTAGTATCCATTTGCCGAGCAAAAAAGTGCCAAAAAACGGCATTTTATGCAAATTTCGTTTTTTGGACCTGACAACCCCAAAATATGATATGAAAACCCCTAATATCATTTTTTTATGGTTTTTAGGTGTGTTTTATCTAATTTTAAGATGGCGCCCCTACCGTACAATTTTGGCCCCAAAATGAGCCCGGCATATGCCGTATAAAAAAAGTTTTCTTTACCACTGTTAATTTGATTTAAGCCCATTTGTTCACTGTAATCCAATATTTGATCACTAATCAAAAAATGTGTTACTATCATTCATTCATTCATTACCTTCAAGATCTTTTTACCCTACAGTAATCCCAAAATTTTAGGGTCTTCGCTTAAATCATGCCGTTCGAGATCTACTTTTAAATCATTTTGCTTGTTTATTTTATTCTTATGAAAGTTTTGTAATTAGTGAACAATCATCTCAACAACCTCGAGATTCTGTAGCAAATTTTGATAAAGCTTCATTCCTTTCTGATCAACCGGATAGCTTTCTTCCATTTTTGGCAGCATTTCTTGAAACACAAATGTTTGCCTCTTTTATTGATTCAAAAATTCTTTCCCATCTTCAATCAGATATTGATGAAAATGTTGTAATTTTTGATTCAAAAATTAAACAAGTTCGAGAAAAATTAGCTGCTTTAAAAGTTCAAACTCCAACGATTGAAAAACCTGCTGATATTATGATTAATGGTACTTTAAAATAATAAACTCCTTATTGTCAATAAATATTTGTTTTTTTAGAAGAGCCACAACTATTAAGTCCAAGCATGCCAACAATGCATATGGATTATGAAGTTCGACAGCCACATATTCTTCCGGGAACAGCAATTCGAAATTATGGTGGATTCTTTCCAGAAATTGATCGAAGATTATTTGAACCGATTATTCTTTCATCTGCAACACATTCTCCATGGAAGCAACAAAAACAGCGACAAAGAAATAATAGTTTATTGGATGATTTGCCATCAGGAAATAATACCCCAAAACATACACCGAAGAAGAGAGGCGCCGCAGATGATCCAACCCGATCCCAAGCACATTGGAAATTTGTTGAACAACTTTTAAAAGAAACTAAAAGTAAGTTCAAAAATACTGTAGCAAATATTAGAATTGAAATAATTTTTGAAAAAAGCTTAACTGTATAAATATAAAATTTAAGCAACAAATAACAAAAAGTTTTATTGCTAAAAAGATTAATGTTTATAAGGCATTTTTAATACCCTGTTAAAAAATTTCGGAATTTTAATAGATCATTAATTAATTAAAAGCATTTTTGATTACTGTATTTTGTAAAAAATATAAATGAATAATTTTGTTTAAAATTTTATTTTAGCAAAAACCAAACGAATGTTAGTAATGAAAATGGGAAAAGAAGCTGTCCATCTTGGACACAATGATCTTGGAGTTACGGGTGTGGAAGAGAATACACTTGTAGCCGGATTCTGTGATTTATTGGAACGTGTTTGGGCACATGGCTTAAAAAAGAAGCATGGAAAATCAGCTCTTTGGACGCATGTTTTATCACATCAAGAACGGGAAAAATATCCCCATTCAACTCGATCAATTGAACAATCATCAAATTTAACACCAGGTTTGTTTGTTTTTAGCACCCCCCCCCCCCTTCCTTTAGATTCATACTGTAATATTTTGGTGAAATATATATTTTATTTCCTTTTTCTATCTTACTTTGATGGAATATATTTATTTATTCATTTTTTCTATCCATGTAAAAATGTTTTTATATAATTAATTATAATTATTATTAATCGAGACTATCCTAAAATTATTACATTTATTTATTTTTTTCTTTCTTTTTTTCCAGCACTCATGTGGATTGTTTTTCGAAAACGAATGGAATGTAAGCGATCATTTAAAAAAACAAGTTTAAAGCTGCGCTTATTTTTGAAAAATCTTTTTTTTTGTTGCAAAAAAAATATGCTTAAAGTTTTTATATATTTTTTTTCGGTGTTGTCGGTGTAGTTGTAAAAATTCCCTTTGTGCAAATTTTTGAGGAAACATATATATTTAGTTGTGTTTGTGATTGTTTAAGAAGCTTTAAATATTTTTTATTATTTCTCTAGAATTTTTACCTGTGCCAAAGCAAGAAATTGATGCTTTTGAAAAAGCAGTTGTTGATTCTTCATCTGCTGCTTCGGATGCCCCTACAGTATCTCGAAATTCTTCGGGTGGTTTAACTGAATTAATTGAATCCCTTCGACAACTTTCAAAACCTCTTGAAGGTCCATCTTCTTTGACCCCTTCAACAACAACAATTTCTGGTGGGGGGATTGATCCAACAATTGATGATTCTTCATGGTCAAAATCTTTTCTTAAAGCTGCAAATTTTATCGCCGATAAACTTGCCCAACCTGAAGAAGATTTAAATGATTCAACAGGATTAATAGAAAATAACAATGATGAACACAACTATCGTAATCCTCGAGCTCGTCGAGAGCCTGGAAGACCGTTACCTCGAAGTTCATCTGTAACAAGATTTGCTTCATGGGCATCCTCCCGAATTCGAGAAGCTACAGCACCTGTACCAACAAACAATGCTGCTGCAATAAATCCTCCTCGTCGAGAGCCCCAAAAAGATGTCAATGGAAATCCCACTTCAACTTCTGACGCAATTCTTCCACCCCCTGGAAATCCAAGTCGTTCTCGAGTATCTGATATTTCTCGACCCCCAATAATTAAAAGAGGAATGCATAAATCTTCATCCGTTAGTGGTTAGTTAAAGTTATAATATTGTATTGTAAATATAATACTTTTGGAGTGGTATACTGTAGTATTAACAAGTATTATAACAACACTAACCTTTTTTTACTTCACATTAACCGTTAATCACTGGCTTATCTGTGTGTTTATTTGTTTGTTGCACTTTTAACATTCTGGTATTAATTTTATGAGCATTGATGATGTCATTTTCTAATACGTTAGAAGGATTAAAATTATGCAAATTAACTGTCGCTTTTTTGTTTGACTTGTACTAATTCTTCGTTGATTTTTTGAACCAAATACAATTTTTTTCCAACATCAAAATGCGGCGTTGGCAAAAATGTGTTGGCTTAAAAATTTTAGACATTTCACATTTTTCTGTTTTCTAAAGCTTTTATTTAACATGGGTTTTTTTTGATTTTGTTTTGTTTGCGACTAACAAAAATTTTGCTTATTTATTTTGTAATAACTTAATTTATGCAGCTGCTGCTTTTTTGTGGCTTTGGGCTTTCATATATCCACGTTTATATATCTTTTTTTTGTATCATGTAAATTGGTTTAGATTTTGCACCACATTGGAGTCATGATTCTTCTTCATCTGTGCCGTCCTCATCCGCTTCCTCCGTTGTTAATGCCCCAACAACTCCATATCCGCCATCAACAAGAAATTCAAGGCCCAAAACAGGGCATGAAAGAAAGCGTTCACTTTCACGGCCTCGAAGTCCCATTGAACATGATAAACATTTAAGTCCTCTTCCAACTCATATTGCATATGATTTAAAGTTTGTTTCTTTTTTAAACAATTCTTTGAAGGATTCTAAATTATGCAAATTTAGATCTGTAATGGAAATGAGTGAAATAAAAACAGATATTGGATGTGCACGAGCTTTTGTTCGATTATCTCTTGAACGGAAACTTTTGCATAAACATTTAAAAACAATCTTCTCAAATGAACATTTGCTACAGTAAGCTCTCTTTTTTGAATTTGCAACTTTAACTGTAACATATTTTCGCTGCAGGACGTTTACCTTCTTTCTACAGTATTCTAATCCTAAAATTTTTAGAAAACTTTATAAAAGATATGCATTTTTGAGAAGTGAAGAAGAACGGGAACAATTTTTATTTCATATTTTATCTTTAAATGCCGTAGATTTTTCATGTTTTACGCATACTTTTATTGCAACAAAAATGCAATATGAAGTTATGGTGGTTGCAGGAATCGATCGATTTGCATCAGCTTCAATTTGGATAATGATTACAGGGTCATTGGGAAATACATCTGTTATCAATTTACCAGTTAATAGTTTACAATTTACTTTTGATGTATGTTTTTTTTGAAAAATTTTGAATCGAAATAGTAATGGTTAAAATTTTAGCATAAAAATTTGGGAGTACTTTCAACGCTGAGAATTGGTCATACTTTACACCAAAAATCTTCAAATCCAACAAAGTGGTATTTAGATTATGTAAGTTTACCCGATGTGTACTGTATATTAAACATTTTGGTTTACTGTAATTATTGCATCATTCTTATGCAAACATACTTTTTCAGATAATTGTTCGAAATAATATTACTGCTCAAACATTCCGTTTTAATTGTGGTCGATGGTTTGGTCGAGGAGTTGATGATGGAGCATTGGAGAGGTTGCTCGTTGCAGAAGTGCTTCCACGAGAATCCCCAAAATCTGATGGAACTTCTTCAACCACAAATCCGCAGCAATCAACTTTATCAATTTTTGGTGGATTAATAAGTCGCCCAGAATCTCCAATCTCAGGAATTTTTACCGGTGGTTCCTTGGCCTCCCAAAAAGCTCAATCGGTTTTACATTATTCAACCCAAAGTTTAGCCAGACGCCGACGATCTCCTTCAGTTACGAGGAATCCAGATTCTGATGGAAATAATCCAAGAATTAGTGAACTTCATCATCAACTTGGTGTTGCTGTAAATGCATTAATGAAACACTTTTTAGCAGAACAAAATTATGGCGGTGCACAATTGACTCCATTACTCTGCGGTGAAAATGGTCTCGTTTCAGTGCTTGAAAGAGTATTTTCTTTGGGAAGAAAGGAAGGCCTGTATAGTTTATTTCAAAAACAATATCCATGGGATTATGTTGGTAAGTTATTTTTATGCTATTAAATTTACTTTTTCGCCCCGAGATCACTTGAATTACTGTAATTTTGTAACTTTGACTTTTATTGATTTTTTTGCTGCAAAAATTAATGGGAACTAATTCAAAAAATCATGATCGTAGCAAAAAATTCTGTTTCTTATCAAAATTAAATTCCCTCCCAATTTTTTTTGCAAAAATGAGTCATTTAATTTTTTTAAAAACACTTAAAAAGACATTTTTAACATTCCACTCAACTAAACAAATTCATCTTTTATATTCCTTTCAACTTTCTATATAATTGACCTCTCTCACTCGAATTTTTTAGAAGCAGTCTTTAATTGGTTTGCAAACTTTTTTCGTCATGGTGAATCCAATCGAATTAGTAAAGAGCAGAGATCCCTCATAATATTTGCATATCAACTTGTTCGAAAAATTAAAGATAATAATGCCGTTGGAAAAGAAGGAAAATTTCATGTTTTTATTCTTTTAACTTTAAGGTTAGCTTTTATGCATTTATTAAATCTCTTATTAATCCATTTTTCAGAGATCATATTCTTTCAAGTTTATTACCTTTAATGGTTTGGACCCCCCTTACAACAAATATGTATCATGAAGATGCATTTCTTCGACAATCAAATCATACTTCTTATTTATCAAAACTTATTGCCTCACTTAATGAATTTAATTTTACACTTGAAAAATCTTTAACATATGGAATTGACATGTAACAACAACATTTATTTCATGTTTCTTCAATTCACAATTATCTTTGAAGAAAAAAAATTCAATCACAAAAAAAACTTCCGTGCATCAAAAATAAAATTCGGATGAAAAAACTTTATTTTTTGCCTTCCATTTTTGAAAGAGGTGCGGCGCCACTCATTCTTTTCCATCTCATCAATTCTCCAATTCTCTAACATTCAATATTCAACATTCAACACTCGACCTGATCTTGATGGAAGATAGCAGCAAAAAAAAGCAACAACCGAAAAAGGAAGAAGAAGAAAAAACTCATTGTTTTGTTTTTGCTTCTTCCACTCCCAAAAAAAAGTGTTGCGTTCCATATTTTTTTAAATGTTGGAAATCCACGTGCCATTTGTTTCTCTCCCCCCCTTTTTTAAAAATATTATTCTTCTTTTTTTGTTCTTTCATTTACGGGTTCTCTCTCTTTTTAAAAAAAAATTGTAACAGTTTCTTTCTTTCATTCATGCTATTGATTAATCTTAAATCAAAAAAACCATAAATCCTCGTTAACAGAAATCAGTGATAGATTCTTAAATAATTATGCAAATTTTTATTATAATTTTTTTTTCGCGTTAAATAAAAATATATATTTTACTTTGATCGAAGAAGTTTGAATGTTGTAAAAATCGTTGAATATCGTAAATTTGTTTTTTTATATCATTTGTTTTGTGCTTTGTTGTCTGTTATATATTATCTATCTTTCTTTAAGGGTTAAATCGAAGAAGTCCCGTTCTTTTCTAACATCAAAATTCACCAATTTTAAAATCAAATGCAATCAGCACCTGATATTCATGGAACTTTGCCGAAAGTTACTTCTGCAATATTTTATGGAATTTCATCAATATTAATAGTATTTGTTAATAAAATTCTCCTAACAAATTTACGATTTCCTTCATTTATATGGGTTGGCACGGGACAGATGGCTGCAACGGTGGTGATATTATTTGTTGCAGAACAGCTTAAAATTATTTCTTTTCCAAGACTTGATCGATCAACTCCAAGAAAGGTTTACCACTTTTCGGCATTTTTTGTATAATTTTTAAATGAATATTTCAGATTTTTCCATTGCCATTATTTTTCGTGCTGAATTTGGTGTCCGGACTCGGAGGAACGCAAAAAATTAATTTACCAATGTTTACTGTACTTCGTCGATTCTCAATATTACTAACCATGGTTTTTGAGTTTTTTATTCTTAGAGTTCAACCGCCATTTGCTGTAAAAGTTAGCGTATTTTTAATGATTTTTGGTTCATTTGTGGCTGCATTGTAAGTTATTTTTTGGAAATTGAAAGAGATT
Source organism: Panagrolaimus superbus (assembly GCA_964035985.1). Lineage (NCBI taxonomy): Eukaryota > Metazoa > Nematoda > Chromadorea > Rhabditida > Panagrolaimidae > Panagrolaimus > Panagrolaimus superbus. The sequence goes on from OZ038359.1 coordinate 8,515,066, forward strand.
TCATATATCCTTCGATCTATCAAAATACGGATGGAAATGTATAAAATCTTCCCTCCCTTTGTTGCTTTCAATTTTATTAACCTTTTTATTATAGATATGATTTATCATTTGATGGATACGGTTATACACTTATTATGATTAACAACGTTTTTACGGCTGCAAATGGTGTCTTTGTAAAAAAGACTTTACAAGCAAAAGAACTTGGAAAATGGGGCCTTTTATATTACAATTCATTATTTATGTTGCCACCACTTTTATTAATTTGTGCCTTCTCAGATGATACAGAAAAAGTGCGAGAATTTGTTGCTGAAGGAAATATGACTTCATCGGTCACCCTATGCTTCATACTGTCATGTATTTGTGGATTTATTCTTAATTATTCTTTGGTTACATGTACAAATTATAATTCTGCTTTAACGACAACATGTGTGGGACCAATCAAAAATTTATTTGTTACATATGCAGGAATGTTTTCAAGTGGAGATTATATATTTAGTTGGGCAAATTTTCTTGGAGTTAATATTAGTGTTTTGGGATCAATCTTATATACATATGTTACATTTCGAACAAAATCTCCTCCACTTGATAAAACTAGATTAATTACCGTAACTCCAGTGGAAAAAAGAAGTTTGCTTCCATCGTAACTTCAAATTTTTTCGTATTATTTCAAAGCTTTATTTTTTGTACTCACTTTTTTTTTATTAACCAAAGTATTCACTTCTTCTTTTAATACCGTTATATATTTATTAACTTATTTTTTTCAAAGAGAAAAAACCAAAACCAAATAATTTATTCAAAAAAAAAAACTTCACTTGCCTTAGCGATATTGTTTAACTTTTCTTCGTTGCCTTTTATTGTAACTGTGATATTGTTAATTTATTATTATTTTCTTTTCTTTTTTGTATTGTGTGTGCAATTTACCGGTTGTAATCTCAAAAACTAATAACAAAAGTATAAATAAACTTTTACAAATATATTATACTTTTTGTATTTTTGCAAAAACAGGAATTTTTTTAGATCGAATTGTGAATAAAATATCTTAGTCTAACTTCTAAGATTCTTAGAATATATGTTTCACAAATTTTAGGTCTGTTTAAATGTTGAAAACTTGAAACAACCTTATTTGAACGGATGGAAAAAGGCGTAGTAAATGCTATTGTCTATTTGATAAAGTAAATGAGGAAAAAAGGACAAGAATCGGAGTTAAATAGTAATTAATAAACATTCAAAAGATACGGTAGAAAAACAAATTGTTGCAACGTCTAACATGTATGTTTTTTGTACAATGTACGCGCTTTCCCTTTTATCCTTTAAGGGAACACTTTGACAACACAAAAAATTGTCATGTTCTTTGTGAAAAAATTCAGCGCTGTTCCATGTTGTGAAACATTCTACTTTTTAAACGTGTTTTGATTACTTTTATATTCTTTTATTTTTAATTTATCTATCAATTTTAGCTTTAAAACAAATATGGTATGTGTTCCATGCATTATTCTTCCAGTTTTATTAGGACTTTATCTTCGATTTATTCAACCTTTTATATTACGCTATATTCCAGAAGGATGGAAAGAAAAATTTGATGCATATCTTTATCCAACATGTCCAATTAAAAGACCACAACCTGTAAAAACTACTGATAAGAATGAAACTGAAAAAGAAAATGTAGAGCCACAAGAAGTAAATGATTCAGCAGAAGCAGCAACGTGTTGTAAGAAAGATGATTGAAGAACATTGCTTGTCTTTTGTGAGTTGTTTATCGTATATATTTAACTTTGTATAATGGTTGTAATAGATTTTTATAAATTAAATTTAACTTTTAATGATTAAACTTTAAATAACTCTCAAATTTTAATATAAAACAGACCAATCAACGACATATCAAAGCTTATAGATTTATATCAATTTTCAACAGGATTAACTTTAATTTTCATTCCATTTGTATGTGTTTTAAAGATTTGATATTTGAAAGAAACCGACATTATCCATGCTTTTTCATTTCCATAAATTACATGATAATGACCACTTTTTGGTACTGTCCATTTCCAGTAATCCAGTGTTGGAAGTCCTGGTCGTTCACAACCGGCAAAGCTATAAAAATTCAATAATTTATAAATTTCATCAACAGTTCATTAAATGTTTTGATTGTTGGCCTTTTTCACAAATCAATTGGTTAAAAAGCGTTCTAAAATTTGTTATAATTTGCATATCTTTTGTTTGTCAAACAGTTTGCAAACTGTGTTGTGTAAATGAAAATTTAGGCTGCCGATCACTTAATTTCCCGATTCAGAGTCAAAGACCTGGCTCTGGGAACTCAAGTAACAATGCCGGAGGAGTTAGAGCAATTACTGAAAATCCTGGTGATCCCGGTCATAATGATTTTGTTTTTAGAGTTAAAAATACTATTATTGATAGAACTGTGGAGGATAAAATGATTTGGTCTCATGATGTAAAATAGGATTGCCGTCCTCCTGAAATTCGGGGATTCCTCGTCCCCGATTTTTTCGAATTTCGGGGAGTAAAACGCGAGCTTCGAGCCATAATTATTCAAATTGTTTGATTGTTTTTTTTGTTGTAATATTAAAAACCAGTACTACCTTTCTTCCATTTCTTCCAAATCGGTTTCCAACTTTGTAATTCTCTTTTTTTCTTTCTGATAAAAAATATTCATTGTAAATTCTTGTTCATGTTTCATAAAAAATTCAATTTTTTCATCTTCTTCCAATTTGAAAGTATGTACAACAAAACCTCCCGCTGGAATTATCACTTCATCAAGAAGCATTTCATCAAGAGATAATTCAGCTTTTGGAATTTGAATAATACATGGCTTTGGAGATTTTATCAGAAGATCTTGTCGAATTCCTCCATATAAAAATGGTAAAGATTCTTGAGGGATTGATGCCGATAATTGATTTCTTAAATCTCCACCTAATAACTGGATTTTTTTCTAAAAAAAAAGTGAAAGTGATTGATTGAGCTTTTTAATCTTGTGAAAAAATTCAAATTTTTCCAAATTTGTATGTCATGAAAAATTACGGTACTTGATTTACATAATTTATTATGTTTAACTATTTTTTTGAGATTACGGTAATATATATATATATGTATAAACTTACACGATATTCTGTTGGAATAAAAGCTGAACATGCATTCCATAAAACACTCATAAATGTTGGAGTATTTACAATAAAAATTTGTGAAATTAAATATGGATATTGTTCAATTAAAGTACCCCAAAGGATACGGTAGGGACCTAAAAATATAATTATATTTAATCAAAAGCTATTTTTTTACAGGGATTTTATTCAAATAAAAAAACACATACCACTGATAAAACTGATTAAATTTGATTGAAAATTAAGGCCTTCCAAATCAATTATCATTACCGCCGAAGACATTCTTCGATCTTTTTTTTCTTGTTCATTAATTTTTTTCATTACTTTTTCCATTGATCGAAATCGATTTAGCATGAATGCCGTGGACCGAATTGTTTTCATCATTGTTTGTAAATCAAATTTACCAGATTGCTCCAAAAGTAGCACACGATTATCTTCTTGACTTATCTAAAAAATTATTCTATTATTTCTGAGGATTACGGTAACTCTATTTCAACAAAAATATACCCGTCCAAAGATATTTAATGGGGCATATTCATCAGCTGCTTCATCAATTCCATCACTTTCATCAAAGCATTCAATATTATCCAAATCTAAGATTTCACGTATTCTTAAACTTCGAACAAATTTTTTTGCTGCTAAATTTATATCTCCTTCATAAGCGTATATCCATCGAAGAAGATTAAATGGATTTGAGCAATATGTTGAAACTTTTAAACTTTCTTCAATCTTTGAAGCTGTTTTTGAATGAATTTCATGAAGCCAGGCCTCTTCTTCAGAACTTAAAATCCATTCAGACCACATATTTTTGACAGACATTTATTTAAATAAATAACTAATTATTTATAAAAAATGAACTGAAAGCTGTTAAATTAAAACAAAAATGAGTGATAAAATTTTAGATTTTTGAAAAGAACTCAAAAAGCCAGTTTTTTTATGGAATCAAATTCTGCCCTTTTTTTTCTGATGTCGGATTTTGATAAGAGAGAAAGGAAAAAGAAGGCGAAACAAGAAAAACCTCTTATTTAATTTAAAAGTGAAAATCCTTTACGGATAAAAATTAACTTAATTTTTTGATTTAAAAAAACTATAATGAAATAGATTTTTTTATTATGTAAATCAATAATAAATCTGATTAAACACATTTGCAGCTACAAAGAAAAAGATAAAAACAAAATTTTAAAAGTTCTTTTTTTTACTATTATTTTTTTGAATTCTGATACCAATCATAGAGTTTGAAAAAATACATTAATTTTAAATGGAATTGATTTTCGCAGATACAATTAATTGGTGTTGATCAGTGTTATTGCGCCCCAATACTGGCACCGCTTTCGGCGGCTTCTTTTGATCTTTTCAAAAGGTCTTCATCGTCCGTCACCGATGGCACGATAATACTGGCGTTGATGAACTTTTGAATCCAAATTTACAAAATTTTTTTTTTGCAAAATCTCCATTTTCAGTTAATGAAAATTTATCGAATAACATGATAATACAGACATTATTATCAAACTTTTAAAATTACAACTGTAAAATGAAATCTTAAAAATGCAAAATTTATATTGTTTTCGTAATTTTGGGGTTTTTTAAATAGCTTATCACTAATATGCATGCAAGCTATTAGTGATAAGCTATTGGACAAATATTTACGTATTCTAAACTTAAACTCATTACTTTTCATTTAAAATTTGACCATATGGTTTTTATTTTAAACCATCTGTTGTTTTTGTCCATGAGTTTTCCATCACTATTTTTTTTCTGTTTTTTAGCACTGATTTAAAGATAAACTTTCTTTCCTTTGTTTTTTTTTTCTTCCCCACTCAATCAGTCATTTTTCCATTCCCCCCTTTTTTTTACTAACATTAAATTCAAGCTATTTTTCTTTCATCGTGGGCGTTACGGCAATTCAATAAAAGAAGCCGGGATATAATAATGCCAAAGAATAAGAGAAAGAAAGAGATATCTTACATTTTATTTTTCTGTTTTGTGTTGATTTAAACAAAAACAGCCGCTGCTATATTTTTTTAAGCAATGAAAAAAATGTCTTCTTCCTTCCTTCCTTCCTTTGCCCGATTGTTCCGTTTGGCTGTTACCTTTTCCTTCCTTTTAGATATCCGAGAGATTTGTTAAATAATCTCTTCAAGCTTAAGCTTACCTTAGTTTTTGAATAATATTCACTGCTGTTTTTTAGATTAAAGTTTTGCGCCATTTCTTTTCCCTTCGGTCACTATATCTCTATTACTTTTTTTAGCTATTAATTTTTGTTTAAATTCGCTTTTATTTTTTAGCATTTCCATCCCAAAAAGCTCAAACCTTGGTCGTTGAAGTCGTTTCTTTCTTTTAAAAATGACTAGTCATCTTTCACCTTTACCACAATATCTTCTTCCACAGTAAGTTTAAATTGATTTATTATAAAAACACTTTTTTGGGCTTTAAAATCTGAAATCTGAAAAAAATAAACTTAAAACAATAGCGTTTTTTTAAAAATTTTTTTACTATAAACAAAAGAAAAAAAGCTTCTTTCGAGTTTTTTTTTCACGTTTTTTCTTGGGTCGTCGATGATCAGCTTCTTGGCCCCAGGGCGATCCGAAGGATCGTCTGGGGCAATTTGGGTTCGGTTCCCAGAACGGCACACGATCCCGAGCTTTAAATGCAAATCCTGACTTCATTTTTTATTTTTTCACTTTTTTGTAACTTGGGATCTGTTTCTGGGCCACCCGTGAAGAATCCCTGAAAAAATTTTAAAAAAATATCGGGTGCTTACAAAATGGCAGCACATTCTTTGTCACAAAAATTGTGCTGATGTCTCTCCGTTTGTTCGTTCGTTCGTATGTCACAAAATATGCAACAATTTTTGGATGACATTTTGCCAAAGATTTTCTTTTGAAAAATTTTTTAAAAATGAAATAAAAATTTGGCTCGTGGGATTTAACGTTTTTCCGGGCAAAAATATATGGGGAATCCGAATATGGTAATTTTTGGACCCAGTAATAAATAGTTGTGGTAAAAATGGGGGTAGTACGGTAGAAAAATTTATTTTTTGGGATTTAACGTTTTTAGGGGTAAAAAAATATGGGGAGTCCGAATATGGTAATTTTTGGACCCAGTAATAAATAATTGTGGTAAAAAGGGGGGTAGTACTGTAGAAAAATTTATTTTTCCGGGGTAAAAAAATATGGGGAGTCCGAATATAGTACTTTTTTGACCCGGAAAAAAATAGTTGCGGTAAAAAATGAGTTAGTACTGTAGAAAAATTTGTTTTTCGAGATTTATATTTTTTCGGGGTAAAAAAATATGTGGAATTATTTTAAATTTTAACTAATTCAGTAATTAATTTTTGTAGATTAATAATTAATTGGGATAAAAGGGGGGGGGGGGGGGGAGTACTGTATAAACATTTATTTTTGGAAGTTTAGATTTTTTGTGTGTAAAAAGATTAGGGGAATTCGAATATGGAGTCCATTTCGAAGCTTAATGTTTCCACTAACAAATCTTTTTCCGTTTTAACAGGTATTCAGACGTTTCCCCGACCGATATTTCCCCGACTTTGCATTTCACTGACTAGACATTTCCCCGACCAAGACTTACGTATCCTCGACTGAATCGCAAAACATTTCCCCGACTTTAAAAATTTTTAAAAAGTAAAACACTTTTTTACTAAAGAAGTACCCCGATAAATTGTGTCTTTTTTAAAAATATTATACAAAGTTAGGTTACTGTAAGTTTTTGAAGCTGTTAGTTATTCTTAGACAATAATATAAATCGCTTAGTTTCTGTTATGCTACGCTACTCCATCTAAGGCATGGGCTCTTAGGGTTTGCTCAGGGTTTCTTAGGGTTTCTTAGGGATTCTCAGGGATTCTCAGCGTTTCCTCATGGTTTCTTAGGGTTTCTTAGTCAAAATGCTACCCCGTTTTAAGCTTCCATAACATACGAAGCAACTTTTTTTAATCAAAAAAAATAAAAGATAAATGAAATTCTGAAAATGATGCATATCAAAGATATCAATAAAAGTTGAGAAATCGCTTAAAAAAACATGCAAAATTACAAAACAGGTGAATTTGGGTTTAACGGATCCAGTAAAAGTAGTGAAATCTTTTTTTCTTAAAAAGATGACAATTTGTGTTATGAATCTGGAAGCAATAAAAGCAGGGAAATCAAAAATTAATTAATCTTTTTTTGTATCAAACCCAAATTTCGTGCTTTTTATTTCGTTCGGATAATCTGTTTGTTTTTAGCATTACTATTTTTATGGCTTAAATACCGTATTTTTCTGTAAATTAGAAAAAGATTACTGCTTTGACCGTTTACGCGCTAAAAATTGATAAATTAACTTTTTAAGGTAACCCGCCTATAAACATAGTATGCTAACATATGTGCACACAAAAACTGCAAAATTGTCCATTGGATAAGCCTAAGCCTAAGTCATAACTGACGACCACAAAATTGTTGAATTTTAACTATAATGTTATTTTTTTGCTCAACCATAAATATACTAATTACAGTCGTATTTTTTTACTCAGGCTAGATCCTACCTCATTATTCTAGCCGATGGGTCTAAGCCCTGAGCCATCATAGGAGGCGCCCGTAGCCCCTTAGGAAATTCGGTGGCGTATAGAAATAATTTTGTGGAGCAAGAAAGATGGCTAAAAATCAGTAGTTTTATGGGTAACAATTAATATGATGCCGTTTCTCAGTTCTCACTCACGGGCTATGCAGTAATCAAAAAATCATTCAAAATTTAGAGGATCCAACAGTCACATTTGTTTGCTTAACTGAAATAATATTTTCCAAACAAAAAGTCCTCGCACGAAATTTGGGTTTGATGGCAAAAAAAGATTAATTAATTTTTGATTTCCCTGCTTTTATTGCTTCCAGATTCATAACACAAATTGTCATCTTTTTAAGAAAAAAAGATTTCACTACTTTTACTGGATCCGTTAAACCCAAATTCACCTGTTTTGTAATTTTGCATGTTTTTTTAAGCGATTCTTTTTTAATCCTTTCAAAACATAAATGATAAAAAAAAGTTCAGTCATGTTTTTAAAGGTGTTTTCGAAAAACAATATTGGGCAGTACCTGTCACAGTGATATGAAAGCAATCATATCATTTTTTTAAAATCTCTTTGTACTTGTAAAGTTTATCAGTTGTTTATTTTAAAGCTACAAAGTTGCTTGCTTGCTTCTTAGTGTTATTGTTTCAAAGGATTAAAACTTAAGCATAAAAAAAGAAGCAAAAATATATATATTTTTTAAGGCGTTTAAGCTTTTTTTTTGTTAAAAATTTTTTGCTTTTAAATGTGTGTGCCTCATTTTCCCAGCAGCATCACCAGCAGACATTTAGCTTAAGGCAAAAATAGAAAAAAAAAACAACAAAAGCTTAGGATTGAATTAATTAATTATTCTTTTATTGAAAAAAAGCTGCTTTAAAAATTTTGAAGAAAAAACAGATTTTTTGCACGCTTTTTTTCTTAGTTTTTAAGAAAAAATGATTTTCAGCTGGATTTGACCGTTTTAGCCGTATATCCATGGCAAAAACTTAAATCTGCGTCATAAATTTAATTGTTTTTTTTATCATTTTTATCAATTTTTTTGAAAATCAAAATTGCTCTGCAAAAAATGAAACTTTCCTAAAACTGATAAATTTTTCCGTAAATGTTTTTTTTAAAACATTGAATTTAAACAAATAAAAATACTTTTTTGATTTCCAAAAAATGCGTGTATATTTATTTTTTTTGTTGTTTTTCGCAAAAAAATAGCATCGTCCGATACACCGGGTGCCCCGCCATCGGCTGTTGCTGCTGCTGCTGCTCTTTTTTTCTTTTTCTCTCTTTCTGCTTTTTTAGGGAATGCCTCTTTGGGCCGTTTAACTGATTTTTTTTTGCTTTGACCTCTAAACTCATCAATTTTGTTTCGTTTTATTTCATTCAATTCCAATCTTCAAACAAAAGGATACCCATTTTATTCGATTTTTTACAAATGCCAAAAAATTGATTTAAAATAAATTATTTCAGTGTTTAAAAATATTTCTCAGTTTTTTTTCAATTCTTTTTTTTTTGATTTGTGTAAATTTGAAAAAAAGTGATCGTTTTTTTTCTGTCACCGCTATTGATTTTAAACCCCCCCCCTTTTTCTTTTTTTGTAGATTTTTTTGTTGAAAAATAAAACAAAATATTTGTGGGAAACGATCGTGTGCATTTTTTGATTCTCGATTTGACGCAGAAAAAAAGAAAGGGGAAAGGAAGGAATCGAAGGGGGATTACCTGTCTCAATTTTCATATTTCCATCATTTAAGGATCGGAAAGAAAAAAGAAAGAAATGTTTATTTTAATGTTTTTGTTGGGTTTTTTTTCTTTTATTAAACTTTTCTAACCGGAAATTGACAAAGTTGTTTGAGTGATTTCAATAAAAAGGATTAAATGTAAAACAAGTCAAAATTAAGTTAAATTATTTGAAAATTGATGAAGATATCAGATTTCATATCAATGATATCAAATATTTTGATAAAAATTTTTTAGGATATTTTTTGGTGATGAAACATAAAATCCAGGATTTGCCAATAAATCCATCCCATTTTTTGAATTGGTTTAAAATATTTTAATTAAGCTTTTGTAAACTTTTAAACATATTTCATTTCTTTAAATTACCTCCATAAAAAAATTTTTAAAGCTTCATTTTTTTTATTCCCACCAAAGGCATTGCTTTATTGTTGTTGTTGTGTTTTTTTCCCATTCAAATCATTTTAAATCAAATGAATCATCTCTCTTTCTTCCCTTTTTTTTCCCTTTTCTTTCATCATAAAAAACTATTTTTTTATGAAACATTATTTTTATAAATCATAAAAAAATGTATTAAAAAACCAAAATGCATTTCTGTTGTTTCTATTTTTGATGAAGCTTTTTTGTTTCCAAAATGTTTGGCATTCTTTCGTGTTTTTTTTAAAATAGCGTAATTAATTTAAATTTTAAAAAAACTTTTTTCATTTTTAACCAAAATCATGGGGAAAAAAAGGTGTTGACCAGCATGTTTTTGTCTTTAACATTAGAAAAAAAAGAAAGAAAGAAATTAACGTTTTTCTCGCATCTCTCTGTTAAATGACACAGATTTATCTTCTTTTTTGCTTTGATTAAATTTATTTGCGCAACCCCGGCAAAAAAAGAAGATATTTCTTAATTTTTCTCCCAAATTTTTTAATTTACCTTAAAAGACACAAATTTTTTTCTGATATCTTTTGTTTCTCTCCCAATTTTTGAAGTTTTAAATAATCAAAGAATAAAATTTGAAAAGAAAGAGAGATATATATCTGTGACAGGATTGGGTTTTGAAAATGTCATTCTTTTTTTGACATGATTGATACTTTTGCGGATATAGGTTTTTTTGCCGCAAAAAAAGTGATGATTTTTAAAAATTGTGACTAATAATGTTTTTTTATACCAATAATATGTTTTTAGTCAACGAAGTCGATCATTTGCTGATATTCGACGGGCTGCAGATATTGAAGCTCTTGAAGCTGAATCATATCATTCAGAATGGCAAGCTCATCCATACCGCCAGCCCCACCTCCTCCACCCCCTTTACAGCCAACCGTAAGTTACTTTCTTTTTTGAGATTTGTTATCAAAAGTTGGGCATCTTGAATGATAAGACTTTTGATACAGTATATACATATCAAAGAAATGATAAAGCATATATTTTTTAGCCAAAGATATTGGCACATCGCGAACGGCCGCCAGCCAATCGTAACAACCTCGGGAGCATACGTCCCACCGAAAACCCGTCGAACCGATCCCTTCTTGCCAACATACACCCTGAGACACTCCAGCACGCAGCAGCTAATCTGCGCAAGACCCAGCACAATCAATCGCTTTTCACACCTCAATCGGAACAATCATTGGGACGATCGGATCAGCTTCCTTCTGGGGGATATCGGCAGGATAACACGATCAATGACCAACTTCAAGTTTGTTCTCCTTTTTTTTTTATCACATTTTGAGTTTAATGATAAGCAGATAATTTAAATTTTTAGTCACCATTGGCCCGAACGCCGATTTATGCAACGTCCATTAGTTCCAACCCATCTCTGCCGATCAGTAACACAAGCATCAATTCCTATTCGTTAAATCGTGCAGCAACTTTAACCCCGGAAGCATCTTCAAAAACATCAAAATGGACAACTTCTTATGGACAGCCGTTAGTATATTCATCTCCTTCTAAGCCTTCTCCTTCTTCTTTAAATAATAACAATTATTCGACTTATTCTTCTTCTTCTACTTCTTCAACGACTTATCAACAACCCCAACAACAACCCCAACCCCAAACAACATCGTACTCATATTCATATTCTTCAAGTGATGTTGCCCCTCCTGATTATCCCCCTCCTCCGCCACCTCCACAATCAACAGTTTATTCAATAAAAGACGAATCTCCAAAGCCATCAACAAATAATTTTTATTCTTCTTATTCAACAGCAACAACAACTTCCAACAATTCTTCAACCCCCCTTCCATCATCAACCCTTCAACAACCATCATCATTTCATCAACATCAACAACAACAACAACCAATCAATAATGGAAGTAGCTATAATACATCTTCAAATTCATATCTCTCAAATCCGCAATCATATATTCATGAATTTGCAACTAAAACTCCAGCAGCTGAATTTGATCCAACAATAATTTCTACAACACAAATTAATCGACCAAAACAACAACAACAACAACCATCTTCATTTGTTGAACAACTTCGTGATTCAAGTTCGTTTGTTTACAAGCTTATTAAAAGATTAGGTTAAAGAAATAGTTTTTTTAAAGCTTTAACAGATCGACAAAAATATGCAAATCAATTTCAACGCAGTAATCTTCCTGAACGATTACCTCCTCAAGCAGTTGCACATATTTATCAGGTTTGTTATCATCCTTTTGCGTTTTTATACAAAAATGATAATGTTTTTTCGAAGAGAAAAGTTTTAAAAGATATGTAACAAATTTACTGATATCTTTTATCAAAGTTTTTTGATTACATTTTGCATATTGTAAAAGTTAGAGGGGAGAAACCCAGTATAAAAAATTATCAATATTTTGCTTCAAAATAATTTCCATTTTTTCCCACGATTTAGTTTATCCCCCCGCTGTTATCCCTTAAAAATTTAACGCCAAATATGTTTAACTTAAAAAAAGCCCCGCCGCCAATATTCGATTTACATACGTCAAACATTTTTGCCTATCCCCATTTTTTTTCTTCTTCCCCCTCCAAAAAATATAACTTGATCCTCTCTTTTTTATTTTATTTTGTTTTGTTTTGTTTTTACTCATCTTTATTTTTTACGCACACAAAAAAAACAAAATCTTGTGGCATTTATTTTTTCAAAGACTAAAAAAAGTCAAAGAAGGCACAACAAAAGAGAAAATGCCAAAATAAACAAAATTAGTGAATTTGAAAACAATTTTTATTTCCTTTTTTGTTGCATCTTTTTTTTTCATTCTTTCAGAAAAAAATGCCCCTATTATTTTCTTTCTTTCTTTTTTCCAACTTTTTTTTCTTGGTTGAACTTTTTCAAGACTTCACAATTTCGATCCCCCCCTTTTTTGCTGAAACAAAAAACAAAGCATAAAATTCCCGTAGGAAAACAACTTCTTTCTTTCTCTCTTTCTTTCAGTTTTTTCATTCGGTCATTGGTTGTCTGCCAAAATCAAAATGTATCTTTTCTTTCTTTTGTTTTGCTGTCTTCTAAAAATTCTAAAAAATACATTTTCTTTATTTTTTGTAAAAAAACTTTTCTTTCTTTTTTTCTTCAGAAGCTAATGCTTTTGAGAAGCAAATTTGAAGTGCATTGTTATGTATGCCCTTATTTTTTTGTTTCTTGCTTTGCTTTCTTCATTTTTTTTTGATATCAGAGATGAGGCGACAGCAAAGGGCAAAAAAAAAGAAGAAGCAAAATAATAGCAACAGGCAGCAGCAACGGTGGCATCAGTAGCAAAAGATGAAGCATTATTTCTTTTTTTAGGTCGTGCAAATAATCATCGACGAAATCAACGGAAGCATGTCACTTTTTTGGGCGAATTTCGTAATCAACCAAAAATTTCTAAAACAAATTAAATTTAAAAAACGCCTATTTCGGTTTTCAGTTTTTGAAAATGAACTTTAAAGTGTTTTTTTTAAACTTTAAAAAGTTAAATTGAACAAACAAATTTTGGAATTTCATTCTTCCCTTTTCGGGCTAAGAGCATTTTTAAACTTTTAAATCTTTTATTTTGTTGTTTCACAAATTCAGAAACATAAAAATTATATCATAAAAATATTACAGATGCCAAACAAATGGATCATAAAATGTTACAACTTTTTCTCTCTCTCTCTTTTTCAACCCTTCTGCGTTTCTTCATTAAATTCATGTCCTTATTATTCTCTTTCTTCCATCAAAGAATAAAAAAATGGCATCTTAGACAAATGTTTTTTTTTACTGAAAGCATTTTTATCTTCTTCTAAAAAAGCTTCATACAAATATGAAAAATGAATGCCAAAGAAAAAAACATATTTTAAAAAATCTTAAAACAATCCACTTCTTTCTTTTTTCAACTTCAAGTTTTTTCTTCTTTTAAAGTGCCTTTTTCCTTTTTTGGCGTGTGCCAAAATAGAAAATGGCACTAATCTTTTTTTTCTCTCAATTATTCAAACAAAAAAGTGAACGATTTGTTTATAATAAAAAAACATATGTATTAAAACAAAGCAAATATAGAAAAAAAAACAAATTTACAACAAAAAAGAGACTGCAAAAAATATAGAAATGGAGATTAAATTTTTAAGCAAAAACAGAGAAATTGTGACATATTTTTTGGAGAGGGGGGGGGAAGAAGTTTATTACTTTTTTTGAGATTTTCCAAAATATTTGCAAAGATAAATGAAATAATTGACAAACAAAAATATGTTTTTTTTGCAGGAAACTACTGCTGATACTGAAAGACAATTGTCGCAACGTCGACAACAACCTGAATATCCAACAACTCAAGCATCAAAGATTGATGAAGTGGATGAACTCATTAAAACAATGGAATGGAAAATGCGAACCGGCACCACAAATGGTTTGTTTTATCTTTATCGTAATTTTGAAGATTTGATTAAAATTGATAAAATATATTGAAACATTAGTATTTTAACAAATTTGTTTCGAAATCAAAAACGATTACTGTAGGATTTTTGCTGTAAAAGTTTCCAAAACTGAAAAGCTGAAAAATTAAAAAGTTGTTGCAATTTGAACATATTTTTTTCTTTACTCTTTAATTAAAAGTATATAAACTAATTTTCTTTCTTCCCATAAATTATTTATTCTAGTCGGTTTCCTTTCTTTTTATCCGTTAAAGTTAAAAAGCTTTCCAAAAATTCCCGTTTTTTTTTCATTTTTCGGGTTTCTGTATTTTTTATTCACTTTTTTAAATATTAAATAATGTATTTTTTATTCACTTTTTTAAATATTAAATAATAATTTAAATTAAATTGAAAAAAAACGAAAAATTTTTATGTGATTGGCATTCCGCGAATGGGAGAGAGAAAAAACAGCTATTTAAATTTTAAAAAGATAAATGGATTTTTGAACATTGACCGAAAAAAAATAATTTGAAAGCAATTTTTGGAACATTTCCGGTTTAAATTTTAATCTTATTTTAAAATCCCCAAAAAAAGAAGCTTTCTAAAAAATTTAAGTTGAGATTGGTTTCATTTTTTTGCAGAAAAAAAGAACGAAAAGCTTTTTTTTAAATGGAATTTGCGTAAATCAAAAATGGATGATAAAAGTGTTTTTTCATTTTTAAAGAGTAAAAAACATTTGAGGGTTTTTTGGAGATTAAACTTTTTCGGGATGGCTTAAAGTTCAAAAATGTTTCGCTTTTAAAAATGGTTGTTAAAAGCAGAGTTGTTTCGGTTTTTGCAAAACTGAAATTCTCTTTGAACGATCAAAGCTTCCGAAGAGCAATATTTTATAAAAAGCTTAAAGGTCCAAACAATGGAAATTCTATTTTTGAAAATATTTGTTTGTCTTCAACGGAATTTCGGTTTTACAAAAAGCATATATCTGTCTATATTGAGAGGATATTTTTAATATTATGTCTGTATCCATGGATATATGAAATATCCATTTAATCATTTAAAGACTTTCTTTTTCTATCTTTAGTCTTTGTTTAAGGTTTTTAAAATAATTGAGGAACATAAATCTTTTTCATTTCCATGTTTTTTATCTTTTATTTGAATATTATTTTCACCAAATTATTGTTGGTTTTTGCAGCTGATATATCAGATAAAAGTGAAAGAGCACATGAAAGAAAAAGTGAAGAGTAATGCTTTGAAGAATACTCATATTAAAAAATAATCATAGTTTTGTGTTGTTCCACTTCAATAATTCACTCTTCCCCTCAAAAAACAATGGTTTAAACAAACAAAAATATACTCTCTCTTCTTCTTTTTTTTCAAGTCTTTTGTTTCTTCTTTTTTTTTTGCTTGTTTCACATTATTTTTTATTTTTTTTGATAGAAGTGTTTTCAGCATTTTTTTGACTCATAACATTTTAACTCTTACGTTCTTCTTATTCTTCCACTATTTTTGTTTCTTCCATTTTATTCCATGCTTCTTGCATTTATTTTGTAACAAAAACTTAGTTGGTTGGTTGCAGCAGCTCTTCTTCTTCTTTTTACTTCAAAAAAATAAAACTCCCGAGAAAAATAAAAAGAAGACCCCCTCAAAAGGCGGAGTTTTTCTTTAAAAACTTTGTTGTTTTTTTTTCTTTTTCTCTTTATATTTTATATATTCATTGGAGGTCTTCTTCTACGTCTTCTTCTTTTACTATTTTGACTGAAAAAAAAGAATTTTTTTAGAAACAAAATGATTTCTTTTTTTACGAAGAAAATAAACTTTTTGGGGAAGCTTCTTCTTTCGTAAAGTTCGATTGGGTCTCTCACCACGAAAGTTGTGGATTCTCTATTTGTCTTAAGCGGAATGAAGTTCCCTAACTCAAAAATGATATTGCATTCTTTCTCTTCTTGGAAGAAGAAGAAGATGATGACGACGATAACAATGTGCCAATGCAGGTTTTTTTACGTATACCTTCCTTCGTTTTTCCTTCTTTCTTCTCACGTGGCATTATTCTTTTCACTTTTGTTTTTTGTTATATAAAAAAGTTGTGTTATTGTTTCTTTCTTCTCCCGCCCACCGAAAACAAAAAAGAAAAGATTTTTTTTTCTTTCTTGAATAACACACATCTTTGGCAATATTTCCGCCAACCCCTGAGGCATGCAATTTGCAACTGTTTTTATTCTGAGTCAGCTGCTGTTGCTGCTGCCCTTTTTTTCTTTTTCTTTTTCGATCAAAGGCGTTGATTTTTTTTTTGTTTACTTCAACAAACTTTTTTTTTATTTTTCTATTTTTTTTGACTTGAGATTTTTGAAAAGACTTTTTTTTGCTTCTCTTCTATTTTTTTGCCATTGTTTTTTTTCGATTTTAAGATTGATGGAAGTGATTAAGAGAGAATAAGCATTTTCGGAGGGCCTGATTGCTTTTTTTGATTAAATGTTATCGTTTATTTATGTTATTGTTTAACCAAGTTTAAGCTGTGATTATGAAATTTTCTTTTATTATATATTAATGCTTACAGTATTCTGGCACCTAAAATTGACTGTCTTTCACTGAAAAACAGCTAAAATTAGATAAAAAGTGATTTTCGGTGATATGATAAAAGTTTTATTAAAATTGGATTCCCTTCAAAACTGATCAAAAAATCCAAGTGTTTTGTTCGGAGTTTTGATAGCTTCATATTTGATGAATTAAATAATAGTTTCTATGTCTTTTTTTAAAAAATGACGTCTTTAAAAAAGTTTTAGAATTTGTTAAACTTTTTGTGTTCTTTTTTTCGGAAAGTTCATTTAAAAGTGATTAATTTAATTTTACCACATGGTAATCAAGTGATTTTTAAAAAAAAGTCCAAGATAAATTACATTTGGCTACGATTTTTTTATTACAAATATATAATTAATAATAACTTACCACGTTTTTTTCTTTCCATTTTTTTAAGTTGGAATTTTCGAAAGTCATTATTTTTAAACCCTTTCACTTTCTTCTTTTCTTTAAATACCCTATTTTTCGAAAAATACTTATTTTTTCTTTGCATCGTGTTTTTTCCCAATTTTTCGATTCTAGTTCACTAATTTTTTTAAAATATCAATTTTTATATACATTTACATTAACCCTTTAGAAAGAAAGAAAACCAGAAGTCCTCAAAAAAACTTTTGCATATATTTTTCTCTCTTTTTTTAAAAAATATTTATATTTTGTCGCAATAAACATATTATTATTATGGCGGACGACAGCGATACCGGTAAGTATATGTATCAAAAAAAAGAAGTTGCAAAAAGCAAAAAAGAAAATACACACACTTGAATGAATTTCAAATTTATATTTTTTTTTTGAGGGTTATTTAGTTTCTTATTTTTTCTTCAACAAATTTCTCACCTCATTTTTTTCTGCAACTTTTTTTTAAAAAATCTTTTCAACTGGAAAATTGCTTGTTCAAATTTTTTATGAAATTTTAAACACCTTCTTTCAAAAAATGTTTAAAAATTTTAAAAAAGGATCAAAACATTTTTAAAACTTTTGTAGCTAAAAGTTAAACGGTTTTTTTTGAAAAGTGTAGTTGAAAAATATGACAGATGATTGTAAGTTTTTTATCGTTTTAAAAAATCTTTTTTCGATGTAAACAAAGTTTTTAATAAAATTAATTAAATTTGACAGTTTAAATTTTTAAAACGGTTACTGTAGTTTTTGTTTTCAAATTTAGGAAAAAATAGAAAGTTTTTTTGAACGCAGAAGACTGTCATAAATTTTAGCAGAAAATTAAAACTACAATTTCAAATTAAATACACACGTTTTTATAACCCCAAATTAAAGCTTAAATAAAAAAAGTGTAAAATTTGATTAAAATAGAGTTAATACTTTTTGAAACCCTGACAAATAATTATTTTTGGCTCCAATGTTTTTTGATAGAATTCGAGCAGCCCCAATTTTAGCAGTTGTAAAACTTTCAAATTTAGTAGTTACCCAAAAAGTTCAGATATTTTTTTTATCATACTTTTGTACTTTTTTCATTTTTCCCATTTTCATTTTTTACAACTCTCTTTTTTATATTCAATAAATCAAAAAATGACAGCTTTTTTAAAACATAAAAAAAAGATTTCTTTAACTCTCTTTCTTTCTTTCTTTATTTTTATTTGAACATTAGCTTATCTTTCTTTATTTTCTTCTTTAAATTTCGCTGATTTCTTTTCGCTTTTTTTATTGTTGCAAAAAAAGGGTTTTAAGAAAAAAAAGTGAAATAACAAAAAATCAAAACTTTTTTAAATTGCAAAAAAAAGCAAAAAACTGCATTCAAAAAAGCATCAAATTTATCAGTTTTTTAGACATATTTTTTTTGTGAATACTTTTAAAAATTCCTATCCCGTGGAAAAATATGAAGCACAAAAAATATATATATATATTTATAATCTCCAGAGATTCGTTTCGAGAGAGCGAAAGATTCTTTTTTACTTTTTTGATGTCAGAAAAAAAAGTTTTTATTCTTCTTAAAAAGTGGAACTCTGAAAAAAAAATACAAGTCTGTTCTTCTTTTTTTAATGCTAAAACAACTTTGAAAACAAACGACTTTTTTTGGAATATCGTTTTTTGGCAATTTTTAGGGGAATATATTTTTTTTTCTTAACAGACAACCACCAAAAAACACACACATCTTTTTTTATTTCTTAACGGGATAAATATAAATAAAGACATTATCACAATTCAAAAATCAAAAATCCCAATGGAATTCTTTTCTCTCCAAAAAAATATGTTCAAATTGTAAAAAAAATGAAAAATAAATAAAGCGAGAGGCTTAAAAATCAGTTTAAACTTGTTAAGGGTTTAAACTTTAGAGAAAAAGAATAGGAACTAATTTAAGGGGAGCAAAAAAACAGCATAGAAAAAACGCAGGAAGTTGGATTTTTGTGAAATGTTTTTAAAAAAATTAGCTCTGGAATTTTCGCTCAGTTTGGATTTTTTGCGTCATTTTTAAAAGCTGCAAATTTTTAGTTTTTATTTATTTATGCATTTTATGCAAATTATTCGTAATCAAAGTCTGGAAAAAGATAAACGAAATCGGAAATATATTCCAAAGCGAAGTGCAGATTCAAATTGTAAGATACTTTTTGTTTATTTATGTTTTTGGAAGGCATTAGTTTGTTTGAGAAATTTGGCAAATTTGCATAGAGAAATAGAGCCCTTTTCTAGGTTAGATAAATTAGAGGGATTTTTGTTTTATTGAATATTAGTAATTACAATTCAAATTATTGACAAAATTTAACATAAATAATTATTTTTATTTAAACTTTTTAATCTTATTTTTTATTTCAGATATCTGCAGTAAATGCCAAAAAGAGATTGCTGGTGATACGCCGGGTGTAACAGCTTTGGGAAAGCCGTAATTAAAAAATAATTTAGTAATTTAAATAATTTAATAATTTTAGATATCATGTAAGCTGTTTTTGTTGTGATCAATGCCAAAAACAACTTGCTGGATGCTCATTTTATTCTGTTGATGGAAAAAATCTTTGTCAAGTTGATTATATGGTTTGTTAAGCATAATTCTTTTGACACGGTAAAAACAATTAACATTCAAATGGCGCTTTTTTTTAGAATGCATTAGATAAATGTGATAAATGTGCCACACCAATTACATCAAAGATTTTAAGAGCAATGGGAAAAGCTTTTCATCCAGAATGTTTTGCATGTCCATCATGTACAAAATCTTTGGATGGCATTCCATTTACTGTTGATCCACAAGGTACCCCATATTGTCTTGATTGTTATCATGAGTAAGTATTGCATCATTTTCATGAGCATAAAAATATTTAAAAAATGACTTTTTGAAAAGTCGCGGTTTTAAAAAAAAGAATTTTCATTTTTGGATTCGTTGTTTTTTAAAATCCTTAAAATTTTTTGGGATAATAATTTACATGGATTTCATATATCCCCTATATAATATATGTAACACAGTAATTATTTTTATGTTTTTAGACGTTTTTCACCTCGTTGTGCAGTATGCCTTAAAGCGATTGTTCCACAAGCAGGTGAAACAGAAGTTGCCCGAATTGTTGCCATGGATCGATCCTATCATCTTGCCTGCTATAAATGTGAAGATTGTGGCCTTCAATTAAATTCTAAAATTGAAGGACAAGGTTGTTATCCCCTTGAAAATCATCTATTTTGCAAAAATTGTAATATAAATCGTCTTAAAAATAAGCATTGAAAAAATACAGCAATAATTTTTTTTGTAAAAGCTTATTTCTTTGATGTCCGCCCCCCCCCCTTTTTTTTCGCTTTTTTCTAGTCCCCCCTTTTGTGTCGTCGTCGTTGTTGTTCCTCCTTCTTTCTTTTTTTAAATTGAAATTTCTTTTGCTTTTATATTTCTAATTTTCATTTTAAAAATTTTTTTAAAACTACCAAAAAAACAGTTGTCCCATGTCAAAAATTTCTAAAAGTATTTTTTTCTTCTTCTTCTTTCTTCAAGTCGATATAATTTTTCTTTTTTCTTTTACAATTTTTAAATTTGCTGTTCCAATTTAGTCCATTTTTTAAAATTAAATACGAAATTAATAAATAAATAAATCTAAAAACTGAATATATTTTTTTCAAACAAAGCAGAAATTTTTGATTATCAACACATTTTTATTTATCAATTACATTTTACAAATTACAAAAAATTAGAAACTAATTTCCACGGACAAATAAATTTAGTCATTTCGAATAAAATAGGTGAACAACAGGGGGTTTTTGAAAAATGATGACTTAAAGGAGATTCGTTAGTTGATGCATTGCGAAATTTTGAAAAAATTTGAAAAGAAATTTTGCCGCATTTTTCCCGTGGCAAAGAAACTTAATTTCGTAAAAAAGTTTCTTTGCCACGGGAAAAATGCGGCGAAATTTTTTTTCAATTTTTTTCAGAATTTCGCAATGCATCAACTAACGAATCTCCTTTAATTTTTTATAACACCAACTTTCCTTGATGCTCTCGACACGAAACAGGAATCAATTTTATAAGGGTTATTCATGCAGGACAGGGAAAAACAAAGCTCAAAAAGTTTTATTTTTATTTTAAAATAAATAAAACTTTTTGCGCTTGATTCGTGTCGAAAGTATTAAAAAAAGTTGTTCAAAAAAAATTTATTAAAAAAAGCAAGCCCCTTAAAAAAATATGGTTAAAATATTCAGAAAAAAAAATAAGATGTAAGAGAAATTCAAAATTATTCAATTATTTCGGTTTTAATATCATGTTGAAATTTTTCATCTCTTAATTCATCTTCGTAACTGTCTTCAAGAGGCAATCTATAACTTTTGATAAAAATGTTTAAAAACTTTAATATTTCAAAATGATTACCGTGAAATTCTTAATACATCTTCCAATAACTCATGATCATTATCAAAGAAAATATCTGAGTAGGTAGAAAAATCATGAACATGTTCCTTATTTCTTTCAATAACATCTCTCAAAAGATGATCATCAATTTCAAGGATTCTTTGATCACTAATTTGTTCAGCAGATTGATTTTCATCAATGTTACGTTTGTAATTTAATTGACCCTTTGTAAATTGTGGTGTTTGATAGGCTCCATCGACAACCCCCTTTGTTTGAATGAGTTTTGTAATTTGATTTCGAAGAACGGTATCATCACAATTTTTTATTTCAAAGCGATAAATGAATACATTTCGGGTTTGACCGAGGCGGTAAATACGATAAACAGCTGAAACAACTCATTTTATGAACAGCGAGAACCCTTTAAAAAGGCGCACAAATAGATTTTCATAAAACAAGATACTTATTTCACTTTAACTATTGATAAAAACATTTTAAATGTTAATAAAAAATTAAATGCTTGTAAATTTACTGCTTTTATCGAGAAGGGGGACGCTTTTTCGTGGCCAAAAAACCTGTGATTTTATACTTGTGATATATTTTAAAAAATTTTTTAAATAAATTAAAAAATTTGCATGGACCCGGAAACCCGATCCGTCCAGATTTTCGACCCGGAAACCCGTGATCCGGTTTTTATCGATCTCGAATTGACGAAGACTATTTCCGATATCGAAATTTTGATGTCTCAGCTTCTTTCAACTTTAAAGAGACGTGATAGTAAAAGCTTTGAGGTTTCATTAAAATTTAAAAAAATTCTTTTTTGAGATCTTTAATTAAAAGTTAACAAATACCTTGGGTATTATTAGCAGGATTAAATCCATGATCAAACAAAATCATCCGTGTTGCACCAATTAAGCTAATCCCAACAGATGCTATAAATATAAATCAAACGTAACACATTATTTATGGTTTGAAAATAACCTGTGTTTGTAGAAAGTAAAAAGAGGCGAGCATCAGTGTTTACTTTTTCATTGAATTCTTCTGAAGAGGTTTCCCTTTTAAAATTATCCGTTTTGCCGTCAATTCGATAATAAGTGACGCCTTTTTTCCATTCCATTTTTTTATACATTTGTCCGCCAACATTGTATTTTTCTTCCACCTATAATTTATTTATAAGCTGTTTTTGTTGTGGCAAAAGAATTATTAGAGGACTTTCTCTCTCTAAAAGTTTTACAATGTCCCAGGTGGAATGACAAAAAATAATTTGAAAATAAAAAAAAATTGTTTAAAACTATATATACCCGTTTAAGCTGATTTTTGGCATATATAGGCTTTCGACCATGGAGAATTTAATGGTGCCATTAGTTTTTCTTTAAAAAAAAGTGCCAAAGAAATAATCACTGATTTGCTCCAACAAAAAATTTGAAAATCCCGCAATTCGCGTTTGCAAAACAAACACTTTGCCAGACATCGGACCAAAAAAAAGCACGCTTTCGTTGCATTGGATTCGATGTGTATAGTGGACCTTTTACGAACGCTCAAAAAATAATTTTCTGTGGAAGTATACGAGGATATATTTACATAACCTTTAAATAGTTACTTACTGTTGTACTTTTAAGTTGATTTTCAATATAATCAAGAGTTTCCAAATATTCTGCAAAAACAACCCTGAAAAATGTTAAAATTTTAATCTCCATAAACTGAAGCAGACAAGACTCTAACACTTTTTCATTCCGTCTGATGCATTCATCCAAAATTTCAAAAAAAAATATCATTTTGACGCTTTTTTTTGGAGCTTGGAGAGCAGTGACATCTTTGTCAGGAGATATATATACTTTCTCTGTAATTTTAAAATTATCATTGTTTATCAAAATTAAACTAAACTCTTTTGATAAATAAATGGATGAGCAGCAATTTGATTGAGATCATGACGATATTGAAAAAAATTTTTCAGTTGTTCAGTATATTTTTTTGTTATATAATTCAATAACAATCTTTGTTTCGGAGTTTCTTTGACTAAAACATAAATAAAAAAAGTATGTCGGAAACAAGCATAATGTTTCCGACATAATTTTAGGCAGCTGTCAATGGGTTATAAATTATCCGAGAAAAACAGAAAAAAATGGGAAATATCCGGCATTCCCCATAAACTTGATTTTGGCAATTTTGGAATTAAGATATCCAAAAAAGTTAAAAATTCATAAATGCAATGAAACAAAAACGACGGAAAAATTCCCATCGGAACTGCATGTAGCAAATACATCCAATTTAAAATGAAGAGATTTAAAAGTAGTGATCCTCAGATCAATTGCTTTTCCAACAAATTATTTATTTTAAATCAGGCAAAAACGTGTGGCTGTTTTAATTCACCTTTTTTGAGGGCAGTTATAACAATATATTGTTATAACTTAGGGGCTGTCCAGATATCACGTGATAGAGGTGATGGGTGGGTGAGGTAAACGGATTATCACGCCGCTTTGTAGTTGGCGGAAAAAAGCTTTGATGTTTCATCACCAAATGGGTGGGTGGGGTAAAAAAAGCCAATTTTTCTATCACGTGATATCTGGACAGTCCCTTATTATTAATAATGACACATTTTTGCCTGATTTTTAAGATAATGTATCAGAGCGATGGGATTTGTTCTTTAACATTATTTTGATAATTTTAAAATATCTTACAAGTGATGGTTATTTCTTTTTTCGTGCATTCGAGAATATCTTTTAAATAACTTTCGTCTTTTCGATGCATAACGCTTTTTAGTTTCTCAAATAATTTTGTTTGAATCCTTTCAGATTGCTCACGCTGGGGTTCTGGATCATCTGAACATTTTCCAGCATCCACTGGTTTGATATAACTATAAAATTAAAATTTTTATTTTTTATCATTTTAGCAAAAATTCTTACCGCAAATCAAATTCTTCAAAAGGTCCCAAAATTGTTTTGTCAACATAATTAACAACAGCATATAATTCTTTCAAATTATTTTGCATCGGTGTTCCAGTTAATATAATTCGACGTTTGGTGATAATTTTGTCTTTTTCTTCATAACTTTTTAAGTCTCTATTCTTAACCCGATGCCCTTCATCAAAAATCAATAGATCTGGGCCAGGATTTTGTAAGCATTCCATTATTTTCTTATCGGGTTTTTTGATGAGGCTGTTAAACATTTCATAAGACATCTAAAAATACAAAATACATTTTTATTTAAATTAAAGTTGCGAATAATGTTTTTGATTTTAACGTCGCAAGGAAGGTGAGATTCTATCTAAACATTTGTGATGATTTTTTTTCTTCAGTGATTTTCGAAAAGGACACAAATTTTTAAGGTGTCGAATTGGCTAGCGTGGTATATTTTGATGGATCAGATTAAAAGATTAATGGTTTGAATGGGATTATTGTTTACTACTACATTTTCACATTTGTTAATCGTAAAGCCACTTACAACCATTATTTTGTTGTTTTCTTCATTATTATACCACGATGTAAGTTGCATACGTTGTAATCGGCTAGAATCATTCATTTTTGATGGGGCAGTTTCCAATGTTGTTGCTTTAATCTTAGCAATCTTTTCTCCAAAACTTGATTTCCATTCTGCTTTATCGAATTCTTTTACCCAATGTGGAATAACAATGTATGGTGAAATAATTAAAACCCTTTTGATACGTTTCTCAAATGCAGGATGTGACAAAATGCCATATAGAAAAGCAACAATTGTGGTCGTTTTTCCTAATCCCATAAAATGGGCAATAATTGCTGCAAATGTATATATAAAATACAAGTAAAAGACATCTTTTAAAATAATGAAATAATTTACCTCCGCTTCCACTATGCTGTTCTTTCCAAGCTTCCAATGGACCAATAACTTTTTTGTATAGGAAAGAAATTGCTTCAGTTTGGTGATTTTTAAGGCAAAAATCATCTTCATTTTTCTTTTCCGCAAAAAGAATCGGTGGAAATGTTTCAAGAATGTCAAGTGGAGCAAACTCATCAACTTGCATTTCATCAACTTGCAAAGGGTTAATATCATTAATATTTGGGATGTTAGCTTGTAATACATCAAACATTTTGGATGCCATTTCCAGTATTTGTGGATCGTCTTGATGTTGTGTTAATAACAAAATTAACTGTTCAGTCTCTATAAACAACATTATTATTTGTTTGGAAAAACCCGTTTAAATATTTACTTTGTCTGTCATCAAGGGGAGGAGTAGATCGTTTCCGAGACGATCCACTACAAATTGCATCCATTTTCAAAGCTTTAAAGGTTTGAATTCAAAAAAGTCTGAAATACAATGTTCAAAAATATCAGTGTCTGGCGGGAAAAAAATCCCTAATCACGCAATATCTAAATTAGAAACTTCATGAATCCATTTACAAGGGTGCGTTTAAAACAGAAATGAGAAATGCCGTGATTTTGGAAATAATATTTGTTCTTACTATGTAAAGAATTATCCGGCCGCGGTAGCACCTGGGCGGAAAATTTTAGACCCTAAGTCGGCCGTATTTTCGGCCAAACTCTTTCCAGAATTTCATCCCTGGTTTTAAAAGAAAAAGAAAAAAATTACGATAGCCAAAATAGACATTTTTTACTTGTTGAAAAGAAAAAGCGATTGATCAACACAACAACAACATAAATCAATTTTATTTTTTTTGATTATACGCTCTTGGAGAGCGATTGTGGAAGCTTGCGCAAGTCAAAAAGCAGACTGGCACTAAAATTGGCGCATCTTCTTTTCCCCAAAAAGACACAAAGAAAATAGGAACAAAATAAAGGTGTAACATACAAGTTTAAGAAATGAAGACTTTCGAAAGAAAGAAGCAAAATCAAGCACAAATAATTTAATAAAAAAAAATAAGACGGATTTAAAAAATAAATAAAGAGACAATATTAAATAACATGTTATAACAAGCGGCAAAAAAGTATAAAAGATAAAAGTTTAAAGCAGATCACTAAGAATCAATTGTTAAAATTGATAAAAACTGGCAAAGCAGAAACATTAGGGGATATCCATCCCCTTCGGATTTCCTACCGAAAAAAAAAGTTTGAAGCACAGCTTTAAAAATCCAGATAAGAATCAGTTATTGAAATTGCAACTAGCATTGTCAATGAAAAATTTGATATTTTAATACGTCCCTTCCAGAATTCACTTCAGAAACCTAATTTTTTGGTCAGCTAATATACTATTTCAAAAAAAGAAAGTAAACCGAAAAAATTTCAAAAAATTTGTGCCAATAAAAGTAGACACTGGCAGGGAACATTTTTTCCTTTCCTTTTTTTGTCATTTTTTTCGTTACAGTATGAAAAATTAAATTTTTTTTTTTTTTTTTTTCATCCCGAACAACTCCAAAAAATGCTATCATATCTTATTTGAATATGTTTTTTAAAATAAATTAAATTTATTTTGATTGAAAAATAATACAAATATGACAACAAAAGAAACACATATTTTTTAAAAAACACGGAAAACGGCAGTGTAAAAAACGGTTTAAAATTTGAAAGCACAAAGAAAAAAAACCGTAGAAAAAATTGTTTTAAAAAAAATACAGAAAAAAATAAATAATTGAAAAAAAAGAGTATAAAAATAAATTAAGTATTTTTTAGTCATCAGGAGTATAAGATCGACTGTGATCATGCCGAGCTTTTCTTTCTTTATACACAAATTCAGAGAGTTGACTTTTGTTGTATGAATAATCAAAGAATAATTCATCATGGGGATTAATATTATTTAAAGCAAATAAGCCAATGTGATGATCACCATTAACGACAACAACTTTGGCCCGACAATTTGGATGCTTTGAATGATTTACAAATCGAACAATATTTCCTATTCGAGTTGCATCAACTGCTTGCTCTTCATTTAAAGCTAAAAAAATTAGAAAAGTTAAAAAATACAGTACTAAAAAAAGGTTCTTACAAAAGAGATAACTGCATTTAAATTTATCATAAATTTTTCCACGACGTTCTGCTTCATCTTGTGAAATAATTTCGCCAACATATTCCCCAATAAATTCACCCTTCGGAATTGCTTCTTCTGCAAAGCATCCAATTCCGGCAACTTCTGAAGGCCCAATATAAAGTTTTCGTTGAAGGCATCGTTGAATGCAAACATTTCGACAAATTGGAAGATTTGTTTCTTCATTTACTTCTGTGCATATTAATAATTGTATTAAATATATATATATTTAAACAAAACATACGACAATTACAATCATGACAAAGATCTGGATCACATTCCCAACTTGCATAATAGCATTGGCATTGTTTTGTCCGACAATTTCCAGGCTTACATCGGCATCCTGGAAATCGTAAAGAGCATTTTGTTGAACATCCGCAATATTTTGTACACATTAACTTTTGCTTTTTACAATTACATCCATTTTCAAGGGAGCATTCTCCTGCGTGATTACAAGACTGATATGGCTTTTGATTATTTAATTTTCCACCATTTATACTTCGAAATGTTCGATGATGTTGACTTTTTGCAACCCTATAATTATTTGTTTTAAATTTAATTATAAACATATTTTGGATAAAAGATTACTGTAACTTTCGTGAATTTCCATCAATTCTATTACTGTCAAAAACAATGGGTGAGAAGGGCCCCTTTCCATTAATGTAATCAAAAACTTGTTTACAAGTTTTTGGGGAAGATCGAGAAAGATTTGATAAAAATTGTGAAATTCTACAAGGTGAATGAATTTGTCCAGTTTTTAAGAGATCAATAAAAGATTCTTCATGTGGGGTCCATTCAAGTGGCTCTAAAACTTCACAAACTGAAACTTCTAGGGCAGAACTGAGTCGTTTTCGAGAATTTCGTTTTTGTGACTTGTTTTCTTTTATCTGAGAATGCCGATAACAAAATGGCCCACATGCTTCATCAGGATCCAAAATTCTGCCATCATCTCGTTCAATATGTGTATCATTATATGTTACTATAATGTCATACTGTAGCCTCAATAATTATATCCTTTTAGGTAACTTACTTTCAGCGGGATGAAACATGCAATCAACAAAATAGCATCGTTTACAAACCAATGATGCATTTGAAGATTGAATAACTTTTGAAGAAAAATGTGAACAAAATTCTCCAAGTGCATCAAAAAGTTTTGTTCGAGATGTTGAATTTGTTGGATCAAAACGCTGCGCTAAATCCGTAAATGCACTTGCCATTTCTCTTGCAGAATTTTTATTTGGAAATAAATCATATAATGAAATCATTAGCCGTTGAATATCTGCTAAATCCTTCCATTGATGCCGTTTTAAAATTGGATCAACAACATAAAAAAGAATCCAATCATTGATAGGTTTTCCAACTCCAACCTTTTCCCCATGAATCCCTTCATCATATGTATTTAGCAGTTCTTCCCCAAATCCAGCATCATCATTTTCATTATCACCAAGATATGGAATATGTGAAAGAGCATGTTCATCTTTTCCAACAATATTTACATTTGTATGGGTCCAATATCGCATTGGTGGAGAACGGGGATGATCTTGAATATATGAAACGAGTAAAGTGGCAACGGTATGATTATTTGTATCTTTATAATTTACAGAATCACTAAATAACATTCTTGGAGCTCGGGGTTTTAATTGGGAGGAAGGGACTCGGATTCTTTTAATTGATGGATTGTCATATGGATGTAAGAAATCCTTAAATATTAAAAATATGTTTTAACCTTCCGTAAAGCTAAAAATTAAACTTACATAGCCATCTTTTAAAACTTTTTGATCATATTTTGCTTTAACTTTTTCATATTCTTTCATAATTTCTTTCATTAAATCTTTATTTGGTTTATATTGTAATGGTTCTTTGACATCAGCAGTAGTAACAGTAGAAGAAGAACTATTATTGAAATGTTTTGGAATTGAATCACAACTATTTTCTTCTTCTTCTTCTTCCATTGATGAATTTTCTTCCTCTTCCATCACTTCATCCTCATCATCATCATCATATTCTTCTTCTAATTCTTCTGGTACAGTACCATTAACCTCGTCCTCCTCTTCATCATCATCATCTTCTTCTTCTTCATGATGTTGGGGTAATTGTTGTTTAAAAAGTTGTTTTTTAGTTTTTTTATTTTGGCTACCTTTTGGACGTCCTCGGCCTCGTTTCGGTGATAGGGGGGGAGATGAATCCTTAATATTTTTGGATAAATTTTTTCGTCCTCTTTTTTTTGGTGGTGAACATGAATGTAAAGGATTTGTTCCTGTTGGTGTTGGTGTTGATGGCGGAGGTCCA
Source organism: Panagrolaimus superbus (assembly GCA_964035985.1). NCBI lineage: Eukaryota > Metazoa > Nematoda > Chromadorea > Rhabditida > Panagrolaimidae > Panagrolaimus > Panagrolaimus superbus. The sequence continues at coordinate 8,544,834 of OZ038359.1, forward strand.
AGCCGTGAATCGCTGAGTCTCCGAACCATTAGGGATAAAAACCTTAAGAAAAAAACCATTTTTTAAAATAAATTATTTATATTTAAAACCTTTTATTAAATATGAAAAAAAGAAAGCGAAGCAAAACATTTTTCAGTCACGTAAACTACGCTAAAAAAACTCTCTTTAAAATGGCGGGTTGCCAAAGAAACGGAAAAAAAATAACGTGAATTAAAACAAAAAAAGACATATAAAAATTTAAATCGGATTTGACAACGCTATTATTGAACGAAAAAAATACATTTTCTTTTTCAAATTAAGTATGGCGGGAAAAAATGTGTGTTATTTAATACGGCTGCTTCTTTGCTTACTTTTTTTCGTGCCAAGAAAAATTTTATTTACCGTAATTTTTTAAATATTTCAATAAAATTACAGCTGGATTATTTGAGTAATTATAAAGCTGATAAAATGAATTGTCTTAATTATTTTCCACAAAAGCTTTAGCATTTTTACGGTACATTACAGTATGATTGTTATTAATATTTTTAGATATTAAAGTTCTTTTTTTCATGTTTTCATATTTTTGTCATATATTTTTTACACATATAGCATTAATAATAACAAATTCAAAAGCATCATTTCTTTCGACCATACAGGAAACAATCTTAATTTTAAATACTGTATTTTTTGGATATTATTAATAACTTGAATTTGATACTGTAAAGTACAAAAAAAATTTAATGAAACATTTTTAAACTGGATTTATGATTTTATTTGAAAGTAATTTCTTGATATGTTTGTTCAAAACTAAATCTTTAAAAGTCATTTAAAAGATTAAAGTACATCAATTTTAGACCTAAATAAAGAAATTTGAAAGATAAACATCAGAAGATAAAAGAACGAACAAAAACAATAAACAAAAATATAGACATAAAGAATGATTTTTCAAGTTTCACAGGTCCTAAAAAATTTGGTTTTTTTGCTAATAATTCTATCAGACAAAGTTTGTTAATTATAAATGTTTAAATAATTAATTTTAAACCTAAACTTTAAGTTTAATGTCTTTACATTTAATTTAAAGATCAAAGCAATTTTTTTCAAAATTTTAGAAAAAATTCGTTTAAAAGCTATCAATCTTTTAGATTTAAAAAATGTTGCTAAAACTTTTTACTTTTAAAAAGAAGCTGCTTTTTGAAGTTGATGGAAGTCAAGTTTCTTCAACCCCTGAATTAATTGTTATTTTTTTTACCAATAAAAGTTTTTCATGAATTCTGGATTTCAATAAAAATGTATTTATTTTTTGTGCTTTTATTTTGTCACAAATAGACCAACTTCGAATTTTGTCATCGATCATGAGTTTAAAAAAGAGATTTTATCAATGTGAAACATTTGTTTTTTTAACAAAGTTCCAAACAAATATTTTTTGATAGATGGAATCACTCAAAAAATTTTGAAATTCAGAAATATAAAAACTTGTTTTTTGTGATGTTTGTTTCGGACAAAAGTTTGTCGAAGAAGGATTCAGATACTTTAGTCTTCTGAAATTCAGATAGTTCGATTAAAACAATTAAAAACAAATGAAATATTGAAATGTCTAAAAAATATTCTTTTGATGATTTTTGGCCGAGATTTTCTTTCTTAATACTTTTTTATTACCGTTTTTAGAGGGAATTTTGAAGTAAAATTTTACCTCAATGAATCGTTAAAAAAACGTATAAAAAAATTGAAGATAAGAATGAAAGGGGGTGAAATCAAAAAGGGTGGAGTCTTGGTTGAGGAGAAACAGAAAAAATGAATAAAAATGATGAAAAGATTTTACCGAAATAAAAACTTTTTATTTCTTAGTTTCCATTTTTGGAGATATCTTTTGTAGATTATCAGTCTGAAAAGTAAAAAGAAGAAGAATGAAGGTGGAAGCGGGAAAAATTGATGGTGGAAAAAAGAAGGATCAAAAAAGTGATAATATTGATGTTGACGGAATTCAAACGAAAATGGATCGGGTTAATGGCAAAGATGTTCATTCAAGTGATACCAAAGAAAATGTTGAGAATGATGTTATTGTAAATGGCAAAGATGGCATTAATAACGTAAATAATGGCATTGATAAAGATGCCGATACCAATGGCATTCATGACAATGATAAACCATTAGAACATGAAGCCGCCACACGTTTGAGACGTGGATCTGTATATTTAAAAGAATCTGGATCCACAACTCTTTTCGCTGAAAATAGGCTTCGAGTATGTTTGTTTTGTATTTTGAATGATCAAACTTTTCTAAATTTATCACATTTTTACACATTTATAGACAATGTCAATAAATTCAAGCCTTAAAGGAAATGGGGATGTTGTACCTCGACCAGATGACGATGATTCCCTGGTAGATCCCGTTTGTGATCCAAAACATCCGCATAAAATTGAATTTAGTGATATTTCAATGGCAGCTTTTAGTATTCGAGATGGGATTGTTAGATCTCCGTGTACAGTAAGTTTTTTTTGATAAAAACACTGTTTTTTAATCATTATTGATTGTAAAATTACAGAAATCTCATCAGTTATCAGCTTTGCTTGGAATAGATTTATTTTTTAAAAAAGAATTCCTTCAAGTTACCGGAAGTTTTAAAGAACGTGGAGCTCGTTTTGCGCTTTTAAAATTAAATGAAGAAAAAAGAAAGGGCGGCGCCATTGCGGCAAGCGCCGGAAATCATGCCTTGGCATTAGCATATCATGGGGCACAACTTGGAATTCCGATTACTGTAATTATGCCTGTATTTGCACCCCTGATGAAAGTAAGCTGTTGTCGAAGTTATGGAGCTACCGTAATCCAACATGGCCATAATATTCAAGAGGCAAAAGAATATGGTTTTAAATATGCTCGAGATCATGGAATGACATATATCAATGGCTTTGATCATCCGGATGTTGTGGCAGGGCAAGGAACCGTTGGACTTGAGATACTTGAAGAAGTTAGAAATATTGATGCAATTATTGTTCCCGTTGGAGGCGGGGGTCTTGTGGCAGGGATTGCCGTTGCAGTTAAAACGTTAAAACCTGAAGTGCAGGTTATTGGAGTTGAAGCAGAATCATGTCCATCATTTGCAAATGCAATGTATAATAAACATTTACCACTTGAACCTGAAAGTAGTTTAGCTGATGGCTTAGCAGTTCCCACCGTTGGAATAAATGCCGTCCATATTGCCCATGGAAAAATTGATGAACTTGTTTCCGTTTGTGAAGAAAGTATTGCATTATCAATTCTTCGATTATTAGAAATGGAAAAAGCTGTGGTTGAAGGAGCTGGCGCTGTTGGATTAGCGGCATTTATTAGTGGAAAGTTGCCACATCTTAAAGGCAAACGGTTTGTTAACATTATAATGTTGTTGCTGCTGCACCAGAGCCTTGGAGTCGAGCTTGAAGATACAGCTGGTTATCTCTGCAGAGGCCAAAATATCAAAAGAAAAATGCATCTTTTCCGAAGGGCATTTTTTCACTGACTTAGCCGCGGAGCCGGTGCCGATAAAAATTGTCCGGAGCAACACTGAGTGCTTTTTATTCTATTATTTTTTAAAAAAATTGGAAAAAACTATAAGACAAAACCTTAATAATTTCTTCTTTTGGAACCTTTTTTATACTTTTTAGCAATTCTTTGAAGCCAAACTGAATAGTTTTTTATATTCAACGAAACTGAAAAATACCGTAACACACAAAAATCAAAACAAAAATAATTTTATAATAATTAAAAGCTTTCAGGGTTGTAATCATTTTGACAGGTGGAAATATCGATTCGACTGTTCTTGGAAGAACAATTGATCGGGGATTAGCCGTTGATGGAAGATTAATCAAATTTGATGTTGTTGTTTCGGATCGTCCTGGAGGGATTGCAGAACTCACAACTGCAATCGCAAAAAGTGGTGCATCAATTAAAGATATCTTTCATGAAAGAGCCTGGCTTGCTGCAAATGTTTTTTCAGTTCGTGTTCGAATTGTTGCTGAAACTCGAGGTACGTACTTTTGACGGATGACAAAAAAACATTGTTCATCAAAATTTAAATTTAATATTTTTAGATCACGATCATGCTGATCAATTCTTTAAAACTCTTGCCGAAAAATATGCCCAATTATCTTATCCCGATTATAAGCCAAGATTTAATCTTGATTAAAAAATACATATAATAGATTTATTTTATTTTTCAATAATAAATAATCCACCTTTTTTTAAACTACCCTTGCAACGTTGTAACGCATTTATCTTTTCATTGATCATAGACAAAGAGAAGCATAGACAGACAACGGTCAATGCTAACACATGTGTCACAGCAACAACAACAACAACAATGAGATTTTGCAGAAAAAGTTGTAAAAAAAAACAATGAAAAAATCATTCATCAAATTTTTAAAATTTAAAGCTTAATCAATTAAAGCTATTTTCTAGAAAATTACAATTTGAATACCGTAAAACTTTAAAACATAGCAATAATTAAATAATTTTAAACTTTTATTGTTTTTTAACCGTGTGTTTTTCTCCCATTTCTTTCATCATTCATAAATATAAGGAGATATATCCAATATCCATGACTACAAAGATATGAATGAACTTGACAGGAAGTCTTTATTCTTTCTTTTCTTCAATGAAAAGCTTTTAAAAAATAAATCATAGATGGTTGCTACTCACTATTTTTTCTATGTATCTATGTTTGCATCCATCCTTGCTCTTTTTGTTTGCATTTTTATAACTAGTTTTATGCTTTATATAAAAATGTCTTGAAAGCTTGTATAAATAAATATTGTATAAAAAAAAGAATACAGTAAAGAAACATTGATTTTTTTAACTTTTATTTTTTGTCACGTAGTATTTTTTAGTAAAAATCTCATTAAAAAGCTGTATGATTTTATTCAATCTTTTTTAAAATCAATAATGTATTTCTTGCTTGAACCAAGGGAATGCCAAATTTCTCATGGTCCGTGCAAGTTAACTTCTTTACAATAAAATCTTTTGGAGACATATTCTCTTTACTCTTAGAGAAAAAGGGTCAAAGGACCACCACCAAATCATCATCCAATATTTTAACTCAAAAGAAACCATTCATTCTTAAAATATTCTCCCCTTTTTTTAGTTGTACTTTTTATTTTAAATAACTTCAAAATATTTATTTTTACTTTTTTTGCCTTTTTAGTTACAACAAAAAAGTAGTTTTTTTAGCCAACCTAACAATTTATTTTGTGACGCTTACAATTTAAAACCATTTTTATTGTAAAAAAAATCAATTAAAGTTATTTTCTATTTTAAAATTTAAACTTTAAGAAAATACAGTATCCAATTTACAGATACTATAATTATAAATTTTAAATTAGAAAAATATGCCAATTAATTTGTTTATGAAAATAAAGACGGAAAAAATATACGCTTGTTTAATTGCTCATTTTCTTATATTATTTTCGTATTTTCTTAAAAACAATAGAATATTAATATTAACCAAAAATAAAGTAATGACATATTTCTTTAACATTATTATTTTTCATAAAAAAAATAATAAAAAAAGTTATACAAAAACATTGATGTTTTTTTCTTTTATTGAGTCCTCTCCTTTTTTCTCTCTCTATTTTTTTTGTCTTATGTTTCCCTTTTTTTTAAAGAGCCCAGCTGACTGAGCAAACTGGTTCTACTAGGCCCTTGCAGCAGCATTCAATGCATTGGGACACAAAAAAAAAGCAATTCGCTGAGTGTTACATTTTCTCTCTTCTTTTTTCCTCTACGCAGTGCCGGGAAATTTTTCTTTTTCGTTCGTTTATGCTTTTTAAATTTTTTTTATATGAAGAACTTTTATTTTTAAGCTTTTTAAGTAATCTTTTCAACTTTTTAGTGTTTTTCTTGGACGTGTTTGCAAACAGCGACACCCACAATGGTGGAATATGGAATCGTTACAACGAACAAATTCCACTTCTTGTCGGATGATGGTAATATTTTTAACAATTTTGTAAATACTCTTTTTAAACAACTTTATATTTATAGAAGGAGCCGACCCTTCGGAAATCTTAGGCAAAGCTGCCCAAATCAAAAAAGTCAAAGGCACTTCTACCAGTAAAGTACCTCAAACTACTGCACCTGCAGTTACAAATCTTCCAAAACCTGAAAAACCCCAAACTGAAATCGGTACTTTTTTCATTATTTTATATCCATAATGCAAGTTTTATCGTTACAGCTAATAAAGAAAATGCATCTGCAACCCGTGGACGCGGCCGTGGTCGCGGAAATGGCCGCGAAGGTACTCGTGATAATCGAGAAAAACGTAATGATGAAGGTCATCGTGAAGTTGGAGCTGAAGGGGAACGCAAATTTGATGGAGAACGTCGTGGTGGTCGCGGAAGAGGTCGCGGAAATTTTAATGGCGAACGCGGTGAACGTCGTTTTGATGGTGAACGCGGGGAACGTCGTTTCGATGGCGAACGCGGTGAACGTCGTTTTGATGGCGAACGCCGTGCTGAAGGTGGCGAACGCGGTGAACGTCGCTTTGGTGGAGATCGAGGAGGTGAACGTCGCTTTGGTGGAGATAGAGGAGGTGAACGCCGTTTTGGTGGCGAAAGAGGTGAACGCCGTCCTCGTCCTGAAGGAGATGTTGCTCCAGTTGAAGGTGAAACTGGAACGGATGGTAATATTCCTAATATGCTAGCAATAAAAATCTATTTAAAAACTTTTAGTTGATCGTCGCCCAAATCGTGGTGGCCGTGGACGTGGTCGTGGCGGTATCCGTGGGGACCGTATTAGCGGTTCTGATCGTACTGGCGTTCGACCTGCTCCTAAAAAGGAAGGCTATGGAAAAGGAAACTGGGGAACTGAACAAGATGAACTTAAAGGCGAAACTGAACCTACTGTTGAAACACCTGATGCTGAAAAACCAACTCAAGAAGAAGAAAATGCCGACAAAAATGATTCTGGAGTTGAAGTAGAAAAGGAAGAAGAAAAGCCAGTTGGTATGACTCTTCAAGAATGGAAAGAAAAGAACAAAACTGTTGAAAGTGAAAGCTTTAATGTCCGCAAACCAAACGAAGATAAAAAGCTTAACTTGGCCCCCTTGAAAAAGGCAGAAGACGAAGATAAGGATAATGAAGAATTTGTCGTTTTGGTATGATTGTGCCATAAAATTATTAAAATAATCAAATCCGTTTTTAGCGTCGTGAACCTCGCGAAAAACATATTGATATTTCGGTAAACTTTGCATCAGCTGATCGTGGATTTGGTGGTAATCGTGGAAATCGTGATGGATTCCGTGGTGGTCGAGGACGTGGTGGCGATCGTGGAGATCGAGGTGATCGTGGAGATCGAGGTGATCGTCAAGATCGAGGTGATCGTCAAGAACGTGGTGATCGACAAGAACGTGGTGATCGACCAGAACGTGGTGATCGACAAGAACGTGGTGACCGTCAAGATCGTGGACCAAGAGGCGGATATCGTGGTGATCGTAATCGTGGCGGCAATAACAGCCAATTCAATCTTGTCAACGATCAATTCCCTGCTTTGGGTGGGGGTCGTTAAAGATCAACTGCACTGGCTTTAATATGTCCTGTTGCTTCTCTCCATCAAACACTCGACTTTGTTTTTCGACCTATTTTTTAAGATTTGTTATTGTTTGTTTTATATAAAAGTAGTAAAAAAACCTTTGGTTTCTCTTTTTATACATTTTTTTTCGCCACTTCTTGAAATTTATCTCTAGCAATATATTTATGTTGACTAGCTGGAGTAATCTATTATTGTCGATCTTTACACTGTAAACTATTAGCTCAAACAATTTATTTTGGATACTCGTTTTTTTTTATTCTTTGATCATCGCACCTGTTTGTTTCATTGTTTACCGTTTCTTTATAGTTCTACCGTAGTTTTTTCTATATCTTTACACAGATTTCTCGTATCCCGCCTTGTTGCCTTTTTTTATATGTTTTCTCATATTTTTTGTAATTCTTTTTTTAAATCTTGATTCGATTTTTTTGTGTTTATTGCAAAAGTTTTTCCTACAAGTTTTTATTATTATTATCTTCTACAAAAAAGTAACTACTCGCTTGCACTTTTTTCTTGCGAATAGTGCTTTCGGGTAATATTTCAGTGTAAAACCAAAAAAAATATATTTTGTCTCTCTCCTGCTACATCAAATGGTTATTTGTTAGTAATATTTTGTTGTGTTTATTATAAAAATAAAACCATTGGTTTTAAGTTTTTTAAAAAGTTAAACATTTTTAAAACAAAATTTCAATTTTGCCATTTGCCAAAAAAGTTGCAAAAAAAATTCAACTAATTAGAAACATTGAAAGCTTTTTATGAGTAAATTATAACTAATAAAAGTCATTCAAAACTTGGGTGTTTCAAAATATAGTTGTTTTTTCGTATCACATAAGAAAAAAATACAAAATTAGACAATTATTATTTGACGCTACCGTAATCTTGTTCTTAATATTCATACAGTAAACTAACAGCATAACTTTTACTTTTGATTTGAAATAGAAAAACAATTACATATAAAATGAATCCGCGTCACCACAAAAAAATGCATAAAAAATTTTTAAAAAAAAAGGATCGACAAACGGACAAATGAGATACTTCTTAAAGGAAATTAAAAAAATTTCAATACAAATTCGTCACAATTTAAAAAAAATTGAGATAAAATGTCAAAGGATAAATTCAAGCAAATTATGGTGGTGGTTGTCCATGAATCTTAGCCGTAATTGACTGAGCTTCAGCAACGAGGACATTTGCTTCTGCAGCAGGGACATCATCACGATCAATTAATTCAATAATGTTTTCCATAATATCAGTACTATTTGATTGTAAATCTTGTGCAAAAACATATGCTTGTTGATGCTGATGTCTCCATAAATCAAATCGTTCTGTCTTTTTCCAACGATAATAAAAATGAATTACTTCACCAATACTCCGACCAGGTAACTAAAAATAAAGAACATATAAAACGACAGCGTAGTCATTTTGTAAATATGCTTACATATTCTTGTTGGATCTTATTAAATTTCTTTAAATAAACATGTAAACCAGTTTCAAACTTTAAAAGATCATCCTCTTCCCATGGCAAACAAATTCCAAAATGAGTTTTACGGGGTAAATTGACATCCGGAGGTCCTTCAGCAAAGGCTTTTTTGGATTTTACTGGATCATAATCATTTTGCATCAATGTATATAAAGCTTCTTCTGAATCCCAAAAAGGAATTGGCCGATCCATTCTTGGTTGTACAGGATCATTTTGAAGTGAAGGAAGTTTACTTGCATCCATATCTTGAGAATATTCAATTACACTTTCTTGATATTGATCCAGTTGTTGATCGTTAAGCTTCGGAGTTGGCTTCCATAAAACATCAGCATGATCGTGAACAGCTTTGTAAGTAGAATCAACGACAGGAATGTTTAAATGCTAAAATAATGAAAAGATTTAAAAAAATTAAGCATAGATAAAATAAACTTACTTGGTATTCTGGTCCAACACGAGGTGGCTTGTAAATTTTTGGAGCATATTCATCATCATCATCGTCACTACCGTAACCTTGAACATCGCCATTTTCTGTATTCATAAATTGTACAAGTTCCGATGAAATTTCTTCTCCTTCCTCTGATGTTTCATCCTCTTCCTCCTCATCTCTTGCAGTATCAGATGAACCAGCATTTTCTCCTTGGTTTGCTCCCAAAATACCACCATAATATCTTTTTCGAAGTTCTTCAATATCCATTTCTGCAATTTCCTTTACATTTATCAAAGAAGACATTTCATCATGTTAACTTACCAGCTTCTGCTTGTAAAGCTTCTAAATCATTATCTTCATCTAATTCATGTAATTCATCTTCTGCAATGGTATCTGAAAAAAATTGGAATTTTTTTGATAAAAAATAAACATTTTAAGCCAGCGTACCTTCATTATCGATTCCGTCGTCTTCATCATCACAAACAACATAATCTCCAGCTTCATCACGTTGTTTTTCGGCAACATTTTTAGACATTTTTTCAAAAACCGACTAAATAAAATTGGTAAAAAAAGAAGATTGAAAACCTTGGCAAAAATCAAGTCGAAAAAAAGCTGTGTTTCTTTTTCTTTCGTTTTAAGAAAATTAAAATAATTTTTCAATTTTTTTCAAGTTCTTTAAATTAACAGTTTCTATCAATTATTATTTTTCACCTATTTTTATAAAAAGCAATAAACATACTGTTGAATCCCCGGTAGCACGATGAACAGGTTGTTGAAGAATATCATCAACAGATGTTGGAGGACGATTTGGTTGTGGCGGTTCAGTTGTATTTACACTTTCATTAATCTTTAAATGTGGCTCTTGTAGAATATCTTGTCCAGCAGTTGTCGGAAGACGATTTGCTTGTTCACGAGATGGAGCAACTGGAGGACGATTTGGTTGTGGTATTGCAAGTGTATTAGCACTTTTATCAAAATTTAAATTTTCTTCATTTGGATTACGTAATCGTTGGGATGCTTTAAATTGCATTACTTCTGGAAGATTACGTTTATTCTCTTGTTGTCGAGGAAATTCAAATGGATTCTGTAAATTTCTAATATAAAAAACTTAATAAACGTTATTCAAAGTTACTTGAATGAAAAATAATGAATCAATAAAGCCTTGTTTTGAAGTATTCCATTTTTTAATCAAAGCTGTTTTTTCATTTTTACTTTCTAAATCATCACTTTCACTATCATTTTTATCAGTTCTATCTTGAATTGAATTTTCATAAGCTGCAATATGAAGGGAAAGAGTGCTATTGTTGGCACTGTTTGATTGCTTAAAGTCACATAGTTCTTCAGATTCCCGATTAAGGTTCATAAAATTTGATGATAATAAATGTTTGCTTGATTTATTCCATGAATTTAAACCTTTTTTTGCTTGTAAATCATTTGAATCCGTAAAATCTGGCAATTTCGTTGCCGCTGCAGTCCCTTTTATTTTATGGATTGTTTTTAAACAAAAAAGCAACGCATATAAATTAATCTGTTTTAAATCCTTTTTACTCATAGTTATAAAATTAAAAGCAGGGTCGTACCCAGAAAAAAATTTTGGAGGGGGCTAATTGCGTTTTGGGGGGGGCTAACCTTTGATCTTTTGCCGCTTGCGGTAAAAGATCAAAGGAATTTCTCGATTTTGGGGGGGGGGGGTTTCAGCACCAATAGCCCCCCCCCCTTGGGTACGGCGCTGATTAAAAGTTTAATTATTTTTCATAAAACCACTTAATTGTAGGAATATGAATTTTATATAAAAAAAGGACTGCAGCATATAGTTTTTCTACCGTAATTTTGATTTTTTCTGCTTTTATTAGAAACGTTATTTGATCGTAATTTATCAGAATGAAAGCTTTGATAATTGTGATTCAAATTAAGGTCACTGTATTGATCATTCTTAGGTTCACCAAAAAGATTATCCGTTTTATCAGACAACCGATAATCTTTTGTTGCCATCTACAAATTTTTATTAACACTGTTTAAGACATTACCAGCATTTCACAAAAAAGAGTAAAAATCAAGCAAAAACGACATTATAAAAGGAGGAGTCGCATTTCTAATAAACTTTTGCTTACAACAAATATTGAAAATCAAAAACAAAAAATGTGAATGAAAAAAGAACAATAGCTTTTGCCTGATTTTCAATATTTGTTGTAAGCAAAAGTTTATTAGAAATGCGACTCCCCCTTTAACAGCTGGCAGCATTTGAAATGTGAAATTGCAACATTTTTTAGGATATACTTTAAAGAAGTCTAGCTTTTTTGCAAACCCCCCCCCCCCCCCCGCTTGCAGTGTTGGGCAGCATAAAAATGATGCAACAACGATTTCATAAATAAACTTTTAAAAAAAAAGTCGAGTCTGGGTGTTTCGTTTTAAGAATTTTTCATTTTTTTATTATTTTTCAGATTTTTTTCAAAGTTTTTTTTGCAAACTTTTATCAAAATTTTAATGTTCTTCAGTAATCGTTTATTGCATAAGACATTAACAGCATTTCCCAGAAATCACGCAAAATTCAAAAAAGAAGTTATTTATAGCAACTTAGGCTATCAGCAATTTTCTGAAATGAGAAGCGGCAACACTTTTTAGAATAAAGTCTGAGTCTTATTAAAACCTGGCAGTTGGCAGTTCATTTTGCACTTGGCAAAGTGTCCTGCCAGGTTTTTCTCCCCACTTTGACTGCTAGCTTTTAATGAGTCCCATAAAGTCTAGCTTTTTTGTAAAAAAAAAAAACCCATGGTATAAAAATTTCACTAAAAACTTTATTTTAAAAATGCTAAACATGTGTCACAAAATATAATAACACAAAAAATACAAAAATTAAAGTAGTGCAAAAAATTTAACTAAAATTTCTATCACTTTCTCAAAAGTCTCGTGAAATATCCTGAAAAATATTATTTGTTTAAATTCTCTGAGAAAATCAAAAGAGGCCGGACACAAAAAAAACAATTTTATTGAAACTTTACCCATGTTTTCGAATACCCTTAACGGAAAGTACAAGGGAGAATTTTCCGAATGACAAAAATGTCGTAAAATAGCAGCTTTTTGGGTCATCTTATCGTGTAAAACGTCCTGTTACTTGCATATCAATATTTCACAGCAATCACGGTATTACCGTACCGTAGCTATTTTGAAAACACGGTAATTACCTTTATCGCGCTTTTTCGAAAACGGTACGGTAACGGAACACTATTTGCAATTTAAACGCATTTTGCAAAAAATGTTTTACTTTGAAAAAATTTTTACAAAAAAAAACATTTGATATTTTTTACCGATATTAGTCTTTTTTTTCATGTTTTAGGTTTCTAAAAAAGGAATTTGTATTAAATGTCAATAATGCGGTCACTTTTTTCCCTTTGATTTCGTTTTTGCAGATTTATGAAAGCTGCTGCTTTTGATTCATCCAAAAAGAGTCAAAAGTGGTCACTTTTTATTTCATAATTTATATAAATGGGAGAATATATTTGGGCAGGAGCAGCAGCCCTTAAAAGTAAAAAGCTGTGAGATGACCAAAGAAGAGGGGCTATTATTTTTTGTTTGATCAGATGCAAATTTGCTTGCTTGCTTCTTTCAAAATAAAAAAAAGTTCTCCCGTGGAAATGAAGCAACTGAAAATAATTTAGTCTTTTAAAAATATTCTTTTCATTTTAAATCATAAATCATGTTTTCAAATGATCGGATAAAATTACAAAATATGTTTTTTTCATGTTTTATTATAATTTTGTACTTTTTTGTTGAATCAATTCATACTGTAGTTCATCACAATGTAAGTTTTCTCCCTATTGTGTAATTAATAAATATACATATTTATTTTAGCCCCATACAGTCCCTTGTGCAATGTTAGTAGTCTTTGGGGATGGCTTAAGTGATGATGGCGCAGAAGTTTCAATTCATGAATCCCATGGATTTCTCAGAAATTCAAATGGACCTATTTGGCCAGAATATTTGAATCGAATGCTTGCATGTGATAAAGTTGGTGTTATCTTTTTAAAATGATTGATTTTTGTGATTCTTAACTGATGTAACAATTATTAAATTTTTAGTACCAAAATTATGCGTATAGTGGTGCAAGGTCGGGACTATCGAATTTTTATTTTGAAAATTGGTCAGGTGTTCAATGGCAAATTGAACAATATACAGGTCGTCGCCCGTTACGAGCTGATAAAGGTTGTTATATACAATTATTTAACTTTGTTTGATTTTTTTATACCGTATACCTTTTCAGATTCAATTGTAATTTTGCAAACTGGCGGATTAATTGATCTTTTTTCGGGGGAAACAAATGCAACTTCGATAATAAATAATCTGAAAAAATCACTTGAAATTCTTTCCGAAAATATAAATCGGGGAATTTTAATTTTAATGAATTTACCCGATTTAAGTTCTGCACCAGGATTAAAATTTGCTGAAGATGGCCCCGTAATTCGTGATAATTTTGCTGTTTCAATTGCTCAAATAAATACCGTAATCAGAAAAATATTTAAACATATTAGATTATTTTAATTTTATTTTATTTAATTTAAAATTTTAGCAAATTCGATCACTTGTTTTGGAATTTTCAAGAATAAATCCGAGAGAAAAAGTTGATATCCGACATTTTGATTTAAATTCTGCAATGTTTCGGGCGATCAGTCCTTTAAATTCAACTGAACCATTTTCGTATCAAAAACCGGAAACAAGGTTTGATTTTTGATTATACTTTTTTTAAAGATTTTATTTTACAATTTTTTTTGATAACCTTTGGCCCAAAAAAGATGCTATTTTTATTTTTTGAACACACTTCAAATTTTGTTTTTTAAAATTTGTCAATATTTTTGGAGTCAGATATTTTGGTCCGACTTTTTCAAAATTTGTATTTAAAAACTTAATAATTCTCACAAAACTTTTTAAAACAAAAAAGTATTTGTAAAATAATCCAGCAAATATTTGAGATATTTTATTTAATGAGACATGGGACCAAGGCCGTATTTAGGGGGGTTTCGAAACCTGTGCCCTCCCCGAAATTGAGAAATTTCTTTTGATCTTTTGCCGCTTCGTGTTGGCGGTGGCAAAATATCAAAGGTATGCCCCCCCCCCCAAAATCGCTGTGCCCCCTCCGAATGTTTTTTTCTGTATACAGTCTTGCATGAGACCTAAAAATGTGTTCATCCTATTTTTACCACAAAATTACTCCCCCTCAAAAAGTAGCAATATTTATAGAAGCAAAGATGTTTGTGGATTTGCATATCATGATCTCTGGCATCCCACAACTGTTGTACATTATGAAATTGCTCGAGAACTTGTCACTTTTCTTGAAGATAATTAAATTTCAAAATGCAAGCTTCCGGTGTCTTTCTTTTTTTCATACTTTACTCTTTTTTTATTTGTATTTATTGTTGAACTTTTTTTTAATGATTTTTAAAATAAATAAACTTTGAACATTTTTAAAAGAAAAATATATCTTCAAAAATTTACAAAAAAAAAACAAACATTTTTTTTTTTCAATGCGCATATTTATCAAAGGAAATGGCCTGGGCGGTGCAGGATTCCCCACACGATGAATTAAGTAAAGCAGCAGTTGGGGAAGTGGTATTTTGCCTTAAAACATCTGGAAAATCTGATTCAAGGTCAGCCATTCGATCCAAAAATGGTGAAACAGCATCCCAAATTTTATTTTCTCGAACTAAATGTATTACTGCTTGAATTTCAGGATGCATGTAACGATCTTCTTCAAGTGGCCTAAAATATTACTGTAACTTATTTTTTTCTGTGATAAAATGTAACATACTTGAAAACAGTTCGAACTAAATCATATACTTTTTGAAGGGTAGTTGTACTTTTAAGGGGCTTTAAAAATTCCATGCCCTGACAGGCTGCAATTAATTCCATCGCCAAAACAGCTTCAACATGTTCAACAACTTTTAAAGCTTTTCTTGCCGCAAATCCTCCCATTGAAACATGATCCTCTTGATTACAGCTTGTTGGAATGGAATCGGCCGAAGATGGATGACAAAGAACTTTATTTTCAGAAACTAAAATTATTTAAATTATTGAAAAAATACAGTATTTTTTCAAGCGTATTGCTTGCATTTGTATTAAATAAAAAATAATATTCACCTAAACTTGCTGCACATAGTTGTACCGTCATAAAACCAGAATTTAATCCACCAAATTTGGTTAAAAATGTTGGAAGTCCACTTAATTCATGATTTACAAGTCTTTCAAGTCTTCGCTCACTCATTTGTGCCAATTCTTGAACGGCAATCGCCAAAAAGTCCATTGCTTTTGCAGGATATTCACCATGAAAATTTCCACCCGAAATAATTTCTTCTTGATCCGCAAAAATTAACGGATTATCGGTTGCAGAATTTAATTCTTTTGTAATAATTCCTTTACAAAATTCAATTGTTTCATGTACAACTCCATGAACCTGTGGAACACATCTTAAAGTATAGGCATCTTGAACCTTTCCACAATTTCGATGAGATTCAGCAATTTCGGATGGATTTAAATCTGAATGTAAAAGGGCTCGAAGGCGTCGAGCAACATCATTTTGGCCTTGATGAGGGCGAACTCGATGAATTTCTGCAAAAAAAACTATTATTATTTAGCACTCTTTTGATATTTTGATTTCGTGTCAAGAATTTTCATTTTTTTTAAAGTTAAAACTTTTTGCATTTTTAGACTATTAACCCCCCAAAAAACTATTAACCCCTGGAATGTCAAAAAGAATAAAAATTATTTTAGCCCCCCAAAAATATTGATAAGGCCACAAAGAATAAAAAAAAAGTAAACTCAAAAAAAATGACAAAATTCAAAGACAAACAAAAAAAGTTGTTATAAAAAATATCACAGTTTTTTGAAAAAAATGGGTATTCTTGCACGCATAATCACTGATATAAAAATCAAATTTATTTTATCTCCCACCCTCAGAAAAAAAACGAACTTACTTGTATCATAGGCTCGTGTTGTTCCTTTTAAGACATCCAAAGTTAAAGCAGCAATTACATCAGCTTGTTTTGCAATTTTTTCTGCTCGATAAACTGCTAATGCGCCAAGAGAGGAAACCATTTGAGTGCCATTTATTAAGGCTAACCCCTCTTTTGGCCCCAAATCAAGTTTTTCCAAATTATTTTCTTTTAAAACTTCTGCGGCTGGTGCCCATCCAGTTTTTGGTGACCACATTTTTCCTTCCCCCAATAATCCCAATGCCAAATGTGCCAATGGACATAAATCTCCTGAACATCCAACGGTACCTTGCTCCGGGACAAATGAAACCGCAAAAGCTTAAATATTGTAAATTTAATATAAATGCTGAAATCGTTGTGGGACAACAAATATTATTACCATTAAAAGCAGCAACTAATTTTTCAACATTTTGGAGCGAAATTCCACTATGCCCTTTTGCGAGGACATTAATTCGAAGAGCTAAAAGCATTCGAGCCTTTTCCGGGGATAATGGATCACCATATCCGGTTGCATGGGAACGAATAAGATTAAGTTGTAACTGTCGAATATCCGCGGGACAAATTGTTACATTTGCAAAGGTTCCAAATCCTGTGGTAATACCGTATACAACTAAAATAAATATTAATATTTTCCCAATAATTGATTAATTACATACTTTTATGTTCGCCAGCAATTTTTTCTAAAAATTTTCTTGCTTTAATTATTCTTTCACGTGAAAGGGGAGAAAGTTCGAGGCGACAATGACCATCATGACAATCAACCAAATCTTTAACGGACAAAGAATATCCGTCAAGAGTTAAAACACGTTTTCCTTCAACAATTCGATCCATATTATGTTGTTGAATACTAAAAAAATGAATTCTATTCAATATTAATTTGTATTTTGTTAAGTTACAATAATCCAACAAAAGATTTCATATATCCCTTTTCAAAAAGAACAAACTTTACGCACCTATAATCACTTGAATAACTTGATTCTGAATCTACTCGATGTCGAACAGAATCTGTGATGGAAGTTTTTCGAAGGGCATCATCTAAGACTGATTCAACACCCATGTTTTTTTTTTAAAAATTAACAAAATTTCCAAATTTATACAAAAATAAAAAATTTTTACAACACAAAAAAAATATATAGGATTCTTTTTGAATTTATGTTACTTTCATATAAATTTTTGGTCGCTTTTATCATCTTTGTTCACCTTCTTTTTTTCTCTTTCATTTATCTCTCCTCCCACTTTTTTTAACGAGATTTTTATCAAAGAAATGAGAAGAAGAAGAAGAAAAAAAAAGTTTATGGTTTCATTTCTTTCTTTGCTCTTCTTCTTCTTCTTCTTGTCTTGCGCATCCTCCCTCCATTATGTCTGTTGTCTCTCCAATGAACGAATGACCCCTCCCTTAAAAAAAAACCATCATCTGCTTCAAATATTTATCATTCATTATGAATGAAAAATATCATCATCATCATCACTATGTACTACAACTACGATAACCACAAAGAGAGAAAAGTACTGGAATTTTTAAGTAATTATTAATGTTTTCATTGAATATGTATTTACTAAAAACAAAGGGCAAGAATCATTGTCATTATTGCATTTTTACGGGTATATCAAAAATAAAAAGTTTGCCACCCCATTTTTCGATTTTTGACTTGTGATTATTTACGAGAAGATTGTAAAATGGGTGCACACTTTTTGCAATCTCATGATTTGCAAGACAAAGAATTAATAATTTATGACGTTTTAATTTCTCTTTTTTTATGATGTCTCTCTTTCTTTCTCTGATTTCTCATTTCTTCATTTCTTCATGAACTAAAAAAAAGGGTTCTGAACGTGATCGCTTTTATTTATTATTATTAAAGAGACGACAAAAAGTTGATGAGAAGAGAAAAAAATAGATTGCACGTGGCTTCTGAAAAAAAGCATTTAAAAAAAGAAATATTTTTTTTTCTTCCGCCAAATTGGTAATAAAATTATCTCTCTCTCTTTTTTGTTTAATTACCCTACCATATTTGGTCATTAAACTATTTCATTTTTTCGGTTTTTACTCTTTTTTCGTAAAAAATAGAAGATTATATTTCGACCTAAAAAATATATTCCATTCACGTTTTTTTTCCCAATTTCTAATTTATCATCAGCTGTTTGTTTTTATTATCTCTCTTTTTTTCTTGTTCCCCCTTTTTTTATAAAAAATTGCAAAATAAATCATGATTGTTCCAACATTTTTTTTATACATGGAAAATTACTCCCTCGATAATGTCTAGATTTTCTATTTCTAGATTTTCTCGAAGAAATCAAAAAATACTTTCTTTTTTGAAGCGGGAAAAAAAAGCGGTGTCATTGAAATGTTTAAATTTTAATAGTCCCATGGCCATGGGGTTTTTGCAAACAAACACTTTTTTCTTTAAAGAATCAAATGTTTAATAAAAAGTTGTTTAGGTATATTTTTTATAGGTTGCAAAATAAATGTCAAAAATATTTAGTATGAAACTTTTTAAGAGTTGATTTTTACAGGGGTCTTTTAAAACGGTCTAAAAATAACTGATAAGACTTTTGAAATGAATCAATAAACATTTCTTTAACGTTTTGTTTGAGGGGGCAAAAGTTGAACATTTTATGATTTTTTATTCTTGTTAAAACTTTTTTTTGTTACAAAAGTCAATTTTTGAGAAAAACACGTTTTTCAAAAACTAAATTTTTTTGCAAAAAAATAATTAATTGTTGAACCTATTTTTAAAACAATTTATCAAAAATAAATATACTTCTTATTGTCTGGAAATTACTTTTTTTGTCTGAAGTTCAGTCTCATATGTGGCATTTAAAAATGTTTTATGAATAATATAATGCAAAAACGTTCAAAGATAATTTACAGCAATTCTAAAATTTACAGTATCCTGAAATTTGTAAATGTCAAGAAAACAACAGATGTTTTTTCATGATGACAAATCACTTTTAAATTTAAAAGATCACAAAGTACAAATATTATTTTAGTGTTTATGATCATTTTATCAGAGAGAAGAAACTGCACAAAAATATTTGTGAAAACAATGTAAACATCAGTTATCATCAATGTTTAATGTTTTTAAAAATTTGAACACCGAATCACAAAATACAAATAAAATTAAAAGCAAATAAAAGCTTCAAACCTGTAAAAATTTGGATTTTTTCCGATAACTTTGTTTTTCAACTTTTAATTTTTTCAACGTCGGATTCGGGCAATCCGACAAACAAAAAATTTCTTGCAACGAATAGATTCCACCTTTAAAAAATAAAAATTTTCCAATTTTTTTTGTGATACATTTTTTTACATAAATTTTTAATTAAATTTTACAAAATTACAAAATAAAACTGTAAAATATAGGTCCTAATAACTGTAATGTTTGTACACAATTAATAAAACATATACAAAAAAGATGGGAACCGATGACAGACTTCGAGTTTTACAAAGTAAGTTATTGTTTTTGATTACATGTATTTCATTGTTATTCTTAATGCTATTTTTTAGTTTATAATATTTCTACTGCAGCAACAAACGATTTGATTAAACAATTGTTTCAGCATTTTGGTAGAATTGATGAATTTCAAGTAAGTTTGACTCCTTAACATGTACATATATGGTTTTTTAACTGGGATGTTATTCAGGTTTATCCTGTCTTAGTTACAGCGCAAACAACCCAAAAAGTTGCATACGTGCGTTATGAAAAAGAGAAATCTGTTTTAGTTGCACAACATATGACAAATACCGTATTTTTTGATCGTGCCATTATCTGTATTCCAACAACTACAAGTAAGATATTGTTAACGTTGTCCTCAATATTACTTTATGTTTTTTAAGATACAATTCCTGATGAAGAAACGGCGTTGTTAAATAGTGCAGGACTTGGTAAACGTGTTCTTCCGATTCATGTCACAAATATTGTCGAAGAAAATGAGCATGGACAAAAGATGGTAGATAATTTATTAAATGTTTTTTAAATGTAATAACTTTGTTTTTGTTTGTAGCTTTATACTACAGACCCAACTCTTACAAATCTTGGTTTGCTTCCTTATCCACCGCTAGGAGCTGAACTTGATCCGGAAATTGTTGAACAAACTCGACGAACATTATACGTTGGTAACTTGAAGAAGGATGTTGATCCGGATGATGTTGTTAAATTTTTTAATACCATTGGTGAAGTTAGTTTTTTTGTTTGATTCAAAAAAGACAGAAATAAATACATAAAATCTTTAAAAGTCCTAAAACACCATTTAATTACTGGAGATTTTCTAAGGGATGTTATTGTTCGTTTTTTGACTTACAAATAAAAGTCATATTTGTAACGATCGATTTCATTTTGTATTAAAAATTGCACATTTTAGGTAATGTATCTTCGAATGGCGAATATAAATGAACACCATAATTGTGCATATGCTTATGTTGAATTTACAAATCAAACATCTGTTCCACAAGCATTACAAAATGATGGAGTTGAATTTCAAGGACAACCTATACGGTATAATTTTTATCCAGTAATATGTACATAATACTTTAATTTTTTAGTATTCAACATTCTCGAGTTGCTATCGTAAAACCACAACAAAAAACTGATGACCAAGCATTGGAAGAAATTGAAGAAGCTATTCGTCGTCGAGATAAAGGTGAACCATCACCTCGTCGACGAACAACAAGATCGCCTTCACCGATCCGAAGCCGGCGACGATCAAGAACACCACCTAGACGTAGTCGATCACGTGGACGAGATAGGGACAGGGATCGTGATAGTAGAAAAAGGGATGATAGACGTGACCGTGATAAAGATCGTCGAGATCGTAAAGATGATAAATCCAGAAAAGATGATCGTGACAGCAGAAAAGATCGGGATAAAGAAAAGGAAAAAGAACGTCGACGATCGCGAAGTCCTCGAAAAGAAAATAATGATAAAAAAGAACGTGAAAAAGAAAAGGAAAGATCTGATGAAAAAGCTCGTCAACGTTCAAAAGATCGTGAAAGAGAAAAGAAGGAAAAGGAACGTGAACGTGAAAAGGAAGTTTTGAAAGAAAAAGAAGCTGAAATTGAAAAAGAAAAGCTCCGTGAAAAGGAAAAATTGAGAGAAATTGAAAAAGAGAAACTACGTGAAAAGGAAAAAGATAAAGAAAAATCAAAAGATAAAGACAGGCATCGGGATAAAGACAAGAAAAAAGATAAGGACAAAGAACATCGAAGATCAAAAAGTCCAAGAAAGGATAAAGAAAGACGTCGCTCTCGATCTCCTGAACGAAAGAAAAGGCGTGAAGAAAAGGAAAGTAAATCTAGACGTCGTAGCAGTAGAGACGAAGATGCTATTGATGATAAAGTAATTGCTAATTAACATTACTCTATTTATTTTATTTTTTACTTTTTTATTTTAGGATCATCATTCTTCAAGCAAATCACGTCGGAGAAAATCACGTGAAAATGTTTTTGTTACAGATGAACCAATGCCTCTTGCAGAAAAAGAATTAAGTATTCGTGAACGGCTTTTAGCAAAGCAAATGAAGAAAAGTCGTGATTCTGATGAAATGGAAATTTCGGATTAATTTTATTTTCTTTTGTAAGGCTCTCTATTTTGTTGATGTATTTCATTGTTACAATTTTATTTTCTGTTTTTTTTGTATTAATTTATTATTAAATTTTTTCTTTGAATTAAAACTTTAAAAAATGGCGTTTTTCCGCACATATACTTTTTTGGATTACGGTAGTATTTCAAGAAGTTTTAAAAATATTTTTCAAGAGATGCTTTCTCGTACTTCGGTGTTTTTAAAAACTATAAATATTCATGGCTGTCGTTTTGCATCTCAGTTATTCTATGACCGTTATGGTGATCCTCTTGAAGTTATTCAGCTGCAAAATGAATCGATTGAAACCAATTCATTGAAGGCTGATGAAGTTCGAATTGGGTTTCGAGCTTCACCAATTAATCCAGCAGATATTAATCAAATTCAAGGTGTTTATCCGGTGAAACCAAAGCTTCCAGCTATTGGAGGAAATGAAGGTTTTGGAATTGTTGAAGAAATTGGTTCAAATGTTTCATCATTAAATGTTGGAGATCATGTCATTCCTGCAGCCTCTGGCTTTGGAACTTGGAGATCGGAAGCAATTTCAAATGAAAATAACTTTTATAAAATTGATAAAAGAATTCCAATGAAATATGCGGCAACTCTTCAAGTAAATCCATGCACCGCATATCGAATGCTAAAAGATTTTGTTGAACTTAAAGAAGGGGATACTGTAGTACAAAATGGTGCGAATTCTGCTGTTGGTCGATGTGTTATACAAGTAAAAAAAGCGTTTAAAGTCAATTCAATACTGTAATGTTAACATTGCAGATTGCTAAAATTCTTGGATATGAAACAATTAATGTTGTACGAAAGCGTGAAAACATTGATGAACTTAAAAGTGAACTTGAAAGTATTGGAGCAACAAAAGTTTATACAGAAGAAGAATTTCTTAAAAATTCTCGCAGCATTAAATCTCGTTTAGCTCTTAATTGTGTTGGTGGACGAAATAGTTTAGGAATTGCTAGTACTCTTCAACAGAATGGAATTATGGTAACTTATGGTGGCATGAGCAAACAGCCGGTGCAAGGTGCTACGGGGCCATTTATTTTCAAAGACATTATATTCCGTGGTTTTTGGATGAGTTCATGGTATGAAAAATCGGCAAAAAATCAAGAGTTAAAAGGAAAACGCGATGAAATGTATTCAGAAATTGCTGACTGGATTGTTTTAAAAGTACTTATATTCTATCTATTTTACAAAGGTTTAACAAATATGCTACGTTTTTCAGAAACTTGTTAAACCAAAAGTTGTTCTTCGACAACCGGAGGAATACAAAGAAGCCCTGAAAGATGCGATGGAAACTGCTGGTATCAAACAATTGTTTGTATTTGATGATAATAAAAATTGATATTCCAATATTTTGTCTTTAAATTAAATAGTTGAAAAACAATAATAATATTCTATATTTTTATCAAGGCACTACATAAATAACAATAACAAATTCTATGGTTCTTCAGTGAAACTACTTCGATAATCAAGCATTGTCTTATAAAATTTAGAACTTTCTTCATCACGATAATATGCACGTACAGCATTTTTTGTTTCTTTGCTATGTG
This sequence comes from Panagrolaimus superbus, assembly GCA_964035985.1. Classification (NCBI taxonomy): domain Eukaryota; kingdom Metazoa; phylum Nematoda; class Chromadorea; order Rhabditida; family Panagrolaimidae; genus Panagrolaimus; species Panagrolaimus superbus. The sequence continues at coordinate 8,568,378 of OZ038359.1, forward strand.
TCATAGTGCCATTAGTGTCAACATACTGTTTGAAATCGGGTGAAGTATAATATTTAATATCAAATTGAATGTCTGGTGTTGGTACAGCGAAATTCCTATGATAAAGTTGAATAGATATTTTAAAAACAAAAAAGTAGTAGTATGAAAAAGCTTACACAATAATAACACTTCCAAATGTTGCAGCGACAGCGACAATGCACCATGTTTTTACCAAATTCGGCTTTATCGATGATTTATCTTCAAATACATAATCTTTAGTTTTAATAAATTTAGGTCCTAATCGTATAATTGATCTAAGCATTATTGAGAAGGTTCAAAGAAAAAAAAAGTTTAAAATTTTTTTTGGAAAAGATTAACAGAGAACACTGTGCTATCAGAAACATTTTTTGCAAAAGTAAAAGTGTTCCTTTTTGAATTTTAAAAAATAGTTCAGCTTTTGGCTCTCGAATCTTTTGAGTTTTTTTAATTTTATAATGGTATCTGAATACTTTAATCTATGGTTTATGTAAAAACAAATGCACATCTTCCAATATTCGATCATTGTAAAATTTGTATTTTTGCTTTCCATATTTATATTATAAATCTATTTTTTTAAAACATTCCTTTTTTTGCTTCAATAATTGTGTTGCCTGTACTCTATGACCTTTGAGAACCTTGGCAAACATACTATGTCGTGTCTCTACCGTTCTTTGCATCCTTCCTGCAACAAACATTTTTGAATGTTTCATTTCTCTCTTTCTTCTTCTTTCAACTTGACCACACTAAAAATGGTCCGACTTCTTATCGAATCGAATGATTTTATTACCTATTTATTGTTCGTGTGCTAGCTCCATTTCTTTCTTTTTTTGTAACTCATTGTTATATATTTTTAGGATTTTGGGTATCAGCAAAAATGGTTTGTCAATGTACTTTGAATACTTTGGCTTATTTTGCTTTAAGCTATATAGTTTATCGATTTGTTTGGGCTCTATATACAATTGTTTATCCGTATCTTATTGCTTCACCACCAGATTTGCATAAACTTGCTGGAGGCAAATGGGCCGTTGTTACTGGAAGTACCGATGGAATTGGTAAAGCATATGCTTTTGAATTAGCTAAAAATGGATTTAATTTACTTTTGATTTCTCGTACTCAATCAAAATTGGATGCTACCAAAGAAGAAATCAAAAAAGAACATAAAAATGTTGAAGTTGAAACCATTTCATATGATTTTTCTGATGCAAATCTTAATGATTACAAAAAAGAAGTTCTTCCTGCTATTGAAAAGAGAGATGTTGGTATTCTTGGTTAGTGATTTTAATATAGAGACATTAAGTAAATAAATAAATGCATTTTTTAGTCAATAATGTTGGTTTGAGTTATGATTATCCTGAAATCTTGCATAAAGTTGATGGTGGTCTTCAACATCTTGCCAATGTTGGAATTGTTAATATTCTTCCAACTTCTATCCTTACAGCTGCTGTTCTTCCACAAATGGTTCAACGTAATAATGGCGTAATTGTTAATATTTCTTCATCAGCTGCATATGCTAAAATGTCACTTTGGGCTGTCTATTCTGCCAGTAAAGCATACGTCAATCATTTTGCAAATATTCTTCGTAACGAATATGCCCATACTGGAATTACAATTCAAACAATTTGCCCTATGATGGTTTCAACAAAAATGTCAAAAGCTCGTGTCTCATTCTTTGCCCCAAATACAACAAATTATGTTCGTTCAGCAATTCGTACAATTGGTGTTATTCCTGAAACAACTGGCTGCATTCAACATCAAATTCAATCAATGATTTTTGGGTTACCAGAATTAGTTCTTGATCTTCTTATTACTAAAAATTCTCAAGCAGTCCGAGCAGCTGCACTTCGTAAACGAGAAAAAGCTGCTAAAGCTCAATAAAATACGGTAATAGCTTCTGTAATAACTTTAAATATAATAATAATGTTTGAAAAGTAATTTTTATAAAAGTAAAAAAATAATAAAAAATATTTTAACAAGAAATAGCAGAATTTACAAAAGTATCGAAATTTTCAATATACTGTGCAAGTGAACTTTGTTTGTAGAATAAAGTTTTACCAACATTTTCTTTTGTTGTTTCATTTTCGGCTTTTGTTAACTTTGTTAATTCATCAATAAGTTTTTTCAATGTTGGCAAAGTTTCAAGGTTAAGACTTCCAATTGTCTTGGGATTAACAGGAACTGCAACTTTCCCAGTTTTTGGATGAATACAAAATGGAGATTTTAGTAAATGATTGGTTCCGGTTGATACATTAACATCTAATCGGGGATAAGCGTATTGTAAAACAAATGATTTAAGAAAATTTTTTGCTGATGGAGGAATATCAGGACGATCACGTTCATCAAGTGTTTCTCTCGTTTGTTCATCAAATCGACGTTTTAGTAATTTCCAACGAAGTTCAGGTGTTGTTAATCTATAAAAAAAATAGCTTAACAAATTAGCAACAAAAATGAACAAACTTTTCAAATCCATCATTTAATGCTTCACGCATATCTTGATCTTTGCAAGATTCTAAAATTGGTAACCAATTTTCAGAAGAATCAAACCATTTTTGTTCAATCACAAGATTATCGATTTCTCCACAATTCATAATTTCTAAATAAGCATCTTCCATCATTGGATGAGTAAACTGAGGATCAACTTCAACTTTTTTAGTTCCCTAAAATTTATAACTCTATTTGGAATAATAGGTTCAGCGGACATACAGCAATAAGAGAGAGATAATCGGCAACAGCTCCCCGACCTGTATTATCCAATTTTCGAGCACTTTCATCTGCAACCTATAAATAATTTTGGAGTAAATTACTTTGTTAAAAAGGAGCTGAATTACCCAACAGTGAATACCACGCCGACCAGAAAATACCCATAAAATTTTTTGAAAACCAAAATGATCTAAAAATTTTAAATAAACATCCATCTTTCTTTTTTGTACATCAAAAGAGTAACAAACTTCTCAAGAGTTTATCCAAAACTTTAACAGCAATTGTCATCCATCTCCAACAACTTTGACAGACATTTGCTCCACTACAACATTTTCGAATTTCATCATAATCAGTTAAATCAATATCAAAAACGAGTTCCCTTTCTTCAGCTTTAAAATCTCGATATTTTAAACGATCTTTTGGCTAAAACATTAGACATTGCTAAAGTAAAATACAGAAGAAAAAGCTTACAGGATGATTATAGACAGCTCCCAAATCAACTTTATGAGGTATTACTCTTTCAAGTTCTTTTCGAAATTGTCCTGCTTCAGAAAAAGTCAAATACCGGTAATGTACATCATCTTTAAGAATAAAAGCAAATTCACGATATTGTAAATATTCAGACGGCTCTAAAAAGCATCCAATGATAATCACAAAAAACGATGCTTATATAAATTTACTTTTTCCATAACTTAACCATTTTAAAACAGATTTTACAGGATAAAAATGCTGGTAATAATTTTTTAACCATGTATCATTAAAGTTTTCAGCCATTTTTAAAAAAATGTGATTCAGAAGGTGAAAAGAATGGAAGAAATCGTTTAATTTATTGAATTTGCGCGCGAAATGTTTGTGCAAAAATGAGCAAGCATTTTCTTTCGCGGTTGGACTCGTCTTTCTTTCATTGTTGCTATTATTTTACAAGACTTGTGTACAAGTACCGTAAACTTAAGAATTGTCTGCACACATAAAGTGCTTTTCCTATTTTTTACATCCGCTTTTAACATTGAATCATGTCAGTTGCACATTTGACATGTGCATCAGAAACAGGGTCGTACACGGTCAATGCAAAAATTATGAAAATAGGCAAATTTTGTTTTTACAATTTTATATAAAATATTGCTTAGGACAAACACATTTCCTAATTTCGATTTTCGTTCGGCTTGAAAATCCCTTTTTTTGGGATACGGTAATGCTGTACTATTTAATTTGCATTCGAAAAAGAATTTCTCGCAATTACGTAGAAAATAAATAAGCCTGAAATAAAAAATCTCTCAAAAAATGAATCCATTGCGCTTCTTTTTTGCTTTTTTGTTAAATATATTTGCCGTAGTTTTTTTAAGTATACTATAATCAGACGAAGGCTTAACTAAAGCGAAAAAAATATTATATTTGTTAAACAAGCTTGATTGAGAAATATAATTCTAATCAAATAATTAATAACATGTTTCTACGTTTATTTACCAAGATTTTATTTAAAGTATTTTAACCTTTAAGTTTTTAGAAAATTATATTCTTTTCTTTGAATCTTTCTTCGAAGGTTGTAGGTCCAAATCAGTGTTTTTCCGACTCCTAATAAGGGATCAGAATCGCGATTCCATCGATTCCGGAATCGGTTCCTTTATAAGGAATCGGATCGGAATCGGAAAAAAATTGGAATCGGGAAAACACTGGTCTCAATTGTTTTTTTTTTTTGAATTTGATGATCTTAATCAAAATTTTTATCACAGCTTAACTTTTTATATTTAATAAACATAAATTTAGCAATAAATAAAATACAAAAACCCCTTTTTTATCAAATATTACCACTCCACGAAATAACATAAATAAGACACGGACACAAAGCAAGTTGAAATACATTTTTAAGAACCAATATGTTGTCCAAGTTGTTGAAGCTGTTCAATAAATTGTTTAGGTGTAAGTATTTCAGTGCAACCATACGTCATTCGTTGAATACCTTTACTTCTAGCATAATCTTGTAAATTTTGATATTCAACATAATTTCCACCACCAATTACGAATACAATAACATCCATTGCAAGTTGTCCCCCACGTGAACGTGCAGCACTAAAAATAAGACAAAATTATAGATTATTTTTAAATATTTCTAAACCCATACTCCTTATTAGATGAATGAAGAAGTTTTGGATCAAAATAACGAAAATCATCTTCATTTGAAGCTGAAGAAGAAATAGGAATTCCAGCCATATTTACTCCACTTGGACGAGTATCAATCATTTGATCAACAAGTTTTGTCAAAGGTAAATTATGCTTTTTAGGTACAAGATTTTTAACACCTTCCATAAAAAGTTTTGAAGTATTTTTGAGAACATTTGAAAACATGCTTTCACTTTTTGTTCCGGCACCATAATGTAATTCAGACATTCTTGACATTGATGAAAATGATCGAAGTCTTTCAATGTACCGTAATGCTGCACCATCAATTTCTTTTTGAGCTAAATATGCTCGAAGTTCTTCTTTTTCACTCTAAAATTGAAGTTTACGGTAAAGCCTTTTAAACACAGATAAAAAATAAACCGATGAAAGATTTGGAGAACATAAGAAATGAATTAATGAAATTCGTAAAATATCTTCAGGTTCAATTGAATTGCTTAATAAATCCATTATTTTAACATCCGTTTGACCATTAAGTATTTTCTCTTCATTTTCAAATAAAACGTCAAGTTTTCGTTGTTTTATATGACTTAAAATTGTTGTTGCAACATTTGTATGAAGTTCAACAAAACCTTTTCGTCGTAATAATTCCGGCAATGTTCCAACAGCTGAAGAAATCTTTGAAGTTGTATCACTGTATACAATAACCGCTTCATCAGTATCATTATCAAAGCCCTCAAAAAGTTAAAGGTTACTGTAATTTAAAAATCTATGCACAAAACCATACCATAGAAGATTTTAAATCTTTAATAGATTTTTCATTTGCTTTAACTTCTTCAAGGTCATTTTGAATTGCTTCTGCAACAACAGGGAATGGACTGCCTTTATAAGTTTTCCAAAGTTGATCACTTTGATCCATGTCATATTCCTTTTTCTTTCCATTAGAATCTGTCATTCGAACACGATTTAAATCCATATCCAAGATATCATGAATTAAAGCTTGATATGTCCAAGTATGATGAAGCATTGTTGCAAGATCAATATTTCGATCCGCGATTACTAAAACTGGTCGATGCATACTAAATTGTCCCCCACGAATATGTTCTTGTGTAAAAAGATTATTTCTTGCTGAAAAAACAATACAAACATTATTTCTTTTTGTTTATAGTTGTTTTTGTTATTTTTTTGTTAAATAAAATTTACGAAGTAAAAAACCAACCATCACGAAGATTATCACGAATTTTTTGATCAAGACGCTAAAAATTATCGTTGAATATTGCATTTTTAGGGAAAACATTAGAAGCTTACAATAGCAACTTGTTCAGCAGCATTATCTTTAGGACATTTTATAATAGGTACAACACCCATTGTAGCACAAACAGAAAAAAGCCCTGATGCAATACCATCAACTAATTTTTCCATTTCTTCTTCACTAATTGTGTGATCATTGATAGCTAAACTCAAGTTTTTTATCGGCCATATAGAAAAAAACACACCTTTAAAAGTAAATGGACTTCCAGTAGAATATCGTCTGAGCATAAATAAATCATCTTCTAACGCAATAAAGCTTAAATATTGATCCGTTAACCTTTGTAATTGATTCATTGTTCCACTGTGAACAGCTGCAGATGCAATTGATTCAAGTTGTGGTCTTGAAATTGGATATACCATATTTATATAAAATTGATCATATAATGATTTTTTGAGATCATCACATAAATATTGAATATTTTCATCTGTTGGTGATATCAGATAGACGGCTGGAACATCTGGTAATGTTTCTCTTTGTGAATTTACCAGACTAAAACAATTGATACAGTATTAAAAGATATATTATAACCTTACAAATGCAAAGTAACACCATTATCTCGAAGTATTTTAATAGTAATTAATGGAGAAATAATATCTTGAGAATATTTATCCAAAATTAATACTTTCCATACTGGTTCATTTGCAAGAGATGATGATACAGGTTGATTAAGATTTAAGATTTGTTTCAATGCAGCTGAAATAATGTAGATATATTTATAGCTTAAAATGAGAATGCTAAACTTACCAATTTGTCGAGTTCTAACATTGTCAATTTTTTCAGCCGTTTTCTGCATTTTAACTTCAAATTTCTAAATAATATTATGGTTAGCAAAAAAATAAAAAAAAGCTAAACAAAAATAAAATTTCACGTTTGCTATTTTAAACGTGGACTTTCAGTGTTATAATTTTCGTTTCAAGAATTTATTTATAAATTTTTTTGAAATTTTATACAGTATAAAAAATGTAACTTTTTTTTGCAGAATAATATGATTATATATATTTTGACCTTTACTACACGGGCTCATTTGGCGTAAGGTTAAGCGGTTTTTCGCGTAGGATGATTTTAAACGATTAATTTTTCTATCAAACGTGTTCTAATAGTTCCCTGAACATTCCCTGAAATGTGCGTCGAAAAAAAAAATTTCGAAAATTTCGATTTTTTTGACAGGGGGGAGACCAAGGCAAAAATAATCGAAAAATTTAAAAAAAAATTTAAAAAAATGTAATTTTTTTTAAATAGTTCAGACATGTCTAGAAAGTCTAAAAAATACTATATAAACCATTTACGGCAAGGACGTCACCAGGGGGGGGCACGAGGGGCACGTGCCCCCCCCCCCCCCGAAATGGATTCGAAAAATTTTTTTCTCCTACCCCCTTTTGAAAAATAGCAAAAAATTTTATTTTTTGCTATTGGAGGGGGTCGTGCCCGGGCACGTGCCCCCCCCCTTGAAAAAAATTTCTGCTGACGTCCTTGATTTACGGCGTTATAATATTATAACGCCGTAAATCAATTATTAATAAGTCAAATATTAGAGTTATAGCACCAAAATGATGTTGGGGGTATTGTGAAAAATCTCCTCACATAGAAAAAATTTTTTATTCGGTTGTTTTTTTACTTTGTTTTGATTAATTATGACTAAATCAAGCATGAAGAATCTGAATATAACATTTTCAGACATTAAAAATAGAAAAAATAAATATTTTTTGATGTTGGGGTATATGTAGCACACGATAAATCCAAAAAGTCTATAGAAATCGTCAAAAATGTTTCTGTACGATTTCTTTTGCTATTAATCTATTTTTTATGGTATAACGGATATTTCGGTCAGACCGGAACGTTATCCGAGCTGAAGTCTTGATTTAACAGCAAAATGAAAATTTCGACCATTTTATACCTCAACATACAAAAAGTTTATAGAAATTGCGTAAATCAACTTTAAAATTCCCCCAATGGTATTTTTATGTTCACAACAATATTTAGAAGATTTTGGTCAGTCTTTTGTTACATTTTAATGTCTTATTCCCATTTGCCAGCAAGTCAAACTTTATTTTTTGAAAAAAACGCAAAAAAATGGGTAAACTTCAATTAGTCAGAACTTTAGAAATAGATAACCTGGGAATGTTTTGGTGTTCTATATATGTCAGGAACATCAATGCGAAGATCAGGAAAAGCGCGTTGACCGATTTTATCATGTAGAACCGATTTGGCATCATAAAAAGTGCCAAAAAAGTGCCTTTTTGGTGATTTTTGATTTCGTAACCCCACATCCCCAAATCGACCCAGATATCATTCCAAAGCTATTTTTTGGTGTTTCTATGTTATTTGCAACCATTTAGTACCAAAAAATCCTAACCTTACATTTTTTACCAAAAAATGAGCCCGTGACTATTGCTAAAGTAAATTACCAGCTATGTTTTTACGCCTTCAAATGCTGTTCTTTTTTAGTTTAGGGAAAAATCTCTTTTAAGTATTTCTTTAAGGACAAATTTCCAAGAATGAAAGTAATGCAGGAGTCATTTGAGCACCTAAGGATGGACAGGGCCCGATAAATCAAAATCAGGGTGGGACCAGGGCTTTTAGTCAGGGCTTCGGTAAAATCCGGGGGGCCTACATACACGCAATTTATGTTTGATAGGAAAAAGTTGTAAATTATTGTTGCTTAAAAACGATTATTAATTTTTTTGAAATCTTTTTTTTGTAAGCTTTATAAAATATTTAACTTAATATAAAAAAAATTTTGAATAATTTTTGTCAGGGGTCTTTTTCGTAGCCCCGTGGCCGAGGCTAGCCCTGTCAAGCGTTGTCAAAAAAGCGACAACGCGTTGTCAGATGTACAAAAATCCCTCATGGCGTTGATAAACATTTTGCCAAAAAGTCTGTTTTTCCAGGAACTGACAACGTGTTGTCGCTTTTTTGACAACGCTTGACAGGGCTAGCCGAGGCTTTAAAATTTGCCCTCTGTGATCCTTGTAATAGCACCCTCAACCTTTATATCACTGCTTTTATAAAAATCATTCCATTAAAGCTACTGTTGGTGATGGTGGATGAATAATCAAACATGATATAAAAAAAATTGGATAGTTTTTAAAGAAAAAAATCCTCAAAAACTACATCGTTTTTACTTTCAATTGAAATTTCACATCCTCAACTTCATTGAAAAAAAGGATTTTTTATTCTAAAAAAAAAGTAATAATTAAATACTGTGAATCAGAAGTGATACTATTTGTATTATTCCAATGTTAATGTAATTCTAACGAATCAAAATGGTACAGATACATATATTAACTTCATTTTTATATTTTTTGTTAGCTGTATTCAGAATTTTTTATGTTCTCCAATTTTGTTTCTTTTCAAATAAAAGAGAAATTTTAAACATGAATTCCGTTTTTACAAGAATACCGTGTAGAATAAAAGATTTCAACGAAAAACATCTATTACGGTACATCTGCTAAAACATGTTTTTTTACATCTGCTAAAACAACTTCTATTTATTTGTTCTGTTAAATAAATTAATGGAATCTGAATGATTTAAAACCTTAAAAAACGAAGATTTTGTTCCACTTGAAATGTTATAAATTAAAACATCCATGTACATATATGAAATGAGGCTTGCGAGATAATTTATGACGTCATACAAAAAATTAGGATTTTTTAGATCCCCGCTCATCGTCGTACATACCGATTTGAAGATCAAAGAAAGTCACCAGCGGATGTATCAATCCCCTTTTTTTCCTACCGCATGACGTCATAACTGGACAATCCCAATATATGTACAAAATATGTGTGAATAACATGTTGTTGAGATTTTGTAAATCTGTACAAAGTGGCATTACATATCCGCAGATCTCTGCAGATATACTGATTATTGCATTCTTGACCTTTTTATCTTGTTCTTCTTTTTTCTCCCTGAATAAATAAACAGTTAAAATAAATAATCAACAACTGGTAAAATGAAGCTGGAAACTTTTACAAATATCGCCGTAACACGCGATTCTTTATCTTTTATTTTTGACAAAATTCTCAGAACGAAAAAAGAGGTAAAAAAATAATGTTTTAGAAATAACCAGTAAAAAAATTTCAATGTTAAAAATAAACGTTTATTTAAATTTTTTTTGTTGTTTTTATATATAAATTAATTGTTATTCGGTACTTAACTAGGCATTATTATTTCCTAAAAAGTTTAGCCTTTTTGTAGCAAACGTTATATTTTCTTCTACTGTTTTGACTGTTTTTTTACAGTTTGTTCAAACAAACAATATTGCTTTTTCAGCTCAATTAATAATCATTTGAACATGGCAGGAAATGAAACAACAACATGGCAACCAATCGAAGCAGATTTGCAACAAGTAATTTTAGTACTTTTTGATTTTTATAATTTGAAGTATTTAGGTTTTACTTCTTTTACAACATTCCCAATCATCAAATACAGCAACACAAAGAGAAGTTAATGCTGTAAGTTTTTCTTTTTGTAAATATATGATGATTTATTTTAATATTTAGCAACTTGATCAATTAAACATGAATCCAGAATTTTGTCGATATTTGGTATATGTTTTGTGTGATATACAAAATCAACCTGAACCTATAAGAGCTGTAAGTGGTTTAGTTCTTAAAAATACGATCAAACAAAGATGGCAATTCTTACCTCCGGATATTCATGAACTTTTGAAAGCCCGATGCTTTTCTGCAATTGGTGATGAATCTCGACTTATCCGTTCAACTGTCGGTATTATTGTAACAACAATCTTTTATTATGAAGGAACAGCAAATTGGCCAAACCTTCTTCCGGCATTGTTAACATTTTTTAGAAGTGAAAATTATAATGTTTTGGAGGTTAGTAATTGGTTTATGTTATTGAGGTTAAAATTTGCATTTATAGGGAGCATTGGGTGCTTTACAAAAAATGTGTGAAGATTCAGCCGAAAGATTTTCACATGATGAAGTAAATCAACTTCTTGGACCTTGTATAATGTTTTTCCAATCGTCTTCACCTAGACTTCGATCACTTTCACTTAATTCTGTCAATTCTATTATTTTGATGCAAAATGATGCTATTGGATCACACATTGATCAATTCTTGGCAAATCTTTTTGCATTGGGACAAGATCCAGATCCTGAAGTTCAAAAACAGCTTTGTCGAGCTTTAACATTATTGCTTGAAAGTCATATTGAACAAATTGCTTCGCATTTACCAGAGATTGCGGAATTCATGCTTTTCAAAACTCAAGATCCACAAATTGATACTGCATTGGAGGCCTGTGAATTTTGGTTAGCATTTGCTGAATGCCCAGATTTATGTAAGAAATATGTTCAACCTTTGCTTCCAAGATTATTTACAGTATTATTAAAATGCATGAAATATACTCCAGAAGATATTGTTGATATGAAAGGTGATATTGAAGATGATGCAAATGTTCCAGATAGAGATGAAGATATTAAACCACGGTTTCATAAATCTAAAACTCATGGTGGTAAAATTGAAAATGAAAGAGATTTGAATTCAACGGATGATGAAGTTAGTTTTTATAGGCCACAAATTAGTGAAACTGTAAGGATATTAAAATAAGACTTTAAAAGTTTCATTTTATCTAGTATGTCTTCAAATTTGAGATGAAAATGTTATTAAAAAGAGGGATATAAATCTCCAATATCTCTAAGGCAGTTGTAGTAGTTGTCTATTAGTTTTGTATCATAATTTGTAAATAAAATTTTAGGTTGATGAAGAGGATAGTGATGAAGGATCAACGGAATGGAATTTAAGAAAATGTGCTGCGGCATCTTTGGATGTTTTATCAGGCGTATTTGGTGATGAATGTTTAGAATATTTATTACCCGTTCTTCAAACAACGTTATCAGATCCAAATTGGGAAGTAAAAGAAAGTGGTATCCTTGCCATTGGTGCTATTGCAGAAGGATGTATGACTGGAATGTCACCACATTTACCAACAATTATTCCATTTTTAATTAATGCTTTAAATGATTCAAAAGCGCTTGTACGGTCAATTGCATGCTGGACTTTATCTCGTTACTGTCATTACACAATGCAACCAGGACAAGAAGAAACTTTCAAACATCTTTTAACTCAGGTACATTCGTTTCTTTTTAAATTTCAATGTTACCATTTATCTTATAGTTATTGGCAAGAATATTGGACCATAATAAACGTGTTCAAGAAGCTGCATGTTCTGCTTTTGCAACATTTGAAGAAGAAGCTTGCAATGAAATAGTACCGTATCTTCCTGATATTGTTAGGACATTTGTTGAAGCTTTTAAAAGATATCAAGCAAAGAATCTTTTGATACTTTACGATGCTGTTGGAACATTAGCTGATAGTGTTGCCGATAAACTTGCTGATCCACAATTATCTCAAATGTTAATGGAACCAATTATGCAAAAATGGATTATTCTTACAGATGAAGATCGTGAAATATATCCACTTTTGGAATGTGTTAGTTCTATCGCAATGGCAATGCAAAAAGATTTTATGCCATATACTCAACCGGTATTTGAACGATGTGTTTTCTTTATTGAAAGTACTTTGAATAAATCTTTACAAGCTGGTTTAATTGCAAATCAGCTTCGAGAAGGTTTGGTGAAAAATTATGTTATATTTTTAATTGTATTTTAATTTAGAAATAGGACCAAATGGTCCTACAGATGCTCAATTGGCTGCTGTAAAGAAAATAGATACTCCAGAAAAAGATGTTCTCATTGTTGCGATTGATCTCCTTTCTGAATTAACTGAAGCATTAGGCTCTGATATTCAACCTCTTGTTGCTGCAAATAATTCAAAACTTATACAACTTTTATATTTTTGTGTTAATGTAAGCTTCATTGAAAGACTTACCGTTTTAATTCTAATTTTTTAGGACCCAAATGTTGAAGTGAGTTATTATTTAATACTGACGTAATAAGCATGGTTGATAACACCGTTTTTTACGGAATTTCGGAGTTGGAAGCCGCCACAAAAATACTTGTATTTTTTCCAACTTTCTAAAATACTATTGATTGGGTTACAAAAATTTTTTTCAAAATACTTCCTTCTAAGAAAATCTTATCTAATGCAACCCACATTCTGAGAGACTGAAACAGTTCAAAAGTTTTCTATCCAAGGAAATATAAGCGTTACCGCCCCAATTATTTGTGTTAGAAAAATTTGAAAAAAACGGATTCAGATTCTTAGAAAAAATATTTTCCAAGTTCTACAAATAATGTTATCGTTCGATTCATCTCGATTACATTGAATGTATACAGACAAGGCTTAAGCTGTCTTGAAGCGGTTGGGGAGGTCCCCCTCCCCTCAAATTCTAATTCCCGTGTTAATATTTGAATTCGTAGGGGGATAAAGTATGATTTGTTTTGGCTTTTATCTGGGATCTCCCTCTCTTAATATCGACCTATTTTAGGCACTGAATGTAAAATCAGGTGTTGTTAACCAGTAATTAACATTTTTTCAGGTCAAACAAAGTGCTTTTGCACTTCTTGGTGATTTAGCAAAATCTTGTTATCCTCTTGTTCAGCCATTTGTTAGTCTTTTAATACCTGTTATGGCAACAAATATAAATCCTGATAATATTTCTGTATGTAATAATTCAATTTGGGCAATTGGTGAAATTGCCATGCGAGTTGGTACTGAAATTTCACAATTTTTACAACAAATTGTTGGCCCTTTGGTATTTGTGATGACAAGAGATCGTCCTGCTGCAAAAACATTACAAGAAAATTGTGGTATTTTAAAAAAAAACTTTCATTCTGTAAAATGTAAATTTTTAGCAATTACTCTTGGTCGATTAGGTTTACATTGTGCAGCAGAGCTTGCACCATTATTACCACAATTTATTCGTCCATGGTGTTTAGCACTTCGAAATATTCGCGATAATAATGAAAAAGAAACTGCATTCTATGGAATGTGTTTAATGATTGACCAAAATCCAAATGGAATTGCAGATCATTTTATATTTCTTTGTGATGCAATTGTATCATGGAATAATCCCCCTGATCAACTGAAATCAATGTTTACAAATGTAAGTTTTTTATATTGCTTTTATTTTATGAAATTGTAATTGCTTTTTTAGATTTTACAAGTTTTCTATAGAAGTGTTGGACCAGATACTTGGAATGCTTTTGTGACACAGTTTCCTAATCAATTACGCGAAAGAATGCAACAACAATACAATCTTTAATATAATTATTACGTTTCTTTGTTGTTAACGGGTTATATGCGGCTATTTTTTTCTGTTTCTTTTGTTTTTTGAATCTTTGTACTTTATCTTTCAATATGATTCAAACGGGGCTTCTGTACAGTGTTAAAAAAAGTCTGTTTTATGATTGTGTCTTCGATTAGGGGTTTATTTAATTGTGCTACTCTTTTTAAACTTTTTAATTTTTTCATTTTTAAATTGTATGTTCCTTTTTTTGTGGGTCTTTGTCACTTAAAGCTATTATTCATTTACTATTTTTCGATGATGAAATTTTTTTTAAACCAAAAAAATTATGTCTCCTTCCTTGGTTACTTAAAAAAACCATTTGTATTAATATAGGTGTTCCTTTAAAAATTTAAGGCGCAAATGATGATGTGCAGTTTTTAAAAACGACGCTGGCTATATTGTTTTTACACCTTTGTTGTACGTTAGCGATCAAAGTTTTAGCAGAGTATACATTGAAGCAGGATAATCAACAAATGGACTCCTCATTTATCTCGATTTTCTTCTTTTCTTTTAAAGCTGGTGAATATTCATACGCATACATTGCAGCAAAATTGGAATTGTTGAAAGTTACATAATTTCCAAACGTACCTTTTTGTAAACATTTTGAATTAAAATTTTATTAAAATCCCTCAATAGGATTTATCAAAGTATTTTAGTGTACATAAAATCAAAGTACATAAAAGGCATTAGCAGATCCAATGACAAAATCTTTTAAACATTTAAAAAAATTATTACCGTAATATTAAGGTATAAGTTATTTGAACCACTGTTAAAAAGGTTACAAAGATGGAAAAAATAGTGGTATACTTCAGTGTAGCAAATTGAACCGCATATTTTTTTATATTATAGTCAAAAGAATAGATATACAATTTTTAAAAATGGTCATATTCTTAAGGGATACTGTAGATCTTTTTTAATTCCATTGATTTTGTAAATTTTGAAAATAATTTTCTACAGTAACATGTGTGGGTAATATTACTCCAAGAGGACTTATTACAAATATACCAGGTTTTTTTAAATCCTGTTTATTACCGTAGTATTTGTAATAAAATACTAAAAAAATTATTGGTACATGATAAGTCTAAAAAATGAATATATAAATACTGTAACAAAAATCTTTAAAAGAGGAGCTTACAATATGAAAAAGTGAAATAGGCCCAGAAGATCCTATAAATAAAGTAAAAATTATAGTTGATGCAGGACCCAAGGGAGCAAAAATAGAAAATAAAAATATTAATGGCCAAATTGCTGTTAAAACTTTAATATTTTCAGCAATCTGTAACAAAGGTTACGGTATTTAAAAAAATATAATTTGAATAAACCCAACGGGCTTTAATCTACAGTATCCTTATCCGAACAAAATTACGGGATCCTTAAATTTAAACTTGTTCGAATGGGGGATAATTTTGTTCGGACGGGGGGATACCAGACTAGACTAAAGCCAAACAAACTTGTCGCCTTTCATCCAACGTAACTTGATAAGCTAAACGTTTATACATTTTTTGATTTTTAAAATGTAAATATTTGCACATTATTAAAGTCATCGAATGAATAATAAAAGCTGTCCAAATGATGAAATAATATAGCTGCGGATTTGTGCTTGTTAAAATCATCCCTAAAATCTTCCCTTTGTTATTTCTATATACTATAGAATTTAAAACTTCACAAAAAATTTACATAAAAATGCTGGAAGTGTACATGGCATCTGAAGAGAAAATGAAAAAATAATTACAGCTCCAAAAAAAATTTTATATGTAAAAAGTTTACTGTATTTTTCAAGAAATATTGTTGCAAAAGTTCGTTCCAAAATTATTAAAGGGGGAGACCCACCTTGAACAATTTTTTGCTGCAATTTTCTTGATGGTCTCGACGCGATCGCAGACTCATTGGAGCTGCTTTTTTTATTCATTGGAGCTGCAAAAGGTTTTTAAAAAAACAGCTCCAATGAACCCTGAACAAAAAATTGTTCAAGGTGGGTCTCCCCCTTTAAAAAAAATGAAATTCGAAGTTGTTGTGCGAGTGCCACAATTGGGAATCCAATGTAACTTACAAATTTTTGTTTTGGAATTGTTACCAATAAAGAGACTGTTGAATGAATGATACAATTTAAAGAAAGTAAAAATCCACATGAAAAACAAAAACATATAAGAAAAAGTCTGAAATAAAAATACTTTTTAATTGCCAGTTTTTAAAGTTCCATTTATCCTAGCAAGAAATTCCTTGATCAGAGTTACCGTATAAATCCATACAGGATTAAAAAAGAACTTTATGTTTTTTATACAATTTGTGGAAGAAAATCAATTTTATAATTACAGTAACCCCTTTCAAAGTTTATTTATAACAAAACCTAACAAACCTTAAATTTTTTGGTAAATTTTGTAATTCCTTTTTACAGTATATTTGTAAATAAATTCCACTTATTAAAGATGCGATGCTAAAGATAATATTTAAGAGATGTGTAATATTACTTAAATCTGTTATTAACCCAATCATTTAAAACAAAAAATAAAGCATTGAAATGACAATTTTTAACTTTTAACTTTTCAGATAAACATATTTGTTCATCTGTGATAATTCTTAAAAGTTTAACGAAGCATAAATATTGTATTCAAGTTGCGCTTTTTATGAAAAGTCTGAAGTTGAACTAAAAGTCTTTCAGTTATGTTTTTTTGAAATTATATCTGAAAAACAATAAGCGGAAAGTTTTTGTTAATTATAAAAAAGGGCGTAATTTGTATTTACTGCCTTTTATTACAGTATCACAAAAATTAATTAAAAAATTTGCCATGATTTTCAAAAAAATATTTGAAAGATGTACCACAATAATAAAAAAGCCGAAATTCCGAGTTTACGCCGTTTCCTATCAATTTCCAATAATAAAAATAATTGGAAATTGATAGGAAACGGCGTAAACTCGGAATTTCGGCTTTTTTTTGGGTCTCAGCGAGACTTTCAAAATTTAAAAATGTAATATCCGGATTCAGCGACATCGATTTAGTTTATACCAAAACAAACTAAACGAATATCATCAATGGCATCCGAGATATAGAAATGCAGTTTTTAACTTCAACGGCACAAAAAAGTGCGAAAACGGCACTTTTGGCCCAGAAAGACTTTGGTTTCTATCTTTTTAACCATGGTCGAAAACGTGGATAAAGTTTCAAAAAAATTTATTTTTTTACCGTGCCATTTGTATGGAGACCATTCTTTTTTCAACCAGAGTGCGTTTTTTAAAGATGGCACAAATGCCATCATTTGTTTATCTCTTTTTGACCAAAAAAATGTTTTGAAGCTTTTTCGATTTTTTATTCATTTTTGAACTTTTCCGCCCTATTTTATCAGCGGTCATAGGCAGCCTTTTTTTGAATAAGTGATGAAAATTTAATTTTTGCTGTAAGCTTTTAGAACCTTGCAAAAAGAGCCTTCTTTTTTTTTGCAAGGGTCTAAAAAATATCTTTATTAATACAAACAGAATACAGACATACCATTGTTATTTTATTATATGTATTTTTATTTGGCAAAAATGAGACTTTTCTTTATTATTTATATATTAACTTTATTTTATTTTGTCAATTCTTTTGCTATAACATATTCAGAATGTTATCAGCAATCATTAAAAACCAAACAACAACAATCAGAAATTTGTAATGGAAATGGAAAATGTCATTTATTTTTTGGTTGCCAATGTTTTGATGGATTTGATGGTGAAAAATGTGAAGTTAAAATTGAAAAAAGAAATGGATGTTATTTAAATAAATGTTTTCCGGGATCTGAATGCATTGAAATTTCGTCAAGTCAATATTATTGTGAATGCCCGGCCAATCGATATGGAAATTTTTGTGAATTTGAAGATCCATGTTTTGATTGTAGCGGAAAATGTTTTGAAATTGCAGAAGATATTTTTGAATGTGAAAATTAGGGAAAGCGGCAGGAAAAAACGGTATGAAAAGCTTCATTAAAGATATAAAATTTGTTTAAAATTAAATTTTTAGGTTTTAATTCATTCTGAATCAACAAATTCTACTTTTATGGAATCCAATGTTACCGTAATTACAAATAATGCCACAATTACCACAAATGAAACAACAACAACAAAATGTATTATTACTGATTATTGTTTTACAATAACTGATAACAATATTTGTGATCCACTTTGCAACACTGAAATATGCAACTTTGATTTCAATGATTGTAACCTTCAAAATGATTCAACTACCGTATACCGAAATAACATGGAATCCGAAGAAAATCATCAAATTTATGAATATCTTTTTTATCTTATTGTGTTTTTTATAACTCTTTTTACAATTTTAATATTATTGTGTTTAGGAAAATTAGTTGTAAATAGATGGAAAAAAGTATCTGCAGAAGTTGAAGCAGAAAATGCAGAAATTCGAGCAGCGTATCTTAATGAGCCTACGTATTGTATCATTTAATTTTTATAGTTTTTTAAATAAACATTTTAAATATTTGTTTGGTAAAAAATTAAATCAAAAGTTTGCTATCATTAAAAACTAAGATCATTTAAAAAAAACAAAAATATTTCTTTATGAAAAATTAAACAACAATAAATAATTAAAAGGTCGTATTTTCTAACATGCCCGAATTTTTTTTGGCACAATTAAGTCTCAGGATTTGCTGAAAATGTGTTTCTAGGATATTTAGTTTCGGGGCTTGAGGGATACTGTAGCTGGATTACTGTAATTTTAGGCAAGTTTTGATACTCTTTTAGAAAAAAATCCATAAAAAAAGGTGTTTGTTGTTTTTGGATATCCCCGACTCATCTCGGTCAGAGCTATCGATTTATACCACTTTTTAAATTACGGCCTAAAATCTAAATTTTGGGCCGGTTATACTGTTAATCGATAACCAGCTGACAGATCTTGAAACTGATGATAAAAATGGTATTTTTGGGTCAATATTATCCTAGAAACAAATTTTCAGTCAAATCTGAGACTTAAAATTTTGGAATGTTGCTAAATATGACCTTAAACAAAAAAAATTTAACTTTGGTTATAATTCATCCGAACTTTTCGTGGAACTATGATCCGAGGATTCGGCAAATATTGAAACGGAACTTCTTCTCTCTCAACAAAAAGATCAAATCTTTGGTACGGGTCAGGCTTTGATTGATTCTTCTTCTGATCATTTTTTACAGTTTCATTTCTTTCTTGCAAATTAACACGAACTTCTGATCTCGGTTTTCCATCTTCCTGCTAAAACACATTTTCTTCAAAATCGAAAAAAGATCAAACTTGGCAAATATACTAATTTTGGGGCAAAAACATTAGTCTATATATTTTTTATTATGCTCTTCTTTTTTTATTTTCGAATTCGTCGTTTCAAAAAGGTGTAAGTGATTCAGAATTTGTGTAAAATAGCATTTTCAAAAAAGAATTTAAAAAATCAATAAAAAATTCCCAGACCAATTTTAACAAAAACTGATTTTGTCATTCAAATTTTAATTTTTTATTAAAATTGCATTAGGGTTCTAGTCCTCGAATTTTCATGATTTTACTTTTAAATGATTAAACTAGGTTATGAGAACATATTCTGTGAGATGAAAAACTTTTTTGAGACCTTAGAAGAATAATGTACAGGAATGCTCCGAGTTTCAGCTTAAAAAGACTTGGAAAAAAAAATGAAGGTTTAATGCAAATTCATGCTTTGCGAATGAAAAAATGGAAAAACTGAGCGGATATTAGAAGGCCCTAATTCGACCGTCTCTGGATTTAACTAGAGACGAGGAGTGCAGGGAACGGAAGTGTTCTAAACGCTATAGCGCACATGTTCCGTCAAATCAGAATAAAGTCCAATTAATGCCAAAGAGCTGCGAATTTTCTTCATGGAACACCATGAAGAAATCTTCATTTTTCTACTCTGTTTTTAATTCGTTATTGAATCATGATATAATAATAATTGTGACTTAACCAGACTGAAACAAGTTTCTGTGGCCCTAAAGAGGGCCGTTGGGATAGAAATGTTTTGGTGTTAGTAAAGTCACAATGATTATTATAACATGGCCCAATAACTAATTAAAAACAGAGTTTGGAAAAAGAAGAATTCTTCATGGTGTTCCATAATGAAAATCTGCAATTCTCGGGTATTAATATTGACCTCTAATTTAACAGAAATCATCGTTACAAAATGATGATGTTTCGTTCAAAATTTTTTCCTTTTATACTAAAAAAATGACGAGAGTGGCATCTCTTTCTCTCTCTCGCTTTGGGCTAAAATAAAAAAAGAGAGAAAGAAGAAGCGCGAACATATTTTTTTGCTATCAAAAAAATTCAATTAAAATTTTCCAAAATATTAAAAAAAAGCAAAACCGAAAAAATAAAACACAAAAATGAGAATTGTATAAATTGCAGGTTTTTCATGAGCTCATCGATGAGTGAGGTCATAGTCATAATTGCCAGAGGCAATCTTCAAGTTTTTTATCTTAGCTGGTGGGGGGATGATAGAGCCCAAATAACTTCTGAGAGAAAAGCCTTGAGAGATATTTTCTCTTGTCTATTGTTAAAAATCAATAAATAACAGAAATGAAAACGCTGTTAAACTGAGAATGATGAAGGAGTACACTAATTTATTTAAAACAGTACAAAAACTATAGTGTTCTTTTTTGTATTAGGAATCTTTGATTATTTGTTAAAATTTTTAACTGTATGTAATTTTTGGGTTACGGTAGTAAGATAATTGATACTAGATAAATAAGTTTATATTTCAAGATTTGAAAGCTCAGGTGCAAAGTTTCATCAGTTTCAAAGATTGTTGAAAAAATGTGACAGCAAATTTTTTTATTTAAGGATACTGGAGATTTTGGGAGATCTCCCGGGAGAATCTCCCGCTTTTTTAATCTCTCTCGGGAGATTCAACAACCCTAAACATGTTTATGAATAAAAGCGAATCCTCCACAAGCCTATTAAAAATCTATTTTTACTGAAATGTTGAAATGCTCGATTTCAAAATTGAATTCATCTGTTTTGCTCACAGTTGGCACTATTGCCACAATTGCAGCAGCAATGTTTACCATTTTTTTGGAACCGGTTTCGGTTCCGATTATATTGGTTCCGGTTTCTCTCCTTTTAGAATTTTTTTTGATGGAAACTAATGATCCAACAACATTTTAAGACGCAGTCTGTGAGAAAATCAAAAACCCGCGGCACAGCCCAAAATTTATTTTCCCTAAAACTTTGCTGTATAGTGAATTGGCCCTGCAGAAACCGATCCCGCGTAGTAAAAAAATTTCAAAAAATTTCCTACTGTAGTTACAGTAATTTTTATGTAAATTTTACCAAAATTTAAAGTTAATCGCAAATTAAAGCTGTTTATTTTTTTTGCCTAATTCGGAGGGATAATAGGTTTTCGAGGTCGGGGAATCCGAATATCTACTTTTTGGAAGTTCAAAATATCATGATCACTGATTTTTTGTTATCACCTATCATATCACAATGATAAAAAATCGCGAGAAAAAAAGATAGGGCTGAAATAACTTCATTTTCTAAAAATTTGGACCTTTTTTTATAATAAAAATAAAATACCTAAAAGAAACGTTCGCCTTTTATTGGTTTTTAAAATTATTGAAAGTTTCAGGTACAAAAAAATGTCTCTTTGAACAGGAAAAAAAAGTGTAAAAATTTTTAAAAAAAAAACCGCCTTTATTTTCGGATTCCCCATCGTCGAAAGCATATACATGCCAAAAATTAGCTTAATCGGAGATAAAAAACATTTTGATGTCGCTCACCGGGATCGAACCCGTACCATAATGTGTCTAAGGCTGACTCCAAAACTAATACACATGTATACATGCATGAACAGGTTCGATCCCGGTAGGCGACATCAAAATTTTTTTTATTTCCAATTAAGCTAATTTTTGGCATGTATATGCTTTCGACGATGGGGAATCCGAAAATAAAGGCCGTTTTTTTAAAAAAAAAATTTTACACCTTTTATTCCTGTTCAAAGAGACATTTTTTTGTACCTCAAACTTTCAATAATTTTAAAAACCAATAAAAGGCGAACGTTTCTTTTAGGTATTTTATTTTTACTATAAAAAAAGGTCCAAATTTTTAGAAAATGAAGTTATTTCAGCCCTATCTTTTTTTCTCGCGATTTTTTATCATTGTGATATGATAGGTGATAACAAAAAATCAGTGATCATGATATTTTGAACTTTTGTTGTTGTTGTTTCATTTGTGGTAATTGTGGCATTATTTGTAATTACGGTAACATTGGATTCCATAAAAGTAGAATTTGTTGATTCAGAATGAATTAAAACCTAAAAATTTAATTTTAAACAAATTTTATATCTTTAATGAAGCTTTTCATACCGTTTTTTCCTGCCGCTTTCCCGAATTTTCACATTCAAAAATATCTTCTGCAATTTCAAAACATTTTCCGCTACAATCAAAACATGGATCTTCAAATTCACAAAAATTTCCATATCGATTGGCCGGGCATTCACAATAATATTGACTTGACGAAATTTCAATGCATTCAGATCCCGGAAAACATTTATTTAAATAACATCCATTTCTTTTTTCAATTTTAACTTCACATTTTTCACCATCAAATCCATCAAAACATTGGCAACCAAAAAATAAATGACATTTTCCATTTCCATTACAAATTTCTGATTGTTGTTGTTTGGTTTTTAATTTTTGCTGATAACATTCAGAATATGTTATAGCAAAAGAATTGACAAAATAAAATAAAGTTAATATATAAAAAATAAAGAATAATCTCATTTTTGCCTTAGTATTTTTTTGGTATTATAATATAATAAAAAAATGCTAGGCTTTTTTTGCATGGGTCTAAATTTTTGACTCTAAAAGCTTAGAGCATAATTAAATTTTTATCACTTATTCAAAAGAAAAGGCTGCCGATGACCCCGAATAAATAAATAAAGCGGAAAAGTTGAAAAATCAAAAATCGAAAAAGTATCAAAAATCTTTTGGGTCAAAAAGAGATAAACAAAGGATTGCATTTGTGTGATCTTAAAAATTACTGGAATTTTTTTAGGAAATTTTTTAAAATGTCACAGGTCTCTCACGGGCTCATTGGGTGTTCGGTAAAGACGGATTTTGAGTTCAAGGGATGGAATATGGTTATTTTTACTCCCAAACCACTCTAAAATCATTAAAAAATGTTTTGGGAGATGTCGGACACGAAAATCGAAATTTCGATATTTTCGATATTTTTCACAGGGGGGACCAAGACAAAAATTTTTTTAAAAATTTTTTGAGAAAAAATTTTTTGTGCTTTAAAATTATCAAAATATGTCCGAAATAATATAATAACACTATAAAAATCATTTAAATGATACAAAACAATCAAATATTGAAGATATATCATTTCAATGATGTTGGGGGTATTGTGAAAATGCTTCAAGTAGGAAAAAAAAATTTTTGTGCTTATCTTCGACTTTGATATGATTGGGTCTTACTAAATCAAGGTCAGGGAGTTTAATTAAAGCATTTTCAGGCGTTTAAACTCATTTCTAATTACAGCTTTTGCTCTTGGTGGCTTTTAAAGGCGTATTTTGAATTAAAAAGGAGAGATCGATGTCTTCCAGATAAGATAAAAGCATGATTTTTATTTTTAAATGATCACTAGGTTATTTATAAAAAAATGACATGAGATTTTTATTTTTATTGCAAGAAAATGAGAATTCTCTGCACATGCAGAGAATTCTCATTTTGTGGTAGAGAATTCTCATTTTCTTGTCAATTTTTCTCAAAAAAATGTTTATCAAAAGTGAGAATTTTCTACCAAAAAATGAGAATTCACAGCGCGACGAGTGGTCACTTTTGCAAAAAAAGAGTCAAAAAAAGGAAGAAAAAGGTGCGTATTTAAAAAAAAAGATTAAGTAAGTAAATTATTATTTTATTGAAATGTTTTGGTCACAAATTAAAGTAGAAGGCCTGGGGAATGCAATAATACCAAATTTATAATTTTTGGTAAATTTTTTACAGTAATTTTTTCATGTGGTAAAATGCGATTTTACCAGTCAAATAATACAAACACCTTGCCTTTTTTTAAAAAGATAACATTTCCATCGTGTTCAGCATGTTAAAGTGTGCTAGAAAATGGGTTTTTGTAGAAAAAAAATCGTCAAATTTTTTAAAATTTCATTTTGAATATTTTTTATATGTGAAAATTACTTGTTGAAAAAATTACAAAAAAACCAAGACTTAATTTTAAAAAAGGCTCTAGGATTCGGAATCTGCATCCTCGAATGTACATATGGGCAAATTAAGGGATTTTTAAACAAAATATTCGCAAAGTTATTGAAACTTTTTATTTTTGTATGGAAAACTCTACCTTCAACATCGTAAAAAAATCATAACTTTCGAAATATGCAATGAAATGTCTTCCGGTGACTTGCATTATCAAATATTATGATATTAGTGCATTCTGGGCAAGTTTCAACTCTGTTGCATAAAAACACATAGTTTTTGATCAACTTGAAATACATAAATTGAACAATATGTTAGACATGTCATAAAATGATTCTGTCACACGTGATTAATCCAAATATGGATTTTATTTGTCCTTTAATAATTGTTTTGTAATATCTAGATCAGAAATTTTCTATGCGATATCGACAACATATTCTACAGTGAACCAAAACTAATAATTGATGTTGCATTACATGAGTGAACATAAAAAATCACAACTTTTTGAAAAATGGTGGATTTAACTGTTAAACTGTTGGCAACTATTCCTTAACATTATATTCATAAATTTCAAGTGATAAAATCATTCTAATATTGGTTCACACACATTACAGTGTTTCGAAGTTTTTCTATTTTCATACTGCAGCTGATGAAGCAGAGCAAAATAAAAACTTGATGTAGTAAAGAGAAAACTTGCCCAGAATGCACTAATATCATAATATTTGATAATGCAAGTCACCGGAAGACATTTCATTGCATATTTCGAAAGTTATGATTTTTTTACGATGTTGAAGGTAGAGTTTTCCATACAAAAATAAAAAGTTTCAATAACTTTGCGAATATTTTGTTTAAAAATCCCTTAATTTGCCCATATGTACATTCGAGGATGCAGATTCCGAATCCTAGAGCCTTTTTTAAAATTAAGTCTTGGTTTTTTTGTAATTTTTTCAACAAGTAATTTTCACATATAAAAAATATTCAAAATGAAATTTTAAAAAATTTGACGATTTTTTTTCTACAAAAACCCATTTTCTAGCACACTTTAACATGCTGAACACGATGGAAATGTTATCTTTTTAAAAAAAGGCAAGGTGTTTGTATTATTTGACTGGTAAAATCGCATTTTACCACATGAAAAAATTACTGTAAAAAATTTACCAAAAATTATAAATTTGGTATTATTGCATTCCCCAGGCCTTCTACTTTAATTTGTGACCAAAACATTTCAATAAAATAATAATTTACTTACTTAATCTTTTTTTTTAAATACGCACCTTTTTCTTCCTTTTTTTGACTCTTTTTTTGCAACAGTGACCAAAAGAAGGGAAAACGTCGCGCTGTGAGAATTCTCTACCAAAAAAATTTTTTTTTTTTTTTTTTTTTTTTTTTTTTTTTTTTTTAGAGATACCTTCATAAATAACTTTTCCTTTGAGATTTTTAGCATTTGATAAAATATCACGAGCTTGCGATGACGTTTGAAGTTGTACTTTCTTAAGTCGATTGAAATTGCATTTCTTCAATCCGTAAAGTTTGAACAGTGATTATATCATTCTTTGCTGCAATTGTTTCATCCTTTGAATCAAGAAGTTCTTTGAGCATATTGAGGTCGTTTAGAAGAAGATTTAAAGCCATTTGAGTTTTAGCATTGAGTTCAGTGTTCTCACAGTTTCGAAGTCAAGCAAGAGATCAGTAGCAGTAGAAATTGCTAATTCATTTGAAGGCATTTTTGGTGCTTTTCGGGGAATAATTGGTGAAGATCCAGTTGAATTTATTTTTCTTTTACTCGAGTAACTCAATGCTAAAACTCAAATGGCTTTAAATCTTCTTCTAAACGACCTCAATATGCTCAAAGAACTTCTTGATTCAAAGGATGAAACAATTGCAGCAAAGAATGATATAATCACTGTTCAAACTTTACGGATTGAAGAAATGCAACAAAAAAATGATTAAGTTCAACAAATAATTGATGCACCAAAGATTGCAGAACATCGTCGTTCTATTGTGATCCAAAATTTTCAAGAATCCAAATTCAAATCCGCTGATGAAAGTATTCAAGATGATACAATCAAAGTTCAACAACTTATTTCTGATATTGGAGCATATGCAAAAGTTGTTGCATGCTACCGTATGGGATCCAAAAATGAAAAAGAAGATGATCAAATGAATCAAAAGAAAAATTTCAATCGACTTAAGAAAGTACAACTTCAAACGTCATCGCAAGCTCGTGATATTTTATCAAATGCTAAAAATCTCAAAGGAAAAGTTATTTATGAAGGTATCTCTAAAAAAAAAAAAAAAAAAAAAAAAAAAAAAAAAAAAAATTTTTTTGGTAGAGAATTCTCACAGCGCGACGTTTTCCCTTCTTTTGGTCACTGTTGCAAAAAAAGAGTCAAAAAAAGGAAGAAAAAGGTGCGTATTTAAAAAAAAAGATTAAGTAAGTAAATTATTATTTTATTGAAATGTTTTGGTCACAAATTAAAGTAGAAGGCCTGGGGAATGCAATAATACCAAATTTATAATTTTTGGTAAATTTTTTACAGTAATTTTTTCATGTGGTAAAATGCGATTTTACCAGTCAAATAATACAAACACCTTGCCTTTTTTTAAAAAGATAACATTTCCATCGTGTTCAGCATGTTAAAGTGTGCTAGAAAATGGGTTTTTGTAGAAAAAAAATCGTCAAATTTTTTAAAATTTCATTTTGAATATTTTTTATATGTGAAAATTACTTGTTGAAAAAATTACAAAAAAACCAAGACTTAATTTTAAAAAAGGCTCTAGGATTCGGAATCTGCATCCTCGAATGTACATATGGGCAAATTAAGGGATTTTTAAACAAAATATTCGCAAAGTTATTGAAACTTTTTATTTTTGTATGGAAAACTCTACCTTCAACATCGTAAAAAAATCATAACTTTCGAAATATGCAATGAAATGTCTTCCGGTGACTTGCATTATCAAATATTATGATATTAGTGCATTCTGGGCAAGTTTCAACTCTGTTGCATAAAAACACATAGTTTTTGATCAACTTGAAATACATAAATTGAACAATATGTTAGACATGTCATAAAATGATTCTGTCACACGTGATTAATCCAAATATGGATTTTATTTGTCCTTTAATAATTGTTTTGTAATATCTAGATCAGAAATTTTCTATGCGATATCGACAACATATTCTACAGTGAACCAAAACTAATAATTGATGTTGCATTACATGAGTGAACATAAAAAATCACAACTTTTTGAAAAATGGTGGATTTAACTGTTAAACTGTTGGCAACTATTCCTTAACATTATATTCATAAATTTCAAGTGATAAAATCATTCTAATATTGGTTCACACACATTACAGTGTTTCGAAGTTTTTCTATTTTCATACTGCAGCTGATGAAGCAGAGCAAAATAAAAACTTGATGTAGTAAAGAGAAAACTTGCCCAGAATGCACTAATATCATAATATTTGATAATGCAAGTCACCGGAAGACATTTCATTGCATATTTCGAAAGTTATGATTTTTTTACGATGTTGAAGGTAGAGTTTTCCATACAAAAATAAAAAGTTTCAATAACTTTGCGAATATTTTGTTTAAAAATCCCTTAATTTGCCCATATGTACATTCGAGGATGCAGATTCCGAATCCTAGAGCCTTTTTTAAAATTAAGTCTTGGTTTTTTTGTAATTTTTTCAACAAGTAATTTTCACATATAAAAAATATTCAAAATGAAATTTTAAAAAATTTGACGATTTTTTTTCTACAAAAACCCATTTTCTAGCACACTTTAACATGCTGAACACGATGGAAATGTTATCTTTTTAAAAAAAGGCAAGGTGTTTGTATTATTTGACTGGTAAAATCGCATTTTACCACATGAAAAAATTACTGTAAAAAATTTACCAAAAATTATAAATTTGGTATTATTGCATTCCCCAGGCCTTCTACTTTAATTTGTGACCAAAACATTTCAATAAAATAATAATTTACTTACTTAATCTTTTTTTTTAAATACGCACCTTTTTCTTCCTTTTTTTGACTCTTTTTTTGCAAAAGTGACCACTCGTCGCGCTGTGAATTCTCATTTTTTGGTAGAAAATTCTCACTTTTGATAAACATTTTTTTGAGAAAAATTGACAAGAAAATGAGAATTCTCTACCACAAAATGAGAATTCTCTGCATGTGCAGAGAATTCTCATTTTCTTGCAATAAAAATAAAAATCTCATGTCATTTTTTTATAAATAACCTAGTGATCATTTAAAAATAAAAATCATGCTTTTATCTTATCTGGAAGACATCGATCTCTCCTTTTTAATTCAAAATACGCCTTTAAAAGCCACCAAGAGCAAAAGCTGTAATTAGAAATGAGTTTAAACGCCTGAAAATGCTTTAATTAAACTCCCTGACCTTGATTTAGTAAGACCCAATCATATCAAAGTCGAAGATAAGCACAAAAATTTTTTTTTCCTACTTGAAGCATTTTCACAATACCCCCAACATCATTGAAATGATATATCTTCAATATTTGATTGTTTTGTATCATTTAAATGATTTTTATAGTGTTATTATATTATTTCGGACATATTTTGATAATTTTAAAGCACAAAAAATTTTTTCTCAAAAAATTTTTAAAAAAATTTTTGTCTTGGTCCCCCCTGTGAAAAATATCGAAAATATCGAAATTTCGATTTTCGTGTCCGACATCTCCCAAAACATTTTTTAATGATTTTAGAGTGGTTTGGGAGTAAAAATAACCATATTCCATCCCTTGAACTCAAAATCCGTCTTTACCGAACACCCAATGAGCCCGTGAGAGACCTGTGACATTTTAAAAAATTTCCTAAAAAAATTCCAGTAATTTTTAAGATCACACAAATGCAATCCTTTGTTTATCTCTTTTTGACCCAAAAGATTTTTGATACTTTTTCGATTTTTGATTTTTCAACTTTTCCGCTTTATTTATTTATTCGGGGTCATCGGCAGCCTTTTCTTTTGAATAAGTGATAAAAATTTAATTATGCTCTAAGCTTTTAGAGTCAAAAATTTAGACCCATGCAAAAAAAGCCTAGCATTTTTTTATTATATTATAATACCAAAAAAATACTAAGGCAAAAATGAGATTATTCTTTATTTTTTATATATTAACTTTATTTTATTTTGTCAATTCTTTTGCTATAACATATTCTGAATGTTATCAGCAAAAATTAAAAACCAAACAACAACAATCAGAAATTTGTAATGGAAATGGAAAATGTCATTTATTTTTTGGTTGCCAATGTTTTGATGGATTTGATGGTGAAAAATGTGAAGTTAAAATTGAAAAAAGAAATGGATGTTATTTAAATAAATGTTTTCCGGGATCTGAATGCATTGAAATTTCGTCAAGTCAATATTATTGTGAATGCCCGGCCAATCGATATGGAAATTTTTGTGAATTTGAAGATCCATGTTTTGATTGTAGCGGAAAATGTTTTGAAATTGCAGAAGATATTTTTGAATGTGAAAATTCGGGAAAGCGGCAGGAAAAAACGGTATGAAAAGCTTCATTAAAGATATAAAATTTGTTTAAAATTAAATTTTTAGGTTTTAATTCATTCTGAATCAACAAATTCTACTTTTATGGAATCCAATGTTACCGTAATTACAAAGAATGCCACAATTACCACAAATGAAACAACAACAACAAAATGTATTATTACTGATTATTGTTTTACAATAACTGATAACAATATTTGTGATCCACTTTGCAACACTGAAATATGCAACTTTGATTTCAATGATTGTACCTTTCAAAATGATTCAACTACCGTATACCGAAATAACAAAGATACCGAAACCCAAGAAATTTATGAATATATATTTTACGTTATTCTATTTTTTATAACTTTTTTTACCGTTGTAATATTATTGTGTTTAGGAAAATTAGTTGTAAATAGATGGAAAAAGATATCTGCAGAAATTGACGCTGAAAATGCGGCAATTCGAGCAAAGTATCTTGTTGATGAGTCAACGTATTGTGTCATTTAATTTTTATAGTTTTTTAAATAAATTTTTTTAACGTTTAAAAAAATAAAATTTCATCATTTTTTAAAAAAATAAAAGTATTTTTGAAATATTTAACAAAACAATAAATAATTGAACAACTTAACTTTGATTATAATTCATCCGAATTTTTCGTGGATGTATGAGTCGAGGATTAGGCAAATATTGACACGAAACTTCTTCTTCTCTCTCAACAAAAAGATCAAATTGTTGATATGGATCAGATCTTGATTGATTCTTCTTCTGATCAGTTTCATTTTTTTGTTGAAAATTAACACGAGCTTCTGTTCTGGGTTTTTCATGTTCCGGCTAAAAATTAACAAAAAATAAATAAAAAATTTGTGTATTTTAAAAAACAAACAGCTTCTATTTCTTCCTTCTTTTGATAAAAAACATCCTTCTTTGTTCGCTAAAAAATGAAAAAGTTTTATACCGATTTTTAAAGTGATAATTTCAAACCTCTCGGACATAATCAACATATACATTTTTTTTTGTTCGATATTCAAGAGGTTTAATAACCGTCGATGGACTTTTTACTGCTTTCTTTGCTTCTTCAAAAATTTTAAGAATTTCTAAAAACGCTGATAATTAAACAAAACAATCAATGAAATAAATAACGTACCAGAATAAGGTCTTCTAAATTTAAGCATAAGATTTCCAGTCAAAGTTGCACTGTTTGATGGCACAAGAACAAATTCATCACTAAAGAGTTGTTAAAAAATAGTAGAAAAAAGAAAATCGGAGGACGATAAACAGCAGAAAATCCCAAATTTCAGTAAAAATTACACAAACCTCATATAAATTTCAATGATTTTACATGGATGCCCAGTTGGGAAAGCTTCGCGAAGATGCTGAAAGGATGCACATCAGTCTTTTACAACAACCCAAAGAAAATTACTGTAGCTGACCTTTTTGTTGAGTTGTTGACCAAATTTATTCATGTAAGCAGCTTGTATTTGATCCCATGCAACTACATCAGTGGAATTAGTAATCATAATTTCTTGAACTAATTCAGAAAGCTTTTCACGCATCTAAAATTTTTTATGTTAATTGTTTTTCAAATTTAGTATGCAGCTTACTTCAATAGCTTTTTCTTGATATTGGAGTTGTGAATATTTAGTAACTCTAAAATATTCTTTTCTTGCATCTCTAAAACATTACTGTAACACATTGAAATATATATATATATATATATATATAAATAAAAACAAACTTTTCTTCTTCCGTAAGTGCAGATTCAGACATGAGATCAGTGATATGATTAATATCGTCATAACTAACAGCACAAAATCTTTGAGCACCAAATTCATCAAGTTCATCTTTGGTAATTGAAGGATGAATCATAGTTGAAACATAATCAGAAAGTAAAAAGGCTTCAGTTGAACGAAAGCCTAATGATGCACTAACTTGATCCAATTTGTAACCATTATCAATCCTATAAATACGTTTAAAAGCTTAATAATGAAAACCTTAACTTTTTAAAAACATACTTGAAATGATTTTCAATAGCTTCAGCAGTTTGTGGATGGCAACTTGAAATGACAGTTAACCAAAGATCGCGACAAATTTTTAGCAAATCTTGTTCCGTTGGCTTTTTGATTTTACTTTCTTCTTGTTTCTTTTCTTCAGAGATGGTAGCAATTGAACCTTTTGTTTCTTTAATAAAGTCAAGTAACGACATTCCTTAAATGTTTAATTCAAAGAATCAGTGCCGCAACTTCACCAAAATTAAAGGGAGTGCTATTCCATATAAAACTTCAAAAAAATCTTATTTTACCTATGATGAATTTTAATTTTCTTAAATTTAAATCCCCCTCCCCTCTACAGTAAAGTTTCGGCACTGCAAAAAACGTAAATTTGTTCCAAAAAATTATGCTCCAGAATTGTTACTTTTTTTGAAAATTAAAATGTAATAGGCTAGGTTAGTCATATTTTGCCAACCATGTTTCGATGAAATGAAAAAAAAGATAATTCAAATTCGAAATTTGTGAGATCCCCGAAGTACACATAAAAAATGGGATAATCTTTTTATTATGGCTAAAGTGGCGCTGTCTTGTTTCCGGAGAAATATTTGAGTATGCAAAAATATAAGGGTGTTTAAGCATGGCTCGGGCCGACTTTTTTGCCGCCCGGGGCCATCTTCAAAAATTTGGAGAAATTTTTTGTAGAGATTAAAAATTTTTTCCAAAAATCATTTTTTTGTGGCATTTTTCCATTTACTACTACTTGTTTATTGTTGGGCATTTAAAAAAAATACGTTGACACAAAAATCATGTTGCAAAAAAATTTTTCTTTAAAAATTATTTAAAAACAGTTCAAAAATAAATTTTCAACGGCCCGTGGGCTGAGTTTTTTAGGCTTAAACGTTTTAACTGTATTTGTTTTACATGAATAGAATGCACAAAATTGCATTTTTTTGCAGTATTGCGTATTATTACTGATTTATTAAAACTACAATGCCGAGAAAATATTGTAATGTGCTTGATAATTATTAAAATAGATTTTTAAAGAAAAGTTAATTAAGCCATTTATCAAATTTTCCGCTATCAGCATATCTTTTTGCATCTTCACAGGTATGCAAAGCTCGTAAAATGCATCGATCAATTCTTGCTTCATCAATTGTCTTTTCTTCAGGCGTAGAACTTTTTGTAGCAAAAAATAATGGCATCATAAAAATTGGATGCATCAGATGCATGATAAAAACAGCTTCATAACTTTCTCGAAGCTGTTTTGCTGTATACGGTACTGGAAGCTTTCCAACTTGCTTCAATTCAGTATTTAAACAATCAACAAAATATTCAAAAATATATGTTTCTGCTTCCCTTCGAATATCCCCTTCACAACTGCATGTAAGTAATCGAGCAAAATCACAGACAAGATTTCCTTCTTGTACAATTTGCCAATCCAAAAATGCTTCAACATCATTCGAAATTGCACCATTTGAATCACGTTTAAAAATGATATTATTATTCCATAAATCTCCATGAACAAGGGTCGTTGGAATTCCGGCATCCAGATGAGATTGAGTTACAATATATTTAGCAAATTCTGTACTTCGAATTAGTTTTCCAAGTTTTGGATCATTTAAATAAGAATTAAATATGTCAATTTTGTCTAAACAATTTTTAATTAAAATAAATTACAGTATTTTAGAACAGAGTTTCCGAAAAAGTTTTTTATACTTTTTTTTGGAATCAAAGATGTTGAAGAAAAAAAATCTGTGCGAGACATCGAAAAAAGATCTATTTAGGGTTTATAACTTTTTAACTTACGATCACTTTTTAAATATCCCATAAAAGTTTTATAAAAACCATGGACGAATTCTTCGAGATTTTCAAACATTTCAATTTTAATTGGAAATTTTCCTTTCCAAATTTTTTCATCACAGCATAAAAGTTCTTTATGAAAATATGCCATTCCCCGAATAATACTTTTAATTTGGGCATGATTTAAGCAATCATAAAAATTTAATCCTGCACCTCGTTTTGAGAGATCTTCCATATGCAAACATCCAAGATGTTTTTCAGGTATCCATAATTGCCCAAAATGAACCGTTGGAAGAATTTTCGGCATTTTTGTTTTAAAAATATCGTAAAAAGTAACTTCTGTTGCATGCATTCCAGGAATATTTAAGAATTCTGCCTAAAATTTTGTGAAATTAATTAACCGTTTAAAAATTTCTTTAATGAAACAAACTTGTGGAGCATCGCCAGAACCCTTTTCCTTCAATTCATCAAAAACATAAGTTCCCGGAATTTTCACAATTGTAGTATAAATATCATTTTCATCTTTTGAGTCTTCAAACGAAAGTTCACATTTTAAAACAATCGAAAACATTCCTTTTCCGCCACTAATGTCTCGAGCAGAAACCTAAATTTATAATTAAAAAATGATTCATTTAATCCTAAATCCATCCTTACATTCGAGATCTTTCGATTACTATAATTTTCCTTAAACTTTTCATCATTTTTTATCAATGAATCCAACAACCATCCAACTGTAAATTCAGTATTACAAAGTTTTTCATCGAGTTCAAATGTTGCATTCATTTTTGATTCACAAAAATATTATTTTTTTATCAAACAACAAAAAAATGACAGAAAAAACTTTATATGATTGAATTTATATTACATTAAAAATGTTTTTATGGAGGGAGGATGGGTGGTATTAAAGGGTCATGAAAAAAGGAGAGGGTACTCTTTCAATTATGAACCACAAAATTCATCCTATAGAATACTTTTTTTAATATATTGAATTGTCAACTTTAATAAATTTGACATAAAGTTAAAAAATGTGTGACTGATTTGAATCTATAAAAAGAGCATGAATATTTTGGAATCCAATGTTCGTAGATTGTATTTATTTCTTGTGAGATGATCATTTTGGACCTTTGACACTTTTATGTAATTATTTGTTTTTCATTGAGTTTGGGGCTGTTCCGATATGATGTGATACAAATGATGGGGGGGGGGGGGGGGGTGGGTTACTAATTATGACACCGCTTTGGTGTTATCGGCGAAAATCTTTGATGGATGTGGTTTTGGATCACGTCGTATCGGCCCCTAAGGAATTCTCTCTTTAATTTTATATTTTAAATAGTAAATAAATTTCTTTAAAAAGATTAAAATTATTAATTAATTGTGTCTCATTTTAATTCCATCCATCATAAAAACTCTTTTTTTTAAAACTTAATAGAGCTGTTATTTTGCGTGAATTTTTTGTGCAATTGTTTTATGACTGATGTATGTAAAATTGAAGTTTGTAATTTATTTGTTTATTTACCTTGATTAAAATCAAGCACATTTTTTTGAAAATTTTTTGTACTGTGATTTTTGATTGATGCGATTAAAAAAAGTTATTTTTTGCACGTTCTATGTTAGCGTTAAATGTGATGGATAATTTATTTCAAATTTTTATTAATCAAAAATCAATTTAAAATATAATTGTTTTTTTAAAAATAATTTATTCAAGCCATTCATTAAATTTTCCAGTTTCCAGCAACGTCAAAGCATCTTCTAAAACATGAAGGGCTCTTAACGCACATTTATCAATCCTTGCTTCGTGAGCTTTTTCTTCACCAATTTCGAGAATTTTTGAAACCAAAATTGCTCCTGGCATCATTAAAGTATGTGAAAAATGGGCCAAAAATAAATATTCATAAGCTTTTTTAACTTGTTCAACACTATACGGGATCTTTTTTCCGACGGTAGCCAAATATTTGTTAAGTTCATCAATATAAAAATCAAAGATATACAATTCTGCTTCTCGTCGAGTATCTCCATCAAGACTATTTAACATTAATCGAACAAAATCGAGTAACATATTTCCTTCATGAACAACTTGCCAATCAAGAATTGCCGAAATTTCATCTGTTGGATTTCCGTCTTTGTCGGCTACAAAGATTATATTACTTGACCATAAATCTGCCTAAAATATGGATAGGTTTTGATTTGATTTAAACCAAATGCTAAATAGAAAACAAACATGAACAAGTAAATCCGGGATTCCTGCATCTAGGTGTGATTGAATTAAAGCATATTCAATATATTTTTCATTGTAAATTATTTTTTGAATTTTTGAATTACAATAAATTTCTTGTAATACCGCTAAAATTGAAACATGTTTTATGAAAACACTCATCTCGCAACGCTTTTCTGCCCCAAGCTCATCAGTTATAACAAAATTTCAGTACTTACTTGTTTTTTTTGACATTTCCAAAAATTTTAAACTAAATTGTTTTACGGTTGGCAAAATACCAATAAAAATTCGTTTTTGCTTTAAAAATTTTCCTTTCCAAATTTTTTCATCCAAACAAATAATATTTTTGTGTAAATACGCTAAACGTTGAACAATATTTTTAAGTTGTCCATGAGAAAGGGAATTATAAAAATCTAAATTTTTGCCAGATTTCGATAAATCTTCCATATGAAGACATCCTTGATGTTCACCAATTTTCCATTCTTGAGTTTGAAAAACACGTGGCAAAATTTCAGAAACATGTTTTCCAATTATATCATAGAAGTCACATTCTGTTTTATGCATTGATACGATACTTTCTACGAGGGGAGTACCA
This sequence comes from Panagrolaimus superbus, assembly GCA_964035985.1. Lineage (NCBI taxonomy): Eukaryota > Metazoa > Nematoda > Chromadorea > Rhabditida > Panagrolaimidae > Panagrolaimus > Panagrolaimus superbus. The sequence continues at coordinate 8,605,020 of OZ038359.1, forward strand.
GCCTAAAAATTGTTGGAAGGAAGTTATGAAAGAGGATATTTATTTTTAAACTCCCCCTCCCTAGGGCTGTATCCTCCAGGGGGGATTGGCAAAATGGAAAGGGCGCCAACTGAAAAAAAAAGAGAGAAATAGAAGAGAGCAGTTAGACAGAAAAAGAAAACTCTCTTCTTTTACACACTATTTCTCTTTTGAAGCCGCCTTCCATTTTGCCATTCCCCCGGAGGATACAGCCCCCCCCCCCCTAAAATGTGACTCACAAAATTTAAATCTTCAATTTTTTCCTTTCCCTGTAACGCCATTTCCCAGGCATCTGTTCCCGGAATTTTCACAATTGTAGTATAAACATCATCTTCATCTTTTGAGTCTTCAAACGAAAGAACGCATTTTAAAACAATCGAAAACATTCCTTTTCCGCCACTAATGTCTCGAGCAGAAACCTAAATTTATCATTAATACTACTAAATGATTCATTTAATCATAAATTCTTACATTCGAGATCTTTCGATTACTATAATTTTTCTTAAACTTTTCATCATTTTTTGTCAATGAATCCAGCAACCATCCAACTGTAAATTCAGTATTACAAAGTTTTTCTTTTTCACAAAACTTCGGGGAATCAGTAATCAAAGTTGTCATAACTTTTTATGGTAGTCGATGAAATTCAATAAAAAATAATTTTGAATGAGTAAACGAAGATTAAAGTAACCCTATTTTATATTGAGGGTAAAAATTGTAGTTTATAACAAAGTTTGTGACAAATTAAAAAATAGAATCACTCAAAAAATGCAATTTATTTTTTCAACCGCATTTTTTTTGAGTTCATCATTGTCACTTCAAAAAAAGGCGCAGATTTTTTAAAAACAAGTTTTTTAACAACTCTTTAAAAAGCACATGGCAATTATCAATTGTTCATTTTTTAGATGATTTGTATTTTTGCATTTCCATAATCGTCAGAATCATAATTCAAAAAATGAATACAGTTTCATAAATGTCATATACAATATTATTGTACAACAATTTATTTAAAAAAATATTACATTTTAAATCTAAAAAAGGGTACATTTATTTAACGATAAAAGAAATCGTCGAATGATCAGCTGATCCGATCGGATCAAATAATTTGATTCAAATTAAAGGGAGTGTCAAAGACAAAAAATTTTGCAAAATTAAAAAAAAATTTTTTAAATTTTTAATTAATATAAAAACTTTGTCAAAATGTTATTGAATATTCTTTTGAATGCTTTTTTTTGTTATTTTTAAAGATTTACATTGTTTTTGAGTATAAGATAGGTGGTATAAATGAATGAATTAGTTACATGTGAAATGATTTTATTGTTATAAAAAATTGTTGAATCAATGATAAGAAAAATTATTTACATTCATGTCCATGTAAATAATTTTTCTTATTTGCATTCTCAGTGCTAAATTAAAATAAAAAATTTTACTTTCATAATTAAATGCCAAGGAATGTCCAATAATATTATCAATATGTGTGGTAGTAATGACAGGATTTCCATCATTTGCACCCAATTTAATATGATTATTAAGGAGTTCAGAAATATCAGATTTAATTTCATCTGCTGCTACTTCAGCTCCTTCAATTCCACATTCTCTTCATTTTCATAATAAAAAACCAACGTTGGCTTAAACAAAATAGGCATCCTTGCTTGGTTGACGGTGATGTAGCTAGCTGAATTAAGTGTATATGATTTTTGGTAGCAATATTTTTGAAAGCAAAACAGGAAAAAACAAAAACATAAATATAGATATATACATGGTTCGAACCATTAAAGTTTAAGGGCATCAATTGTATAGTCATTTACTTTTTAATACTTTATTAAAGAACATATGGAAAAGAATTTTACGTTAAAAATGAAATACAGTAACGCCCCAAAAAAAATCGACCAGTAATAGCTCTACTAAATGGCTAAATAAAAAGATAAAAAAGTGAGGTTCAAACCCAATTTTTTAAAAAATCAAAATTTAAATTTTTGACGCTCAAAAAAAAATGCACCAACCCTTTATAGCAAACACCATAAAAATTTACATTTTTTATACGGTTTTGTAAAAGGTACTGTAAATGTTGCTTTTGTTTGTATGAAAATTAAGCAAAAATGATGGTCCAAAATTTCGGGCTATCCGTAAAATCGATGCCAATGATTTTTAAAACTATTCATTGAAAATTCTGTGTCGAAACATCATAAAGTAACTTTCAAGAACATTATGGAAAAAACAAAAATATAAATTTTTATGAAAAACCTTTTGGTTTTTGCTATAAGGGCAGGTCGATTTTTTTTGAGCTCCAAAAATTTGAATTTTGATTTAAAAAAAAATTGGGTTTGCGGTAACCTTGTTATTTTTATCTTTTTATATAGTCCTTTAGTTGATCTATGATATTACTGCAATACTTTTAATCTTTTCATTTAAAAAAAATTAATGAAAACATATTTGATCCCTTTTTTGGAGCGTTACTGTAATACAAAAAAAGTCAAAGATTTAAAAAAAGTATTTATCCTAAAAAAAGAAGACAACATCGAAACAGGATGTGAGAGTTAAATATTTTTAAGGTGTAGCACTTTGAATAACCTTTGCTTCCCCACTTCTCAATTTTGACAAGGCTTCTTGGAGAAGTCCCGTGAATTCTGCGCCCTTTGTTTGACAGTATCCGAGTTTGTGGCATATTTTTGATGGTGTGGAAGATAATCCAGTTTTTATCTAAATAAAGAAATTGCAACATTTTTATCAATAACCCCACCAAAGGTTGCAATTGAAATAACTTACAATTTGGTCATAATAAAGTTGTATAAAATTAATACAAATTTCCTTGTCGTTGTAAAAGCTGTTGCATTTTTTTAAATCTAGCGGTAAAATTGTTTCATGGTTATTATTAAACAATATGTCCGCGGTGATGAAGAGGCAGAGGTTACAATATTGTTCATCAACAGTGATGAAGGTGGATATCTTTTCTTTAATTCGAACACATTCACCCCTTTCTGCTGAATATTTAAATTCTCTTTTATTTGCTCCGCAAAAAGCACAACATGACCGAGAATCTTGCATAAAGACGTCGAAATCTTCCCCATAAAAACGGGAAAGTTTATTCGGAAAAACGATGCCAAAAGAAGGTCCATAAATCTTGGAAACATTATGAAAAGGGTCTGGCATACACCGGTCAACTGTAAGCCTGTAATCATCACCACAAGCCCTGCAGCACTATAAAATGATTTTTTGTTTTTATCCATTTTACTCTGACAAATCTGGGAAGGCATTAAAAAATTAAAGTGGGAAAAAAAGGATGTGTGGACGGAACCGAAACAATACCTGGAATGGCCGATGCCCCCATTTACCAGGTTCATAATTTGCCCCATCAGGTTCTCGATTTGGAGGCCATGAATGAACTTCTTTAACAAGAAAACAAAGTAACATGAATGTTAAACCGGTTGAAATCATTTGTTACAAATTACGGGATGACAATAAATAATAAAATGTTCAAAAGTTTGAAATATAAATGTAATTTATCAATTTAATAAACAATAAAGAAAATAGTTTTTTCTTTGCCAAACCTGAAAACGAAAACAATGTTAATAAATATTCAAAATGAACGAAATCAGCACGCAAAGTTTTTAGAGGAAATAATTTAAATTTAAAAAAAAGTGATACAAAGGATAATGAAATAAATAAACAATGTTGTGATATAAAACGATAATATGTAATATGCAATATTATTGCATTGCCAAAAATTCAAAGAGAGAAAAGGGCACAAAATAACGTTGAATTGGAAAACGACGAAAAACCGGCATGTTCAAAATGAATATTTAAAAAATACAATTGCCATTTATCGACAAAAAAGGCCAAAATATTTTGGTAATCCCAAAATCCAAATAAGTAATTTTAAAAAATGTAATTTTTCCCGGGGAAACAAAGACAATTTTAGAAAAATAATTTGCAAACTCATTTTTTAAATTTAAATTTAAACCTCGGCAAGCAAAAATGTAAAGCAAAGAAAATGTAAAAATTTACAACGTGAAATGCAACAAAAATTATTAAATGAAAGGGACATGACTCCTTAAAATTTTCAAGACTGCTTAAAACGCGTTCTCGGAGAAAATCATGAGAGGCCGGACACAAAAAAAAAACAATTTTTTTGAAACTTTACCCATGTTTTCGAATACCCTTAACAAAATTATTGGCCAAGGCTTTTTGTCTAAAAGTGCCATTTTGGCACTTTTTTATGCCATTGAAGTACAAAACGGCATTTTTTTATCTCAGGTGCCGTTGGAGATATCGGCTTAATTTGTTTCGGTATAAACTAAATCGAGGTCGCTAAATCCGAATATCGCATTTTCAAATCTTCAAAATCGTGTCGGGACCCAAAAAAATCGAAATTCCGGCATTGTGCCATTCCCCTGCCACGGCATTTAACTTGCCAGTTCCAAAAATGTCACCATCGGATTTCCCGGCATTTTTTACCCTAGAAGGCGGAATATCTTCCCCCACCTCGTCCCGCTCGCTGATTCTAAAATATTTGAATACCGTAAACCCTCGAAATTTAGAATCATAAAAAAGCGAAATTTCAACAAAATTGCCTAATTTCCCTGTTTCCAAGGTTTTCGAGCATGCTGATTCCGAATATGATATTGCCAGCTCAAAAAAACTGCTGAAAAATGCCGAAATCGAAATTGTAATGAAAAATTATGTAAATTTTCGGCATTTTGTCCCCCACGGCATATCGTATGAGATCTGGAAATTGAATATTCGGAAAGAGCTTGGTCGATTTGGTATATATCTTTTGATTACGTATCCTGAATACTGCCCTGTCGAATACAGTAATTTTCGAAATCGAAATCTACCGAAGGGGGGAGTACGTGAGGATTTTCAGATCCAAAAAAATGAAAAGAAAATTTTTTTTGAAATTTATTTATTTTTACTTCAAATCATCCCATTAGACATTGGAAACAATCTTAGTTAATTTTTTAAGAAACATTAAATTATTTTTAGAAAAAATACTATATTTGGTAAAATGGACAAGCTTTACCACAAAATGTTACCAAAAGATTACTTATTATTAACAAAAAATGTAACGAAATAATCAAATCTTGAAGGAGTTTTGTTTAAAAAAACATTTTGTGTTTAAATCTTATAGTAATGATAGTGTATTCGAACTCTTTTCATGATCTAATACCGTATACAGAAGGTTAACATTATCAATATTCAAAAACAAATTTAAAAACACAAAAATTGAAAATTAAAAAGATGTAAATTATTTTAAATTGTTATATTTATCTATATTTACCTTTTAAGGTTATTTAATAGACTCAAAAACAGAAAAAAGTTTAAAAATTTTTTTTATGATTCTAAATTTCGAGGGTTTACGGTATTCAAATATTTTAGAATCAGCGAGCGGGACGAGGTGGGGGAAGATATTCCGCCTTCTAGGGTAAAAAATGCCGGGAAATCCGATGGTGACATTTTTGGAACTGGCAAGTTAAATGCCGTGGCAGGGGAATGGCACAATGCCGGAATTTCGATTTTTTTGGGTCCCGACACGATTTTGAAGATTTGAAAATGCGATATTCGGATTTAGCGACCTCGATTTAGTTTATACCGAAACAAATTAAGCCGATATCTCCAACGGCACCTGAGATAAAAAAATGCCGTTTTGTACTTCAATGGCATAAAAAAGTGCCAAAATGGCATTTTTAGCCAAAAAGCCTTGGCCAATAATTTTGTTAAGGGTATTCGAAAACATGGGTAAAGTTTCAAAAAAATTGTTTTTTTTTGTGTCCGGCCGCTGGTCGCTGCATCATTTTTTTCTCAAAGAACGCGTTTTAAATTTTGGGCGTTTGAGAGTGTTGAATAATAAAAATATTTTTTCTAAAGGGACTTAAAGAATAGCACATTTAAAGATGGAGCAGAACCTTGTTATTAGCCCACAACAATTTCATAAAATTGTGATAGTTTCCGCTCTACACCACGTGGAGGTTAACAAGGGCAATGAATTTTGAAATGACAAAAAATTGGGAAAAAAAATATATCAAAAAAATTTCAAAATTCATTTTGTAGAGCACTTCTTTTTTTCCAAAAAGAATAATAGAATGTTTATTTAAAAACTTCCATCAAAAAAGATTTAGCAAATTTTTTTGGTTTTACAACAAATCTACAACCCTATTTATACGTGTCTGTCAAAATTAATGAAGAACATGAGATTGGGACAATGGGAGTAATATTAAAACAAGTGTTAAAAAATAACGGTACAACAACAATAAAATAAACAGAAACAATGATGACACTTTGGAAAGTACAAATTTTTTTTACTGTAAATGGGGGAACAAAACTGGATTTATATGATTGTCGAAAATTCAAAGAATGCCTGAAATTAAGTAGCTTTAATTGAAATTTGTTAATACAAAAATTCATTTTGAACTTACACAAAAAGCGGAGATTAGGTTAATGAACAATATTCTTCTTTTCTTTTAGCATTTGAATAAATTGTTTCCAAGAACAAAGCTTTTGCATTAATATTAAATCCCCAACAATTATTAATCCAAGCCGAGCACGTGTTACAGCAACCGTGAAGCGTCCGTTTTCATTAATAAATGTATTATTATTTTGTTTGCCGCTGATTGTTAAATTTAAAATAACAAAGTCTCGTTCAGCTCCTTGAAGGGCATCAAGAGAACTATGTTCCACAGTGGTGATGTCATTTATTTTCGAACAATTTTTAACATATTCATTTTGTTTTGAATATGGACTAACAACAATAACTGATTTATCTGGATGGAATTGTTTCAGTTGAAGAGCAATTTGAATTGATATTTCAGCTTGTTCTTTATTCATTTTTGAACTTGGAAAACACTCCACCTCCGTTCCAGGACAATTGACAAAAGCGACGCGATATGCAGTTTGAAAATGGAGTACACCAGCAAGGTAATCAACTGATGGTTCGGTATTTCCAGCAACAAGTTTTCCACCATAACAACAAGCAGACAGCAAAGGAATCATTTCCTTGACGAAACGGAAACTTTTCGTTAACCTTCCTTTAAAACATCCGTTTTTCTGACATCGTTTAGCCGCCTGAAGAACAGATTCATACCCAAATTTTTTCATGAATTTGGGCATGGTAATATCAAAACCATCATGCTGTTTCGTATCCCCAACCAAAACTAATTTTTTAAGTTGGGGTAGTTCAGCAACAAAGGAAGCCACAACAATTTGTGGAACTGTTCCAGCTTCATCCACCAAACAATATTCTACATTGTCAGCAATAGCAGATATATGTCGGGTGGCCATGCTTATTGTTGCAATAAGAACTTTAATGTTCAAAAGTTCCAAAATAATGATAATGCATTGAGAAATTTGGTCATAATTGCAATTGTCGAATAGTGTGGCACATTTGTTACTTTCTGCGTCATCATGATTTATAATAAATCGCTGAGCATTTGTTAAAATTTCTTTTTGCATGGCACTTAGATCTGGATGTTCTAGGGCTTCACTAAAGCGCTTCTGTAAACCAAATTTTCCGAGTAGACGTGTATTTTCATCATTTAATTTTTTGGCAGCCGACTTTGAACACAAAATGAGAATATCTTGACAAAATATTTCAATTTTTGTGCCAATGTCAAATCCTGGAGAATTTGATTGTGTCGTTGCCAAAATCGGTTTAGCAGAATTTTGGGAGATGTAATGTTCAATAATTTTGCAATTGACAAATGTTTTTCCGCTCCCTACAAATAGAAAAACATTACTGTAATAAATTGTGGAAATTGTGAATGTACATACCTGCTGAAGCTTCAATGACATTTAAAACTGAATTGCTACCAAGAATATTCTTCAAAATAGTCGTCTGTTCTTCTGTTGTATTTTTCAATATTGATCCCCAATAAGTTTCTGGTTTTTTTTGGGAAGGTTCCACTTCAATTGCGTTTCCAAATAAACCACTAAAGATTAAACGGCTTTCTTTGGATGCATCGCAATGAAAAATTGGGAGTTGTTGTTTCACAACTTTATGACCAAAAGCCAAAAAAAAGTCGCCGGGTGGGGTAGACTTAATTTCCACTGTTGTCCCATTAATATCATAATCAGGCGTCGTTGGATGGTTTTTTTTGTATAATTCATAATTCGTGTCAAACGTTATTGCAGTTTCCATTACAGTAAATGATGATCCAGCAACTTTAAGTTGTAATGCAGGAAGATCTGGTTGCAATAGCACTGCAGTGGAATTGAAGGAAAAATAATTGTTTTGTAATTGTGCTACATGTTTCGGTTGATTAATCAATGCAATTGTAAATCGGAGGACACTTTTATCTTTAATTATAGCATCTGTTATTTCGCCTGCAATTGTGGTCGTGGCAACATCGTGCTTACATTTTGCAGCCAAAACAGCACTTGAAGCAATAATTAATTGTCCAACTGTTCTCCAATTTTCTTCAGAATCTGATGGAATCCTCAACCCAAAGCCATTTTCCTGATGTTCCACTTGCATAATAACATCTGTTTTTGTTGTTGATGGATGTCCAAAGTTACATAGATCAGCAGGGATGTAAGAATTTGTAAATATATCATGGCACAATCCTTCTTCAAGTTGTACAGATTTCATAACATAAACATTTCCTTCTTTTGGTGCATCTGATACTACTGATTTATCGAGTCCAACTATTTCATTTTTGAATACATTGGCAACAAAGAATGAAAAGCCGTCAGTCTTTGTGCAAATTACCGTTTGTTCTTTGACAATTGGTTTTCGCAATACTTGGAATCTTGTGAGGGTACCTTTAATTCCCTTATATGTTTTTTCACCACTTCCATTGAATTCTTTCCAATCAAAAATATCCAATATGGTTGAAATTGGGATCACCCCAGATGCATTATTTTCAATAATAAAAACTCCATCATTTTCCCAGCCGCCATATGGAAGAACAACGCTTCTATTCTTATCGGCAGATATAACAACACCGTGCTGGTGAAATGTTGGCAAAGGTGATGGCAAATGATATGGGTGAACTGCTAAAAAAAAGCTTAGGTTTTACGACTACAAGTTTAAGGAACCCACGTTTTTTTGGCGAAGGGGCTGATGAAACATGTTCCAGGCCAGATGCTGCAGGTCGTTTTCGATTTACATCTGAAATAACTTTTTCCTACATTATTTAAAGCAATTTATTTTTTCCTAAATTGCATACTTGATTTTAGGGGCACTTCGGAATCATTACATAATAAGTTTTCTTTCGGGCTGATAAATGATACATTTGCTTCTTCTTCTTCCGTTTCAAAATCCAGGCAGAAATTTGCCATTAATTCAATGGCATGCACCTGTCGCACAAGTTCGTGCTCTTGAGGTGAAAAATTTTCAGTCAAGCTTATTGCATCTTCACTTGTTGAAGAGTTTTCAGTTTTAAGCTGAACTGATTGAAGTAAATGTTCAACAAGTACAGAACCAATTTCATCATCACATGTTCTTTTTTCTGTCGGTGAATAGATCGAAGTCGTCGAAATATTTGGTGAAAAATTTTCAACTTCAACTTCAACTGGTTGAATTAAATTGTCCATAATTTCTAAAAATATTTCATAGATTGTTATCATAACGCCCAAATCTCCCGGCAAATGCGTACACGATAGTTATATTTGTTAAGATAGTTTTAGAAACTGAAATTACCAAACGTGTTTTTTGGGGATACAAAATTTAGCTCAAAAATGTTCAGAAAGTGAAAAAATTGCAAAAATTTACAACGCGAAATCCAACAAGAATTATTAAATGAAACTGAAATGACTCCCTTAAATTTATCTTTTTATTTTAGTGGGAATAAAGATTTTTTTTCAGAACAAAAAAAATGTTTTTATATTTTGAAAATATTTGTAATGTTTTTTTTTCTTTATTAAAAATTGCATCCCCAAAAAATACTTTATTTTTGTAATTCAGCTTTCTGAAAAAACCTTGCAGATTTTTGTCTTTGTTTTCCGTGGAAAAAAAGGCATTGTCAAATAAAATGTAAAAAAAAAAGAATTAATTGGAAAAATAGAAAATTTTGAGATGGGACAGAACCTTGTTATTAGCCCAAAACAGTTACGTAAAGTTTAACTGTATTGGTTGACACTCTACACCACGTGGAGGTTAACAAGGGCAATGAATTTTGAAATGGGAAAAAATGGAAAAAAAATATATCAAAAAAATTTCAAAATTCATTTTGTAGAGCACTTTTTTTTTTCAAAAAGAATAATAAAATGTTTATTTAAAAATTAAAAAAATTGTGGAAATGAAATAAAAGTAATAGAAACAATGATGACACTGTGGAAAGTAAAATTTTTTTTAGTTTAAATGGGGGATCAAAACTGGATTTACGTGATTGATGCATGTTTGGCCAAAAATTGCAAGGATGCCTGAAATTAGGTAGCTTTAATCGAAATTCATTAACACAATTCATTTCGCACTTACACAGAAAGCAGAGATTATGTAGAAACAACATTTTCCTTCTCTTTTAGCATTTGAATTAATTGTTTCCAACAACTATAATTTTCCATTTTTTCCAAATCCCCAACAATTATTAATCCAAGACGAGCACGTGTTACAGCAACAGTGAAGCGTCCGCGGTTATTAATAAATTGATTTGGTTTTTTGGTTTTGCCGCTGATTGTGAGATTTAAAATAACGAAATCTCTTTCAGCTCCTTGAAAGAGATCAAGGGAACTATGTTCAATAGTTGAGTTCCATTCCAAACAGCTTTTAACATATTCATTTTGTTTTGAATATGGACTAACAACAATAACTGATTTATCTGGATGGAGTTGTTTCAATTTATGAGCAATTTGAATTGATATTTCAGCTTGTTCTTTATTAATTTTTGAACTTGGAAAACACTCCACCTCCGTTCCAGGACAATTGACAAAAGCGACGTGATATACAGTTTGAAAATGGAGTACACCAGCAAGGTAATCAACTGATGGTTCGGTATTTCCAGCAACAAGTTTTCCACCATAACAACAAGCAGACAGCAAAGGAATCATTTCCTTGACGAAACGGAAACTTTTCGTTAACCTTCCTTGAAAACATCCGTTTTTCTGACATCGTTTAGCCGCCTGAAGTACAGATTCATAACCAAAATTTATCATGATTTCGGGCATTGTGATATCGAATCCATTATGTTGTTTCGTATCACCAACCAAAATTAATTTCTTTAAATTTGGTAATTCAGCAACAAAAGAAGCCGCAACAATTTGTGGAATTGTTCCCGCTTCATCAACCAAACAAAATTCTACATGATCAGCAATAGCAGATGAATGTCGGGTGGCCATGCTTAATGTTGAAATTAAAACTTTAATTTCCAAAATTTCCAAAATGATGGTAATGCACTGAGAAATTTGATCAGTTGTTCCATTATTGCAGTTTTCAAAAAGTGTAGTACATCTGTTACTTTCGGCGTCATCATCATTGAAAATAATGTGTTTTGCTTCTGTTAAAATTTTTTTTTGCGTGGCGGGTAAATCTGGATGTTGTAGGGCTTCACTAAACCGCTTTTTTAAACCAAATTTTTCAATTAAACGGGTGTTGTTAACATCTAATTTTTTGAGAGCCGATTTTGAACATATAATCAAAATATCATGACAGAAATTTTGAATTTTGGTCCCAATATCAAAGCCTGGAGCATTTGAATGTGTAGTTGCCAAAATTAGTTTAACGGGATTTTGGGAACTGTAATATTCAATAAGCTTGCAAATCATGATGGTTTTACCGCTCCCTAAAAATAGAAAACCATTACTGTACTAAATGGTGATAATGGTGAAAAAACATACCTGCTGAAGATTCAATTAAATTTAAAACCGAATTTCCACCTGCAACTCTCTTTAAAATAAACGCTTGCTCTTCTGTTGCGTTGTCAAGTATTGATCCATAAAAAGTTTCATCGTTTTCTGGAACTTCCACTGTGATCGGGATCCCAAATAAACCATTGAAGATTAAACGGCTTTCGGTGGATGCATTGGGATCGAAAATTGGGAGTTTTTGATAAAGAACTTTTTTACCAAAAGTTGAAAAAAAGTCGCCATTTGGTGTAGATTGAATTTGTACTTGCATTTCATTAATACAATGATTTGGCGTCGTTGGATAACTTTTACGGAACAATTCATAACTTGAATCAAAGGTGATTGAAGTTTCTCGGTCACTAAATGACGATCCAGCAACTCTGAGTTTTAGTTCACAATGATTTGGTTGCAAAAGCACTGCAGTAGAACTGACGGAAAAATAATTATGTTGTAACAGTGCAATTTGTTTTTTTTGTTTCAACTGGGAAATTGTAAATCGGAGGACAGTCTTATCTTTAATTGTAGCTTCTGTTATTGTGCCTTCAATTTTAGACATAGTGACTTCACGTTTACATTTTGCAGCCAAAACATGACTTCCAGCAATAATTATTTTTCCAAGTGTTATCCAATTTTCTTTAGAATCTGAGCCAATCACCAATCCTTTGACATTGTGTTGTTTAAAATGTTCCAGATGTTGAATGATATCATTTGTTGTTGATGCAAAGGAACATTGCGCAGCAGGGATATAAGAATTTGAAAATAAATGATGGCAAAATGGTGATTTAACTTTTATTGATGTCATTACATAAATATTTCCTGGTTTTGGTGCATCTGATACAAACGATTTTTCAATTTCAATTTCTTCATTGTTGACGGCAACGAAGAAGGAGCAGCCGGTAGTCTTTGTACAAATGACTGTTTGTTTTTTTACATCTGCTTTTTCAATTATTGCATATCTTGTGATGACACCTTTGATCTGCTTATATGTCTTTTCCGCTTTTCCATTAAATTCTTTCCATTCAAAAATATCCAATATGGTTGAAATTGGGATTATATTTGAATATGATGATACTGTTGCTCCAGATGCATTATTTTCAATAATGAAAACTCCATCATCTTCCCAGCCGCCATATGGAAGAACAACGCTTCTATTCTTATCGGCAGATATAACAACACCGTGCTGGTGAAATGTTGGCAAAGGTGATGGCAAATGATATGGGTGAACTGCTAAAAAAAAGCTTAGGTTTTACGACTACAAGTTTAAGGAACCCACGTTTTTTTGGCGAAGGGGCTGATGAAACATGTTCCAGGCCAGATGCTGCAGGTCGTTTTCGATTTACATCTGAAATAACTTTTTCCTACATTATTTAAAGCAATTTATTTTTTCCTAAATTGCATACTTGATTTTAGGGGCACTTCGGAATCATTACATAATAAGTTTTCTTTCGGGCTGATAAATGATACATTTGCTTCTTCTTCTTCCGTTTCAAAATCCAGGCAGAAATTTGCCATTAATTCAATGGCATGCACCTGTCGCACAAGTTCGTGCTCTGGAGGTGAAAGATTTTCAGTCAAGCTTGTTGCATCTTCACTTGTTGAAGAGTTTTCAGTTTTAAGCTGTAGTACAGAACCAATTTCATCATCACATGTTCTTTTTTCTGTCGATGAATAGATCGAAGTCGTCGAAATATTTGGTGAAAAATTTTCAACTTTAACTTCAACTTCAACTGGTTGAATTAAATTGTCCATAATTTCTAAAAATATTTCATTGATTGTTATCATAACGCCCAAATCTCCCGGCAAATGCGTACACGATAGTTATATTTGTTAAAATAGTTTACACGAACTGGTAAATGTGTTGTGGTTTAGAATCAGTGGAACGCAAAGATATAAATTTATATGAGGAAAATTTTGCATTCGATACAGGTTTAAACTTTTTGCAAAAAAATGCTTTTTGTTTTTGCTGGCATTTAATTTTTATTAATCTTTTTTGTGTATTTATTTTTTTCTAGGGTTAATAAAGGTGCTAAATCGATTAAAAAAACATATATGATTTACCCTGGAGAAGCTAGAATATAAGTTTTTGTGGTGGTTGAAAAACCACCTATATTTCAAAGAGCCAGAACGTTTTTTTCAGGGCATTTTTTTAGATAACGGCAGTATGAAAAATAAAATTTTAATTAACAATCTAATAATCACACCTATTAAATGTTACTTTTTTTACGTTGATTCCAAAAGTGCAACTTGAAAAATTTTTTACTTGGGTGCCGAAAATGCCAAATTACTGTATCTTTTCAACTACATAAAGCAGGCTTGAATATGCTTTAATCCAAATTTTATATAATTCGATAGAGAAATTTTATATCTGATTACTGTAATTTTTTATCACCAATGCGCACAAAAGAGCACAAAAATGGTATACCCCAAAAACCCTCGTTTTCCATACAAAATCGGCTAAAAAAAGTTTGTTTGGCGTTTTTCAAAAGCATGAATGAAATAAATGCATTTTTGTGTTGCAAAAAAGGCGTCTTTTTGGAACCAAAAAATATTGTTTTTTGAAATTTTCCAATGGCATTTTTGGCGTTCTGCTTAATTTTTTTTCTTTTTGAAGCCAAAAAGTACTATAATGAAACAAAAAAATTTATTTTTTTTGATGGGTCTGCTAAACATGTTAGAAACATTTTGGCACTAGTGGCATATCAAAATTAGTGTTTTTGAACAAAATGAAAATTAGGACTTTTTCACATATTTCTGAGTACCACATTTTGGGCCTACTAAATTTTCAAAACAAAGCATTTTTACGTAAAATACATATATTTGTGGTAATAAAAAAGTGGTAACAAAGTATTTAGGTGCCATCGTTTGTTAGCCCTTTTTATTCGAATGAAATGCGTTTATTTAGTTTTTTACACCCCCTTAAAGTTATAAGCTCGCCAAATTTGAAAAAAAAATTCAATCAACAATTCCTCCGGCTATTTCACTCTTAATATCATTATGAATCATTTAAAATCGGCAGCAATTATATACAGTCACAACGGGTCAAGCGATTTTGATTTTTACCTATATGTAAAGGATCAAAAGTCTAATTATTTTAGGATAAGGTTAAACGATTTCTAAAGCTTTATTTGGGTCAAAATACTGTATATTTGATACAATTTTAACGAAAAATAACCGCAAGAAATAATTGATGTTCAGAAAGCAAAAAATTTTTCTAAGTAAGTTGTGCTGATTTAAATCATTTTTTTGCTGATTTTTCCCAACTTTTAATTTTTTGCTGATTTGAATCGTTTTTTTTGCTGATTTTTTTCATTTTCAAATTTTGTGTCGATTTTTTACATTTTTTTGCAAGTTTTGTGTAATTTCAGAGACCTGTGTTTTTGCAAAGTCAGAAACCTGTGTATGCTTCAGCATTTTTCATCATTGTATTCTTGTCATTCTCAAATGAAAAAAAAAATATTGCTTTTTTAACCCTTTTTTGTTCAATCAGAAAATATCATAGATTTTTTAGTTTTTATAACTGATTTTTTTCAACTTCGAGCACAGTGGATAATCAGAATTTTTTTAAAGTTGTTAAAAAAGGCTGATTTTTGGCATACAAGCTCGTATGGGGTCCCTAAGAATCCTCCATAGGCTGTTTTTCGTTTAAAACCCCTCAGGGATTAGGGGGGATATACGATATCCTTTTAATCCGGAAAAACCAATCAGGTGTTGAAATTAATTTTAGCATGTCGTTTCGGGACATTGCAAAATTTGCATATTCATTTTTTAGTCAATTTTGAAAAAATTTTCCTTCTAGGCCTAGGCCAATTTTTTATTTTTTTTATTTATGCCCAATAATTAGATGTATATTTTGGCAAAAAAAACTTTTTTTAAGAAAACAACTTATCCACAAAAATTTTTTAATGTCGCCCATCGAGATCGAACCTGCGACAAAAATTTATTTGGTATGGCAACGTTCCGACAAAAAGGTATAAACACTGTGATCGAAGTTGAAAAAAATGAGTTTTATATAAAAGAACGTTGAGCAAAACCCGTAGACAAGTTATACACCGAAGTGCATAGGCTTACATACAGCGTTTCACCCAAACTGAGATTTTACAAGGCATTGAGGCTTGTATTTATAGCTACTCTGAAAGGGGGCGTGATGTTGTGTTTTACTTGATTTCTGACTTTTTGTTTTTAATGATTTCTGACTTTTGGTTTTACAGAAGCTTTCTTTTTATTGCTGTATAATATGGCGCCAAGTTTTTACGGGAGCATAAAATAAGAAGCTAATTGTGAGTTTTAATTGGCTGATAAGAAAGAAGCCGAAGCAGGTAACACCAAACAAAATTCCCATCAAAAATGAAAAAAATATTGCTCAGCAGAATTTGGTGATAAGCGGGAAATGGCTTGCATTTCTAGATAATTTTCGTATAGCAGCAAAAAAGTTTACATTAAATTTATTTAAAAATGGTTATTTCAGCTTTTAAAACGGTTAAGGAATCCATAAATATTTTAGTTTAACGTTTAATACTGAAAACAAACGTTTTTTGTAAAAAAAAAATAGAAGCTGAAATCGCAGCCAAACTGCAAAAACTTTACCGAAAATATGAAAATAAAGAACAAAAGTTTGACTATACATAAAATAAAAAAAGGGTAGAACATGTAAAATACACAGAAAAAAACAAAACAAAGGGAAAATTTGTTTTTGGCTAACAAAAAAATTGTTTCAAATTTCTATGATTGAATTACAATCAAATAAAAATGAGTACACATTTGTAGGGGGCACTTTTGACTGAAATAAATTTAATGGTGCAGCGGCAAATCAAGGAAACTAGACAAATGAGATGGTATGGATTCATCATCAAATGCCAGTAACCTTCACGGGCATGGAATTTAGATGCCGAAAATATCGGAAGATCCTTCATTTCTTGGAGGGCACATATGACCAGAACATTTACTGAACATCCATTTAAATGCACCGTTTCAGCGCCATAATGTTTGAATCTTACAAAAAGTTCTTTGACTTTTTGGATGATGGGGATCTAAACAGATGATTGTATGAAATCTTTAATGTTTTTGTTTGAGCTTACCCGTGCTTTTCGATATTCCATTGTTTTCATCCCAAGGAAACGCTTCTTTGGGAATATTTGTTGATACACTTGTTCCAATGAAACGTATTCACAGATATAAATGTAACATCTATATCTGAATAATATGATACAATTTTTTGTAAAAAACTTCCATAAATCTGGAAGTTAACATTCAGTGGACGAAGAGCTTTTTCGACCATTTTCAAGGAATTTAATTTAATAATTTTCATGTTTTCGGTCCAGAGTTGTAATTGACTTTGCTGGATCAAAGTACTGTGGTAATTTTTGGCAACGGCCGTGGTGGTCCCTCTTTTCAATTAAAATAATACAATTTTAAAAACTTTTTTTCAAACAAAAAATTTGAAAAAAAGTGTGATTCAAAAAACAACAACTTACTCATCTTGTTGAATTTCAACAATTTCTGGTTGTGCTTCACCTTTTCCATTTCCATTATTATCGGTTGAATCCACCAAAGATGAATCTTGTGCAAATGCAACAATTCCAATAAATGCCGAAGCCGCATAAATAATTAATAGTTTCATATTTATTATAAAAAAACAGTTTAAACTTTTCTCAATTGTGATATTTTGCAAGGCATTTAACTTTCCTTTAAATACTCATTTTTGCTCCTTTAAAAGTGTTTTTTTAAAGGGGGAGACCCACCTCTAACAATTTTTTGTTCAGGGTTCATTGGAGCTGCTTTTTTTAAAAACTTTTGCAGCTCCAATGAGTCTGCGATCACGTCGAGACCATCAAGAAAATTGCAGCAAAGGTGTGTTGACGCTGTGTTGAGCTGTCCAGTGAGATTTTAAACCCAAATTCTGAAACTTGTATACACCAGATTTCCTTCCTTTATTTTTTAAAACAATTCCATTACGGTCTATTTTGGCTGGCACTTAGAAAAATAGAAAAAGCGATTATAGTTTTTTTAATAATTAAGAAAATAGCAAAAAATTTCAAAAATTACAGAAATCAAAATACTGAATTTCACTTTTTTTTGCATCAAATTTTAGGTTTTTCATATCGGAAACGTTTTCTATAACCCTTATTTACTATTATTTAATGCTAAAATTTACTTATATAAGAAATGTAGCGTTTTAAAAATTTAATTTTTTGCTCTCAATGGACAGTTCAACACACCGTGGTTTTCTCTCTTTTGTATGATCATAAATGATCAAAAAACTGTTTATTTATTGTGGTGACATTCTTTTGAAAAATAGAAAAAACTTTGCCAAAAAAACTCTGGTTTAATCTGCCATTTGATTTTTTTTTAAATTGGAATATTATCAGAATCAAAAAATGTTCTGATAATAGGATAACTGTTAAAGGGACACGCGAACTTTCAGTATGAAAAATTTAGCCAGTTCAGTTGCAAAAAGGTTGCAACAAAAAACTATGACTTTTTAAATATTGCGGGTATGGTTAATCGATAATATTACCGGAAATATATCTGAAAAAAGTATCCGCAATATTCTTATTGCAATACTCTTTTATTGCAACCTTTTCGCAACTGAACTGGCTAAATTTTTCATACTGAAAGTTTCCGTGTCCCTTTAAAGGAGATTCGTTAGTTTATGCATTGCGAAATTTTGAAAAAATTTGAAAAAAAATTTTTCCGCATTTTTCCCGCGGCAAAGAAACTTAATTTCGTAAAAAAGTTTCTCTGACACGGGAAAAATGCGGCAAAATTTTTTTTCAAATTTTTTCAGAATTTCGCAATGCATCAACTAACGAATCTCCTTTACATAAATGAGGTTTTCGTCGAAGAAATTCAAAATTCCTTCCATCAATTATATAATTTTTATTAAATTTTTTTTATCATATTGTTTTTAAATTTTTTACAAAAACAGTTTATTTTTTCACAGATTTTTTTTAAATTGTCCGTTGAATACAGTGATGTGACTCCCCCCGCCCCGCCATCCCCCGGGGCGCCCCGAAGCCGGGGCGGGGCGGGGGACGGGGCGAAAAATTCAAAACGCCAGAGCGCGGGGCGGTGGACGGGGCGGGTATATAAAAGTGTCGGGGCGAAATGAAAATTTTTTCATTTTTTAAACAAAATTTCAAATAATATAACGATGAAATTAATTTTAATTGCTAAAAATTACTAAATAATGATTGAAATCCGTTAATAATCATAAAAGAAATCACTTTTTTCGTTTTTTTATAGCAGAAATTGCTTTTTAGAAAAATAATTTCGGGGCGATTCGGGGCGAAAAACGAGCGCGGGGCGGGGTGCGGGGCGACTTTTCAAAAGAGCCGGGGCGCGGGGCGGGGGATGGGGCGTCTTTTTCAAAGTGCCGGGGGATGGGGCGGGGCCGGGGCGACAAAATAGTCAAGTCATATCACTGGTTGAATAGCAAGTTCTTCTGCAGTTTTAGGTTCATCTTTTTCGTTAATCCGTCCTTCTTCATCAGATTCTTCATTTTTGGCACTTTTATCATAAACAAATTGACGGAACAATTGCTCTCGAAGTTCACTATTTAAACCTTTTCCTTAGGCTTAATTAATAATAGTGTTATAATAATATATTTTTAGGTTCAAACTATTATATCAGTAATCCACGTCATCATGACATTAGTTGATGTTCGGATTAATGTTGTAAGCCATGGCAGGAACCTTGCAAAATATGGTCTTCCAAACGAGCCCAAATATAATCATCGGCTTGGAATTAACAATTGGCGAGATTTTGTTTCAGTATTATCTTGAGGAATTCAAAGATGGACAATTCATTTGTAAGAAATGGCCTGAACAATAATATCACAGTTTTCTTTAAAATGTTTTTTACACTATTATTAAATCCATATCCTATTATTAATTTATAAATGATTGTAAAATATTTTTTTTGCCTATAAAACTTGACTTCAAACTATATTTTTGCCTCAGATTTTTTGGCACTTTTATCATTAACAAAATTTTTATCGGCAAAAGATCATAGGAAATCCCTCAGTTTCGGGATCGCACAAGTCCCGAACCCCCCCCCCCCCCCCCTAAATACGGCCTTGAATATTAGTGAGAGTAACATTTTTGCCTAAAAATATTACTGTCAAATATCATTACAGTATCCTCCCCAATATTTTAGCAGAATCAATGACTCGATGCAAATCATGTCCATTACAAAAATGTTTTGATCATTCGATGGCTGCAACACAAATAGGAAAATTATCTGATCACGAAAATTCAGATACACATTTATATTCAGTATTTTTGGATAATGTTTTAAAAACTTGTAAATAATATCCTGCAGAAGCAATTAATTACCTTTTAAAAGGTAATATAACCATCCATGAATTGGCAAAAAAAACATTCATCTGAAAAAAATAAAAAAAATAATTTGGACATTTTATCTTACAATGTAACTGATATTTAATAAATTTATGTCAATAATTAACGTTTTATTCGGTTTTGACGTTTAAAGAGGAATACGGTTATTTCAAATAGTAAAAAAATTACGAATCAGAATGAACATTTTACTTTATACCTTAAATTACAGAAATAAAAATGGGGGTTAATAGGAAGGGGAAAACTAAAAAATGAAATCTGTTAAATTTGTAAAATTTACAAAAATGTTTTTCCAAAAAAACTATAAAATAATTATTTAAAGGGGGCGTCCGGGATAGACAAAGTTTTTTTTTTCTTCTCTATCCATTGTTGACATTTTATGATTGTAAAAACGTGAAAAGAAAACCATAAAAATATATGAATGAGTATACTCAGTACGAAAATTTTATATATTTGCACAAAAAAAACAAACAAACATTATTTCATTTTTTTGGTGGAAAAGTGTTCCAAACAGCTGTCGTTTTTGGTTTGCGCAAGTTTCAAAGATTTAATTTATCGCTAAAAAGAAGAAAGAAAAAACGTAGAGTGTATTTATAAATTATTTAGTAATATATTTATTTTAACATCATATCACACAACAATGTATACAGCATCATATCTTTTATCAAGTACTGGTATTCGATTTAAACAAAATGGCCGACATCATATTAGATGGATTAATGATGTTAAGCCAGCAAGAGGTAAATATATTTTGGTTTTTTTTTTGTACATTTATATAAATATTTTAGGTGGACTTAATCCTAGAATTATTAAAGAACGTGCAGAACAAGTTTTTCAATTACTATCAAATCAAATTAAAAATTTAGTTATTGTAAATGGGAATTTATCAGATTTTGAAATGATTGAAGCTTGCGTAGAAGTTGCAGAGAAACATACGAAAAATATTATGGTTATTCCACCTTTACTTTCTAGAATGACCTATGCAATTGAAGATATCTCCAAGATGCATAATCCTCCTCCAAATGAAGTAATTATGGTTTTAACCGTTACGAATGCCTTTGTTGATTTTGTAATTCTTCAACGGGATCGAAATTTTGAGCTTAATATTATTCAAAGAGAAATATTTAAATATACGAATGCTTGTATGAAAGAATTTCTACGTTTTTATGAATATTATAATCCCGATGCAACGGGCAAGTTCTTTATTTTTTCATTTTTCTTTTATTACAGTATGCTTTGTTTTAGTAGTTCTTGTTCACGATGATTTTCTTCAATTAGTTGACGATATTCGAGATGAATTTCGACCACAAAATTTTTTCTGGAGGCATTTTAAACGTTGGGATTATCTTTTAATGTTTGGGGCTTTGGCTCGAGCGACAGATGATGACGCTGATTTTGATCGCCGATATCGTATACCAAATTTTACAATGGGAATTGAGACAATAATTCCTGGACTTAGACTTGGCTGTAATTTTGTTATCCATCCAGAACGTACAAAAATTCCATGCAAAATTTATGGATTTCAAGGAAAGCCTCAACCGATTACAGTATGATTTTTTTGCTTTGTTTTAATCCCTTTAAATTTTATATATATACTTTTTAGTTATTCTATTTTCCTGAATATTATTTATTTTTTGATAAACTTACTTTGGAAAGAAAAGATGCTTCCACAAAATGTATTTGGATTACAGGATCTTCAGATCAAGTCATCGGATATTATGACGAACGCGGAGTTCCGTATATAACTGCAACAAAGGATCATCAAGAAGATATTAAAAAAGAACCCGATAAAATGCCGGCTAATAAAGAACCTATTGAACGGACCATAAATTCTCCAACATCTTCCACAGCTAAGCCTATGGCTTCACAAATAACATTCATTTTTGAAGAAGAATTATGCACTGTTGAAATTTATCAAAATAATTTGGTGCAACAAGTGAAAAATTCTGATGGTAAAATCTTTAATTATAATTTTAGTTTTAATGACGATATTTGTTTTTAGGAAATGAATGGACACCTTTATATTTTTCAATGGCAGAAGGAACTCCAGAAATTGGTAAAAAGGCTAAAAATGATTTGCAAAAATTTCCAAAAGGCGTCATTTACGGTAATTTATTCACGTACTCAAATATTAATAAAATTGTCTCTTTTTAGACGTTCTTAAAATAATTGGGAAGCCGATGAATGAAATTATAATTGATCCAGATTGGGGTTTCAAATTGGTTGAAGAAAATAATAACATTTTTTTTGAAATTGAAACTCCTTCTGGCGCTGCCCGTTTTCCACAGGAGCTTGTACTTTCTGTATTTATGAAAACAATGAAACTTCGTGCTGAATCAAATAGGGGTATTCAAATCAAAGAAATTTCTCTTTCAACTAACTTTAAATTAACGCAATCACAAAAAGCTCTCTTTGAAAAGGCGGCTGCAAAAAATAGCTTAAGAATAATGTATTTTGTTGTTACAGATGCTTAATAAATTTTTTCACAAATGTTGTACAATATTATTGCAGTATATATTATATAACACATAAAAAGAATTAATTTTACCCCTGAGATTTGTCATTTTATTACTTATAAACAATATAAACTGGGTATTATGCAGTTGTAAATACTGTATCGGACACAGTGAAAAAAATTTTAGAGCAATTTGCATGTTTGGCAAAATGTCACCAAATGAAAACAGGATGTTTCGAAAAAAAATTTAGTCGAATCGCATTTTCAAATTCATTTGCATATTTCTAAATTCATTTTGAATTTGCAAATTCTTAGAATATGACCGTTGCGGGTTATTTATTGTGTAGTACAAATTTAAGAATCAAAGATGCCAGAGGCTTCAATTTACTGGGACTACCAATAGGTCCACCAAGTAAAGGTAATCATTTTTGTAATATTATCACACTGTGTGAATTATTTTACTTTAAAAATTTTTAGGATGGCTTACCCCATCAAAGCTAAAAGATAGAGCAGAACGTGTTTTTCAATTAGTACCAGAGAAAATGAAAAATTTGGTTATTGTTAATTCAGCTTTATCAGATTTTGATATGATTCAAACATGCGTAAAGGTTGCGGAAAAATATGCTGAGAATATTATAGTTATCCCACCACTTTTGGCTTTATTGACTTATGCTTTAAATGATTTAGCAGAATTTCGGAATCCACCCAACGATGAAGTAATTTTGGTTGTGATTCTTACACGGAAATTTGTTGATTTTGTTGTTCTTCGGCGTGACAAAAATTTTCAATTATATGTAGCTGTTCTAGAACAATTTAATCAGCGTCAATGTGAAGAAATGTTTTTGCAGTTTTATGAGGATTATCGTCCGCACGCTACAGGTAAATTTTTTGTAATATAGTTTAACCTTTATTACAGTATACTTTCTTTAGTTTTCCTTGTTCAGGATATTCTATGTGCAGAAGTTGATGAAATTCGACATAGATTTAATCCAGATAATTGTTTTATGCGTAATTTTAAAAAATGGGACTACGTACTGTTATTCGGTGGATTATTGCGAGCTATGGATGAAGAAGATGGATTTGATACCAGATATCATATTGAAAACTTTTCAAATGGTTATGAAACTACTGTTCAAAATCGTCGAACCCGAATTCAAGAGCGACATGTTTTATTACCAGAACGGACCCCACTTCCTTGTAATATTTATGGATTTGATGGAATTCCTCAATCAATTAAGGTTGGAAATTTATCTTTTCTTAAATTGTTACTTAAAGAATGTTTTAGATGTACTATTTTACAGACTACTATCAAGTCTACGATGAGCTTGTTTTGCGTAAAAGGGAAGCAACAAAATATATGGTATACGCTTCTGGTTCATCAAGAGAAATTATTGGATGTGTTGATGAAAGGGGAGTACCGTATGCCCCCCTTCCTAAAGATACTGTAGAACCCAGAATAGAAGAGCCAAATAAAGTGAAAGAATACGAAAGGCAAGAGGATAATGTAGATGACAATGTTTATTCTGAGCTTGTAATTGATTTTTCAACAGGAAGCATCCTTAACTATAATCCACTAACTGGAAAGAAATTATTAGAACAGAATGCTTTTGATCAGAGTAAGTTTATACAATGTGTAACGATAATCTTTGGTCTGATCATGATCATGTGATCAAAAAAGATTCGTGCAGCATGTGCAAAAAAAGAGGAAAAGAGTTTTCGTTTTAAGATTTTTTTGCACCGAAGCGCTTCTTTTTTTGATCACATGATCATGATCAGACCAAAGATTATCGTTACACATTGTATACTACTTTTCTTACACAATTTGTACAAGATATTATAGATTTACCGTCAAGCTCAAAATCAAATCCATATCAAGCACTATACAATGTTTTGAATGAAAAATCATTTACTGCTTTACACATTGTTACTGGCTATGAAATTCTTAATGAAGGCAAAGATCTCTTCCATTCTATTTGCAATAATGTTTCATACACTTCACATATCAAAGCTCAATTATCTTTCTGCTTTAAAAAACTCAAAAATGAAGAAAATTTGGAAAAATTTGCTATAATTTTGGTTTCTCAAAATCGTCTCATTGATTTACTTCTTTTTGAATACCGTAGTGAACAATATTTTTTTATTCAACGAGTTCAAGATCTCACTACTGAAGAAGTTGAAATGAAGATTAAAAGTGAATATGTCAAAGATGTTTTTATGTTTCGTCCAAAAGGTGTTCAACTTTCTCTTGATATTCCAAATGAAGATGTTACGGTAAATGTGTTTGAAATTCGAGATTATGAAAATATGGCTTTGAATGGCATTTTTGATATGGATGAAAATTTGAAAGATGTGGCAAATACTAAGGATATCAAAGCTATTTTTGATGTTCAAGGAAGTTTCGGAAGAACTACTCGAAGTGCCTCTGATGCTGGAATATTTTCAGAATCTTCTTTGCCTTCTCTTGATCTGTCTTTCAAGAAAGTTGTTCCTTTTCCAGCAGAGTATATGTTTATGTTCCGTGAAAATGTTTACGCTATTGAAGTTTTTCATGATCAATTTGCTGAAGTATTAACAGATGCAGCGGGCAAGTGTTTTTTAACATACATATGGTAAATTACTGTATATATATTTAGGGTTTAAATGGACACCATTGTATTTTTCAATGGCAACTGGGGTCCCAGAAATTGGTGACAATGCTAAAGCGGATTATCAGAAATTCCCTGAAAGAGTTATTTACGGTAACCCTTTATTTATATATATTTGTACTTTTTAATTTTATATTTCTCTTTTTTTAGACGTTCTTAAAATTATTGGGAAGCCAATGAATGAAATTATAATTGATCCAGATTGGGGTTTCAAATTGGTTGAAGAAAATAATAACATTTTTTTTGAAATTGAAACTCCTTCTGGCGCTGCCCGTTTTCCACAGGAGCTTGTTCTTTCTGTATTTATGAAAACAATGAAACTTCGAGCTGAATCAAATATGGGTACTCAGATCAAAGAAATTTCTCTTTCAACAAGTTTTAGATTAACCGAATCTCAAAAAGCTGTTTTCGAAAAAGCAGCTTTGAAAAATGCTTTACAAATTTTATCTTTTGTTGTAAATGATCGTCAATAAAGTTTTATATTTTTATTATCATTGTAAAATAGTCTTTTTTTCAACATTTTGATCAGAAATACTCGTTTTTTTTATGAATCATTTAATTAGTACGTCACTAGCGGCTAGCTAGTGTACTAGTTTTTTGTTTGTTGCTATTGATGCGATTCTTGGCAAAAAGTGTCTCACTAAAAAATAACTTCGATGTTATTTATGTATTTTGTAAATGCTTAAAAATAAACAATGGTTTTCATTCTAAAATTTTATAAATGCAGAAAACCTTTGATATTTAATAGTTAAAGATTTTTAACTTAAAGTATGTTTGCTGGAGCTTATTTGTTAGGCAGTACAGGGATTAGGTTTAAAGACCGACACTCTCAGAAGCTTCTGTGGTTGCCCGGTGGGGCTCCCGTTCGAGGTTAGCGGTTTTACTGTATTTTTTGCGATTAATTTTTTTTTGTAGGAAAATTAGAGCCTAAGATGGTAGGAGAACGTGCCGAACTTGTTTATCAAATGGTACCAGGTCGAATGAAGAATTTGGTAATTATTAATTCAAATTTTGGGGATTTTGAATGTATTCAAACTGCGGCAGACGCAGGAGAAAAATATGCTGATAATGTTATCGTCATTACTCCACTGTTGTCAAGATTAACTTATGCTTTAAATGATTTAGCAGAATTTCGGAATCCACCCAACGATGAAGTAATTTTGGTTTTAACTATTACTTCTCTTTTTTCTGAATTTATAATTCTTCGTCGTGATCGTAATTTTCAATTATATATTGCGGAATGTATAAGTCGGAAACCTGGAGAATGTATGCAGATATTCCTTGAAATATATAAAGATTGTTACCCACATGCTACAATTTTGCTTACGCAATTGGATTACGCTGATGTTGCAAATAATATCAAAAATCGATTTGAACCTGAAAATTGTTTTATTAAAATTTTTAAACGATGGGATTTTTCATTATTATATGGTGGATTATTTTATGCTATGAATGATGAAGACTTTGATCCAAGATATCATATCCAAAATTTTGCTAGCGGCATTGAAACCACCATTGGAGTCTATAGATCTCGAAAGCGACACATTATTCTTCCAGATAGATCACCCATTCCATGCGAATTACATGGCATCGACGGAACTCCTCAACCAATTCAG
Source organism: Panagrolaimus superbus (assembly GCA_964035985.1). Lineage (NCBI taxonomy): Eukaryota > Metazoa > Nematoda > Chromadorea > Rhabditida > Panagrolaimidae > Panagrolaimus > Panagrolaimus superbus. Next base: position 8,631,880 of record OZ038359.1, read on the forward strand.
GTAAAACTTTATTTAAAAAGGTGAAAATAACTTTGATTTATTTTAGTTGTTTTATTTTCATGAATATTTACAAGTTTACGAAAGATTGGTATATCAGCGAAGACCAGCGAGCAAAAATGTAATTAGGGCAACAGGTTCGTCAAGACAAGTTATTGGATATGTTGATGAAAGAGGAGTACCGTATGCCCACCCAAAAAATGTCGCTGAAACTCAAAAAAGTAAAGATTCTGGATATGATAGCGCAACTACGAGTGCTGTGAAAAGTCCCAAGAAAGAAGATGTCGACTCACATTTAATGGCACAACCCGAAACATTTTCTCCCGCGAATGCTGTTGAAATGGGATCTGCCAACGTTAAATTTATATTTGAAAATAATGTTTTTGCTATTGAAGTTTATAAAAATGGTGTCATGGAGAGAATCGAAAATTCAGAAGGTAAGACTTTGCTGAATTGTTTTTGTTTATAACTTTTTTTAAATTTTATTTAGGTAATGAATGGACACCATTGTATTTTTCAATGGCAACTGGGGTCCCAGAAATTGGTGACAATGCTAAAGCGGATTATCAGAAATTCCCTGAAAGAGTTATTTACGGTAACCCTTTATTTGTATATATTTGTACTTTTTAATTTTATATTTCTCTTTTTTTAGACGTTCTTAAAATTATCGGAAAACCGATGAATGAAATTACAATTGATCCAGATTGGGGTTTTAAATTGGTTGAAGAAAATAATAACATTTTTTTTGAAATTGAAACTCCTTCTGGCGCTGCCCGTTTTCCTCAGGAGCTTGTACTTTCTGTATTTATGAAAACAATGAAACTTCAAGCTGCATCTGCTTTAAATGATATTGTATTATCAGAAATTCGTCTTTCAACAAATTTTAAATTATCTGAATCTCAAAAAGCTGTCTTTAAGAAAGCAGCCCAAAAAAATACATTAGAAATTTTTTCTTTTATTGTTTCCGGTTGATATTAAATAAAGTATTTATGTTTATGATTACGGTATCTTTCTTACGGTACAACAAGTTTTAAAAAGAAATTATCAAAAAAAGGTGGAAGAAAAAATGTAAAATTTTAAACAAATGATTATTTTTAAAGGTGGATTTTATAAATCCTTTGTGACAGATGTTTGGTGAAAAAATGAAATAAAATATTTTATCTAACAAAAATTGTTTTCCATTTTTGAAGCTTTACAAACTTAATCAGCTTATAAATTCCGCTTGATTAATTTTTGGTTTTAAAAATGTATTTTTTTAAATTTAATTTTTGTTGAAACAGTACAGAAGCAAAAAGGAAAGAAAGAGAATCATTGAACGTTGACCCATTTCCTTTCATTTACTTACAAAGCAACACCCCAAAAAAAATAAAATATCAGTCGAAGAAGAAAAAAAAGGAAGGAAGGGGGGAAAGAGAGATGGGGAAGGAAGAATTTTTCAGGGGCGTAAACTTAATCTTTTGTTACGTCCTTTCAAAATAGCCGCAACCGCAGAATCAGAAAAAAGGAGATATACAAATAAACCCAAATAAAACGGAGGACTAAATTTTATAAAATATGGAAAGGATGGAAGGAAGGAAAAGAAGACGATCACGATAAAATAACGGCCTTCACCCTGACCTAATTGCCGAGATATTTTGTGCACTACTTTTTTTCTTTTTTTCTGTTTAATTATCTCTTAAAATCTTTTTTTTTTTATGTCAGTCTTTAAAAAAAGTCGATTTTCAAAATGTTTTTGGAATTTTTGTGCTTGTGTTTTTTGCGAGTGTTACTGTATTTATTTTTCGAGCTAATTTAAAGAAAAATCTTTTTTAGATAAAACATAAAAACATTTTGATTAATTACAAAAATGTTTCGTATATTATTTGCATTAAGTTTTGTTGGAATTATTGTTGGACAAAGTATTAGCTCTGCAATGCCGGGAGTGCATTGTGCCAAAAATCAAGTTGTTAATAAAGTCACCCTTTATGAAGATGGCTCAATTGAAGCAGAATGTGGTCCAATGCCTTGTGGAGTATCTGGGATAGCGTGCACCGAAAATAATACTGCCTGTAAGGGAGATGTCTTTAGTGGAATGAAATGGGCTCCAAATGGTCAAGCTTTACTTCTTCGATGTTGTACAATGGAAGTTGGAAGCAAAGTCTACGTCGGCACGGATACGGTACAATTGGGCAGCTATTATATTGGTGGACCCGTTGCTGAAAAAGATAAATCTGGTCATGGGGGATCAGAATATGATTTTGTTTCAAATTTAAGAGCTGAACAAAATGGTGTCAGAATTTGGGTACATCGAATTATTTGTGCTTCAAATGACGTTGAACAAGAACATGTTCGTCGAGCTCCTGCAAGAACCGATGTTGCACCTTTAACTTCGTAAGTATCTTTCAAAATTTTTATTTATTTTATTCGGATATTTATATTTTTAATTTTAAAATTTTAAAATATATAATTTTAAACTTATTAAGCCCAAATGATCATGCTGCATTTATGTCTCGCAGAGAACAAGTTCTTCGATCAATTGCACAAAATCAAGATTCCCCAATTGAACATGCAGCAGCTCCTCACCAACAACAAGAAGATGAAGAAGAATCTGTTGTAAATCCATTACAATATCGTCCTCGAATGCGTGATGAACCTGTGAATGCTGACAGAAGAATTTTGTAAATAAATACATAATAAATAAAAGTATCCCTATCAACTTTAAACCCCTAAAATCTCATTCTCATTTTTTTCATTATTAAAAATGCATTCCAAAAAATAAAAATATTTAAATTTCAATAAACTTTTCTGTTTTTTTATAAATTTTCGCATACATTTTTTAAAAGATAGTATAAAAGCATGAAAAAGTGATAAAATCAACCTTCATTTTGTTATCAAAAAACGTTTGAAGAAACGCCGCTGCTTTTTTGTTCTGTGAAAATATGAGTGATTATATTCCAGTTGGTAATGGATATAATAATTATGCATATCAAGCCCCTCAACAATATCAACAACAACAACAGCAATTAAAGAAGAGTGTTTATTATCCACCTCAACAACAACCATCTCAACAACAATTGAATCAATGTCCTCAAGGTGCTTGTCCTCAAGGTTCTTCACAATTGCCACCCGGTGCTGTTCCGGTTATTAATATGGGTGAAACTCAACCTGGTATTAAAGTTGTTTCTTTTCAACAAGATGTTAATGCTTCAATTCCACCACAATTTCAACAAGTTTATCAACAACAACAAGCATTACAACAACAACAAGCTTTGCAACAGCAACAAGCTTTACAACAACAACAAGCATGGCAACAACAACAAGTAAGTCATTTTCCTTTGAATTATTTATGTGCAATTCTAAAGTACTTTTAGGCTGTTCAACAACAAATGCAACAACAATTACAACGTCAACAGCAACAACCACAGCAACCACCACAAGTAAGTTGATATTTTGTAATTATTATATGCTATTATTACATATATGCATTTTTAGGAATCTGTTTATATGGGAATGCCAAATAATCTTTACTTAGCTTCCAGCCGTCCTGTTGCTTATCATTTTCAACCACAACAAGGTGTTGCTCGTCAAGAAGGTGCTCGTCAAAGTGAAACAAATTTGCGTCGTATGGCATCTGAAGAAAATGTTCGTACTGCTCTTGAAGAAGGAAATAATGGTGCTCAACAACAATATCCATATCAACAACAGCAACAACAATTGAAGAAAAGTGTTTATTGTCCCCCTCAACAACAAGCATCTCAACAACAATTATCTCAATGCTCTCAAGGCACTACAAAATTGCCACCTGGTGCTGTTCCATTTATTAATATGATTGAAACTCCTCCAGGTGTTAAACTTGTTTCTTTCTCCCAAGATGTTACTGCTTCATTTCCTCCCCAATTTCAACAGCAATTGCAACAACAAGTAAGAATATTTTTTGATAAATAATTTATATTGGTAATTTTATTTTCAGGCTGTCCAACAACAAATGCAACAACAAAATCAACAACAACAACAAGTAAGGATAAATATCGATATTTCAAGACTTTTTATAAATTTTTTTTAGGAATCTGTTTATGTTGGAATGCCAAATAATCTTTATTTAGCTTCAAATCGTCCAATCACTTATCACTTCCAACCTCAACAAGCTGCTCCTCATCAAGAAATTGGTCGTCAAGAAGGTGCTCGTCAAAGTCAAACAAATTTACATCGTATGGCTTCTGAAGAAAATATTCGCACTGCTCTCCTTAATGATGAAGGAAATGTTGTTGGTAGTCTTGGAGGTCAACAACAACAAGAATTTTCTCATGGGCAACAACAACAACGTCAATCTGCTGCATCCCTTAAACCTGTCTCATCTGACTATCATTTTGGTGCTCTTCGTGGACTTAATTCTGCTTATTAAATGTGTTTTAATGTGTATATTAAATTTTAAACATTTCTTAAGCTAAATTTATTCGTTTTGATGTGAAATAAAAGTTGCATTTTTTAAATAATATTTGGATTACGGTAGAAAAAATTGGCCAATTTTGAACAATACTTTTAATATTGCTGATTTTTTGTTTATTCCAATGCTTTTGTCAATTACACCATCATCGGCGATGAAAATATGCAGGAATTTGCTCATATCTGCTACGACAGATATTAGCAAATTCTATGATAAAAAGTAGCTGAAGGATGCAATATTTAAAAAAATAAACATTTGCTCATTATTAAAAGAAAGCTTGTGGAAAAGTGTTCCCCGGAAGTATTTCCGCACATCCCAGTTCCCAAAACAGGGTTGGTTTAGGCGTGACACGTGCCGACTTTTTTGCTGGCCCTCAGCCTGGCCCTGGCCGAGGTAGTTTTTCAAAAATTAACTAAAATGACAATAAGTTAAATTTTTATTCTTTAAAAGAAGCCTCTCATAAATTTTTTCAAAAAGTAATATAAAATTTTGTTGAGTTTAAGTTTTATAATTACTGTTTGAAACAATTTATTAATGTAAACTTTTTTTATTACAAACCAAGCAACGATAGCTTTTTAATAAAATTAATAATATCAATAAGAAGCCCCTAACATCAATCCAGATACTGTATCTGCATTCATCAAAGTTCTTTGATTAGTAATGAGGGGATGTGACTTCGAAAAAGATCTTTCAGGCGCCGTACTTGAGGAAGGAATTGTTAAAAGCTTAAAATTTGAAAAAAACTTTATTAAGTTAAATGCCCGCAGGCCGAGTTTTTGCGGCCCGGCCCGTGCCATGTCTAGGTTGGCTCTTTTTTTTGGAGTGCGGAAATTTGGTTACACTTTTTCAAAAAGCCGAAATCTCTTCAAGGCAACTTAAAAAAAAGGTCAACCAACAAAAAAGCGATAGCGCAGAAGAGGAGAAAAAAGACAACAAATTAAGAGACGGTGCACCAGATTATTTGAATTTTTGGAATCAAAGCGTTACATTGAAATTTTGTTTTCAATTCTTTTATAGCCATTCGATAAAACTAGATGAAAAAACATTATTCCTAGACACACGTGGGCAAGTTGGAGGCAACCGGGCGCAACGCGCCCGGTGGTGCGCTCATCGCTCAAGCAAAAAGGTGCTGGGTCGCTCATAAACTTCGAAAAAAGTAAAAAAAAAGAGAAAAAAAAAGGAAAAAGGAAAGGAAAAGGGTCCCTTAAGCTTGAACAAGTTTGAATTGCATGAAACTGGCTGGCTAACTACCGAGTTTGGATGATAGCTTTGATCTGGTAAACTTTGGTGTCGTAAACTTTAGCAAATGCTTTATGTGATGCTGCTCATTTCACCGCATGTTTGCCATAAAACGAGTACAATGCATTAACAAATGTTTTAAAGCGGAAGTTAAGATCACCGCACATATCATTCTTATTCATAACAGTACCAAGAGATAGTTGCAACCGATGAACATCCCGTATCGGATTCTTTAACCCATTGATTAAAAATGGTCCCCAAGCTAGTTTTCCAACCCGTCATGACCGTCTGACATGAAGCCAGTTAATTTCTTTTTCATTATTTCATAAATGCCATCCAATTTGAATCGCTGGAGAATGACTTCCTTCATTGCTGCTGCTGTCTCGGACTGTATTTCGAAGACCTTGTACAATCTGACCTCAGGTTTTAGCTCATGAGCAAATTGGATGTACACGACCCACTTTAAAAATTCGTTCTTTTCTTTAAAAAAGAAGAAAGTAAAATGTCAAACTAGCTTTAAGAAATAGAAAGGGGTATATTTTTGATATTTTACAAAAAAAAATTTCCAAAAAAATCAACAGGGGGGACCCTTACGTGAAAAAGGTCCGCTCAAAATTTGAAAATCCGCCTCCGACCGTGCCCATGTGTGTTCCTAGAGTTTTGGAGCATTCTACCGTGTGAAACCGATTTCGCAGATTTTCAAAGATTGAATATAACCGAAAATTCTAAAAATCGGGAAAAATCAGGAATGCAAGCAATCAAAAAGTTGTGCCCCATGATTGTACACATAAGTAAGGGCTATAAAATGGCTATCACAAAAAAAATTTATCTGACCTCTAATGCCGAAATTTTGATATCTGTAATTTTCGACCCTTGTAAAAAAATGGCAATATCCCTCGCGTTAAGCTTACCCAAAAAAAGCCCAGTCGTTTTGTAGAATTTTAATCTATTGTTGGTTGTTTACTAAATTTGGCGCAAATCCTGCATGTTTTATTTTTTTAAAATTTGGTGTAAATCTTGCATTCTTAAAAAAATTCCTCAAAACTTTTTGTTTATTTTTCTATTGATTACAAAATATTGCACATAAAATCAACGTTTTAAAAAATCTGTTTTGTGCTACCACCGCCAAAAGATCGAAGGCCTTAAGCTTAAGGCAATTGTACAAGATCTGACGTCAGCACTTTTAAGGGAGTATGGGATCTGGGAAAATCTGATGCGGCATAGCATCAACAGAATTAAAGCCACGATAATGGTGGGATGGTTTAAAAATTTAGGATTGTTTGCTAACATCAAATCTGGACAGTACTGATATTGTATAGATCTAAGCTATATCGATTCCGCTGTGATGTATTCTAAAAAAGTGATAAATAATACATCTTAACAGAAAATAAGCGTTCTAGGAATGTGCACTGTTTTTTCAAAGTTATGCAATAAACATAATTTTGGTACCAAAAAATGCAGAATCTTAATATTAATACGAATTGGTAAAAAAAATTATTAGGTTAAATGCTGATAAAAATGATAATTGATAAAGGAAAAATGAAAGTACCGTAATTGTTTTATCCGAATTTTTTGCCCCTCCATGCCCCAATTTGATATTGTGCCTATCAGATGCAGAATTTTTTTCTGAGTCAAATTATTATTATTTTTTTGACTCAAATAAAATAAAAAATAAATGCGCGAAAGTGAGCGATCAATATAATACAGGGTGATTCAAGAAATTGTCCCCCTCCAATTCTCGTCCCAAATTAATACAACTCGTGGTAGCCAAAAACGGACTTCACAGTTGGTCTAAACTGACCTTCGCATTGTGTTTTCTGTAAAAAAATCAAAATTTTGAGAAAAAAAATTTGCCGATTTAACAGGGGGGACCCTTACAAAAAAAATCTGTTTTTTTATCTTTTTTTTTCCTTTCTTCATTCTTTTTTTTTGACACTTAGAAAAAGTTTCTCTTTTTTTTTAAAAAATGATTTTTTGTAAGGGTCCCCCCTGTTAAATCGAGATGGATCTAAAATTTTCAACCAGCCCAACAGCAACCATTTTGTTCACTTAATTAAAAATGTGCTAAAATAAGACAATTTCTTGAATCACCCTGTATTATAGAAAAACAAAAATTCGCAAACTGTTTCTGCACTTTCCTATCTACAACGATTGTATAGCGATTCCGCTGTGAATAAGTAATAACAAAATTTTTATTCAACTTTAATAAAACAAAAAACATAAATTTAAAAAAACACAGAATCTTTCACTGACTTAATTATAAGCAAGATTCCGTTCGACTCGATTAGTGTTAGAAGTTGGAGTAAAAAGCTTGCCGAAAAAGTTTGCAACTCCTTCAACTGCATTTCCAACAACTTCTCCGACATTTTCCAAAATATTTGATTGTTCAACAACATGTTCGGAAACAGTATTGTAGTTATAGTTGAAATTGTAATTGCTTGCAAAATGTTTGATGTTTTCATATTCATAAACATTCCGATAAATATAATTTCGTGCAAAATCAACATCCACATAAATTAAATCACATCCAGCATCAGCGGCACCCTTAAATAAAACAATTACAGTTTAAAAAGAATCATATTTTTGCTAAAATATTATTGCTTTTTATTAACTCACTTTTTTATCTTCATCATTTCCATCAGGTAATGGAGCACGGAAAACAATTACAACATCTTTTGTAAGAATATTATATTTGATAACAACTTGCGTACCATACATTGGAATACTTCCAACAAGATATAAGCCCTAAAAAATGAAAAAGTAAATTATAGAGTCATGGATCTAAAATTTTCAACCAGCCCAACTTGCGGCCGACATTTTGAAATTTTTTGTATGGTAAAAACAAAGAATACTCTCATTTACTACGTCGGCCGCATTTTTCACCTGGACAGTTCCCGGGATTTTGCTTGAAAAAAAAACATTCTTCGGAGATTTCAAAAAATCAGAAAATTAGAAATTTCTTCAAATTGTTTTAAACTAATTCCGCTTGATTTAAACTCACATTTTTAAGTAATTCCAATGGATTAAGCGTAAGAACAATTTCACAGCCAAGACTCCATTTTTGTTTTTTATGCGTAATCATTACAGGTACAGTAACTTTTCCATTGGAATATCGACCAGTAATTTTGAGTTCAAAGTCATCGTTTAAATCACAAACATAATCATATGACATTGCAACCGTTTGATTTCCTTTTGAATCAGTAATATAAGTTTGTGAAAAGCTTAAATTCTTTACTCCATGAATATCTTTGGTGGTAATAGTTTTGGAACATTTTGCTGTGGCAGAAATTTTTTTTGCTGCATCTAATAAACCATTTTTTGCATTTGTCGATAATTCAATCGATAAATGATCAGCTAAAAAATTCATTTTTAAAACTTTAAAATTTAAAAGATTTCAAATTAAAGTTTAAAAATTACCTTTAACAATCTTCGATGAAGCAACCATTTTGTTCACTTAATTAAAAATGTGCTAAAATAATTAATAAAATGTAAAAAAGAAAGAAACAAACTATTTAATTTCAAAAAATTATTGCAAGTTTCACGCGTTGCTTTAAAAAAAATGAAATTTTTTTCGCGAATCACAAAAAAGTAAGAATCGTCCATTTTTTTCTTTCTAAGAACCCTCGCCACTCCCAAAAAATTCATATTTTATGATAAAAATAAAATTTACACTTTGATTATTATCATGAAATTATTTTTGTCGTGAAAAAAAAAACGAGTTTGAAAAAAAGAATCACAAAAAAAAGTTTGTTTTTTAAAGAAAATTGAATCAAAGCGCCCAACAACAGCTTTATTTTCAGATAGTTTTAGCATTGTTTGTGTCCAGCAAAAAAAGAAATAAATAAACCTTTCAAAAAAGTATAGCAAAAATCAAGGTTCACTAAAAAAAGGTGCAGCAATAAACAACAAATCAAAGCGGAAACTGCCAAAAAACAATACAGCTTGGTTAGAATGAAAAAATAATTAAAAACAATTCAATAATGTTTTGCAATAAACAACATAGAATTAAAACATTAAGGACAATCAGCAAGAAGTTACCATTAATTTAAATTTTTTATGTTTATAAATTTCAGACAATGATGTTTTTAATGAAGCCATTTGGAAATGCATCCATAAAAATCTTAACTTTCTTTGAACGATGACACAACCGTTTTTTTTGTGGTCCGCTTCACAACGCAAAAAAGCCGCAGCTGCGGCTTTTTTGCGAGACCATTTTTATTATTTTTTACAAATTTCTTTGTTATGCCATAAGAATATAAAATTATTTTATCATTTTTGACATTTTAAATTAATTTTTAGTGAAATATTTTTTTCACTTCCCCAACGTGCACTCGAACCTTTGCAGCAAAAGCGTCCAAACGCGCGCGCTTTCTCCCACTCGGACAAGCTCGCAGCAAAAAGTGGTTTGCAGGCTTGAAAAAAAAATGTCCGCTTGATTCAGACGTGGCAGATAAGTAAAATTTATGCTCTTGTTTTTTGGCAGTAGTTTTTCCTATGATTGTTATTTATAAATTATATTGTTTGCAAGAAGTTGAAAAAACCGTGCACATTGCAATATTTATTGCTGCACCTTTTTTTAGTGAACCTTAATTTTTGCTATACTTTTTTGACAGGCTTTTTTATTTCTTTTTTTCTTCCGGACACAAACATGTTAAAACTATCTGAAAATAAAGTTATTGTTGGGCGCTTTGATAGCGCCCTTTTTCAATTTTCTTTAAAAAATAAACTTTATTGTGATTCATTTTTTTTAAACTCTTTCTTCATAATTTCATGACAAAAATCAAAGTGTAAATTGTATTTTTATCATAAAATATGATTTTTTGGGAGTGAAAAAAAACGGACGTTTCTCTCTTAAAGGGAGTGTCGAAGATAGTGCACGAGCCGACAAAATAAAAAAAAGCGTCATTTAAAAAAAGAAGAAGAAAGTCTTTTCCGCACAAGACCACTATTTTTTTATTGAAAAAAAAAACTGTTTTTTTGATGAAAAAGTAGCTTGACTTCTACAATTAATATCTGAACTTCTGTATTTAATAATGTTATTTTTCTTTATCAATATCTGTTCCTAACATGCTAAATAACATATCTGGGTAGACTCAAAACATAAGAATTAATATAAGTAGATATTTCTCTGTTCTAAAAACTCGTTATTTTCTATAGCGAACTTGATAATTAGGAACGCCATACACTTGGTGGAAAATACACTTGGTGGAAATACACTTGGTGGCCACCAAATGTAACTTTTTTCCACCAAGTGTTTTTTAATTCCACCAAGTGTCATAAATTTTTTAAAGATAAAATTTACTACTTTCTGCTTAAAAATATGATAAAATTTATTTTTTTTGATTTGTTTTGTGTTAAACATATAATTACATTAGCAAAGTTATTTTATAGTGTAATTGAAAATTATTTGGAAATTTTAATTTTTTAAAGATTCTTTTACATTTTATAAGTCATTTTGAAATATTTTTTTAAAAATCTTTTATTATTTTGTTTGTTTTTAAAAAATATCGGTATTCAGTACATTAGGGGCTGTCCAGATGTTACGTAATACACTTGATGGGTGGGGGGGAGTCGCAAATTATTACTAAAAATTACGGGTTGGGTGGGTGGGGGTCATTCAGTTATTACGTAAAAATATTACCTGAAAAAATTAATTATCTTTTTAAAGAATTACTAAGAAATCGAGAAACTTCATGAAAAGAACACATTTTTAAAGTTTTTTTCGCTGTTGGAATTGTGAACATTTGTTGCAAAATGCAAAAAAGAATGCATGAAATTTTTTTTTTGTTATTCTGATATCCAAATTCAATGGTTTAAATATGCAACTGAAACCTTCAATGATGGAACATTTGGATTTGCACCAGAAGGATATCAACAAATTTATCGAATTTTTGGATTGTTTAAGAAAACTCAATGTTCGCCATTAGCAACAATTTTAATGAAAAACAAGAATGAAGCATCTTACACACTGAAAAAAAAGTATGCCAAATACACCTAAAAATAGATCTACATTTACTCCTTTTAGGAGTAATTATCGTCTTTTTTTTGTTAAGGAGTACCCATTTTTTGCACCTCTTTAACATAGACTAACATTTACCCCGAAAAAGACGACATTTACTCCTAAAAGGAGTAAATATCGATCTATTTTGTTTAGGAGTGTACATTTTTTGCACCCATTTTTTTCAGTGCACAGAAGCTTTTACGAAAATCCGTGAAATCGTTGGAATTCCACTTCAAGATTATAAATGGAAAGTTGCTCATTTTGATCAAGAAAAAGCTGCAATAAATGCTTTCAAAACAGTTTTTGGTGAAATACCTAATTTGAAAGTAAAATGTTGTTCTTTTCATGCAAAAAAAAGTATTATTAAAGATGTTGGCAGCTTGCATATCAAAACAACATATAATTCAAACAGAAAGTTCAAAAAATTTGTTCAAAGATTGGGAGGTATCCAACTAATTGATCCTGTCTATCTTGATATTGCAAAAATTTATTTACTTGATGAAGCTGATTCCCTGGGAAATGATGAAACTTTACCAAATGGAATTGTTGGAATGGCAAGAAAGCTTGTTGAAGATTATTAGTAAGTTTTTTGCATTTTCTTCTTTTTTAAATCCATTCATTATTCTTTTACAGTAAAAATTGGATTGATACCACCTTGGGACGTGAATTCTATTCGCTATATGATATCAAACGCAATCGTACTCAAAATTATGCTGAAACTTATCATGGAAAGCAAGGTTTAACTTTTGGAGAAAAGCATCTTCCTTTGGGTACTTGGATTTTCTATCAACGCGAAGCTCAACATGGAGATGATAATAAATTAAATCGTGTAATGAAACGCTATGACGATCCACCAGCAGCATATGAAAATACTCTTGAAGCTGATTCCAAAATTGTAGAAGCTAAAAATGAAATGGATAATTATATGGAAGATGATGAATATGAACAAAAAGATATTTTTATGTTTTATTCATTAAAGTTGGGAAAGTTGTTAGGATTTAGAAAAACATTATAATTTTGTTGATTTCTGCTTTTGTTGTTTTCGATACTGTAATAAATTTAATATGTGATAGAAATGTACAAATAAATAAAATTATAAAAAATTAACATGGATTAATTTTAATAAAAAAGTTTATCCATTTGAATAAATAATTTATAAATTAAAAAAAAGAACTTTTCGTGAATCGTGATGGGAAAATTTTCTCGCCCACCAAGTGTAACTTTTTTCCACCAAGTGTTTTTTAATTCCACCAAGTGTATGCGACAGTTGGTGGGCGGTCATTTGGTGGGCCCACCAAGTGTAATTTCCACCAAGTGTAATATCCCCGATAATTAGTACTAAAAAAGCTTAGCAAAGATGTAATATGTAGTTATTTAACATTATACAATGTTTCTTAACATTAATTGAACAAGAAAGAACAAGAATATTGATTTTAAACCTTAAAATTGGTCTACGGCTGCTACTTACCGTAATACCACATGTTGCAAAAATATCTTTTTTTGCCATAAAAACATTTTTTTATACCCTTTTTAACGTCTTATAAAGCTAGTATAACAATATTGAAGTGTTTGTATATATAAAAATTAAATTTTGTGACTATTTTGATGCTGGAGGTGGAGTTAGTCGTCAAATTTCAAACATCTTTTAAAACGTTTTTTAGAATCTAAAACTGTTTTTGCATGCTTTTACAAGTATGTTGAATATGTTACAACAGTTTTCAACCTTTAATTCATATATAATTGCGGTAAACAACAAGCTCGGATTTGCTTGATAGTTTGCCTAACAGAAATATCTACTTATATTAATTCTTATGTTTTGAGTCTACCCAGATATGTTATTTAGCATGTTAGGAACAGATATTGATAAAGAAAAATAACATTATTAAATACAGAAGTTCAGATATTAATTGTAGAAGTCGAGTATCAAAAACGTGTTTTTGCAAAAAAAAATTGAAGAAAAAAAGAGGTGTTCCTGCAACGAAAAGACTTTCTTCTTCTTTTTTTAAATGACGCTTTTTTCTGGTTTGTCGGCTCGTGAGTGAAAAACTTTTTATGAACGTTTTCCGTCGTTCCAAGTGATGGGGAATGCATTCGTTGCGTGCGGGCGGACAAACTTTTTCATTCTCCATCACTTGGAACGACGGAAAACTGTCGTAAAAATTTTTTCACTATCTCCGACACTCCCTTTAAAAAAACAAGATCTTTTTGTGATGGAATATTTATTATTTGTTTATTTACATAAAAATAAAAAAATTCAATTTAAAACAAATGTTTTTGAAGTTTTACGGAACAATCTAAAAATTACTGTATCATGGAAAAAATAAAAAAAGCAACCAATTATAATTAATTACAATAAATAAATAAATGCATAAAAAATTTATAAAGGAACTAAAATTTCAAAGTTGAATTTGTTGTTTATTTATTTACAGATTCAGTTTGAAGTTTTAGCTCCTTTCTAAAAAAAATAATACAAAACGAAAATAATAAAATCGAGGCATAGCACGCTGAAACTTCTGTCAAAACTTTTTCTTATCCATTTTAAGCGTATATAAAATAAAATCGCTGAAAAGAAAAGTATTTACAGCTGCAGAAAAAAAGAAATCTTTTTTAGATGGAATTTGATGTGTTACAGTAACCAGAAGATAGATACTGTAATCATGAAGGTGATGTGATTGATCAATGTTGACGATGATGAAATGGCCATATTTTTGTAACACAAATTTTTTGATAATAATGTTGTAATAATAAATAAACAAAAATGAAAGAAAATCTTCCACAAAAATATTCTTTTATATTTCACATTTTGGAGCAGCGGCGGCGTCTTCAAAGATGAGAAAAAATAACAATAATAAATTTTGCAGTTATTTCTTTTTCTACTGCTGCAATTTACTAAAATGAGTCAATCTCCCCCCTTTTTCTTTCTTCTGCTTTCATTTAAGTATGCTTTTAAAAATAAAGTACAAATATTTATAAGCCGTTGCCGTGGAAATATAACCTTGCCATTTATTTTTTTTGAGTAAATAAAAAATAATACCGAACCTAACTAATTATTAGGTGGTAAAAAAACCCTTTTTTAAAAAACATAATGTTCAATTTTTTTTGCAGAAAAAATACTCCTTATTTTTTTTGTTTTAAAAAAAATAAAAATAACTATTATTTTTAAAAATGGATAAAAACAAAAAAGTTTTCAAAGTTCAAAGATGAATTTAAAAACTTTACAGAATCCTAGCAATTATCAATTTTAAGCATCAAATATAAAGCATTTTTTTATTCCTAAAATATCATTCTAATACGTTTAAAAACACACTTTATTAATGATTAAATGATGGTAACAAAAGAAATATACAAAAAATTAATAATAAAAAAAACAAACAAAAAAATACAAAAAAAGTTAACAAGTAGCGTATGTCTGAACATCAGTACAGCATATAAAATCAATAAACTTTTTAGCAAGTTCAGGATAAAGATCATTAATATAGACAGCATTTTGTTTATTAACACATTTTCGAAGAAATTCCATACATTTCTTTTCAAGTTTTGAAGCTTGTAAATAATTTGCAGCATTAATAAATTGACAGACATTCATGTTGGAGATATTAACATTCATATATTCAACGATTTTATTCTGTAAAACAACAAATCTAAGATTTAAAAAAAAGTAAAAATATACAAACCTTAAAACCTTTTATTTCAAATTTATCAGCAAATTTACAAACTTCAGTAATATTTTTATCATTGATATATCGATTTTCTTGATAACAATACATAATTGCAGCTTCAACAGTCTCATAATCAAAATCATCGCCAATATCAAGAATGTTATTTTCTTCTTTTTTCATATTAACAACTTCAACCATGTCAGCAAAGACATGAGAGCAAGAAGTAAGAACAAGTTTATGAACCTACAAAGTTATATATATATATATATTCATATATTCCAAGATGAGCTATATCCACTATATTAGACAAATATGCATATCCCAAAAGTAACGACCTACTTTAAGTTCTTTACCCTTAATAAGAAGAGTAAAATCTTTTTCACCATGTTCCAATATATTTGAACCTATGTCATTTCGAGAAAGTCGAAAATTCCAAAAGTTTGAAGCAATAAACAAAATTCCTTTAATTTCAACAACAAAATTTCCATCAACAAATGCAGGACTATTTTCATCGAGAAAGAAATCACTTCGACAAAAAGGTAATCCCCAACCTAAAAAGATATAATAAAGCTTTTTATTAAAAAATATAGTATAAAAATATTTACCATGGGCATCATCAAAAAAATGTTCAGCTTGATAAACTTTATGAAGATTTGGAAAAGAAATTGATACTTTAGCCGTAACTCCCGCAGTATTCTTTGGATTTACATATAAATAAATTGCAACATGTCCACGCTCATCTAGTTCTGTTTCAGCAACACGCAATTGTACAGAATATGAAACAAAAGAATTTGAAATAAATTCCTTTGTTTCAAGGTATTTATAATTTTCAACATCTTCTCGAGAAATTTTCCAACGCAATGAAAGTGGGTATTGTT
This sequence comes from Panagrolaimus superbus, assembly GCA_964035985.1. Classification (NCBI taxonomy): domain Eukaryota; kingdom Metazoa; phylum Nematoda; class Chromadorea; order Rhabditida; family Panagrolaimidae; genus Panagrolaimus; species Panagrolaimus superbus. Next base: position 8,648,077 of record OZ038359.1, read on the forward strand.
CTTCCTGAAAATTGAATTTACTTTCAATGTCCCCAAAAATGCAAAAAAGATGTGTGTCACAAATTTGCCAAAATGTATATTTCAGATTTTATTTGTTCAGCATTTACTTACTTGTTGATGTTCAGACATTTTAAGATTAAATTAAACGTTATTGACAGCAAAATGATATAATTTCAAAACCCTGAGAGGAGGCTGTAAAAAGGAAAGATTCGAGAAATAAAAAGAAGAAGTGACGATACAGTACGGTATTTTCGTGTTAAGATTTTTTATTATACCGGGAATTCAAAAAAGTATTAAAAATTCAAACCATTTTTAAAAGATTTTTATCCACTTTTATTTTTTCTTTTAAAAATTTTTATAAACTTGAAAAAATTAAATTATTTAAAATTGATTATATTTTTTTGCAGAATAAATTTACTTTAAATAAAATCAAATGATTTATTTTAACTTTTAAAAAAAATTCATGGAAAAAATACATATATTAAAAAGTTGTGAGATCAATAAAAAAAATATATAATAAAGAAATGAATGAATGACAAATTTTTAACCCAATAAAACTCGTCTCATTCTTGAACTTGAAGGTTGTTGTTGTTGTTGAAGTAACAGTTCATCTTCAGTTTCAGAATCACTTGAAATTGCAACTGCTGGTTCTGTGGAAGAACATCTGGGAGAGCAAAGATATTCCATTAAAGGGATACGAAATTTTCCACAAAAATCTGTGAATTTTACATGCTCACTTTTGGCTTCAAAATAAACCCCTAAAAATTTAAAAGAATTATATTTGGAATTTTAAAAATGATAAAAAATTATACCTTTGCATTTTGGATTAACACAAAAATTTGCAGATTCAAGATAAGTGTTCATGCAGTTTGGGAGCTGATTATTGTATTCAGTTTCAGTATAATTTATTCGAATACTTCTGGCAGCTAATTCCTTCAAAGTTGGAACAGCAAATTCAACAGAATTTACAAATTTTGAAACAAGTGGATTATTTCGAAGACTTAAATTTGATAAATTTTGTAAAGTAATAATTTCAGTTGGAAGAAAACGAATTTGATTATTATGAAGTGAAAGAGTTTGAAGGTTATGAAGATTTCCAAATGCTGGAGGCAATGTATCCAATTGATTATCACATAATGCAAGGGAGGATAAAGATATCAAATTTCCCAAGGCATCCGGAACAGATGTTAATCGATTTCCACCAAGATAAAGAATTTCAAGTCTAAAAAATTACATATTTTTCATATATTACCCAATTTAATAAAATATTGTTTTTAGACTACAGTAATCAAAATTATTTAGTTTAAAGTAGCCAAATAAAGTACCCTAAATTAATCAATCAAAAAATTTTCATTTTTGCATTATCGACAAAAGACAAATACGACACATGATATATTGTACTCCGAATGTTCTTTGATAAAAACCCATAAAAAATGTTTTGGTGATAGTAATTGTAAATTAGATTAAAAAAAGAACTTTAGAGTTACTATCAATTTTTGTCTTACTTTTATCAGAGAACACTCTGTTGGCTTTTATAGTCACACATTGGCCTTCATCAAACAATCATTTTTTACATTAATCAAAAAAGTAATAATAATATTTTTTCAAAAATTTTAACTTACTTTGATAAAAGATCAATATTTTCAGGTATTGTGATAAGTTTATTTGCACCAAGATATAAAGATTTGAGATTTTGTAATTGCAGCAAGCTTGAAGGAAATTCAATAAATTCATTTCCAGCAAGATTGATTTCTTGAAGTTGTGAAATTTTAATAATTGTTTTTGGGAGTACTGTAATAAGATTATTTCTTGCTGATAAAGCTTTTAATTTTGTTAAATTTCCAATTTCTGGTGATATCATTGATAAGGAATTGTTTGAAATATCCAACAATTCCAACGATGACATTTGAAAGATAATTGTTGGAAGAGTTTGAAATCGATTATTTGAAATATTTAATTCTGTAATAAATTTTATATCAAATCTTGCTCCAGGACCATTAAACATTTCATTTGGAATAAAAGTTAAATATTGTTGGGATAAATCAACATATTTTCCATTGTTTCCATTCATTGATGGATCCGTTGATGGATCATCTTCAACTCCTGATGAATATGTTAATGGGATATCAGTATCCGTATCAGCGTACAAATTTCTTTGAGATGGATTCATTTTAATTGAATAAAAATAAAATCAATGAAAAAAATATATATTTTTTGAAAATGATAAAAGCACGCGATGAAAAAAAAATTTTTCAGACTTTTTATCACTTTTTGTATCAGGGACTTCCCTCCACCCCCCTTTAAATAAAAATAAAATGAAATGGACTGATTCGAACTAAAAGTGTGATGGTGCGACAACAAACGATGATGATGATGATGAAGGGGGGGGGAGGGGGGAAAGCAAAAAACAAGAAAGACGTCTTTCATTCTTTGACGACCTTTTAAAAAAATTTCTTTCTTTCTTTTTTTCATTTTTTGATTACAAATGATACGAAAGATTTTGGTGATGGTAAAATTGGGGGGATTGTGATTTCCCAGACACGTGTAAAACACATGAAACAAAAGTGTGTTTAGAAAAATGTCGTTCAACATAGTCGTCTGATGAGAGAATTTTTGTGGTGACTTTAATCGTCGTAAAGAAAAAATTGGTGATGATGCAACACTTTTCATTTATTGCATCTCTCTTTTCTTTATTTTCTATTTTGTAGTTTTACAGTAATAATAAAATACATTAGTTTGGTATTTGGTGTGTGTGTGTGTGAGTGTGCCCTTTATCAAACAAGAAAAAAAATAATACTTTTTTTTACAGCTTATCAATAATATTAACATGTTGTTTACATTATATATTGATCACGATGCATTTTTTTCCCAGAATAGTAATTTTTAGATGTAAATAAGAAAATGATGAGTTTTAATTTTAGTTAAAACTTTAACTTTCACAATACATTTTTGGAAAGAAACATTTTTTTAAAACAGCGAAAAAAATTAAAGTTGCTGCAACTGTCTTGTGGGAATGATTTTCCTGATGTTTTAAAAGTTCAAAAAAGAAAAAACTAGTAAATTTTTAGGAAAAGTTTAAAGAGAGCGGACGTTACATACTCTTCTGTTTTTTGGGTCTCACAGCGATTAATCAATTTATCTGACAAAACGTCGACGGACTGCAGGATCGTCATTACCATGGTTTCGGTAGATAATCATTGGCCTCCTTCAATTCAAAATCCATAATTTAACTGTTTTTTGTTCAACGTCGATGTCGGTTTGCTTCAATCAGATATTTTTGAAATGGAATACTGTAGCAATCAATAAAATTATATAAAATTGTTAAATATCCTTTTTTTCCTGGGATTCCTTGCTGATCTGATTGTAGATAAAAATTGATGTCTTTAAAACTATCAATAACTTCTGGCTTCTGATTCTGAAAGGGGGATCATCCCGTTTCAAAATAAATAAATACGCATGACGTTGTATTTCTTCAACTTTTTTCAAATTTGTTATTCTTTTTTAAAGTTTAACAAATTTTTAGCTTAATTTTTTTTCAATCATTTTTGATTTTATATATCAATGTTGTTGGAGGAAACGACAACAATTTTTATTAACCTTTTTCTAGGAAGGATAAAAATTTTGACAAAAAAAATTTATATTTTGCTATAATTTTTGAACGCTCAAAGTTTGTGTCATGCATGTTGATGTTACTAAATTGTAACAATGATGAATTAATTACTTTTATATTTAAAGTCATCCAAATTAAATGAAAAAAAAACAAATGAAGTGCAACAATATACACACACATAAATACACAGATACACAACTTTAAGGGTGGCTTTCAATAAATGTGTAAATGTGTAAATGATGACACACAAAATACAATTCAAAATAGGTTTTAAATGTGTGTTTAAAAAATAATTTGATGATATAAAAAGAAATTGATATATGTGGATTTCAAAAATCCAAGTTTTTATATATAAAGTTTAAAAAATATTAAACTGCTTTTATTTAATCATTTTATAAAGAAAAAATTATTTTAGTAAAGAATTGACAGTGTTTCTTTCGTATTTAATAGGTTTATTTTGACCTTTGTAATTAATTAACTTTTATTGATGGACTTTAACCTTAATTTTTTCACTTCTTTTTTATTGCATCCAAAAAAAATGATTAATTAAAATTTGCAAAGTTAATGCAAAAATAGATAAAATTACAGTACTCTTTTTTATTACCTAAATTTTATTTTGTTCAACTTTTTTGAGAAATAATAATTTAAAAAAAGGCTTTATTGTTTATCCGTTTTTTAAAAGCTTTTTAAAAATTATTAAAAACGCATTCTTTCATTTCAACACCGAATATTTGAATCTATCAAATTTAAATAATTTTCTAAAATAATTAATGTAAAATTCAATGAAAATTATGACAAACGTTTTAAACTTTATATATTTATTGCAATCATTTTGGTTCCTTAAAAATTAAAGCTGGAATGAATCGAAAAAAAAAACATTTTGGTGAATAATAAAAAAATTCTTTGAATGAAAATGTTTTTGAAAGTTCGTTTTCTAAAAATTGTTACTTTTTGAATTTCAGAATTTTGATGCTTGCATTTTTTGATGAAACAGATTGAAACTGCTCGAAGCAATTTTTGATACATTCAACTTCATTTTTTTTAGCAGAAACAATTTTATACAAACTCATTTTATTTTCGTTTAAAACCATTTTCTTTTTTTGCTTTTAAATAATGCATTCTTTTTTATTTTGGTTTGTTAAATAATTACAAACATTAAAGTTCGGAGGAAAGGAAATTCTTTTCTTTATAATATATATTTTTTGAAAGTTTATATAATCAATGAATTGAGTTTGGCATTCTGAAGCAATTATTTGCGTCACCACAAAAATTGAAAAATAAAAATAAAAATGAAAGAGAGAGAGAGAGACATTAGGGGTGCCGAAAAAATAAATAAAAGAAATATTGCCGTTGGGCATTGATGGAAAAGCCGAATGGAAAGAAGAAGAAGAGATTTAAAATAAAAATGCTAAAATGTAATGCCCCAAAAATGAGATGAGGAAACAAAAAACCGGAAGAAATTTATTCAGATTAAAATCACTTTTAAAAAAAAACGCCTGTTTTAAATGTTGTTTGTTAATTGAATTAATATTTTTGAAACATAATTTGTGAAAAAATTATACTGTAAAAATTCCAAAATTTTGTTACTTTTTCAACTCCAAGAAATTTTGAAACATCAACTTTTCACTGATTGATTACAGTACTACTATAAAATATGGAAAATTCGTTTTGAGACCTAAAAATAAATTATTTTAAAAAATTTTGACCATAAAAATGACCCTTTAACCGAAAAGCTAAATGTGGAAATGTGGAAAAACAACAAAATGCCATGGCATTGTTGAGCATTCATTAATGACATTTGTTTCATCATATCTATCTATCTTTCAACTTTTGTTTTTCTTTTTAATCTTTTTAAATTTTAGTTTCATTTCTATTAGTACATACACATACAAAGTAGCCATTCATTTTTCTCGTACTCTTCCAAAAAAAAGTGTACATTCAGCTTTATTTTTTTCCCCCAATTTCGCCCTAAATTCTTTTTCTTTTTTATATATTTTGGTGGTGGTGCTTCAAGCAACATGTATTTTTCCAGACTTTAACTTTCACTTCCGATTTAAAGTTTGAAAAAAAGGAAAAGTAAAAAATAAATAAAGGGGGGAGAAAAAAAAGAAGGGCATTAAAGCGCGCAACCTTTTTTCCCTAAAAAAGAGAGAAGGCACCACTTTTTTTATGGTTGGTAGGAAAAAAAAGCGATGAAAAGGGCACCCAGCTGAGAAACGCGAAAACGTTCACTTTTTTTTTTCATCATCATCAAGCTGTCCCACAGAAGCACCATCGTTGAGAAAATATTCCGTTGATGGAATTTGAAAGAATTGGTGCCCGTCGTCGTCGTCGTCGTTTTTGTCTCCTCTCTTCTTTTTTTTTTCTGACCACAACTTTTTTTTCTGGTAAAATTTTGTTTTACTGACTACTTTTTAAACAAAAACAATTTTTTGTTTTTTCTTTTCTCGTCTGATATCTGACATTTATAATGTGACACCTGATAGGAAAGAGAGAGGGAGATGCCATTCTCTCTCTCTTTTATACTGCTACTTTTCATTGATGTTTACCTGTAAAAAAAATAAATGGAAAAATAAAAATTCGTGGGAATCAATTGTTTTATTATTGCTGCTGCCTTCTGACAGCAGCCGCAGCAAAAGCCAGAATGCATGTTTCCGCTTCATTGAATGAAATGACCTGAAAAATGCCAATTTTTATTGACTTCCAAAAATAGTTAAATATGTTTTCAAAAAAAGTCTTTATGTATATTGGACCCTTTTTTTATCCTAGAATATCCGTCTGAGATCAAGGAATAAGTTATCTATTTTATTTACTTTTTTTTTGGTAAATTTTCGAAAAAGCTTTTCGATTTCGTTATGATACTTTTATCTTTCCATAATAAAGTGTTGTTTTAAACTCTTTACCTTTAAATATTTTTCGAAATTTTTTGAATTAAAATTGATCAAAGCTGTAAAATACAAAAAAATTAAGAAAGCTTTATCCTTTTATGTAAAATAAAATGTACAGTAATTCATAATTGATCATCCCCAAAATGATCAATTATACATTTTTGACTGCTCTATAATACACAACAATATTATTCAGTTTTACAGAATCTTTAAGCTTCATTTCTATTTTCTCCTTCCAAAAGCGCATTATTTTATCACGGCCAACTTTTCAAGAAATTTAATTAGATTCCTGAATTCTCGTGGTTAATCGTAGATACTTTCTTTCTCATAAATCCCATCAGATTCCTTTCTTCTACTTTGGCAAATATCCAATTTTATTTCTGTTGTTTTTTTCTTTCTTCTAAAACTTCTTTTTTTTATATATTTCCAATCAATTTTAAGTCACTTCGTTCTTCTTTTTTTTTCTTTGCTTTTGGCTCTGAAAATGCCAATGAACATTACAAAAAAAAACAAAATAGATAAAAAAAAAGAAAAGAAGATGAACTCTTTTTTTTTTCTGTGTTGGGTTATCTGTCTCCGTTATTGCCTTCTGCTTCTTCTCACGGGCACTTTTTTTTTATACCCGTAAAAAAAGAATTCAATGTAGATTTTTTTGTTTCGATGAAATAAAAAATATAAGGGGAGACGTAAAAAGGCCCTCTCATGGGAGTTTTTATATGTATATATATATGAAGGAAGGAAGGAAGGAAAAAGGGACGCTTCCCTAAGTATTTGAATACATGTACTCTCTCGTCAAACGAAGCTTTAACAGAAGACAGAAAGGAAGAGGAGTTACAAAAAAAATAAATAAACTACTGCAATATTTCTCCTTTCCTCTATCTATTCTCTTTTTTGTTCTTCTTCTTTTTTAAATGTTAAAGAACAAAACAACTTTGATATACATACATGACACAAAAAAATGGTGTTTTGGAAAGAAAGAAAAGAAGGAAGGAAAATGATTGCCATAAAATATATTACTATCAACAAAGAAAAAAAAGAAGAAATATTTATGAAGATTAAAAAAAAGGCAGATAAAATATTGTTACTGTCGCTTCTTTTTGAAATTTATATTCCAAAATACCGTACTTTCGAGTAAATTGTTTTTTAAAAAATTACTGTATTTATTTATATTTTTCTTTAAACAATTTCTTTAATTTATTCTTATAAATTACAGTACTTTCTTCTCTCAAGATTACCCCAAAGAAATCAAAGAATCTCTCATTTTTTATGTATAAGATTTGTTAAAAATATATATATTTTTGGGTATTCAAAAAACAGAGATTTTTTATTCATAGTTTATATTTATGATTTTTGTTTTCTCTGTGAAAAAAGTGTTTATTATTTATGCGTATTCTTGCCGAAAATAAAACTTTTTTAAAACAGGCATCAATTGTCAGCTTTTTTTGATTATTATTTTTTTTCATGTCAAAAATTGTATTCAAAAAATATTCTGACGCATTTTTCAAGGAGAAAGAAAAAAAAGGATGTGTTGAATGTAGCTATCTGTCGGGGGGGGGGGGGGCAGGATTCTTATTATTCCGTGTTTTTATTTTTGATCTCCTTTTAAATCCTCTTGTTTTTAGTACAAATATTTTTTTGTTATCAAAATATAGTGGTAAAATTTGAGATTTTTTCTAAGAAATTGCTTTTTAAAAAGTATCAACATTTTTTTGCCCCAATTTTTTAAGTAAAAACTCTTTTTTTTAAACAATGCCCTTTTTCCCTTTCCTTTTTTTCCAAATAAAACTCATTTTCCCTTTTTTTAAACTTTTTAAGGCTCCCCAAAATAAATTTGAAGCACTTTAAACTTTCAAACAAGAAAAAAACGCGTTAACACTTCTTTTTTTTTCAATTTTAGCCAATTTTTTTTTCTTTGTTTTATCTTTTTTTTGGAGGGTATATATCTTTTTTTCTATTTTTGACTCATTTTCAAAGTATCACTTTTTTCAATGAGGTTTTTTTTCCTGCGGAAAGGACTTCATTTTTTCTCTACAAAAAGTTGTTAAAGAAAAAACATTGTTTTTTTTGGCCGCCGATGCCGTCGTCGTTGACGCTGTTGCTGTTGCTTGCTGCTCCCCCCTCTCTTTTTTTCAAAATGAATGCATTTGCGATGAACACTTTTTTTTACAAAGTTTTTTTTATTTTTGAAGAAAAACTCAACTTTTGGAATATAAAAAATTAATCTTTAACTTTTTTGTATAAATATTATTTTAAAAAAGTAGCATCAAAAAAGTCCATTTTTTTAAAGCCACAAAAATGTGTTAAATAATGCCTCGGGCGATCTCTGTCTGGAAAGAAGCTGCAGAAAAAAAAGAGGATGACATGTTTATATACGTTTTTTAAGAAGCTTTCAAAGAGACTTTTTCTTGGTAAAAAAGAAAGAAAGAAAAAGTTTGGTTTTGTAAATGAAAGAATTTGAAGAATGGAATTTTTAGGAATTTCAATTCAATAATCGATAATAGTTTGGTGGTTTTGGAAAATGGTTTAATCTTTAATTACTTTGTTTTTATTTCTTATTACTGTCCATGGAAAAATATCTTCAAAATTGCTGACTTCATTGCGAGAGTTCTGGTTCGATGAAATCAACACATCGAAATTTGTTATTCTCTCTCTCTCTCTCTGTCTGTTGACAGTAAACGTTTAAGCTTTTAATTAAAAATTTTTGGATTACTGTATCTTTTAAAAATTTTAAAAATCCATTTGTTTAGCTTCTGTTTTTGTTCCAACATTAATTATTTCAATCTTTGTTCCTCTTAATTTTTGACGTGTTCCCTTTTCTACACACATTTTCCGAAACTTGAAACTGTCAATTTTTATTTTGGCGTGTTCGTTTTTCTTTTATTTTCTGACAGCTTCTTTTAACTTTCTTTTTTCTTCTTTTAACTATTTTGCAACTCTCCAAAAAAGACTTTCAATTTTTTTTTTCAGCTTCTTCTTTTTTTCTTATCATTTCATTTGTTGGCCTTTTTATTGATATCTATATATCTATGATGAAAACATTCAAGGATAAAGATTTGCTCTGATAAAATTTATATATTTATATATCACAGAGTTTATCTCATCAAAAAATCAATAAAATTTGAATACAAAAGGTTTCTCGAATGCGGCCTTTTGTTCGACAAAAGATATTGCGGATACCGCTTTTAACAATATTATTTTATTACTGCCAATATTATTTTTATTTTTTCAACAACAACAACAACCAATTTATTTAAAATATTTATATTCCAAATTCGGGTTATTATATTATTATTTATTAAAAACGGCGTCCTTCGCCGATTTATTAAAGTGCCTATATGGCCGAAAATTTCAAAGAGATCGAAGGTCTCCTTGAAAATGCCGACCAAAATCAAGATACTTCTTCAAAAGTTAAAAAGGTTTGAACAAATATATATTTTTTGTACCGTATAAAAATGGAATTAATTTTTATAAATTTTCCGTTCAAGATAAATTGTTTAAATAATTTTTCAATAACCTCAGACGGAAGAACTTTTTCAATGCGTAAAGTTAATCAAACTCTGTTTTCTTTACATTTTTTATATTTTTTATTTATATATATTTTTTCGTAATTCCTAAGGGACAATTTTCATTCTTAGAAAAAAAGTCCACTACTTTTTTTTTGTTTTTGGGATTTAAAATAAAAGCAATTTTTTTCATGTTTTTTTCCTGCAAAAAAACTCCGATTTTTTTGATGCTTTTTTTGCGAAAAAAAGAAACAATTTTAAAAATCCGACGAAATTTTAATTAAAATTTTGCGCAATAAACAATTCCATTTCCAAAAAAAGTTTCCATTGCAAGCTGTTCCTCTCTCTCCTTTTTTGATGGCACTGAAAACAAGTTTTTGGCAAAAAAGAGAGATAGAAAGCGGCGAAAAAGAGATTGATTAGTATTTATTTAAAATATAACTTGTTGAACTGTTTTGTTTTTGAATGACGTAAAACAGTTTTTTTGTTTTGGTAAACAGCAAAAATAAATTCATAGAGATAGTTATTATACATAAATAATTAAGTATACAATGGCACACCTAACAAATTCTTTTTACCACAACATTCACTGATTGTCTTGACGGGAATCAGGCAAAATAAAAACAAAATTCATTCAGACACAAATTTTTATCAAACAAGTCAAAAAAATGAATGAAATCTTTTTTTGCCATTTTTCCCCTCAAGAGCCTCAATGAAAGTTGTATAAAAATTGATAAAAATGATGGCAAATATATATATATTTATAATTATTTTAGTATATTCGAATAATATTACCACATTTTTTACTTGTTGCTGCTGTATGTGGATATGCATCTGTTGGAGCAGTTATCTTTCATTCAATTGAATCACCAAATGAAGATGCAGTAAGTAAATAAATCCCCCCTCCATAATTTGCATAATTTATACAAAATTCACTGTTTCTTTTTAAGCTTAAAGCAAATGGCGTTGAAAGAATTGGAAAATTACGAAAAGAACTTGTTGATATTATGTGGGAACAAAAAATGGAACTTTCATTAAAATCTTCAAAACCATATGAGATGACACCTGAGATGCTTCGAATAAGAGATGATTGGGTGGCAAAAGTTGCAACACATTTACAAAAATTTAATGAAAATTTATATAAAGCATATAAAGAAGAATATGTTCGATATGGGGATGTACGGATGACTCCAAGGGAGCAATTTCGAGATCCTCGACTAAAACGGCATCGTTCTTCAAAATCTTCCACAGAAAAAGGTGGAAAAATGTGGACTTGGTCATCAGCTCTATTTTTTGCTGCAACAACTATGGCAACAATTGGTAATTATTTATTTAAATGTATATTTTATACAACAATTGTTTCTTTTTTTAGGGTACGGTAATATTGTTCCAGTTACAGTATCCGGGAAGATTGCCTGTGTTATTTTTGCATTAATTGGTGCCCCATTAGCAATTATCACAATTGGTGATTTAGGAAAATTTTTATCAGAATGTACAATTTGGTTTTATACAAAAATGAAAGATCATAAAAAACGGATTAAACATAATTGGAAATTATACAGATTAAGAAAAGGTAAGGTCTTTAAACCTTTTGGCATTATGTTACAAAACGCCAATATTCTTTTTTGGCATTTTGTCTATGAATGCTAAATTCTGTTTGAGAAAAATATATTAATAATTATGCAAATTATAGCGGGTGTTATGGTAGATTTTGTAGAAGAATCAGAAACTCCAGATGAAAATGATCCAAAAACGTGGGAAGAAGAATTAGAGAAGGAAGTGCCCGTGTTGCTTGTATTTGTAATTCTTCTACTTTACATTGCATTTGGGGGTGTCCTCTTTGCAGTTTTAGAATCATGGAGTTATATCGATGCATTTTATTATTCTTTTGTTAGTTTAACGACCATTGGATTTGGAGATTTAGTTCCGGATAGACATGAGTAAGTAGTAAAAGGGTTTATAAATATTTATCAGCTTATCATACTTGATTATTTTAAAGGTATATTGTTATAATGTTAATATATCTTGGGGTTGGACTTGCTGTAACAACAATGTGTATTGATCTTGTCGGAATACAATATATTCAAAAAATACATTATTTCGGAAGAAAATTCCAAAATACCGATCTTTTACAATTGCTCAAACGTAAACGACTTATCGAACGTCGCCTTGCCTTGGGACAGGGTGAAGATATTATACATATCATTCAAAGAATGGCAGAAGAAGATCAACGGCAACGGTACGTTTTTGGGGTCTCAAAACGAATGTTTCAAAAACAATATAAATAAATAAATAACAAAATTTAGTGAACCTTTACCACCACCAAGAATTTTGCCACCTCTCAGATCTGCGGCACAAAATTGGGTAAATCAAACAGAAGAAAAGTATTCCCTTCGCTCCGATTCAACCTTGATAACCCCATGGAATTTATCCGAGGTTGTTGTTGATGAAGATGAATTTCCGTTATTTGAAGCAGAAAAAATTTCACCTCCAACACTTATTTCTGGCCCATCTTCACAAAGAAGTTCAACAATTTCAACAACTTTAACAAATTCATCTGCAAGTGCTCGATCCTTGTATGTTCTTACTAAATTCCTTTGAAAAATAAAATATGCAAATTTTCTTTTTCTTTTTATAGAATGTATCGAAATTGGTTAAATAATCGTCGAGGTGGTTCATCAATTGAATCTGGTCCAGATATCTCATTTCATTGCTCACTTTCAACTTCTCCATCTGTAACGGCAAGAGAATTTATGTATGCAAATTTTCATTCTCCTGATCCATCAATACAGTCTTTCAAATTTTCATTTCCACTTCCTTCTCCTGATCTCAGGTCTATTGGTATGCAAATAATTTATTTTTACAATTATTATAGTATTATTTTATAGCGAATGCTGCACGAAGTGCTCGTCGTATTCGTAGTGCTCCAACTTCACTTCCAGTTTCTCCTTCCGATGAATTTTCCCCAACATCTTTTCCATCAACAAGCGTAAGGCGACAAACTTCATTTCGTTTACCCTATGCTTCTTCCAATGTACAGTATGCTTCTTCCCCTGTGTTTTCGTTGCCTTTAACTAATCGTTGTTCAACTAATATTAATAATGCTATGCTTGAAATTCCACCGCCTTTTATGTTGTCAAAGCTTGCTGCGCAATGTGATGATTTAGAAGCTTTTGGTTCAGAGGCTCCAATAAGATTTCAAGAATCTCCTCGTCCACATATAACACCAATAAATAAAATGACATTATATGAATCTCCAAGGGATTCTGTAAATCGTTTAGAGCCACCAAATATTCAACGTCATATTCCAAAGCTTAATCTTTCAACCCCCCAAACTAAACGAACACAATTCTTTTCAAGACCACTTTGGTATTATCGATATAATGAAAGAAGGCCACATATGCTTGCCCCAAATTTTGGGGGTGATGAAGCTGGTGCCGGTGGACTTCCACCCGTGCAACCAGTTTTAAAACGAAAAAAGCTTGAAAGAATTGCAAAAACTAAAGATCCGCTAAGGAAAATGGATTGGCTAAATGTTAGTCCAAGATCATCACAAATTATGGATGTTGTAAAGAATGATTTGGCAACCCTCTTTGAACAAGTCCGCCGAACTTCAGCTGCAACCTCAAATGCTTCTTCGGTTGTTTTAGTTTCACCGCGAAACGTGAGTACGTCAAATGTTGCAAGCACTTCCTCAACTACCACCCTTACAAAACAGCCGCAGCAGCAACCACAACGTGGTGGTGGTCGTCGTAGATAAAAGCATTTTATAACTTTTTGCAATTTTATCAATTTTTTATGTTGTTATTATATTGTTTGTTTCTCTGCTATCCCATTTTCAAGCTTTCAATTTCTTCATATTTGTGCACTAACACCTTTGCAGCTGCCGCATTTTAAATTTTATTTTTTGCATTTTCTATATTTTTTTCAAATCTATCTATCCTGTGGTTGATTTTAAATAAACAAAAGTTTTATCCTATTTCAATGTTGTAATTCCATTTTCTTTCTAAGATTTCTCGTCGTTATTAATAATATTTTAGACAATCGGTCTTGCATGTATGGAGGAATGGGATTCATACATTCAAATGGTCGAAGAATCCGAAAAGCCAAGGTTTGTTTTCCCTTTTTTTTTGATATTTAATAATTTGAGTGTGTGTTTTTATTGTAATCTTTTTCCATTTTCTTAGAGATCCTTTTGTCATTCCGGAAGAACCTTCCCCGATACCATCTCCACCAATATCTTCTCCATCTCCATCACCTCCTCCAAAACCTTTATCTCCACAAAAACTGCCATCTCCTTCCCCTCCTCCTCCTCCCCCTCCAAAACTTCCTACCCCTTTACCATCCCCTTCTCCCCCTCAAATTTTATCACCTCCAAAAATTCCAACTCCCCCAAAATCTCCAACCCCTCCTCCACCTCCATTAAAATCTCTGTCACCAATACCTCAACCAATATCTCCGCCACAAATGGTATCACCTCCAGTGGCATCGCCTCCAGTAGTATCGACTCCGCCGCCTCCACGTGTTCCGTCACCCGTTGTTATTCCAATACATTCAATTCTTCCATCAAAGGATTTACCATCAATTCCATTTATCCCTATTTTACCTCCATTACCACCTGAACCTGAACCTGTACCGTTATCCCAACAAATTATCCCTGAAGTTGCCGTGGAATTGGATATTGAACCTATGTATGTTGAATCTATCTCTGTTCCAATGCCCATGTCATCGATGGCAGATTTGCTTGAAGTAATGATTCCGGAAGAGACTGAAGATGATATTATAAGGTAAGTCCATTTTGGCACATTTTTTTGTATGTGTTAGCACTTTTTTCTTCCATAAAGCACTTTATGCTTTTATTTTACTTTTTTTTTGCGGTGATGCACTGCTTTTTTTTGGCACTTTTTTTCACATTTCTTTCTTCTATCTATTTTCACGTTATTATTTTCTTTTTTTGTGTTTTGTTTGCACTTTTTTTCCTTCTATCACTTTTGGCACTTTTGGCACTTTTTTTGCTTTTGCTGAGGGCATTGTTAAATAAGGTTAGTTTATTCCATTTCCTTTTAGTCCAATGTTCCCAGAATCTTCATCGGGTTCAGATACATTATCACCATTGTTTGATATTGATCTAGGAGCATTTGAATTAGTTGATTCTGGGGTTACGGCTGAAGCATTATTATCACATGATGATCCGGTAATTTATCACAAGGATATGCCTGTACATTCTGTACATCATGATACAGTACAAACTGAAGCAGCATTAGAAAATTTAATGAATGCTCCATCAAGTATGATGTCAGAATCTGTTCCACCTGCAATGGTATGTGATAATTATTGCTTTGTTGTGGATGGGGATAAAGTTCGAATGGGTGATATTATGGGGGATGATCAATGGTGGAGGCATACATCTCGGCCAACAAAATATTTTTATTCTGATGATATGAAAAAATTTTATCGTGTAAATGTTATATCAGCAAAAGGTAAAATTATTACGGCTCGACTTGCGGCTGGAAGTACATCACCAAATGCTTCAATGACAGTTCCACATTCACAATCCCATCAAAATCCTCCATCTTCAACATCCGCAATGGTGTCAACGGCTTTAACAATGCCATCCACATCCAGATCAGCATCCCTTCTATCAACCCATCCAGCTGCAGCAAGTTATCCTGGCACGACAATTCACTCTGCTGCAACAACCCCTCGGGCTTCAATGTGTGTCGGATCAACGAAAGGACATCGAGGAGAAATTGTTCCTCTTCCAAATGTTTACAAAGTTATTCGAGTTTATAGTTTTTGGAAAACTTGTACAAGCTTTCATCGAATTGTTACAATGATTGATACAGTAACCCCCGATGATAAAAATGCAAATTCTGAATTTAATAAGAGATTATTTGTACAGTATCTTTGGAGGAATGCAAAACCGTATGAAAAAGCAAGAGTTCAAAAAGAATTTGATCCTCGACGGCAGAGACTTCTTCGATTTGTTGGTGATACAGAAGGAAAGAAAAAAGTAAGTATAAAATTGATAAAAAGAAGAAAGTGATATGATAAGAAATGACCGCAATCGAACAAATTAGTATAATAAATAAATAAGAAGACTCAATTATTAGATTTAATTTTGAGCAAATACTTTTTTCAAAATACATTTCAAAATATTTAAATTTTTGAGATTCAGGCAATGAAACCAAGTGCTTCCACAAGTAGTGCCACCCCATCATCAGCATCACCGTGGCGTCGACAACCTGGAGGTGGTTCAGCTCCTCCAACCTCTTCCGGACGTCCAACAAGTCGAAGTTCCATTGCATCTGAAGGAAGGCTGAGAACACAGAAATCTCGAACATCTTCCACCAGTTCAAGAGGAAAAAAATCTCCTCGATAAATTTTCTTTCTTTTATTTTTTTTGATTATCAAAAATTTGTTTTGTTTTTTTTTATTAAATGCTTTTTCTTAATTTTTTTTAAAAAAAGATTTTTAAATAATAAAATTGTTGGTTTTTATTTTAAAAAAAACATATTATTTTGGATTTGGGGGGATAACAAGGATTTGATATATCCACTTTTAATCTCAGTACTTTATAGCAATGATGAATTTACAAATGCTGAATCAATTATTGAATTTCCAATTGCTGTTAATACTGCTATCACTGATATTGAACATGGTAATATTAAATATTAATTAAATATGTTTAATAGGATTACTGTAATAAAAAGTTAAAAAATAAATATTTTAGAATTTGAAGCACCAGATAATGAAATAATTCAATATCATATTGGCAAAGATGATACTGCAATTCCGATATTTTCTGCTGATTCAAAGCCATTTGATGTTAAACGAGCTTTAGTGAATACAGTAAAATGTCCAATTCGATTCCTTTCAAAAGCTCCCCCAACTTTGGTAACAGAAAATTATTGCTTTGTTGTGGATGGAGATGTGGTGGATTTTGATACAATTTCAAAGGAAACATCAATTTGGTGGAAAGATACTGGCACCGCAACAAGATATTATTCAACAGATTGTTTTCGAACATTTTATCAAGTACCGTATCACAAGGAATTTATTTATTTTAACAAATATATATTTTTAGGTAACAATGTTAATGGCAAAAGGGCAACTAAGAAGTGCATATCGGCATCGACAACGTGGAGCTGGAATGGAACAAGTGCCTTTGGATAAAGTTTTTAGAGTTTCAAGATTTTTTAGTTATTGGAAATCTTGTCGAAGTTTTCATCGAATTATTAGTTTAGTTAGTCCCGTTACAGAAGGTTTGGCTTATTCTAATTCGATTTAATAATATTTAAATTTTAAAAACAATTGCAGATGGCGAAAAAGCATATGGTTTTAAAAAGCGTATTTTTATACAGTATCTTTGGAGAACGGATCAAAAAGCTGATAAAGATCGGGTGGCCCTTGAATTTGCATCTTCCACATCTTCCCCCGGTGGAACACGAAGACGAAGAGGGCAACTTTTACAAATGCCAAGAAATTCCATCGATATTTTACCACCAATTCCAACTTTTATTGGATCATTAACTTCAACATCTTCTGAAAGATCATTGGATAGATCTTCGGATATTTAGTATATTAGAATTATTTGACAAAATTTAAATTATTAAATGTGATTTTAAAAAAATAAAGATTGGTTTAAAAAGGTGTAAAAAATGTTAATTAATGAAACTGTATGCTTTATTTAAGCTACAATAATTCAGCCATTATTGTTTAACTATTAAAATGCTTTAATGTATTTTTTGCATAAAAAAAGATTTAAAAAATCAGTAATATGCAATAATTCCAAAAGTTCTTGAAGATAAAGAAAAACCATAAAATGCATAAAACTTTTTTATAAGTTCTCCCATTTTTACCTAACAATTGTAAATTGGAGCACTGTAATTAGGCATAAAAATTAGACTCCTAATTATTAGAGTTCAGTTATCCCAATTTCTTCATTCCAAAAAGGTTTTATTTGCAAAATTAGCATAAAATTTTATGAAAAAAAAATGTTTTTACATTATTTTTTTTCATTACTGACGGACGCTGCCTGAAGCGGAAGCAATTTTGCCTTCTTTCTTTATTTCTAACACAAACATACTGATTCTTCTGGCATCTGTTTTTTTGTGATTTCTGATTTAAATTATATATTTACTAATTTTTGTATATATTTTGATTAAATGCCAACCACAAAACGTTCAAAAGAAAGCAGTCGCCAAATTAATTATGGTTCCACCGAAGTTGTGGCAGAAACACCGGATCATGAAAAGGTACGTAAGAAATTTTTGTAAATTTTTAATTTTTATCAATTTTTACAGTAATCAGTTTTGATTACTGTAACAAATGTTGGCACTGATAAAATGATAAAATTTTTTTAAGGTTCCCTTGAAATTGAATAATTTACGGTTATTCTCAAATGGAATGTTTAGTAATGTTTATCGGGGAAAAATTGTTGATGCAAAATCTCATGATCCTACAAGTGTGGCAGTAAAAAAATGTTGGAGTAAATGTAAGTATTATCATTATTTTTATATTTATATTTAATACCTCTTTTATCCATTTAGCTGATTCATCATTAACTGAAGCTCGAATATTTGGTCGTTTACATCATCATAAACATAAAAATATTGTGCATTTATTGTATATGTTTGAAACACATCATGATGATCGAACATGTTATGGATTAGTTTTTGAATTTCTTCCATCTACTTTACACACATATGTAAGACAAATGAGAAAAGAATTTAATGGAAAACCAAATATTATTGAAGTTAAATTACTTGCATGGCAACTTTTTCGTGGACAGACACATCTTATAAATCAAAAAATTATTCATCGAGGTTCGTCCTTTTTTTTAAGCATTACAATGCCGAGAAATAACTTTCGGATAAATGAAACATAATTCCAATAATAAACATTTTTTGGCATTATGTTACATTTACGTCACGTCACGTATACCCTAAACTCTGATTCTGTTTCAAGCTCTGTTGAACTATTTTAATTCTATCAATTTTTTTTAGATTTAAAACCACAAAATATTCTTGTTAATCCTGATACAGGGCTACTAAAAATTGGAGATTTTGGTTCATCAAAATTTTTTCTTGCTGGTGAACCAAATCATTCATATCATGTTACAAGATATTATCGGGCTCCAGAATTAATTTTAAAAGCAAGTTTTTATGGTCCCGAAATTGGTGAGTTTCTTTTTTTTTGTTAATTTTTGATGTTAGTTAAAAATGGAAAGTTTTTTTTTCTTGATTGTTATCAAAAAAATATTATAAATATTGAAAAATTGTTTTTGAAAAACAAAAGTTAAAAACAAACAAAAGTGTGACATTTGAAAAAAAAAGTAGATAAAATTTGATGGATGAGAGTGTTTTAAAGGAGAGAACATGTTTTTTTGGGAAGAAGACATTGTAGCTGGTCAAAGATACTGTAGCTTTAAAATTATTTTAATTTTCAGATGTATGGAGTTGTGGATGTGTACTTGGTGAAATGCTTAAAGGTACAGTAATGTGGGTTGGACATACCACTGAACATCAGCTACATCTTATTGCTGCAACACTTGGTGAACCAAATGAAAGTGAAATAAAAGCCATGAAAGGCAAAGAAAATGATATTTTGATATCTTCTGAAATTCAAGACTTTTATGAACAGGCATCTCGAAGTCCTATAACTAATTTTCAAAAGGTTTGCTATTGTCTTTTTAAATATTTAATTAATGTATGAACATGTTTTTCTTTTAGCTTTTACCGTATGCTCCAATTGAAGCAATACAATTAATGATTAAAATTCTTAAATATACTCCAACTGAACGTCTTTCTGGCCCTAAAATATTGGCCCATTCATGGTTTAAAGAAATTTTTGATCCAGCAACAAAAAGATATAATGGAAAATCAATTAATATTTTATCAATGAATGATTACAGAAATGCAATTGGTGGGGATCGAGAATCTGATGATGCTGGAACAAGTGCAACTGGAAGTAAATCAAATGAAGATGATGATAATGAAAATAATGATTTGTAATATCTTTTTTTCCCGTTTGTATTGATAATATTTAATTTCTAATTTTGTAATGATAATGATTAAGATATACTGATAAAATAAAATGAAATATACTTTTTTTACAAATGTTAGCTACCGTACACTTTTTTAAAGAATTTAATCAATATTTTTTGTGGTTTTTGAAAAAAAAAATTATGGAATTTTTATGTTTTCCCACGATTTTTAATGTTTTTATAAAATCAAAATATTTGTTATTTAAGGTTTCTCATTCAATTTTCTCAAACATTTACCTTATTTATTTTATAAAAATTTGTCATTCATGTTTTTTGAAAACAAAAAAAAAGCATAGATTTTTAAGACGTTGTTTTATGGTTAATTTTTTATTTAAAAACTGTTAGGGGCAGCGCTGTCTGTTTTGGCAATGTGCTCTCTTTTCTTTCTCTCTCTTTCTTTGTCCACCTTTTGAGTTTATATATATTTTATATTTGTATTGTGTTTGCTGAGCAGTTGAGCTGCTGCTCATTATTTATTAAAGTTATTAATATAATCTAACCCGTTCTTACATTCAACACAATTAACGCATTAATATAAATAAAAGAGCCTTTTATTTATAGCAAAAACCAAATGTTAAATTTTAAAAAAATATTTATTTTTATGAAAAATTATATTTTGCAATTTTTTTTAACAAAAAATCATAATTATTTTAAACTTTTGGTTACTGTAATTAATCAAAAATAAACCCTTTCGTTTCTTTTTGCAAATTTAAATATTTTTAAATATTTTTAACTTAAAAAAAAATAATCCGTATTTAATTTTGAGCTGTAAAAATAACAGCCAGCGGCATTTGGATTTTTAAAAAAAATATAATTATATCTTAGTCATACCTTTTTTTCGCTGTGTTTTTACCACATCTTTTTTTTTCACACTGGCGTCATTCATTCATTTGGGGCGGTGGCTTTTTAAAATTTTATTTTAACGCTGCAAAAAATGCTGTTCCCTGCTGCTCCCCATCTTTAAGTAGTTAGTTCTTGTTGTTTACGCTTTAAAAAATGTTTTTTAAAACAATTTTTCTCTTTTTTTTTTGCTTTAAAAAAAATACCGTGCGTGTGTGACTTTGACATAAAAAAAAGGCCAATATTGTTCGAAAAAACATTTTTTCTTTTAAAACCAAAGTAGAAAGAGAGAAATGATAAAAAAAATTTTATTTTTTTGCCTTTTTAAATAAAATAGTTTTATTTAAAATTAATTAAAGCAACATAAAAATTTTTTCTCGTCCATATTTTTTTTTGATTGCAGTAAATAATGTTTTTTTTCAAATTAAAAATAAAATTCTTTCCTCTATTTTTTTTTTCATTGTTACTCCAATTGTTTGTTATCTTTCACATTTTTTCGGGTATATTTTTTCCCACATTTTAGAGGAAAGAAAAAGACGTTTGTCTGTCATGATTATTTTTTTGGGTCGTTACTTTTATTTTTGTTATTTAAAAATATGTTTGAGTTTGTCATTGTTGTCGTCCGATGTGACGACGATGGTGATGCTGACGACGTCCAAAGTAACAACAGCAGTTCGGACCTCTCTCTCTTTTTTTTCTGTTATATGATGTATTTTTTTGAGCTTGTGCAAAGAAGCACCGCGCATTTTTTTTTCGGTTGTTTTTCGATCTTAGAATAAAAAAAATTTTAAAGGATGGAAAAAAAGAGTTTGGATTTTTTTGGCTGTTGCGCGTTTTATTCTTTCATTGCTTTTTTTTTGACAAAAACAAAACAATTAAGTTTCTTTTTAATCTTGATTTATTATCATTTTATTTCTTCTTTTTCTGTAAAAATTGGTTTGTAATTATGCATTTCCTTTTTGATAATGGCTGTGATAAAGTGATACTGTAAAAAGTAGGAAATTAAAGGGAGCGTCCGGGATAGACAAAATTTTTTTTTTCAATTTACACAGGTACGCTCACCACGAAAAAAAATCAAAATTTTAAAATAGTGAATATTACTGAATTTAGACTATTTTTTCTGTCTTTACGATTAAAATTAACCCTAGGACCAACTATTCTTAAAAAAATATGATTTATATAAACTTTTTTTGAGAAAATATAACGGTTGAGAAAAATTTAAAATTTAAAAAAATTGTAAATTGTATTGTAAAAAAACACACCTGTCGAGATTTGAATATTAGCTTTTAATCATTGATTTTCCAGAAATATAAACCAATTTTTCCTACTTTTTTTATTGTTAAATTTAAATCGTTGATGACGTCTTTTTTTCTAAACCACAAATATTTTTTCACTTTTAAATAAACAGAAGCAGCAAAAAACAAATATCATATTTTTTTTGTTCGAAAAACATTGCTGCTTTTGTTTTAAATCTCTTTTTTCTCTTTCATGTGATTGTGTTTATAAACATATAAATATGAAATTCATTTTTGTATTTTTTTTAAAACTACCTTTTTACACGTACATAAAATAGCTATGTATGTTTTTCTTCATTTTTTTTATTCAACATAAAATCCTAATCTTTCTATATCCATAATTTTTGCATTCTTTGATATATTTCATAAAATATCGTGGTTTTTGTGTTGTAAATCCATTCATACCACAATTTTTTTCTGGCAATTTTTTTAACTTTAACATTCATTAAATATATAATATAAATTAACCAATGCTTCGACAGTTGCCTATAAAAAAAAGTTTTTAATTTTTATCTTTGTTGTATTTCTTCGAGTCTTTTGTTGACGACCATTTTGGTGCCTTCTGGTTTATTTTTCTCTCTCTTTTCTTCTCTTTTACTTCCTGTTATTGATTCATTTTTCAATCTTGTTTTTTTCTTTTATATATTATATTTTTTCGTGTTGTTTTTATCTTTTTTTTCCTTCCCACAAACTTAAAAAAAATTAAATTTATTTTAAAAAATAGAGAAGGAAGATTTATCATAATCTTTCTTCGCTCCAATAACAACAAAATTTTGATTATCTAAAAATGTTTTTTAGCTCTACTTCCATGAAATTTGTGGCAAATACCACACTTTTTAAATGTATATTATTCCATTAAATGATGAAATGAATGACGACGGAAATATTTAATTTTATTTTTAACAATAAAAAAATATATATATTGATATATTTTGCTGTAATAATTGTAGTAATTACAGCAATTGATAAAAAAGATATGCAACTGTTGCGAATAGCAAGTGTACTTTTTTTCTTGCATATATGTTATCATCCAAGACTTTATGTTTCATCTGCGCCCATTAAAGACAGCTTTAATAGTGATATCAGTGATAATGCCGAAGAAGAAATTCAAACCCATTCAAATGATGAACATGATAACGCCGTTACAAAAATATTTAATTCTACAACATTCGCAAATATCACAAATTCTTTACTTCGTTCAGATAGCTATAATACAACAAATGCATTTGATTTATCCACGAAGCGTTCTATGCCATATGTAATTTGGATTAGCATGAAAAGTTGGGAAAAATATCATACATTTTTGCGAGAAACTTGCCGAACGATAAAAGAAGAAACACCAAAGTTTGGAGGTCAAGATGTCTTAGAAAACGGGTATTTTAAATGGGAAGAAAATGAATTTCATCGAGAGCTTCGAGTTTTGTAAGTTTAATATTTTGCAAAATTTGTTCATTAAAAACAACACACATATTTTTTGACTCATCAAAAAACGGATTAATTCCTAAAATTCTTTTACTTTTTACTTTTAAACATAAAGAATTATTTGAAAGCAGCTGAAGCTAAGGGGGGGATTAAATATGTATTTGTGTTTTAATGTGTCATTTAAAAAAAAATTAGTAATATTTTTGTATATTTCCGTTTTTAGGTTATTTCCCGAAACTTCAAATACACTTAAACCACTTGTTGATAATGGTATGATTGATAAATTGGATAAAAGATTCTTGCAAAAGCCACTAGAATCTTTTTGTTATCGAAAAGAAGCAAAACATACAAAAGAGGAAGCAATAGCAGATGAAAAAGCGAAATTTGAGGATATCGTCTTGAATCGGTAAATATCATATGTTGTATATATATACAATAATACAGCATTTAATCAGCTGTCAGTAAAACATACAAAAACCTCTCAAAACTGCTGAAACCAAAGGTTGTGTTTTATTGATTGGTTTAAGGGGGAATGAAATGACAAATTAGAAATGCCATACAAAGTAATATGAAGGTGTTTTTTTAAATTATAATTTTGGGCTTTTAAAGATATCATATATTTATTAAAAGGGAAGTACAAAGTGTAGAAAAAATGAAAAATAATAAGCATAAATGAAATAAACATCCATTAATTCATATTTCGTCACCTGTTCACATCAACAAAAACAACTGAGTTTTCCATTCATGTCTTTAAAAGCTTAAAATGTAATTCATATTGGTTTGTATGGAATTTCTAGTGTGTCATTTCCTCCCCCTTAAAACCAATCAACAAAATACAAACTTTGGTTTGTTTTATTTGTGCGGTTTATTTCTGTTTTACTAATAGCCCCATTTCACCAACACTCTTATGGATAAAATCCAAACAAGTGTTTTAAAAAAAATTCAGCAATTATAAATATCCATTTTAGGTTGTTAACACCTTCTTCTGCTTTCTATCATTTTAAAACTACTAGAAATATTTCAACAAAATAGATTTTTTTATACTTGCTAATCCCCCCTATAATAGAATTCTTTTTTGCATATACAAAATAGTATTAATTAATAAGAGATAAACTCCCTGGATGCACTAGTGTTAATATTAAGTAATTTGCATCCAATTAAATATATGTATTTTACAATTATTATTGCACACCCACAAATTTTATTTTTTTGCTAAATTTGTGTTACCTAAGTTTAAAAAAAAGAGATCCTTTTTAAAAGTTTTGTTTGTTTTTTTGGCTAACATTTTTTTTAAATATAAGATTACGGTAGTACTTTTCCATTCAGGGCCTGTTTTTTATATATCCGTGTCATTGTCTGTTTTTAATACAAAAAAAAAGTTTTATACAATTTTGCCTTTCGCTTTCCATGTTTTTCTATCCTTCGTTTTGCATATCTAATTTTTCTGAAAAATGTCCTAGTCCAGCTTCCATTTTTGTGTTTATTGTCTTTCGTCCGGTTTATTCATTCTTTCTTTCTTTTGACCGTACAACTTTTTTCTGTAATAAATATCCGTGATTGTTTTTTTGTCATATCTTCTTTTTCATCTTCTTCGTCTTCTTGTTGCCGAAGATCCGATGAATCAAACAATGAAAGCGGGTGAAAAATTCTTCGTACCTGAATTAGCTGGTTTTTTGCATATTTGTTTCAAAATTGCTTAAAGATATATTTTATGTGCTACATTTCAATCAATCACACAACTTATTTTCTGTTATCTGTTTTTGCACAGTTTTATAATATTAGAATTTTAATTATTTTTCCCCCCTATCCTCTTACAATACCATTATTTAATATAACTTGCTTTGTTATTATTATTTTACAGAATTTATCCACAACCATGGATGCGTCAAAGTTTTGAAATGAGCATTTCTGATTCAAATGAAACTTTAACAACACCTCCACCAACAACGATGATGATGATGTCATCAACAACAACAAATTTTCCTACAACGAGTGTCCCATTTTTTGATATCACTATCAGTGATATATAAAAAAATTAGAAAAAAAGTAGTGTTGTGCTTGCTTTTATTTGTTTTTTTGCTATCATTTTTTCGGTGGTTTTTTTTTATTACTTTTTACTTATCCCTGGTTTCTCTCTCTCTCTCTTTTGTTTTCTCTTTTGTTACTGGTGTAAAAATTATTATTTTTATAGAAGCTTATCTAATGGTAAACTTTATCACTTACAGTACTTTTATGATATCAATGATTATGTTTTCATTTAAAACTTTATCACTGATATCAAATTGCTATTGTTTGTGTTTAAAATTCTATATCATTACTGTAGCTCCTATTAAAATAAATATATATTTTCTGGTTTGCGGTTATCCCTTTGATTTTATTTTTGTGAACGGTGTTGTTATTTTTTTTTTCTTTCTTTTTTTTATTTAAATTTCCTCTCCCCCCTTTTTTTGAAAAAATACGTCCATTGTTATTTTTTTTGCACAAAATTTATAATCCAAAAATATTTTACTTAAAAATGTTTTCCCCCAATTCCGATAATATTCTTTTTCTCCCTTTGATTAATTAATCCCTCAATCATTAAATCATCTCTGCGTAAATATTTCATCATCTCAACACATATAAAAATGCTCAAAGAAATTTTTTTTGTTATTTTAAAATTGTTGCCTTTTGTCTTGCCATTTTTTTTTGTTAATTGTTAAAAATTTTTGTTGTTTTAATCTTTTTTTTGATCTCGTGCATTTTTTTCCTCAGAACTTAAAATTGTATTTAATTTTTTTCTCCAAAAAAACCTTTGTTGCTTATTTATTATCATTTTTAAACTTGAAACAACAAAAAGCTTAAATTTATGCTAATTTTTTTATGCTTTTTAATTTTTTTTTCTGTTTTTAAGTTCTTAAAAATTACGGTAATAATAATATTATACAAAATAATAAATTTTGTTGATTTTTTTTGTTTGTTGCAAGTGTTTTTTTAAACGATAAATTACACCTTTTTTTGAATGCTGTGGGCTTTTTTTCCTTGGTTCTGTGCCAACCTTTGCTATTATAGTTAACTAACTTTATTTAACTCAACTTTAAAAATAGTTATTATGTGGATATATGCAAATTAATGAAATCCCTTCCCTCTTTTTATGACCTCTTTAATGCTACAGTATGGCAATGTGTTTATTTAATATACAAAATTTCAGGGTATTTGAGCCTCGATAATCTTATTATTATTACTGCTGTAATTATGTACTGTAATATTTTACTGCTGAAACAGTTTCAAACAATTTCTTCCTTCTCCTCCAAAAATCAAATCTCAAATGCCGCACAAAAATACATAGAAACGGAGCGAAAAATCTGTAAAAACAAATATTTTTTCTAGAATCTTTCATACAAAACAAAAAATTCAAAGAATATCAAAAAATTCAAATTTTTAAAAATAAGAATCTTTTTTTATAAAAAAAATTATACGGGTTTAAATTATATTTTTTTGGTACAAAAATGAATCTCTCTCTTTTTTTTCATTCATTCATTGCTGTTTTGGTATTTTCTAATATTATTTTATTTTAGTTTTTGTATACTGTATCTTTTGTCTTTTGATATTACTAATTTCTTTCACAAAAAAAGATTGAATTGATTCGAGCCTTATTAAAAAAGTGATATTTTTTTTGTATAAAAATTATTATTATTTGTGATTTTTTAAAAATTAAATGTATATTTTTTGTGTGCCAAATTTTTGTATTTCTCACTTCCGCGCCTTAGTTAGTCTCATTCCATTTTTGTGTAACATTTTATTCGAAAAATAATGAAATAAATTTATTTTTATTTTTATTGACGTACCAAATCTCCTTATAAAATTTTTAAAAGTAAAATTCCAAAATTAAATTTTTAAATGACGAAATTTAAACCATATTTTTACGGAACACTTCTTTTTTTTTATTTATTTAAAACCTTTTTTGTCTGTCACGCTGGACGAAAGGGGACAAAAAATTATAAGACGTATCAGAAATACAAAGTGAAATTAGTTGTCAGTAGGATTTTTATTTGTGAATTTTGTGAAGTCATCAAGTCGGAGGTGCCATAAATGCTCCATCTTGTAATGGTCGTACGGGCTCATTTTTGAGGAAAATAGTAAAGTCAGGAGATTTTAGCCACAAATAGTGTTCCTATGTTAAAAACCCCTATTTATTTTTGGCACTTGTGTTCCTATGTTCCGATGCACGGTGCTTTGAATATGAATTTTATGGATTACTGTAATCCAAATAATAATATTGATCTTCAAAAATGTGTCCCGATTATCATCAAATTTAATGTTGTCGGAACATTTTTAGCAAATTTCAACTACAAGAATGTTCACTGAATGATGTAAGTTTATCATTCAGTGAACTTTCTCTTACATTTCTCTTGTTAATTATCTTCAACGTACACTTACGTCAAAAAATTCTTGCACCCTTTTAAGAATTAAAATTGGCGAATTTTGTTGTATATCTATCATGATTTGATGGATGATAGTGTGAGCGGTGAAGGAATTATATTTATGGATATATTTAACTACTACATATGTTAGACCCTTCAATGCCACTGTTTTTTCAAGCCCCCCCCCCTTTTCTGTAAAATACATAAATTTGTATAACACGTTCAAAGGGGTTTTGTTTTCACAAAATTCGTTTTTTAAAACCCAAAAGTTTGATTAAAATATATTTATTTATTTTTAAGTAATTGAGAACAATAAATGATTAAAACACTACAATAATTAAGTAACAAACAATCAATCAATAAAACAATAAACAATCATTTTTAAAATATAAAATTTAAGCAGAATAATTACTTTCAGAAAAATATGGACGACGTTTTGAATATGGATTATATGGATTACTGTAATCCAAAGAATGTTCCCAATATGAACGTTTTTTATTTGAAATTGGATAATGTTGATCTTGTACAGCACTTCGAATATCACGTTTTCCAAGAAGTTTTACTTTCATTGAAGAAGATTTATTTCGGCTACTTTTTGATGGTGGATGAATTAGAATATGCGATGGCATTTCCGAGGCAGACATGTAAAGATTTGTGGAAGAAGATTTTCGGCTCTTATTTATTGTAAAAATTATTACACAGCAAAGAATTAGCGTTGATAAAATTCCAACCATAATTAAAAGTAATAATTTCCACCATCTAAAAATTATTTATAATAACAATAAAGTCAGCATCATTTAAACATGTTTTTTAAAAAAATCTTACATAAATCCAAAAATAAGTTTTTGTTGTTGTTCAAATGAATGAATAAGTGTTGAATTGGTATCTACAGTACCCAATAATATTAATGTTGTATTTAGCATTTTTTTGATAGATTTGAATTAAAAACACACAAAAATTAAAGATTGAAAGTAAATGAAGTGATTGTGATTACATTGTGTGATAATGAATGCATAATACAAATGTTTGTGTGTGAAAAACAAATATGCAAATTTGTTTCATGGGAAACAAAATTTTGTATGAATCACATCAATCAACATTTTTTTAAATACCAGTTTTTTTCTCTGATTTTTTAAATCGTTGAAAAAAGAAACATGAAAATATAAAATTTATAAGAAATTGTTTTTATTAAACATCATTAAATTTACATTAAACTTTAAAAGATACTGTATAAATTGTTTAACATTTATTTATACGTAATCCATCACATTTACAAAATATATCAGAAAAATGTGCACGCACAATTTATCCATCAAGATCATCATATTCATCCAAATCCGAGAAATAATGTTCCTCGTCTTCTTCTTCATGATCTTCAACGGTAGCAAAAAGATGCCCATCATCTGCTGCTTCAGCATCCGGTTGACCCCGTTTAAATTCAATCAATTGTGCAACAACAAGTTCAAGAATTCTTTTTGCAGTTCGTTCATTCGCGGGAAGACCCCGTCCAACCCCCAACAATTCCCCCGCTTCTTTAACAAATCTTTCAACTTCATTTTCGGTGCATCGAGTTGCAAATTGTGCAAGACGAGATTCAGAAGTTGAAAAAGCATCATCAAGGTCAAAAAGTTCAAGCTGTGGAGGTGGAAGTTCCCGGAAGCCTGGAAGGAAAACAGCTGGCTGCAACGGTGGTAATGGAACTTCTAGAGATGGCTTTACAATTGTTAAAGGCTCATATGGAACATTCACCTTTTCATAAGCTCTATAAAATATTAAAAATGTATTATCCTTATCACTACTGATAATAATTTTACCGTATCACTTCTGGCCATAAATCCAAATCAAGTGCATATAAACTTGAATCAAAAGCTTTCATAAAATCTGGACCAACGCCAACTTCAAGTTCAGATTCTTGAAGGCAAGACTTTAAAGCTCCAGAAAGTCGGATATGATCCGGAACAAATCTCAAATCTGATATTTCCGGATCGGCAGCATCAATTGGATTTAAATCAATTCCATCATTCAACAATCGGATCAATAAATCCTACAACAATTGTTTACCTTTAATTCTTTAAACTAATAAAACTGAAGCTTACAAAAACTTTTGAATTTTCTTCTTTATCAAAATATGCATCTGAAAACATATGAACGGATCCAATTACGACAACTTTGCCACCATTTTGTCCCGAACTTTGATGAAATGCTGCAATCGGTCTTGCAACGGGATAACAAACTGTTCCAGTTGAAAATAATGCAACTGCTTGTTTTCCAAGGGAAAGGGTTGAACCAAATGGATATACGAAAGCCAAAGATTGCGCATTATTGTCATCCGCGGCTTTTGGCTGTTTTCCAGCTGCAGCTCCAAGGGCCCGATTTAAAACTCCATTGGCGATTAAAGCTTCTTTTGGATCAAAATATTTGTAATACACACTTCGAATAACAGCATCTAAATTTAAAATAATACATTTAAATGATATAAAACTACAGTATATGTAAGTACCTGAATTACAAGCAATCCCAAATTCTTCTAATAAATAATTAATATTTGTATCCAATTTTATTTCACTTTCTTCGGTCATTAAAACTAATAAACTTCCACCAGCTTGAACAAATTTTCTTAATGCATCAAACTAAAATAATTTTACAATAATAACTAATTAAAGCAATAAACAAAAAAAATCAATTGAACAAACTTCTTGTTCATTAAATTTTGCATTTGGAGCTGGTAAAACAAATATATGAACTTTTTCAAATGTTGCATCACTTATTTCATCGGTATTCCTAAAATATTCTCATATATACATGTACATATTTATATATATGTGACTTAACCCCCCCCCCCCTATTTATATATACAGAGTATAACAATGATGTGACTTCACCATTTTGCCCCCCCCCCCAGCCTCTCCTCAAAACAAGTCACCCCGCCACGGCACCACCAATTTTAAACATTTGTCCCAAATCTCTCTGATCTGATAATTTTTTTATGTATTATTGTGAGAGTGTTTTTCGGTAGTTCGATATAGTGAAAAGACTATAATACAGAATATAAACTTAGTCGAATTAAAAGATAGGGTTGCGCATTTCCCTAAGGATGGACGAGGGCCCGAATTTTCAAGCCCGGGCCCGGCCCGGGCCCTCAAAATTTCGCAAAGCCCGGCCCGGCCCTTATAAATAAAAAAAAGCCCTGGCCCGGCCCGGGCCCTGATTTTAAAAATTTTTGTAAATTTTGTCTTGGTCCCCCCTGTAGAATTTTTAAAATTTTTTTCAGAAAATTCAAAAGGCCCGGCCCGGGCCCGGCCCGATCCTCATTTTCTAGGCCCGGCCCGGCCCGACCCTGGGGCTTGGCCGGGCCGGGCCCGGGCTTTCCAAAAGCCCTAGGCCCTCGTCCATCCTTACATTTCCCGGGAAATTTCCGGCCATTTTGCGAAATTTTGATTTTTACAGTTTCACGAATTTAAAGGGGGAGTCCCACCTTTAACAACTTTTTTACGGCGTATTTTATGCAAATTTGGACGAGAACAAAGGAAATACACATCATTTACGCAATTTTCTATTGTTCTCGTCCAAATTTGCATAAAATACGTCGTAAAAAAGTTGTTAGGGGTGGGACTCCCCCTTTAATGTCAAAAAAACTAAAAAATTTTAAATTTCAGTATTAAACATTAAATAAACTGTTTTAAAAGCTGAAATAGCCATTTTTACAAGAATTTTCGGGGAATGAATGGACACTCCAGCTGCAGGGGGAGTCAGTCATATCATCATAGATATTAAACAAAAATGCATACACATCAATAGTCCATTGTCCGCGAATTTGTTTTTGAAGTTTATGAAAGCCATTTGTTGCGGTAAAATGTTCTTGCTTTGATTGATCAAAAACTATTTTAGAAGTTCTTTCTCGTTGTTGTTTTATTGCAGCTGGATCCTGTATTAATATTTTATTATATTAAAACTATTAAAGATGACTTACTTGGAGAGAATTTGGAATTGAATTCCGTCGAAATATATTTTCTCGACTTCGTAAAACTGATACCATCTTTTTTGAATCTTTAATTCAGTAATTTAACATTTAAACAAACATTTTTTAAATGCTAAAATCTCTTTTTTAGCTATGAAAAAAGGGAATAAAGTTATTCAAAAAAATAGTTGCAAAAAGTTGCGCGCATTTCATTTCCATGACAACCAACTTTTAAGGGTTTCCAAAATAGTGGTTTCAACAGTGTCGATTTTCCAACAGCAGAAATAACTTAAATTTTTTATATCCATTTATTTTATTCAAAAATCTTTAAACCCAAACAAACAATAAAGAAAAATCAACAATAGAGAGTTATAATAAATCAATACAAAAACAAAAAATTACCTATAATTTACAAATATTATATTTTATTTGTGAATGTTTAAAAGCTTCTTCAATATATATTACAGCATATTTGTTTTGATAGATATCTGGTATCATTACATCTTTGAGAGCATGACCAGTTTTTTTCTTATAAATTTTTGCAATTTGTTTTAAAATCATTGCAATTAAAAAACTCGGTGAAGCATGGGATTTTCCATTTGGTGTTTGAAATTCAAAAAGAATTGGAAATTTATTGTGTTGAACAATATCAAATTGCCAATCATCTTTTTTCATAACTTTTTTGGGATCCATTTTAATAATTTTCATCAAATCTTTAAAAAATGCAATTTGTAGAGTTAAAATTACAGTATTAACAACCTACCGTATACCACAAAAGTCCCATCCTCATTGATTTTATCTTCCATTGCCTTATCACCAAATACAGGATCTTCATCGGCAAAACTAATCACCATTCTTAATTCTTTTCGTCCTACAAAATAAGTAAAGAATGTAAAAATTTTAAGCAAATTTGAAAAATGTTTACCATCAATTTCTATGGGATTATAAGAACCATTTTCATAAACAAATAAAATTGCAATATCTTCTGGAAATATAATTACCGGTTTTCGATTTAAAATTGAAGCATTTAACTTTTTCCCAAATTCTTTATAAAACATTGAACCACCATCAAATTTAGCAAACTCTGAAGGAAGATAAAAATGAGTAAATCCATCTTCAGCCATATCTACCGTAATCTTTTCTTTTTTAGATGCTAAATAATCAATACAAAACCCATAACCAAAATTTTGTTCAACATGAAATCGTAAAGCATCTTTTGGAAGATTTAAAGTCTTCAAACAAGGATATTGCGAAATGTCAGGCTCATAAAATAAATTTTCATAATCATTTTCACTTTCAGCAACCAATGATACACCTGGAGAAATAGGAAAAACAAAGTTCCATTTTGAATTTTTATTGTTAAAAAATTGACGAAATAAATTAGCAGAAATTGTTGTGAAACATTCTTCAAAACTTTCCTCAATTCTTCGAGTTGATTTTTGTATACCAAGACAAGTTTGAAGAAGAAGAAGAATTGAAAGATGGTCAGGAAAATGCAAAATAAGGTGATCAAATTTAACCAAAAGAATATCAGTGAAAAGTTCAATCAACACATCAGGGCTATCATCCAAAGAAATATCTTTAAAGGTATCAGAAATTTCAAATTTACTTGGAGTAGAATTAATTTCAACAAATTTAAACATTGATTCATACGCATATCCAATAACTAATGTTTGATCATGATCAAATTTGAGTTTGCTTTTAACCAATAAAAATGAAAGTAAAAGACTTTCATGAGTAACAAATTTAAATGGGATTTTTTGATGCTTACAAAATTGCTGCAAATATTGTCGTGCAGCTAAAAGAAAATGTGGATCAGAATGTTTATAAATATTTGATACAACTGCATCCAAAGAATATTTTCGAAGTTTTGTCAAATAATTATCAAGATCTTTGAACATTGATTCACCGGTAAATTTTTCCTTACGTAAACAACCATTAACAATTCTCCAAGCTTCAAGAATTATTTTTTCAGAATCCGATGTTGTTATATAAACAAAATCTTCCATATATGCCAGATTTTTGTATAACATAAAATCCAATGACCCTATATAATGAAAAATGAGAAGAAAAAAAACAGTAAAATTAAAGGAAACATACCACGAACAGAGCAAGATGAAACATATAATTTAGGTAAGATAAATCGAACAAATCCATCTTCATCAACATCCACCATAATCTTCAAATCATCATGAAAAGAAATATGACGACCAAATAAAAATTTTGTTGATCCTCGAATACTTGTAACGATTTTTGGAAGATCCAATGAAAACTGATATGGAAGAGCATCAATGGAAGATGACGAAACCGAAGATTTGTTGGGACCGTCTTTGACTTCAAGGGTAAAAGAATTAAACATTTGAACTTTAAAATTCCATCGAGATTTTTGTGAACGAAGCATCTGACCAAATAAATATGCAGCAGACTTCTGTAAGCATTCCAAGAAAGTATTTTTAACCATTAAAACATCCTTTGCTTTCATCTGCTTCTTTACATCCTTCAATACAGTCGTTGAACCCATAACAACAAATTTCGGATCTTTAATATGAATTATTTCATCGTATTTCTTTTCAAACTTTTTATCATTAGCTTTAATGCGTTCAATTTGAGTTAAATATCCATTCCGATATCGATGAAAAATAAAGTCATCATTTTTTAGCCACAAAGTAATCACAGTATCTTCAGTCTTGAAATCTCCTTCAGAAAAAAATAAAAGCATTGTTGAAAAAAGGATGTCACGAAAAATCCATCGATACAGTATCTTTTTAACACGACAGAATTCCAAAAAGTCTTTTCGAACGTTGAACAAATATTCAGCATTTTCATGTTCAAATAAATCAAAGAATATTCCTTCAAGATTCTTCTTTTTCATTTCCAATAAATAATTACATGCATCATCAAAGAATTTATCACCATCAAATTTATTGATATCAATTCTGGCATCCGTAACATTCCAAATTTCAATACTTTTTTCTGTTGAATTTGTAAATGTTACAAAAGCATAAGCTTTTTTATTACTTTTCATATTCTTTTTTGATGACGGTTGTTGCAGCTGCTGTTGATGAATTTGAAGACAAAAAGAGATGACCAAAAAGATATATTTTTAAAAAAGTAAAACACTAAAACAAAAAAGCGAACGTTAATTTTCGAAAAAAACGAAGAAATTTTTGAACAAAAAACGAAACACAAAAAAGCCAAAAATAAAAAAGTTGCGCATCTGTTGATCTATTTTTTTCGGGTCGTTGTCCCTTTACAACAACAGTTTTCTGGAAGCTTCTTTTTGCGACCTTTTTTTGTCGGCACTATCAAAAAAATGTGGGGGGATATCGCGGATCTGCGAGAAAAATGTATATTCCTTTCATTGGGCGTACTTTTTCTGTTCTTTAAAAAAAGAACATTTGTTCTTTGATAGAAAATTGAACTTTAAAAATTATATGCAAATTCCTTAATTGATATTATTATGAATTTTGTGAAAAGCAATCATTCCTTCTCATTTCTGTTACTGTCAACATATTTTTTCTGTCAACAAAAAAAGAAGTAGAATAAATGGGATCAAGTGATAAATCAGAGGAATCAAAGCAGCAGCAGCAGCATCGACGAAGACATCATCGTCATCGTGGTAACAAAATTGTTTCACCACAAATTCAATCACATTTTGCTGGAGTTCAAGACGAAAAGGTGGGGCTTCTTAATTCTAAATTCTAATTTTAGTTTAAAAACAATAAATTTTAGGCAATTTATAAGCTTCTTCGACCAACACAATTTATACTTTATTATAAAAGATCAAAGGCTAAATCATTGGATGATTTATCATATTCAATTCCATTAATGATGGGATATATGTCCAATAATGGTATTGTTCATCATTTTCCTGTTAAAGTTGATAGTCGTGTTGATGGAAGCTTATTTTGGCATGTTGATTTGGGACCTGAAAATAAAAATAAACAACCATAGTATGTTTTTTCTTTACCTAATTAATTATCTTTGATTCTTACTGCGTTTTTCTTTTTTCAGTTTTGCTTCAATGAGTGCTTTAATCAATTTTTATGAAGGCTTTGTATCTTTAAAAAGAAATGGTGATGTTGAAGTTTTTCCTGTTTCTGATCTTGAATAATGTGAATTTTTTTCTTTTATTTTTTGATCATTATGACATAAACAATTGGATTTTTAAATTAAAAGATAAAATTTAGTTACTTGCTGGAACTTTTATTTAAACCGTTTTATTCGATTCCGTACTTTTTAAACTATCAAGCTTTTCGGGTTTTTTATAGCTGCTTTTTGGAAAAACATTGAAAGCAAAATGATGAGTTTTAATAAGTTAGACTTCTAATTTTACGCAAGACTCCGAATAAAGTTACATTTAAGTGAGTCAGTTTTTATCGAAAACAGTAATTGTAAGAATGATAAAGTTATTAGCAAGCTTACAGTATTCAAAAACAAAAAACGTTGTTTTTATGCTTTGTCGAAAGTTGTAATAAAAATAAATTGTGATTTGAAACATTACTGTTGCGAAAACTCAGACAGGTTTCGTAAAAATTTTGTTTTCAAGACTAATTCAATACAATAAGCATGCTTTAGCAGCTAAAATGTTTACAAAATTTTATTTATGAAAATAAATTACCAGCAATAAATTATTACCAAAAAAAAGTTATGGAAAAAAGTATAAAAAAAACCTGCATTAAATAAAAAAAGATCAAAAAAACTACTTAAATGTACGGAAAAACCAGCGTCAAACTCGTTCATTTGAGGTAAAGCACTTATTCGACTGGAGCCTTTTCAGTTTGGAATGGAGCATCAACTTTAAGTTCTCCGGAATCAGTAATGACGACATCTTGTTCGGGACGATCTCCAGGACGAGTTTTGGTTCTTTCAATCTTGCGAACAACATCCATACCTTCAAGAATTTTTCCAAAAACAACATGACGACCATCGAGCCTTAAAAGAAAAACAATTATAAGTTGCATACAAAATTCAAAATAAAAAAACATACCAGCTGGTTTTAACGGTAGTAATAAAGAATTGAGAACCATTGGTATCTGGGCCTGCATTTGCCATTGATAACCATCCAGCTCCATAATGTTGAAGTTTGAAGTTTTCATCCTTGAATTTCTCACCAAAAATTGATTTTCCACCGGTTCCATCACCGCGTGTAAAGTCTCCACCTTGAATCATGAAATCTTTGATAACACTAAAATTAAGTAATATTAGATACGTATTCCGAAATTTAAAAAATTAACTAACCGATGGAATTTACTTCCTTTATAACCAAATCCACGAGATCCAGTAGCTAATTCAGCGAAATTTTCAGCTGTCTTTGGAACATCTTCACCGAATAAACCAATTACAATACGGCCTGCGGGGGTATCTCCGATTGAAATATCGAAATATACTTTCTTGGTGACCGTGACAGTATCAGCGGCTTGTGAAGCCTAAAAAATATAACGGTTTATTCAATTCTTACATGTTTGTACATATGTATGCTTACCATGAAGGCAGAGAGAAGAAGAAGAGCTTTGATAGCAACACCCATTGTCCTGTAATAATAATAATATTAGTAGAATTTAAAGATTTTGTTGCAAAATTCTTTACTCACACAAGTAATAAAATAAATTTATAAAACGAATTTAAACGCGGC
The DNA here is from genome assembly GCA_964035985.1 of Panagrolaimus superbus. Lineage (NCBI taxonomy): Eukaryota > Metazoa > Nematoda > Chromadorea > Rhabditida > Panagrolaimidae > Panagrolaimus > Panagrolaimus superbus. The sequence continues at coordinate 8,685,676 of OZ038359.1, forward strand.
ATTTAATAACAAAAACAAAATAAGAAAGAAAAGAACACAGAAAATTGAAAGTATAAAAAAGGGACATTCGAGTGGTTGCTATGTGGCACCTATTTAATTTTTTGCAAAACCTTTTTTTCACTCAAGTTTATCCATCTAAATCTAAAATTTTTGAGAGAGATATCTTAAAGCTAAACAAGACCATCCTTTCAAAGTGGACACTACCAATATAAAATGAGGAATGATGGAGATTGAAAAAAACACAACAAGTCTCGGCCACGTCAGCATAGAAAAAAAGGGGGCTGTACAAATGTCCAGTGTGTCCTTCCTTTTGAATATCAGAGGGGAAGAAGAAAGTTTGTTTTTTGTGCAGTGTTTAAATGGGGGGGGGGGGGGGGGTGAAAATGTTTAGTTGGTTGTTGTTGTTGCTCAAGTAAAGGAAAGGGAGAAAAAGAGTGTCAAGGTTGTTTGGACTATTCATTTTTTTGCGCAGCATTTAACTAGCATTAAAGCTATGGATTTTTGTGAAACTGTTTTTTGCAAAAAAAATACGGAAAACTACAACAATTTGTGTTTATTAGTAACAGTTTACGCCATAGTGGAAAAAAAAATATTAAATATTGTATTAATTTTTTGTTAAAATAATTAGTAACCATAACATTTTTGTGCTTTTTAACTGCAACAGTGGTGCGTTCTACAAACAGGAAAAAAATGTTCCTGTCTCTTTTTTTCCTGTCTCTTTCCTTCAAAGAAGTAAAAAATAACTGCAATCTTTCCCATAACGAAAAACGCCACAGAAGCGGACAACTAACTAACACAATCACATAAAAACTGATAAAAAAATTTCTATAAAATTTTCCTTTTTAGACACATAACATCCGCTTTATCTTTCTCAACGTTGCAACAACAGAAACACAGCAAAAAAATATAAAGCTCGATTTTTGTAAACTACAAGCTTTTTGAAATAAATTTGGCACAGGGAACCCAAAGTCATGGGAAGAAGGTATAAAATGTTTTTCTAGGGTAAATAGGGTCCAAAAACGTCATTTTTGAGGTCAATTTCGAAATTTATGTAGCGGATTTCGAGATATGAATTAAGGGTCATTTTTTAAAAAAATTTTTATTTTTTAAGGTAAAATTACAAATTTGGTATTGTTCGATAGCCCTTGACCAGCTGAGTCTAAAACATTTAGGGTTTAAGACATTTCATCACTTAAAAGTGGTGTTTCGATTCACAGAACGCCAAAAACTCGGTTTGGTTACGGTAATTGATCAAAAACTTTTTTTTTCAAACCTAAACAGTCGGGTTCTCATCGGAATCGAATTCCCCATGGTTTTTTACCCCTAAAACGGAAAATATCATTATTTTTTAGAGGGGCCTGCGAATTTCGTAAATAAACAAAACTCCTCGACTGAGTAATCCGAAAATCCAAAAATTGTTGTTTTGGTCCAATTTGACTCAAATTTTGATGAAAACTATTAAAAAACATAATAGAAAATTTATAAAAAAGGTTTCGTGTGAAAATAACCAAAACTGGATTTATTTTAAATTTTTAAAGATGATGGACCATAAAAATAGCCTACATTTAGATTAAAATCTCTAAAAACGTTTTGGTGTAATAAAAATTTTTTCAGACAGTTTTTTTTTACTTTATTATAATGTTTTTTTAACTCGTAAAACAGTTTAAATTATTTTGTCTATCGCAAAACTGATTTTTAAGGTCATTTTGTAAGACCCTTTTAAAGGGCAAAAAACGTCATTTTCATATCACTGAAAAATCTACAAAAAAAATTAATGATAAGATAAAATGATAAAAAAAATGTTCGCCAGCGTATGCAAAAACCATATCAACCTTGTGAAAAAAATTTCATCACCAAATTTCCAAAATACATCTTGTTGAACAAGCAAGGGTTTTGTTGTAATAGTACTTGCAAATAAATGCTCGTGAAATGTCTTTATCACCGTTTTTAAGTCCATTTTTACTGCAGATATTGGTAAATCAGCTAACTAAATTCGTTTCAATAAGATTTGAGTTACTTCTTGCTCTCGTGACTTACAGCTTGTTATCTAAGTTTCACCCTATTGTACACAATGTCATTATTTTGCAAATTATGAGCTTACGAGGTCATTAAACAGTTGAAGTATTATTCTTCCCCGATTTTAATCTAAATGTAGGCTATTTTTATGGTCCATCATCTTTAAAAATTTAAAATAAATCCAGTTTTGGTTATTTTCACACGAAACCTTTTTTATAAATTTTCTATTATGTTTTTTAATAGTTTTCATCAAAATTTGAGTCAAATTGGACCAAAACAACAATTTTTGGATTTTCGGATTACTCAGTCGAGGAGTTTTGTTTATTTACGAAATTCGCAGGCCCCTCTAAAAAATAATGATATTTTCCGTTTTAGGGGTAAAAAACCATGGGGAATTCGATTCCGATGAGAACCCGACTGTTTAGGTTTGAAAAAAAAAGTTTTTGATCAATTACCGTAACCAAACCGAGTTTTTGGCGTTCTGTGAATCGAAACACCACTTTTAAGTGATGAAATGTCTTAAACCCTAAATGTTTTAGACTCAGCTGGTCAAGGGCTATCGAACAATACCAAATTTGTAATTTTACCTTAAAAAATAAAAATTTTTTTAAAAAATGACCCTAAATTCATATCTCGAAATCCGCTACATAAATTTCGAAATTGACCTCAAAAATGACGTTTTTGGACCCTATTTACCCTAGAAAAACATTTTATACCTTCTTCCCATGACTTTGGGTTCCCTGTGCCAAGAAATGTTTGAGTTTTTTAAAAATCGAGCTATAAACTAAACCACCAACAATTGAAAAATATGTTTTGTGTTTACATTTGAAAAAAAAATATAATATTTTTCAAAAGTTTTCATCTTTTCAGACAGTTTATTTTTTTTTAAACTCAGAGAGAGAAAGAGATAAAAAATCAGAAGAAAGAAAAGCTAAACAAATAAATAACTTTGATAAAAATTGGTGTTTTTTGCTTTTTTCAAATGCCTTTTTGTTAAAACAAAAATGGGCGGAGCAAATGAATCTTCTTCTTTTTTTCATTTTTCGTTGCTGCTTTTTTAACAAAGGTCAATGATCTTGGCCTTGATTAAAAAATCAGCTTTTTATTGAAAAAAAACAAAATTGATAAGGTTATCATAAAAAAGGTTATCTATCAGTAAAAACTTCAACATATAGGTCACTTTCAATTTTTGCAAGGTCATTTTTACCTAATTAATTTTTAAATAAATTGTTTAATCTTAAAACAACAAATTACAGAAAAATAATGGTGAAAATTTTAATGATTTTAGATAAAAATTCTGTAAAATCATCTGTAAAAGTACAGTACCCCATACAAAAGTCATACCGTAAAAATAAATACATACAATTTAAATTAAAATTAAAATTAAAATTTTAAAAACACCAAATATTCAATGAAATTAAGATAATTCTTTTTCAAGTCGATCAAGAGCTACACAAAATTGATTTCGAAAAATAAGAGTAATAAAAAGAAAAGAAATTCCAATCCAAAGAGAACCATAAAGAATCCATTTCAATTCATTATAAAATGGAAAAAGAGGACTTTCAATTGATTCAATTGCATCTTCAAGAGCTTTCTAAAATGTATATTTAAAAAATGAATAAATTAGCGATATTTAAATAAACTTACATAATGTTTACATTTTGCACATGCTGCTTGTCTTTCACTAACTTCAATTGAATCAAGATTTTTATCTTTTAAATTTGATGAAGATGTTGAAGTTGTTGATTGAGGGGATTGAAACATTGTCGGAAGTTTTCAAGCATTTTTGTTTGAATAGCCGAGATTGAAAATTGCAAAAAAAAATATATGCAAATTTTTTCATTTTTAAAAAATGCTAAAACATATATTTTTTTCATTCCCTTTACAAAAGTGTACTCTATAAAGACAGATAGATTACTGTTAAAAATACAGTAACCCATTTTCAAGGCTGTACTGAGGAATTTCTTTTGATCATTTGCTACTTCATTTTGGCAGCGGTAAAAGATCAAAGATGTACCGCCCCCCCCCAAGCGGTCGGTGCCCCCGCTGAAATTTTTTTCTTTAGACGGCCTTGGCTACATTTGCATATTTATTTGGAGTATCTGACGCAATAAAAATTGTTCATTGAATTTTTTAAAAATTATTATTTTACAAAAATATTCTATAATAAAATTACTGTAACTTGATTCAAAATATTTATAGTTTGGTTGTCTTTAATCATGTTAATCTTTAATAGATGAGAAAAATATTATTGCGTGGCAAAATAAATTTTTTTTGTAGGTTTATTCTTTTTTATTCGTGATTTTTAACAGTGAAAAATGACAGACGAAAAGTTTAATATTTCAGATATTTATTTTGAAAAATTTTTATCAGTAATTGTACCGATATTTGATATAACTTCATTTTTAACAGCTTTGCTTACAACACTTTTAATTGGAGTAATAATAAAAAAAACGCCAAAACAAATGACAAATTTTAAAACTTATTTAATTCCATATTCTTGTATAACGCTAATTCTTGGAATTTGTCTTGGATTTTGTGCTCCAATTTGGATTCATCCATTTCCATGCTTTTATCCCGTTGGTGCCGTAAAAAATTTGCCGCCAATTTTCTCAAAAATTCTGTTAATTTTAGTTTTTAATTTGGCCATGGCATTATTGGATTCATGTACGGCAATGTCGTTGGAGAGATATTTTGCAATGACAAATCGGGCAAACTCAAAAATTCCATTTCGAATTTATTTTTGTTTATTATTGACGGATTTGGCAGGATTTGGATTTATGCTTTTTAGTGTTATCCATTCATCTTTTGAAAATGTATTCTATCTTTCAAGTCAAAATGCCGAAATATTTTTGAGACAAAATTTCAATGACTACAGTATCCTTGACCCAAATTATTTGATTGTTTTTACTGATGCTTCAAAAAATTATATTCCAATGGTATTAATTTATTTATCATTTCTTGCATTTCCACATTTAATTTTGGCCTTAATCTTTTTACTTTTAAATATTCAAGAATCACGAAATCCAAAATTTTGTGCCATTTCTCGACGCCTCCAAGAATGTAATGAAATGCTTTTACGAATGGCATTTATTCAATTTTTCGGAATTTTTATTTTATACGGATTTAGTGTTATTTGTGTAATTGGCGTCTTCTTAATGGTACCATATTCCAGTAATCTCCCAAATTTCTGCGTGGCAATATTAAACTTTTATGGATTTTTTGATATTTTAACAACAATCATTTTTATTCAACCATATCGGCATTTTTTTATTGATAAATTTAAAAAGATTTTTTGTTGGAAACAAAACGGTGTTGTGTTAATTTTGAACTAAATTTAAAAATGCAATTGATTAAATGATAATAAATGTGTTGTAAAGGAAAGGGGGATTGTCGATCAATGCAAAATACAAAAGTTATATGTTTAGATTTAACAAAAAATTGTATATATTAAAGTTTTGAAGGAGTTGATGCATTTCGATCACGAAGGAAGCGACGAAGAATTTTTCCTGCAGCAGATTTTGGAATTTCATTTATAAATTCTACGCCGCCTTTTAACTGCTTGTAATGGGCAACGCGCTCTGCAAAAATGAAAAATAATTAATTAAATTAAATTAAATGTTTTCCACCTTTAACAAATTCTTGAACTTGTCGCTCCGTTAATTCTTCGGTTGCTCGAACAACATACGCTTTTGGAACTTCCCCGGCAGCTTCATCAGGAATTCCAATAACAGCAGCATCACGAATTTGAGGATGACTTAAAAGTAAATCTTCCAATTCTGCGGGGGGCACTTGTAATCCCTTAACTTTAATCAATTCTTTTAATCTTTCAACAATGAATAAATCTCCTTCATTATTAATATATCCGATATCACCTAAAAGATAGAGATATATGAGATAGTGCAACATTAACAAACCAGTATGAAGCCATCCATCATCATCAATAGTTTCGGCGGTAGCTTGGGGCCTTCCAAGATATCCCATCATAATTGTTGGAGATCGAAGTAAAATTTCTCCCCGTTCATTTACTCCCAATTCTTTCCCACTTTCAACATCAAGAATTTTCATTTCTCCTAAAGCGCCAATTTTGCCACAAGATCCAATTTTAAATTCTCGATAATCTGGAAGATGTGAGGCCATTGAACATTCGGTCTACAAAAAAATTAAAAAATGAAAAATATTGCAATACATTAAAATCTTACCATTCCATATCCCTGAACAATAACTTTTATGGATGGATGCTTTCTTTGCACTTCATCAATGAGATCCTTTCCAGCTGGTGCAGCCCCAGATAAACACATTTCAAGGGAGCTAAGATTATATTTTTGTGCAATTGGATGCTTTGCAAGGGCAACCAAAATTGGTGGGACTAACATCAACATTCGAACCTAAAAAATACAGTTGGAATTCGTGCCAGAAATAATTCCAAAACTTTCGTGCTGAAACGAAACTTACTTTAAACTTTTCAATTGATCGAAAGAAAACATCTGGATCAAAATGGGTCAACAAAACTGCCGTTTTTCCAGAGCACAAAGTATTCATTAAAACTCCAAATCCATAAATATGATAAAATGGAAGTAATAAAATATCAGTTTCTTTATGCATCACATATGTCCCTTTAAAAACTTCGCCAACATAATCATGTAAATGTGCAAAAACAATGTTTAACATTGTTCCAAAATTTTTATGACTTATCATAACACCTTTTGGTGAGCCCGTTGTGCCGGAGGAATACGGTAATAATAGAATATCCCGATTAACATCAATATCTTTTGCTGGAACTCCCCGCATCGGGGGACATTTAATTACATCACTAAATTTGTGAATCCCGAACGGATATTCTTTTGATGGATGTTTTGGATCATGTTCTACGACCACAATGGTATTAATTAAGGGACAATTTTTTGCTGCTTTTAAAACTCGATCAAGTGAAGATTCGGCACAAAAAATAATTTTTGATTTGGAATCAATAAATTGCCGTTCAAGTTCATCTAAAATTGATATTATTAATCATTCAAAGCGGATACAGTATATCCAAAATGTATTTTTAGGAAATATGTTAATTTTCTATCTTCTTTGGTCTCGCAATGAAAAAAAGCAAATTTTTTCAATCAAAATTTAAATTTCCATAAACTTTTCATATTTCAAAAACTTGCAATCAGTAAAGACAACACTGGCCCCACTTGCAGCACCACCTTGAAGACTGCATCCCAAAAATATTGGGGCCCATTGATAACAATTTGGTAAAACTAAGCATGCAATATCACCATGTCCAAAATGTCGTTGATGTAAGAATGATGCAACAGATAAACTTTGAATATATAAATCTGCATATGTCACAAAAATGTTTTCATCTTCGGCAGAGACGATTGCCTTCTTTTCAGGATGTTCAACGGCATGTTGCCAAAGTTTTGCCAAAACAAAATCTCCAAATGGTTCATGGGCAATTTGTACCGGCTTAAATGGAGATTTAAAAACAACCATTTTTGACAAAACAAATTTTTTGAAGGACAAGGAATTCAGTAAAAAGTAAAACCTTAAATTAACTCTTTTTTTCGTACCTTATCACTTTCTTTTTCTATTTTGCGAAAAAAATCAACCAACTCATGTGCGGTCGATTCACGACAGACATTGTAGTGTCACTTTTTTTGTGGTGGGGTTAAAAAAATAATATTAACAGGGAAACATTTTTATAGTTTCATTATTTTTAAATTTCAAAAAGTGCCGAAATTTATTTCTAAATTAAAAAAGTGCCAAACAAACATGTTTGTGTTTAAAACTACCGTAATCCTAATATAATGATTTCAAACATTACAAAAATTACCTATTTTGCATTCAATGACTGATTAATGTAGTTTGTTCTTTGCAAAATTGTCCTTTTTATTTTATTTAATGACTTTATTAGGACTACAGAGGTTGTGGTAGATTAATTGATCAATCAAAAAAAAAAAAGAAAGACAAAAATGTTTGAACACAAAAAAAAAGTGTTTTAAAAAAAGTAGTTTTACAACCAAAATGGATGGCTTTTTTGACAGCTCAAAAACAGAATATTTGACAGCAAAATAAATAGGGGTATCACCAAAAACCTCATTAGCAATAAAAGTACAAGTTTTCAGAATCTTGTCCCCCAGCATTGTTTTTAGGTATCAAATTTTCCCACAATAAATCATTGATAAATTAAAGAAAAAATAAATAAAAAGCATGTCAAAATTGAAAAGGGTATATATAAATGACTAAAAACACCCGAGAAAAACTGCTGCTTTGAACTAGAAATTTTTTGTGAATTTGTGTTTATTATTACTGTAGTTGTATTATATGTGTGTTATTAAAATAAAATATACTGTATATTATTCATTTGAAGGATACACCGAATTATATTATCACCTCAAATAAAATTTAAATATTATCATTTAAAAATAGTAACGAAAATATTTTGCCGATAATTTCTTTTTGACCTTAACAATTTTTGGTGGTCTTAATTAAACCTGAAAAAAAAAGATGAAATTGTTCAATCAAAAAATCATTCAATATTTTTCGCGTCGTCGTTTTTTTTCTCCAATTTTTTATCATCGACAAAAACAACCAACAACTTTTTGTTTTTCCTTGTCGTCAAAATTCTATTCAACTTTGCCTGCTGAAAAAATGCCATATAAATCTTCATTTCCTCCAATTCCAATTGAAACTCAACCATTTGGTGAAAGATTTTTGGATGCATTTTGGCGACATTCAATTACAAATCCAACAAAAAAGGCAATGATTTGTGCGGAGAATCCAAAATATTTTGTTACATATCAAAATTTATATTTGCATTCTCTTTCGGTTTCGGCATTTTTGGAAAGTAAAGGTTTTGGACATGGAGATATCGCCGCTTTGGTGCTACCAAATTCATGGGAATTTTTGGAGATTATTGTTGGGGCAGCTTTAAGGGGTGGCGGAGTTAGTGGTGCCAGTGTACTCTTTACTGATTGTAAGCTTTTTTTGTAGGCTTTTAAAGACATTTAAAGTATTTTAAAGAAAAAATTTCGGCAAATTTCGAAATCCATTTGAGGCCTAGACTCACTTAAAAGAAATAACTTTTTTTAGTTGAACTTCAACGACAATTTGTTGATTCAAAAGCAAAGATAGTTTTTTGTGCTGATAATTCTCTGGATCGAGTAATAAAAGCAGCAAAAAACTGTAAAAATATTCATACAATTGTTGTTTGACAAGTTTCGGATCGCTCTTTACCGGAGCCAGAGCTTCCATTTGGAATTATTTCTTATACTTCTGTAACTTCAACCCTTCCAACATTAAATCATCATTTAATTGAAGTTGATGTTCATCGAGATATTCTATTATTACCGTATTCCTCTGGCACAACTGGATCCCCAAAAGGTGTTATGATAAATCATTCAAATTTTTCAACAATGATTTCAATTTTTACCGATCATTATGATAAATATGTTTTTCCAAAGATTGCACCAGATTGGGATTATTTTAAGGAGCCGGTATTGCTATCATTGCCATTTTATCACATTTATGGAATTGGCATTTTATTTGCGGCAATGTTAAAAGGTCAAACGGGAATTGTGCCAAGTCATTTTGATAAAACTGTTTATCTTCGATCTATTCAAGATTATAAAGTAAGTCAAAAAATAAAGCAAAAAAAGATTTTATCAAAATTATATGCATCCTGCGCGTAACGTTACATAACCGAGGATTTTGAATCCACTTGGTTTTTTCCTGATTAAATTCTTTTAGATTCGTTTTGTTTATCTTGTCCCGCCAGTTTTGGTCCTACTTGCCAATGATCCAATTGTTGATAAATTTGATCTTTCATCTCTTCAATTTGCATTAACTGGTGCGGCACCAGCTGGAGTTGATATTTGTGAAAAAGCTTATAAACGACTTAAAAGCTTAAAAAGAATTGATCAAGCCTATGGCATGACAGAATGTTCAATGGCATGTACAATGCCGGTTCCAGATTCTGAAAAATCAAGGGTTGATGTCGTTGGAAAACTTTTATCAAATTTTGAAATGAAAGTTATTGATCCATCTGGAAGGGAACTCGGGGTAGGAGAAATTGGAGAACTTTGTATTCGATCTCCAACAATTATGATGGGATATCTTGGAAGGCCCCAAGCTACTGCAGAAGCCATTGATGATGAAGGATGGTATCATACTGGTAAGCGAAAAAGACACGTTTTAACTTTAAAGGGGGAGTTCCATTTATAACAAATTTTTTGGACAGAGGGGTTATAAGTATGCAAAAAAAATTTTCTGCCGTATTTTACCTTAAAAATTGTAAATTCTATAATTCCTAAAATCATACCTTTCTAATAGAAATTTTTGTGAACAGAATAAATCCTATTAAATTACAGGTGATGTTGCAAAAGTTGATAACGAAGGATATATTTACGTTGTTGATCGTCTAAAAGAATTGATAAAAGTTAAAGGATATCAAGTAGCTCCAGCTGAATTAGAAGACCTCCTTTTAAGTCACCATGATGTCGCAGATGCAGCAGTTGTTGGAATTCCAAATGAAGCTGCCGGCGAAATTCCAAAAGCTTTTATTGTTAGAAAAAATTCAAATTTAACAGAACAACAAATTCATGAATTTGTTAATGGTAAAATTAAATAATTATTTTTTCAAACATATTATTTTTTTTAAATTTTAGCCAAAACAGCCGCATACAAACATTTAAAAGGTGGAATCGAATTTATTTCCGAAATTCCAAAATCTCCTGCAGGGAAAATTCTTCGAAGATTCCTTCGAGATCAATCATCAAAATCGAAATCGAAATTGTAACAATAACACAAAATTGTGTTTTTAATAATAAAGTTTTTTAAACTTTCCCACTGATTCATTTGCGTAAACAAAGTTTTATATTTATATTTAATTAAATATTACTAATTTGTAGCACCAAAAAGAAAAAATATTTTATTAAAAATTGATTAATACGTAATTAAAAAAACAGAACGCAGTCTTTCAAATTTGTTCAATAAAGCGTTAAATTTAAAAAATACTATTTTTAAAAAGTATCATTTGACTTATTGTTAATTTGTTACTCTTCATCTTGCTTTATTTTTTAAAAGTGGTAAATAAATAATGGGACATTATACGGTTTTTGCTGACTGAAAAAAACAGATTAAATTTACAAAGATTAAATTATCCTTTAACGTTTTCTTTAAGATTTTTTGATATCCAAGTACAAAGTTTAAATGGATTAAAAACAGTTTTTGACTTTTAAAAGTAAATAATTTTTTTTGAATTTGTTTTATTAAAATTAGTGTTTGGAGTTTTCAAAAGATTAGTTTTTTTCCAAATTTCTACAAATTGTTCGCGAAAAAAGTCACAACTTTTTTTAGAAATCATTTAACTAAAAATAAATCAAAAATGCAGCTGGGTTTTTTGTCTCACTTTTAAATTTACCTTTTTTTGGTGCAAAAATAACTTAATTACTTCCATATTTAATGTGTAACAGTTTTGTGTCATTCATTTTTTAAAAGTAGTTTTTTAAAAATTTATTTTTATATTTGTTTTCCACGATTTTTTTGTGTAAAAAATTTAATCACATCTTTTTTTACAGTTAAATGCAAAACTCTACAGTACTCGCAATTTTATGCAATTTAACAATTTTATTTGTACAAATTTCAATTTCTTTCTACATTTACGGCAATTTTGGAGAACATGAAACTCCGAATTATGAAAAGAATCCATTTATTTTTGTCTGTTTAATGGCAGAATTTATATTAAATATTTTTGGGATATTTTTGGTTTTTTGTTGGATAAATTCTTTAAAAAAGCCATCCCTGATTCATTGGAATCTTAAAATTGCATGTTTTTTTGAATGCTTTTGCATTTTTATTGTTTGTTTTACTCGGTAAATATTTTTATTTATCATTGTAACTGATATGATAAAATTCAAAGTTTAGAATTATCATTGAATTTGATGAAATATTTAATGGATTATTTTTGCTTTCAAAATTTCGATTTATACTTAAAATTGTGCATGATACAACGAATTTTCAATATTTTATTATTCATGCTTGTTTTGCCATTGAACGTTCAATGGCCACATTTTTTGTAAATATTTATGAAAATATTGGAAAACAAAAATGTTGGATTACTTTTATGTTTGTTATGGTAAGAGTTACAGTAGCATACATGTGATTGACTAAAATATTATCATATCTATCACAATTTTCATTTCTTAATATACAGTATTAACAATTTAGGGCCTTGCCGCAATTCCATGTCACATTATTCCCAGATACATTTTTAAAGATTATTTTTCGCTGTTATATTTAGTAATATTTATTGAAGTATTTGTTGGAATTGTAGGTTACAACAATTAATTACAGTATCTTTTTAACATTATTTTTATTACTATTTTTAGGTATGTTTTCTATTATTTCGAATAAATATTAAATCCTACCGTAATCCAATTTTCCCTGAATTAACAGCCCGGTATCAAACAATGGAAAATATAAAAAATCTGAAACAAATTCTTATTTTTATTTTGTTTGGTTTAATTCATAATATTATTATAGTAATTTTTGGAATTTTAATCTTTCTTTTATGGCTTCCAACAGGAAATCGAACAAATATTGCAAATATTAATGCATTATGGAATTTAATTAATAGCATTTTTGCAGTTTTGTATCCCCTTATTTTTATCATTGATATTAAAATATTTAAAAAAATATTGTTGGTGTCAGTTAATTGTATCTTTTAACATAGTATTATGTCATTTTAGGCCATGGAGAAAATCACAAAAGATTTCACCATATTTGCAGAATACAGAATCAAATATTCTTCAATCAATCAATGGACAAAAGTTTATCACAAGCAGTGATCAAGACGACCATTTTCGACAACTTAAAAGAATATGGGATGACATCCCTTAAATAATCAAAAATTATGTCAACTAACCTAAGAAATAACTTTGCAGATTCTAATTTCATGTTATAAAATTATATTTTCTGCTTTTATTTTGTCAGAAATTGTTATCATTCGAACTAGAAGTCAATTATCAGCACTAAAAAGGAATCCAAAAAATGTTCTAAAAATATATATATATCTAGGGCTTTGTTATTATATCTTATATTAAGGTTAAATTAAATAAAAAAGGAAGTAATACTGTAATAAAATTCTGTTAGAAAATAATATTTCGGTTTTTCTCAAAAAAAAAAGGATTTTTGTGTTGAATGTTTTAAAAAGAATTCTTGACACGCTTATTTACCAGCGGCAGAAAAAGTTTATTTAAAAAAATGCAAAATAAAAAGGCGCCATTTTTTAAGCAGCTGCATTCCTTTCATTTTTTTAAAACATTGGTTGCTTTTTTTATAAACTTAAACCAAAAATATCTATCGAAAACAATTAAATATCTTTAGATCATGTCAATATGGAAATCTCGACGAAATTCTATATGTAAGTTTTTTAACTTTAGTTTAAGTAATTAATTATTTATCATCGTTTTAGTAGTAAAATTAAATGAAAAATTGATATCAATTGGTCATTTACATGAATTGCCAATATATGAAAAATCTGATGTAAGTATTTTCTTCTGCGCCATGTTTAATTTCTATTTTTACATGTTTTAGGTTACATTAGGTGAAATGGGTCTTCCACAACAAAATGAACTTTATTTTCAATGCGTTAAAGATTTGCTTTTGGTTTGTTCGATGACACTTGAACACAGATATATAATGTTTATCTCTTTCTTACAGGGTGAATATAATCAACATTTTTATCCATATTGGGATGAAGTAAAAGGCCGAAGAATAAGATTTAAAATTACTGCTGGTTCACCAAACGAGATTAAATCTCATCTTAAAAAACTTACCCATTTTCTTCGTGATGTTGTTCTTTCTCGTGAATATGTTAGTGGTAAGTTTAAATAATTGAAAAAAGGTAAATTGCTCCAAAATATTTTAGAATTGCTTGCTAAAAAGACGCATCTTGGTTTGGTTGCTCGAAGTGTTGCAGAAGTTTTGCAAGATTTTTTACAAACAGAATTTCCGAAATTAATTCATAAAGCGTTTGATGAAGCTCGTGAACTTAAAAATATTGATGCTTTAACAACCTTTTTGGCAGCTGATTTCACAGTTTTACAAAAAACGTTAAGTCATATTATTAAAGTAAGTTTGGTTTAACTTTGTTATGTCTTTTTACAAGAATATCTTTTAGGAAGAAATGGTTGGTGGACAAATTATCTCACATTTGGATCGTCCTGAAACTCATCATTTATCCCGTAGCTTTATTCCTTCATTATTTGCAAATTGTATTAAAGCTGGAATGCGACATTACAATGAATTCTTGGAAGAATTTCTGTATAATGGTGATGTCAAAAGTGATCGACAGCATGAATTTATGATTTGGGATTTATCAAAATCAAAAATTTATAAAGCAACAGATTTTAATTATGATAAAGATTTTTTTGATGATCTTCCCTTTGAACAAAAATTTGTTGTCATCCCTGATCTCATTCCATCAGTGTGGAAAAAGGGAATGATTGCAATGCTATTTCATACTCGAAAAATTATTTCTATTTTGGTTTCTCAAACTCGTAGGTGTTTTTTTATAATGTAGATTTTGCTTTAAACTATGTCATTTTAGGTAAACCTTTTTACTTGCCATACAAAAAAATAACTGATTTGCCACCTGAAAAACAATATGATGCAATTAAAGAAGCAAGTGAAATTGCTGGAAGAGCACTTGTTGAACAAATTGACAGCATTTTTAATATCCAAGAATTTTATGATTTGCTGTATGAAATGATCTTTAATCCATCATCAACATGGTTATCAAATTTTGTTGAAGATATTGAAGGATTATCAGCAACTATGGAACTTGATGATTCTGATGCAGATAAATTCAATTTTCTGTTTATGAATTATTTTCAACAACGCTGCCAAAAAGTCCAAAAAGATTTTGATCTTGTGAAAATGAAGCTTTTTGAAAATTCATTGTTTGAAAAAGTTTTGCCTTTAGATAAACGATTTGTTGATTATATTCCATTGGATTCGGAAGCTGAAAGAGAAGAAGGTACTTATATCAATGATGAAAATCAACCAATTTCTAATAAATCTGTATCACTTGAAGACGCTTCAAATGGTAAAACCTCTTCATCACATATGGAAGATCCAAGACCTTTTTTGGTTAATGAAGAAGAAGATCAAGAACCTGTAAAATTGCCGTTTGTTGAAAGAATTGGAATTGAATTCACTAAATTTATTTTATTTAAATGTCTTGTTCCCCCACCAATACAAGAGCATTTTAATCGACTTTTCCGTCTTCGATTTTCACTTGTTCGAGCAAATATTCTTTTGCTACAGTAAGATTTATAAATTTTTGTATTTAATGATATAAACAACAATCTATCTTTTTTAGAAAACGGTATCAATCAAATTCTGCTGATAGAAATAAAAGTGAAGAAGTTTTTATTACATTTGTTCAAAACTTTATTTCTCGATATACTTACTTTGTTTTTGGAATTTTATGCGATGAACAATGGAATCTCTTTAAGTCAACTACGCCGACCTTGAAAAGTATTAATACAATTACAGAAGCTCAAAGATTTTTATTGAGAAATATTAATTCTTCTGCTGGACTTTATAATAATAGTCAAAATTTTTCGGATAATTTAATGCATATTTTGCAAATTATCAATGAGTACTGCTTTTGTGAAATTGCAAGTTTTTTGTTTTTTTAACTATTTCAATGACTTCTTTTTAGAATTTTACTGAAGCTGCTGATCAATTTTATGCAACTTATAAAAAGATGAGAGCAATTGTTTGTTCAAGAAGAAATGATTTTCTTGATAAAATGTCATACGAGTATGTAAACATATTTGTTTTTTGATATGAGTGATAACATTATATTTGGTAACTTTATAGAGTCTTCCGTGTACCACCTCTTGTTCGATTAAATCAAGTTGAAAGAATTGAAATTGATCCAAGAGAAGGCCTTGTTGCAACTCCAAATATTGCAGTAACTTTGGCAATGCGCCGAAGTTCGAGTTTAATGACCGTACAACCACGGAGAATGTAATTAATTTTGCGGTAATCTTCCTGTTGGATTTTTCATAAGCTTTGTGTTTTTTTTGTTATCAGCATTCCATCTATCTATTTTTATCATTTTATGTGATTCCGTAAAATTAGTGTTGGATTACAGTAGTTTGATGTTGTTTTACAAATCAATATTCGTTTAATTTAAATCTTTATTTTTTTTCAAAAACAAAAATTTTACGGTAATTAAAACGGTTAAAAATGGAAATTTTTTGAGTTTTTGTTTTAACATTTTAATTAAATTTATCGGAACAAAAAATAAAAATACAGTATACAATCGACCAACAAAAAAGAGATATTCCTGTTCTTTAAATGCAAATACTTAAAATCAAAGGATTTGCATTTAAATCTTAATAATATCAATCAATGGCATTAGTATCAAAAAACAAGGAATAATGATGGAAGGGAATTGCATAAAAATGGAGAATAATGTGATCTTTCACATATTTTCTCACCGGGCAAAAATCTTTTCATACGGAGGGCTACTTGCTTGTCGTCGACACTCCATTTAAAAAAGGCAAATTCAAAATTAAAAAACAAGTTTTTTTATTTCATTCCTCTTTAACCTTTTTAAATATATATTTTATAAAAAATAAATTAAATTAATTTTTATTTCAAAATATGAAACAGTAAACTATGAAAGTTTTTAAAATTAAACTTAAAAAACAAAAAAGATTGTAAATTTTGTCTCACATTTTTGGCGATTTTGAACTACCGGCCCCCACTGCTGCTGAGACCACCACCAACCAAGCACCGGCCCCCATGCCTTGTAATGGGGGCTGCATGTCCACTTCTAATCCGAAAAAATAGCCCCCACACAAATGAATAAATGGGGGCCAGAACTCCAAGAGTTCAAAAAAACTCTCTCTGTGGGGGCCAGTATTTTCATACCCGGCCATTTTGAACCAAACGGCCCCATACATGTAAACACTGGTCCCCACAGAGCATACCGAAAATCAGGCCCCCATAAGAGAAAAATCCCTTGCTACTTTTTCCAGCTAGACATCTACATACAGCCCCCATACAATTCCAGAAGCTCGTTCCACGAGAACCGCGAAAATTACTGATCTCGCACAGAAAATGCTTCAGAATCCTATGAAAATTTTAGGTATCACAAAAAATCGACATCATACCATCTAACCCACATCCCCGGCTACCTTCATGCAAAATTTCAGAATTTTAGATGCACCCACTTCCATTTGCCACAGAAAAAACCAAACGACAAAACTTTTGGAACGACCTGATATGAGAGAATATAGAATAATATTTTTTTGAAGAAGTTATTTCCATCAGTCATCACATCATCACATGAAAAACTTAAACGAAATATTGAATATTTGAATAATTTATATCAAACATCGACAAAAAAAATATTCTGACAAAATAGTTAAAACAAAAATTCAAAAAATTTTCCTTTTTTAACCGTTTTATTTACCGTAAATTATTTGTTTTTGAAAAAAAATAAAGTTTTAAATACTTTAAAACAACATCAAACTACAGTAACCCAACACACAAAATTCACAAAAATAATTTTATTGCCGAATAAAAAATAAGATAAAATGATAAAAAAAATAATGTTAGATACGATGTTAAACAATCTGCCATTGTCCAAAATGCGACCAACAATGTTGCAAATCCAGACAACCATTTAACAACAGAAATCTCTTGACAAATGCTGCCATCTGTTGTGCCATCAACAATATTTGAAAAATTTGTATGCAGATTTTTCAATAATTCAAATCTGGCGCTGGCATTTGCTTCATGTTGCAACGCTTCAACCATATTCATCATATCTTTCAATTGTCCACAAAGCGGTGAAACTTCACTGGCTGGTAATCCAATATTGCTTTGAATACCAAGAGCAAGCTGAACATATTTTTTATATAATTATGGGTTTAGTTTTTGTTTAATTGGAGGAGAAACGCTTTAGTTTAATTTTTTACGTATCCTAAAATTTGCTTATTGAATAGTGGTCAGTCAATTAACCCCCCAATACTAGTAGTGCCGAAGAAAATTTTGGCAAAATGCAACTGCGTAGTTTTTGTATTTTGAGTATTTTACACAAGAAAATTTTCAAAAACTTCTTGTTCCACATCGAAATCAGCGTTCTATTTTTCACGCCGATGTTTGGCAAAATGTTTTTCAATGCCATGTGGGAGAAAAAAACGTTTTTTTTCCGTTTTTTACTTTTTTTCCAACAAAAAAAATACGAAAAAAAAACGAAAACTTTTTTGGTCACATGGCGTTGAAAAGCATTTTGCCAAACATCGGCGTGAAAAATAGAACGCTTGCTTTGCTTTGGATTCGATGTGGTTCTGCTAACTTTAAACAATTTTCAACAATGTTTTTGAATAACTTTTCTCATTATTTTCTCCAGTATTTTTTCAACGTTTCATATTGTTTACAAAAGCTATCTTGGCCGCTTTATTAAGAATTGTAAGTTTTGCCTTTAAGCTTTTTTTTTATTAAATTTAGGAAAAGATGTATCTACAGTAGTTATTTTAAAAAAACGGTCTCTTCTTTATTACGGTTGTTGCACTTTTTCTCTATTAAAGTTATAGTAAATGACGTTATCGTCACTTACCATAACTTTAATGCTATATTTGCTTTAACTTTTTGGTTCATTCATCAGTTTTAAAAGTTAAAAGACCAGGAATTTTTAAAGTTGTTCAAAAGATTGCAGAGATACAGAAAAATTTGGAAAATCAATTTATAACTTGCAAATATTAAATACTGTTGCTGCTTGCACCAATGCATTCTATTTATATTGCTAAACCGCAAAATAGATAATTCAAAATATCATAAAAATGTTGCATTGCGTTTTAAAATATCTTTAAATTTATGGAATTTTCGTTTTTTTTGCCATTTAAACTTTATGATCAAGTAACAAAGTTTAACAACCCCTGTTATAAACATTTCTGCTTTTTCGTTTGTTTCTCCGCGAAAATTTGTTGCTAGTAAATTAATCATATCAAGCTGAGATCGTAATGAAAGATACCAAAAAAATGCTCAAAATAATGACGCAAATATTAAATAAAACATACTGAACAGCTCATACAGAAATTCTCTAATTGACTATTTACACTGAAGTATTTCTCCTGCTTATTCAAAATTCAAAAAACATACCATTTCAAGGATGAAAATTCAAAAGTTGCTGTATAGGATGTTGTGATTTTTGACCATAGAAACTTTTCTGTAAAAAAATGTTTAAAATTTTATGTAAATGTTTGTGAGTTACCCAACTAATCCACTGCCTTCACCAAGAACATCATCATCACCATCAGCTTGTCTTTCAACTCCACCACCACGAGCACCCAACACAACTTCATTGCTGATATCATCATTAACATTTGGGGCTCCAAGTTGATCACCACCTTCAGGAGCTTTCTTGGTTGCTTTTCCTTCTTTGTCCATATTAGATATTAAACTTTTATTATCAAAATGCACTAAAAAACACTCACAATTAGAAAATCTTAAAACTTAAAAAGAAAAAAATTTTTGAAATCACTTTTTGTTTGTTTGTTTTTGATTGGCTTTTTCTGTCTGTCGGTCTTGATTTCAACGTTAAAAATTTTCAAAAACAATGCCGACTCTCTCTCTGCTAGGGTTGTTCATTCCCCTTCCCCGGGGAATCCCCGGGAGATTCCCCGGGTAATTCCCCGGGGGATTCCCCGATTTTGCCGGGGAATGATATCAAATTCCCCGCTAAAAGCAAACGTTCAAAAGCAAATTAATAATATTTTTCGTTTTTTTTTATAATTTGTAATTTTACATTTATTTTTTCGTTTTAACACTAGCCATGAGCTTGTTTTCTCATACTATCGAGAAAGAAGATGTTTCTTCAAGGGTAAAAATGGTAAAAAAAATCTCCACGTTTTTCGACTTGGGAATGTTAATAAGCAAATAAATAACTTTGTTTTGTTTTTTTTAATAATGATTTCTGCAAAATGGTTGTATCAGCTTTAACAAAACCTTTAAAAAATTTTAAAGCGTATATAATAGGGTTGTCAATTCCCCGGGGAATCGGAAAAAGTGGGGGATTCCCCGGGGAATCCCCGGGGATTACCTGGGGGAATCCCCCGACATTCCCCCAATTTGTGTTTCGGCTTTTTTTTTGTTACATTTTTCCGTAAAAATGCACAGTGCGACGCTTTCCCTTTCTTTGGTTAGACACTGGCAAGTGAAAAATAAATTATCGAAAAAATAAATTTTTTTGTTTGATTATAGTACTTTTGGGCCTGAATAAGAATAATTTAAAAACAAAAAATTAAAAAAATTAAGTTGAAGCGCCGAAAATGCCATCTGAAAATTTAAAAAAGCAAATTTTTTGGTAGAAAAAACGACGCTTTTTCTTTCCTTTTTTTGCAACAAAAAAATATGTTTCCTTTATGCTTTTGAAGGACGCGTCGCCAAAAACACCTTTTTTAGGTGATTTTACATGGAAAAATGTCGGTTTTTTGGATATACCACTTTTGGGGTCTTTGGGGGGCATTGAAAAAAAATACTATGGGAATCAGAATTAAATTCTCTATCGAATTATATAAAATTTAGAGTGGAACCTCGAGGAACCCGTGTTTTGTAGTTAAAACGATACAGTAATTTGGCATTTTCGGCGCTTTGTCCAAGGCAAAAAATTTTTTTAAGTTGCATATTCGGAATCAGCGTAAAAAATTACATCTAGTAGGTCTGATTATTAGGTTGTAAATTAAAATTTAATTTTTCATACTGTAACCAAAAAAATGACAAAAAAAGGAAAGGAAAAATTGTTGCTTGCCAGTCTCTATCTTTGGTCACTTTTGCAAAAAAAGCGTCAAAAAAAGAGAAAAAAGGTGCGTGTGTAAAAAAAAAAGATTAAACACATAAATTAAATCTTTAATGTAATATTTTGGTCACAAATTAAAGAAGAAGACCTGAGGAATACATTGATCCCAAATTTGTAATTTTTAGTAAAGTTTTTACAGTAATTTTTTGATGTGGTAAAATGCGATTTTACCACTTAAATAAAACGATAACCTTGCACAAAATGGTATATTTTAAGCTTGCATCGTGTTCAGCATGCTAAAATCTATTAGAAAATTAATTATTGTAGAAAAAAAATTGTTAAAAAAATTTTTATTTCATTTTGAAATTTTTTTTGTATGGGAAAATTACTTGTTAAAATAATTACAAAAAAACTAGGGCTTTTATAAAAAAAAGTCTTTGTTTATCAGATTCTCCATCATTGAAAGTACATATGGGGAAATAATGGGTTTTTTAAACAAAGTATTCGCAAAGTTATTGAAACTTTTTATTTTTGTATGGAAAACTCTATCTCCAACATCGTTAAAAATTCATAACTTTTGAAATAAACTACTAAATTGTATCTGGTGATTTGCATTATCAAATATAATGTTATTTGTGCATTCTGGGCAAGTTTCATTGACCTGCATTAAGTTTTTATTACAGTTTACTTCACCAGCTACAGTATGATAATAAAAAATATTTGAAAATCTGTAGCATCTGTTAATCAATAATATGATGGTTTTCCCACTTGAAATTTATAAGAATAATGTTAGGGAACAGTTTCTGATAGTTTATAATTTGATTTCATCATTTTTTGAAAAAATAATTTTTTTGATCATCTCTCATAAAATTCAACATCATTTGTTAATTTTGGTATACTGTAGGATTAGCTGTAGATGTCCTGTAATAATTTTGTGATTTAACGATGATAAAAGAACAATAAGGGAACAAAAAAAATCCATATTGGAATTAATTACAGTTAAAAAACTCATTTTATTCTATGTTTGATATATTATTCAATTTTAGTTTTTTCGAGTGGATCACAAATTGAGATTTTTGATACTGGGTGAATGAAACTTGCCCAGAATGCACAAATAACATTATATTTGATAATGCAAATCACCAGATACAATTTAGTAGTTTATTTCAAAAGTTATGAATTTTTAACGATGTTGGAGATAGAGTTTTCCATACAAAAATAAAAAGTTTCAATAACTTTGCGAATACTTTGTTTAAAAAACCCATTATTTCCCCATATGTACTTTCAATGATGGAGAATCTGATAAACAAAGACTTTTTTTTATAAAAGCCCTAGTTTTTTTGTAATTATTTTAACAAGTAATTTTCCCATACAAAAAAAATTTCAAAATGAAATAAAAATTTTTTTAACAATTTTTTTTCTACAATAATTAATTTTCTAATAGATTTTAGCATGCTGAACACGATGCAAGCTTAAAATATACCATTTTGTGCAAGGTTATCGTTTTATTTAAGTGGTAAAATCGCATTTTACCACATCAAAAAATTACTGTAAAAACTTTACTAAAAATTACAAATTTGGGATCAATGTATTCCTCAGGTCTTCTTCTTTAATTTGTGACCAAAATATTACATTAAAGATTTAATTTATGTGTTTAATCTTTTTTTTTTACACACGCACCTTTTTTCTCTTTTTTTGACGCTTTTTTTGCAAAAGTGACCAAAGATAGAGACTGGCAAGCAACAATTTTTCCTTTCCTTTTTTTGTCATTTTTTTGGTTACAGTATGAAAAATTAAATTTTAATTTACAACCTAATAATCAGACCTACTAGATGTAATTTTTTACGCTGATTCCGAATATGCAACTTAAAAAAATTTTTTGCCTTGGACAAAGCGCCGAAAATGCCAAATTACTGTATCGTTTTAACTACAAAACACGGGTTCCTCGAGGTTCCACTCTAAATTTTATATAATTCGATAGAGAATTTAATTCTGATTCCCATAGTATTTTTTTTCAATGCCCCCCAAAGACCCCAAAAGTGGTATATCCAAAAAACCGACATTTTTCCATGTAAAATCACCTAAAAAAGGTGTTTTTGGCGACGCGTCCTTCAAAAGCATAAAGGAAACATATTTTTTTGTTGCAAAAAAAGGAAAGAAAAAGCGTCGTTTTTTCTACCAAAAAATTTGCTTTTTTAAATTTTCAGATGGCATTTTCGGCGCTTCAACTTAATTTTTTTAATTTTTTGTTTTTAAATTATTCTTATTCAGGCCCAAAAGTACTATAATCAAACAAAAAAATTTATTTTTTCGATAATTTATTTTTCACTTGCCAGTGTCTAACCAAAGAAAGGGAAAGCGTCGCACTGTGCATTTTTACGGAAAAATGTAACAAAAAAAAAGCCGAAACACAAATTGGGGGAATGTCGGGGGATTCCCCCAGGTAATCCCCGGGGATTCCCCGGGGAATCCCCCACTTTTTCCGATTCCCCGGGGAATTGACAACCCTACTCTCTGCCTTTATTTATGGCCAACCTGTTTTGCCAGCTTCTACTGAAAGAAACTTTTATCATGGAATTGCAATTTATTTTATATTTTTCTTTTAGTAAATTTTTATATACCGCAACATTTTACATTTTTAAGAAAACATGACTTTAAAATAATGACAATTTTTAAACATCCGGGAAACAATTTCATTTTTCTCTGAGCTTTTTGATTATTATTATTCGTGTGTCTTTCGTGCTTTTTATATAAATTTACTCTTGTTGTTGTAAAATTCTCCTTATCCTTTATTCACGGAAGTTCTTTTTGTAATCCATATTCGCGTGTTTTATTGATTTTCGGCCGATGATCACCGATTTGCCGAACTTTTATTAATTTATATTATTTTTCTTTCACATGATTGTTTAAACTTCTTTATTTTCAGTTGTTTATATATATAATTTTTTTTGGCAATTATATTAATGATTAAAATGTTTCAGAAAATTTGATGCATATTTTGCAAATTATCAATGATTACTGCTTTTGTGAAATTGTAAGTTTTTTGTTTTTTTAACTATTTCAATGACTTCTTTTTAGAATTTTACTGAAGCTGCTGATCAATTTTATGCAACTTTTAAAAAGATGAGAGCAATTGTTTGTTCAAGAAGAAATGATTTTCTTGATAAAATGTCATATGAGTAAGTTAATATATTTGTTTTTTGGTATCAGTGATAACTAGGGACTGTCGTCGAAAATAATTTTTCTAATTTTATTATAAATTTTGATCCAAATATTTACTTTTGCTTATTCTCTCTCTATAGAATGGCAAGCACAGAATTTTTTTGTATCCCTTATATGAAAAGTTATTGGCATCAGACGGCGACTACCCCACAACAACGCGTTTTACGGGGTTTTGCTTTTTTGTTAGAGAAAAATAGACAACTGAAAAATTGAGTGAGCAGCGTTTCGAATATTTTAAATTTAAAAAACGTTGACGATTTGTTCTTTTTGTTGTATATATCTTGTTTGAAGTTTTCGTCAACATCATTATCATAGATAACTCCGATAAAGTGGGAAAACAAATTTTTGTAAAAAATATTGTAGTTTTGTTGTAATTATTTAATTTTTTTTTACTCGAACAAACACATAAAAAACCTTTCATTAAAAGTTACAGATGCATTATCAATTTCTACAAGAATTAAATTTTCAATTATTGATTTTGGGATACTGTAGTTTGCTCTGTAAATATATTTGAGTATGTTTATTTAAAATGCTCTTATTAAGAAATACTTTTTTTTTTATCACAAACTTTTAAAACCAAAGATAAAAATAACATTTTGTTATTCAATATTGCTATTATTTAGTTTAATTATGAACATTTAAAGACATAATAAAAAAAGGAGTTAGATAAATGGCAATCAAAAAAGAAATAAAGATAAAATACAATTATTTTTTAATACAATTAAAAAAAGGTATTCATTTTTTGAACAAATCAAAAAAAAAACGGCGAAGAAAAAAACAAATGTGAAGGCTTGTCATTGCAAACTTTAATAATATTTATTTATTTTTATTGACAAAATTAGCAAATGAAAGCGAAAGAAAATGCTTATAAATAAAAAAATGATACGGTAAGCAAAAAGAAGTAAGAAAGAAAGAAAGAGATTTGTACCAAAAAAAATCAAGACAATAATAAAAATAATAAGGGATTTTAGATATGCGCATGATTAAACAAAAAAATAAGATATATAAAAAAAATAAGCAAAGAAGAAAAAACTAGAGCTTTTGAAGCAACAATAATATATTATTTTTCTATACAACTTCCTTTTTTTCAACATACTTGTCCCGCAAAAGCTGTTAATGAAGCTTGTTGGGATAACAATGAGGCAGCACTGAATGAAAGCCCCGGAGAAGTGGCTTCATTCCCGCTATCAGCATTGGAAGAAGTTGTTGAAAGTTGTTTATCACCATCCAAATTAGCCCCATGCATTTCATGCTTTCGAACATGCCGATCTAAATTTGTTTGTTGTCCAAAACATCGATCACATTGGGGACATTTAAATGGCTTTTCTTTATTATGAATATTTCGGACATGTCTTTGTAGATTTGAGGATATTGAAAAGCATCGATCACAATAATGACACTAAAATATAATAACAATTAAAATTAAAGCTCAAAATTAAATTAAATTTTTGGTATTATTCGATTTTTTTATGTACAGTAATCCATAACATATTTCTTTCGCTTTATCAATGTTACTATCACTTTTTTTCTCAACGCGAAAATGACCATTCAATCACGGATATCATAGATAGTAATAATTGTCAAACAATTTTTTAATTAATACTGTAGAATTTAAGTCATTTTTTTCTTTAAAAGCTACAGAAAATCTTATAAAAAATACAATAAATGGCTTCCTTTTAAGAAAAATATAAATCCCTCAAAAATTTTAAAAGTTAAAGTTTGTGATATTTTCAAAAATCTTTATATTCAATCTCATTAATATATTTTTCGACAAAAGAAAACGTCTCATCCTTGTTTAAAATTCTTTTTAAAAAATATGAAAAAAATGAAAGTATTTTTGTTAGAGCAAAAAAAATATTGAGGGAGAAAAAAAGGAAGAACAAAAGATGAGCGAAAAAATCTTTCGTTTTTTTTGTGAGCATTGTTGGCGATGTTGCTGTTGTTGAAGAAAATATATACTCAAATAATTAATTACTGTCTTTTTTTCTTTCTTTTTCTTTGCTTGCTTTTTTTTGAAAGAAAACTTCTTTCTTTTTTTGATGATGTAATCATAGTTTTTTTTGCCTCTTGCTATTTTTGAAAAAATAATAAGAAGAATGATGACAAAGCATTTTTTTGCGAAGAAGCAAAAGCAAAGTAGAAAACTAACCTTATATGGTTGTTCTCCAGTATGAGTGCGTAAATGACGTGTCAAATTTGCTGATCGTGGGAAAACTTTGTTACAGTATCGGCATGTATAACGTTCTTTCGATCCACGAGGTCCAGTAGGTATTAATGGAATTTTTGTTGCGGTTGAATTAGTTGTTGAATGACGATGATGATGATGATGAAGATGATGAATTCCAGTTGAAGGATTCATAGATGGAGGTTGAAAAGCTTGTAAAAGTCCCATATAATTATTTCCTCCCCCAGCTGCTGCAGAAGGATGTTGTTGATGGGTGGCAGCTGTTTGTCCAAAAGGGCCTCGTTGAAACATATTAAAGAATGCATTAGGAGTAAATGAATTTATCATTGTTGGAAGTTCGGAGGAGGAGCAATCTTTCGTGAAAAATGTTTGAGGACGTGGAGAAGATTGTTGGGAGGTTGAAGGTTCATCCTTGGCCGAAGAATCAAGAAGAAAAGATTTCTTTTCTTCATTATTATTTGAATGTAGAGATGAAGTACTTTGAATTACAGATGTCGACGAAGATGGAATATCATCATCCACACAAATCATTTCATCTGATTTTAAATCTGTCGTTAAATCTAAGGGTGATAAAATTTTCTTTGGTAAAGTTTCATTTGTTGCAATCGAAGAATTTGGGGAAGATGAATTTTTAAGATCAAGGGGACTTCGTTGTTCACTAAAAAAATACATGTTTTAAAATTATTAAATACTAAAAAAATACAGAAATGCGAAAAAATTAAATATTTTTTAGGGCGAAAATTACAGTATCCTTTTAAAAATAACTTACACAGATGCTGGTGAACTTTCAGTATCACTTCCGGCATTACAACTTGGTGGAGTAATTCCCATTTTCATCATTAATGCATCAGATAAATTTAAATATGGATGATTTTGAAAATGTGATGGAATGATTGTTGGTGGAAGGCCGCCGCCATGATGATGTGAAGGATGGTGTTGTTGTTGTTGATGATGAGCTGCCGCAGCTGCAGCAGCTTGCATTTGCATTATTGTCATAAATTGTGCCCATTGTTGGGTAAAATGAAATGGTGGTGGATGATGTCCAGGGCCATTTGAAAAAATTGATGAATTTTGATTTGGTGACGTTGTTGGAAGATTTGAAGAATTAAATGATTGCAAAAATGCTGCTGCAGCTGCAGGATTATTAAAATGTGGATGATTACCCGAAAGTTGTGAATGTGAGTGTTGTTGTTGTTGTTGTTGTTGTAGTTGTTGGGGAGTTGAAGCATTCAAGAGGGGAAATGGTTTAAACATTGTCGCCATATCGCATATACTTTTATGTTTAATAAAGCTTGATTGATTTGGTAAAGTTTGTGAACAATTTGGACATTGAAGATTATCCTATAATGAAGCATTACTGTATATTACAGTACATTTATAAAGCTCTTTTAAAGGATATATTATAGCAAGTGCTTTGAATAATATCCTTTTAATAATTTCCAAAACAAAACTTACAGTATGAGTTTTACGATGTCGGCACAAATTTGAAAATTGTGTGTAAGCTTTATTGCAAATATTACAACGAAATGGTTTTGTTGTACAATGAATATGTGAATGTTGCTTTAAACCACTGCAAAAAAAGAAGGATTATTACTGTAAAATTTCTTATAAATTTATAATTACAGTACCTTGCAGATGAAAAACTTTTTGGACAAAGACTACACTGATGAGGATATTGTTGTGCTCCACCAACCAAGGAGACACTTCCACGTTTATTTGTTGTTGTTAATAAATGATGATTATTATTTAATAATAAATGTTGAGTTAACAATAATTTATTTCTTTCAAAATTATTTAATGCTAAAGATCTTCTTTCTTCTTCCCCTCCTTCGTTGTCGTCGTCTTCCTCCTCTTCTTCTTCTTCCTCTTCGTCGTCTTCGTCGTCACCGTCGTCACTAATATTACCGTTTGAGTTGTTGCTGTTGTTGGTATTGGTGGTGTTTTTATTGATAGTGGCGTTGATGTTGGAAGTATTATTTGTTGCTGTATTATAATTTTGTGCTTGTGCAGCAGCAGCAGCAACAAATGCACTTATTGATGCAAATGCAGTATTAAGTTTAAGTTGTTGCTCTTCACTTAATAATGGCTCTTTTGATTCTTCTTCTTCTTCGTCGTCTTCGTGGTCTTTTCTTTTTGACGATGGTAATAATGTACTAAAAATAAATAAATAATTAATAGGTTTGTAAAAATGACTTTATTAAAGGTTAGCACGTTAAAAAAAGAAAGTTGTAAAATGGAATATCGTTTTTGGACAGAAAGAAACTTGAAATGAAAATTTAAAATAGGGAAGATTCAAAATAATTTTGTTACAGTATTCTTCAAATTTTAATTTTTTGAAACTTTGTGAATTTCCTCAGCAAGAATTGATAATTCACAAAGCAAATTTGCAATTTTTTTTGCCAAATCTGTTTTGAAACCCTTTAATACGCCGTCGCTACTTCCATCAACGATTACAGTATTTTTTTAGCAGCACCTAAACAATTGTTGGAAAGAAAAAAAAATAAAAGGACAACTAAACAATTTCGCAATTTTTTGTTACTCTTTGATTGAGTCATTTGAAGCATCTTTTTTTTCTTTTCCTTCTTCATTCTTTTTGTGTAGCTTCTTCTAAGACTGAAGCCAATCAAAAAAAAGGGGATAGAAAAAATGATAATCATCAAAAAAAAATTAAAGTCCATCTTTATTTATCTACCTTTTTTTCTTTTTTTGAAAAAGTTTTTATTACAGAAAGATAGATTTGAACGGAAATAAAAAAAAATGGAAGAAGATTGTGTTGGCATACAAATAAATGAATATTTTCACGCCTCATCACGCCTCACCATCACTTCCATCATCATTCTATTCTATCAAGAGAGGGTAAAAAGAAGAAGAAGGAAAAAAAGAGGTGGTGCTTAAATTCTTTATTTGTAACTTTTTTCCAAGGATTGCGCAGTATATTTATTTATTTTTTTCACTCAATTCTGTTGCATTTCTTTTCTTTTTTGGTAGTACATATTTTTTTTCAATTGTATGCAGATACTTTCCTTTTCTTTTCTCCCCTCTCTCAACACCCTCCCACTCACCCACCATCCTTTCCTCCCTCTCTTTCACCCTTTTCCATGTGTTCATCATCAATTGTAACCCCCCGTTGCCTTTTCATGAAAAAAATTGAAAACGGAAAAATTGCGGATACACGCAATTCAAATTTCAAAAACAACAATAATAATAATACATGGTAGTCGGAGTAGTAATAATAATGATGATGATGACCATTGCGTTATTACCCTAAGGGGATTTAAATAAAAGAGAAAGTGAAGTTTTTTTTTCTTTTTTCGGAGATGAGATTGAAGAGGATGGATAACGGAACATGAATCTCTTTCTCTCTCTTTTATTTTCACGCCGCTCTAAACAAAAGTAAAAGGCGATGAACGGCGGCGTTGAGTGAATTATGTAAAAAAAGAAAAGAAAGAGAGATTTGGTGAAAGTGATTTTTTATATGCGTGAGCATGTATGTTATTGCTTTCACTTTTCAAATATTTTTAATGATGGTGGTGGCGCAATATGGGTCAGTGGGCCGAAGTTGAAAAGAGAAAGAGGCAGGCGATAAACTGGCATCAGCAGCAAAAAAAACTTTACTCAAAGAGAGAATCTTCGCCAACAAAAAAAAAGTAATCGCAATAATTTTCACTTTTTTTTCGTCTTCAATTTTTAGCGGAGATTCCGCATTTCTTTTTTTTTGCATAAGCGTTAAATGAAAAGTGAAAACACATTCATTAATTGACTTCTGAAAAAAAGAAAATGAAAAAAAGTGTGAAGGAAAAAATTATGCAACAAAAAATATTACATTGTTGGGTTTCACATTATTTTTTTAGAAAGATAGAAGCTCCATAAAATCAACAACATACCTCAAAAAAAGTCCCCTCTTTTTTCTTGTTAAAGCTTTAATATTTGCCATTCCAAGAAAAAAAAGTGTTACGTAATTGTCATCGATGAAAAAGCAAAGGAAAAAGGAAGGGAAACATTGTACTCATTTTTTAACTCAAGCGAAAGAAGCTTCACAAAAAACTACAAAATTAAAAAGATGGGAAAGAGGATTTCTTAAAAGATCATCAGAAAGCTTTTTGCAAGCCTCAGAAAAATGGGAGGAAAGATTTTGGGAAAAAAGGGGGTATTTCAAATATGGTTGGTTAAAACTAAAAAATGTTTGAATTTTGGAAAGTGATTTTGGCCTGAATAAATTCAAGGACGAAAAAGGTCAATTATAACTTTAAGGTTTCATTTTAAGTGGATCCCCCCCCCCCCCCCCCCTTCTTGGAAAGGAGAAGTCATAGGGAGTGAAATGTGGTGGGTTCATAACTTCCAGGGATACTTGACAAAAAAAGAAGAAAATGTGAGATACGATGATTGGCAAATATTGAATGCCATGAAAAGAAGATACTTAAAGTTTTACAAAACCATCATCAATAGAATATGGTTTGGAATGAAAAAACTCCGAAACAAAATAAATAAAATGAAATAAAAATTGTAACTCAAAAAGCCAATGCAAAGATATTGGGATACTGTAATAATTAAAAACACTATTTGCTAAATAAATTTCTTCGTCTCCCAAAAAAAGGAATTTGAAAAAATTTAAAAAATTCCTTTAAAAATTTATATAATTAATTAAAAATAAAAAGTGAAATCTTGGAGCAAATCAAGTAAATAAAAAAATATATTAAAAATAAAGATGCGACTTTCCCTTTCATCCGGAAAAAAAGAAAGAAAAAAAATCAAAATGATTTGATACGGAAGAAAAAAAGTATGCGGGGAAAAAGAAAGACAGAGATTCAAATCTTCTTTTTTTTTTCTATCTTTAAAGTAAGCATGCAAAATGAGCAGAAGGAAGGAAGGCTAAAAACGAGCTTCAATTCATCTCTCTCTAATCAAGCAAGCCGCATCAAAGAAATCTGATTTAATAATGATGATATTTCGATGATAACAAATCACTCACTCTCACTTTTCTTAAAAATTTAAAAATTTTTTTTTAAATTTTCATTTATTTTTGGACCATTAAAATAGAGTAAAAAAGGGGGGCACCAGGAAAAAAGATGCATGAATTTTTATGCAAAAAAAATTAAAGGGAAAAAAGATTGCGCATGAAAAAAAAAGTGAAAGTGAAGTAACCCATGAAAAAAAAAGAAAGAAATGTCATAATCGATGTTTCTCTTTTTTTTCTCTTTTTTTATTTCCATATTTTTGGATCCGGAAAAATTCAGATGCATCAAAGTCCTTTTTTTTAAGCGGTTAAGAATGTAAAAATACATTTATTGCATAAAATTGAGGCTTTAAAATAAATATTTTACGGTATTTCTTTAAAAGCACACACATGATTATAGTTTTTAGCTTTTAGCTTTTACAGGGTTACGGTAGTCATATCATATATTTGATGTTCTAAGATTAATACAAAAAATATTTATATTTAATTTAAATCTAAAATAATTTTGATTTAAATTAAATTAATAAAAAATATTAAAATTTAAAATTTAACAGAACTTTGATCATCAATAATGCTCGAATGTTTTTTGATCTATTTTAATTATAGAAATACAATACAATAAAGTGTGATAAAAAACAGATTAAAAGTTAAATAAAAGTTCCTGATTTTATCAATGAAAGTACAAAGACAAGGATAAAAGATAAGGCATTAATTATCAATGTTTATGGAAATTATTAAAATTAAATTTATTTTTTTTTTGTATTTATTACAGTATCCCAAATATCTTTAAAATTTAATTTTTGTCAGAAAAAAAATATTTAAATTTAAATACTGTAAATTTTTAGAAAGTATTTTGCTAAAAAATAACACAGAATTTGCAAGAAAATAAAGTGCCGTCTTTAAGAAAAAATGTTAACAATGAATTATTTTTTGAAACAAAAATGGTTAAGCCATTGACCTCAAAGCTTCTTATTTCAACTATTGGCATCATACACGTATTAATGTAGGTAGGTAGGTAGGTAAGAATCAAAGTAAGATTAATTGATAAAAAATTTAATTTTTCTAAAACGACAAAAGACAAACGTTTGTCATTTTGTATCCATTTTATCAACGAAAAAAACTATTAATTTGACGTGATAATACTTTATTTAAAAAGTTATTTTTATATTTGAATCTTCGCCCTTTAATCATTTTTTAAGTACAAGGAAATCTTTCTTTTGTTTTAAAAAAAAGTAGATAAACTTTGGATTTTTTTTCCGAAATAAAAAAATTTGTATCTTTTTTCTTCGACATTAAAGACACAGAGGAAAGATAAAAGAGGATACAAAAGGCTTACCTTTCATCTCCTGATGCGGTTGATGCCATTGTTGTCGTCGTTGATGGCGGAATTGTTGATGACGAAGAAGGCTTTTCAAAATTGTAGTTACGTTTTTTACGAAATTGATTCAAAATTTTTTGTCTTTCTTCTTCATCCTCCTGCTTTCGCCTTTGATCTTCTTCATCCTCTTCAATTTTATTTCCTTCAAAAGATTTTGAAATTATCGTTGTAAGATTATGGTTATTATTATTTCTGCTTGAAATATTTTTTTGTATTAATGGAATTTCAAGCATTGTTTTGTTATCGTCGTTGTTGTTCTTTGATGAATGATGATCTTTTTGCCCTTCTTCTCCTCCTCCCTCTTCTTCTTCTTCTTCTTCGGCAATAATAATCCACTTATCACTTATTAAACGTTCGTTGGCCAAAATTTCACGTGAAGTTTGAATGTATGTCTGAAAAAAAAAGAACTTAAAAAATAGAAAATTAGTTTTTGGCACGGAAATATGTATTTCAAAAAAAAGTACAGCATTAATTTCTTCAACTACGGTAGTTCGTAAAAACTCATCACTTAAAAAAAATTTGAAAAGCAAAAAAGAAGAAGAGAAAAAACACGATATTTAAATAATTCTGAATCATTCTTTCAAAAAGCACACCATTATTTCGTAAAAAAAAGAAGCTTCACTTTGTTTTACAAAAAAAAACATGGAAGAAAAATTTGCAGTTTTCAAAATTTTTTCAACAAAAAAAAATAAATGATGCAAAGTCAGTCCAAAAAAAGTGAAATGGTTTTTCAAAAGGTGTTACAGAGCATCAAAATTACCCGTTTCTCATTTCATTTTTTCTTCTTTGGATTTATATATATTTTTACATGGATGAAAAAGAAATAATAATGATGATGAAAAAGGAGAAGAAGGAAGAAAGAAGCTTCAAGCGATTATTAGCTTGCTTCTGTGCTGACTGACTGACTGACTGCTTTTCATCATTATTCATTTTTTTCTATATTATTTTACATTTGTTTTTGATTTTTTTTTGTCCTAGCAACGACAAAAACGGAAGTGCAAAAGATAATTTTCATCCATCCATCTCTTCTTTCTTTTTTTTGGCGGATTTATGCCCTCCCAAAACACCTTTCTTTCTCTCTCTCTCTTTTTTTTATATTTATTTGTCCCAAGACAGAAAAAGAAGATGAAGATAAAATGAAGCAAGGAAGGATGATGATGGAAGAGGGAATGGAACAATCCATGGGTTTTTAAGTATTAATATATAAGTAAAGCTTTGTGTTTAAAGAAGGATCAGCAATGAGGTATTACATTTTTTTATATGTCTTGAGGGAATTAAAAAAAATTTTTGGGTGCTGTACAAAAAAAGATATTTATTTTTGATGCAATTTGAAAATTGAAAGTAACTATAATTTTGTGAAAATAAAATCTTTAATCCAACGAGTGTAACTGTCACGGGGGGGAAAATGAAGTCTTGCAACGAAGCACAAAAATGGTGATGAAATTTTATAACAATGTTTTACAAGTGTTGTAAAACTAAATTTCTTATAACGAAAACTAAATCTCTTACAACGAAAACAAAATTGCATAAATCTGTATTCCTACCCAATATATTTTAATTATTTTTAAGAGGCCTAAAACTTACTGTGGAATCAATTTTTCGAACAGTAATATTTATTTTGCTATTGCTGCTTCTGTTATCAGATTCTGGATTATTCGGTCGAATTAATGAAAGTAAAAGTAATGCATTTGAATCGTTTTTGCTATTTTCCTGAAAAAAATATAATTAATTAAATTTTAAAAAAAGTGTTTGTTTTTTTTTTCAATTATATCAAAAAAAACAATAACGACAAAATCACGGAGAGAAATAAAAGTAAGCAATCTTGATTCTCTTTTTTAAACAGGCATTTATTCTTTCTCATTCTCGAGGTAGAAAAGATCAAATGAAAAAAAAAGCGGCACATCTTTTTATATTTTGCCCCTATTTTCTTCTGTGCTTTTCTTCCTCTCTTTTTTCTTCTCTTTGTATTAAAAGGCCACACATAAACTTGAAGGAAGCAAAAAAAAACTAAGAAATACAAATGTATTCTGGAAAAAAAACAACAACATTTTAGAATAAAAAGGTCATATCAAAAATACAAAAAAAGAAGGCCTTCTTTTTTTTGATTTCAAAAAGAAGAACACCGACGATCGCTTTTTGTTTTTGTGATTGGCGCTTGATATAATAAATGACGCCAACGAAGAAAAAAAAATATAAAGAAGGAAGGAAGGAAGAAAGGCGAGAAAATAAAGAAGGAGAAAGAAGAAGCCTAATTTCAAAATGATGATACTGTTGCTAAGGAGAAGAGAGGAGGTTGTTCCGTGATGATGGCAATACTATCTTCTTTGTTGAAAAAAGAATTAATAAAGAAAAAAAGAAAAATAGGGGGTCATTAGAGAGAAGACAGAAATAAATATATCTATAAAGTTTTTTGAAGATGACAAGTAATGGTAGTAATAATAATAATAATAATAATATATGTATGTATTAAGAAAAGAGAGTACCACCAATTTAGCAAATATTCTTATAATTTTTTTACTGACAGAAACTATTGAAAAAGAAGAAGAAGCTCCACTTATTAATCATCAATTCTTCCTTCCAAATGCCAAATGCCAATAGAAGAAAAAAAGAAGAAAAAGGATGCCCAAAAAAAGGTGCTGATGCTGATGAAAAAGAAGATATTTTGATGCCCCAAAACTACTACCACCTGTGTTGCATGGTTTATATATATGTATATACGTTTTTCTTTCTTCTTTTTCATGTAAACTATTCTTCCTCATTCCTATTTTCTTTTCTTCTTCTTTTTTTTAGGCACGGAATAAAACTAAAATCTTTAAATAAAAGTAGCCTCTCCCATTTTTAGTTTTGCCTTTCAAAAAGAAAAGAAGCTTCGTGCCGTACTATGCAATTATCATTAGAACCTTCCCTCTCCTTTTTTTGGGGATGGCTATATAATATACTTTTTAATATTAGACATATATACATAACATTTTTTTTGGGGGGAAAGAAGATTGCGGTTTTTCACGGCAACCTCATAAATACTCCTTTTTTTTCATTTATTAGGAAATAGAGAAGTTTCCTTGAATTTTGTTAAACAAAAAAAATGGGGGGAATAACAAAGTGAATTAAAAAAAGATGCGAAAAAAAAAAGATTCTTTTACGCATTCTTCTTTTTTTTTTTGAAGCAAATCTCAATTTTTGAAAGTAAATTCAAAAAAAAATAATCAAAAATTATTACTCTTATTTTTGAAATCTCATCACGAAAATTAACGCATAAATGTTTTTTAATAAGTATATCATTAATAATTACCGTAATCTATATTCGAGAGACAAAAAAACGTAAGCAACAAAGAAAAAAAAATTTATAATGACAAAATCCTTTTACGACAAAAGAAAAAGATTGCGTTATCTGCCACAAAAAAAAAGTCTTTCTTTTTCCCCTATCTTTCTTTCTTACAGAATTTAAGGATAACCTTCCTTCAGAGACACTATAAAACGATTATAAAGATATTATTCGTCAAAAAAGATGAAGCAGAAAAGGGATCAAAAAAGTTTTTTTTTTCAAATTTATTAGTTTCCTTATCCCTCAAAAATATTACGAAAAAAGGTGAATACCGAAAATTTTTTTTGTATGAAACAAAATATTTAAAACGACACAGAAAAGATGGAATAATAAAAAGCAAATTATTTCATCAACAAAAATTAATTGGATTTCATAAATGTTGATAGTAATTAAAATATAATTAAAGTTTTTGAAAAGTCTTACTGTCATTTTAAATCTTACAACGAAAAACAAAAAAAAATTTTTATCACTGATCAGGGCTGTGTGATATTGATATTTTTATGGATAATACCGATATTGGATATTTTTTTAAAAATCAGTTAAATATTTGATATTCCATGTTGGATATCCTTTAAAAATTTGTTGAAATTTCGATTTTCAATACCGATATTTCAATATCGCACACATCCCTGTCCCTCATTAAAATCTTCTTCTTCATTTTGTACTTTTTTTAAAAAAAAAAGAGATTTTTTTCGATTTTAGTTAGTTCAAAGATAGTATACCGACGTATTTCAAGTACGGCATTAGCCGAACAAGTGTCAAAAAAGGTACTCCTCGAAAAAAGAAAAATGAAAAGCGTGCTGCGCAATCCTTCTTCTCCTTTAAAAATAAAAAGCAAGCAAATAAGTTGTTGCCTCGATTATACCATAGAAAATTGTGAGTGTTTGTATGTTTTATGCATTAAAAAAAAGGTTTTAATGCCGCTCAAAAAAAAGAAGGGGAAAAAATCAAAGTAAAAAAAAGAGAGAGAAAGCATTGGCATTAAAGTAATAATAACACTAATGAATGACGTGACAAGTTTGAGTTGAGTTGAGTTGATTTTGAATATATAAAAGAATGAATGAATGAAAGAATGAATGAAAGCAAAATCTTAAGTAGCAGAAGCAGCAACAAAAAAAAAAGATTGAAAAGAATATTGTTTTTTGTTTTGTTTTTGGAGTGTATCGTCGGAAGGCTTTTTAGAAGATTTGTGAAAAAAAAAATAAATAAAATCACTCAAAAAAAAAGAAAGTCAAAAAGTAGTTTCAATTTGGAAAGAAAATGACAGTAACCATATAAAGAAAAAGAACATAATTGTTAAAGTTTACTGATATTGATATTAGCCTTAAAGGGAACTAACGATTATTTAATTTTTGGGTCTCGCAGCGATTAATTACTTTATCCGACAAAACGTTTGAATATCATGGCTATCACGATCTTAATGGGTTAATGAGTTAGTAACCGTCCGCCTCTTTTAAACAACAATAACGATATTTTTATCAGTATAACTGATTTTGCAACTTTTCATAGAAATGATAAAATGTAAAAATTTTTTTGAAGTGCCACACAAAAAAGAGAAAACATAAACCATTTCTTACAGTGTCCTTCCTTTGTGCCAATATTCAAATAAATTCCCAATGTTTGCAAAAACTGCCGAATGGCAAAAGTAAAATTAAAAAATCACACAATTTTCTCATGACCCTACAGTATCTTTCCCGAAATTGTTTATTGCTTTTTTGAGATTACTGTATCATCCCATTTTTTGCTTTCTTTTTGTAACATTTGCGTCTCTTTTTTTTCTTTCGTGAAATGTTCCCTCAATAAAGGGGGAGGGGGGCCCTCATTTTCTCATCTTTTTACCTTTTTCCTGTTGCCAAAAAAAAAAGATGACAACCGGCTTTTCTTTTAAAAACTTGCATCCATTTTTCTTTTTTAAAGAAGCAATTTGCTTTGCTTTGCTTTTTTTTAAAGAAGAAGTTTCGTCTTCAAAAATAAATATAAAATGGAGGTAAAAATGTCGGACGATTTTCCGTCAATTGCGCTTCCCGAAATCTTCAGTCACAAATATTGGGAGAAAAAAAAAGAAGAAGAAGAAAATAGGGACAAAAGGCGAATTACCGGAAACGGCACAAGATGGGCCGTCGATTTTTGAATGAGAGAAAAATATGGAGTAAAAAAATAGAGGGGGGAAATAAAAGAAAAGGAGGAAGCAGCAGCAGCTTCAAAAGAATATGGACAACAACATTATTATTATTGTGAAGAATTCTTTGTAGCTTCGGGTTTAAAGAAGAGCCATCCATCTTTTTTAGAAGAAGAAGAAGCATACCTTGAAGAAAGAAAAGAAAGAAGACAAAGTCTTTAAATGAAGCCCAATAGAGCGAATTCAAATTTACAGGCAAATTTCGGCTTTTCTTTGAATTCTTCCTTCTTTCTTTCTTTCAACGAAAAGAAAAGACAAAATTCTCAGCGGGAGAAATCTACGACTGTGGCTTCTTCCTGAATTTATTCAAACCATGTGCTTTAACAAGGTACCATAAAAAAAAGAAGAAAGCATCATCTTTGAAGTTAAATGTGCTCCATTTTCCGGTTAAAATGATGATGATGATGATGCCCTCTCCTCTTTAAGGACTACTTTTATCCACCAAACAAAAAGCATCATTAAGTTTTTTTCTTCATTTTACAGCTTCCTTCCATCAACTATTATTGCTTGCTTACTTGCTTGATCTCAATTATCCCCTTCTTCCATCCATCCATCCATATTCTCTTTACTCTTTGCCCTGCCTAAATTTAATGCGCGAAACTGTAATAGACACTTCCCCTTTTTTTCAATCCACCTCATCTTACATAAGCTACTTTCTATCTCATATCCCATATTATTATTTCAAATAAGGAAGCAAATATGTATTTTTGGGAGAAAAAAATAAGAAGAAAATTGATGATTGACCTTTTTTTTGGTCATAGTTTTAAAAAAGTCAAAAAATGGGTGGTTCTAAAATAAAATTAATGCACCTGGAAAATAAAATAAAAGGAAAGCAGCTTCAAGGAAGAAGGAAAATGAATTAAGAATCGTTAATCTTGGGAGAATATTAGAAAAGAAAAAAGATTAAATGCTTCCAAAAAATGCCAATCAAAAAAAAGAACGGAAGGAAGATCCGATAATTGGCGTAACAAACATACACATTTTTTATGCAATCAAATTTTGATTTAAAGTATTAATAATAAAACAGCAAAATTAATTTATTTCTTTTTTCTGCTTTGTTTTTTTTTGTGATCGAAAAAAAAAGTTGTTAAAGACTGTTTTTAGAAGTAAGAATCATTTCTTCTTCTTCTTCTTCGCTTTGAAGTATTTTTTCCTTCTGATTCAATTTTAGCCGCTTTCTTTCCTCTGTTTATTATCAAAAGACACTTTCCCGCGCATACTCATTTTTTTTTGTTCCCTCTATTCTTGGGCATCTAAACAACAGAATACTTTTCTTTTTCCATGCGTCAATTGCTCACACGTCTTCCAATAACAACGATAAACTTTTTGAATTGTCATTTTTTGTTGTTGAATAAATCAAAAAAGTTGATGTCGTTTAACTCTCTGTTTCTTATTTATTATACTTTTTGAGTTCAAAAAAGTTAAAGATAGATGGATAGATAGATAGAAAGGGATGATGATGATGATGATATTTATTTATTCTTTATTATTTTTCATGAGTTTGTATTTCACCTTTATTTTATCGTTGTTGTTGAAAAGAAAAAAAGAAGAATAGAAAAAAAATAAAAGTTAAGTGTGAAAGCGATCCTCACTTAAGAGCCAATCGGAGTCAAGCAAGCATTTTAGAGAGAAAAAAAAGACAGAAAAAGTGTGTGGGGCGCAAAAGAATATAGAGGAAAAAAAGAGAAAGTAACTTTGAACAAACGATAAATATATATTTTTTTTTAAAAAAGAAGAAGAAGCACAAACACATGCAATATTGTGATGAAGAAGAAAAAAAGGAGTGCAAGCGTGTGTGTCTATGTGTTTGTATTAGATGTTGTCGTCTGCCTTTCTTCTTCTTTTTCTTCTTTTTTTAAAAATGAAATGAGCCAACCGGGTGACTGCATCTTCTTCTTTTTTATTTTCTATTTTTAAAAAGAAGAAAGAAATGAGATACTGTAGTTTTTATTTTAAATAAAAAGAAGGACGATCAATGATGAGGCTCATTATGATGATATTTATTTTTAAAGAGAAAAAAAAGCTTTAAAGTTTAGTTGCAACAACTATGATTCATAATTAGTATATTTTTTAAAATTTTTGGGAAGCTTTTGCGCTTTTTTTTTTGCTGAGAAACTTTTGACATTTAAAAATTTTATGGGAAATTATAGTTTTTTAAGGAAAGAATAAATGTATTCTAAAATCTATGAAATACAGTGTCCCCATTAATTAATTATATCATTTTTTCTGATAATGTGATGCTTAAAATTTTTCAATTTAGATAAATTCTTTTTTACCGAAAAATATTTTTAAAAGGAAATGGGAAACTTTTAAAACAATGCGAAAAAACTGTTTTTTGCTTTTAAAAAAATTTTTGTTGATTTTTGGGAGATCATGAATTTTACCTTGTTTTTTCCCTTTCCGGTTTCCTCTTACTTCTTTTTTTGCAACTTCCTTCTTTCCCCTAATTTCCTACCATAATAATAATAAGAAGGAAATGCAACATATGGCCACTTTAAACAAATGAAAAAGGTCGTAACCTCCTCTTCAACAATCCATTTCGCTCTCACTCTCGCTTCCCCCTCCGAAAAAAACACCATGACCGGATTTAAGCAGCATAGAAGGAAAAAATTATGTTTTTTTTCGCGCAGACATTCAACAATTGACTTTTCTTTCTTTATTTCTTTCTTTCAATTAATTGGGACTTCATGAAATTTTGATGACAGCATTTCGCAAATATGTTCCTTCAACAATTTGCAACAATATGATGATGAACAATGAATGAAACAAAAAAAAAGAAAGATTTAAAAAAAGAAAGTACACAAATCAAGAAGACAAGACATGATCGAGACAAGTATTTTTTGATCCTACATTTCTATGATATGTTTGTATTGTCTGGTTTCAGGATCTGCCTTTTTCTTCATCCGATTTTTTAAACTTCCAAAGTGTCAAATAAAATTTTAAAAAAATCCTCTATCATTTAATGAATTAATTAATTGCTATGAAAAAAGGATGCACTTTTGAATCTATGAAAATATCTCTCTCTCTCTTTCATTCTTTTACAAAGAAGAAGAAAGGATTACGGTAGGAATAAAAAAGAAGAGTACACACGCAATATATTATATTTGCGCACACACCTTTTTTTGTCCTATAAAAAATTTTTTGAGTCCCATAAAATTAACTAAACTAAATGGTTGCCAATGGCAATCATCAAAAATTAAGAAAAGAAAATATGATTAGCTTTGCAGCTTCTCTCTTAAAAATTGTAAAAAGAAGAAGAAGGAAGGTAGTGGCAGAAAAAAAGGGGGATAACTTTGTTTACGGTAAAGAAAAAAGAAAAGAAAGAAGGTAAAATGCTTTTTTGCTTGCTTGCTTCTTTTTTTTCTTGAAACAATATTGAATTTTTGCAACAAAAAAAAAGGAACCGCTTTATTTTTCTTCAAAAATATATATATATTTTATTTTGGGTGGTGTTTTGAAAAGGATGTTGTTAAGTGGTGTCCCTAAAAAATTGGAAGATAGAAGGGAAAGGTCAAGACGCCACCTGTTTCCGTAAAAAAAATATAATAAAGAAAGAAACATAATAATTTTTTGTTTGTTTTAATTTATAAAAACATGGAAATTAATGAGGTAAACGGAAAGCTTGAAAATAAGATCAGTCAGGTGTGTAACAAATAGTGATCGGATCCCGTCCCGTTTTCGGTAAAACCCGGGAAACGGGAATTCCCGTTTTTTGAAAATGGACACGGGACGGGAATTACGGGAATCCCGTGATTCCCGTCGGAAACTTGTAACATGTAATATCCAAAAATTTTAAGTAATTTTTGAGCAGAATCTGCAGATAATCTATTTTTTTTGTTTGTTTCCATATATTAAAGTATAATCAGAAGAAAAGCTTTCAGAATAATCAGAGCTTGAAGTTGTTAAGAAACAATATTTTGCAACTTAAGCTATATATGGCATTCCCGTTTTATGAAAATGACACGGGAACGGGAATACGGGATTCCCGTTTTTTAAAAATCGGCACGGGACGGGAAACACGGGAATCCCGTTCCCGTTCCCGCCGGGATTCCCGGCGGGAACGGGACGGGATCCGATCACCAGTAACAAACGAAAAAAGCTCGTTAAAAGATTTGGATCAAATAGGAGTCCCTGAAAACAATCTTCCAAAAACAATATGTTTTATAAAAACTTTTAATTACAAAAATGCCTTCAATTTTTGGAATCAAAATATTTTTAAATCAAAAATAAAATTCAAATTTCCCGGGAACTTCTCAGTTTTCGTGTCAAGAAATTAGAATATTATCAAACTTTTACCGAAATATTTCATCAACCTCCTGAACCTCCTCTCTCATCCCCTTTAAAGGTTGTCACATCTTTTATTCCTATTTTTGAACAATTTCATTTTCAGAAGAAAAAAAGATTTTCATTGTCAAAAAAGAAGAATAATGAAAAAAGAAAGAAGCGTTTACAAAATCTTTTTTTTTGTTGGTGCTACTCGAGAATTCATACACTCATCCGTTCTCTTTTTTTATATAAATATATATATATTTTTTGATATAGAAGCATCAGATATTCATAACAACAAGAAATAAATTCATCTTGTCTCTTTTTTTTCGGAGTATTTTTAGTGAAAGAAAAAAGCAGAGGATGAATAAAAAAAGAAAGGTGTAAAATAAATTCAAAAATTAATAAATAAATTTTATAGATAAATGATAAGCTTACTTTATTATCGATTAATCCAACAATTTGTCCTTCAAGTAATGCAATCTTTGTCCATAATGATGCCGTTGAAGAGCCATTCTCTGATCGAACTTCAACAGATCGAAGAAAATCTCCATCAATGCTCATTTTAATTCAGCCGAAAAGATGAGTTAAAGAAATTTAAAAAAAGAATCTTTGTTTGATGAATAAAGAGGATGAAGCTAAAAAATAAAATTAAAACGTAATCACCGGATCCTCAACTTCTTTTTTTTGCAAAACTTTGATTGACAGAATAAAAAACAAACACGAATGAATCTCTCTCTTCTTTTTTTACTTACTTTTTTTTCACGGATTTTACGTAAGTAAGAAAAACAATGGAGGAGATTTAATATATCCCTTTCAATGCTTACATATTTGATTAACTTGGAAAAAAAGGTCAAATGAAACAGTGGAAAAAAATTGTTTAAATGGGGTGGTGCCCGGGAGGGAGAGGGTTAGGAAACAAAGTTAACCCAAATGATAAATGGATAAAATATATAAAACTAAAATTAATAAATATTAATAATTAAGGATTTCAAAAACATCAAAAAATAAAATTCAACAACCATATATTTTTCATGAGATATAGCTAAAATTAGAAAGAAAGTCATCGGATAAAAATAAAAAAAACAGACTCTCTTTTCATGATCTCCCTGTCAAAAAAAAAGTACCAAAAAAATCAAGCTTCTTCCCTCCTTTCTTTTTTTTTGTTTTTCTTGGAGAAAAAAAAGGGAAATCTGAAGAAGAAGAAGAAGAAGGCTGTCAGAAAGTTTTTCTCTCTCTCTCTTCGAAGGGACGAGGAGAAGGAACACCGAAAAAAAAGACATCTCCAAGAAACAGAAGAATAACAAAAATAAAACATGATTTTTGTTGAAAGTATTTTTTTCTTTAAAGTTCATTTTTTGCGCAATAAAAGAGAAGTTAGTTAAAAAAAGAAGCGACTTTTTTTTATTGAAAAAAAAAGGTGTACGGTATCTATCGAAGAAGGAGAAAAAGAAGATGAAGAGAGGGGGGAGAAGAAGAAGGAGGAGGAAAAAGGATGAAATAAAAAAAGAAAAGAAAATATTTATATGCGACTCTTAACGCCAGAAAGGACAGGCATCGAATGAAGACAACAAAAACTGGAAAGTGAGAGCACCTTTTTTTCTCCTCTCCTCTCCTCTCTCTTTTTCTTTTTTTCTTTAACAGAAAAAAAGAAGCAGCAAAAAATATTCGCCGCTTCTCTCCTCCTCCATTTTCGTCTTCTTCTTCGTCGTC
The DNA here is from genome assembly GCA_964035985.1 of Panagrolaimus superbus. NCBI lineage: Eukaryota > Metazoa > Nematoda > Chromadorea > Rhabditida > Panagrolaimidae > Panagrolaimus > Panagrolaimus superbus. Next base: position 8,729,725 of record OZ038359.1, read on the forward strand.
GTCTTCTTCTTGAGCAGCATATTTATATTTTAGGTTTGAGCTCTTCTATTTTTTCTTCTGTGTTTTTGTTATAAAAAAAAAGGTTTTTCTTGTCTCCTTTTTTGAAGACTTCTCAAAGATGGAAGAAGGCAACAAAATGGAAAGGGTGGAGAGAATATACATATATATATGAATATGAATATATGTGGTGTAGAAGAAGTGGGTGAAGGAGACAAACTCTCTCTACCACTAAAATATTGAAAGGCAAAAAGCCAAAAGAAGCATGATGGAACTTTTTCCTTCTTCAATGATGATGATGATGATGATGGAGGGAATGAGGGGAGGGGAGAAAGAAAAAATATAAATTTGAGGACACACCTGAAAATAAAAGTTACAATTTTTTGATGACGACAAAAGATACCTAAAAATAAACCCTCAAAAATTGTTAAGTCAATCAATTAATAAAAAATATTTGTTTGTTTTTTTGAAAATCTCATTTATAAAATCTGACGCAGATTCTTAGCTCAGTGTTAAGAAATTCTTTGTGAATTTTAGGTATTGTAAAAAATGATGAATTTTGAGCTGATTAAATAAATTTATTTGATTATTTTGTTATTTATGATGGAATATGTTTTGATATTGTTTTTTTCAGCCATTGAAAATCTGGAAATATGATTATAATTTGGCGGACTTTAATTTTGAAATTTTTTAACAAAATTAAAAATTTGTCAAATCTTAAAGAAAATCTGATAGCATCGATAATAAGCTCAATACTTTTAGAATGATGAAAATGAAAATTTTGGGTATAAAAACAACTTTTCAAAATTATTTTTGGTTTAAAAGAAAAAAACACGAAATACGAATTGAATTTTTAAAATTTTAAATTAATTTTTTTCCGCCAAAAATTTATTACTACATTTTTCCTTTACAATATAATTAACACTTTTTTAACCATTTTAAATATTAATTTAAATTTTTAATTAAACTTAAAAATGTTTAATCTTAGTTTTATTTAAAAGCTAGATCAATAAAATTTGTATTTTTATTACCTCATTCGTTTATACCCCCTTGACAATACAATTAAGATTTATGAAAGCAAGCTCTTTTTCTAAATTTTTAAACAATAAATTTGTAAAATACAAAAATTTATTTCTGTTAAATTCCACGCAAAACTATTTTTTTTCATAAAATTCCAACTTCGTCAATGAATTTTACCATTTTAACAGACGCTTAAATAACTTTTTTGTCATCATCTTTGAAGCTTTTCATAAACTTTATTACCTTTTTTTTCTTGTTTGTGTGTTTTTAAAAAAAACTGCCTTCAATAATTACATTTTTCCCACACTTTTTTCTTTTATTTTTAAAATTTTCAGAAGTTCATCTGTTATCTTTATTTTATTTCAGAAATGACAGGGATAAAATACAAAAATTTAATTTTCAAAAATTAAAAAAATTGCCATCATTTTTTTCAATTTTCAGCCAAAGATTATTTTCAAAGTTTAAAAAAAACTACCGTAATTTATTTTTTGCTTCGAGAAGAAAAAAAGAGGAGGAAATAAAACATCTGTTTATTTTTCTTTCTTTGGGCTCAAAAAAATATTGTTTTGTATTTTTTCTGTTAAAAATTGTTTTTTTAGTGTTAAAAAAAGTGAAATATAAAAAAAAAGTCATTGTTAATGGAAGAAAAAAGTTTTTTGTGTCTCAAAAATACCAAAAACAGTTTTCTTTTTTCTTTGGCAAACAAAACAATACAGAAACGGGGGGAGAAAAAATGGGAGCACTTTGTTTCATCCATTTTTTTAAAAAAAGATTTTTTGAAGAATAAAAAAATGCGCGAGGATCCATTTTTAGGAAAAGAAAAAATAAAATAGAAAAGACCGGAAACAGTACACGATATCCTCCCTCCTCCCCCCTCCTCTCCTCTTCCATTCTTGTCTTCTTCTTCCTCTTCTTCTTCTTCTTCTTCTTCTTCTTTGATTTTGATTCAATAATACATTTTTGTAAATAAATAAATAAATAAATATAACTGTATTGAACTGAACTGAATTGAATTGACTATTTGACTGAAAAATGAATTGTTGTTGATGATGATGATGTTGATGAAAGTATAAAAGTGTCAATGAATTGCAGCAGCGAACTTTCTTTTCTTTTATTTTTGAATATAAAATAAATAATACTTAGTTTTTTGTTTAAAAAAAAGGTTAAGTGAAAGGAAACAAAGAAAAAGATGGAAAAAGCAACAATAAAAATGCATGGAATAAAACATAATAAAAAATTAAGTTATTTAAAATCAGTTTAAAAACATACAATTTAAATTTAATAGCATTAATGAGAGCCTCCAAAAATGTTGTTAATCATTTTTAAAAGCTGATTTAATTTTTTGGCATTTAGAGGGGATATCATTCAGTTTATAAATAATTTTATATATTTCGGATATTGTTCCGATAATTGATTTAAAGAATGTTTTAAAGCTTTTAAGCAAGCATAAAATTGTCTTTTTTTTATCACTTTTTATAGAATCTTTCAATTTATTAAGCTTTAAGATTCTCATCAAAACATTTCATTTTTCCATCATCAAAAAAAATAACAGAAGACTGTTGTCACTGTATTAATATTTATTCTTTTAGATTGTGTGTGTGTGTTTAAAAAAATAATGACATATATCAAGAAGGGAAAAGGCTGACCTTAAAAAAACAATAACTTTGTCTTTATTAATCTTTAAACAAAAGATTTTAAATGTCATTTTTTTGGACCTGCTACTTTTCACCTTTGTTTCCCCCCTTCGTTTTTTTGTTGTTGGTTTTCCCGATTTACAGGCAAGCGGGTAGGCAGATTGGTAGGTAGGCAGGCAGGTAGGTAGGTAGCAAACCAGTGTATTTATGCACGCGTGCGACCATGCTTCCCCGCATTTTATTTCATTTATCCGATATATATATATATCTACCATATCTTGACAGCCGTTCTCTTCTTCTTTTCATATATCGGCTTTTCAGCTTTATTTTGGCTTAATAATCATCAAATATTCTAAATCTCATTGTTTTGAAAGAAAATAAAGTTGTTGAATTTTTATTTCCAAAGTTTGATGCTTCTTTTTCTTTTCGGATGCTACTACCGCGGTAGCTACCGTACTCCTTCCTTTTTCTTCTTGAAACTTCAATTTTGTTTCTTTTTTTTTATTGAAAAAAATGTGTTAAAAAATTCAATGAAGCAAAAAAGAAAATGGGAAATCAAAAAAAAAGGAAAGATTCAATTTGTTATTATTTTTTGAATGTTTCCTTTTTTGTTGAAGAAAGAAAAAAGGAAAGATTGAAATGTAACCAGCTTTTTTGTGAAACGGGGGTGCTTGTTTTTATGAGAGTCAAAAATGTGTATGTATTTTATTTTTAAGTCATTCAAGCTTATATCCTTCCTTTCTTCATCTCTTTTTATTTTATTTTTTTTGTACAGGTGCATTTTCTATCTATCTATCTTTGTTGTATTACAACCAGCATCCAACTTACATATAAACAACCAACGGCTGCTTCTCTTAAAATTCTCGATGGCACTTTTAATGCCTTTCTTTAAGGGTCTTTTGCCATTCCCAATTTTTTTTTCATTTAAAAAGAAAAATGGAAGGCAAATATAATTTTTACCGCTTCAATTTTTTATGACTTTTTTTTTACCGCAATGAAAAACCAAAGTCTATTAAAAATCTTAAATGAGGATTTACAATGAGATTAGAATAATAATAATAATAATATTTTTTTTCAAAAATTGCTAAAGTTGATGTCTTTAATTTAAATAAAAAAGGGTATCAAAAAAAGTTAAAATATTAATATTTTTTGAGGTGAAACAACTTTAAAAAAGGTTCTGCAAAAAACTTTTGAAAAACAAAACACACAAATAAATTGGTCGAAAAAAAAGAAGATCATTTTGTCACATTTTTATTTTTTGAATGATAATCAACACCTTTCTTTGTTCCTGTCTTTTGTTTTTAATAAAAAAAAGGCTTTTAAAGTCTTTCTTTTATGAAAAAAAAAATAGACTGTTTCGGAGAAGAAAAAAAAAGATGTGTGATGCTTACTTTCAAAACGCTTAAAAGTTTAAAATGTTTTCCTTATTTATTTTGGAAAATATCTTTAAAAGTTTTTCCGGATTTTTACTACTTTTTTTGGGATACTGTAGTTTTATACAATTTCTTATGTTTAAAACATTAAACATTTTTTTTATGTCGCCAAAATTGTTCAATGACTGAAAAATATTTAATCATATGATTGATTAAATTTTGAGTGATGATATAAATCATTACTCAAAGCAGCAGCAGCAGCAAATGATAGATTTTGTGCCAAACAGCTGATAGAAAAATGAAAAGAAAAAAGAAACCGTGCAAAAATTTTGGTAAACAATTTTTTTTCTTCGTCTTTAAAAGTGCATGTTTTAAACAAAAAAAAAAGTGAAACATCTTTGATTTGTTTGAGTTTATTTTACTTTTTCATTGAAATCAGCTGTAATTTTGCTGCTGCTCGAAAAAAATGAACAAATATAATCGAAATGAAAAATTGTAAAACGGTCAAATATTTTTCAGAAAATAAATATTTTTTGCACAAATTTTTATCATTCATTTTTTTGTCTTTTGAAACAACTATAATTTTTTTTGCTAAAACCGGAAGAATCATTAGCAGTGACACGATGACGATGATGATGATGACGGACATTTGATCGACTGAACTTTTCGTACAACACATTGCTCGGCCATTTTAACAATTAAAAATGCAAACAATCAAAAAACATTTTATATTAATTAATTAATTAAATGTAGACACAGCTGACTAAAATAAACATGTTTTGTGTCCATTTTTTGTTTTTAAAAAAAAATACGGTAGTTACAGTAGCCACAATAAAAAAAATGTTTAATAAATACTATCTCCTTTTTTCAAAAAACCGATTTACTCAATTTCAATTTTTCAATATTGTCTAATATATTATTTTTAAAAACAGATAATAAAAAAAAAAAAAATCTATGAGATTGCGTGACTTTGGATATTTTTGTTTCTTTCCTTTTTAATATACCCAAAAAATGCCCTTCTTTTTTTTAGTCTTCGACAAATCGTAAAAAAATCTTCCAATATTATTTTTTTGCTTCTCAATAATTCCGGAAATGAATAAATAAAAATAGCACCTTTCACCGAAAATCTGTGTTACATATTTTTTTGTTATATTACGATAAAGCTTTTTAAAATATTAAGAAGACGAAAATGGGAAGGAAGAGAAAAATAAATAACAATCAAAACAACTGATGCGCAATCGTCCGTTACAAAATATAAAAAAGTCTTTGAAAAATATATATATATATGTTTTAAGAAGATTGTTACATTTTATTTAATCTTTTATAAAATTCTTCTTTTAAAGGGAATCAAAAGATTTTTATTGTAAGAGTGATTGATTTCATCATTGTTGCATCGAAATTTTGGCGCCCAAGTTTTTATCAAAAAATAGCAGCGAAAAAAAGAAATTTTAAAGCAACTAAAAAAACTTTATTTTTTTCTGTACAGTGTCTGAAAATAATATTAAAAAAAATGTATATATTGAATCAGACATTTCTGTGCTTCTTTTGATAAAATTGTTGTTGATTAAAAAATATTCAAATATTTATTATAAAAATACAATAACATCAAAGATGCTTTTTCCGACACACTTCTGATTCAAAGCAAGAAAAAAAAGATGAATTTTTTAATGCAACATTTTCGCGCAAAAAAAAGAAAGAATAAAAAACAACTTCAAAGAATTGCCATTAACAAAAAGAGAGAGCAAAAATGAAGTTAAATGTCACCAAAATAAAAGAAACTAGTATGACTACTCTCTCTTTTTTGCCCCTTTAATTGGAAAAGGTTTGTTTTGTAAAAAAGAAAAGAATGAAAAATAATTTGACTTTTTTAACTTAACAACATTGTGGGAAAATATTTTTTTGTATTATTCAATCAGTCATCATCGATGGAAAGAAAAAAAGGGGGAAATAACTTCAATTTTCAAAAAACATTTTTATGCTGCTTTTTACAGTAACCTCGTAAACAAAATTTTTTAGAAGAAAATATTAAACACAATTACCGTAAATTTCCCACAAAATACTGTAAAAATTGGCATCGAACTTTTGTACTACCGTATTTTTTGTAATAATTCCCGGAAAAAAAATGAATATCAACTTTTAAGAACAATAATTTATTTCTGAACAAACAATATCTTCATGAATTTTTTCAATTATTGAATTATACAATGCTTTTGTATGATTATTATATAAATCATAGCAGACTCCCCAATATGGCACTTTATTTTCTTCCATTTCATAACATTCACCAAGAAAAAATTTTTCAAATGTTTGCGGGGTTGCCAAAAATCTTCTTGGAATATTTAATTTTGCATCACCATATATTTGCTTACATTGTAAGCAAGGATTGTCTTTAAAATGTATCTAAAAAATAATATTTAATAACAAATATAACTAAAAGAATACGGTAGTGGTAAAATTAATATCCAATTTTCCCGTAATCGAAAAATTAGATTTTAATTTTTAAATTTAACTAAATTTGATATTATTGATAGCTTTAGAATGCTATTATTAAAACTAATATTTTTAAAAATATATAAATAATCTTCAATTTTTAAGATTAAAAAATTAAATTTCGAAAAACATTTGCTTTTATTACGGTAATTCTCTCCTAAAAATAAAAACTTACAATTTTTGCAGCACAAAAAACCCCCAAAAATAAAATGATTAAAATTTGAAAAAGAAAAGGAGAATATTTCGTTGACATAATTTTAGTTTCAAGTTTTTAAAATTAACTTTGGCAAAAAAAAATTGTTCATCAAAAATATTTTCGAAGCGGGGGGGGAGTTTATATATATTTTGTTATCAGTGTCGGCGCTTTTCCCCCCGAAAATATGCGTAAAATTTCTATCTATATAAATTTTAGGGGTGGTTCTTCTTCTTCTTTCATCGTTGCACAGAGAAACAAAAAAAAGTTTTCTAAAATAGAGGGGAAAGAAAAGTTAGTGAGAGAAAAGTGAAAAAAGAGAGAGACTTAAAAATTTAATGATAAAAAGTAATCTGTCAACTGTAGCAGCTAGAAAAAAAAGACTTTGTAGGAAGTGATGATATATCTATATAAAATTGAAAAAACAGTAGTAATTTGGGCTGTAGGGCAGCAATAATTAAGGGCAATGAAATTTCATTAATAACAAAAAATGTAAAAACGAATCATTTTGCTTTTTTAAAATAATGAATGGCAAACAAAAGATATATAATCGAATTAAAAGTTAAAAGTTTGAAGAGTAATTCATCGTGAAATGTATAAGAATTAATTTGTTTTGATGTATCTTCATGATGCCATTTCGTTGAAAAAAGTTTAAACAAAAAATGATGCTACAGTATGCCAAAAGTAGAAAATTCTGATCTGACTTTAAAACTTTTAAAGAGGTCAAACATAATATCATCGGAGGAAAAAAGAAAAATATATTAAATCATTTAATTTATTGGATAAAATAATATTTATTATCACAAAGGTCCAAAATATATTGATCTGCAATATCATTTTGTAGCCTACAAATTTGCCATTTTTTGTTTGCCCATTTTTGTTAATGTCAACAACCGTTTTTTTCTCCCTAAAAAAGCCAATTTACAGTAAAAAAATGAGATCACTGTAAACTTTTTTTATATCTTTTTTTATGGAACTTCCGTTAAAAATGAATAATAGCCTAAAAAGAGCAGCAACCAATATTTTTGTGTCTGATAAATAAATATGTATGTGTCAATCATGACTATTTTCATTGTCTTATTTTTTCATCAATATTTTTAGCTAAATTTCATCATATCGGGAAACAAGAAAAGAAGAGGGGAAAAAAATGATGACCACACCTTTAAACCTTTGCTAATTTTACAAAACATCAAAAATAAATACTTATACACAGACAAATAAAATAATAATGGTGCCATTTTAATTCCTTTTTTGCTTTCTTTTTTTAGCTATCACAAAAAAAAAGTTAATCATTTTTTAATTCTTAAGCATTTGTGACATTCAAAACAAAGACCACCGCCATTTTTTTTTACATTTTTTCAAGGTTAAACAATTTTATCACAAAAAAGCACACATTTAAAACGGGGGAAAATAAATTTGACAGTAAACAACTTTCGTCCAAAAAAACGCCTTTGTTTTGATTCTTTTAAAAAAAGTAATACGTATTACTGATAAAAAAAAGTGTATTAGAATTAAAATTGTTCTATAAAAAAATCAAAAATTTTAAAGCAAATATTAATGCTCCTTCTTTTTTTTTGATACAGAAGCAGCCATAGTAAGAAAATGACAACACAAAACACACGCAAAAATGCAAGTTTAACTCTTTTTTTTCTGAGAAAAACATTTGAGAGAGAGAAAGAGAGAGATAAGAGAAGACCAAAAACACGGAACTTCATTTATAACAATTTATGATATTTTTAAAACAAAAAAAAAGTCACGAGAATAATAAATTATAGTGACCAGACAACAGTCAAAGTTGTGTGAAACAATTTTATTGTTTATCAATCACTATCACAAACATTGTCACGTCACGCTCATACACTCGTACATAAATGACGTCGTCAAACATGTCTTCTGTCAAAAAGAAAAGATTACAGATGTGCAATTAACTAATTATGCATACTTTTGTAAAAAAAACCATCATCCATTAAAACTACGAAATTGGCTAAAATCAAATTAAATTTATAGATTTCTGCAAATTTTAGAATTTAAGAAAAGCATCTCCGAAAATAAAATAAAATTTTTTCAAATCTGATACAATTCTTTATTCATAAAAGCTGATATAAATACAATCACTTAAAAGTACAAAAAAATATTTCCGTCAAAAAAGAAGTGCAAAATCAGCAGGAACAAAAGCCGGATCAAACAACAATGTCGTAAACAACAAATTTATACAATGTCTCCATCATCAATTTAACAATCCGGAAAAAATAGCGGTGGCAAATCAAAGAATGAAATGAATACAATGGAACCTAGTTTTTTTATAGATAAAAGTTTTATCATAAAATTTTAAAAAAATGATAAAATATTTTTCAAAAAAACACCTTTAATTCAAGCAAACAATTAATACAACAAAAAAAACACTAATTGCCGTCGCCAAAAAAAATTACAAAAATATTTAACATTAATTTTTTGTTTGGATTTATTTACAATTGCAATTGTAGCATTTTAAAATCCAAAATTATGGAAACTTTAAAATGAATTTTTCCAATATTTAAATATTTGAACAAGAAATTCTTGTAGCTGAAAAAACACTAATAAAAAAATTGATACAAATGTTCTCCTGTTTGAATGAAAAAGAATAAATGCTGTTTTATCAATTTTCTTCTTTGTGGAAAAACAATTTAAAAAAACGAAAAATGGTGATGCCGTTGATAGAAGAAATATTTTAAAATTATAAAGTATTAAAACAAATAACGAGAAAGCCATGTAAAAGTTACAGTATGATTCGTGGTTGCATTAATCAAAAAAACAAAGATTTTTATTTTTTAAATTTTAAAAAAATTTTAGAATTACATCAATATTGCAAAAGTGATAAAAGTACGTTTTAATTAAGCATTTTAGCAAGCTGTTGTTTGAGACGTTGTAGCTCGGATTTTTCTTCTCGAAGTATATTATTTGCCACTTGTTCTTGCCTTAGACTTTCTTTCAGTGTACGAATTTCATCTCGAGCACCCACCAATTCATTTTTTAATTCCATATTTTCTTGCTGCTTTTCTAATGCAGCTTTTGTCGCTCTAAAAAATGAATAAAATGTATAGAAGGTTACTGCAGAATTGCCAAAAAAACATACTGATCAAAATTATTACGCATTTCATTAAACTTTTCTCTCAATGCAATATGTACTTCTCTTTCTTTATCATTTTCAGCCATCAATAAAATCCTTTCTCTTTGTAAACCATCAATCCTAAAAAAGATATTATACTATTAAAATTCACTTCAAAATCAAAAAAAAACTTACGCAGCTTTTGAAGAATCTAATAAAGCTTTCATATTATCTTGATTAATTCTTAGTTTTGCCAACTCTTGCGCCAACATTTCTTTTTCTGATTGTAGAGCAAGCTTTTCAGTTTCTGCTTCATCCATCTTTTTTTCCATATCAGCAATGATTCCTCGAAACGCCCCGGTTTCTGCTGGATCCCCATTTCTCTGTGATCGAGTTTTTGCATTTAATTTTCGTAATTCAGTTATTTCTCTTTCCAAATACGACTCTCTTTCTTCTAACATTCCAATCTTACTTTCAAATACCTGCACCAATTGCGAAAATCTTACATCACGAATCTACAAAAAGCTGTCATTATAGTATCCTTCCAAAAATAAATTCCTACATCCATATTGCTTTTCATTCTAGTTAGCAATTCATCAAGATCTTTTTGGCTATTCCCTGGTGAACCATTTGATAATAATAAGACATTATCTTTAAAAAATTCTGCGGATGTATCCATTGAAACAGATTTTCGTTTATTTGTACCATTTTCAGTAGGGCTTTTTCGATCTTTTAATATCTTTGATTTTCCACAACTTGCAATTAAATCACTTAGCCTAAAAAATTACCGATAAAAAAAAAATTCAATAAAAATTGTGCAAAATTAAGATTTAAAATACTCACAGTTTAATACGGTAATCTTGGACTTGTGTGCAGTGAGTAAAAAGTGTCAACGCATCAAGAACCGTTGACCCATTTCCATATGAGATTGAATAAGCAAGGAATGGAATTAATCGTTCATCTTTCAATGATCTCCAATACAATTCTTTATGAGCTTTGTTATAATCTTTTAAGGATGCAAGAAGTTTTAGAAGTTCTAATGGAATTGTTACACCATATGTGCTGGAATATGAATAATGGGTTTAGTGAAAATTTATTAATTAAAAGTTAAAATAATAATACTTACGACCATTCTGGAAGATCGGTTTGTGAACGTTGAGCTGGCGGTTTGCTTAAAAACAAAGAAACAGGATTTGATATTAGCTGTGATTCATTAACATGAGCACAAAGTTGTGCCGTTACAGCTTCAAGCAATTCTTTTCTTGCTTCTTCATCACCCGATATTGCTGAAAGGTCAAAAATTTAAAAAAAAGAATTAATCCTCATTTAATTAATACCATCAGCTAATCGTAAACCACATGTTATCCTTCGACATTGATATGATACAATTTCAGATTTTGTTTCAATTGTTGTTTTAACATTTGTTCGAATTAAATCCACCAAAGATTCCAAAGGTACAAAATGTTGAATTGGTTGATTTGAATCAACGGCTTCCTAAAATACAGTATATTCAATTAAACTACCGTAATCGAAATACAAACCTTTAAAACATAAGTTAAAAGTTCACAAGCTAAAATTGGCGCTTCTGGATCAATTGCATCATCGAAAGACCAAGAAGCTGTACGAAGCATTCCCAATATCGGAGTTGTGAGTCGAGTTTCAATAGGCTGCGTTGAAAGAATTGCATTACAAACATGAGATCGAAGTTGATGAAGTTGACATATTGCAATAAAAAATTCATATATTTTAATACATTCTTCTGTTCGGGCATCTATTGTCACTAAATGACAAGCCAAATCACGAACACATTGTGAAAAAAAGGAATAAGATGTGAGATCTTTTGCAGTATTTGCGAGGGAAGGACCTAATGATGTCTAAAATATATATAGACTGTATAAAATAAGCATAATATAAAAAAGACTTACACTTGATGAATCGGATATTATTAATCTTCGACAAAGATCAACAGCAACATGTCTTGTCATAATATTTTCTCGACTTTTCATAATATTAAAAATGCATAAAAATGTTTCTGATAAATGTGGCGGCGAAAAAACTACATCACGAGTTTGTTCATGCAGATATCCAACCATCGTCAATGAACAAATAACAACTGTTCTTGAAGAATTTTGAAGGAATTCTACCAATTTTTTACACAAAATTTTATGAACTTTTGAATCTTTCATTATTTTTGAACAAACAGCTTTTGATCGACAAACTAAATTGCATAGAATTGCAACACAATATGGAAGTAATTCTTGATCAGTCGTTCTCGTAACTTCATTTAATAAAAAGTGTAATAAATCGGTTGTCCAATCAGCAAGAACCAAAGACTTTTCATATGTTAAAACTTGCAGCAATCGAAGATTATCAATAAGATTTTGTGGACCAAGATGCTCTTGTAAAGCAATCCTTAAATTTTGATATACAATGCCGGCAATTTGTAATTCTCCAGAAAGATATCGGCGAATTTTAACATTATATTGACCTAAAAATATAGAAATTAATTTTTAAATATCTTAATCATAACCTACTTATATTGTAAAGATACAGTAGCAGCTTTGATCGAATTGCTGCAGGGGTTGAAGAAGCAGATAAAAGTTCATAAGTTTGAAACAAAAGTTGTTCAACATGGGATACATGAGGTTTTAGACGCCCTGAATTATCTATTAAAGCTGATTCACGAACAAGAATCTATAATTTTGTACGGTAACAACTAAATTTCTAAAAATGATAAAGTTAAAAACTTACAGTAAGTTGATCCTCCAAAGCTAAACCTAATTTACTATTTGAAGGATTTGTACAGTAATTTAGAATTGCAGAATTTACATTTTGAATTAAAGAATCAATATCACTCATTTTTATACATCAAAAAAAGAAAGGCAAAATTCCTGAAAATCTTCAACTACATTTTTTACAATACAAAAATAAATAAAAAGCAAACAAAGAAAAATAATATAAAAACACGAAAGAAAAAAATGGGAGAAAAAACACATTTCTTTCTTTTTTTTGAATTTTTTGAATTGAAAAAATAAAGACCGGAGTGACCAATAACAAAAAAAACTTTGAAAAAGAAACGAACCAAAAAGAATAGTCAGAAAAAAAAGAAGAATCAAAGCAAAAAAATGGGAAAAGAATTGAAGCGAATCAAAAATATATAAGTGACCAATCTGTTGTTGGGTTAATTTTATGTGTTATACAAATTTAAATATAAATTTTTGATACAGATGAAACAAAACAACATAAAAAAATCTTGAGAAAAATGCAAATTTTAAATGATGAAGCAAAAAAAAAATTAGAGAGCTTTTGTAAATAAATATCGGTTACTTTCTTCAAAAGATCTCAAATGCTAGCTAGCTTCTTGGCTGGTACTGCTGCCGTAAACTAAACGTTAGTGTTACTAACGAAAATAACAAACGAGGTCAACAACTATAACGGTTTATTTTTCCAAATGTTGTCTCTCACTTTTGTATGTACTTTGTCGAATAGCAAAAATTTTGTTTGCTAAAGAATGAAAGGAAAGGGATGAAGGAACAAAAAAAAAGAGGGATAACGAATATACAAAAATGAAACACAGTTTAATTTTACATGAAAAAATCTAAATATGAAGCAAAAGTTGTGTTTTTTAATTAAAGACTTGTTCGTACTCATCAATATGTACGAACAAGTCTTTAATTTGACGCCTAATATGTTGGTGTTTATGTCATTGAAAGACTTCCTCATCTTAATTCCAAGTATGTTTTTTTTCTGTTTTCTATTTTTTAATTTTTTTTCCTTTTTGTAGATTTACCATCATCTTTCATGCGAATTACACAAATATTGCAGCTTATGCTGATCGTTTGATGTCTATAATCTTGCAATTCAACATTATAACCTAATCAAAGCTGGAATTAGGCGCTTCCGCACCAGCTTGTAAATATTAATCATTCCTTTTTTCTGTATTTTTTTAGCATTGTAACATTTCGTATTTATCTTTAGATATCTTTAGAATATCTTAAAATAAAAAACAATATTTCAAAAAAAATTGTAAAGGAGGAAATGTGGCAAACATAAAATAAAAGAAACATAAAAAAATAAAAGAGATTTGAATCAGTGTTTTCCCGATTCCTCTTTTTTCCGATTCCTTATAAAGGAATCGATTCTGGAATCGGAATTGGGAAAACACTGATTTGAATAATGTTTAGAGAAAAACATAAATAAAAAAAAGATGAGCGAAAAACAGAAATCATCAATTTTAATAAAAAGGAAAATCTTTGGTTGACAGTTGAATTAAAATAAAAGGCATTGTTGAAAAACATTCATTTTCAATCGAGGGGGGGATCTTCTTCGTTTTTCCCGCTTAAAGCAAACACGTCAAAAACAATATTTCTTTGACCAAGCACACTTGCGCACTATCTTCGTATGAAAAAAAAAGAAAATAAAAGAGGGAGGGATAGTGCAACAACACCCATCTAAATCAATAGAGAGAAAAAAAGAAATTAGCTTTTGATCAACTCAAACATAATAAATTGAAAAAAAAAAGTTGATAAAAAAAAGAGATACAAAATTTAAGGAAGAGATACTACTGTATGTAAGCATTGGCACTTTAAGCCATCATCAGCTTTTTAAAAAGCTTTTTCCAGCCAACGATAAAGAAAAAAGAGTCAGTCATTTATTTGGTTGGTTGGTTCGGTTCGGTTCGGTTCTCCTCTCTTGGTTCTCCCGCCAGCATAGAAAAGCAGCCGATGATTTGATTTCATTCCAAAAAATTCTTGAAACGAAACCCTTCATTTTTGCTCGTCGACAAAGAAAAAATAAAGCAACCGCGCATTTTAAAATTTTTTGATGCAATAAAATTACTTAAAAACCAACGACTTCTGTTTTCAACAACAATTACTGTTTAAAAATAACAATTACTTTATATATATACTTTATTTGTATTAAATAACGAATGTTTCGAAGTGACTCTCCAGATTACGATGAGCTTAAAATTAAATATGAAGTTTTACGAGCTGAATTATTTGCAGAAAAAGCTGAACAGAAGAAGGTTTGTTTATTTTATTTTTTTCAGCAAGAAAAATAATTTACATATTTTCAGGGGCATATAACGGGTCTATCGGGAGTATTAAAATCATTAAAAGAACCACCACAAGAAACATCAAGGCAAAGAATAGTCCTTGATGCAAGCGGTGGAATACTGGAAAATAAATCAACTTCATCACATCAAAATGGAATAAAGAAAAATCGTTTTGCTTCATTAGCCCCGCCATTAGCTCATGGTCCAATTACTTTAATACCTCAAAATGGAATGAATGCATTAGCTGGAGCTGTGGCTCGCCCGAAACATCCTGCTGAAATACGTCGATTGGTTCGTCAAAAAATGACTCGATGTAAAAGATGTAAAAATAGATTTGTTGAAAAGCATCTTTATGAAAGACATCTTCGCGATAAACATCCGTTAGATTATATTGGTTATTTAATTCAACAAGAAGAAGAAATGCAACTTATGAGAGCGGAAGAAATTGAAGCAAATCGTGTGGAAGAAATAACAAGCGGGGGATTTATTCCTCCTCAAAAAGAAATGGAATCACAAAATTATAATATTGATCCAAGCGGGTAAAAATTCCATGAAGCTTACTTTTTATCGTTTACCGTAATGTTTTAGAATTCCGTTACCCGGTGAGCTTACAAATGGTAGTGTACCTCGTTTTGATAAATATGGCGTACTACATCATCCTAAAAGAGTTTACAAAAAGAAAGTATCACCTCAGTGTCCATTTTGTGATAAGCGTTATCGAAATGAACATTCTTTGAAGAAACATATTGAAAAGAAGCATGAAGACTCCGTTGAATTTGCACAATGTTTAACTTGTTTCAAATGTGTGCCATCAAAAGAAAGTTTGCCGAATCATCTTTGTGATATGGTACTTATTTAATCGTTTACTTTGAACATTTAAGGTAGCTCATTTTAGACTTATATGTGTTTTGAATGTACTCCAATAAGAAATTTATCAAATGAAACAAGACTATACAATCATCGAGCGAAGTTTCATAGAGGCTATAATTCTGGCTTTAAATGTCATGTATGTAACCAAAAGTTTTTGACCCCAAGAAAGCTAAGGAAGCATAAAAAAATGTCTCATGTTTTTACCAAAACTTATCCTTGCCATTTTTGTGATGAATTATTTACCAGCGAAACATCCGTAAGTTTGTTTTTCATGAGGGGATTATTATGCAATATATTTTTAAGGTAACAACTCATGAACGTATTCATACTGGAATTATTAAATTTGAATGTAAAATTTGTGATTATAAATGTAATCGCTTTAATGCTATGGAAGAACATCGTAAAGAAGAACATGGATATATTTGTGCTATTTGTAATGCCAAAGAATCTGAATGGTCTGGAATTAAAAATCATACCCTCAATGAACATGGTGGATATCTCTCATCAGAAACAAATTCAGGTTTGTCTGAAAATATGGAATTTCTATGTAGTCAACATCTTTGGATGTTAAAATCTCAATAATCATTTTAGCTTGATGACGACTTGGTCTGAAATACCGTATCTTTTTGTGTATTCATTTCCTTCTTTTTGATTGCTTTTTATTTTAATTTATGACATTGTTTTTAAAAAAAACCATTTTTTTGTAAATAAAGGGATAAACAATGGTTTTCATTTCCTGTAAAAGGAATGAAACCATTGCTTTGTTGGCTTTTTTGCGCGCTTATAGAGTCAATTTATAACTCGAATGAAGCATATCTTTAAGATTTTTAATTTTGTATTTGCGTGCTTTTGTTATTTTTATACGAATTTCAGGATACATCGTCAGTCCTCGTGTATGGGTCATGTACAAAGGTGAATGATATTTTTGGTAGATGAAAGAAAGCTTCAAAAACTCAATCTCTTTTGTGTATTCTTTATTTTTTGATCTGTTAAGACATAAATTACTGTCGCTTTTATAATCGGGTTTAATCCTTGATACTTTTAACACATTTGTTTTTTTATTTTTTTGTATTGTTTAGGATTATTATTTTTATTATTAAGATTTTATAAATTGAAAAGTTTTGTTAAAAAACTTTTTTAACAATAATAATTTTATATTATTACATTTTAACCAAGAGGCCATATATCGCCATTAGTTAGAGGTCGTTGGTGTGGCCATCCGGATAAAGAATTCCCATAGCCATTTCCTTGATATCCATTTCCAAAACCAATTGGTTGTCCGCCAATTCTTCCTGACCCGCCCCAACCGACTTCAAAATCTCTTCGAATTCCTAAACTTCCTAGGGGATGTACTATCCCAACTCCTGTTTTAACAGCCACATCCCCCATTCCTAAAACGATTTGAGGATTTTAAATTAATCTTGTGTTTCAGATTTGTACCTGGTCCATATCCAGGCCCAACTCCAGAGCCATAACCTGTTCCATCGTCATGTGTTACACCATAATCAGCCCAAGTACGAAAATTTTTTGGTATCTTTGGAAAAATACGGTCTGTTTCTCGGATAAAATGTACTGGAACTTTTTCATCTCTAATCGGTATAACACTTCTTTGCGAAGATGGAAGACTTTTTTCTTTTGAAGAAGGATTACATAAGTGAGGTCGTCGACGGCATACTAATGTATCCAAAGAAATACTCCAAATTGGAGCTAAAATTCCGATAATAATTTTGAAAATATGTTCTTAAAGAAAAAAAAAACACAAACCAATGCAAGAAAAAATAATTATTAAAAGCATATCGAAATTATTGAATTTGAACTGAAAAAATAAATGAAAGTAGACCAAAAAAGTGGTTTATTATTTAAAGAAACACGTTTTCTTTAAACGTAGCACCTGAATGATTAAGGTGACTTTCTTTCAAAAAAAAAACAAAAACACATTACAAAGATCTGGCAGCGAGCAAAAGTTTATCAATCAAACCATGTTTAAAAAATTTTTTAAATGTAAGGAATTTTGACATATGCTTTGAAGATACAGTAGCCTGATACAAGTTAGTGCAAATTTTAAAGTGATTATGATATTGTATTTTCGAAAGAAATCGAAGACTAAAAAACCAGTTTAGTTAGGACATCCAAAACCTTCTAAATAAACTCATGTTATCTGTGTTTCAATATTTTTTTATTACTGTAATCACACAATAAAGTACAGTATACCATTATGTCGCTTTTGTTAACCATTTTGCTATAAAAAAGTTCATTCAATTATTGAAAAAACGGAATTCATTGAAAATTATGTCGTTTAATTTACAGAAACAAAAAATTGCAAAAGTATAAGTAAAATGCCAATAAATTAAATGCGATACTTAAACACAAGTTAAAGACCCAAGTCCTTTTCTTCAAGAGATTCAATAGGATTGGATGCAACCTTTGGAATGAGATCATCAACAACTCCACAAACATTTTTATGAACTTCTTCAATCGTTTCATTGGCATTTATTAACTAAAACAGTCACTTGATTACTGTATCAATTATTTGCTTTAAAACAAACCTTCCAATAACTTTGCTTTTCAAACATTTTCATATTTTCACGAACTTTTTGTTGAAAATCTGCACGCTCGAGGACTTCATCACCAAATCCGCCACGTTTAGCAGTAACTGCTGGATCAACATCAAAGTAAAGAACGGCATCTGGACGAAGGAGACCCAATTCAGGAGAACATGCAAATTGCTTAGAAACACCTTTTGAAAGGGTATAAGTTATTCCAGAGAATGAATATCGATCAACAATAACATGTGTGCCCTCTTTTAATAATTCTTCAATTTTTTGACGAAGCAACCACCGATTTGCAGAAAATAATAAATGAATAGCTTCTTTCGTTTGATTAATGCATGACGCATTTCGGAGATAATTATCGATTGTTGCGCCAGTTAATGGTTCAGATCTGTCTAAAACGAACAATATCAAATATTATGGACAATAAAAATGGCTAAAAAAACCTGGAAAACGTTGAATAACAGCTTTTTTGCCGTTCTCATTCAAATACTTTAACAACTTTTCCGTTTGTGTAGTTTTCCCACTACGATCTAATCCTTCAAAAACAATTAAAGCCCCTCTTGTACTCATTCTAAAAACATTTTTCATTTGCAAAACTCTAAAAATTACTGAAAAAACCACGTCATTTGTTTCCTAACAAAAATGTTTTAAAAGATTAAGAGATGCTTGTAAAAAAGCATCGCATTAATACCGAATTAAATGTTAAATTGAAACAAAAAAACACCAAGGATTATTATGACCTAGAATTTTATCTCCAGACACACATACAAGAATTATATAAAATTTTGACATTTTTATCTAATACAACGTAAATAAACCACTACGAGCGTGATCTTATCTAAATCAAAAATCGATTACAAAGAAAAGAAATCCGCTCAAATGAGAAATATTTGACGCCATTGCATCTACCAATGGTAAAGAGTTTTTTGAATTTCCCAATAACGATGTTGCTTGACGAACCAATTGAGGAAGGAATATGCAAAGATAAATCGGAAAATGGTTTTAACTACACTAGCATAGACGGGACCAGAGTAATAATTATGATGAACACGCCAAACATTTCGCATAAATTCGTTGTAAAAGGCAGATGGAGTCTTTTCACGACGTGCAAACCATGCTCCAAGTTCACTAAGTTTAACATCCATAAGTTTTGTATCTTCTATAAAACGGTAATTTTGGTAAAAAATAACTATTTAAAAGTTTGTAAGCTTACGCTTTCCATAATAACGCCAATGACAATATGGACCATGAACTTTTGGATTCCAACGTTTATCAAAAAGACCAATTTCAGTTTTACTGATGACACGATTGTAAAAGTAAACACCAAGACGTTCAAAAGCTCGAGAAATAGGAGTGAAAATCAGCTCTGGTACCCATGGAGTTACCTTAGTATGTGGAGGTGGAACACGAATAAGATTCATGATCCTCTAAAAAATAATACCATAATAAAAAAACAATTTGATACAAAAAATAAACGGTTTTTTAGCACTGAATATTATTCAAAGCTAAATAGAAAGTACGCAAAACAAAACGTTACATAAAAATCAACACGATTACTGTTTATCACAAGTTGTCACGATAATCGTGATAACCATGATAAGAGTGTGATAAATTAAATGAAACAAATTATTACAATTACGGGCATCAAAGTTAAACTTTGTGAAAAAATCCAAAAAAATTGATAAAAAAAAGTTCAACAATTTTTTTTAACAAAAGCTTGCAAGCAATCGTGTTAAGAATTCACGTAAGGTAAACCGAGTCAAAGCGTTTTTCTTCTCTGCGTAACGAACAAACGTAACATTTTTTTGTGATCAAGCAAAACTTTCAAATTTAATGAAGCAACAAAAATTTATTCAAACAATTAAAACAACAAAAAATTATTATCCACTATAATCTTCAAAAAATGTAGTTGCAGGTGCAGCATATTTAAGTTTACGATTTTCGGCAAATTCACGGATCGGTGGAAGATGTTCAGGATGATCTATATAATAAAAAATTTAACTAACCAATCTTTTCAATTTTTCATTCCTCACCGATAAAATGTTCAATCTTTTCTAATCTTGTAATTTCATTGAAGACAAAACGATTTTCATTAGTACCGAATTCAATCCATGGTGTACTTAATGCCTTAAAATATATAATTATTATTGGGAGGTGTGAGTTTAAAGTGTTAATGAGCTTACATCTTGCAACGTTAAACGATTTGTCAGATTTAAAAGGGTTTTAACATTTTGGGGTTCTTCTGTTTTAGAAATTAAATCATCCATTACACGAAATTCAAGGCCCATTTGACGACCAATCTAAACATTTGTTGTATATTACACCACACCAGCTACAGTATACACAAACCTTAAATATTCTTGCAACTTTTGTAATATAAAAATCTTCTATCCAAATTTGACGCCAAAATTCTTGCAAAAATGGTTCATAAAGTGATGGTTCATCTCTTTTTAGGTGCGTTAAAAAGAGTAATGCAGATACAGATCGACGTCCAAGTAAATCACAGTTCTAAAAATTTATGTCATAACTTTACCATATTTATTACAATAATTACCCATTCCATTTGCTTTGGTTTTGGAAGATTATAGAGATCAGCAATTAAATATAATTCTTTAACAATATATTCCCGCTTTTGTGAACAAATACCATCAAAAAGCGATCCATCTAAAAGTTGAAAAATTGCTTTAAAAAGTATTAAATTAATCTCAAACTTACGAGCACATCGAAAGATTTTTGGTCCAATAACAGGAATAAAATCAACAGTAATTTGAGGGTTTTTTGAAAGCCATTTGGGTAATTTTTGTTGAATTATCTATGTATAAATGATTAAAACTTTTAACGGAATTTTGTCTTACCTGATATCCATAATATGAATGTAAGCAAAGAAGATCATAATGATAGAGTAGTTTCATTGGAGTTCCTTTTAACAGTGACATCTCTAAAAAATAAAATTTATAGTTTACTTTTGGGAAATATTTAAGGCGCACAAATAATTTGTGACAGATTTGTTCAAATTTTTGCTGTACATTTTTACTGCCGCCAAAAAAACCATCTCTTTTAAACTTTGCTTTTTTAAATTACAAATATATCTTTGAAAGTGTAAAACCAACTTTTATAACAAGAAAACAATTTTTAATAACTGAATAAAAAGACAAAAAATGATAAAAACATTTATAAATTTACACAAAAATATTCAAATGTGAAAAATCAAGGATATCCCGCTTTTTGTGTACAATTTCAACGCAATATCGAAACGCTGAAACAACTTCTGAAATTGTGTGCAAAGAAATTCCACAAAGTCTTCTTTCAAACATGCGTTTTTCTAATTTTTCAAAAAATGATTTTGCTGCTTTTCCATGAATTGAAGAAGGTTGAACAATTTGAAAATCGATTGCTTCGGACGGATAATTTTTTGGGATATTAATTCGTAGCGCTGGATATTTAATTTTTGAATTTGCCTAAAATTAAGAATTTTATTATTTGATAATAAATAAATAAATAATTAAATACAGTACCTTAGTTGGATTAATAATGATAGCATAAAATGGTGAATGCTCCGATAAGGGCTGATTTTCGTAATCAACTCGATGACGGAATTTTCGAAGTTCTGATGCCGCAGCTTTTGGAAGGATGGCTGGTTTTCCCATAATTGTATCGATTTCATATGGGGCACAACAGCTATATGGACAATCTGGGGGTGGCATATCATCAGAGGATTTTTCATGTGGTGGTGGTTCCATTACTGTAACATTAATATATATGTATATATAGAGTAATTAAGTATGTATATTGTAACTTACCAGGAATTTGATAATAATTTGCATTTGGCATTATTAATGCATTTGAATAGAGCTCATCTTGAACCATTTGAGTATTCATTGCAGAATATTCATAATAGCTTGCTTGTTGTTGTCGTAGAAGATATGCTTCATAGCTTTGTGCAACTTCCATATCTTCCAAGGTTTGCGGATCACCACCACCTTCCAAATTTTCACCCGTATTAAATTCATAATTTGGTATTGGTCCTGGAACGGTTACAACTTCGGGGGGCGGTACAACATAGGTACCGTAATGGAAGTCATACGGTGGATTAATATATTGTTGTTGTTGTTCAGCGCTTTTTGGAGAAACTTCTTCAACTTTAATCCTTTTTGCAGGTGGTGGTGCTGCAACTTCAGAATCATTAGGAACATATTTTTGTTCAATTTCTTCATATGATTGTTGTGGAACATTATACTGTAGTTCACCATTTGGATCATAAAAAGGTTGTTGTTCATAATTTCCATTATTAATTGATTGAAAATATTCCAAATTTTCATATTCTGCTTTTTCTTTATCATTTTCAACACTTTCAAATTCTTCGTCTCCTTCAACCACAATTACATCATCTTCTGATTCATCGGATTCTAATTCATCATATTCATTTTCTTCACCTCTATCATCCAATTTTGCATCAACGCGAATAAGAATATCAACTTCTGCATTAAATGTAACCTTTTTGGTTGCAGCAGTATTTGGATCCTTTGGAATATACGGGTATACAGTTTCATCAAATGGAGCTGCAATTCTTTCATTAAATTCTCTATTAATTTCTTCCAACTTTTCACTTGTATATTGTCGAATAGATCTCTTCCATGGATATGGGGTTGGCTCGGTTCCATCCCAAAAATTATTTTCTTCAAACCATTTCATCCTCTTTTTAATATATTGTTGTTGTTGTCGATCATTCTTTGCATCATCAGCTTCTCTATAAATTTCTTTTGGGGCAGAAATTCTCAAATGTTTATATTGTTCATATGGATCTGTAACAAGATTAGACATATCAAGGGTTGGATTCTTTTTAATAATTTCTACAGTTTTTCGGAGCCCATTTGTTACATCATACCTTGAATGAATAGAATTGATATTTTTAATTAATTTTTCCATTAATTCAATTGAAACATTTCGTTTTCCTTCAATTATTTCAATAGTTTTTTGCATTCCTGCAACTGCAGAATCTTGTTCAAGTCTCATTCGTTGAAGAATTCGATAACAAAGTTCTCGGCATTGTTTTAGCCGAGAAAATGTTTCTTGATATTCTTTTGAATTTACAATTTCTTGAGGAATATTTCCACCACTCATAACTAAAATAATTTATTGATTAAATTATTAGAGAAGATTACGGTAAATTATTGTACCTGATTTATTTGATGGTGTTGGAACTCTTCCAACTGATGCAACTCCTGCATGTACAGCTGGTGAAGGTCCTTGAACAAATGTTTGTTGTTGTTGTGATTGTCCCAATTGTGGTTGTGATTGTTGTTGTTGTGGCATCTGACCTGGAGGTCGGGGTGGAAGAAGTTGCTGTTGAGGTTGTTGTTGTTGTTGAGGAGGTTGGAATGAATGTTGTGGGGGTATTTGTTGTCCCATTGCCTGATTCTGATTCATCGACGATGGCTGTTGTTGTTGTTGTCCCATTGGCTGATTCTGATTCATTGATGATGGTTGTTGTTGTCCCATTGATTGATTCATAGATTGTGAAGGAGGAACATTAAAACCTTGTTGCTGATTTTGTTGCATTATTTGTGATTGTTGTTGTTGCTGAGGATGTTGTTGTTGTGAATGAGGGGGAGGACCAAAATCTGTTTGCATTTGTTGTTGCTGTTGAGACATTTCAGGTTTGGGTTGATTTAAAAAATCTAATTTTTGTTGATTTGGATTTAACAAAGATGGTTGACTTTGTGAAGATGATAGAGGTTGAAATTGTAATTGTTGTTGAGAATTTGGCATTCCAAATTGTTGTTGTTGTTGTTGGGGGAGGGATGACTGCATTCCTGGTTCATTTTTTATCTGTTGATTTCCACCACTAAATTTGAGATCTTGCTGTTGTTGTGCTCCTGGAGGATTTTGTGGTGGAGGTTGTGAAGCTTGAATGTTGAAAGATGGTTGACTTTGTGATTGATGAAGACCTTGGGATTGAGATTGAGGAGGTGGGGGTTGAGAGGATGGACCAGTGGGTACTGTGCTAGGATTTTGAGCTGTTGGTCCTGGACCTGGAAATGGTGCCGCCGATGTTGATGCTGCAGCAGAAATACCTGGACTTGGTCCTTTTCGTTTTTGACCTTGTGGCCCTGGACCTGGAAAAGAAATTTGTGCTTTTTGTTCTTGACCCCCGGGCATAAATCCAAATCCGCCTTGAGCATCTGAATTTCCTTGTGGTGGCATTGTTGAAAATCTTTGCTGCTGCGGTTGTTGTTGTTGCTGAGGATGAAATCCACCACCACCAGAATTTTGTGCATTCATTCTCCTAAAATTTTATAAAATTTTTCAGTATACAAATATTATTAGTCTAACAATTGTTGTTGTTCTTGCATATGCCGTTTTATATTCTGATCACAAACTTGTTGCAAACGAGCAATTCTTTGTTCTTGTGGGAAACTATTAAGTTTATCTTTTAATCCAGGAGGGAGTTTTTCAAAATATTGTTTATAATTTTCTTCTGTAATGCGCATTACTCGAACTTGAGATGGTTGTGGTTGCTGTTGCATCATTCCAGGAGGAGGAGGCGGACCACCTCCTGGTGGCATTTGTTGATTCTGAAATCTTTGATGCTGTTGTTGTTGCTGGGGTGTCATTTGTTGTTGGGGTGGCATTGGATTATATACGGGATATCGCATTTGATTGTTTGATGGAACATTCTAAAATCGATTTAAAACAATATATAAAATGTTATTAAATATTAATTGGATTTTACCGTTCCACCTCCTTGCGAATTCGCATTTTGTCCTGGAGGACGATAATTTGGATCAAAGCTCATACTTTAGTAATATAAATATATATTTTATTATAATATAATATAAAAACACCTAATAAATAAATAAGAAGAAAATTGTTTAATTTTTTCAAATGGCAAATTTGTAAAGTAGCTGGCGATAAAAAAGATAGAAAAAAAATGAGCGATAGAAATCTTGCAACGAAGCACCCATTTTCACAGCCATTTTTTGGAAATTTGCAAAAACAAAATTTATCTCTTTTTAAAAATTTTTATAGGTCCATTGCCAATTTTAAAGAATTTGTTTTAAAGAATGCATACTGTAACTTTTTTGATACCACATACAAATCATTGCTTTAAATTTGCTAAAGATTCAAACAATTCCTTCAATATATTTATTTTTTCAAATTTTTTGATACTTTTTTTCAATTTTATGTTACATCCTATTTCTGACATAACCTTTAATATTTCATCAAAAACTATATTATGATGTTTTCCACATCTTTTAGTGAAACAGAATTCTATTTCCGTCATCATCTCCGAACATTATACAGCTTTCTGTTTTCTTTTTTAGCTATCTTAAATTATTAATATCATCTTTAAAGATAATATCGGTTTGTCACGAACGTCATATTTCGATTGTTACCATAGTTACAAATGCTAATATATGAATTTTATTGCGTGCTTTTGAAAGAGTGGCTTCAAAATATCTTTATATTTTTAGTAAATAAAAAGACCACCTTTTGACTCATTTATTTCTTGTTCCGTTTTGGGCTAATTTTAAAACTACATTTTTTGTTATAGAAAATGACAGACTTAACTTTGGATGAACAAAAGCTTTTTGATTTTATCGAACAACGAAAAGTGAATGATGCTAAAGAACTTATTAAGAATGGTGATATACGGATTAATTGTATTGACAAAACTGGAATGAATCCATTAGATCAAGCATGTTTTCGAGGTGAAGAAGAATTAGTTAGATTTTTGATTGAAAATGGTGCAAATGTTGATAATCGAGCTCATGAACAAGGTTATACGTGTTTGATGTTTGCTGCTCTTGCTGGTAAATCTGTAACTTTAAGTAATTAATTATTTATAATATTTTAGGGAATCCTCCGATTTGTCAAATGTTATTGGATGCTGGGGCTCGTCCCCATGCTGTTAATACTATTAATCGAACCGCTTCTGAGCTTGCTGCATTTGTTGGCCAACATGAATGTGTCAGTGTTATTTCATCTTATATTGATTCGGGTGATATTGAAAGAATTCTTCATCCAAGAGGAAAAGAAAGTGATGTGATATATCCATCGGAATTTGTTACATTTATTCATGATCTTACAAAAACACATGAAATACATCCAGTTAAAATTACTTTTGAAATTGCACAAAATGAACATGTTTTGGAACACAGAAAGAAGCTGCTGTTTGTTATTGATACTTTATTCGAAAGGCAATTGAGATCAAAGGAGCCAAATGAAGTAAGTTTAGGGTTTAAAATATGTATCTATAAAGCATACCGTAATACTTTTAGCCACAATCAATTAAACTTTGGATAATTTTACATACAATTCGAGAATTGCTTAAATTTGTTGATAATAATTCAGAAAGTGGTAAAACGACAAAAGAATTGATGCTTTTATTTGCAAAAAAATTGTTGCTTATGGAACCTGAAGATGAAGTACGAAAGAATGAAGAAGCATTATTTCGAGCTGCTGTTCGAGCTTTTCCATATCATAATAGTCTTTTATTCCAAACTTTAGCAAAATCTGTTGCAAAAATTGAATTTGGAAAACGTCCAGCATGTTTTAAAATGATTTTACAAGCATTATTTGGTCCAAGATTTGCAGAATCTTCAAAGTTTTGTTCGACATGTGGTGTTTCTTCAGCAAAGAAAGTATGCCCAAAATGCAAAGTTTGTTTAGTAATTTTTTCACGGTGATTTTTAAAAATATAATCAATTTTTAGATACCGTATTGTTCACCAGAATGTCAAAAGTTTGATTGGTCAATTCATAAGAAATGTTGTGAAGCTATTCAACAAAGACCACAAACTTCCTCTTCTTACATTGAATTAAATGAAGAAGATCTCGAAAAAATGGTAATGAAAGATCAAGAAAAGATAGAAGAGGAAGAAGAGGAAGTTGCTCAAAATAAAGAAGAGGAGATTACTGAAAAAGAAGAATAGAATTAATTTTTGTTATAATTTTTTATTTGTATATTTTTTTCGTCAACTGTTAAATTTAATCTGTTTTATTTATTGTATTTTGTGTTAATAAATGTCATTAAAAGAAGGTACTCCCATACATTTTGATTTTGCTTCACAGATTTTTTGAAATCTAAATCTGATACACGATCAGTGTTTTCCCGATTCCACTTTTTTCCGATTCCGATCCGATTCCATTTTTTTCCGATTCCTTATAAGGGAATCGATTCCGGAATCGGAATCGATGGAATCGGGAAAACACTGTACACGATAGACAATTCCTAAAGTGTCAACATATTTTGCTTGTTTTCCTTCTTCCAATTCGGATTGACATCATTCTTGCTTTGTTTTTTTTTAAATTTTGCAAGATCCTTTTCTTGTTGTTCAATGGGATATATGCAGTGTATTCGCGCCCCAAGAAACATAGCCGCCATTGCCAGGCAAAAAATGAAACATCGCCGCCGCCATCGGCATCCTTTGATCTGCGGCAAAACCTTATGATATTTTTCGAAAAGTCGCCGCCAACACTAGCGGCACGAATACACTGATATATGCCTTAAAAATCATTAAACATTAGTACTTCTTTTTTTTTGTAATAATATCTACAATCTGCAGTTTAATTTTTTTGCTGCCCGCAAATAATCAAATGGTATTTAAATTACAAAAATGAAAAAATTTATATTTTTATTTTTTGATGCTTTTGCAAAATTTAGTTTCTTAGTCTCCAAGTCTTACTACCTACCTCTTTTTTAGGGACAAACTTTGCAGAAGTACACGTATGTTTAACAAAGATTTTCTTTCAGCATAGATTTTAACAACACAAAAACACATTATGGGGGCTGCTTTTACTTTAATGGATGTCTAGCCGTTGTTAATGCACTTTCAAAAATGGTTTTAACAATGCAAAAACTTCGATTTGATAAAACAGTTTCTGAAACTTTCTTATAAACAAAATAATATAAAAGTGTTTGGAAAATTTAAACAATCATTCTTCTTTTTTTTGTTTATAGCATTTTAGAGGCGTCGCGATATTCTACTGTAGTTCAAGTGTTTCATAATATTTAGGGGTTGACGCGCGAAGCGCGGGTGGTGAAATTTCGTGAACACCAAAAGTAGGTCCCGCAGCAAAGGTTTTAATTCGAAAATATCAAATTTGGATTCAGCGATCCCAAAAAATCTCTATGAGTACAGAAATATTCGAATTTTAAAAAAAGTGTTCTCCATTGAATCGAAAAAATGCACATTTTTCATTCAAAAGCTCGAGAAATGGGGTCATGATAGAAAAAAAGATTAAAAATTTTGGCAATAGGCTTGTCAAACATCGCCGAAAACATAGAATCACTTTCCAAAAATTCGTTTTTTTGAGCTATGTCACCGTTTTAGAAAAATGTGATACGTAATTCATTCAAAGTTCCATTAAACTTTCTCAGACCCCCTTAAAAGTGCTGACGTCAGATTTGGACAAACCCAAATGCCTTGGCATTAAAAGCATCGAAAAAAAATAAAAATATTTGAAAATAATCACCTGATCATATCCAAACAAATAGTATTAGGGACTGTCCAGATCTTAAGTAAGCAGTTTTATGGGTGGGTGGGGGAAAGCCAAATCTTATGCGGCTTTGATTTGCGGTATGAGATCAAAGGAAAAAATCTTACGATAAGTGTGGGTGGGTTTCTCAATTTCTGGATTTTTGCTTACGTTAGATCTGAACAATCAGTATTAAAACCTTCGTGTATTATATTTTAAAAAATTTCATAGCTTTCTTTTTTTCTTAAAAAAAACCAGCTGTTTTAGGATGAAACAAACAAATTTCATTGGTGTTTTGCTGTTTGCATTTTTAACACTTCATCAATGTTTTTGTTTGGAAAACGAAAACAAAACGACTGATCAAGTTTCAAGTGATTCAATGGTACGAAAAGCCAAATTGCTTGCAGCCGAATATGCAAAACTTGCAATTTTGATTGAAGGAAATGATATCGCTTTCACCCCAAATACCGTCAAAAGTATTATTTCATTTTTTATGGAAATTATTGATGGAGCAAATTCTGTCGTATCACTTTCAAATGAAATTGATCTTGATATTATTCCAGTGTTAGATTCCGTAAAAAATACCCTAAAAACTAATATCAAACAACTTCATAATTCTTTAACTACACTCAACGAAGAAATTCATAATGAAACGGCACAAATTATCTTTGGTGATTCTTTAAATGGATTTAACAAAGATATCATTGGAACAATTGATGAAATTTTGTTTGCCTTTGATTCATATTTGTTTGAAAGAAATGAAACAAATAAGCAACTGTTACATGATAGCTGCTTTAGACTAACAAATAATGATACATTATCACATATCGCGGATTTTCTTCAAAAAAGTGCCGTAACAAATCTTTACAAAGAAAATTTTAGTGATGCAGCTTTTGATGCTTTAAATAGTTTATATTCAAAAATTATTGCTGAAATTTTACTTTTTTATCCACAATGCTATTTCATTGAAAAGAATTCGGTTTTGGAGCACAAAGATTTGGATGCCATTCAAATTTATGTTGAAAAACAAATTATTGCAAATTTGGCAAAAATTGATGTGGATCGTGAAACTGCATACTTTAATAAAACAATTGTTTCCGAAATCCTTAAAAAACATTTAAACTCTGGGAAAAGTATGAGAGAAATTGCTGCAAATATTGGAAATGAATTTGAACAAAATTATCAAAATATCAATGAAAAACATTCCTACAAATATTCTGTAATTGTTTACAAAGATGTTCAAGGATATGATGATCATGCAGTTGAAGGAAATAATTATCGTCATGTATTCCATTACAACAACAAAAATGTTATCATTTTTCGTGGACATATTAAAAATGGAAGTGATTGTGCCGCTTTAAATGAAATCAATTACAAATATTTAAGTGGATGTTCAAAAGATTTATCAGTTCTTTCTCACGCAGTTATTGAACGTTGCCCAAATATTAATAATGCTGTATTTATTACCCATGGTGCAAATCCTGAAATTTATCCACAAAATTTAGAAAGTAATCAATGGATGGGATATAAATTCATTCCAATGAAGGGTTGTTGGTTCATCAAAAATCGAGCACTCTTTTATTCATACAATTAAAAGGGTTTAACAATTTCTTGACTGAGTAACTGTGATTCATTATTTAATATATGAAATAAATAAAATGCATACTTTTTACAAAAAAAACAATGTGAAACATAAAATAATTGGCTTCAAAAATATATTTATATTTTTAAAGGGACACGGAAACTTTCAGTATGAAAAATTTAGCCAATTCAGTTGCAAAAAAGTTGCAATAAAAGAGTATTGCAATAAGAATATTGCGGATATTTATTTCAGATATATTTCCGGTAATTTTATCGATTAAACATACCCGCAATATTTATAATTATATAGTTTTTTGTTGCAACCTTTTTGAACTGAACTGCCTAAATTTTTCGTACTGAAAGTTCGCGTGTCCCTTTAAAAGACATGAATCAAAAATGCCATTTTTTATTATTAAAAATTTTTTAAAACAATTAAAAGAAAAAAAACTAAAACAGAAACGATTTTTAGGTTCCTCCTTTTTTCTAATTTTTACAGTAAAATGGAGGCTTAAAAATTTGTTTTCGATATTTCAAACTATTTTGAGAACTTTTTTCCGTCAAGATTAATGAAATTCAACCCCACTTGAATTCGAAAAACTCGTGTCACGGGTTAACTTTCGGGTCAGAAATTTTGTCGTGTCGGGTCACGGGTCAAAATCTCAAAAGTAAAACACCAAAATAAAGAATCAACAATTTTCAAAAAAAGTAGTGATTGGTAAGGGATTGTCCAGATCTTACGTAAGCAAAAAATCCAAAATTTTGAACCCTACATACCCTTCAGTAACACTACCGTAAGATTTGGCTAAATTATTCACTGGTCGATAAAATCAAGAAAGCGGCAAAGTGACTTTTTTTAACGCCAAAAGTTTTTGGCAAAATGTACAAATTTTCACCCGACTAAGTGAATTTTCAACATTAATATTTTTTTTATATATCCAATACTAAGACTCCATAATACATAGTTTTGTAGCCCTTGATCTCCTAATTAATAATATAAAAGAACATTTTTACAAGAACTTCTCAAAGTCTTAGAAAAAGACTTTGAAATTATGCTAATATTCCCCGCCTTGGACCTACATAAAAATTGTTTTTTCACAATTAAATCTAAACTAAACAATTTTATAACCTGGCGTTACATAGCTTTGTAGTATTTTTTGTGCTGATTATTATTATAAAAGAAAAATATAACATTGTTAAGCTCAAAAGCTCAGAAAAAGACTTTTAAGATTGAGAAAAATAATGAAGTCCAACTTTTAACAAATTATATTTAGAAATGTGCACGCGCGACTCAAACGCGAGTGTTCCCTGCATTTTTTTTCAGTCAAAAGAAAATGAAAGAGAGGTTTACTGTAGAAATTAAAGTTCTTCTTTATGATTTTTATTTTTATACTTCTAGATGTAAAAAAAATGCAGAGATTCCAAAAATCCACCTTCTGAACATCACTTTTATACAAAAAATCTGAGAAAAGCCTAAAAAATCGCAATTTTTTTATGTTTTTTCAATGATGATACATTACACTCCGAAACCCCCAATTAAGAATCAGGCTTATGAGATACAGAATTTTTTTCTGCATCTGATAGAATAAATAAAAATTGAGCAAAAGTTAGCCGTCAAGAATTAACGTTGTGTCCGAGTGGTAGAAGCGCTGCGTATCAGTCCTTCGGTCACAGGTTCGAATCCAACAACTGCATACTTTTTTTATAGAAAAAATTGATTTTATTTTTGGATTCTCCATGGTCGATAGCATATAAGTACAAAAAATAAACTCAATCCCATCATTGGCGCAACACCCTTACCGTCGTAATGCGTTTTTTCAGAGGCTTCGACACTCCCTTTAAATAAATTTTGTTATAAACATCAACATTATCTCATTGATTAAAAATTTTTTTTGTATTTTTAAAATTTTTCTTTGCACTCCTGGGAAATCGAACCTCTCACATTGCCGCACCTTTTGGCTGTTGGAAGCACGCGTTTCACCGGTATGCTTCCCGGGCAAAAGCAATTCCCCGAAATTTTTTTCGCTGCCACTCATTTTGCATTTTTTTTTGAACCCCCTAATGATAACTATAATTCTTTCCAGTAAGAGGGAGATGCTGCTGCAGTGTAAGAAAAAAGAGAGAACATAAAATATTGCATCATCCTTATTTTTTTCGTCAAAGCTTGTAATGTTTCCTTTCTATTCTATTCTATTTTTTTTTATTTTACGAAGATTGATAGTTCAATTTTTTTAAAATGAAATAGAATGCTAGTTGTTGAAGATTGACTTTCTTATATGTTCACGTTTCGTTTGTTTTTTTAAGGCTGTGATAAAGTTGAAATTTAATCAATTTATATTGTTGAAATTGTTTAATGTAATAAATGTAAGTTTATATCACTATTTTTAGATGGCAACAAAAGATGATTGTTTATCTTTTAAAAAAAAACAAATAGGGTTTGTTGACAGTGGTGATCAATACAGTAACCTCAATTTAAATAATCAAAATCATGATTGTGTCTTTGAAGAAATTTTTCGTCCAAAAAATATTGCATTTGATAAGAAAAAATCACAAAATTACGGTAGAAATTAGGCTGCAATACTTTTTATAATATTAAAAAAATTATTAGAATGTATTATCATTGTTTTTCTTTGTTTCGATAATAGTTTTTGAAACTCTTTCAAAAGTATTGCAGCCATATCATAATTGTTAGATTTATCTCATTCAAAAGATTTACGATCTGAAACAAATTCATGGAATAAATTCAATAAACGTTCTTCAACAACTTTTTTGAATCTTAATAATGATTTTGAAGCAAGAAATGAATTTAAAAAAGTAAAAAGTGCCAACAATAGCACTCTTTCCCTTCATATTGCAGCTTACGAAAATTCTACTGAAGTTGCAGCAACTTCACATAATCGAGAAAGAACAGATGAAAGAAAATGGAAAAATCCAAAATCTTCATTTACAGGTTCAAAGGCTGTCATTGAAGTTAGTTTTTGTAAATTAATGAGATTCCTATTTTAATTTTTTACAGAATCTTTTTGAATTTCCAAGACAACAAGAAGATAATGGAACCAAACCCGAAATTATGCAATTTAAAGCATCTCAAAAATTACTCATGCCTAACGAATTAAGTTCAATACGACGAGATTATTATTTTTTATTTATTTGCATGCCCGAACACGTGCTGATAAACAAATAAAATAAATGAATTACAGTACAATTAAACAGTACAATAAGAAAATAATTAAATACAATTACATTAATAAATAAATTTTCCATACTTCGAACTTTAAACTTAAAGTGTTAGAAGGTAATTTTTGAACTCAATATGACTAGTATATTGCATTTTTCTAGGTAATTTGAGATACTTTGAAGTGGTGTTGAAAGTAAAGAAACTTGTTCGAATGGTTGACTTTCCCCTTGGTATAGATATTTTTTGGTTTGATCCCCTTGTAATGGGCACCCTTTTAGAAAGACAAGTTTTGAAATTTAAACTACCATTAAGGTCGTCGTTAAGAAATTGTAAGTCATACTTATTCCTCCTAGATTCTAACGTTTCAATTTTAATTTAATTTAATTTTTTATTTTAACTCTCCAAGCCTGATTAATTTATCCTCGTAGGGTTCATTTGAAAATTCTCCTAAATTTTTGCAAAGTAAAAAAATATTTCTAATGGCTACTCGCTGCACTTTTTCAAGTTTATCAATCAATTTTTTCTTAGTTGAATTGAATACCGATGTAGAAAATTTCAACAAGTGGTCTACCATAAGTTGTATACTAAACGAATTGTGATTTGCAAAAAAAAAATGAGAGAGAAAAATCTGATTTTTTTCTCTCATTTTTTTTGCAAATCACAATTCGTTTAGGCGTCTTATATGATACAATAGATTAAGAGAAGTAGATTTAAGACCCTTAAATAACATAAAAGAACGCCCTAAAGCTTTATGGAAATGTTGCCCACATGTTTATCCCAACTCAAATAATCAGATACAATTAATCCTAAATTTCGAACAGAAGATTGGTTATTAGATAAAGGTTTTTCATTTGACTCAGATATTATTAACATTTATAAATACACTTTTTAATCAAATAAGCTAAACTGTTTATCTTTTTAAATAAACAGTATAGTTTATTTGATTAATTATCATTTTTATTGTCACTTTTAAATAAGAATAAAAGATTAGTCAAAATTTATAATGAGTTGGATATATTTTTTCTAATTTATTCATTCTATAACCCAATTTGCGAAACGTGCTTCAAACGGCAACAACTAGCGGAATGTGCGGCCGTTTTTTAGCGGTTGCAACCGCCAAAAACGGTTGCACTTTCCGCTAATTGGAACGAACCCAAAAATTTATCGAAGAAAAAAAAACTATCGAAGAAGCGTTCTCGACACGAAAACTCTTCGATAAAAGAAAAAAAAATTTAACGACCAAAGTGTGAGAGAGACTCATAATTCATATCTTTAAAATATCCGGTGTTTATTATCATTTTTCCCCATTTTTTGATCACAATGGCAGAAGAAGAAGGAAAAAGATCACAA
This sequence comes from Panagrolaimus superbus, assembly GCA_964035985.1. Lineage (NCBI taxonomy): Eukaryota > Metazoa > Nematoda > Chromadorea > Rhabditida > Panagrolaimidae > Panagrolaimus > Panagrolaimus superbus. Next base: position 8,764,582 of record OZ038359.1, read on the forward strand.
CAAAATGCTTCCGGTGACAATGCAGAAAATGGGCCTCAAAAGTTTTATCAATATTTTAATCCAATTTCGGGACAAATGGAATGGAAAGTTTCGGATGCAACAGAGATAGAAGATGACGAAGATATGATTATTCAGATTGCAAGATCAAATTTTGGTGATATGATATATGATTATGATAGGAATGATCGATATTCTGCAGGCTTAAAGCATCATATTGAAAAGTTAAAATCACAAGGAAAAAATGTTCACGTTGCGGATATTGGTACGGGGACAGGACTATTATCACTTATGGCTGTTCGACATGGTGCTGATAAAGTTACTGCTGTCGAAGTATTTGATCCAATGGCGATTACAGCTGAAAAAGTTATTACAAAGAATGGCCACGGTGATAAAGTAAAAGTAATTCATCTAAGATCAACAGAAATTGAAGAAAATTTGGTGGAACAAAAAGCTGATATTATTGTTGCCGAAGTTTTTGATACTGAATTAATTGGCGAAGGAGCACTGAGATCATTTAAAGAAGGTTTGGTGACACTTGGAAAAGAAAATGGATGTCGAGTTGTTCCAGCAAAAGGAAGAATATGGATTTGTCCGGTTGCATCAGAAAAATTGCAACAATTTTGGAAGTTACCAAATAAACGTTTTAAAGCTCCATTTGATGATTGTCCGGGAACTGCGGCTGTCTTTGATATTCAATTATCTGAAATTGATCCGAATTGGTTTAAAGTTTTGGCTGAACCTTTTGTTGCATTTGAGTAATTTTATATCTTTTTCGTGGGTAGTATAATCGCGTATTTATATTTTTTAGCTTTAATTTTGAAGACGCTGATTCTATTAAATACAATGAAGCATTTTCTCATTGCATTCGTATTATTTCGCAGAATCCTGCTATTTTTAATACTGTATTAATGTGGTGGGATATTGATATGGATGGAACTGGTACGAATTTTATTTCAACTGTTCCAACACAATTCTCAACAGAAACTGCATGGAGAGATCATTGGATGCAAGCAATTTATTTTCTTCCAAAACCTATCCAAGTTTCTCCAAATGAAGAAATGTCTTTACATTGTTCACATGATGAATATTCGCTTTGGTTTAATGTTGGGGAAAAACCTGAAGGTCCAGCATTTTGTTCATGTCAACTTCATTGTGCTCTTTCAAGATATGACTTTTATCGCCTTAATGCTTTGGATGAAAATCGCGCCTTTGTTGAATGGATTCAAAAAGTTTGTATTTGCTTTAAATGTTTTTTAATTTAACTTTTATTATTTTAGTTTTGCAAAAACAAACAAATTTTGACATTTGGTGACGGATCGCTGATTAGTTTATATGCTTCTCAATCAGCTGCCAAAGTTTATGCTTATGAATCGAGTGATGCAAGTGCTCGAATGATTGAATCTTATGTGTCATTAAACAAAATTTCAAATGTTAAAGTTATTCAGTCATTTAAAAAACTTGATGATCTTACAAAAGAGGTTACTGTATTATCTGAGCCATTTTTCTCAACAGCTATACTTCCATGGCATGGATTTTTACGTTTTCATGCTTTGATTAAAGAGTTGCAAAATGAAATGGGAGATATGTTAAAAGTTGAAGTAATGCCTAAAGTTAGTTTTTATGTTATATTTCTTACTGTAATTTTCGTATCTATTTTAGAAATGTAAACTTCTTTGTCTTCCTGTTAAATTTGAACATTTATGGAAAATTGCTGCGCCTGTTGGAATTGTTGATGGCTTTGATTTGAGTGACTTTGATGTTTTATGTCAGGTATTGTGTTTTTTTAACTATCATCTTTCAACGCGTATACCAAACATATTTTTAGAAAGCTCGAACAATCGCGGATCCAATTGTTGAACAACATTCCCTTTTTGAATATCCAAGTATTTCAACAGGACTTCAGCAAGAAGTTCTTACACTTAATATTAAATCAAAAGCTGAAGCAGCGACTACCGTAATCATTCCTGAAAATTCTCAAACAAATGCACTGGTTTTTTGGACAGAAACTGAATTTAACGGTGAAATGGATTTTGCTACAATTTCAAATGGACTTTTATCAAATTGCGCTATTGGAGAAAAACCTGAATGGCATCCAGGACATCGTCAAGGAGTTTATTTTCTTCCATTTGAAACAATTGAAAAAGCAAAAAGAATCGAAATTTTTATTGAGCAACAAGAAAACGATCTTGATTTTAAGTTTAAAGTTTTGTGATACTTTTTTTTGAAATTATATTATTTTTGTTGAGTTTTGAAACATTTTATTTATAAAATTATTTAATGTAATAACCCTATGGTAATTTAGAACAATATATTATTAACACGACATAAAGATGGAATGTTATTCAAAATATATTAGCTTACTGTAGCTAAACTTGCTCAAGATGTTTTTGAACTTCTTGTGGCCAAGGATGCCATGGATGTTCTTTCCCCCTAAAAAGTGTACAGAATTCATTGTTTTATTTATTGTTTTTAAAACTTACATTGCAAAAAGGAATAATCGAGTATTTTGACCGATGAAATCAAATTCATTCATTTCTTCTTTCGTCAATTCAAAATCAAAAACATTAAAATTCTCTTTAACTCTTTCTGGATTTGTTGATTTTGGAATAGTTGAAATTCCACGTTGAATCATTTGTCGAATAAGTATCTGAAAAAATTTTAGCATGTTCTTGTTTGCAGAGCAAATGAGGATACGAACTTGAGCAGGAGATTTATGGTACTTTTCAGCAAACTTTTGAACAATCTGATGCTTCATTGGAGATTCATCAACAAGATTTTTGCCTTTTTGAACTGCTGTTCTACCTGGGGAGCCAATAGGGGCATACGCGGTAAAACTGATGTTAAGATTTTTGCAGAAGTTGAAAAGTTCTTTTTGTGGAAAAAGAATATGGCATTCCACCTGAAAATAAAAAATGTAATGGTTGCACACAACAATGAATAAAATTGTACCTGTAAATTATGTGGTTTAATTCTTGCTTGATCATAAACTTGTTGAATTTGGTTTTGATTAAAATTGGAGATTCCAATAGCTTTCAACTTTCCTTCATCATAATATTTTTCAAAAACCTTCCATGTCTCACTGAATGGAATCAAATCGACAATTCTTTTTCCGTCTGAATCTTCTTTTGGTTCATTCGTTTCTGGATTACAAAGATACGGCATTGGAGCATGAATTAAATATAAATCAATGTAATCTGTTCGAAGTCTTTCAAGGGAACGTTCAATAAATATTTCAGGATTTCGATGTCCATGTGTTGGAAGTTTTGAAGTAATATATATATCTTCACGTTTAAATTTTCCATCTTTGATATATTCTTCAACAACTTTTCCAATAATATGTTCATTTTGATAGAGATCAGCTGTATCAATATATCGATATCCAATATCTAAAGCTGTTCGAAGAGCTGTATCAAGTTGCTTTTCATCGGATGCCTTAAAAATGTTTTAATTCAATTTTTATAAAGCTTTAAAAGAATTAAAAACATACTTGCCAAGTTCCTAATCCTAATAAAGGTAATTTTTGGCCATTTGAAAGCAAAATTGTTCCAACTTTTGACATTTTTTTTGTACAACAGAAAGGATTTCTTGTATTTTTAGAAGACTGCTTTAAAGTAAAATGTTTTTCGTTGAAAGAAAATTAATCAAAAACACGCCTTTTTTTAAAGCTACCTTATGATAAGGTTCTTATCAAAAGATGTTCTAATCTGTAAAAACTCTTTGTTGACAATCTTTCTGCCCCGGCTGTATCTACTTTCAGTATCACTTTTTTTAGTACCTCTCTTTTGAGTAGGCATGGCCCGGGCTGTGCTGCCCGAGAAGTCAACGGGCCGGGCCGACCCTGCAAAAATTAAAGCAGCCCGGGCGGGCCGAAGATCTGACGGGCCGGCCCGGTCTGGGGAAAAAGTCGGCCCTTGCCATGCCTACTTTTGAGCGCCAACAATCGTTCTTTTTAGTACCTCTCTGTTGAGTACCAAAAATAGGATTTTTTTAATATGCAAATTTTTTTCGAGTTATCTGCCTTCAGAATCCGAAAAAAATCAAAAAATCAGAATATCCATACACTAGAATGTCGAATCAGACAATTTTTTTATCTTTAACCGTGAAAATCCTATATTTGGTACTCAAAAGAGCGGTACTCAAAAAATGGTACTGAAAGTAGATACAGCCATCTGCCCCCCCCCCCCCCCCCTTCTTTTAGTGACAACCTTTAATATGGCATTCTGAAACAACATTGCATTAAAAACAAAGATTTTAAAAAATGTAAAAATGATAGATTGAATTTATGGTTTGACTTTGAGGGCTACATTTTATTTAAAACAAGCAAACTGTGAAAAAATTCAAAAAATTAATAATAAAACACAAAATTGAAAAGCTGTAAATTTATTTAAAATTGTTACATTTATTTATATTGACCTTCAAAGGTTATTTTAAAAACTTCAAAAATTTTTTTTATGATTCTAAATTTCGAGGGTTTACGGTATTCAAATATTTTAGAAAAATTACATTTTGTTTAAGCAGAATTATTGTTGCTCGGATTTTTTTTGGAAGAACAAAACAGAAAAATATTTAGGAAAAGACAAAGCAGAAGAAGGATGGAAAGAATTGCAATAATAATTAGAAGGTCATAATTGGGAAAGACAAAATAACCAGAATAATAATAAGTGAAATAATCGTGTTCAGAAATATGCGGGGATTTTGTATCTTTCATGGAACTTTGGGATGTTGGGACAAGGGATGGCAAAATTTCTTCCAATTTTTTTGGCGGATTTTCATATTGTCCTTTGTAAAATGCAAGCTTTATTCCGCTTCCCTAAAATTGTATAACCATTTTTTAATTTAAAAAAGGTAGTGGCGCACATTTGAATGAACAAAACTTTTTGACAGATTTAGTGAGAACCCTTTTCAAAGTTGTAAACATCTATTTAGTTTTAAAAAAAAACAAACCATTTTTAAAGAGTAGGAAGTTTTAGGATGTTTCCATGAAAGCAAAAATGGAATAAAAACATAATTTCCGCGGGTGAAATTAAGTGGAATTTGAAAATCAGAACTTCCTCCATTAAAAGCAACAGTTCCATTTGTAAAAATTTCAATATTGTTGCTATTATTATTTTTAGTACCTTCAAAATTCCATTCAGATGATTTTTGGCCATTTTTTAAAAAAAATTTTAAATTTTGAATATGCCCTTCTTCTTCTTCTTCCCATTGATTAATATTCTGTGGAATGAAAGAAATTGAATGAACAAGTTTACTTTCATTAAGGGGAATTGCAAACAATGCTTTCATTTCATAATTTCCTTGTTTTAATTGAAATTCATTTTTAACAGATAAAAATTCCAAACGCTCCCAAAGTTCTGTTGTATCATTGAAAATGTGTTGATATTGTTTAGGAATTTGAAATTGATACAATGGAAAAACAAATTCATTTTCAATTATTCCAGCTTCTTTTGGTATTTCAAAGAAATTATAAATTTCGATACTTTCATCGATGGATGATGCCAACACAGATGGCTGAAACAATGCAAATATTACGGCTGAAATTATTAAAAGTAACATAACTTTTGATAGAATACTTTTCAGAAACAATGATGGATGACCTACTTTTATACATGTAAATGAAAGTGTTAAAAATGAAGCAAATTTTGAATCACAACGTTTGAAACATTTTTTATTCTTTCAAACTTAAACAAAACAAAGTAAAAATAAAATGATTCAATAATTTTTTTAAACGTTAATTTTTTATGGTTTTTTGTGATTCATAAAACTTGAAAAATACAAAATAAAATTTTAAAACTCAATTGTTTCTATTTCAAAAACGGAGATGCTTCTTCTCCAACATTTCAAAAAAAGAAGAAGTTTTTTCTTTGTTTGAAACGTAAAAAAAGTTGACTGGTGTCACACTGGTGTGCATACTGTAGTTAAAAATTTTTCTCATACAGTCCCGATATTCATTTTTCGAATAGATTTCCGTGTTCCGCGTTTTTTACTACAACAACAAACAAAAAAATAGAATTGATATATTCATATTTATACAAATACAACAGTTAAAAAGTGACAAAAATTAAAAATTACTACAAAGTTAAGGATATGGAAAATGGTTATAAGAGTTTAACGTTATCTGAGAATTTTGTTGTTGTTCTTGCTGCTGCTGTTGACGCTGTTGTTGTTGATGGGATACAGTGTAAGTAGAAATAGGTGTTAAAGATGATGATGGGGAAGATCTTTGAGAGAAGGGATACATTTGAACCGGTGTCATAGTTGCAGGATCAATTGACGACTCTGAATACATATAATCACGGAGATCATGAGCTTTACAAAAACTAAAATAACATTCTTTTTTATTTTACATCGAAGAAAACTAAAAAAAGAGCGTGTCCTTATCAGGGAATAACTTTTACTGCATCAGATTCAAAAAAAATGACAAAAACTTACGTTTTAGAAAGATATACAAGACCAGAAAATATTATTAGGCCAACAAGTATAACAGTAATAAGAGATCCAACACTTGCATTTTCCACATCTGGAGCAACTTGAGCTGATTCATATATTTTTGGATTATAAGTATATTGGCAATGACGACCATCAAAACCTGGCGCACATCTTTAAATGAATATTACTGTAGTTTTGGTTACAAATTTTGCCGTACAAAGAGAAACTTACTTGCAAAATAATGTAAAATGTTCTTCAGTATGATATTCAGCATAACAAGTTCCCCCATTTCGACAATAATTATTAGCACTTTCAGGTGGACAAGATTTTGCAATAAATACGGGATCACCAACATCACCATAATTTGAATCTGTTGCATTTTGAATTTCTTCTTCAATCGCTTCCTGTGATAATATTTCTTCAAATTCATCATAATCTGTTGAAGATGATTTTAATGAGAATTTTAGAGCAGTTCGTATTTCTTGAGGTGAACAAGCATCTGAAATGAATTAGCCATTTTAAGAATCAAAGTAAAATAATATATTAAATAACCGTACATCTCCGGATATAACTGCGAAAATAAGCTTTGTCCATAGCAGAATGACCAAATGCTGCAAAGGAATGAAGAAATATTTTAATAAATTTTTTAGGTATAATTGATCAAGAAGGAAAAATAGAACATAGTGTTTTTTTTTGCAGGAAAAACATAAAAAGGTCGAAAGTATTCAAGCAAAACGGCGCGCGCCAATCACAAATAAGGAGAAAACAAGAAGGTTAGAAGAAGAAAAATTAGTGTTCCTTCTATGTAATCTCCGGCATATTGTTAGAGGCCAAATTCATGGAAAAAAAAGTTTAAACAAAAGAAAGATGGAGGAAATGAAATTGAAAAAAGGATGTCGTTGTTGTGTTTGTTGTTGTTGGTCGATGCGCGATATTATAAAAAAACTAATTTGCAATTTATCGTCTATCTTTTTTTTGTGTTATTTAAACAAAGAGAATGTGGAAGGATTTGTATAAATTAATTTAAAGTACCCCTCTAAAAAAGGTGTGATTTTTAAAGGACATAAAAAAAGTTCGGCAAATATGAACAAGATTAAAAAGCGCAAAAATAGGCAAAAGAAAAATGCAACAAAAAATATATATATGGTTTTCCGAAAAACAATGGATTACGAAAAAAACTAAAGGGAACACAGAATTGAATGAATGGGAAATGAGAACTACGACAAAAAAAGTTTCTTTCAATAAAAAACTAATAAAGCTTTTAAGAAAAGAAAAAAATAGGGGAGGTAAAAAGTGATACGTCTCATTGCTTTGCTTTCTTCGGCTGCTGCTGCCGCCACCAAATGTGACGATATTCTTTTATATATATATTTTTTGAATCAAAAAAATTGAAAAGAAAAATTTGTTTTTTTCTCCTTCTAAAAAAAGAGAAGGGAGTGATTCAACCTTCATCGAAGAATAGAAAAAAAACACAATATTCTTCTTTTTTTTGCGCTTTACCACCTGGCATTTTAAAAATCCACAATCAAAAAAAAGATGATCAACTTCGTAAAAAAAAGAGCAACAGCCAGAAGAAGAGAGAAGGACCATATTTGGATTCGTACATATATAAAAAATATAAATTATGTACAAAACACCTGCATCTGACACCCCTCAAAAAGCAAAAAAAAGCGCTTCATAAAAAAAATCCACAAAAAAGCAGTCAAAAAAACAACTAACATTTGGTATATTTATAATAAATCATATATATAAAAAAAGTTGAACTTACAAACAAATGAGCTGAAAATCAGCAACCAAAAAAATGAATGATGAAAAGAAGAAATTGTTTCGTTTGGTCACCCCGGCAAAATGCCGGTCGTCCTCAAAGATGAATGATCTCTGAAAAAGAAATAAAAGAGGAGATTAGTTAATAATTTTTAATGGGCATAAATTTACACAAAATAAAATATCCGCGACAAAAATAATAATAAAAAAAAAGAACTTGAATAAAATTGATTGCAGCTAATAATTTTTGAGTGAAATAAATATTTGATTGAAAAAAAGTGAATGAAAAAAAAAGTTGAAAGCGGAGAAAAAAAAGTGCTTTTCTTTTTGCATATAATTTTTTTTGGCAAAATGATTTTGAATGCTGAAAAAGAAAAGTGTGAAAGTTCAAAAAAGGTCAATAATAAATTTGAATATTAAATTAAAAATATTCAAATTTAATTGAAGATGGGGACTCATTTATTCAAAGATCAAAGAAAAGTAATATATGGGATCATTAAATTTGTCAGATCAGTGATTACGTGTGAACGTATATATTTATTTTTGAAACCTTGAGCTAACCTCATCAATTTTATCATCAATTTTTCGTCTTAAAAATTATTGTCTTAAAAGAATAAAATTATTTAAATTGACTTTTATCGTTAAAAATTATGGCAGATAAAATTTTTTAATTTTAAGCTTAAAAATTGAGACATTTTTTTCTTCAATTTTTTAAAAGTCGTTTTTTTTCTTAAAAGGCATTTTGCAATAAAGGTCCGCTTTTTGTCGACTGTTAGCTTTTTGCCCAAAAAAGGAATCAGAAATATATATATTTTTTAGGATCAAAGATGCCGACACACATGTACCAACAACAACATTATCATCCAATGCAGAAAGCATTTCCAAATGCATAATATAAATGTAACAGATGCTTGCGGTGTGGTGTGGTGCGCAAGAAGATCCGTCTTTAAAATAAAAAAAATCAAATAACAGGACTCTCTCTCTCTCTTCTATTTTTAACCAAATACGGACATATTTTTTTATATTTTCATTTTTGAATAACGACCTTTTGTCTTTAAAAAAACATTTTTATGATCTTTTATCTTTTTTTTATGCTTTTTTAAGAATTTTTTTGTTTTTTTTTTCAAAGAATCTTTTATTTACTGTGTTTTTTGAGGTTGAATTTTGAAAGAAAAAAATGTAAGTTTAATTTTCATTAATTGATTTTAGGCTTTGACTTGAATTTGATGAAAATGCAATTGGATGTGTGATTTGTTGGGAGGTTACTATAGGGGGAGGTGGCATACTTGGAAGAGGGGGTTGATGGGGTGGAAAAGGTGTTGTTGTTGATGAAACCTAAAAATGGATAATTATTGTTAAGATTAAGAATGGCACTAACCTGATATATTGGACTTGTTGGGGGAGTGCTGAATATTTATGTTGCTGGTGATCTATCAATTGTTGAATTTCCAATTAATGGAAGTCGTCTAAATTGAATTTGTTCTTCCTGCTCCGAAGAAATTGATTCAATATTTATTACAGTATCATTTCTATGGCTACTGCTTGCTTCACCTCCATTTAAACTTTCATTCTTCACAGTCACAGCTTTTTGTTCAATAATTTTTTGGGGTAAATGAGCTTGAAGTTTTTGCTTCAATTTTTCATATCTTGTATCAAAATCGCTTTCAGAATCTTCATCAGATGAAGATGAAAAATTCATTGTTGAATCACTATCTTTTGATTCTTGTCTGGCATTTGTTACAATATTTTCGCCTTCAAATTTGTCGATTTTCGCATTTCTTAAATTAAAGGGTACTGTACTAGTTTTTGATTCATCCGTATTTTGATCAGCTGCTTTTCCCCATGCATCAAAAAAGTTTGATGTTGACGGAATTATCGGTGTTTCTGGAGTCATGGCTGAAGGGTGTTGTTTTTTGACTTCAAAAATTTTTGGAAAATGAGTTATCGGAGTTTCATAGGATTCAGATTTACGAATTTCATTGGGCTGCAAAGAGAGGGAATCTCTTTTGAGCGATGAAAATGCATTACTATCTTCTACACTTGTATCCGGTAAATTTTCATAATTTAAATGTGTCATTATTTTACTTTCTTGTTGATGATAGCTGCTGATACCGTAATCCCTTTCCTCAATTTTCTCTGTTTTTTTATCTTCCATTATCGTTGTTGTTTTGATAGTTTGATATTCTCTGCTGCTGTTTTTATCATTTTCTTTCATCACTTTTATTGATTTTAATGCAAATATATCAGAGCTTATTTCATTCCTATTTTCATTTCCTCCAGAAGTTGTTGTTGTTTTTGTATGTTCCCCTTTTTCTAATTTTAAAATTTGTGTAAGTCCATAACTTTTTAATGGAGGTTTTTGTGGTGGTGGTGATGATGATTTATTTGTTGATAATGGAAGAATCCCTTTTTCATCTGTTTCAACTTCTTCTGAACTATCGGTTAAAAACCCTTTTTCATTTAATAAATCTTTAGAAGCTCTTCGTCGACGAGTTGATGGATGTTTACTCCAAAATGATACAACATCATTACTATTATGTGAAATTCTATCATCATCATCATCATCATTTTCATCTTCTTCATTAAATATTTTTTTAGCTGGAATATCATTGATATGATTTGAATATTGTTTTCTTCTTTCATTTGAGCTATTATCAATGATTGGATTTGGTGGGGGTGGTGGGGGTGATAAAACAGGATTTTTATTTGAATAAATAATTTGACTTTGATTTTTTGCCACTTTTGGAAGATATATTTCATCATTTGTAACAGATGATGATGATGCAATATTTGTATTCCAATGTGGAGGTTGTTGTTGAATATCATCTTCATATTTTTCTGTTGATAATACAGGATTTATATTTGAATAATTCGTTTCTGCCTGATGTTGATGTTGTTGAACCGTAGCATTGAATGTTGTTTCTTCTGTATCCCAATTAGAAGGTGGCAGTTGTTCATCCTCAAAACTTGAATCAAATCCATCAAATTCTTGACGGGAATCAATATTTTCAGCATTATTTGAATTTGAATTAAAAGGAATTGGAACAAATGATGATGGAATTGTAATATGATGTTGTTGTTCGAAATTATTATATAAAGTGTTTTCATAATTGTATGAATTAGATTCAGAAGTTTGTGATTTTGTACTTTGAGTAATACTTTTTGGAGGCAATGGTGGTACTTCATTTGGTTGTATCGGCTATAATTTTTAAACTTTTTAATATTATTCAGTAAAATAATTATAATTAAAAACCTGTGATTTTGCAATTTTTAAATCATCCTTTTTGGAATCATTTCCAAATGGATTTCGTGTGTCTTGTTCTTGAATTCTTTGATTCTCATGTATTCCTTCATATTGATGACGAGGCGAAATATACTCTTGTGTTGCATCAATTCTAGAAGTTTCAGGTATTTCATATTCTGGAGTTGTAGCAGCTATATTAGAAACTGTTCGTCTGGGATGAATTGGTCCAATAAAACTATATCCATCATTGATAAGAACTTCTGGACTACGAATTTCTTCTGAATGCTGATGCGGTTGTTGGTGTTGGGGTTGTTGGTTTTGGTTTTGGTGTTGAGGACGATGAATAATTGTTGTTACCTTTGGAGTTATTGGTTCTTGATAGATATCAATATACGAAGGCCTCGGAGTTAAGCTTCCTATTTGTGGTGCAACAATTGATGGCTAAAATTTTATCAATTTAAAAACTGTTGTTTTGTCATTTAAATTTTTTACAAGTGATAAATCAGATGGCCGTTTTATGTATCTTCCATTTGTCACGGCTTGAATACTATTTAATCTATTTCGATTTGAAGATTCCATTTGGATTCTTGGAGATGTTTTATTAAATTTTGATGAATAAAATCTTTTTAAATATTGGAGAGATCGATGAATCATCAAAAGATTTGTAAAATCATGCAAAACAGAGATTAATAAAAATATTGCAAAAATAATTAAAATTAAATCTGTTGCAGCTAAAAATAAAAAAAAGAGCATGAAATGGGTTTAAAGTAACAAAAAACAAGGTTTACTGTATTTTCGATCACTGATTTCAAACAATGATTCATCACTTTTTGTACTAATATGTTTGTGGGCGTAATTGTATAACCATCCATTTCCGTCTACCAAAGAATAAATAATATATGAAAGACTTCCAAAATCAAGAATCAATAGAATTATCTAAAAGAAAGGCTTATCACTAAATGATAACAACCATAGAAAACCTACTGTAAAAATTCCAAAAATATAATAAATCCAAAGTAATTTTAATTTAAAACCCAAAATTCCCAAAATTAATGCAAATCCAACGCTTAAAGTTAAAAATAAAAATAATGGAATTTCAAAAATTGAAAAAATTATTGAAAAAATTAAATCAAAAATGAATCGAATTGCAAAAAGCCAAATAATTGCAGATAAAATATTTTTTGAGAAACAGCAAATTGTCATACGGTAATATGCATCTTTTCGATCATTGCCATTTCGGGGTGAAAATTCCCAACAATAAAAACACATATTTTTTTTGTACAAAAATTATTACTTTTTATATTTGCCGCCGCCAATGAAGAAGAAGCAAGAAAAAAATGACTTAAATTCTTTTACTTTATTGATTTTAAAGAAGCTCAGGCAAAAATAAAATTGAGAGAGGTACAAAGGATTCTTTCTTTTTACTCAATTTTGTACAATAAAATGAAATGAAATGAATGAATGATAAGAGTAAGAAGAAGGAGAAAATAATGAAGATGATGGTATAAGTTTAGAATCAAATAAGTCAATGAAAATGTTTATGGCTTTAACAAAAAATGATAATTAGTTTTTTTTGTGTTCAAAATTTTATTTTAGTTTATAAATTTAGGGATAGGTTTTTGTTGTTAAAGGGAAGGACACGGGAATTTTCAGTATGAAAAATTTAGCCAGTTCAGTTGCAAAAAGGTTGCAACAAAAAACAATATAATTATAAATATTGCGGGTATGCTAAATCGATAAAATTACCGGAAATATATCTGAAAAAAGTATCCGCAATATTCTTTTTGCAATACTCTTTTATTGCACCCTTTTCGCAACTGAACTGGCTAAATTTTTCATACTGAAAATTCCCGTGTCCCTTTAAAAAGTTTGTTTGAATCTTTGATAAAAAAAAGTGTGATAAAGGCATTTAAAGGAAGCTTTATCACTCTGATTAAACATTTTTTCGGGGAAACTATTTTTCTAAAACTCTTTATTTTTTTTTCTATTTTTTATGACGCCAAAATTTGTTATTACTCCAAAAAATTGCAGAAATTATTTAAAGCTGTGAAAGAAAAAACATTTAATTCTTGAAATTATATTTTTCAGCTAAATTATAAACAATCAAAAAATTTGTTGAATTACTGTAAAAACTGCCCGGATTATTTTACAAAAAATTTATTATTTCGTATAAAAAATGCCAAATATTATTATTATTATTTCAAAAAAATGTATAAATGCTAAACTGAATGTTAAAAATCAATTTTTATAAATTTTCAAATTTTACATATGTGCTTGATGTTTAGCTTTGTGAAGGCCATCAGAAAGTTTTTTCTTGAAATCTGGATGAACTCGACCATACACTTCGATGACACGCTCTTGAATATCTGGATAACAATTTTTTACCATTCCAACAATATTTTCAACAAGTCTTTCCCGAGCTCCATCATCTAAAACTTTAAGCCAAAATTGTCGTGGCTGTGAATAATTGTCATCTTCATGAGCATCATGTCGATCGACATCACCTCCAACATGCCAAACAGATTCTTTTGCATCTTTTCTTTCAACATAACCATTAAAAGAATTTGGAAAATGATTTGGAAAATCTCCATGATTATCCCCCAATGCCATGGCACCATCACGTTGGGTATTATGTGCCGTGGCACGATAGGGGCAATTAATTGGAAGTTGAATGTAATTTGGTCCAATTCGATGAAAATGTGTATCCTATAAATACAAAGATAAAAAATGGATTGGAGTATTATCAGAGATATTTTAAAAGCCCAACATACAGTATAAGAGAAAAGTCGACCTTGAAGCATTTTATCTGGAGAAAATTCAATCCCTGGGACAACGTGTGCCGGGCAGAAGGCTGCTTGTTCCACTTCAGCAAAATAATTTGTTGGATTTCGATTAAGAACAAATTTTCCAACTGGGATCAACGGAAATTCACCATGTGGCCAAACTTTTGTTACATCAAAGGGATTAACTTTTGCCTTTTCAGCTTCTTCAAAGGTCATAACTTGAACGAAAAACTGCAAAAAAAAGGATTAACAATTGTTAAATTTAGTAAAATTCTATTATATTTTAATGTTAATTATTGATAAAAAGTATCTCATTTTTTTGTTTTTAGTATAATTTAAATTAATATATTCATGACAATTTACGTACATTCCATTGTGGATAATCTCCTTTTTCAATGGAATTGAAAAGGTCTCGAATGGAATAATCTGGATCTTGACCCGCTAAGCGATCAGCTTCAGATACTGGAAGATTCTTAATTTTTTGAGCTGTCTAAAACACATTTTTTAAACTACCGTAATCTGGGTAAACGAAAAAAAACCTTTGCATGGAATTTACAATAAACTGCTTCACCATTTTTATTGACAAGTTTAAAGGTGTGACTACCGTATCCATTCATATGCCGATATCCATCTAAAAATATAATAATAAACTATAGTACTCATTAGTGATTAACATACCAGGAGTTCCACGATCAGAGAATAAAAACATTACTTGATGAATACTTTCAGGTCTTAAAGTCCAGAAATCCCAAATCATATTTGGATCTTTTAAATGTGTTTGAGGGTGACGCTTTTGGGTATGAATAAAATTTGGAAAAAGAATTGGATCACGGATAAAAAAGATTGGAGTATTATTTCCAACTAAATCCCAATTCCCTTCTTCCGTATAAAATTTCATTGCAAATCCTCGCTAAAAAAGGGATTTGATATATCCGTTCATCCAATTAAAAACTTACAGGATCTCTTGCAGTATCCGCTGATCCAAGTTCACCCCCAACAGTTGAAAATCGAATAAACATTGGAGTTCGTTTTCCAATTTCGCTAAAAATTGCAGCTTTTGAATATTTTGAAATGTCATGGGTGACTTCAAAATATCCATGTGCCCCACCACCTTTGGCATGTACCTACAAGAAAAATAACAGTATACAATATAATGTTATCCATGGGGGTATCTCAATACTTACAACCCTTTCAGGAATTCTTTCCCGATCAAAATGTGCCATTTCATCCATATAAACGACATCTTGCATCAGCATTGGCCCTCGAGGTCCCACAGTTAATACAGTATTTTTATTCCCAATTGGAGCTCCATTTGACGTTGTAATAATTTGTCGGCGCTAAAAATATTATTTTTGAATTGAATGAACATCGGATTTTGGATTTATCAAATCCCAAAAAACTTACAGGATGATTTTGCTTAAATCTTGCAAAAGCTTCATCCGAAGGATCACGTTTTCCACCAGTCATTTTTTTGGCTCTAAAAAACTAAAAATTAAACAATTCCAAATACTTTTTAAAAATTTTCAAGAGCCCAAAAACACGCTGCCAATCTTTGACTTTTTTTTCAAGTTTTTTTTATTAACCACGATTATGGTTTTGAAAAAGAAAGTAAAAATACAGCAAATGTAGTGACTTGTGTTTTTCTTCAAAGAAATACACTTTTTGCATGGTCAACTTTCTTTCTTTTCTTTCTCAAATATATTCAATCAAATGAATACAGCAGTGTTGTCTTTCTTATCAAACCTTTTTAAAAAGGCCCAAACTAGAATATGTGAGACTACAATCTACGTTGTCTTCTCCTCTATTTTTGCTGTTGATGAATTTAATTTCATTGATTGCTCTTTTTTCTTCTTTTAAACAATTGATAACAAGTATTTTTGCTTGACCTTTTTCAAGCAAAAATACTTGTTTGTTTTTGGTTATTTTTTTAATCAAAATTGGAAAATTCCAGCTCAACGGGGATTTAAACCTGGCAGGCAAGCAAACATTTTACCATTGATTTCACAAATTCTGATATCGATGAATGTCTTCATTTCATTATCAGAATTAAAGAGAATCAAAGTTTTGATTTAAAGAAACACAAAAAAAATCTATTATTTTTATTTATCTTTTAAAGAAACAAAAATGTGCACACGTTTAAGTGAAACAAAGAATATACCCCGAACAAATTTTGTAAATTTTTACCTAATATTAAATGATAAAAGTTTAAATAAAAGCAATTCCCTCAAATTTATGAGCCCCTTTTAAAGGTTCTTCATCCAAAAGAACATGTCCATCAGATAATCTAAATACAGTAAGATATGAGGCAACTGGAATGCCATCTTTTTCTTCAGATTTTATTGCTGCAATTAAATTATCGGATGAACCAGGGATAAATGAAAATGCAGCAAAGCCTCGATATCCGGTTCCTTTGCTTCCAATATGTTTTACTTCAACGTGATTAAAATTTTCATCAGCAATTAATAAAAGATCTGTACCGGCAAATTCATCCGTCGCTTCAGTGTAAGGTTCATGGGAGGCACGTCTGAAAAAAAGTGGGCATTTGTTAATTCAGATTTTGAAGTGGATATATCAAAGCTTGTAACAGATATATTAAATCTCAAATTTAGATTTGGCATATCTGAGGTAACAAATATAAATGTTCAAATTAGTAGTTCAAAAACAAACCGTGGCATAAAAAACCATTTTTTATGTACATCACTCCATTGTACCGCCTCATGAATCATATATCCCGGCCATTCAATACCCAAAGCACTTCGAAGCTTTTTAAAATTATCAATCCAATCAATATGTTGAATATCACCATTATGCCCAATTCTTTTGACATACATTGGATGATAATTTACAAATATTCCATCGGTGGTTGTCCACTCTTTTCCTAATCCTCCAACCCATAAATGATCATCTTTAATTGTCATCCATTCAGCTTTTAAACCCTTTGTAACATTTCCAGGACCATCTGTCAAAAATATCCATGGAATTACATCTTTGTAATTATTCTCAATTTTATAAACTAATCCAATTCGATCATCACATGAAATAAGATTTCCATCAAACACCGCTAAATCTGATAACTCCATTCCTCGACCACCTGCAGAAAGTTGTGATGATAAAATTATTGTTTCTTTATCATTTTGCCATTTGATTGTAGCTTTTGATAAATCTTTTTTTATTGTCAAATCACCCGTTTTAAAATATGATATCCAGGTATTTTTCTTTGTCTCAGATTTACTTTCCTGATCAAGATCTGTTACAACTGCAATCTTATAAATTGAATCACCTGCTGAAGATTTATGAATTGAATGGAGTTGGGTTTTATTATATGCTGCACCAAAGTCACATCCCGCTGAAGGTGATGGAAATAATTTTGAGATAAAAAGCCCAAAGGCAATAGCTGGAATTATCCAAAGAAAGGGCGAAGTTGATGCTGTAAATGTTGATGAATTTGAAGAAGAAGAAGAAGAATCCTTTGAAGTTATGAACGGTGGCTTTCTAGATTCTTTTGGCATATCCCCTTTTTTTCTGAAACATCACATATTAAATTGCTCTTCAAATAAAGCTTTCTTGCCAAAGATACTCAATTGTATTTTTATGTTTGAATAGAAAATTTTTACATTTATTGTTGATAAATTAATTATTTACCACAAATAAATGCCATTAAAAATCTCAAAATTGGCATTTCCTTCTGATGGATAATAGAGGAAAAAATCGCAGGTAAAAATACACTAAAATTTCCCCCACTATTTTGAATGATTTTTTTTGGATCTTTGCCAAAATTTTACAATATTGGCAAAAATTTAAGTAATTTTTGTTAAAATTTATCAAAAAAGAACGTTAAATATTCAAATTTAAATTATATAAAAAACTTACAATTAATTTTTCACACAAAATTAAATATTTTCAAACCAAATAAAAATGTATTTTAAAATAAAAATAAACAAATTTAATGAAGAATTGTGATAATTTTTTCTTTCCTTTTTATACAAAACACAAATAATCAAATATTGTGTTGGTCATAAAATATTTTGTGCTTTATCTGTGATAGATTTTTTGTTTTTTTGACAAAACACAAAGAATCACAAATTTGAATGTACTCTTTTTGAGCAAGGTTTTCCTCCTTCATGGGCTGCTCATTTAATCGATCAATGATGTATGTGCAGTTTTATGTTTATGCGTATGTACTTCTCACAAATAAAGAAAAAAATATTTATATATTGGGTAAATCACAAACTCATTTTCTTTTTTTAATTCAACTTTTTTTCTTTGGAGAAAACGTTAAAGGGAAAAAGAAAAATGATGCAAAAAAAATGTTTTTTTCATGATTTAATCAATTTTAATAAAAGAAAAAAAAGGCATAAAAAGAAAGGTTATTTTCAAGGATGAGCAAACGAGTGCCTTTTAATTCGGCACATTTTTCAATAATATTTTAAAAAATTATTTTTGTTCTTGGGCTATTAATGGTTAGTTGCTGATGATAGATACATATTTTTTTAACGGGGCTATTTTATCCACAAATCAATTAAGATAACCTCTGAAATAAAATACTCATTGTAATTTACTTCTCTCTCAAACATCTTTGAATCATTTTTTGTTTAATTTTAGAACAAAAAAGGGGAAACATAATTTGGATTTTTATAACCCTTTAATTTATCAATTTTTAAGGATTCGCACAAATTTGGTATTAAAAAAGGGGTCGTTTTAATTTAATTTTTAAAAAAAGTTAATATGATTCATGGAAGATTTTCATGGCCTGAAAAATCAATTAAACAGAGTTTTGGTGGTCTTGAACCAATCATTTATTATTTGACTAAGAATCCATCAACTCCAGAAGTTTATTCCAAAATGATTCAAAGTTGTAAACATTTTTTTGAAAAAAACCCATTAATTGTTACTGTAAAAATGAAAATAGATCCACCTAGCACCCTCCTCAGCTTTGTTATTAGTCTCCGGACGGGCTCGAACTTGGAGGGTACCAGGTCAAATTCCCACCGGGTTAACCGCTTCGCCACTGACTTGGCTTACTGTACTTTTTTACTTTTTGTTACGGGATGAAAAAAATACATTTTATTTTTTAAAAAAGTCACAAAAGTCCAACTGTTTGCGTCACGTTTTAAACGAAATTACTGTTGTTTAATTGTAACAAAACAATTTTTTTGTAGATACAGATATATGAAATTAACAATTATGCAAATAAATTAAAAAAGAATTTAACAGAAAGTGCCCATAAAAAGGATATCTTTTGGTTCAGCTGAAGCAGGGCCTTCAACGGAAGTAATAAAAAATAAAAATGGATGAATTGCAAAAAACGGTTGTGGCGCCGAACGGGCATTCATTTGAAAGCCTGTTGCTGCACTCGCTTCGGTACCTTTTTCATCAATCTGAAATTTAATCCCAAAATTAATTTATTCAGCAGAAGAACCATTTCAAAAAATGTTTCTAAATTTAAATTTTGACGTACTTTAATAACACTTTTATGAATTATTTTCTCAATTTTTTGTGATAACCCCTTTTCAAATATTCCACTTAAATCTGCCGTATCACAAAAAATCTTTTTAATTCCCATATCCTTTAGCTTTTCATCCAAATTTATACTGCTTGAAATTTCAATAATTGGAAGAATTACGGTCATTTTTCCAGTTTTCTTCCTAAAAATTGTTGAAATTTTTATAAAATATAAATCAAAATTGAATGTTTTTTGGGACCAAAAAACCGTAACAAAAACACTCAAATAATTAAAAACCTTTGAGTACATTTTTTGATAAATGTATAATCAATTTTTTCGATCACTGATAAAAGTCCATCACTTTTCTTCGGTAAAACAATATATAACCAAGCTTTTCGATTTTTATATGGAATTCCAAGGCATTGCCATTCTTCTCCGCTTTGAAAATTCCAGTCATCTTCTTCCACTTTTAAACATTTTGTCATCATCGGAATTTTTCTAGGTGGATTTGAATTAAATTTTCGTTTTTTCCGATCTTCAAAAGGTTCTTCCCAAAAACCAATAAAATTAATTGCGTTAATTAAAATCAAAGAAGTTTCAGCTGAAATATCGTCATCTGAAGTAAGAATCTCTTTAATCGCATTATTTGTTGAATCTGCAACAAATGAATTGATATTCTAAAAATTATTCAAATTTTTTAGGATATAATTTATATATATATTTTACTGTAACGGCATCAAAAGTTTTACAAAAATCAAGTGATTGGATTGTGGCATTGAATTTGTCTTTAATTAATTTTTCATACGATGGCATAATGGCAATATTGTCAGAAACAAAAAATCCATTTGCAATATTTACATTTGGAGCTTCAACAATTGAATTTTTGCGTTTTCGCGTTTCAGAAATTACCACAGATTTATCCTTTGTCAAATTATGACGTTTCGAAAATTCTGAATAATATTCCAAAATCTCCTCCCTATTTTTATCTTAAATTTTATCGGGTTAAACATGCAAACAATTAACCCAAAAATATTATCTAACCTTTACCAATAATTTCAGCAATTTGTTCAGCGGTTTTTCCCTTTGATCCTGCATGAATTATTGCAAGTGAGCTTAAAATAGAAGATGGAGAAAATATTGTCGAAGAATTTGCGGCATCCAAAAAAGATAATAGTTTTAAACAAAACTTTACTTCATTTTCCAAACTCATTTTCTTTTGTTTTAAATAATTTAAAGTAATTTAAATTAAATTTGCTTTGTCATATTTGCTATTTTTGTCATACGGTTACACATTGCCAGCGTATGATAAATAGATGTTAAAGAGAGAGGTATTCATGAATCATTTTTTTGGTTCTTTAAATTTCCTTTAATAAAACATTACAAACTGATAATCATTATTAGACGACTGATAAAAATGACAAAAAATTATTGGCATTGTATTTTTTTGAACCACTACAAATTTTGCCGCTCAAAAAAAAGAAAGTAAAAAAATTTACTCAAAAATACACTCTTTCTTTTTTTTCCACGTTATTGCAAAAAATTTTGAAAGATAAAAAAGAATAACAACCCCGATTTCCTTTTTTATCCAACAAAAAACTATCACACTTTTTTTTATGTTATTTTAAGAAAAATAAATTTTGAAACTTTAATTTGGAAACTTTAATCAAAAAAATGTTTGCGGCAAAAAAAAGTTTAAAACAAATAATTTTTTATTTACAAAGAAACAAAAACAATAGATAAAACTTATTTACCATAAAAGATTGGTAGCAGTCATTTTATATACAAAATAATAAAATAAGAGAATTTTTTTTAAAAAAATTGAAAGAGATTATATGGCACTTGAAATTAGGAGGATATGATTTAAATGGCATCTTGTTGTTCACGAATTTTGTGTCCCGCTTCTTCAAGCTTTGATCCAGCTGTATCAGCCATATTTCGAGCTTTTTCTTTTGTTTCTTCGCCTGTAAAAAATTAATGAGTTTTCTTTTACAACAAAAATGTAAAAGTGAAGCTTACTTGTATTTTCATCAGCTTTAACCTTTGCAGCTCCAACTAAATCCGATGCTTTTTGTTTAGCTCCTTCATACATTTCACTGGCTTTATCAGAGGCAGCATCCTTTAATTCAGAAGCTTTATCAGAAGCTGCAGAAGCTAAATCAGAAGCTTTATCCTTTGCAGCATCGGCCATATCAGAGGCTTTTGCCTTTGCATCAACTGCCATATCATGGGTATCAGAAGTTTGTAATTCTGCACCAGTGGTGTAATCTTTGAATTCTGTAGATTTTTCTGCAACAGTATTTAGCATTTCTTTAACGTTTTCAGTAATACCAGCCATCGTTTTTTAATAGTTTTGAAACAACTTTTTTTTTTCACAAAAATAACTTTTCTTTTATTTTTGAAGCTTTTGAAAAAAATTTGGAGCTCTTTTATACGCACGAAAGGTGTTTATGAAATTTGTTTACTACTTTTTTTTGCGGATTCAAAATAGTTGATCATTAAGCACTAACAAAAATGCCGCCCCTTTTGAATAAAAAATGAATTTGTTTTTCAACATTCTCCTTTGCTTTGCTTCTCTCTTTTTTTTCTCTGTTGTCTTTCAGCTGTTTGTTACATATATATTTATTTCATTTCGACTCTAGCGACGCCAGCGACAGACTAACAAAAAAAGCGGGAGAGAGAGAGGGAGACTTACTTGTTTACATGTTTTTGTTGTTTTTTTGTATGTGTTGCAAGAACCCTAATAAACAAAAATCACATGTAACAAAATGTCTATCTTTTTTTAGGCTATCATAAAAAAAATTGAAGGAACAAATGCATATTTTTTTTTCCTTCAAAACATTGATCGCCAAAATTGTTGTGAAAAGAATCATATCTCTTTTTTTTGAAACATTTATTTCTCAACAAAAAAAAACAGTTTTGAATTTTGATCTCTTACAAGTGAGGAATTTATTTGTTTGTCTTTTTTTTGTTGGGCAAAATAAAAAGATGATCGTTTGTGTTCCTTCTTTATTTTTATCATCCTCTTTCTTTTTTTGTGTGAGTGTGTTTATTTTCGGGATAAAATGTTTGTAATCTCTTCCTTCTTTTTTAAATAATAATAACAAAAAACCCAGTGACTTCTTTTTGTGTTCTGAAAATAAAATAATACAAATAATTCGTTGGGTATTTTTTTTTGTAAGCTACCAAAATTTTGAGGTGTTTATTTTGACGAATAATCTTTTTTAACAAATCATGCGCAAAGTTTTATTGGATAACAACGATTTAAATTTTACTTAAAAAATTTAAAAGTAAAAAAAGTGTGGTAAAAAAATGGATTAAACGACACTAAATTTTTTGCTCAAAAATCCTGTACTTTTTGCTGTTCCCTTTTTTACCCTTTTTTATGCCCTGCAAAAAAAGTGTGTTTATTTTTACGTTCAATAATTGTTGTTAAAAATCACGCAAACATTTCATGTTTTTTCTTTTATCTTTTAATCACTGATTACAGTATCTCTCCTTCTACAAACAATAATTTCCTAGCAAAAAAATTTATTTATTTAAATTTAAATTTGTTCTACAAAATTAGCACCAAAATTTTACATTAAAAGTTTTTAAATAAGAACGGAAACTTTCCTTTAAATTTCTTCCTTTCATTTTTTAAAAGAAATGCTTTTCAATGAAAAAACTTAAATTTTTTTCTTGCGAAATTATACAATCATTTTAAAGCTTAAAAATTAATGTTTTAATTAGATAGAATTTGGGGCTCCCGATAAAATACATATTCCGTGTAATGAGCCCAACGTTGTTCTTCAAGATCGCCACTGTTACGCTGATTCATGAAATCCTGAAAAAATAGCATTTAAAACAACAACACAGATTCTGAGTCTCCCAACGAAATTTATAAATTTTAAAAAAAACTCTTGTTGTTAGACCTTCTGTTTTTCACATACCTGTTGAGTATTACTCATTTGTGCGGTCAACATTGGATGGGGAGTTGGAGCCAGCCCATTTGCCCCGGAGGAACAACTTGCAATCATTTTAAAACCCTTTTCTGCCAAAGTATCGCAAGCTTTTTCAAAACATTGATGCTTTAAATATAATCTTGACGTGTATCGTTCTGCTCCTTCTCCACCCGGATCCCGAGATTCATTTAATGTATCCCCGAAAACTTCCCGGCAAAGGGTTGCCTTTCCACAAACTAATATTCGATGTAATTTTCGAAATTTAACATCTGCTTGTCCATCTCGTCCAAAGGCGAATGTTCCTCGATATCCAAGGGTTAAAAATCCTCCTAAAAATGATTAAATATTAATTATAGTGATTCCGCTTTTTTGGAACAAAAATAATATAAATGCCATTGTTTTAATTGGGCAAAATACAGTAGTCCCCAAAAAATGATTTAATATTACAGCTTTTTTGGACATGTTCAATTTTTTCGTATAAAAATGATGTTTGTTAATTTATGAAATTTCAAATAAAATTGACAACTGTCAAATCCAAAGCTTATTTTTGATGACAAATTACAGTGCATAAAAAAATTGCTACACATTTGCCATTGAAAAAACATTTTATGTATGTCTTTCAAAAAAGTTTTTTTCTCAAATTTTGCCAACATGAATGTTTTTGGCTTCATGAAATAATACAAAAATTTAGGGAAGCAATTTTTCAATACTTTAAAATTTAGCAATGTATTTTTGCTTTCTTCCAAAAAAAACAATATTTTTAATATTTTCGAGGAAAAAATGCTGTAAAACAACAAAACATTTATCAATTTTAAAAATGTTACAAAAAATGAATCAAATTTTTATGATATTTTTGATTATTTGATAGTCAATAAAAATCATGTTTTCACATTATTATTTTTTTCTTAGTTTTCCAAATTATTTTAACAGCTTATTTTTTAAAAGTAGCAGGCGACGAAAAATAATTGCCTAAAACATCCATGCAAAAAAAATAAAATTCGGTTTTTTTCGGAAATGAAAAAATGCAATTTCCCCCTTTCATCTTCCATCATCAGCGTCATCATCTTTTTTGAAAAAAAAAATGTATAAAAAATGGGAAATCAAAAAAGTTTCAATTTTATAAATTTGCATAAAACACAATCTCGAATGGAAAACTTTTGAAAAGCATACCTGTTTCACCCAATGCAGTTGCCGTAATCCCATTATTCAAGGATTTGGTTGGATATTTTAAATTATAATATGGTGTTAAAATTCTATTTAAATCTGATAATTGATAAAATAAAACTTCTTCCCGAAATCTTGCAGTTTCTTTAAAATTATCTGGTAAAATAAGTTTTCCACTTCGAAGATAATCCAAAATATATATAAAAATATCTCCATCTCGATCAATGAAAATTGTGCCATCTGAAAGTCGACTAATTGCAGATTCAAATTTATCAAAATTTGTATTTTCTGATAAAATTTGTGGAAATATTGATTCGGATTCCCTGCACAAAGTTCGAAATGTTGTTGTGTATGGAGTTCCGCCAATATTTAATTGAATTATCTCCGATGATTGATCCATTTTCATTTCATATACTTTTTAAATATTTAAATAGAATTACAGTAACACCATCAATCAAAATATTTACGTTTTTAAAAAAAATACTCTGAAATTATTAAAATAACAATTTTATTTAAAAGAATCGCTTTAACATTATTGCTTTTTTTTTAAAAACAGAACACGTGTTTGGAAGACATTAATCGAGAGAGAGAGAGAGAGAGACTTGGTTAAATTTTTTCCGGAAATGTTTGTTTTTTTTTGTTTTACAGCATTATATAAAAAGAAAGCAGTCATAAATCTTTTTTTGCCGGACTTTTTATGAGCCATTTATTTTCTTACTTTTGTCTTCATTCAATCCAACGGCAAATATTTTAATGGCAATGATCAAAATTAAGATATTAATCGTGCTGAGACAGACTATCAAAAAGAGGAGAAGGAAGTTACAGTAAAAAAAAATTGTGAAAAATTTGGCATTTATTTAAATCCAAATAAAAAAATGGAATTTGTTTTAAAAATGTCAAATGAAGAAAATATAAAAAAAAAGTGATAGAGACAAGTGGAAAGCAAAAAAAAATAAAAATTTGAAAAAAAATGGCTTCTTCCATTAAAGGAAGTAAAAAATCTTTCTTTTCTGCGTCCTCCCGGAAGGTGGTCACTTATTCAAGCAAGTCAGTCAAGTCAGTCAGTTAACGTTGAATCAAGGAAATGTAATTTTCAATGCATTTGCTTTTCCTTCTTTTTTTTCATCTATTTGCTTCTTCTTCTTCTTCAATGATGATGATGATGATGATGATGATGGTGGTGGCATTCTGCCTTCATCATCTATATTTTCGAGAAAAAAAATGATTGTTTGAAAATTCACTCTTCAGAATAAAAAGACATGATTTGACACCTCTCTCATCATCACTCATATTCTTCTTATTTTATTGCTGCCATTTGCAGCAGCTGCTGCTGTTTTGAAGTGATAAGAACTAACATAAGAGAAATCCCAAAATACAAAATATCGAAAAAATGCAAACAATCTTTTCGAGATTTAAAAAAAAAAAGAAGCAAAAAAGTGGTGTTCCTTCTTTACTTTCTTTCCTGTCAATAAAAGTTTGACAATTTAATAAAAAGCTATTTTTTAAACAACAAAAATGCAACAAAGAAAAAAATGCCATAGAAAAATGGTCTCTTGAGAGGGGTGCCGAAAAACAAAAAAAAGTGGGATTTGCATTGTTTTTGGGCGAAAAAAATCTTGTGTCTGTAAATCGGGTTCTTTTTATTCGAAATTGTTTTGGAAGAAAAAAAGAAATTCTGTCAAAAATGGAGGGAATACAAAAAAAGGGGGGGGGGAATCTTCTCACATTTCATATGTAGTAATTTTTATATTTTTGAACAAATATAAGAAGATTAAGCCTCCTCAGAAGAAATATGCAAGCTTTTTTTGGAGGGCATCATCGGGGGCAAAGGCTTAAAATGAAAGGGGTGAGGGAAAGAGATATTTACTTTATCCCTTTTTTTTCTGTTACTGCTTTCGGCATTTGATGGTTGTTAGCCTTTTTTTTCTTGAATTTATAAAAAAAAAGAAGCTTAACAAGATTTCAATTGAAAGAGAAAGTTTTTTTAATTGCAAACACAAAAAAGAAAGAAATTGTTTAAATTTATAAATTTTTAAGAGATAAAAATATTTTTACGAAAAAAAGGGTCACCGTTTTTTAGAGGGGGGTTTTAAACAAAAATAAAAAGAAATAAATCTTCAAAAAAAATTGGTTGAAACAGAAAAAAAACTAAAATTTTGGCCACTCAAAAAAAAGGAAAAAAAATGCTTCTCCATTTTTAGTTTTTTAACAATAAAAAAAATGATGAAAAAAAGAGGGGGAAATAAGCGAAAAAAAAAAAAAAACGTATGTTTTGTTTTTTAAAATTTTTTTTATATTTCGTTTTTTTTTTCAAGGATGGAACAGAAAAAGGGGGGGGGGGGTGGGAGTGACGACGATTTTGGTTGCTGCAAAATGAACAATGTCTTGAAATTAAAATTAATTAAATATGATAATGATATTAAAAAACACTGATAAAAATGTTTTTATTGAAAAAAATATGGCCACAGTATTTGGAAAAATTTGTTAATTTTAATTAGAATTTGAAATTTTACAAATTTAAATATTTAATATTACAGTAAATTTTTAAATAAATCTGACAATTAAAAAAAACCATATTTTTAACAAATTTATAAAAAAAAAATTTCTTCCCACTTTTTTGTAACTAATTAAACCCTGGATTTTAGAGTCTCTTTCAATGCCCTAAATTTTTTCATGTGAGGAGCAATGACGTGCCAACAGACAACAATAATTATCTTTCCCCCTCTTCGATAATATTATCATTTAAAATTCTGATATCCTTTTAAATATTCAAATGATGGATTTAAATTTTGAGTAATTTCAAACAAACATTTTTCTTTCTGCAAAAAAACAACTTTTTTTCCCTCATTTTTTATTTATTTTTTTATTTAAAAAAGTGTTCAAAGCCAAATAAAAAAACTTGTAATTGCCCTTTTAAAAATTTAGAATTCCATTAATTGTAAACCCCAAAAGAGTTGAATACAAAAAATATACCAATAAAAAATGGGTGGAACTCATCAGACACACAAAAAAAAGTGAACAGAACCTTTTTCGAAATTCTTAAAACAATTTATTTTGAAAAATTTATTAATGAAGTTCCTACGCTTATATCCCCTCTAAAATAATTTAGGGAACAAATAACCGTATAAAAAATGCAAATAAGTATCACCCTTTAATGATGGCCTATAAAATTGATGTCTCTTTTTCTCTTTATCTTATGTCCATAAAAAATACGGTAGAAAAATATTATTTTTTTACAGAGTTGCAGCAAACAAAATATTGAAGAAAAAAAAGTTAATCCCTTTTTTTCACTCATATCTAGGGTTGCGGCGGGCGATTCGCCCAGGCGAATTCGCCCGGGCGCGCCCGGGAGATTGACTTTTTCCGCCCGGGCGCGCCTTTTTTTTCGCCCGGTCAGTAAGAGAAAAATATATGATAAGTTGTACAAAGTTATCATATATTTTTCTTTGAGCGGAATATTTCAAAAGCTTGTTTGACAAGTTTTTCTTTATGTTGCAAAAAATTTTTACACAACTTTTATACAAATTTCCGTAAACTTATCTACATTATAATGGCAAAAGATCCTGTATGGGAACGTTTTGCAGGTGATACAATTAAAGCTCGGTGCAAGTATTGGATGGACGAGCTAATAACTCTTATATTTCTTTAATTTCATTACACGAGCTTTTAAAAAGATTTAAAAAAAAACTATGAATTTTTTACCATTTTTATGGTTCGGGCGAATTCGGCTGGGTTCGCCCGGGCGCGCCCAGGCGGGCGCGCCCGTTTTTTTCTGATTTTCGGGCGCGCCCGCAACCCTACTCATATCTTTTTTAGAAATTTTTAAACAAAAAAGCATGAAATTTTAGCCCAATTTTTTTCTTTCTTTCAATTTATACCTAATCTTTTTTTTTGAACAAAAAAAGAAACAAAAAAGATTACCACAGTTCTTAGATTTCTTTCATGGAAAACAAAAAAAAAATAAGGGTAAAATATTATATATTTTGTTTTAATTTTAAAAAGTCCAGGGAAAAGAAAGAAATTAACATAATGTATTATGAAGGGAATGATTTTGTATTAATAATAGCAAAAGATTACTGTAATTTAAAATAGTATAGTATAATATAATATAAAAAAACACTTAAAACTTGATTACCTAAATTCAAGTTTAGGCTTTTAAAAAGTATCAAAAATATTAACATTTAATCAAATTATCAAAATTCTTATCAGTGAATTCTAAACAAACATTTTAAAAACATATATTGAAAATACACCGTATCTTTGTAATTTGCTTTCAAAAAAAAAGAAATAATAGCAAAACTAAAATAAAAGTCTTTTTAAAAAGCAAAAAAAGGAAGAAAATTAATTATAAGCTTCTTCGTTGAACAAGGGCATTGGGACCTCCCCCCCCAAAAAAAGCAATAACTCTCGCGTTTTTCAGTTTAATATTAACCTCTCCTCATTTTTTTTGAGTATCTTTTTTTGTTAGTTTTTCTTTTTTTCTTCATCAGCAATATTCTTCTTCTTTTTTCTTTTCTTCTTCTGAAACATATTTCCGCCGCCGCCTTCCCACAAGAAAATGGGGGAAACATCGCCAACAGCAATTCATTGAAGCGTATATATATATTTTTTATTTTTTATATATATTTAACAAAAAAGAGTGGGTAAAAAAAGAAAGGGGGGTAAAATGGGGGGAGAAGGAGCAGCAATAGAAGCTTGATGCTAAATATTTTCAAGCAATGTTTTTTGTGGAAGGCAAAAAAAAGGGGGAGAAGAAAAAGAAAAAACCATTTCCTGCATCTTTCGTTTTTCGTCTCTTTTTTGTTGTTGCTGTCCTTCCATTGTCGTGCCTGGAAATGAACTTTTTTTTCTCAATTTTGTTTTTTGTGGTTGTTGAAAAAAAAGCTCTTTGCTCAATGTCATTTTCAGTCATTTTACACTTTTGTTTTTCAACAAAAATATAAAAGAAAGAAAAGTTAATTTAAAACTACTTTTAACAAAAATATGACTTTTTTTCAGGAAAAATAGAAAAACAAAACAAAGTAATTTGGGGGGAGGAAAGCGGTGGTGGAAATGAAAGTCAACAAAGATGTATTTAATGGAAATTGCTACCGTATATACAAAAGACATGTGAATCTCTCTGCAGCCATTGTTGTGTGTCTTTAAAGAAGATATTGTAAAATTGATGTTTGAAAAGATCGGAATCACTGATTTTTTGGAAACGAATTGAAAAAAATTGGAACCAAAAAAACACAGTTACAAAAAACATTAGTTAAAGGGAGTGTCGACGACAAGCAAGATCCACTTTATCCCTGAATCAGGCAAAAAAACAGAAGAAGGTGTCCCCTCCGAATTTTTTTTTCTGTACGGTTTTGTTCACATCAATGTGCAGCCTTAAAAAACGCAAAATCAATTGATCTTTAATCAAATTGTTTTTTGCCAAAAAAATACGCGTCTAAAAATACTCGCAAAATTATTTTTAAAGGAACCGATGAATTTTCATTCAATTCTTTTTTGGCTCCTCATATTATCAAGCCAAATAAGGTAAAAGATTATGAAATTGTTGCATAAATAAATGAAGGAATCACTCAAATATCTTTTAAAATTGTATTTATCAATTTAAGATAGTATTAACTCTCTTATTCATTTCACCTAAAAAATTTTGAATGTTTTAAATTTAACCTTTTTTATAGGGACCGTCAACCAAAAAAAGAAAAGTCGTTTTTCATGGCAAGCAAAAAAATCAAAGGAAAAACGCCGCCAAGCAGGCGACGTATTTGGCTCAGTTGGTAGCGCAACGCACTTGCGTGCAAAAGCTCACAGGATCAATTCCTCTGGGGTGACAAAAAGGTTGTTAGAGCTAAATTTTATGTGGGATGTGTTAAAAAACATTTCACAGATATTGCAAATAAAAAGTAACACTAATTTGTTTGTAAGCTTCATTAATGTGCTTATTTTAACACCGATATTTGTTTTCATGGAGATCTCCAATAAAAACAAAATTAAGTTTTTTTTAAAAGTTAAAGACTTTTTTGCTGTATCTGCACGTTGGGAAAAGGGTGTTCCCACAACGAAAAAAGAGCTCTTTTTTTAAAACTGATGTTGAAGATGTGGTATCAGATACAAAAGTGTAAAAAACATGAAAATATGCTTTGTTTTTTGTGTTTTTTTGTTTTTAAAATTGGAATCACATGATAAAGTTTGTATATAAATGTTTCCAACGGTTTTTTGTAATTAGTATTACCATCAATTTCGTGTTTCTAAAAAAACCCTTTATGATTTATATATTTTGGTGCTACATTTCTTCGTCTGCTTACTCAATTCGTTCTCCCAATTTAATGTTTTACATTAAAAAGGATATGATGAATATCCTGACGTTGAGCTTTTTTAGATTTGAGCGATAGATATTTTCAAAAGTTACTGGGAAGATTTTCAACAAGAAAGAAAGCTGCAACAAATGCAATTGGGATACGAATTGCTAAAAGTTTAGAAAGGAAAGCTCTATCAAATCATAATACAGTTCTTCCATCAACCACTCAAAAGAAAATTGGACCAAAAGATGCTAAAAAAATGTTTTAACAAAGAAAAAGAAGATCCACATGCTTCCATTTTTGGGCTGAATTTGGTTATCAAAAGAATAAAGAAAGACGTCTCAAGAAAGAATATGGCAACGAAAAGAAGTAAAGATGCACGTCAAGCTAAAGCAAACAGTAAGTTGTATATTTAGGATTAAATAATTAAGACGTGTTTTAGGAGATTTGAAAGAAAAACCAACGTCAAATGTAGTAGTAAATGGAATAAATTCAATTTTGTCTAATGATCAAAATCAAACCTTAATGTAGCTGAAATGGAGTTGAATACTAGTGATGTCAAGAATTTTGTTGGTCACGCTTCTTTATTCGAAATTGCTGAATCAAATTCTTCACCTATTGCTGCTCACTCTGATACTGTAGCTATTAAATCCATTACGTGCAAAACAAATATTAGTCCCCGTGCTGAACCATCAAATCCAAAATCCATATATAAGAAAAAACATGTACTTCATGGATCAACAAATGCCTGGATACAAAATCGTCAAAGATGTCAACATTAATCTCGAAAAAGATTCTAAAATGCTCAAGAGAGGAAAATTTTCAAAGGCACATATTAATCAATTATCAAAATCAAAAAATGTAAACTTTTATTTTCATCGCATATATTATAATTTCGTGGTTTAGGTCCATCTTATCCGACGTGATGAAATATATAAATGGTATAATCCGTGATATACCAAAATTTCAAAGGCACATATTGGCAAGAGCAGTTATGCATTTTATGAAATGATGAAAAGACCTTTTGTTCAAGAAATTTGATTATAGTATGTTGTTTTTGTTTATTTATGTAGCAAATTTTGTTATTAAAATGTTAAAATAAAAGTACAAACAGGTTTCTTATAGTTAAAGACTAACAAAATAACTTACGTGCAGAATTTACAAAAATCTCTCGCTCTTATTCGAAAAAACTCAACGTCAGTACAAGCTATACATAGTTTTGCTATATATTAATCAAAAAGGCTGATGATATCAAGCTCTGTGATAAAGAAATGAGAACATTTGACTAACAACAAAAACAAGGGAAATTTTTGTATGTCGATTTATATATATAAAATGATCTTTTTTTACGTATATTTTTATATCAATCTGTAGCTATTTAAATCTATTTTTTACAAAAAGTCATTTAAATGATAAGAGCTGTAGCTATGATATAAAATATGGTGGAATCTTACTAACATCTCCAACATCAATTTGTTGTTTATACAAAAAACACACTTTGCCACAAAGTTGACTTTTTTCCCAACGTATATCTGTCCTTATCATTTTTTGGCTAGTACAAATCATAAACTTTTTCGAAATTGCTACTTCAAGAATGATCAAATAATCTCAAAAGAAACTATATTTTCCTCTTCGAAGCTATGGTGATAACCACAAACTCAGAGTCTGAGTCTGAGTCTCAGACTTTCCTGCAGCTTAACAAGGTTAGATGCTTGTTTAGTTTATGCAATTTATATTATTATCAAACTCAAGATCCTCTTCAAATGATTGCTGCTGCATTGATATTCAATGGTAAGTTTATATATATATTTTTTGTACTTTTTTCATTATATCCACGTTGTTTTAGATAAGAAAAATCCTTAGTGCTGCTGCATTGTTGCTTCTAACGTCAAAAGAATTATGAAGAATCCGTAATGAAACTATTCGAATAGAAGATTCCCAATTATTATTTCTTGAAATTAATATGTATGAGTACATACATATGTATATGGTTAGAGGATATATCAATTTCTTTGGATAACTGGGTGGGTTTTTGTCATAAATGTAACAGATATATAATATCTTTTTTATGTTACTTCAAATGCAAGAAGAAAATAACTCCATCAAATTATGGGGTAAGTTTTTTCATATCTTTTCTTTTTTGCATTACATCCACTTTCTTTTAGCTAAGAATTCTCAAGTTATTTAAGGATGATCTAACTTATAAGATATATATGTTCACGATGTTGTATGGCAATGTTACTGAATCATTGGTCAGTTCTCTTTCTTGACAATGTATATAATATATTATTTTATGTTTCAGATACTTTAAACACACAAGTAGAAAAAGCCTCCATCTTCAAATGGTAGATGATTCCATGGTAATAAAAACACGCAAGGCCGTATACAGAAAAAAATTTCAGGGGGGGCACAGCGATTTTCGGGGGGGGGGCACGCCTTTGATCTTTTGCCGCCGCCAACACGAAGCGGCAAAAGATCAAAGGAAATTTCTCAGTTTTGGGGGGGCACAGAACCCGAATCCCCCCCCCCTCGCTACGGCCTTGAAAACACGTATTATTGTTTTTTGTCATTCTTATATCTTTTGTTTCTCTTAATTTTACTTATTAATAAATTTTTAACAATAATTGATAGCCAAACAATAGATTGTAAAATGTTTTAGCACCGATCTCCGTGGATGTTGTGTTAACACCAATTGGTAATACATTTGAACCAAAAGTATTTGGATAACAATGATCATTTTGGGATCATTTTATGAAGCTAATAATGTCCAAAAAAAGCATTAAATTCAGTTTTTTGCTAACATTTAAAAAATATGGCAACATGAACAGAAGTTTTGTTATTATCATTACACCATCATTCAGAGTTGGTATTTATACAAATGTAAAACCAAACATTGACAAATTAGTGAAGTTTACAAATAAATTAGTGTTATTTTCTATTTGCAATATCTGTGAAATGTTTTTTAACACATCCCACATAAAATTTAGCTCTAACAACCTTTTTGTCACCCCAGAGGAATTGATCCTGTGAGCTTTTGCACGCAAGTGCGTTGCGCTACCAACTGAGCCAAATACGTCGCCTGCTTGGCGGCGTTTTTCCTTTGATTTTTTTGCTTGCCATGAAAAACGACTTTTCTTTTTTTGGTTGACGGTCCCTATAAAAAAGGTTAAATTTAAAACATTCAAAATTTTTTAGGTGAAATGAATAAGAGAGTTAATACTATCTTAAATTGATAAATCAAAAAGAAAATTCGTGAAAGTGGAATTACAGGAGGTGAGTGTTTAAAGTTAATCAATGAAGAAGTTTTAGCTCAAGATGAAAATTATGATGCTGATGATGTTATGAGAAAAATTGGAACAACTGAAACTGTAAGAAGATCTCTCAAAAGAACCGCAAAGCCAAAAATTCAAAATTTTTGTGAACCAGCAAATATTTCTGAAGAACTTCAACAGTCATCATATATATTCCATTCCACCAATTATTCCTCAAATTCAACCTGCAGCACCTATTGTTCCACCAATGTTTAATCAACAATATCGGTTTGTTCCACCTAATCTAAATCCATTTTTCAGACTTCCATTTCAAATGCCAATGCCTTTTTTTCAAAATCAACAAGTCGTCCCTCAACAACTCCAACAACGTCAAAACTTTAATAATTCATTACCACCAAATTTGCTTCAATATCAACAACAATTTTATCCAAATTATCAATTTAATCCAAATTTTCAATTATTTCATCAACAACAGCATCAATAGATACAACCTTTTATTTTATTTTTCAGACTTAAATTTTTATTTTTAACTTTTCGGTGATTACTTTTAAACTTTTCGGTGTTTTACATATATTTTTCGGTTTTTACTTTACTTTTCGATTTTTATGTTATTTTATTCTTTTTTTTTAATAAACTTTTTTTCACAATATTTGTGTATTTGAGCGGGAACTATTAGCTTTTTCTATTTTTTGTTTGGTTATTGGAAAATAAATCTTTTTTTTGCTTATTTTCCTTTAGAGAAAAATCAAAAACTTTTATTGGAAAAAAAATGGAACGAGTTGTCCGCAGACCAGTGCGTTGCGCTACCAACTGAGCCAAATACGTCGCCTGCTTGGCGGCGTTTTTCCTTTGATTTTTTTGCTTGCCATGAAACACCTGATGCGCGCGCCGGAAAAGCTTCATCATTTTTCAGCTTCAGAATCTGAATTTAAAAAAATTTCGCCATGGGTCTTAAAAAATCCTGAGGTATCTGAATATATAAAATTTATGGCACTGCTCTTTTTGTTTAAAAATTTTTATTAAGAAAACAATACAGTGGTAAATAAAGAGTAAAAATGTTTAATAAAAGTATAATTAAGAAAATGATATTTATTTTGTGAATATTTATGCAAAAAAATACATGAAAAAATTTTTATTAAAGAAAAAATAGTAAAAAACAATTTTATTAACACAATATTTGTGCAAAAAAAACTGCGAAAAACTTTTTTAAGAAGTTAACATTTGTGCAAGATTTTTCCTGCAACGAAAGTTGACGCATCATTTTTTGCGCGCACTGTTTTGCAGAATGCACTGTTTGTATAAAATTTTTACCGAATGAAACGATTATGCCATCATTTTTCTGTAAAAATTTTTGAGAATATAACAATTAAAATGAACATTTTTGCTAATAACATTATTTAGTAAAAATCTATGTGCAAATCATCTTTCAGCGTACAATATTTTTGTGTTCACCAAAATTTAAAATAAGAAATCCAAATTTCAGTGTCTTATGAGTAGGATTGCGGCGGGCGATTCGCCCGGGCGATTGACTTTTTCCGCTTATGGTTCGGGCAAATTCGCCTGGGCGAGCCTGGTTTCGCCCGGGAGAGCGCGCCCTTTTTTTTCTGATTTTCGTGCGCGCCCGCAACCCTACTTATGAGGTATGATTTAACTGATTTGAAAAAACTTTTTATTTGGTAAATAAATAGAAAAGCAAAAATTTGAATAGAGACGGACAGGTTGAAAGAAAAAAGTGAGTTATACAATTTGATACATCTAAATTTATACACAAGCATCAAATACTGTTTTATGCGCAAAGAATGCTTTGCCACAAAGTTTTACTAGCGTAAATTTTGCTCGAGAGAAAAAATGACTTTCTTTTTTTCTTTTTTCTAAGATTTTAACAGCATAAAATTTATTGAGCAGTTTATTTATTTGTTTGAAATAGAAACAACCCATTTAATACCCCACAATGACAAAAAAACAGTGTTTTTTCTCAGTGTGACCGCAAAATTGCGGACATATCTTGATCAGAAACATGTTTGCATAAATATTTTTTCTCAACTATATTATTCATAAACATATTTTACACAATTAGTGTATTAACAAAAATTTATATGCAAAAATATTGTTCATAAACTTTCGTTGCAAGAAAAATCTTGCACAAATGTTGACTTTTTAAAAACGCTTACACATAAATTACGTGCGCGAACTTTCGTTGCAAGAAAAATCTTGCACAAATGTTGACTTCTTAAAAAGTTTTTCGCAGTTTTTTTTGCACAAATATTGTATTAATAAAATTGTTTTTTACTATTTTTTCTTTAATAAAAATTTTTTCATATATTTTTTTGCATAAATATTCACAAAATAAATATCATTTTCTTAATTATACTTTTATTAAACATTTTTACTCTTTATTTACCACTGTATTGTTTTCTTAATAAAAATTTTTAAACAAAAAGAGCAGTGCCAAATTTATTAATAAAAAATGACTTTAAATTTTTGCTTGAAGGTCCCTACTTTTTTATATATAATTATCATTTAAAAGAAGAGTCCAAACGAAATTTGTTTACTATTTTAAAAATGAAGATTCTACTTTTTATTTATTTTCGTTGGAGGAACAACTGTTTTGTGTTTTTTTGGGAAAAGACGCTTGTTTGCCTGATTTTCAGGCTTACTTATAAAAAAATTTGTAGAAGTAAGAATTAATTTCTCCTTTTTTTGCGTCAAATAATGTCATAGTATAAAAGTGTGCTTTGAGAAGTTTAACCTCAAAAGAACAAAAATATGAATGATACAAACAAAAGAAATTTTTACTAAAACGTTTGGTAGATAAATAAAAAATAATTCATGAATCACGATAAAACTAATCAAGAAAAAGCGTGAAGATTTATTTAATAGAATTATTTTATTGCAAATATAGTTATAAACAGGGCTGTGAGATATTTTATCGGTGAAGGAAGAATATCTCACATTTGATACAATACGATATTCACCGATATTTTATTCTTCCTACACCCCGATAAAATATCGCACAGCTATAAACCTTTTTTTTATTCCTTTTATCTGTTTTTTACGTAGACTAAAATCAACGTAAAAAACAGATAAAAGAATTCAAAGATGTCGCTAAATTTATAGGCTACAATGGTTCATGTGTACGATTTTGTTTGTTGAAATATACTGTATTTATTCTTATGAATTAAATATGTTAAAAAGACAAATTCAAAATAAAATAAATAAATGTTTAATGTTTAGATGATTGTGTTGAATTTGAGGCAGATTTATCACTCTTTTCTGGGGTTGGAGCAGCTTGAACTCGACGAATTTGTTCTGCAAGGACATCTAAAAATAATAATTATGATGAAGTGGTAAATACAGTAATTTAAAAACCCATACCATATTCATTAACAGTTTGCATTCCATTTGTATCATCTTGAAGAGATCCAACCGTTGTAATATTTGTATCATTTAATTCAACAGACGGAAATCCGCATGCATTTAATAAAGCCGATCGACGAAGTTGATGTTCGGGATTTGTGCAAGATGATGCAAGTAAAGCTTCAACGGCAACTTCAAGCTTTATTTGTGCCTTTCGTGCCCAATTCATTACTAATCCAGTAATAATTGCAATAAAAACTGCAAAAATTGTTACACCAATACAAATAATCCAAAGATATGAAATTTTGGCAAGAAACCAATCTTCTGATCCAAAATCATAGGTTTTTGTATTCCAACTATCTAAAACTTCTGATCGCCAATCTGCTGATGAAATATAATCAATATAAATTGGTGGAAATTCATGATGTTTGCTTGATTCAATTAAACATTTATAATCTGTATCAAAGTTATCTTCTCGAATTCCAATATTTATATGATATCCGGTATTTGTCTAAAAAATGGGATTAATTGATTAAAAAAAACAGTTGCTAGGGATTGTCCAGATGTGACGTCATGGGAAAATCTAAAATTCTTAACCTCCTCCCACACGTTTGGTCAATCCAGCATTTCAACGGGGCGTCACATTTTGTTAACCCCGTAATATGTGTGACGTCACGTCGGGACAATCCACCACCTTTATTAAAAGAGACATACGGGCCAAATTAAACTAATTGCTTTTCCGGTAACCGTTCCAGCAATACCATATGAATTCTTATTATAAAAATAGGAATTTCCACGTCGTCCTCCACGAAATAAACCTTTTTCAATTGAATTAATTTGTGAATCAAGAATATAAAAGCCACCATTTTGGTCAAGTCTTGACGGCATTTCAATTCGAGAAAAAATTAAATAATTTTTATCCATTACAAATATACTTGGAGTTCCAGCTTCATTGAATTGTAAATCAAGAATAAAATCATTTCCATAACAGATATGATGAGGTGCAAGGGGTTCCCCCAACATTTTCTTTATTCGAAGCCATGATGCCGAATCTGTTGTATTAAAAATGAAGACAGAACAATCGGCAAAAAGTCCAAAAGCATATGAAATATTTTTTGCCGAAAAAAATGTTGTATTAATTGCACATTGTCGAGCACCATTATCAACGTCAAAAGTTAATTGAGATTCATTTCCTTTTTGACTTGAATTACCAAATGCCAATACTAAAAAAATATATTATTCTATTACACTGAAAAAATTTCGAATTTCGGATTTTAATTAATTTGTAAGAAAAAATTCCAAAAATATATCGTTCATTGATCGAAAACCTGGTATTTAGAAAAAAGTTAGTTACCGTAATTCAATGCCAAACAAAAAACCAAAATTTTGAAAAACATTTCCAGCCCCATCAACACGAATTTTTTGTTCAGAAAAAGCAACGAAGAAAGCGAAAAAAGAAAAAAAGAAAAGAAAGTGAATAATTTTCAAATAATTTGCATAAAAAACCTTTTCTTTTTCTGTTTTGTAAGTGTATACTGTAGATATTTTTCTCGACAAAAAAGTCATATTTTGAATAAATTTGGGAAATTTTATAATATATTTTCAACGCTATTTTTATTTCCAAAATGTTGAAAAAACACTTTATATTTAAGTTTTTAACCTTGAAAACGGCCAATAAAACACTTAACACTTTGGTCAAAAAAGAAGTTTAAAAAAAAAAAAAAATAAATATGCAAATGAGTACCTTCGTAAAAAAAACTTGTTAAAGACATAATGGCAATTGGCCCTTTTTTCTTTTCAAGGTTTTTTACACTTTAACGTGGACTTTTTTCTGCTGACCATTTTCATGAAAATTAAAACAGAAGAAATTTTTTTAAATGAAATTAAAGTATTTATAATTTTTGCGCAAATTTGCTAATAATTTATTTTTTTTTTTGAAATTCTTTTTTTAAAATTGATTGGATTATTTTCTTTAAATTTTTGATTGTTTCTGTGTTTCATTTAATTTTTAACAATTTATTTATTTTTGTCTCGATCATTTTAAATCAGGTTTTTAATTTTAGGCGTGTAAAACCACGCGCAACAAAAAACTTTTTTGCAATCCTTTTTTTTTATTATTGTTTGTTGCATTTTTTTAAAAACTATTAAATCCTCCTTCTTTTTTTCCATTTTCAAATCTTTTCAATTCTTTGTATCGTTTTTTTTAAAAATTTTTAACATTTTTTTTCCAAAACTTTGTGAGTCACTTTTTTTGGAGGAGAATCTTCCGTTGCTTATTCACCCCAAAAATGGATAAACATACTTTTTGGAACAGAAAAAGAATTTCATCATTTTAAGTTTGAAATTGTAAATGTTAAAAAAAATTCTAAATATACAGTAACCTTTTTTAGTAATTTTTTACAACAATTCTACCGTAATTTCGTAATGTGTACATTTGAGAAATTTTTCTCAGGCCTGCCCCCATGTTTCCAGAATATAATTTCTTTAATATTTTATTTATTTTAAAATCCAGAAATCATATTTTATGGTTTTCTGACCCTTTTTTCCCTTTCATTTTCTAAGAGTATTGCGCGATATTTTTTTAAAGACAGAAAAAGTGTCACATTTTTTTGACAATCCTTTTTCCTTTTTTTTCACTTTCCCATTGTTTTTAGAAAACATTGAGCGCATTTTTAACCTGCATTATTTTTCTTCTTTTAAAAATGTGTTCTTTTTTTCTCTTCTACCTTTCTACCTTCTTCCATTTCTTAGTCATTCCTGCTATTGCTGCTGCTGTTATAGATAGAACTTGAAAAACAATAATAAAAAAGCCATACTTTTTTTTTGTTATAGAAAAAAAACGAGGAGTTTCTCCATTTTATTTTTTTCTTGTGGCAGGATGTGCCAATCTGTCAGCATTGATCGATTATATCTTTTTTAGATCTTTTTTTGCTCAAAATTAATTTAATTTTTCAGGGTCGTTTTATAAAATTTTATACACACTCTTTTTTTGCGCAAACTCGTTTTTTAATTAATTTTATTCTCAAATATTTCAGGTTGATTTACGAAAAAAATGCCATTGGAATTTGACACAGAATTTCCAAAGGGATGGCCGTTTGGAGTATTAAAAACTATTCAATGGGTAAGAATTTCTCGGATTTTATATATCTGACATTAATAATATGAATGTATAAATTTTAGTTGGCACCATTGGGTTTATTAATAACATTATATATGGGAACATATTTATTTAATGGCGTTGGAATTGCAATATTTTCTGGATGGAATGCATTTTTATATTC
This sequence comes from Panagrolaimus superbus, assembly GCA_964035985.1. Classification (NCBI taxonomy): domain Eukaryota; kingdom Metazoa; phylum Nematoda; class Chromadorea; order Rhabditida; family Panagrolaimidae; genus Panagrolaimus; species Panagrolaimus superbus. The sequence continues at coordinate 8,805,547 of OZ038359.1, forward strand.
TTTAATTACTTGGATATGTTATGTTCTTGGAGTGCATAAAAAAGCCTTTTCATTTAATCAAGGGGCCGGACAACTTTTTATTCCATTTGCTTTAATGGTTTGTTTTTTATATGTGATTTGATGAACAGAAGATGGTACCTTTTGTGTAATATTTCAGGATTTTTTGGTATCCCTATTCTTTATGTTATTCTTTGGTATTTCAACTCTTGTCTGTGCAATTTGTATCTTTGAAGGATTAAAATATCGTTTTGGAGTTTTCTTAACATATCTTTTTGCAACTGGATTTTCATTGATATCGGGTCTTGCTTACGGTTATTTTGCTATTCTAGTTTATCGTGCATGTCCAAATGGTCAATTACGAAATCTTTCTAGCTTAGTAATTGATGCTGATGGAACTTCTGCAAGACCAACCATGGAAACAAATATCCCAACTTCAACGTCTCGTCCAACAATGGTTGTTTAAACTTTTTTTTGATGAACAAATTTTTATTTGTAAATTACGAAATTTATCTTGTTTTTATATATATCAGGTATTGTTTCTTTTGTAAATTTTAAATCTTGCCAAAATTTCCTATGAATTTTTTATTTTAAATAATAATATTATAAATCTCTGATACAAAACATTTTTCTTTAAATAAAAAAGCTAATACAAAAAACTAAAGCAATTTAAAAATTTTATATATACAAAGAGATACCAGTTTTGATCCAGATTCAAAGGCAAGCATTTTATAGCTTCGTTGAAAAATTAAAGTTGAAACTTTTCTAAATTTACTCGATTTGCGACATGTTTGCTAAAAATTATTCACTTTTTTTTATAATTAAATAAATTCAGATAAAATTTACCATCCAGATGAGCTAAAAGTCCCTGCATTTCCACCTCCCCTTGGAAAATATGTTAAACCATCAGCAATTTTTTCTTCTTGTTCAGCAGTTAGAAAAATACTTTCTTGTTTTGCATAATCACGAATACACAATAATACATGAGTTCTTGTTAAAGGTAAAAATGGAATAAAATAATCAATTAAATGTTTTCCAATCAATTCACTATTCTTCAAACCCCCATCACCTTGATTATATGCAGATGCTTCAACAATTTCTTGCATTTCAATAAAGCTTATTGATTCACGTGCTTTTCCTTGTTGAGCATATTTTAATGCATGTTGACTAATAACTTCTGAGCCGGTATTGGATAAAAACATAAAAATTGCACGTCGAGGATCAGCATTTGTAATTTTGATATTATGATCAATGAATGGTTTAATTGCATCAATAACTTGTGACGGAAGTTTATCCACTTCATCAAAGATAAAAAGTGAATGAGAACATGAAGTTAAATTTCCTTGAATCCAATGTGTTAAACCATTTTTAAAATCATGAATTTCTTTATCATCATAAAAGTGCCGATTACCATTTATTACATGAACATTTCGAGAGCTCATTCCTTTTGTAAACATTGATTTTGCAATCATTGATGCAACATAATTTTTTCCTGTTCCAGTAATACCATGTAAAGCAAGGGTTAATGCTTTTCGCGGTTCTCTAAGATAATAGTTTTTTTTAATTGCAGCATACAAAAGAAAGACACTTACTTTGTTTTTAAATGATTTATTATTGCATTTTTCAAAGCTGGAACAGCAATATGCTGACCATAAAGCTTTTCCGATAATAATATTGTCAAATTTGTCTCTAAAAAAATGTAATAAATATTTATTCTAACATGTTATTATGAGAATACTTACCAATTTCATGTATTGGTTTAAATTCACTGCAACAATCAAAAAAACATTTTTGCCATCCAATATATCCAAGTCCAACTCCCAAACTTGCTACCAAACTACTTCCCGCGATAATACTAAGAATTTCTGAACACACCGGTACCGCCCCAAAACATATCAAAAATAAATATATCGTATATAATTTCATTACTAAAAAGTTTTAAAAACAAAACATAAACTTTAAACTCAATAATAAATAAAAAAACAGATAAAACTGGAAGTTAACCACCACAGTATCTTTTTTAAAACGATATTCAAGGTTTACAAATTTTTATACAAAAATTACAAAATAAAAAAGTACAAAACAAAAAACACCCGTAAAATTATTCATTAATAACTTCAACATTTTCATTTTCTTTTGCATTTTCTTCTTTCTTACGACCTTTTAAACCCATAACTTCCATCCAAGCAAAAAACTGTTCGCCTTTTGAAGCAGCTTCATCATCTTCATTTTCAAAGACGTCAGGATACTGTAAAGATTTGATGAAATTCAAGGCGACTTCATCAGATTCAAGTTCGGGAAGAAATTCACTTTTTTGCCATTCATTATTTTCACAACGAGCCATAGCTTTTTGAAGTCGGCAATATTTAGATGGTTGTCTATCATATTCATATGAAAGAATATCCTTTACTGTTCCAGTAACATTTACAAGCGTTTGACCTAAAAATGAAGAAAATTTATTTCAATATAATATATTACAGTTAACTTACCAGTGGGACGCAGTTCAGTTGTAACAGTTACAGTATCATAATTTCCTGGAGGTGTAACTTTTTCACCAAATAACGGACGACCTCGAAATGTTGCAGCTATAACACCATTTTCATCACTTTCTTCTGGTTGTATATACGTCTCAAGATCAGCTTCACCAGTAAAATCAATTTGAAATGGAAATGTAATTATTTCTTGATCAATTAAAGGATCAGGTAAATTTCTAACTTGTCCCACGCTATTCATTGATACCTATAAATATATTAAATGAAAATGTTAAAAAATGCAAAGCGTAATGTATAATACAAAAATATTCATGGAAAAGTAATCCTTTAAAAGTCAAATAATTTCAAAATTTTAAATGCAATATTTAAGATATTTATTCAAACATGGGTTCATGCCCTATAATACAATCATATAAATTTTGTTCTAGCGTATTCTCTTGTTTCCAAAACTCTTCATTAGCTATCAATCCAAGATCCCTTGGTAAAATATCAATTTTATGAGGATAAAGATCAAACTTGTCGATATCAATCAAAACTTCTACATATAATGCATCCATTTCAAAAGATGAAGGCAAAGTTTTACAGAATATTTCCAAATATTTCACTTGTATAATTTTAAGTTGTTGCATTTCATTCATTTCTATCGGATCACCATTGTCACCGATCAGAATTACACGTGCTCCAGGTAAGCATAATGAAGAAATGTATTCAAATAGAGGTTCAAAGGTTTTAATATGTCCAGCATAACGTTCACAATAAATCTTCAATGTTCTGAACATATTGATTAAATGTATAAAAAATAATCATAAAAAGAAACTGACGAATTATTAATATACCATCTAGGAGCCAGCCTATTAAGAAAATGCCCATCAATAATTGGTTGTTCAAATGGAAAGTTTGCAGACATTGTATAGGTTAAAGTTGCATTACAATAATCACCAGAAACTGTGTAAGCAATTTTATCCTTCTTCAAGATCTTAATATTTTCAAATTCTGACTTAGCATCGGCGATTTGTTTCAACCACATATTAAATGGATATGGTACAGTATTTGGATTCAATTGATTTTCAAGCTTCATAATCTTGCTCAAATCCATGTGAATAACCATCAATGGATCACGGTTCTTTAACAGTTTTTTAGCTTCTGGATATGCCAAATACATCCATGCTGGAACAGGTCGTGTATTGAATTCTTCCAAATGGTTTAATAGCTTTTGTGTAACAGGCATTTGAAGGATGAATACATCTCGAAATGTTAAACCTTCTGGCCAATAATCATCAACATTTTTAATAATTTCAAGATGAAGAACTTTTTCTGGCAAATAAGCGTTATTAAAAACAGAATTTTCCATTTTTTATCTAAATTTTATTGATCTACAATAGTTTCAGCTTAAGGTAATAAATAAATCGGCTTATTTCATCCATAATAAAATATTAAATGTAACATTAAAATAGCAAAATTTTGGAGTATTTTTTCGCGCAAAATTTTAAAAACGAAAAACACTTTTTCAGACTGAAAATTTCAGTGTTGAAAACTTTTTTTTTCGTTCTAAGAACCTTTCTAAGCTGATGTTGTTTTAAAAAATTGAAAGTTCGTAAACGAAACACAGATTTTTTTGTTGTTCGGTAGAAACGAATTTTGAGATAAAGAGGTAAAATAAGGTTAATATTATTCCTACATCACTTACTTTAAAATGATTTTTGAGATGTGCGTCCCCAAAATCGAAATATTTTCACAAGAGGGGAACCAAGTTTACTGTACTCGCAGTGAAAGTTTTATACATATTTTTGTCGTCAGACAATTTCATGGATGACTTTTTATTAACTTTCATCCATTTATGAAAATGATAAAACATTTGTCCAAGAATTTAAACGCTGGATAAAAAAACGTGTTTAATATAAAAAACAACTCTATCAAAATCAACAAAAATTAACAACGAAAACAAAAAAAATCAAAGAATAATTTTGTTCAGATTAGAGTAGCCAACTCCGACTCCGGTAATTAATGCTTTTTCACGAGACCCAATTTGTTTGACTTCTTCAGATTCTTCATCTTCAGGATGTATCTTCCAATATTCTTCAATCTTGAATGTTTGTTCAAAAAATAACCGTAAATTTCGAAGAGTATGAATGCTGAAAAATTAAATTATTTTAACAACATTCAAAAATGTAAGCTTACGAATAAGTTGAAAGAGGACCAAACAAAAATTTAGAAACATCTTTTTCGCCTAAAGTCATAAAAGTTGCAGCCAATGGTTGTGCTGATAAATCACAGCAACCACCCTAAATATACACACTTATTATTAAAAGCAATAATATAGAAATAACAGACCCGAAAAATTTCTTCCAATAATGCGATAGCTGCTTTTTCTCCAACTTCTTCTGGAATTAGCTGATTTTCTGACGTATCCTTTGGAACCGACATTGCTTCACCATGATAAAACACTCCTTCAGTAGTTTCAGCAGTCAAAAATAAACCAAATCCAGGAGAATTACCACCAGCAGCTCCCTTTCTTTGATCTACAGTAATATAAACATCAGAAATATAATCTCGAAGTGTTTTCTTTGCTGCTTGAATCATTCTTTGAGCAAGTGATGGAGAAACTTTACAAACATATGCAAGTCCACGGAACTTCCAAACTTTTCCAGTTTTTTCACGCTAAAAATTTGCTGTAAGAAAAATAAAGTAGTTAAAAACATACCAAAGTTGGTCGTAATTTTTGAACAATAGGAGATGTAAAAGTAATAACTCCACCGCCCTCTGGAGCAAAACCGCGTGATTTAATCTAAAAAATTGATATAAAAATATGTCGAAAAGTTAAACAAGAATAAGTTTACTTTAAGAGCCAAATTTTCATCATTCAAGATAAATTTATTAAAAACAGGTAACCAAGTAGCTCTAATAGCATCAACAGAAATTTCATTATAAATGTTTGTAACACCACGTAACGTTACATTAAGAGGACTTTTACAAAATGGTGCTAAAAATACTAATGCTTCTAAAAAGTAGCTAATACACCTTGAAGTTCCACAATCAAATTCTATTGTGCCTCCATGAATCATTCCAGGATCAAATCGAACAGTAGTACCAGTTCTGCTAATATTCACCCGAGTACCATTTGTAACTTTTTCAATTAAAGATAAAAGCTTGACTTCATGGTCTAAAAAAATAAAATTAAAACATATGAGAAACGGTAAAAATGATAAAAAAAACCTTTAACACCAGGAGATTCATCATGTGGACGAATTTCGTTGACTTCAATTCTTCTACCACTTAAGATGGAGAAGATGATTCTTTGACGAAAGAGATTACAACCTTCAAAGGTTAAACCTTCTGTAACGGACATCTTCTTTTTTTCTAAAACCTTTCAAACATTCTAAAATTTAGCCAAAGAAAGAATGGGCACTCTTGCAAAGTGTTTTCGTTGCAAGACTTTTTTTTAGAATCGAAAAATTTTTTTAAACAATTTTTTAAAATTCTGAATCGCGAATCCATGGAAATTAAGTGTCACACTTTTTTGCTTAAATTTAGGCACTTCTTCAGTTTATCCCTCCTTGCATTTTTCATCTAAAATTTGCATAAAAATATTGAGTTTTTTTAAAACTGTGAATTTAAACGGGTGGGTGGTCTTTTGTGAATGTAAAGAAGTGAAGTAATTACAGTATACGGGCGCGAGCAGGCGTAGCACCCACACAATGATTCATTTATTCACGCATCACTTGCAATTCTTTTATTCCTTTTATCGTTGGAAATGATCATCTAATTTGGTCTCAATCAACAAGGAAATAAATGATACTACGGCACCCACACAATTTTTTGCAAGATTCGTGTAAGCATGTCTAAAGAATATTCTTCAACAATAACCATTTTATGATGACATGTCTTAACAACATTGCGGCACCCACACAATAATGACGCTCTGCAGAAATTAATGCTCGGCACCCCCTCAATCAGCTGCCCACAATCATTATGAACAAGAAATGGACATCGCCGCCCCTGATATATTTATGAAATGAAATGTCATAATTGTCATCGTTTTTCTAGTATAAAAGAGACTGTAAAACTTACAGTCTTGGTCGACCCTAACGAATAGTTAGAATTTATTTGTTTGTGATTTAAAATTGCAAATTGTTTTAATAAAAGTTATAAAGAATAAAAACTGAATTCGAAGTACCACAAGATCAACGTGACAATTAAAGTAAAGAGATTTATTTATCCTGAGTGGACATTTAAGCCTTTACATGAAAAATGTAAGGGGGGGGGGGTAAAAAACTGAAGAAGTACCAAAATGTTTAATTATTAAATATACAGTTTTCAAAAGAACATAAATAACAGATATGTTTATTTTTATTACTTTTAATCCTGGCTATCACAACTTATTATAACAACAACAAAAAACTTTATGAACAACACATGTATATTTTTATTATGATATGTTACAGTAAGAAAGAACAAATTTTTTACAAATATTTTTAAGCTATATTTTATTATAAATTAGTAAAACCTTTTCGGATATGAACTTCGTAAGGTAGTTCACCTTGCATTTCAGCAATATTAAATAAAGTCATCACTGAAAAGCCTTCATCCTCCAAATTTTTTGCTGTTTCTATTACCGATAAAAATTTCATAACATCTCCCATTCGATTTAAAATTTGATCGATTGAAGATGTATTTAATTGAGTTTTAATTTGTTGTGTAAGAATTTCACGATAAAAATTATTTGCTCTTCGAACAATTTCTTTTCCTTGTTGGGATAAGCCTGGGACTAAAATTAAAATATTTGAAGATTAAAAATGATAAAGGATAAGAATTAATACAAACCGGGAACAAAAAATACTAGCAACCTTAATAACGCATATTCAGTTGGAGTTAATAACATTTCTTTTGCGGGTACTGTAAATTCGTCATAAATCCAATTTGCTAATTGAGTTAAATATGGCTTTAAACTAAAATTTAAATACATAAATTACACATTTTTATGTATTAAAAAAAGTATTAAAATAACAAACTCTGAACCAATGAGATCTTGTTCACTTTTATCCCTTGGAAAATATGTTCCACCAGAAAGGGGTAAACCTTTGATATTATTTTGCATACTTCGATATCCGAGCAATATATCAATACATGGAACACATCGATCAATAACAACTAAATAAATGTATTTATTATGGGACAAAAAATTAAATGTTAAAAAAACCTACGTCGAATTTGATCTGCAATTGTTAATTCACGTAATTCTGGGATATGACTGGTCCTAAATATTGGATTATAATATAATAGTACTTTTGTAACTTAAACATACCAATCCACATATAATGAAACAATTCTACACCAAATTCTTTTAAATGCAAATGAGGTAATAAAAAAGCGGCCCGTCCAATCAATCTTAAATTGCATTTAATGTTCAAATATAGGATTATAATATAATATAATATTACTTTTGTTCGTGCTGAAATCTCACGAGGTTCTGACAAAGCTCTTGAAGCGCAAATATTTGTGGAATGTAAATATTCTGATTGTGGTGAAATTGTGTGTACAGCAGTAGAATCAAAATATTCATCACAAAGTCTACAAAATAAAAGATAGAAAATTGTTCTTTTTTCGATTAATTACAGTATTTATTTGAAAATTGTCTGTAGAGGATACTGTAGCCTAAACTTACTTTTCAACAAGTACAAAATAATTTGAAATTGATACTGCATCAGATTTATCAAATTCTGGAATAATTCTTACTGCTCCCAAGGGTCCACTGTTGGCTTTAAACTTAAAATGTTTTTTGACCGTTTTATAAATTATGTAACTTTTAAACGTAACCATTCTTTTGCTTGTTGCGACAATTAATTCGTGCCATTTTTGACATTCTTTTTCAAATCTATTTTTTGCATTACTATATTCCATTAAAGCGTGATTCGCTTCCTCATTATCACAAAATTCCAACTCTTCAATTTTTAATGAAGATAATGATGGCTTTTGTTCTGGAATATCGGACTCAAAAATTTCATGTTTTATTATCTTTTTATGTTTCGCTGTTTTTGCTTCCATTTCCGCTTTAAAAGTTTTAGCGTTTACAACTCCTCGATCATCATGTACCACTAAAAGTATTATTTAAATAATCTTTCTATTAAAGATGAGTGATGTGACCCCCCCCCCCCCCACAACTAGTGCGGAGCGGTAGGGCGCCAAAATGGTAAATAAGCAACAAAAATGGCAGGATATCAAATAATTTGAGTATGTCAAACGACGTTTGAACTAATTAAATTATTTTGACTTTAAATGGACAATTATGTTAATTTACACAAAAATAAAAACCACACTTTTTTTGGGTCTCCCCATCATCCGATTTTTAAAACTTACTATTTGGATCCAATCCAGATTCTAAGCATTTCTCGAATCGACATGCTCGACAACTGTTACGGTATTCTAAAAGTTTAACAATTACAAATTCTTACATTTAATTATATAAAAAAATATACCTGGAGAAATTGTACAATTTTTAGAATATTGGCACCGATAAATTCGTTTAAATTTTATTGTTCTTCTAAAATGTTTTTATTACAATGTTCAAGGCCGTATTTAGGGTGGGGGAATCGGGACCTGTGCCCCCCCGAAACTGAGGAATTTCCTTTGATCTTTTGCCGCTTCGTGTTGGCGGCGGCAAAAGATCAAAGGTGTGCCCCCCCCAAACGGATGGTGCCCCCTCCGAAATTTTTTTCTGTATACGGCCTTGACAATGTTACAGTATGATTCTGTTGTTAAAAAGGAAATGAAAAGAACATTATTTAATGTCTTAAATCCATGAGTCATTTTATTTGTGAAAAACATATATCAAAACAGGATAGAAAATATATTGGAAAATAATTGTAAAATAAAGTACAGTATGACTTTGAAAAAGTGACAAAGAACATAGTTTAAAAAAGGAAGGTCTTAAGGATGGAAAATAATTAAATTCTTTTATAAAAAAGATAAATTCTAAAATTTACAGGGGGATACTGTATTTTGTTGCAGATTTATGGTTTAATGTTTTCACCTTCCTTAATTACTTTTTTTAAGATTTTTATAAAATTATAAAAAATGGAATTTTTTCAATAATATAATAGGATATTTTTAGGTGAAACCTAAATTACGATTATTTATCTGTATTATAAATTTTAAAAGTCTTGCACGGAATTCAAAATATACTGTATAACATAATTCTTTTGAAATAATTTATTTTTCAAATTCTTTTTTAAAAAGGAATTTGTAAAAAAAGAGATAACTAAATTAAATCCATATAACTTTTTGTTTCATTTTCACGGGCTCTTTTTTACCCCTATTTTGTCCGGTTAAGGCGGATTTTGCAAAGAGGTATCATACAGGGATGATTAAGGTACCAAAAGATAGCTAAATACTCACTGATAAATATCAGCAGGGTGCCTGCCGATTTTTAAAGTAAATACAGATTCTGACGACGGATTCAGAATCCAAAAATTTTTTTTTGATTAAAATGAGAAAAAATATGTTTTTTGGCTACTTTTGGCACTGATATTAAAAAAGTATGTAGCAACAGACATATTTTTATCATTTAAAAGCAAAAAATGTAAAAAAAAAATTTTTGATTTTTTAACTTTTTAACTTGGTCCCCCCTGTGCAGCAAAATCTAAAAAAATTTTTTTTTAATTTTTGCACAAAAATTGGCTGAAAATGATGCCGTTAATGATTTTAAACGTTTTAAACGTAATAAAACCCAAAAAAAACTTTGCAGATATTTTATTCTCAAGAAGAAGTCCAAACCGCATATTAGTTCTTAGATGTTTATGCAAATTTTCAATATGCATTGAAAACATTTTCTGTAAACTTTTTTTAACTCAGAACAATATTTGCTAAGATTTGGCAAGAGGAAATTTTAATTGGAGGTCTGGTTCTCATTTGGCAGTGATTTAAAGTTTATAGCGTCATTTTTTTCGAAAAAACGTGTCATACAATATGTTTATACAAATTTTCAATTTATGAGATAAAACCTTAATTACAACTTTTTTTTAAACATAAATATATTAGCTAAATTTTGGCAGGAGGATTTTCCATAATTATGCGTTGTTCTAGAAATACAGCACATTAAAATTCTAGTAGTACTAAAACATCAAAAAAATGCATGTTTTTCAATTCGCTGAAAGTCATTTTTTCGGTGTTAAATAGAAGTAGTTGTAAATAGAATCCGTAAAGTAGACCCTGAGCTTTAATTTGGCGCAACAGAATTCCATTTTAGGCGGTATTAAGGTCAGGACATGAAAAATAGTAAGAAAAAATCATTTTTTTAACCATTTTTCAACATTTTCAATTCGCTGAAACGTCAGCAAGAATGGTATTAGTTCAAACCTTTTACAACTAAAAGTTGATATATAGTTAGGACTTTAAAATGGCGCAAGGGTTTTTTTATATGTTGTCTCCTTCTATCGATTTCAGGTCAAAATCCACCAAAATCAACCATTTTTCGTGATTTTTAAAATTTTGGAGCACCTTCATAAAACAACTTATAATGAACTGGGATAATGTTTTTAATCATTTTTAAGCTATTTTGGATCATTTTGGGCCAAGGGCGCGTTAACCGGACACCCAAAGAGCCCGTGATTTTTGATCAAAAAACAAACTACAAAAAAAATTGTGAATCAAAAATCAGAAAATAAAAAAGAAATAATCGATTGAAAAAAAAACTAAAAACTAACCTGAAAAATCCTTTACATCCACTAAAAAAAGAAATTGATTAAAATTTTGATTAACTATGATCAAAAGAAATGCATTACCTACAACAAAATGATCCGTAATGTTTTGAGGCATTTTGATCATCACAAACTCGACAGCGTTCAAGCATTATTATTATTTTATTTTTCTAAAATTTTACAAACATTTTTTTCTTCTGTTATCTGCAATAAATTTATTCTTTCAAACATCATTTAAATAAAACAAAAAAAAGTTTAAAATACATGCACGTTTTTTGGTGACAGTTAAATGGCAGCAAAAAAAGGGAAGGAAATGGAAGGGAAAAAAATAATATTTAACCAAAAAAAGAGCAATAAAAAATTATAGCTGCTGCTTTTTTATCAATTGTAAAAAAAATATTATAATATTTAGGGACACACATTTTTAGTTATTAAAAAATGAAATAATTTTTCTTTTTTCTTTCTTTTTAGAAACACTAATGTTTTTTTTGTAATTAAATTAAAAAGAAAGGTAAAATCACAGCTGGCAACCAACTGACAAAAAGTTACATTTAAACTGAACTTCTTTTCTTTTTTTTCCCTTAATTTTGTTGTTAAAGGCCCAAAATGTACTGTAGAATGTTCTTTTAATATCGCAATTAATTGTTAGGTTCAAAAAACAAAAGATTGTTCCAGCCTTCAGAATTCACAAATCAAACAACTGCCATCATTTTAGGATTATAAATACTTTTTTTGCCCAAAAACAATGGAATGTGACAAAAGCTTTTTGGATCAGAATCCGTATAAAAAATATGTTTTTTGCCATAAAAAATTTAGTTAAATGCATCGATTAATTGAAAATTATGATGAAAGTATAGTCTAAAAATATTATTTCTAAACAAAAAAATGTTTTGTTAGTTTCAAGCAACTTGCCTAAAAATTGATTAAAATATTTTTAAAAAAATATTCTACAGTACATTTTAGGCCTTTTAATAAAAAAACTAAGCAAAAAAAAATTAGTTTAAACTAATTATTGTCATTTTGAATGTAGCTTTTGGTCAGTTGATTGCTAGCTTTGGGTAAAATAATGAAGAAGAAAAAAGAAAGAGTTACTTCCCATTTTTTGTTTTCTGTTAAACAAGAAATGTAATTCCTTATTATAATAAGGAAAGGATAAAAATAAATACAAATGATTACTGTAGTTATTATATTATTATTAAAAAAGAAAATAATGGTGTAAAGTATTACGTAAAAATTTTTTTTACGTAATAACAGGTTTAAATTTTTCAACTGAAGAAAAGAAAGACATCAAAAAACGTGAAGAAATTATGTTTTTAGATCAAATAATTGCTCAAAAATAGTTTAAATGCAGAGTTCAATCTTGGTAAATAAAAAAAAGTGAAAAATTAAAATAGCTGATTTCGATTTTCAAAGAAAGCAGTATTTAAGCGAGCAAAATTACAGTACGACAGAAACACTAATACTATCATATTGTATGGTCATTTAAGGACACTTAAAAATTTTAAAACTTCGTGGGACTGATTGATCGTTGATAGACCAAAAAACTCGTTTAGAGTAACTTTTTGGTATCCTCTTAAAAAATATTTTAAAAAGTTTGAATAAAACTGACTTCAGTTTTTACAGTATTCCAAAAAAATATCAACTAATTTTTGTGTTTTTTTTAAAATTAATTCAAATAAAATATGAGCAATATTAATTAAAATTTAATTTACAGCGAAGAAATAAATATTTTTTTCCATTTCAGCAAATGAAGGTAATCAATGAACTTTCATGTTATATTTATTTAAAAAATTATATAACAAGAAAGTTCATTGATTATCTTTTAATTTAAAAGGAAATAAATCTTTTCTCCTTTTTTAGTTTTTGTTTTTTTTATAAATGGAAAAAAGGGTTTAATGCGAGACAGGCAAAGAAAAACGGAAGGAAGGAAAAGAAAGAAAGAAAGGACATCACCTTTGCAGCAGATTAACACAGAGACATTTTAAAAAGAAATAATTAATTTAATTGATTTCCAAAAAGAATGAATACGTTGTCGGGTGTAGTACAGTTTGTAGTCTGCAAACATACACGAGGCATGGTAAAGCCTCGTGTTTCTCCATCTTTTTGACTATATTAATTTAAAGATTTTTGTTTAGGATTTTTGGAAGAGTTTTTAGAAAATTCTTTTTAGAAGCTGCTTTAAAAATTTGCTTTTAAGCTTAAAAGCAATTAACAATATTTTTGGGTAATAATCTCTTTCCTAAAATTTATTTTTTTGAAATAATTAGACGAAATGAAAAAATGAAAAAAATATTTAAAGCTTTATAAATTAGAGACCGATAAAATTTTAAAAATAGTTTTCTGAAATTACAGTATCCCTAAAAAACATAATAGTGATAAAATTATTTATACTAAATAATTATTAAAGAGAAAAATTTTTAAATAACTTAATTTTGTCAAAATTCAGTGACTTAAATGCCGAGATGGGCAAACGCTTCACCAAAATATGTCGCTTGTTTTTTTAAAGAAATCGGCAAAATTAATGTGAAAAATGAATGTAAACTCATTTTTAAATCTTAAAGGAAATATTTCATTGCTTTTGGAACAGAAAAAATTAGTCGATGGCCATTTAAAAATTAAGAAAATACGGATCTTTAATTTAGACATCCTTTCTTTCGATATCTCACCGTCATTAAAAGATTAAAAAAATGCATTTCATAAAAATTAAATAAAATATTTTTAACATGTTTGTAAATTTTGAAAGCTCGTTTTTTACGGAATTTGAGTTTCAGTAAAATTGAGTTGTATTTTAATATATAAAAAATATTTAGACTAATATGTTTGATAAAAAGATAATGAAAATACAATCTCTTTAAATACCTATAAATAAAATGTTTATATTTTTCAAACGTCAAACCACCAAATAAGCTTACTGTAACCAAACGAAAGTAATTTATTTTTGAACAAAGAAATTTGCTTTTTTATTTTTAGGTTAGAACTCGTTTTAAACATTTTTTAAAAATTTTAAATAAAACTTTTTAATAAATATGTTTTTTTTCTCCAAAATATGTAAGTAAATCCAACACAAATTTCATTCTTTTAAACTTTGTATTTTTAAAAGTCTAAACTATAATTATTAATTAAACATTTATTTTCTAATCTTTTGCTGCAAACTTTGGTAAAATTAAAGCATTTTAAAAGGTTGTCCTCTTTTTAAAATGCTTTAAAACAAAATAAAGCAAAAAAGTATTAAAAAATTGGCAAAAATAAAAGTTACTCATGCCTTTTTTTTTAAATAATTGCTTTAAAGGCTGCGTTATTACTTATTTTTTTATAACACTCAAAAATAAAGAATAAATTAAAATGCGCAATTTCTCGTTACTCATAAATAAAAAAATATATATTTTCAAACTTTTAACAATATAAAAAATAAAAGGCAAACATAAAAAAAAGTGTAGGAAATGTGGCACGTTTTTATGTCACCCTTTAGTAAAATATAGCGTCGATGTTTGGTTAAGACGCAGTCTATGAGAAAATCAAAAAAGTCTCAAAGGGGGGGGGGGGCATATCCCAAAATTATTTGTTCCCTGAAACTTTGCTGTATAGTCCGCATGGTAAAAAGTTAAAAAAAATTTCCACAGTAATTTTTAAGATGATCACAAATTAAAGCAAATTTTTTTTCTTGTCAACGACAAGGCCGTATTTAGGGGGGGGGGGGGGGTTCGGGACCTGTGCCCCCCCCCACCCCGAAATTGAGAAATTTCCTTTGATCTTTTCGTGTTGGCGGCGGCAAAAGATCAAAGGCGTGCCCCCCCCCCCCAAATCGCTGTGCCCCCTCCGAAAATTTTTTCTATATACGGTCTTGGTCACAGACTGCGGCTTAAAAGCATTTTTCAATGTCTACAAAAAACATAATCATAAACTTTAATAAAAACCTGTAATAGGTTACTGTAATGAAGTACAACCTTAGTATTTTGAATAGATTGAATGAAATCTGTTTGGATATAGTAGTTACGCAATTGTAACAACTGAGTTGTTATCCAATCTTTATTATTAAATCAATAATAGGAGAAGAATAAAAATAAAATGGATTCAGTTTTTATATGAATTGATTTCAGCAACCAATTTTTGAGAACTAAAAATGACGTTATTGTGGTGACTGCAGTCATATCATGATTTTTTTTAACAATGACAAAGGAAGAAGTAAAGGAAAAAACTCTGGAAAAAAATGTTGGGGGAATTTCTTGAAGCATCCTGTACATCTTTTTTTGATCAGTATTTGTATCTTTTTTTAGTACCAATAAACCAAAAAAACCCCCTGTAAAAATGATTTGTGTTAATAAAAAAATAGGTCTGGATGGCATTCTAAGATAATATCTAGATATGTGTATTAAAAAAGCCATTTTGTAACAAACGAAAATGGTACTTGAAATAAACAAAATAAATATGTTTAAACTTTAAACAACCATAATTTGTAGTAGCAGGCGAAGATAAGACGATAATGAGGTCAAATTTTAAAAGATTTTACAGATCCAGAATTGCTTAAAATGCATTATAATGTAGCACATAAATCATTTGATATTTTACAGCATAAAACCGTATTTCAAATTTTTGACCCTAATACCGTGCACCAAAAGCAGTCATTTTAAAAATTCAAAAAAATTTTGTATTTCAGATTCCAGTTGTCTTTTTTTGATCAAAAAACGTGGCTAAATATTATTTTAAATAAATATAACCCATTCATTAGCCCTAGAAAAACCAGGATTCTGAAGCTCTCTCAAAAACTACTACATGAATCT
This sequence comes from Panagrolaimus superbus, assembly GCA_964035985.1. Lineage (NCBI taxonomy): Eukaryota > Metazoa > Nematoda > Chromadorea > Rhabditida > Panagrolaimidae > Panagrolaimus > Panagrolaimus superbus. The sequence continues at coordinate 8,821,507 of OZ038359.1, forward strand.
CAAAACTGATAACAAATTTGATGTTTTGGGACCCATATTACCCCAGAAAAAAAATTGAGACAAATATCGCTTTTGCAGTAAAAGTAAAATACAATAAATAATATTGTTAAAAAAACGTCCTAAAAATGTTCGTTGAAAAATGTTTAAAAATGTTTTTATTTTGGCAAAATGTCTTTCAAAAAAAGAACGATTACCCTGAAGAAATTTGAGTTTTTTTCTGGGTTTTTAAAAACACATTAAAGAATGACTTCTGATCAAGAATCCAGAATCTGCGTTCGGTTATTTGCTGAAAATGGTGAAGAATTGGGTAATCCTGTCGTACTACCAACATCAACAACATCTGAAGAACTTGAATCATTAGCAAATCAATTTTTGGAAAAAGAAGATGATCCTATTCCAATCGCTTTTCGAACTTCTGAAGGCATTGATATTATTGAAACAATTGCTTCATCGCTTAAAGAAGAACTTGATGTTGAAAAGGTTTCTTATTCAGTTATCACTTTAGAGTGTTTTACAAATACAAATTTTTAGGGAGTAAATTTGGTATATTTACCCCAAGCTGTGTTTCGTGTTCGACCTGTTACAAGATGTACATCAAGTTTACCTGGTCATAGTGAGCCTGTTATTAGTATTCAATTTAGTCCCGATGGTCAATATCTTGCTAGTGGTTCTGGTGATAAAACTGTTAGACTATGGGATTTGCATACAGAATTACCAAAGTCGACCTGTAAAGGTCATACTCATTGGGTATTATGCATTGCTTGGTCACCAAATGGAAAGAAACTTGCTTCTGCATGTAAAAATGGAGAAGTTTGTTTTTTAAATTATATTAAAAAAAGTAAAACAAGCTCTCTCAGATTTTCTTGTGGGATCCAAACACTGGTAATCAAATTGGAAAAAAATTAACTGGTCATAAACAATGGATTACAAGTTTGGCATGGGCTCCTTTACATTCTGATCCTACTTGTCGACTACTTGCTAGTGCAGGAAAAGATGGCGATATTAGAATATGGGATACTGTAAGAGGTGTTACAGAGCGAACACTTTCCGGTCATACAGCTTCAGTTACATGTCTTCGATGGGGCGGTGAAGGTTTAATCTACACTGGTGCACAAGATAGAACAGTTAAAGTTTGGAGAGCTTCTGATGGAGTTATGTGTCGTTCTTTAACTGGTCACGCACATTGGATTAATACTTTAGCATTAAATGTTGACTATGTTCTTCGAACTGGATGTTTTGAACCTGAAAAACGATGTGAATATCCTGGAGATGATAAAGTATTTTTTCCAGTTTTTTTGTTTTAATCTGTTTAATCACTATTTATAGGTACAAGAAATAGCTCTTGCTCGATATAATGCTGCAAAAGCTGTTGCTGGCGTCGAACTGCTTGTCTCAGGATCAGATGATTTTACAATGTTTTTATGGGAACCTGTAACAAAGAAACAACCAATTGCACGTTTAACTGGACATCAACAACTTGTTAATCAAGTTTTGTTCTCACCAGATACTCGAATTATTGCGTCAGCATCTTTTGATAAATCAATCAAACTTTGGGATGGACGCACAGGGAAATTTTTGACATCTTTACGTGGACATGTTCAATCTGTTTATCAAATTTCTTGGTCAAGTGATAGTCGATTATTGGTTTCTGGATCTGCTGATTCAACATTAAAAATTTGGGATATTCGAGTTAAAAAATTCTTACTTGATTTACCTGGACATGGTTCTGATGTCTTTGCAGTTGATTGGAGCCCTGATGGTGAAAGAGTTTGTAGCGGGGGCAAAGATTGCGTTTTAAAGTTGTGGAGACAATAGAAAAGATTGTTATTTTACTATTCTATTTGTTAAAGTTGTTGATTTTGATAAATTTATTTTTGTTATTTTTTAATTTTACATACTGCAGCCTACAATTATTTTAAGACACTGCGAGATCTTTTGGCAATATCAATTTTTTGTGAGCACTAAAAGTTTTTCGATTGTGTCCATTGGTTTTTTCCTCCCTTACAGGATGTGCCAGTGGGGCTACTGTTTTAAAATGGCGTAATTAAAAAAGCTTCGTGGATTAGCACTTTTATCCCGGCCAGGACTTGTTTTTACGTAATGGAAATATATAAAGTAGTTGTAAAGCAATTTATCAAAAATGATTACTGTATTTTTATAGAATGAAATAGATTTTTTTTGGCAAAATGGGATTCAACATGTTTGAGTACATGAAAGGATTCATTTAGATCTTTGCATTTGCTTCCGAAGTTGAAGCAAACAATGTTAAAAAAGCACAAAGCAAAAGAGCTGTAGATTAGAAATATTGTATGAATACAAATTAGTTGAACGTTAAAAAAAAGCACACGAAATTTAAAAGAAGGCAAACTTTCAAAAGGCGACCCATTTTGATGTTTGAGAATAATATGTGAGGCTGTGTGTGTGCTGGTTTTTTGCTTGCATTGAGTTAGAAAATGAAAGTCATCGTGGACTATTAAGAAATGTAAAGATATAATTTTTGTTGATATCCGTTTTTATTGTTGTAAATTTTGTAAATTTTCGTTACTTTTTAATTCATAAATTAATGGAATATCCTTTTTCTTGAATGTTAAAGTTATTATATTTGCTTTTTAAAGTTTTTAAGTGCGTTGTTTTTACAATGAATCATTTGTAACATAAGCGTTTTGATGATATTTTTCTTTTAAAATAATGATATATTTTTAACATCTAAATTACCGTATGCCAGTGCTGTACCACCTGTAGTAGTTGCATATTCCTATTTTTCTCAAAAAACTGCTTTTCTTTTACGTACTGAAAACTAAACAGTTTTTTTAAAATCAATATAACGTAAACATGAATTTAACGCTTTGCAACAACAATATCTTTGCATTCTTTGTTCCCAACAATTTTTCATTGTGTTTTTCAACATAATTTTTTTTCCATAGATTTGCGCGCCATATTTTTGTATCTTTTAATGCTTTTCAGTTTTTCGGTTATTTATGATAGCTAACATTAAGTTATTCATTTCATTTTAAGATATAATATATATATATATTTTTATTTCTTTATTCTTCTTCTAGTAGTAGTAGCAGTATATGCACACGAAAGAAAAAATATAATGCAGCTCTCGCGTCTCGTCTTTTTTTTTGCTTTTCAACTATTTCATTTGCACTCACATATTTTCTTCTGTCTGTTGTTGCTCGATTTCATTTTTTCTTTTTCTCGTATTTTTATTTTTATTCTGTTTGAAGCTTTTAAAATTTGTTAATATTTTAGGTAAAGAAAAGATACGTGCAAAATGCCTGTATTCAATAAAATGCCGTTTCGTAGGCGGAAGCCTGATCCCTCTATTAAAGATTCAGATAAAGTTTGGTATATTGAATCTACAAATGAAGTGTTTACAAACTATGAGTAAGTTATTGTTACTTTAATGGGGGTTATACATAGTACATATTTTAGTGATTTCTTTGATCGATATATACAAATGAATTCAATGTGTTGGACTTGTCCGGTTACAGGGAAATCTGGTTTAACATTTGAAGAAGCAAAAGAAAGTGAACGGGAAGCTGTGGTTAGGATTTTATTATTGAAGAATTGCAGATTAACGTAACAATTTTTAGAAAGCTGTGGAAGATAGTTTTCCAAAAGCTCTTGCTGTTCCATTACTTTGGTTAGCTCATACTTATTGTTACCGAGGACGATGTGATGATCTTGTCAATGATGTATATGTTGTTTCGCGTGATCGCTATTTTATTGGTGAAACTGTATGGTATCAACAATCCGAAGCTCAAAGATTTAAAGGGCGGATTGTTGGTGTTGAATATGATGCTACAAAAGCTATTGCTGCTAAAAAGGATAAAAAAGATTTGCCAAAGAAGGAAGAACATCATTCTGAAGATGAAGATGCTGCAAATCAAAGTGCTACTTCTAAAAAGAAAAGTGTTATAAAACCTGAAGATCCTGAAGTTCCCAATCCAGAGTGTTATACTTATTCATTTCTTCCATTTGAAAATGATGGAGGTGATGCTATAACAGATATTGAACATTCTGCAATTTCCCGTCCAAAAGCTGTTGGTTCACGAGTTAAAATGCGTTTATTTATGAGAAAATTAACAGAATTACGTGGAAATAAAGTTGTATTATCTAAAAGTACAATTGAGCAATATCAACTTACTGGAAGACATTGGGAAGAATTTTTTACAGGACCTTTACCCGATTTTCCAAAATCTGAGCGGCGAAAGCCTTTTGGTTATATAAACGAAAGTGAGTTGCTTTGTGTATACGATACTTTTGTTTTAATAAACAAAATTTTAGATAAACGTAAAGCTGAATCTCCGCCACAAAGTCCTGTTGTTGCTAAAAAACAACGTGCTTCTAAAAGTACTGGTGGAAAAGTAAAAAAAGAAGTAAGCTTTTTATTATCTGCTTAAATTATGTATATTAAAATTCATTTTTGCTTTTTAAGGTTCAACAACAACAAGATCTGTTGAAAGATGTATTTGAGCAGGCCAGAAGTCTTCAAATTGAAGACTTACCAAAATGGGAACAAAATCAAAGAGTTTTATCTGACGCGGAAATTGATGAACTTAAAGAAGCAATTAAAATTGCTCAAGAAGATAAAAGAGAACGTGAAAAAGATCGTAAAAAGCTTGAAAAAGAAGCAGCTGCAGCTCATAAACGTCCTCGAGATGATCTTCAATGTGATGACTTGAAACCTTTACCAGAACTTAAATTCCTTCAATTACCATCATATTTAACGCCGGAATCATTTTCACAAGTTTTATCAATTTCACAATTTTTCTACACTTTTTCAAATTTCTTTGAAGATATTGAAATTACATTGAAAGATTGCATCTTGGCTTTATATCAAAATGGGGGTAAAAATGATTCATTGGTTAAAATCTTGACGGCACTTTTAAAATGTCGTGCAATTTGTGTTGAAAAAGAAGATGGTGATGAAGGTAAAATTATTCTGGATTACTGTATGTGTTTTCTATAATATTTATATTTTAGCTAATCCAAAAGTTGATAATGAAATGTCAAATGAAACTTATGCGGTATTTAATAATAAAAAACATGGCGGAAGAATTGCTGAATTGAATAAGCTACATGAAAAATATAGAACTTTACATGGTATTGCACCACCATTTTTAACAGTTAATTGGGTGACAATTAGCGAAGTATTGCGACTGAATCTTATTATATCTGGATATTGTCCTATGGGTCTTGTCTATCAAACTCGTGTTTCTAAAAGAGGGGCCATACAATGTTACGAGGATCCAGTTTACGCACATCTTTTGGAAGATCCAACAATTGCTGAAAAATTGGAAACTGTAAGTTTTTATCGGCGCCTTATTTTATTATCGTATCTCTATATTTTAAGCTTTCAATCTTTGATTTAACCTTTGATGAACGGATGACCCTTATTGATATTTTACGTGAACAATTGCTTACTTTCTGTACATTTCGTGATATTCAAGAAGAACGAATTGTTAAACTTCCGGACCTTCGAAAACAAATTAAAAATCTCAAGCTTTGGGATCAAGAACAAGAAAAAGCATCTCGGATTGCAGCATATGCAGCTGATGAATTGGAAACACCTAAAAATTCTAAAGATAAAAATATTGTTAAACTTCGAGCATATTTGAAAGCAGTAAATGAAAATCGACGTGGTGTAAATCCTGATGATGTAAAAGATGAATTTTTGGGAAATTTTCCTTATGATGAATTTACTGCAGAAGAAATTCGTGATTTTCGTGATATTCAAAAAACATTTTTTGCTGATAAACTTGAAGAATTGGCTGTAGAAAATTTTGAAACTTTTTGTAAGTTTTTTTTGTAAAATTTTCATAATCGTTAAATTTCCACTTTAGGTAAAATTGGAAGCGGTTTTCTTGGAAGAGATCGATCATTTCGAAGTTATTACTATTTTGAACAATATCCGATTATTCTTGTTGAAAATGTTGATAACCCTGGAGATTGTGGAGAAGCAACTCCAATGAAATCTGACCCTGATGATCCAGACGCAATTATTTCTGTTATGGGATGTACAGGTTCTGCTGAAAATTGTCTAGTTCATTCAAAAAGTCGCCCAAAATGGATGTATCTTGGAAACGAAGGTGATCTTGATGAATTGATTAATGCTTGCAATCCACGTGGATTTCGTGAAATTGAACTTGTTGATTCATTAACAACTTTTCAAAAGTGGTTAAAACCTGCCGTTGATAATTTATCAATTGTGCTTCAAGAATCTGCAAATGAACTTAAAGAAAATCATAGGAATGCGTTAGATATTGAAGAAGAAAACCCGTTGACAAATGGTCATTCAGAAGATATTCCGATGGAAAATGGACTCGATAAATCGGAGCCTGAATCTCGACAAACTCGATCACATTCAAAGTCAAAAACTCCAGATTCAACAATTAACAATTTGAAGAAAAAGAAAAATTTAAAGATAACGTTTTCATCTGCTGCTGAATTTATGGGTATCACTGATTTAAAACAAACAGAAGATTTTCAAGATAATCCATTATTATTTGAAGTTCGAAAAATGATAACTGATATGATCTCAAAAATTGATCTTCAAGCACTTGGTGAATTTTCTTTCAATGATAATCAAACGAGTGAAGAATTTTTAAAAGCTTTAAACAATGGCGAAAATATAAAACCTTTTATGGTTGAAAATGATTTGAAAATTCATTGTTATGATGAAGAAAATATTATATCATCAGAAGAATTTGATAGACTTGAAAATTCTGAATTTAATCAACTCATGCTTGCATTTTTTAAAGTTATTCACGGTGTTCGACAAAAGTTTATTAAAGCGCCATTTACTCTTACTGAAAAGCAACGAAATAATGTTACTGTAATACCAACAAAGGCATTTGTTCAATGGCAACAAGCAATTCCAGAATGTCAATCCTTTTCTGCGTTGGCACTTTTTATTACAGCCTTTGATTCATCTGTTCAATGGACAGCTATTAAGAATACGGTATGTCAGGTATTTGCACAATATTAAAAAATTTTTTGTTTTTAGCAAAAATGTCCAGTTTGTCGTAAAAAGACCCAAGCTGAAGATTCTGTAATATGTGATCATTGTGGAAATCAATATCATATGCAATGTACCCCAGATGAAATTGAATCACGTGTTGCATGGTTGTGTAAAGCATGCAGTCGAAAAGTTGCTCCACCAAAAAAGAGAAAACCTCCATCAAGATATCAAGAAGAAAATGATGAAGCAGAAAAAGAAGCACCACCTTTTGTAGACGCAAATAATTTTGATGAAGAAGAAGATGAAGAGGAAGAAGAAGTTGCAGAAAAATCAACAATTGATATGGATGATGTGTTTCAGACATCTGATTCTCCGCCACCAAATGATGATAATAATAGTAGTCTTGAAAATCAAGAAGATGGCGGTGGACGAAATGCACGTGTACGAAGAAATAAAAGGCCTGTTGATTATTCCGAATATGGAGAATCACTTTTAAACTGAATATTTATTCTATATCTCTGTTACTGTTTACCAGTTATTTTTTTTTTCATTTTTGTTAATTCTTCGATGTTTATTTATAAAAAAATTCCAAATTTGTGTTGTGCAAATTTTTTCAAAACTTTAATAAAAAAATTAAGCGAAATTACAAAGCCCGCTTTGAAAAATGGAAGCTGCGATTAGTGTTGCAGATGCAACACTAATTTTTCCATTGCTGGTTGCAAAAACATTTGCTAAGTTACATACATCATAGTACTTCTTAATTTTTATGATTGTAAAAATGGTTGATTTTTATAAAAATAAAAAATTTATTTACAGCTTGCACGTTATGTTTCTTTTTTTTTATCACAACATGTTGTAAAGAAAATACAGTATAACGCTATTTCGAATTATTTCATTAATACAACCTTATAAAGCTTAAACAACGTTAACGAAAGAATTAATTTAATGAACACTGTTATTTTCTTCTGTTTTTCCACAATAAAAACATGGTACGTTAAAACTTTTTGGCAGCGCAAAAAAAGGTTAGACGAAACGATTTGGGGATCTGGATTATTTTAAAGTTTAAACTAAAAAGAACAAATTCAAGAAGCATATGCTATCCCAAAATCGATGAAATATTGTGAATGAGCAAAATTACAACTTGAAAACAAACAAACAACTTTCAGTTTTAAATGTAAAAAAAAACATACAATTCAATTTGAGGGATTTCAGTTCAAAAACCCCGCAAAGGTATAAGTTCTTGAAAAGAAAATTTATAATTTTTTAACCTTCCTTTTTTTGTATGATTTTGTGTTGTTGTTTGCCGTGTCAAACATTGTAAACTTTTGAATCAGAAATTTTGCAAAGAGTTTTTTTTCTTTTTTTTTTAATCGTTTTATTTTTTAGGAACGATGGATAGTCCTATAAAAGATCGGGTGACAGCTTCTGTTGCTTTGAAAAACAAATATGCTGCGTTTTGTTCAGATGGTAAGACTTGCATTTTCGTTAATTAGCCTTGTGTATTTAAAAAAGCTGGAACTTTTAGACGAAGGTGATGCTTCTAGAATTGTAGATACTGATCAAATCAAGAAAGGTGAAAAAACTTCTGTTAAAAAGGTACCTCGAAATGCTACTACCTCTACCTCTTCTGCAACTAAAAAACTTCCAAACCCTGAAAAATCTCAAACTGTTACTGGTATACTTTATAAAAAAATTTTTTTTTCCAATTAATGTGTTGATTTTATAGCTAACAAAGAAGATGCCCAAGGACGTGGTCGTGAAGGAGCTCGTGATGAAAATCGTCGTGCATCAACTCGTGGTAATGGCCGAGAAGGAATTCGTGGTAATGGCCGAGAAGGAATTCGTGGTAATGGCCGTGAAGGAATTCGTGGTAATGGCCGTGAAGGAATTCGTGGTAATGGCCGTGAAGGAATTCGTGGTAGTGGTCGTGGAGGAATTCATGGTCAACGCCGTGAACCAAGAAAAGAAGGTGAACTTGAAAATAATGGAAACGGTCGTCGTCCTCAGCAACAAGATGGTGAAGTTGGTCACGTAAGGGAAGATGACGAAAAATTAAATGGTAGAAGATACTGTCATTTTTTGCTTTAATATATTTTTTTTTGTAGTTGATCGTCGTCCAAATCGTGGTGATCGCGGAAACCGTCGTCCATATCGTGGTGGTGCAGGACGTGGAGGGGGAGGCCGCAGTGACCGTACTGGTGTTCATGATGCACCAAAGAAGGATGGATATGGAAAAGGAAATTGGGGAACTGAAAAAGATGAACTTCAAGGGGAAACTGAACCTACCGGTGAAACAAATGTTGTAAAGCCTACTGAAGAAGATAATGCTGAAAAGAATGACTCTGGAGTTGAATTAGAAAAAGAAGAAGAAAAGCCCGTCGGTATGACTCTTCAAGAATGGAAAGAAAAGAATAAAGCTATTGAACCTGAAACTTTTAATGTCCGAAAACCAAATGATGATAAAAAACTTAACTTGGCTCCATTGAAGAAATCTGAAGATGAAAATAAAGAGAATGATGAATTTGTTGTTTTGGTATGAACTTATCATAATTTATCTCAAATAATTATATTTATTTTAGCGTCGTGAACCTCGTGAAAAACATGTTGATATTTCTGTTAACTTTGCCTCAACAACTGATCGTGGAGTTGGTGGAAATCGTGATGGCTTCCGTGGGCGTGGCGGTGATCGTCAAGATCGAGAACGTGGTGATCGTCAAACTCGTGCAACAAAAGGTGGACAACGTGGTGATCGTAACCGTGGCAGTAACAACAGCCAATTTAATCTCCTCAATGACCAATTCCCTGTTTTGGGTGGACATTAAACTTATCTTTTCTGCTCTATTATGTAGTTTTGTTTGTTGTTAAAACTTAATATTTTTTGGTTTTTATAAAATATTTTTTATTAAAAAAACTTCGAATCTGCCAGGCATTCTGCCTCCTTTTTAAAGAATTTTACATTAAAATTACTAAAACTACAGTAGGAAATTATTTTCCATGTGCGCAGCGTAGTCAAATGTTGAAACACATAATGTAAAAAAAATGTCCAGCACTGTATATTTTACAATTATAATGCATATTTGATTTTATTACGTAAGAAAAAACCGAGTTTTTGCGATATTTCTATGTTGTTAAATTAAATTTTGGATTTTCAAAGTGATCCCATATTTCGAAATCGTTACCAAAAATGGTGAAACTGTTCATGGATGCTCCACTGACATGATATTACATAATGCAAGTCACCGGAAGTCGATACCCAACGCCGTATTTAGGGGGGGGGGGGCACTTGGGGCCCGAAACTGAGGAATTTCCTTTGATCTTTTGCCGCTTCGTGTTGGAGGCGGCAAAAGATCAAAGCTGTGCCCCCCCCCCCCGAAACGGTCCAAAATTATTTTCTGTATACCGCCCTGTCGATACCTAGCTCCATTCACGAAATATATTTTTTATTCGATGCTGCAGATGTTCATTTTTAAGGTTTTTCGAAAAAACAAAATGTTCCCCCTCCCACATCAAAAAAAGTCATATACCAAAATATTCGTGTGAAATTAGGACATTTTTTAAAAACATTAATACCCGTCAAGGAAATCTGGAAAAAAAGTTATTCCTGCCATCAAAATTTTTTTAAATTTTGATTTGATGGCAAATAAATTCTACAAAGCCAAATAAGCTAAAATTATTAATTTAGGCACACATTGAGTTCCTTAACAGATTCTAGATACTAATTTTTGATGAATTTTAAATTTTGGATTTTTTCATGATATACTGTAGCTAGGTTACGGTATCGAAATTTTGAACATCTGCAGCATCGAATAAAAAATATATTTCGTGAATGGAGCTAGGTATCGACAGGGCGGTATACAGAAAATAATTTTGGACCGTTTCGGGGGGGGGGGGGGCACAGCTTTGATCTTTTGCCGCCTCCAACACGAAGCGGCAAAAGATCAAAGGAAATTCCTCAGTTTCGGGCCCCAAGTGCCCCCCCCCCCCCCCTAAATACGGCGTTGGGTATCGACTTCCGGTGACTTGCATTATGTAATATCATGTCAGTGGAGCATCCATGAACAGTTTCACCATTTTTGGTAACGATTTCGAAATATGGGATCACTTTGAAAATCCAAAATTTAATTTAACAACATAGAAATATCGCAAAAACTCGGTTTTTTCTTACGTAATAAAATCAAATATGCATTATAATTGTAAAATATACAGTGCTGGACATTTTTTTTACATTATGTGTTTCAACATTTGACTACGCTGCGCACATGGAAAATAATTTCCTACTGTAGTTTTAGTAATTTTAATGTAAAATTCTTTAAAAAGGAGGCAGAATGCCTGGCAGATTCGAAGTTTTTTTAATAAAAAATATTTTATAAAAACCAAAAAATATTAAGTTTTAACAACAAACAAAACTACATAATAGAGCAGAAAAGATAAGTTTAATGTCCACCCAAAACAGGGAATTGGTCATTGAGGAGATTAAATTGGCTGTTGTTACTGCCACGGTTACGATCACCACGTTGTCCACCTTTTGTTGCACGAGTTTGACGATCACCACGTTCTCGATCTTGACGATCACCGCCACGCCCACGGAAGCCATCACGATTTCCACCAACTCCACGATCAGTTGTTGAGGCAAAGTTAACAGAAATATCAACATGTTTTTCACGAGGTTCACGACGCTAAAATAAATATAATTATTTGAGATAAATTATGATAAGTTCATACCAAAACAACAAATTCATCATTCTCTTTATTTTCATCTTCAGATTTCTTCAATGGAGCCAAGTTAAGTTTTTTATCATCATTTGGTTTTCGGACATTAAAAGTTTCAGGTTCAATAGCTTTATTCTTTTCTTTCCATTCTTGAAGAGTCATACCGACGGGCTTTTCTTCTTCTTTTTCTAATTCAACTCCAGAGTCATTCTTTTCAGCATTATCTTCTTCAGTAGGCTTTACAACATTTGTTTCACCGGTAGGTTCAGTTTCCCCTTGAAGTTCATCTTTTTCAGTTCCCCAATTTCCTTTTCCATATCCATCCTTCTTTGGTGCATCATGAACACCAGTACGGTCACTGCGGCCTCCCCCTCCACGTCCTGCACCACCACGATATGGACGACGGTTTCCGCGATCACCACGATTTGGACGACGATCAACTACAAAAAAAAATATATTAAAGCAAAAAATGACAGTATCTTCTACCATTTAATTTTTCGTCATCTTCCCTTACGTGACCAACTTCACCATCTTGTTGCTGAGGACGACGACCGTTTCCATTATTTTCAAGTTCACCTTCTTTTCTTGGTTCACGGCGTTGACCATGAATTCCTCCACGACCACTACCACGAATTCCTTCACGGCCATTACCACGAATTCCTTCACGGCCATTACCACGAATTCCTTCACGGCCATTACCACGAATTCCTTCTCGGCCATTACCACGAATTCCTTCTCGGCCATTACCACGAGTTGATGCACGACGATTTTCATCACGAGCTCCTTCACGACCACGTCCTTGGGCATCTTCTTTGTTAGCTATAAAATCAACACATTAATTGGAAAAAAAAATTTTTTTATAAAGTATACCAGTAACAGTTTGAGATTTTTCAGGGTTTGGAAGTTTTTTAGTTGCAGAAGAGGTAGAGGTAGTAGCATTTCGAGGTACCTTTTTAACAGAAGTTTTTTCACCTTTCTTGATTTGATCAGTATCTACAATTCTAGAAGCATCACCTTCGTCTAAAAGTTCCAGCTTTTTTAAATACACAAGGCTAATTAACGAAAATGCAAGTCTTACCATCTGAACAAAACGCAGCATATTTGTTTTTCAAAGCAACAGAAGCTGTCACCCGATCTTTTATAGGACTATCCATCGTTCCTAAAAAATAAAACGATTAAAAAAAAAAGAAAAAAAACTCTTTGCAAAATTTCTGATTCAAAAGTTTACAATGTTTGACACGGCAAACAACAACACAAAATCATACAAAAAAAGGAAGGTTAAAAAATTATAAATTTTCTTTTCAAGAACTTATACCTTTGCGGGGTTTTTGAACTGAAATCCCTCAAATTGAATTGTATGTTTTTTTTTACATTTAAAACTGAAAGTTGTTTGTTTGTTTTCAAGTTGTAATTTTGCTCATTCACAATATTTCATCGATTTTGGGATAGCATATGCTTCTTGAATTTGTTCTTTTTAGTTTAAACTTTAAAATAATCCAGATCCCCAAATCGTTTCGTCTAACCTTTTTTTGCGCTGCCAAAAAGTTTTAACGTACCATGTTTTTATTGTGGAAAAACAGAAGAAAATAACAGTGTTCATTAAATTAATTCTTTCGTTAACGTTGTTTAAGCTTTATAAGGTTGTATTAATGAAATAATTCGAAATAGCGTTATACTGTATTTTCTTTACAACATGTTGTGATAAAAAAAAAGAAACATAACGTGCAAGCTGTAAATAAATTTTTTATTTTTATAAAAATCAACCATTTTTACAATCATAAAAATTAAGAAGTACTATGATGTATGTAACTTAGCAAATGTTTTTGCAACCAGCAATGGAAAAATTAGTGTTGCATCTGCATATACTTTAACAGCTTTTGATTCACTTCTCACTTTTCCCCAACTAACAGCTTCATCCGGACGAGCACCAGAGTCACTTCCATCAAATTCCTGCAAGAAAAATGTATTCCAAAAAATTTTGCTAGATGAGATAAAACTTACTTGACCAGTGTTGACAAATACCGTATAATCGGAGCCATTTCTCATTAAATTTGCATTATTTATATGATGTTTAACGATACCGCCTCCAAGAATAATGACACCACTTTTATATGATTTTACGGCCATTGTATTAATATGTCTAAGATCCTAAACAAGCCCTTATTAAATCGAGTTCATACTGTTAAAAAGATTCACTTCAACGATATCAAGTTTAATTCCAGGAGAGTTTTTAACAGAATGAAAGTAAAGCATATCCCCCAGTGAACCATCCGTTAAAGCTGGACAGAAGATTGGGATATTATTTTTATACGCCCAATAACAAATTGAATCTTCGTTATTGATTTCTTTTCCAAGTCTTGCAATAATTTTTGATGGAATCCATTGTGTTCCAGATTCTTGTTCAGCTAAACATTTATCCAGCACTGGCATTAACCATTCTTCAAAATGACAATAATTATCATTTGGTACCAACAAATTTCCAATTCTATTTAACCCCTTTTGACGAAGAATTTTTCCAGGAAGACTAAAATCGCCTAAAAATTTTACAAAAACATCTGTAATGTTGTTTCTAAGCGAACCAAATAAAAACAAACCAAGAAAAGTAGGACTTAAACACTTAATTAAATCTTCTTCAACTCCTCCAGCAGAAGTTACAATACAATCAACCAAATTATGTTGAACACAAAATCTTATAGTTTCCCGAAGACCTGAACTAACGAGATTTGATGTGAAACCGAGAAAAATTGTGCATGCTGGACGTTTTCGACCTTCTGGATAAGGAAAATACGGATCAACATCTTCTTCAACAGGTGGTTCTTCATTTCTGGCAGCAATCATTTTATTGATTTCCTAAAACAAGATATTATAAAAAAATTACTGAAAAACAAAAAAAAAACAAACTCACTTCAATAGCAAGTCCAACATTTGTTGCCTGAAATCCAGTTGTAAGATATGAATCCAAAAGTTTTTCATAATTTATTCCTTCATTAAAATCGTATCCACGAACTTTTGGTGTATCTTCGTCAAGCTTTTCAGATCTTACTAGCACCGCTTCATGAGCAGATGACAAATCCATCCTAAAATTAAATTTAAAGAAATGTCGTTAGCAAAGTTTTAATTATAATAAAACGCGAACTATTTAAATTACAAATATTATAAAATGCAATGTTATGCAATGCTGTGAAAATATGATGATCTAAATTTTTTCATCAAAGTGATGTTTGGCTTAAAGGCAATACCAGCTAAATGAGAGGATAATTCAGCTTCAAAGATACATATACTGTAGAATAAAAAGTGGCTAACTTCTTTTTTTAAACACTCATTAAAATAAAAAATTGAATCAAACACTTTTAAAAATTATATGTCATCCAAAAAGTAATTTATTCAAAAATTTCTGCAAATTGGAAAACATACGAAAAAAACTTTTTTTGAAAAAAGAGTTACAAAAATTCTATCAAAAATAATTAAAAATGTACAAAACGGTTTTTAAGCATATATAGTATAGCTTCAACAATTCAACAATATTATTACTAAAAATGGCAAGAAGAAGAAAAGTGGGGTTTAAACATCAGTATTAATTCCAAGATTACTTAATCTTGCCTTTGTTTCTTTAACCAAATCATCAGCTTTATCCGTAAGGTAGAGAACATCAGAAAGAGCAAGCTCAACTGCCATTTCTTGTGCTCTATCACTTATTGGTCGAACGTTAGCTGGTGGAGGATATTTAAAAGAAGGACCAAAATTACATTTAAGTGAAGCATCCAAATAAATTGAGATTGCAGGATAATATGCTCCTTCGTATAAATCTTCAAAAGCAGTCCCACAACATTTTCCGTTTTTAAAAAAAGTAATCTAAAAATAAATTAATTGATTAAGAAAAATAAAAATATAATAATAAACCTTTGAACCAGGAACAGGATGCAAATCCTTTAAAGCTTCTTCAATTTCTTCCTTTTCTTCAAAAAATATATGACCCTTAAAATTTAACAAAGCAGTATTCTTTTTTGTTGGAGGAAGGCGACACGCTTTTGTCAAATCAGAAAAGTCATCACGATCAGGAAGTTCAATAAGGCAACCAAGGATATCGCCTTTACCGTATCCTCCTTTACAATATGTTTTACCAAAAGCATCATGGAATTTTGTTCCTTTCAAAGATCTCCAACTATAACTAAATTTACTGTAACCAAGGCAAGCTTGTAAGTGAGCTAAAAATTTGGAATTTTTGTATCTACTACTTTTTTTAGTGTAAATATAGTATACCGTATGCTTGTCCCCATCCAATTCTAGAATGTGATCCATCAGGTTGTTCAAGAATTTCCACTTCATAATACCATTTCCCATACATTACAGAATGAGTTGCACGAGCAACACAATATCCTGCTTCCCCGGTTACAGTAAGACGATCCTCATGCATTTTCATTTGGTGTCCTCGATCATTATTTGATAATACAACTTCTTTCGGAATTTGCCATCGATAGATATGTGGTGGTATATGTTCAGCACTTTCAGCATCAACTTTATCAAAAAGATCTTTTTCTTTAACATGAGGATCTTTTTCAGCATAAAAGTATTGCATTCCTTCTCGGTTAAACGGGAAATTTATTGAGCCATCGCTTCCTTCAACGACAGCATTAGCATCCAATGTTCCTCTAAAATATATAATACATTACTTTGGGGGATTATACAAAATGATACTTTTTGAGAAGTCCCATTGGCTTATCACTTTTTGTTTCCACAACTGTAGAAGCTGGAGTTGAAGCCTTTGTTGGAGTCATGGAAGAATTTCGACTTGATGATTCAGCTCTTCTTTTAGCTGCACCTCGCGTTTTTGGACCAGATTCTGAATCATCTTTATCGCTATCAGCAGCTGGGATAGGCTGTGAAGCCGGAGGACGACGGCCAAGCTAAAGTCACTAATTTATTACAAAAGCAAGAGTCTTTCTCACTCACTTTTCTAATACTTTCAAGCAAAGGGCCAATATCCAATAGATTTCTTTCATTCAAAGCAAATTCTAATTCATTTTCTGGATTTATTGTGAAAAGTTCAGTTTCTTTTGCTAAAGTTTTCTGGATTGTCTGATGCCATGAATTTTTTACTCGACGAGGAAAATTTGAAAGAGATTCCCAATTTTCTTCAAAAAAAGGAACAATTTCTTTTTCAAGATGAAAATATTTGACATTATCTTTACTGGCTTGAAAGACATCAGTTTTATATTCATCTTTTTCGGCAAAGTAATTGTATGTCTAGGAAATTAAATCATTTCAACCAAAAAAAACACAAACACTTTTTTTTCTTATTTAGTGTTTGTGTTTTTTTTGGTTAAAAAACGTAATTATAAATTAAATTACTAACTAAATTGCTGAGAGCCATAACCTAAAAAAATAAAAGAGAATTTAAGCAGTTTTGAATCTAGTTATTGTACCGTCATATGAGCAAAATTTGTTTGTTTGGGCGTCCATGATTCTTTACTATCGGTAGCACAATCTTGGCATCGAAAAACATAACAAACCATGAAAGGAAGGCCGTAACTATAAGTTAAAAATTTATCAATTTCAAAATCAAAACTGACAAGCTTACAATTCTTTTAAATCTCTTAAACATGTTTGATGAAACCATCGTCGACAGACTGAACAATGAAGCTCTAATGTTCCAAGTTCACGTTTTCCTTCGCTAAAATATTTTTTCAATATATAATTATTAATTATCTTTTTCGGGAAGGCAAACCAATAGCAAACAGTTGTCGGCTCTTTTACTTCTGAAGGCTCTTTTCGCTTTCTTTTTTCTGAATCATTACGTCGATAAACCATTGTGAAGGAGATATAAAATAAATATCAATAATTTAAATACTAAAAAAAAGTGTTGGATCGAAAAAAAATGGTTGGTGAAAAAAAAGAGAAGCAAGCATCAGTTTTTAAGCCTGACGTTTTGCCAAAAAATATAAAAATAGCAGGCTTCAAACTTTTTTTTTCTGTAACCTGTAAATTTTTTCGCACATGCTTTTTTAAATGTGCATATTGCTGCTTGGTGCTAAAATATACGCATTGTTAATTACGGCAAAATTTTGCCCTTAAACTTGTCTAGTTTTCGATAAGCTTGTTACAGTAAGCTTAGACAATTTTTTCCAGCTGACAAAATTTATAAAAAAATGCTTTTAAACTTATCTATTGAACTGAAGCGCTATAAAAAAAGCTGTTAATTTTACATGATTTAAAATTTTAATTATTTAAAAATTATTTAAACTTTTTAAAAAGTATACTTTTGAAGTTTTGCTTACAAAAATTTGAGCAAAACACAAAAATTATCTCAGAGCGAAAATTATGGCGCGTTTTGCTGCTGCTTCACTTTTGGCTGCTGACTGTTGCAGTGTTTTCGCGCGTTAAATTTTACTTTTCCCTGTAAAACGTCGAGTTGCTACTGTTGCTTATTATTCATACTTACAGCTTATTAACCCCCCTTCATTCAACTGCTTTACTGACATTTCATTTATGTTCAAAATTCAACAATATTAATTGTATAATATTGTGCCAAAAGTCCCTGCTGCTTATATTACTTTTTAAATGTGAGGATTAAATGCTTTACTTTTTAATAACTCAACAAATCGATTTGAAATAATCTGAAAATTTTTAAATTGTTTGTTTTTTCAGGGAGGTAACCCTAAACGACGCTCTTAGTCACTTCAGAAGAACACAAATGACGTCGACACAAAGGATAAATACACAACAATTAACGATTACAGATACAATAAGCAAATGTAAGTTTTATTATTTTATGCAGTATTTAAATTTTATATAAACCTTTTTTTCTAGGCTTGGTTGTAATCTTTCTGAAAAAAATGTCAGCTGATGTTGCAACCACAAAATATATGGATACTCTTCTTGGTGTATCAACAGAATCAATTCGACAAGTTAAACCTTTTTCAATTGCAGATCAAAATATCACTGTGATATTTGTTGAAATGTGTGATACACGATTAGCTTCGTTCGTTTATAATCAATGGAAAAGCAATAATACTGATCAAACTGGTAATTTTTATCTTTTGTTTTTTCATTATTGTAATTTTTGAAATTTCAGTTACCCTTTATACAGCAAGCGAATACCTCTGTAATGTTGCGGCAAAGAAATTGTAATTTTAAATGATGCTGTTTTTTTTATTTTCTGTTTTTATTGTTTTAATTTTAGTCAAGAGCCTTCTTTTAATAATCCTGGTAGCGCATTTCATGCATTGTTTAAACCAAGTGCTTTATCGGCTTTGATGTTTCAACAACCTCAAACTGTGTCTGTTCAAGTTCAATCAAATACAGCACCTGTTCAACAATCAAGTAATAATCACTTTCAATTTAATACAAGGCCACAAGCACAACAATTTCGACCTCCATCATTTAACAATGTAATTGAAATCGATTAAATTAACTTTTTTGTGATCATAAATGTATAATAATTTTCCATTTTGAGGTTTTCACCTCTGTTGCTGCGCCTGGTCCGTCGTATCCATTATCGGCACCTATTCAACAATATAATTATTCTACACATGTTTCGATGCCACAAACATATAATCCTTCGATACCAACATCAATGTTTGATCAGTCTTTAAATTCTCCCTATATAGTGCAACAACCTCAACAACAGCAGCAACAACAGTATCCACAAAATTCTTATTTTAATTTTCCGCCAAATTCAGTGTATGACGCGTCTAATTATATGTATCCGAATAATCAGAATGGTTTCTTATAAGTGGTCGTTGACAAAGTATTACAATAATTAGTTCGCTAGTTTCAAAAAGTATTTAAGCATTTGTGTATTAACTTTCGGTGAATGATGGGGGTTTCTTCTTTTTGCGATAAAAATTTGAATACAGTATGTCGCTTCTTTTCACATTTTTTTCAGTGTTTGATTGTTACGCTTTTAGGCTTTTGTTTAACATTTGGAGAGATGTCGGAAATTAATTTTAGATATAATATCTTCTTTGCTTTAGTCTATCTCATTTTTAACCTTCTTAATTCCATTTATTTTTGTTTGTTAAATTTACAAATTGATAATATATATATATCAGAAAAGCTTTAAAAAGAGAGAATTTTATAAATAAATGATTTTTTCATGCTTATTGTAGTTTTTGAATTTACCGTATTGAACGGTTTATTATACTTCTATATATTATAAATGTATTTCGGTCTTTACATTGAATGTCTTAGATGGGTCGCCCGCGTTCTACAAGAAATCGCCATTCTGTTTATCAAAGTTTGAATGAAAATCAATTATCTACACGACTGGAAGAATTTTCGTCATCACCAAAAAAGGTTAGAAATCGTAAACATACACCCGAAACTGACTCGTATCAACATTCATATTCATTAAGACGTGGTCGTGCAACTGAATATGTTGATGAAGGTGTTAATTATTCTGACGAAGAAGAAGACGATTCTTTAACTCCGTTGCGTCAGAAGACAGCAAAACGAAGAAAAATTCAAAGTGAAGATGACGATGATGAATTTGTTGAAGACAAAATGAAAAAATCAGAACCTGATGATGAAGAAGATGATATTCAAGTTGAATTAAAGCCAACCCCTCGACGCAGTACACGGTTTGTTAAAAATAATGATGAACTTGATTGCACTGAACGACCATTAACAGATGAAAAAGAGAATGGTATTGTTGTACTCTTTTTGTTAATTTCAATCTATGTGTATTTGTAGAGGATGTTTCAATTTCACGTAAACGTGGTCGTCGTGGTCGTCCACGCACTGTCACAATTGAAAGCAACCTAAATGATGAAGAAGAAGATGGAAAAGAAGATTTAGATGAAGAAAGTCAAGAGAGTACTGCAGAACCTCGTCAATATCAATTGCGTGAAAAGCGAACTCCTGTTGATCGTTTATCTTCTCATGTTGGTCGACCAATCAGAAAAGCTGCACCATCTATGTTTTCTCGACAGAGATTTGTTAATAATGGTAATCGTCGGAATTTACGTGAAAAACGAAAACGACGATATTCATCTTCCTCCACATCATCGTCTGATGAAGAATTAACAAATGCAAAAAGAGATGCAAAAGATGAAGCAAAATTTCAACGTCGTATTGTAAGATCAATGAATCAAAGTCGCCAAAATTTACTTCCTATTAACATGACAGGTTATTTTATTTTGTTAACAATCTATTTCATCTTTTTATATTTTAGATAAAGATTTAAGTGGTTCCAAGCATTTGATAAAAGAAAGACTTCGACAAGTTGGTCAAGTCAGTGGCAATAGTTGCACTGATATTGATCCCATGGGTATTGATAAATCTGTTGGATTTGATCAAGTTGGAGGCTTAACGTCACATTTGCAATCTTTAAAGGAAACTGTGCTTTTTCCATTAATTTATCCAGAACTTTTTGAAAAATTCAAAATTACCCCTCCTAAAGGTTTGTCTTTCGGTATTGCATGAATTTACGAGTTACCGTAACCACGTTTAGGTATACTATTTTATGGTCCTCCTGGAACTGGTAAAACTCTTATTGCTAGGTAATCCTCTTAAACATTTTTATTTCACAATTTTACAAAAACAATTATTTAGAGCTCTTGCAAATGAATGTAGTCAAGGAGATCGAAAAGTTGCATTTTTTATGAGAAAAGGTACGTTTATTATTATGGAACTGGTGACATGTAATGAAAGTTGCATTCTTTAGGAGCTGACTGTCTAAGTAAATGGATTGGGGAATCTGAAAGGCAATTGCGCCTTCTCTTCGATCAAGCATATGCAATGAAACCAAGTATAATATTTTTCGATGAAATTGATGGGTGAGTTTTAGCATACGATACAAACTTTTTATATTATCGACATTTATGCTAATTGTTTTATAGATTAGCTCCTGTAAGAAGTTCGAGACAAGATCAAATTCATAGTTCAATTGTATCAACCTTACTTGCATTAATGGATGGCTTAGATGCGAGGGGAGAAGTGGTTGTCATCGGTGCTACAAATAGGCTTGATTCAATCGATCCTGCTCTTCGTCGTCCTGGTCGCTTTGATCGAGAATTACGATTTTCGCTTCCGGATAAAACTGCTCGTCGAGCAATTTTAGATATTCATACAAAAGCATGGAATGAAGAAAATCGACCAAATGAAAAAGAAATGGAATTGCTTGCTAATAAAACTTCAGGATACTGTGGTGCAGGTAAATTAATCAAAAAATTCTAGTGAAGGATTAAATAAAGATGAAAATCTGTTGCTATATTTATCCATTTGCTTTCTAATTTTCTTTACTTTTTACTTTCCAGATTTACGTTCGTTGTGTACTGAAGCTGTACTTGTAGCAATTCGTAGCAAATTCCCGCACATTTATTTGACAAATGATAAATTAGCTGTAAATCCAAATCATATCAAAATCAATCATGACCATTTTGTTACTGCAATGAGGTTTTTCTTTTTGTTTTTGTATTAATTAACAAAATTTTATTGCCATATTTATTTTTTTCAGAAATATTGTTCCAGCCTGTAGAAGAGATGTTTCGATGCAAGTTTTGTTAAATAAATGAGCATTTTAATCAAGATAATTCTTTTAGTGTGTCAAAACAACTTAACCCAAGACTTGGGTGTTTAATGGATATAGTAATTGAACAAATTTTTGAGAAACATATTCCTGTTGGATATTTAAATCCTCAAAGTATTGACAATATTTATAAAACTGATTTAGAAAAAGTTGTTAGGGCTTTAGAAATTCCTCCAAGTGTTGCAGCATGTAAGTTTCCTTTTTCGGTATACTGTAATATGAATAATCTTTTTCAGCACGATTTTTAATTTATGGACATGGTAATCAAGGACAAACGCATTATTTTTTGCCAGTTATTGCAAATCGTCTTGATCATCTTGTTATGCATTCGATTTCATGTGTAACACTTTTTTCATCTGTAAATCCTGAAGAATCACTTAATCAAATTTTACACTCTGCAATTCGTTCAACATCAAATGGTACACCTACTGTACTTCTCCTGCCCGATATCGATGTTTTAAAAGATTCCCTTCCATCTGGATGTTGGAATATGCTTCTCTCTCGTCTTGAATCATTTGTTGGATTTACCTGTAAATAAATTAATTTTAATAAGATAGTGGTTTTAAAAAAAATTGTTTCAGCTCTTATTCAAATTGCAACTCTTCGTCAAAATTATGACACATGTTCAGATGATATTAAACAACTTTTTGGATCTTCAAATTGTGTTGAAATTTTGCCCCCATCAAAAATACAAAGAGAAGAATATTTTCGGGATATTGTTTCAAGATCTTTAATTGAACCTGTTAAATTTAATGGTATGGTAAAATCTATTAGCTACAAAATAATTTCTTCTTCTTTCAGCCGACGATTATCCAGAAATTCCCAAAGCTGTTGCATCCCAACCTATTCGGGTACTTTCTGCTGCTGAACTTAAAATTGTTGAAGAAAAATATGAAAATGCTCTCAGACATTTTCGAATCTTTCTTGTATGTTTCCTTCAGTGGTATACTGTAATATAATGAAACAACGTTTTTTTAGCGTGATTTGTTATCGAAACTTATTCGTGATCGTCGTTTTAATATTTTCAATTCACCTGTTGATATTGAAGAAGCTGAAGATTATTATGATATTATTAAAAATCCGTTATCTTTGACTGAAATGATGACAAAACTTAATCGAAATGAATACAAAAATAAACAAGAATTTGTTGATGATATTCTTTTAATTCGTCATAATGCAGTTGAATACAATCCTGAAACAGATATGAAAGGTCGATTGATTCGTAACAATGCGTTTGCTTTACTGGATATTACTGAGGCATTATTTGAAGAAGAATTAGATGATGATTTTGTTGTAAAATTAGAAGAAATGAAAAAGATGATTGATGAAGCAAAAAATGCAAAAGAAAAATCTGCATCTCAAATTATTCAACTTCAACGTCGAACACGTCAAAGTATTTTAAATGGCTTTAAAGAAGGTGAAAATTTGGAAAAAGAAGTGGAAATTGTTGAAAATGCCGAAGAAAAAGAACCCGTCAATAATATCGAAAATGCATCATCCCCAAAAGTACAAAATGAAGAGATTGAAGAAAACAAAAATGCTGATCCAAATAATGAAGCTTCTAATGATGTACCTAGTGTTAAATCGGATACGTTACCTGAAGTTAATACAAATACTGAAACACTCATGGAATTGGATTCGCCAGAATTGATTGGTACTTCTGAAAAGCCTGTTGATTCTGTTTTTATCATTGACAAAGAGGAAATTGAAAAAGTTATTTTCACTGTAAGTTTTTTAACTTTTTTAATTCACTATAAAACAATTCATTTTAGGCCGTTGATCGTACAAATAATTGGTCAATCCCACAATTGGAATCTCTTGGGGCTGCTTTAACCCAGCGAATTGAACGTTATACGAGTTTATTTGATCGAACAACACTGCCATTAAAATTGGAACAATTAGTTAATAATTTTGTTCCATAATTGTAATTGTCTTTTTTTTATTTTGTTTGTCTTTCGTTATTATTTTTCCATCTTATGTTTTGTTACGGTCATGTTATTTATTTATTTGCTGCTCTTGGTCTCAATTTTCTGTTTTTTTTGTTCTGTATCAGTGTTTTGAAAACTTTTATAAAGTTTTAAAAAAATAGTTGTTGATCCTTCACTAAATGCGTTTAGTAAAACAGTAATCATAAAATAAATATGTGTTTGACGGAAAAATCTATTCAAACATGAATTGAAAAATATGGCTGTATCTACTTTCAGTACCACTCTTTTGAGCACCACTTTTTTGATGAGTACCTCTCTTTTGAGTACGGGATTTTTTTTAATATGCAAATTTTTTTCGAGGATTCTGCCTTCAGAATCCGAAAGAAATCAAAAAATAAGATTATCTATACACGAAAACTTCGAATCAGACAATTTTTTTATCTTATCTTTAACCGCAAAAAACCCAAATTTGGTACTCAATTGACTACCTCTTTTTGAAAGAGAGGTACTCAAAAGAGTGGTACTAAAAAAATGGTACTGAAAGTAAATACAGCCGAAAAATGTGTTTTTGTTATATGTTTATTAATAAAAAATTTCAACAAGACAACAGTTTAAACTGAATATATAATTGTAGCTCTTTAAGAGCGTTCACCACGAATTCGACGAGCAAGTTGAACGTCTTTGGTCATGATTGTAACACGCTTTGCGTGAATTGCACAAAGATTAGTGTCTTCGAAAAGGCCAACAAGATATGCTTCAGCCGCTTCCTAAAAAACATATGTTTAATATTCGATATATATTCTCGAAGACTTACTTGTAAAGCACCAATAGCAGCAGATTGGAAACGAAGATCAGTTTTAAAATCTAAAATGAAATTTATGATTAATTAAAAAAACCAAATCATAAAGCAAAATACCTTGAGCAATTTCACGAACTAAACGTTGAAAGGGAAGCTTACGAATGAGCAATTCAGTTGACTTTTGATAACGGCGAATTTCTCGAAGAGCAACTGTTCCTGGGCGATAGCGGTGAGGCTTCTTGACTCCACCAGAAGTAGGAACAGATTTTCGTGCAGTTTTGGTAGCAAGCTGTTTACGAGGAGCTTTACCACCAGTTGATTTACGAGCAGTTTGTTTAGTACGAGCCATTGTTGAGATCAATGAGAAGAAGTTATTCAAGTAAATCTATGAAATACAAATTTTTTATATCAAGGAATCTATTACAAACATCACAAAAATTCCACGGTTTCAAAACAGTTGTCAATAACAAAAAAAAAGACAAAATACTGTAGTAACAGTTGCAAGGTTCATCAAAGATACCTACCAAAAAACATATTAAAAATGCTCGGAATTAAGTCGTTAGGTTGTTTTCAGCAATCCAAAAACCCGCTAAAAAGTATTTTCCCGAACCCTTAAAGGAACATTCTTGTTAAAAGTCGTTTTCTTTTTGCGGCACAGAGCTGCTTTTGAATTTGTTTTGATTTTTTTGTTGAACAACATCTTTGTTGACGGTCCTTCCCTAAACAAAAAAAGAAAAGAACAACACGCGCTAATTGGCGGAAGCAACTTCTTTTAGTTGTAATGTATTTTTGCTTTTTTTAAAATTGTGATTACTGTTCAAAAATATTTTTTAATTAAAAAGATTAATTAAAACCCGCTTTCAGATATCATTTAAAATCCTTGAATAAAAAATGGTATTTATTGAATCGGTTGAACTTACAAACTTTAAAAGTTATCATCATTCTCGTCATATTGGTCCCTTTTTACAAACTAATGCTATTGTAGGACCTAATGGAACAGGTTTGTAATTTATTTTTTGTTTGAACTATTAAAAACAAACTTCTCTCTTTTTTTCCAGGAAAATCGAATATCCTTGATGCGATTACTTTTGCATTTGGTGATGTAAGCAAAAATTTGAGAGTTGAACGTTTAAACGTAAGTTTTCTATTTGATTCAACTTTATTTGAATTCAAATTTTTAGGAATTGATTTATCTCTCATCATCGGATGATGATGATTCAGAAGCTTCATGTGCTGTTTGTGTAACATTAACTTTTCCATCTGATGAAACAATATATAAATTTGAAAGACGTCTGCGAAAAAGTGGAACGGATGAATTTTATATCAATGATAAAAAAACCAATAAATCAGATTATATTGATTTTCTTGAAAAACGTGGAATCTTTGCAAAACATGATAACTTTGTTATTCGACAAGGTTCAATCAATAAAATGATTCAAGATGGTGACAACAATCGAACTAAATTTATTGATGTTGTTTCTGGGTATATTTTTTTTGGATACTCTTTATTGTTAAATTGTGCTGTTTTAGAAGCTGCAATTATGAACAAAAATGTAAAGAATATCAAAAAAGCTACGAAGAATTGTTAAAAAGTTTAAAAGATCATCAAGATTCTGCTCAACAAACTGGTACAGAACTTCATCGACTTTCTATTGCTCATGGAAAGCGAAAAGATATTGAAGATGATCTTCAAAAACTCGTAATTTGTTTTCATCCTAAATTTTTTTTAGTAATAATGTTAAAATTTTAGGATGAAACTCGAACAGATTATTATCTCCTTCAAATGTATCCAGTTGAAAAAAAGCTTGAAAATCTTGAAACAAAATTCCGAAAACAAAAAGCTAAATTGGAAAAGGATTTAATAGAACCAGAAGAAGATCTTCATGATGCTCAACTTCAAAAGCAACAAGATGTTAATGCTGTTTTAGGTGAAACAAAACAAATGAAAGCAAGAAAAACATTAGCGGTATATCTCTTTTCTTTTTGCATCATTAAAATTAGTAACATTGTTGTTTTTAGGAAACTGAAGCCGCAGCAACAAAAACTCAATTGGAAGCATGTAATCAAAAAATTTCATTTCATGAAAATAAAGTTTCAACCAGCGAAAAAATGCTTAAAACTTTGGTTGCAAAATCACAAGAAAAACAAGATGACAGGAGAGAAATTGAACGTAAAACTGTGTATGTTTTTTTTAACATTTTGTAATTTATAGAAATCCATTTTAGAGAGTTGCAAAAAGAACTTTCAAATTTGGAAGCAGAACATCGTCGCAAATCTCAAGCAGGTGTTAATGAAAATGAAGTAAGTTTGGGTTACTGTGACTAACTGTGATTAAAATATTAGTGCTTTTTAGTTGGCACAATTTTATAAACTTTCAAGATTTGTTGATGAAGATAAAATTAGTGATGAACTTCGAAGTAAACAAGAAAAATTATCAATTCTTCAAAAAGAACTTGAATCATTTAAACGTTCCTTGGAAATGGAGGAAGAAAAATTAACGATTGTGAGTTTTATTAAAGTTTCAAATTTGTTGTAAACTGCATTTTTAGAAACAACGTGAATTAACTTTGCTTGAATCGAATGATCCACAACAAGCACAATTGGATACCTTAAAAGCTCAAGTAGAAGAAATTGAAACAGAAATTGAAAAGGTTTGTTTTTAAGTGCATACTTGGTTTGAATATGGTATTTTGAATTTTAGATCAAAGAAAATGATATTAAAAAAGCGCAATATACTAAAGAATTTGAAGAAATACAGTATGAACTTTCTGATCAAGACAGAGCTGCCGAATACAGTAATAAAGAAAGAATGCGGGATCAAATTGAAAGAGAATTTTTGGATACTTTTCCTGGTCAAGTTTTTGGTATTTTAAAAAATATTTGTACACCCATTGATGAATCATATACATTAGCTGGAGCAAGAGTAAATTTTAATTGTACATGTTTATAATTGTGTCATAATTTTAGGTAACTCAAAAATGGAGGAATGCGTTTGTTGTTGATTCTGGTGAAACAGCTGATCGATGTATTCAAATTTTAAAACAAAAACGACGTCCAGCACAAAAATTTATTCCTGTTGATGACAGTCTTCGGATTCGGCAAATTACTCCAGATGTTCAAGCAATTTTAAATGGCGGAAAAGCTCGTTTAGTTCGAGATTGTTTTAATCTTCGACATGACAATGCTGCTGTTGGACGTGCAATTGATTTTGTTTGTGGAACAATTTTAATTTGTGATACTGCAAAAGAAGCTGATAATGTGGCATATAATCAAGGATCTCGATTAACAACCGTCTCAAAAGATGGTACATTATTTAATAGAAATGGTAAAATTACTGGTGGTTCTGCCGCTTTAACTCAACATGGTGATCCTTTTAATCCTACACAAATTCAGTATGTTTTTTATTTATTTTATTAGTATTTTGTTTCCATTACATTTTAGGACAATGGTAAAAAGAAAAGCAGAACTGATTGATTTATTACGAGAAATTCCTCGATCAGAGGGTGTCATTATTGATAAACAAGCAAGAGTAAATGAACTTCGTGGAATAATTTCACATCTTGAAAAGGCACGTCCTGGATTAGCAAAAGATAAAGCAAAACGAATTGTTGAAGTTAGGCGTTTTATTCAAAATATTCAAACTCTTTTGACTGAAAAACGTGGCATTATTGATTTAACTGAAAAAAAGATTGAAGAAACTGAAAAAGAAGTTGGGGAATTAAAAGCGAGAAAAGAAGCATTAACAAAAGAAACATTTGCAGAATTTTGTAAAAAGAATAATATCAATGATTTAAGGTTTGCTTTTTTAACTTATGTATTTTTAAAAAAATATACTGTAATTTTAGTGCCTTTCAAAATGAAGATGTTGAGTTACAAAAAGATTATTCTGAAAAGAAAACAAAAATTGAAAATGAAATAAAAAATTTACAAAATGAACTTCAATATATTACTGATGCTCGAACAGATGAAAGAAGCCGGGCAGAAACAAATCTTCAAGCAGCAAAAAATAGACTTGAAGAACTTCGAGAAGTTTGGAAAAAAGCGAGAGATGAATGCAATGAAAAACATTCACAATTTTTAAAATTTCATACAGAATTAGAAGAGCGTGAAAAAGACATTGAAGGTTTACTGGCTGAACTTCAAGAAATTAAAATTCGATTGAAGAAAATCAAAGATATCAAAAATAAAATTAGCAAAATCAGTAAAGAAAGAGATTCAGAATTTGATAATTTAATGGATGCACTTCAAAGAATCTTTTTTGAATGTCGAATTAAACAAATTTCTTTGCCATTAACAAATGGAAATTTTGAAAATGTTGAATTATTTGAATCAGGACATTCTGAATCAATTTTCTCTTCTCATCCTTCTCAAGTTCCTCTTTTTGAATGTAAAGCAGATTATTCTCGTTTTAATGAACTTCAAGATCAGGTATGTGTTTATTGATTTAAAAAATATTTAAATAAAAAATATGTGTTTTTAGTTGTCAGATGAAGAAGCATATAATAAACTAGTTAAACGAAAATCTAAAGAAATTGCTGAACTTGAACGGCAATTAACTGTTAAAGAATCTGGAGCACTTTCTGTTGAAGATTTTAATGAACGGTTTGATTTTTCTTTAATACTTTTTAATACTACCGTAATTTTTAAGGATTGTAAAAGCTCGTGAAGCAGAAAAAGAAAATATGGCAAAATTCAATGAACTTTCAAAAAATGTTACAGAAGCCAGACGCCGTTTAGAAGATACAAAGAATGAAAGAAAAAATCTTTTTATGGCAACTTTAAAGAAAATGCAAAATGAAGTTGATTATTATTACAAGGTTTGTTTATTGGGATACGGTAGCATTAATATAATCATACATATATTAATTTAGCATTTATACCATGATTCAACAGCTCAAGCATATTTGAATATTGTTGGATCAGAAGAACCATATAAATCCAAAATTGTATTTGATCTTATTGTTCCTGGAAAATCTCGAAATTCTATTGATGTTTTAAGTGGAGGTGAAAAAGCAATGGCAATTTTGGCATTACTTTTTGCTGGAAAACCTAAAAATGTTAATTGTATTTTAATGGATGAATTTGATGAAGCTTTAGATCGAAGAAATATGCTTTTGGTAATTATTTTGCATTGATTTAATTAATGTAGCCGTTTTTTTAGGTTTCTCGTTTCATTGATACAATGAGTTCCCGGGGAATTCAATTTATTTTTATTTCACATCGTCTTGAACTTTATGCATATGCAAATCGATTAATTGGAAGTTCAATTCATTGCAAAAATGCATGCAATTACGGTAGCATCATTTTTACTGTTGACGTTCGAGATTATTTGGGTGAAATTGGAAAAAAGCAGCAATATGACCCTGATGATGAAATTGAAGTTGAAAAGAAACAGAGATCAAAAGAGGAGTTTTCAAAAGCTGTCGAAATTAAGAACGATGAAATTCCAACTGATCAAGGCATCAATGCAGAAGTTGAAAATTTAATGGAAATGTATGGAACCCAAAATGTCAAAGAATTTCTTGATGGTATGGATGAAGAAGATGCCTTTCAAAAATGTTTTAATAATTCTGATGTACAAGATTTGAAAGAACTTTTTGCTCGAATGACTTTTGGAAATTTTTAAAATTTTATTAATGTTTAAATAAAAATGCAAAATTGTTTGAGAAAAAAAGACACAAGAATTGTTTGAAGCAAAATGATTATTTTTGTTTACGGGTAGATTTGTAAAGGGCTTGTGATTCAATATATGTTAGTTGATCCAAAGCATTGATAAATGCCTAAAAGAAGATTAACGTTAAAAAAAAGGCTATTTTAAAATTTGGATTTACTTTTGCTCTTTTTTCGTTTTTATAAGCTAAGATATCATTTTTGCTGTAAACGTGAAAAGTAGACGGCTTTTTTGGTTTTGTAATATCTAATAAATCATTAAGGCAGCTTTGATTTAAAGTTTCTAGAATTATATTATCTTCATATGGATACTCTGTATACCTTTGAGTTACCTTTAAAAGCATCAACAACATTGAAAAATCCACGATACCAAACTTTTTTAATTTGAATATTTGCTTGAATTTTAGCTTTTTCAAAAATTTCTTGAACTTGAGATGGCTCAATTGGTTCAGAAGTTGCCAGTTTACATGGAACAGCCAAAAATGGAATTTCCATAATTTTTGAACTAATCGAAGATAAACAAGTATCAGGGAATTCTTCAGAGATACCGTAATCAACGAGATAAATGTTTGAAAAATTAAGTCGTCGAGAATAGATAACTCCTCGGGCAGCTGGATATTTTTCAGATCGAATTGCAACACATGATCCCATACATGGTCGTTCAACGGTTACATCGACAGAATCTTCAAGAATTTTTGCTTCAATTTCTTTTTGCTTTTCTTGATTTCCAACACAAAGAAAATGTGGGCCATGCCGTTCAAAAAGCCATGAATCTTTTTGAATGAATGTTATATCCTGTAAAAGGGTTTGACAATTTACTGGACAATCAAAAATATTAATTTACCATATTTTTAATATCTACAGTATCCGGGAGATCACCAAAGCAGCAAGCTAAACGATGAAAAAGTGGATATGGAAATTTATCAGGGAATGTAAAACGTTTAATTGGAAGCTGCCAAGTAAGCTTTCCAAAATTTTCCAATGTTTGAATCTAAATCAAACATTGTATTTTTAAAAAGCAAAATTGCAAAAACGAACTTTAACATTTGAAAAAATGGCCGAAAATTTATTTTCCCAATCAGCTAAAAATTTTTCTCGGCTATTTGGGCATGCAAAAAATACTCTGCCTTCTTTTTGAGTTTCATTTGTTTCTCGAAAGTTACAACTGATAATATTGTATAGCCCAGGTAAGCATTCCTAAAATTAAATGGGGGAAATATTTATCAAATATCTGTCCGGATAATAGAAACAAACAAGTGAAAGCTCTTTGGGACATCGGGAAACAGAAATTGCAGGATATTTTCGGGTATTTGGTTCATCTTTTGGTGTAAGATATTCCAAAATTTCTGTTGTATTAATTGTTCGTAAACAATTTACCCCTTGTGGAGGTGGAATTTTTTCAAATGAATCCAAGGAATCTAAAAGTTGTGTTCTTAGATTTTATATGCGGGGGGGGGGGGAATAGAGGAAAGAGAGATCAACAACAAACCAGTTGAACAACTATCATTTTCTTTATAATCGTCATGAAGCATGTAAGACATCTTTTTTAAAATTTAATATTAATTAAATTAAAGTTTTTTAAAAAAAATAACAACGAAAAAAGCGACGTTAAACAACTTTGCAGCAAAAAGCGGGAAAAAATTGTGTGCTTTTTTGCTGTTCCATTTTCGCGCCCATCTTTTTTTTCTTTGCAAGAGTTTTTAAGCTTATCTCTCAAATTTATAGAGTCAACTTTTTCCTTCCTTCATTTAAAAAAAATCAATCTCTGCTTTGTTTTTTTTTGGATAATTTGTGTGTGTATAAAATTTGTTAGAATAATAATGTAAAGAATATTTATTACGCAAATTATTTATACAAAGTGAATTCCAACTAATGAATCGGAATCTTCTGAATCCGATTCATATGTTAAAACAGTCACTGGAATATTTACAGAAGGCACTTGAAGATAATTTTTTTTTGTATTTAGCAAAAATTCATTATTTTCGGGGGTTGAGAGAGTTGTTGTACTCGATGATGAAATTCGTTGGGTTGAGGCGTCACTTTCTGAATGAGATGGTGACATTTCAGATGTCTTAAAATTAGAATAAAGATGTATTTATTACAGTAGTTTTATAAAAACTTACATTTGTAAAATTTGTGGCAAAACTTGTCATTTTTAGAATTCTCATTCCAAGTAATAACATCGGAGTCTTTAAAGATCGAAGATGACTTGTTGAAGTTGTTGAAATTCTTTTCCAAAAAGAAGAATATTGTTGTGGCTTTGTTTCATCAAACGTTAAATTTGGTAATCCGCAGCCATATATAAGTATAAGTTCTCGTCTGCAAAATAAATTATTATCAAATTTTTCCGCAAATTACTTTTTTTTTTAAAATTAATTAGATTGATAGACATTTGACGTCAAAAAAATTGGAATAAAATTTTAAATAAAACTTACCGAAAATCTTTACCAAAAATAATATATATAACAAAATTAATTGAGCTATTTACAATTGCAAGGAAGTTTGTAGCTTCTCGAGAAAATGTATAAAAAGTTTTATGTTGAACAATTAAATATTCCACTCCAACCAAATGCTCCAAAAGAGTCATAAAAAAGCCCCAAAAATTGCATAATAAAAATATTAATACAATTACCACCAGCACAATTGAAGCTTCACGAGATTTTTCACGTAATTCTGAGAGTCTGAAAAAAAAATTCATTTTATAAATAAAATGGTTACGGTAGTGTTAAAACAGATGCGTATGGAAAAATGTTTTTTAAAAATATGTTTAGGCGGGGATTACGGTAATTGCCTTTTGATACTTGGGGGCAGTTCTTTAAAGGTTCATTAAATTGGGTTACAAAAAAAAATATATTTTTTGACACATTTAAGTAACAACCAAAAAGTCTTTGGGGAAGACTACAAATAGTTAATTTCCCATGGCACTTTTGGTAGATGTAATTTAAATTTTTTTAATGAGCAGCATAAATGTTAAATTTCACATTTTTCAAATCATAAGTTCAATCACGAGATTGTATATATTTTTAACTTTTTATTTAAAAGTTAACCCCCTCAGACTACAGTATATATTTTTTCTTTTTAAAAATCAAAAACTTACTGTAATCTTTTATTTCTGATTACCATTCTTTTCAAAGATTTTTTAATGGTATATGCAATTATAAAGTTAAGAATTAATAACATTAAAAATGGTAAAAAAACCATAATAATTTGGGTCATCCATAAACTATAAATTTTACCATACATAAAATTTTTAGAAAGTTTTGAAGGAAGAAGGATATACGCCTGCCAATTAATTCCCTGTGAAGCGCATAAATCATTTCGAAAAACTTCAAGTTCAAAAAATTTTGTTGAATTAAATAAAATTGAAAAACAAGTTACACCAAGAATGGTAAAAGCGGCAAAACGAGATGTTGTACAAAATCTTTTTGACAGCCGCGGATAACAAACGGCCAGGAATCGTTCAAGGGTGACCGCCAAAGTAGTATAAACGGAACCAGTTTGGGAAATATGTGATAGAGCAAATGCAAATCTTAAATATGTTAACCATGCAATATACAAATTTAATGCTTCAAAATATTCTATAATATATTCAATGCCATATATTGAAAATGCCGTAATTATTAGGCATGAATCAAAAATAGCTAAAGCTGTTAAAAACATATTATTCGGGGATCGCATTGATGGACGAGTTAAAACTATTACGGTCGAAATATTTCCAAATATTCCAAATATCCCAATAAGTGTCCCAATAACACTCACCATAAAAAATTTTATCTAAAATTAATTTTTTGATTAAATGGGATTAACAAAATCTATTGTTGTAGGGTTTTTACCTCCAAAAAGTCATGAGGCTCTAACCCGCATTCAATTTCATCCACTTCCGAGAATGTCGTATTTTCAAACATATTTTGAAAAAACTATTCTATTTTCAAATATCACCGTAATCCACTCACTTTCATTCTTCTTTAAAGGGGGAGTCGCACTTCACACAAACTTTTTATAAGAGGGAGCAGAGAAAAAGAGACAACGCTGCTGAGTCAAAGAAAAGAAATAGTGCGTCTTTTCTCTTTTTTCTCCCTGATTTTCACGATTTGTTATAAGAAAAGATTTATGTGAACTGCGACTCCCCCTTTAAATAAAAATAAATGTTATCTGAAATTTCAAGGGTTTACAATAAAATAATTTATTTACAAAATGCGTTCACTTTTTTTAAACTTTTTCACGTCTAATTTTAGGGTAACTTCAAATATTTCAACGAATTAAAATTTTTAAATACCAAAAAATGCCTGTTTTTTTATAAACTTTTGTTTTGCAAAATAAAAAAAGTACAGAAAAAATGTTGCAATTGATTGATTTTTATATATTTAATAAAATAAAAAGAGAAAATGCAAATAGTGATGAGGCTATGGATTTGATAAATCCAGGAAAAATGAGATAAAGGAAGTTTTAAAAGTGTTTTAAGAATTTACAACACGCCGGAAAGCTTGCTTCTTTTTAATTCTTTCAAAAGATTCTTTCTCAAAAACAAACTTTAATTATTAAAAAAAACTTATTAATTTATTACATCTCAAAAATCATCAAAGCAAAAAAAACCCTTTTAAAATTTTTCCATAAAAAATTAAAGTATAATCGAAAAAGCCAAAAATCTTTTTTTCGTGTTTAAACTTTAAACATTAAAAATTAAATTATTACTGTTTATTAACTGTTAACTAACCTTCAGCTATTACTGAAGTGAAAAATATTAAAACACAAAAAATCTTAAAATACAAAAAAATTGTATTAACCAAACAAACTTTACAACACCCATGGGAAATTGTGGAAAAAAGGGAGAGGAGGGAGGCTTGCTTCAAAGGCTTCAAAAATCAAAACATTTAAATTTGTTTTTTTGGAAAAAAAATCTGAACAAAAACAGGACAACAAAACAATTGTTGCCCAAAGAATGCCTTCAAATTGAAGTTAATCGTTTTTAATGGTACTACTAAAAACTTGCTAAAAATGGAGCAAAACATTTTTAAAAATGTTTTGCTTTGTAAAGCTAAAAAACCAATTTTAAGGTTTAAAAAATTTAAAATTGGTTTTTTTTACGAAAGTTTGAAAAATTGCTTGTTTTTGAAAGCAATTTTGAACTGTTTTTTTAAATTTTGTTTTACAAACAATAATAAAAAAATTAGTTTTAGTCAGATAAAAAAATAGGAAAATTAAAGCATTTTATCTTTTTAAAATGAATTACAAAATTAAATTGAATAGTTCTGATAAAAAAT
The DNA here is from genome assembly GCA_964035985.1 of Panagrolaimus superbus. Classification (NCBI taxonomy): domain Eukaryota; kingdom Metazoa; phylum Nematoda; class Chromadorea; order Rhabditida; family Panagrolaimidae; genus Panagrolaimus; species Panagrolaimus superbus. Next base: position 8,857,373 of record OZ038359.1, read on the forward strand.
ATTTTACAAGAAACCTTAAATTTTTTATATTCTGAAAAACAAGGCTACAGTAATCCAATAAAATAAAAGCCCAAAAATTGAAAGAAAAGATATTTTACAAAATTCACAGGCATTTTTTTAATGAAACAAAAAACAATACAGAAAAAATACGAAAAAATGGCTTTCTTTTTCCTTTGTTTTTCTTTCAAAAAACACTTCAAAAGTTTGTTCCATTTTTTTTAAAAAATGCCCGAAAAAGAAGCCAAACAGAAACCACTTTTACTTATTTTTCATTGAGAGATAATTGCAAAAATTAAAATTGCTCAATTCTCTCGAGAATAATGGATTGTCATCAACTATATTAATGGGGGAAAATTCTGCGAAAATTCTTAAATTTTTTAGACAGTTTCTTTGAAGCGAGGGTGTTTTTTAAAAGGAAAGTTTAAATATTTAAAAATGAAACAAATTAAAAATATAATACTTTTGGGAGTTTGAATTATGGAAATATAAACTTTTGATTTCAAAAATAAAGAATATGACAAAATTCAAAAAAAAAGATAACAAATTTAGGAATTATTTTTCGCTTGAAGGATTATGATTTTTGAAAGTTTAAAAACTATAAAATGAATTTCAAAAATATCAAAATATAGCTTTTTAGAAGCCTTTGAATGCCCCACAAATACAATATTATTGAGCAGAGCTAACAAAGAAAAGCAAAACAATTGTGCCAAAATTTTGAACAATTGATTGTGTTTAAAATTCTATTTTCAAGAATACGGTAGCCGGATAAAGCAAAAGTTTTAGAACAAATTAAACACCGATTTTAAATTCACTGTAAATAAAACAAATTAAATTTATTCATGCATTTAATGCCTCATAAACACGTAATTATCATTTCTGCTTTCATCTTTAAACGCCCACCATTTTTTTATGACATCTTTTTCCGGTCACCAAAAGTCTTCTAATCTAACCTAACAATTTTAAGCAAAATGGGTAATAATATATGACACTTAAAAAAACGCCTTCAAACTTTTCTTCTTTAAATAAATCAGTCGACTGTTGTCATCACATGCCTGGCTTGTTTCCTCTAAAATTCTTGCATCACAAAAAACAAGGAACATCGTATATTTTTCTTTAAAAAACAAAAGAAGACAAAAAACAAAACACCAATGAATTCAGTTTAAAGCTAAAATCCGTAAAAAATCTGTCCCTAATTCAAAAGTAAAAGTAATAATCACATTTTAGGACATTTAAATGCATTCACTCCGGGTGTCCCAGACAAAAAAAAGAAGTAAAAAATGTCAAAGCTTTTAAAAACTAAATTTTTTCTTTGAAAAAAGAAAAACAAAGTTTAACAAAAAAATGTCGGTTTTGGGGTTCATTAAGGAAAAAAGCCAAAAAAAGAAAGGATTAAAAGAAAAAAGAAGTTTAAAAAATATTGCTCACTTTTTTTTATTCCTTTTAGAAAAAACCGCTTATGAATTGTGACCTTAAATAATAATTTTGCTTAAAATAGAAAAATTATGAAGAAATAAATCTTTGGCCAAAAAGACGATTATTACGTAGGAATATGTTCTTTTAATAAAAAATAATACAGAATATGACCTTAATTGTATTCAAAATGTATGTAAGACATTTCTTTACTTTTTTTACCGAATTTAATCCAGGAAGTTTTTTTAGGCTTCTAAAATGGTAGCTTTTTGTTGCGAAGAAATAAAAGCAGACGACATTTGTTTGTTTACCAAAAATTTAAACTATTATTATCGAAAAGTAACTCTAAACGAGTTTTTTGATCTAAACGATCGTCCCAGAAAGTTTTAAACTTAAATGTAAAATGTTCTAAACGAACAGGCCGGATTTGTGTAGGGACAGCGAAAATGAGAATTTGGAAAGAACACTTATTAAATAAATAGGTTTCAACATTGAAGACTGGTAAAACTTGTAAAATATGAGCGGCAAAAAATGCATTGTCTGAAGCTGGATTGAAAGGAATCCCTACAACATCCCTTTCGATGTCATCGACAATCGAAAAAAAAATATGTACTTCAAATGTGCTTAAAAAATGACGAAATTTCGAACGTCATTTTTTAACAGAACGATAAATGTTTTGGGCGCCCTCCAGGAAACATAGAAATGAATTATATTCAAATTTTTTAAGTATAAATTTTTAAATTATAAATTTAAAAAAAAACCTTAATGTTTTAATTACATTTTGGTTGCCCAGTTTTTTAATTTAAAGCAATAATTATATATGAGACATGAAATAAAAAGTTGACTTTCATGGGAAACCCAAAGTTTACGGTAGAGGGGATCTTTGTTTTTTTTGAAGAAAAAAATATTTTAAATATTTATAAGTTTACATAAGTTAGAATTACAATTTTAAAATAATAGTTTTCCCATAGATGAGTTTCAGTTTCATACTTTGGCAAACAAAATAAAAAAGAAAATAGTTTTTGAAGTTGAACAATGAGAACCCATTAATTTTAGATTGGTTTAATTAAAAGCAAAATTAAACTTTAATTAAAGGGACACGGAAACTTTCAGTATGAAAAATTTAGCCAGTTCCGTTCCGAAAAAGTTGCAATAAAAGAGTATTGCAATAAAAATATTGCGGATACTTTTTTCAGATATATTTCCGGTAATTTTATCGATTAAGCATACCCGCAATATTTAAAAAGTGATAGTTTTTTATTGCAACCTTTTTGCAACTGAACTGGCTAAATTTTTCGTACTGAAAGTTTGCGTGTCTCTAACAGTAAAATTTTGAACTATTCCAAGTTACTCATTTTTTCTTTGATACTACCCTTTTTTAACAACACTGGATTTAAAAGAAAACATTTTCTGAAATTTCATTTGTTTTAAAATTTTTTGCAAATCGGAGGGATATCTTTAAAAAAAAGCAAAATTACAAAAATATCGTTTCTTACATTTTTTTAGTTCCAATCTGAAACAAGCAAAATAGTTTAATAAATTTTAAAAGAAAAAAATTGAATTTTTAAAATAAAAATTGAGCAAATTTAATAATACACTAAACTGAACTCTGAAAAATAGCTAAAATTGGAATAACTCCGAGGAGCTCTGGAATGGCACACGTGCCTCGAAAAAAAAGATGAAAGAGAGTTCAACGAAGAAAAAAAAGTGATGTAAAATGAATGGATTTTTTTTTATTACGTCTTTTTTTGCAAAAAATAATAATAAAGGATTTATTCAAGGGTGAAAAAATGGCAGCAGCAATAAATTTCGGAAAGAGACAAAATTCAGAAATATTTTTTAAAACACATTCTACGACAAAATATTCTTGAGCCTGTACCACCAAAAAATGAATATTTCCGAAACTTTACCCATGTTTTCGACTATGCTTAACAAGACTAGAGCCAAGGGCTTTTTGCTCAAAAGTGCCGTTTTGGCACTTTTTTGTGCCATTGAAGTCAAAAACGGCATTTTTGAAAAACAGCCGCTCTTGGAGATATTAGCTTAATTTAATTTGGTATAAACTAAATCGAGGTCGCTGAATCCGAATATCACATTTACAAATCCTGAAATTCGTTGTGGGATCCAAAAATGACAAAATTATGCAAATTTTTGCGTTTACGCCGTTCTAGCGCCGTGGAGGTTTTCGTGCGGGTTCCAATTTATTTTTTTTCGGATTCCTTGTGTTTTTTTACCCCTAGAGAGGGAGGAATATAAAAAAAATATTTCGAGTACTATCCTTTATGAATTTTTGAATGAGCTCAATTCAACTTTTTGTCTTGGTCCCCCCTTACAGAAAAAATTTTTGGAAAAATTTTTAGAAAAATTTTTTTTTATTTTTCAAATTTTATGTTTTATCTCAGATCAGTTACATTTTTTGGTAATTTTTCAAGTATTTCTAAAGTGAAATAAAAATTTTTTTTAAAATTTTTACAAAAATTTTTCCAAAAATTTTTTCTGTAAGGGGGGACCAAGACAAAAAAAGTGAATCGCGCTGATTCAAAAATTCATAAAGGATAGTACTCGAAATATTTTTTTTATATTCCTCCCTCTCTAGGGGTAAAAAAACACGAGGAATCCGAAAAAAAATAAATTGGAGCCCGCACGAAAACCTCCACGGCGCTAGAACGGCGTAAACGCAATAATTTGCATAATTTCGTCATTTTTGGGTCCCACAACGAATTTCAAGATTTGTAAATACGATATTCGGATTCAGCGACCTCGATTTAGTTTATACCAAATTAAATTAAGCCAATATCTCCAAGAGCGGCTGTTTTTCAGAAATGCCGTTTTTGACTTCAATGGCACAAAAAAGTGCCAAAGCGGCACTTTTGAGCAAAAAGCCCTTGGCTCTAGTCTTGTTAAGCATAGTCGAAAACATGGGTAAAGTTTCAGAAATATTCATTTTTTGTGGTACAGGCATTACTATGGAAGACGAATATTTTGTCGTAGAATGTGTTTTAAATATTTTTTTTTGAAATGGAATCAAAAAAGTTTTTTCAAACAACATAAACGGTTTTGCTGCTTTCTTTTTTTGTGTTCTGTTTTAAAAAATGGATCTCATATATTCTTTTTGTTCTGTATTTTGGAAAAACTTTAAAAAAATTTTGTAAAATTTGATTGAAACTCTGCTTTCAAATTGGCACAAAAATTGCGAAACAGAAAAAAAAGTGTCATTTATTTTTTTATCCTGGATGAAAGTTTTCTTTCTTTTATCCTCCCTCATGCATTACATTACATCATCAGTGACAGACAACTGTGTTAATCTGAAATGATATGATTATCAAATCGATTCAAATGAATCAAAATTCTTTGTTAATAATTTGTAAATTAAAAAAGAAAAATTTTAAACTTTTATTATTATTTTAAACAAAAAATCAATCAACAAAACATAAATAAAAAAATCAGCAAAAAAATGTATTTTCTATTTTGTGTGTGTCGGATGACAATTAATAAAAACACAAACAAACAAAAAGCCCTCTTCAGTGGGGGGGGGGGTCCAAAATATTCCTTCAAAAAAAGGTTAAAATGGTGACTTTCGTTTTTTAAAAACACACATTGTTGTTGTTGCATTTTCTTCGTTTCTTCAGCCCGCAAAAGAAAAATGTGTTTCCATTTTTGTGTGATTTTCGTTTTGTATTATTTTTAAACTTTGATTTTTTTCCGTAAAAGTAACGCTGAGTACACTCGAAAAAGAGAGGAAAAAAGAGTGATGATAAGGGTGGAATAAAAACGGATATCAAAGATAGCAAAGTCTTTAATGCATGTTTTTTTTCCTTTTTCAATGTAGTTTTTTTGGACGCAATTTTTTTTGCTTACATTTTTTTAATTTTCAAGGTTCCTTTTTTTCCGCCTCTAAATTCTTTTTCACTTTTTACGTTATTGTTTTTCAATTCCGCATTGTTATTTTCTTTTAGCTTTAAATTAATTGATATTTTTAAAATTTTAGATATTGTTTTTAAACTTCTAATTTGGGAAATAAAATGACTCAAAGAATCTTTGTTGTAACTGGAGCTAATAAAGGTAAGTTGAGAGATTATTTGTGAAAGTTTAATTGTGAAATTAGAAATCTATGGAACACTAGATTTTTGATATCAAAAAGCTATTCTTATCATTTTTAATTTAATATTATAGGAATTGGATACGGTATTGTTGAAAAACTTGCATCAACTGTTAATGGAGCAATTACATATTTAACAGGTAATATATTTTTTTTTATGTTTGAAATCCAATTTATATTTTTTTTCAGCTCGTGATGAATCTCGTGGAAAAGCAGCCCTTGAAAAACTTGAACAAAGTTTGGCAAAAAATAAAAAAGGTGAAATTCGTTTCCATCAATTAGATATCGAAGATGAAACTTCGTGCCAAAAACTTGCTGATTACCTCAAAAAAACTCATAATGGCATTGATGTACTTGTAAATAATGCCGGATATGCATTTGGATTTGATGCAAAAGAATCTGCAGAAGAGCAAGCAAAAGTTACAATTGGAATTAATTACTATGGCACAAAACTTGTTAGCTCAAAACTAACCCCAATTATTCGTTCTGGGGGCAGAGTTGTAAATATTTGTAGTTCAATGGGAATTATGAAAGATCAATTTGATCAAAAACATATCGAAAAATTGAAGAATGCTTCGGATGAAAAAGAAATTGATGAATTTGTTGAAGAATATACACAGTAAGAATCTGTTTTCTTTTTCATTTGTGTTTAATTTTTAGATTTTCAGAGCTGCAAGAGATAACAATCGAAAAGAAAAAGGTTTTCCAGAAAGTTCTTACAGAGTTTCAAAGGCTGCCGCAATTGCTTTAACTTTATTACATCATCGAAAATACAGTAATCGAGGAATTAAATTTTATGCTGTAAATATTTTTTGTTTTCCCTAAAAATATTATTGAAATTATTTCATTTTTTTAGTGTTGCCCTGGATATGTTTCAACAGATATGACAAATCACAAAGGACATTTATCAGTCGAAGAAGGGGTTGATACACCTGTATTTCTTGCACTTGATGAAAATGCTCCAGATGGATGCTTTGTTTATCTTCGAAAACCAACTGAATGGTATTAAATAATTTTTTTGTGTTTTTGAAATTTGAAAAATCTTTGTTAAATGTTTATTCTCAAAAGATAAGCAAAATTCTTTTTAATTTAACGAAAACAAATTTTATAATATAGATTTTTTCTATGTAAAAAATATAAAGTATGTTTTAAATAATTTTGGTACCGTAATCTGTAAAATATTAATAAAAAATAGCCTATACAATATTGTTAAATAGAATCAATCGGTTCAGACGGAAGTAAATAAAAATCATATAATTTCATTAAAAGAAAATAGAACATTGATGTTTAAAGAATAATTTTTTTTTGGTCTGATTTTCTTATCACATTGCTTGTTAAAGAATGAATGAAAGATGTTTGTTTAGCTTTTTTTGATTGTTTGCAAAAATACATAAAAAAAATCTTCCTTGTTTTTTTTAATACATATTTATGTTTTTTGATTATTTGTGATATTTTATTGTATCTTTTTATTGGATTCAAGTATTTAAGCTTATTTAATTAAGATTAAAATTTGTGATTATATTTGTAAAAAAATGCATTCAAATGATGGCAATAAAATCGGGATTATTGAAGCCATTGCTTATTGTGTTGGAGATATTATTGGTTCAGGTATAATTTTATTTGGTCTTAAAGGTGACGGACTCTTTGCTACTTTTTTTGGATGACCCTGAAAATCAGGTTATTCCATGTTCCAAGCTTTTGTTTTGTTGAGTTGAGTTGCATAATCGCTGTGAGACCTTCTAAATAAAAACAGTAGCCCGCCTCCTTTAAATTAAAAATGGCACATTTTTTAAGTGCCTATTTTGTTTCGGTCCCGTAGATGGGGGCAAGAATTTTTTTTCACACCAAAAAAAATCGAATTTGGGACGGAGCTGGGGCTAAACGGGACTGCCATTCTTCGGTGGCATAACTATTTTTAATAAAATATGTATGTATTCCTTTAATAATTATACAGGTATTTTTGTCTCCCCAACATCCGTCCTTCAACATAGTGGCAGCGTTGGATTATCACTGATAATGTGGATTTTTGGTGCCGTTATTGCAATTTTTGGTGCCCTTGTTTACATTGAATTAGGAACTTCAATAAGGAAATCTGGATGTGATTTTGCATATCTTTCACACGTTGGATGGCATCCAATTGCTTCAGCATTTTTATTTGTTGCCACCTGTTTATCGTACCCTGCAATTTTGGCAATTCATACAATGGCATTTGGAGAATATTTTGTTAAAGGGATAAATGTGGCATTTAATAAAAATTTGTCAACTTCTGGAAATATTCCTAGAATTATCGGATTTACGGCATTGCTTCCCTTGGCCTATTTAAATTTATTTTCGTTGAAAAAATTTGCTGGAAAATTTCAAATTGTTGCAACAATTGTTAAATTTTTAGTTATTCTAATTATTATTCTTCCCGGATTTTGGTCTTTAATTGTCAAAGGTTTGAAATTTTCTTTAATTTTAAGCTACCTTTTTAAGAAGCTTTAAAAGAAATCTAAAGAGTTTGTTTAATAGAAAAATGCCTTTGCTAGGGTTGATCATTTCCTTTTCGAAGGTGATTTCCCCGGGAAATTTCCCGATTTTTTTCGGGAAATGACTTCCATTTCCCTAAAATTTTTACATTAAAATTATTTAAAAATGGTTATTTCAGCTTTTAAAACAGTTTAAGAGTCCATAAATGCTTAAATTTAGTGTTTAATACTGAAAATAAAAGTGTTTAGTTTTTTTGACTTTAAAGGGAGCGTCCACCTTAGTTAAAATGGAATTTTTTACACCCAACATTTTTCTTAACACGAAAACGTCTTTCACTAATGATGGAGAATGCAAAAGTTTGTTTTTTTATGTCAATCATTCACAACGCTTGCACAAACAAATGCATTCTTCATCTCACACACGCAATTTTAACTAAGGTGGACGCTCCCTTTAAATTCGTGAAACTGCTGTAAGTATAAAATTGAAATTTCGGGAAATGGCGGGGATTTCTTGCTTTTTTTAGATTTCCCCGGGAAATGAGTAATCCTATACCTTGCATTATTGCATTGATAAGTTTTTTTTGCACATTACCTTGCTACTTTGTAAATAAAAATTATTTTATGCTTGTCTAAAAAAATAAATTCAATAAATTAAAATTTTAGGTGAAACAAAAAATTTTCATAACATTTTTAATGGAACAACGACAAATCCAGATGACATTGTTTTGGGGCTATATAATGGCCTTTTTGCATATGATGGTTTTGATGTTTTAAATTTTGGAACTGAAGAAATCGAAAATCCTCGCAGGACAATGCCCCTTGCAGTTTTTGCAGGAATTGGAATTTCCGCGATTGTATATATTTCAATGAATTTAGCATATTTTTCTGTTTTAACAATTGAAGAGTTTAAAGGCTCAGATACTGTAGCTGTGGTGAGTCTGAATTTTTGTTAAAACTCTTTTTTTAAAACATAAAACATTTAGGATTTTGCAGAAAAAACTTTGGGTTCATTTTATTATGCCATTCCATTTTTGATTGCCATTTTATTGCTGGGTTCAATGAATTCAACGGTATTTACGTCATCCAGATATCTCTTTGCTGGGGCAAAAGCTGGAATTATGCCAGCTTGTTTTAAATGTGTTCATCCAATTTCAATGAGTCCTAGAGCAGCTGTAATTGTTGAAGTATGAAATTTATTCAAATTCAAAGATACAGTAATCCTACTACTTAATAAAAAATATAGGTTTGTGTTACAATTGGAATATCATTTCTTGGAAATTTGGAACAAGTTTTAAATTATATGACTTATGCCGTTTGGATGCAACGGACCGTCGTACAATTGGCATTAATTTATATGCGACTCAAACATTTTCCTGTTCCAAAAGATGCATTTCGGAATCCAATTTTTGTTCCAATTATTTTTCAAATAATTTGTATTTCACTTTTGGTTATTCCTGTTAAAGATGTAAGTTATTTAATTTTTTCGGTACAAGTTTTTGTTAAAAAAGTTGTAAGTTGTACAAAAAACAATCGTTTCAGGAGTATCAAGTTGGAATATACGGTATCGGTTTATTAATCACTGGATTTATTATTTATTGCATTTTTATTTATCCAAATCAGTTACCTAAATTTTTAACAAATTTTAATGGTAATTATTTTTGTTATCATTTTATCACACATTTAAGACGCAGTCTATGAGAAAATCAAAAACCCGCGGCACAGCCCAAAATTTGTTTTTCCTGAAACTTTGCTATAAAGTAAAGTGACCCCGGAGAAACCGATTCCGCGTAGTAAAAAAGTTTAAAAAAATTTCACACTGTAGTTACAGTAATTTTTATGTAAATTTTACCAAAATTTCAAGTTGATGGCAAATTAAAGGAAATTATTTTTTTTGCCTAATTCGGAGGGGTAATAGGTTTTCGAGGTCGGGGAATCCGAATATCTACTTTTTGGAAGTTTAAAATATCTACAACACCAATTTTTTCTTATCACCTATCATATCACCCTGATAAAAAATCGCGAGAAATTGGATTCCGAGTCAAATGACTTAATTTTCTTAAAATTTAAACCTTCTTTTATCAAAAAAATAAAATACCTAAAAGAAATGCTCGCCTTAAATCCGTTTTTAAAATTATTAAAAGTTTGAGGTACAAAACAATGTGTCTTTGAACAGGAAAAAAGTGTAAAAATTTTTTTAAGAAAAAACCGCCTTTATTTTCGGATTCCCCATCGTCGAAAGCATATACATGCCAAAAATTAGCTTAATCGGAGATAAAAAACATTTTGATGTCGCCCACCGGGATCGAACCTGTTCATGCATGTATACATGTGTAATAGTTTTGGAGTCAGCCTTAGACACATTATGGTACAGGTTCGATCCCGGTGGGCGACGTCAAAATGTTTTTTATCTCCGATTAAGCTAATTTTTGGCATGTATATGCTTTCGACGATGGGGAATCCGAAAATAAAGGCGGTTTTTTCTTAAAAAAATTTTTACACTTTTTTTTCCTGTTCAAAGACACATTGTTTTGTACCTCAAACTTTTAATAATTTTAAAAACGGATTTAAGGCGAGCATTTCTTTTAGGTATTTTATTTTTTTGATAAAAAAAGGTTTAAATTTTAAGAAAATTAAGTCATTTGACTCGGAATCCAATTTCTCGCGATTTTTTATCATTGTGATATGATAGGTGATAACAAAAAATCAGTGATCATGATATTTTGAACTTCCAATAAGTAGATATCCGGATTCCCCGACCTCGAAAACCTATTACCCCTCCGAATTAGGCAAAAAAAATAAACAACTTTAATTTGCGATTAACTTTAAATTTTGGTAAAATTTACATAAAAATTACTGTAACTACAGTATGAAATTTTTTTAAACCTTTTTACTTTGTGGAATCGGTTTCTCCGGGGTCACTTTACTTTATAGCAAAGTTTTAGGAAAAACAAATTTTGGGCTGTGCCGCCCTCCTTTGAGATATTTTGATTTTCTCATAGACTGCGTCTTAATCAACAATTTCAGAAAAAGCTGTAGTGCTAACACAAATATTTCTAAATACAATGCCATTTTATGAGGAACCAAATGAAGAGAATGAAATTGTTGAAGAAATTATTACTGATAATATTAGTTATATAAGTAATAACAATAATAATATTGAAAGAAGGAAAAATTTTGGAACGTTTGGGTCTCGTTGGGAATAAATATTTTTTTATAAATAAATTATTATCATTAAAAAGTGTAGCTTTTAAAAGACAAATACCGATTTTAAGGAGTGTTATCACACAATTTTGACTTAAATCAATACCAATCAATATTTTTTCGAAGATAAACAAATGTTCCAGGAATGGCATTTGGGTCGGTTGCCAGATATATTGGAGTATCAATTCCTTCTTCAATTGATAAAAAGTTTTGATTCATTGTCATATCTGTTGAAACATATCCAGGGCAACACTAAAAAATTAAAGAATTTCAATAATCTTTTTAGGGAAAACAAAAAATATTTACAGCATAAAATTTAATTCCTCGATTACTGTATTTTCGATGATGTAATAAAGTTAAAGCAATTGCGGCAGTTTTTGAAACCGTATATCCACTTTCTGGAAAGCCGTGTTCTTTTCGAGTTCCACTTTTGCAAGCCCTAAATTTTTCTTATTTTAAATGGTATCGAAAAAACATAGATTCTTACTGTGTATATTCTTCAACAAATTCATCAATTTCTTTTTCATCCGAAGCATTCTTCAATTTTTTGATATGTTTTTGATCAAATTGATCTTTCATAATTCCCTTTTGACTACAAATATTTATCACTTTTGATCCTGGGCGGAGAAGTGGAAGTAAAAAAGTGGTAATTCTTTTAGTGCCGTAATAATTTATTCCGATCGATTTTATTGCTTGCTCCAGCGGGGATGCATTTGGTAAAGCAATTCCGGCATTATTTACAAGAACATCAATACCATTATGAGTTTTTTTGAGGTAATCAGCAAATTTTTGGCACGAAGTTTCATCTTCGATATCTAATTGATGGAAACGAATTTCACCTTTTTTATTTTTTGCCAAACTTTTTTCAAGTTTTTCAAGGGCTGCTTTTCCACGAGATTCATCACGAGCTTAAAAAATAGATAAATTGGATTTCAAACATAAAAAACAATATATTACCTGTTAAATATGTAATTGCTCCATTAACAGTTGATGCAAGTTTTTCAACAATACCGTATCCAATTCCTATAATATTTATCTCTTTTTTTCCGGGAGAAATGTTAAAGTCGCACTTCTCGCAAACTTTTTATAAGAGGGAGCAGAGAAAAAGAGACAACGCTGCCGAGTCAAAGAAAAGAAATAGTGTGTCTTTTCTCTTTTTTTCCCCTGATTTTCACGATTTGTTATAAGAAAAGATTTATGTGAACTGCGACTCGATGTTTAAAATGCGACTCACCTTTATTCGCACCAGTTACAACAATAATCTGATCTGGCATAATATTATTATTATTACAAAAAAATTATAGTAATAAAAAGGGACTTCCGATCTTTGGAAGTTAAAGATTTGTGACAAAGATTTTAATAGCTTGAACCCCGTTTTTGATTGTTCGTTTTTTTTGAATCAAAAACTACAGCCTTTCTTTCTTATCGCCTAATTTTAATTTGCGGATGTTGCAGCAGCCGACCAAAAATCGCAGCAAAAGAAAAAAAATATTTCATCCTCAAAAATAGATGAAAAGTATGGTGAATTTTAGGGTCTATCAAATTAGAGATAATCACTGTGAAAAAAGCAGGTGTGGTAATTTAGTTCATTATAAACTTATCACACAAAAATGAAAACACTGTAAATTGGATGAAATCACTGTAAAATGGGGGGACAAATTCTTATCATCAACTTTTCACTTTGCCGAATTTTATGATAAAAATGCGCCTCGGTCAAAGAATTTCTGAATTTTTTATTCTTGCAATTTTAAAAAAAAATGCTGTAATAAATTAATTTTGTTCCTTCAGGATTCAATGATGTCTGATATATACATCTTTTTTAATTTTGATCCTTTAAATTTAATATGAATGATACAAATTAAACTTCTGTCATTTCGATGAATCCCTAAGATTCATTTAAATTTTATCAAAAGTTTCCTTTTTATGGAGCTTTTATTCAGATTATGTTAAAAAACATGTTCAAAAATGAACTCATTTATTTTAGGTGATTTACATATTTATTTTTTATCATACAGTAACCCCCATCAACGAACCATATCAACAAAATGCCTCAAATTTTTATTAATTCTGAATCTCAAAAATCCAAACAAGTTTTTGTTGTTACTGGAGCCAATCAAGGTAAAAAAAAATAGATCAAAGTTATTGATTCTAAATCATTCTTTTAAAGGTCTCGGTTACGGTATTGTTGAAACCCTTGCAACAACTGTTGAAAATGGAATAATTTATATCACCGCTTTAAAAGAATCTGATGGCAAAGAAGCTGTAAAAAAATTAACAAAAAGTTTGAAGGAAAGAAAAAAATCTGAACTTCGTTTCCATCAATTGGATATTACATCCGATGAATCATGCCAACAATTTACAACTCATCTCAAAGAATGCCATGGCACCATTGACGTTTTGATAAATAATGCCGGAATTGGATTTTATTTGGAAACCATAAAAACGTTGGAAGAAAAAATTGAAAAAGGATGGCTTTCAATGAATGTTAATTATTTTGGTACCAAACGTATTACTTTAAACTTACTTCCTTTGATAAAATCCGGAGGAGGAAGGGTCATCAATGTTTGTAGTCAACTAGGAAAAATTCAAAATTATAATCAAAAATATGCATTTAAACTTAAAAATGCTCAAAATCATAAAGAAATTGAAGAAGTAATTGATTTTTATATGCGGTAATTATCTATCCCCATATTATGGTAAACAAAGTAATTTTTGGGTTTTAGATGTGTTAAAGAAGAAAGTTGCACACAAAATGGTTTCCAAGAAAGTCCTTACAGAGTTTCAAAAGCCGCTGAAATTGCTTTAACCATTTTACACGGCAAACTTTTTAAAGATAAAGGAATTAAATTTTTTGCGGTAAGCTTTAATTTATCTCTCTTTTATTACTGTAACTATTTTTTTTATCAGTGTTGCCCCGGATATGTCAACACTGCGATGACATTATTTCAAGGAAAGCTAACAATTCAAGAAGGTGCCGATACTCCGGTTTATTTAGCTTCTGATTTAAATGCACCTGATGGTGTTTTACTTTACAACCGTAAAATTGTTGAATGGTAGTAATTCTTCTTTTCTTACAGTATATTTATATTATGGAGCAATAATATTAATAAAATGATTCTTGTAAACGTTATTTTTGTGATTGAAATGAAAGCAAACGTTTTGTGTCCAAATTATTTTTGCATACAAATACTATAGTTGCTTTCAATTGTTTTTAAAATATCAAAATCAAAGTTTCATTCAAACTTGTTACCAGCATTAAGGTCATGTAAAAAACAAACCAAAAAAATAATATTTACACTTTACCGTAGCGAAAACAAAGAAAAAGATCTAAATCTATTCCTTACAATAAAAAAAGTGTCTTAATTAAACCAACTAAAGAGAAAATATATATTTTAAGAGAAATAACATCTAGTGAGTGCTAGACATTGAATAACTCTTGCGGTCATTTGTGACATACTTTGCAAATAATTCGTCAATTTTAGAAGCAACTTGAGAGAATGGCTTGGTTGAATCAATAGAAGTATAAGCACTTTTCTTGGAATAATATTTGCCAACTTGACTTTTTGAATTGAGAAGACCAGTAAAAATCCATTTATCAGGTTGACCAAATTCGACGACAGTATCAAGAACAGTCTTGCGTTTTGTCAAGAAATCATCAAACTAAAACATCTTTAAGTTTATACGCAAGTCAAAGTTTACTTTTTCACTCTTTGAAAAAGTTTTTAGGTAAAGCCATGTGAAGATTTCGCAACACAAGTCGCTGATAAACAACCGCAGAGTTAAAAGTTGTAAGCAATTAACAAAGCGTTGTTGTTGTTTTTACGCTTATTAACCGCTTCAAAAACTAACCTTTTTAGCTTCACTGATATTACGTGGAAATCCATCCAAGATAAAGCCAAATTTGCATTCAGGAGTTTCAAGATTTTTTTCAAAAACTTGGAGAACAGTATCAGCGTCAGCCTCTCCACCTTGAAGTTTTTGTGCCAAAGGTGAACCTGATTTAGCTTCTGCTTGTAACATTTGTTTAGTATTAAGATAACAGACGCAATACTTCTTTGCAAGTTTAGTGCCCTAAAAAGATTGAGTATTATGTAGGATAAAAGCAAAAGCCTGCAGCAAAGAAACAAAGTTACTTGTTCAGCTTTTCCAGAGCGTTCTGGACCAATAAATACAGCACGAATACCTCGACCTAAATTTTTTATATTAATTTATATATTTTGTATTTATAAAAGAACATACGTAAAACTGGTACACTCTGACCTTGTGCAACAGAAGCTTGTCGGAGCTGGATTTCGGGATCCATTTGTTGATTTAATTCAGGATTATTTTCAGCCATATTTGTACCGGGTTTAAAGATAAAACAATGATAAAACTAAAAAGTTTTTTTAACAATCACACTGTGTTTAAATCAATATAAATAAACACGGAAAATTAATGGAATATAAAAGAAATGAATGCAAAAATGCAGTAAAAAAGACGAAGAAAATAAAAAAGTAGTGGTGTGTCAAATGAATGGGAGTTTTCCCTATCTATCTTTAACTAGTTGTTGGTGTGCTGCAAAAAAAAGAGAAGAAAACAACAACGAAGTCGAGGACACGTAAACAACAACCAACCGCATATACGCACATTTAGATAGTATAAAGAAGGGAGAGGAAGGCTTGACGAAGTTGTTGTTGGGTCTTACATTAGCTGGAAAAAAAGAATGCTAACAAAAAAACGCTTTCGAACATCATCAACAAAAAAACTTTTTTTCAAAGATTTTTTGAAAAACAAACGAACTAATATTCTCGTCAGGAATCAATTTCTTTTTAAAATTTAACAAAGCTGATGCTTTTTACAATTTTTTAGTAGTGTTAAAATTTTTTTATTTCAATCTGTTTTAAAGTAAGTCAGTTAAAAAAAAAGTACAAAATGATATAGAAAGTTAA
Source organism: Panagrolaimus superbus (assembly GCA_964035985.1). Classification (NCBI taxonomy): domain Eukaryota; kingdom Metazoa; phylum Nematoda; class Chromadorea; order Rhabditida; family Panagrolaimidae; genus Panagrolaimus; species Panagrolaimus superbus. Next base: position 8,873,479 of record OZ038359.1, read on the forward strand.
AAAAGGCAGAGTACTCATGTTGCTGAAGTGAAAAATAAAAGTAAATATATTATATGGCTTTTAATTATTGAGAACTTTCTGAATGATGGCCATTTGGACGTAACCCATGTCTAAAGATTAAAAATACTTTTATTATTTGAAACTGATATTTAAAAAATTACCGTGAAGTTGTTAGACGATCAATAGATGTTCTTAATTCAGAATTTGAAACTTGTGGATATGCTAATGTAGTTATTAATTCAGTGATCAAATGATCACAAATACCTGGAGACATTTGTTCAGCTCGACGAAAAGCTGTTGCTAAGGCTTGAAGATCTGTAGCTCCACCATGTCGAGTTCGAGATAGTTTATCCAACGCAGGTAAAACTGCACATTCCAGGGATGACGGAGGACGAGATGGTGCTTGACGCCTTTCTTGTCGATCACGTGGAATTGATGTTGGTGATGATCCATTATTATGAATTTCAATACTTGTTGTTGATGTACCACCACCGTGCACTGGAACTTGTGGATATCCATTTGTTTTTCTTGCAGCACCTCCACTGCCTCCAGAATCTGCACTACCACGTGATTGGTGTCGAATATAATGTTGTCGCTGTTGTGGTGGTTGGGACTCTTTTGGTTGCTGTTGTTGATAAGTAGCAACATGTGATGAAGCTGAACGAAAATCATTCATATTTGGTGAACGATTTGCCGGAGTATTCGGGGGCATTGATGCAGTTGGTTTTGAAGATGAACTTGATGAACGATGATGAATTACGGTAGGAGGGGAACGTGGTGGTGATCCAACAGATATTGATGTCGGTGCATTCTGTGTTGAATGTGAATGATATGATTGTGCACGTTGGGGTGAATGGGTTGAAGGCATTTGTCGTTCTTCGTAAGATCCATTACTTCCATTTGATCTAGAAAATAGGCAATTTAGAAAATGCAACAACTTTTTAAATCACAAACCGAAGAGATGATTGCCGAAGTTGTTGAGAAATTGCCACGACAGTTGGGCTTAAATGATTTCCATTTGGATTATTTGATGATGGCCCCCGAATAGTTCCATTTGGTGAAATTTCTTCTGTCGAATTTTGAGTTATTGCAGGACGACCATTACTTCGAGGCGCTCTATAAAATTTATACTATAATCTCTTTAATTTTAACTTAAAAAATACCTAATTGTATCAGCAAATTCATCGTTATCATCATCATTATTTGGCATATGTCTAATTTTATTTTCACTTGTAGGTGCACGGATTGTTGGATATTCCCAACCATCGCCGCTTGTTTGTGAATCAGCGTCATCATCTTGGTCAGAATCTGAGGAAGGTCCTGCCCGAGCTTTATATTCAACTGCTCTTTCAATAAGTTCCGTCAAAATTGAATTTTTCTTTGCTTTTCGAATAAATTGATGTTTCAAAAGTTCTTTTGCAGTTGGGCGCTAAAAATTATAATTTAATTAATACTAAAAAATTAATGACTCTTATAAGCTCACATTATCAGGTTCTTTATTTAAACATAATTCAATAAATTCTTTAAACGGTCGACTCCATTGATTACCCGTTAATTGTGGGGGTGGGTTTTTTGGTATCAAAAATAGAACCCGCATTGGATGCAAATCAGAATGTGGCGGTTCACCATTTGCTAATTCGAGTGCCTAAAAAACCAATGTTTAAATGTAAAATAAATAAATAAAACTTGCCGTAATTCCTAAACTCCATATATCTGCTTTAAAATCATATGATGCTTGTCGAATAACTTCTGGTGCCATCCAAAATGGTGTTCCAACGAAGGTTAAACCTGAAAATCAACAGAATCGTTAGTACATATTACTTTAATTAGTAAAGATAAAAGAAACATACGTTTTTTAACAGTTTCAGTTAATTGTCCAGCAACACCAAAATCAGCAACTTTAACATCTCCTTGCTCACTGAGCAATACATTTGCAGCTTTAATATCTCTATGAATTTTTCGTTCTCCATGTAGATATTCGAGTCCTTTTAAAATTTCACGAATAATTACAGCAATATGCATTTCATCAAGTTTTCCAGCTTTTGTTAAATCTAATGCAGATCCACCACCCAAATATTCCATAATAATCCATAACTTTGCGCCCTAAAAGATTAATAATCGAATTATTTTACAGTATCCAAAATGCAACAAGCCTTGAGGTAAGAACCATAATATTTCGTTACATAAATAGATTCACATTGCGATAGAACCATAATTTCTTGTTGAATATCTTCTATTTCATCTTCTGCTTGTTCGAGATCAATAATTTTAATTGCAACAACCTCGCCATTTCGATTGTCAATTCCCTTGAAGACTTCACCGAAGCTTCCTCGGCCGATGCGCTCTTGTTTAGTGAAAATTGCTTCGGGATCCAGTTTCTAAAAAATGATACGGTAATGCAAAAAGAAATTACTGTAAGATTTTACAATCCCCCATCATACATAAAAGGCATAATAAATAAGAAAGAAATAAAAACAAACCTTCGAAAATTTAAGCATTTATCTAATTTAGGGTATCATTGGGGGGAGAGCAAAAAAAGAAGAATATAAAAAAACAGCTTAACAATGATACAGATCTAGACTTTTTTATTTTTTAAAAGTCATTTTAATACTATTAAAAATTTTTGTACTAAAAAAACAATGAATCAACCGATGATATTCAACGATAAAAGAATGCAGAGAGAGAGGGAAAAAACTGAAAGGTAAAAAAACAAACATTCAATCGATGCATTTATAAATAAATGGAACGTGTTCAAACAAAAAATGTTGAACAAAAAAAAGTGGACAGTCATAAAAAACAACGCAGAAAAGAAAGAGAAGAGCAAAAATTGTTTCCGGTTTAATAAAAAGTAAGGTGAATCATTGCAAATGATAAAACTGTAGCTACTTTTAAAGATACATCTTTTTTTAAAAACAATTTTTCCCAAAAAAATGATGAGTGTTTTACTTGTTCAATCCAAAAAGCATTCTTCCTCGTGCTTCTTTTTTTTTACAAAATAGTTTAAATAGCACAAAGAATTTTTTTTATATGTGGTGGTAGCAGCAACGTAGAAAAGAAGAAGAGATGGATATAACGGGTGGTAAGCGCTCACTCGATTAAATGCGCAAAAATGTACATTGATTTTAAAGGGGGGTACGTTTAAAAACGTTAAAAGAAGATGAAAAAAATTGTACGCATATTTTTTTTTTCGAAGAAAAATCTTTCGGACACACACTTTACTTCTGACAAAATGTTAATTCTACTCATCTCATTTTAAAACGACGTTGTTTTTCTACAAAAAATGCATAAAATTTACCGTAATTTCATTGGAGAAATTCCGGAGAAGACTTACAGGAAATGATGTAATTTGATCATTTGTATCCGTAATATTAGAATTGCAAATTGCCTCAATTCTGGGCGATCCTTTTGTTGCCATGGAAATTGAAATGGACACTACAACTTTTAAACCGAAGAAACCTTATAAAATATTGTTGAAAATTGCTTGAACGATTGATGTTTAATCAACAACAAAATGATTTGAAGTTCCCCATTTTTTAAATATATCTGAAGTTTCGCCGTTTATTTAGACTTTTTCATCGAAGTCAAATCTGCCGGCTCGTAAACCATTTAAATAAGAAAATCTAACAATTTCGGCAACCCATTTTTCTGGATTTAAAAAAGAAGGCATAAAAAACTTAAATCAAAAAAATTAAAAAACAAGTTTCGTTAATTTGAGCTCTAACTTTTCCAGAGTTTCTTTCAAAAGTATTTTGAAAAAGGATTACAGCCTCTTTTTTTTTTACCATTTTTTCAAAATTATGTGCTATCCGATACAACTCTTTTTGAACAAACAATTTCTTCAGATTCATATTGATGATTCCGAAACTAAGTCTGCTGCATTGATCCTCAGAAATATGAAGCACCCTGTATTAAATATTCAGCAAAAAACCTTATATTTTTTCATGCGAAATTTAAAAAAAATCCAAAACAAAGTCTGGGGTTAAACACTCATGTACATGTATAATATAATAAAAAAAATTAAACATAAAATTAAAAACAAGTTAAAGGCTTTCCCAAAATTTTTATTTTTTTTTCTATGAGCTTTACGCAATAGGGAAGCTAGAGCGATGTTATGGAGATTTCCATTATCATATGTAATTACATTCGTTTATCGTTGAAGAAGAAAAGGACAAATATCAATCATGAAAGAAAACAAAGATACTGTGGAAGAATTTTTTGAGAGCCAGAGATTAAGTTTCAGTGTAAAGAGGGATGAATCATTTATAGACAAGTTTAATAAACAAACATAAATATTTCTCTCCAAAAGGACTTTATCATCAAGCAAACGAACCTATCAATGTTGAAGAAAGGAATAGAAAAAAGATCATCTTTTTATTTTTTCAAATTCGAAGACAAAAAAAATGAATCATATTCAAAGAGAGGAGATTTATTTCAATTTTCTTACCTGCAAATCTAGAGATTCTAATAAAAATGCAGAGGTTCGAGGCTCACTCAGCCAAGAGGAATTTGTACGAACCGTGGAAGTACCATCATCAATTCCAGCAAAATCTTCTGGTAAATTACCTAAATCTTCATTATACAGTCCTCTAATACCAGCAAAATTTTGTCCAATATTTGAAGGAAAAACACTTCGAAATAATTGTTGAGGTTTAGAAACTAATTGTGGACGTGGAGGTTCCATCAAAAATATTATATAAAACTGCTATTAATGACAACAACAAAAATAAATGAAAAGTGATGACTAAGACATTCAATAAATTTTTTCAACATGTATAATATTGAAATCAATATAATGCAAAGCAGAAGAGCATGAGAAAAAAAGCATATAAGGAATTTATGAGTCTTTTAAGCGCTGATAAGACAAATAAAGGTGGGGTAGAATAATATATAACAAAGGCAATAAAAAAATATGACAAATATGAATCCCCCAAGACTTTTAATACATTAAAAAAAAAGAAAAAAAGCTTACAGAACAATTTAATCCCAGCATTGTGTTTTGTATACAGTTGTAGTTAAAGATGACTCTCTCGTGGAGTAATTCGGTTAATAGCAGTTAAAAGCAATTCGGTTTTACACGTAAAAATACTTCATTTGGGTTGTTGATGATGCAAATTATTTACAAGAATGAATGTAAAATATCAATTGCAAACAGATAAATAAAATTATATTTCAGTATATTTTTCTTTAGTAAAAAACAGTTTCTCCAACGATGCACTTTTTTCAGTTTGTTTTTTTTGCGGAGATTTTTCGTGTTGAGAATAATTGAACGACGGATCTCTTTGTTTTCAAGTTGAAAATTTCAACCAAAAATTGAAAACGAAAACAGAAAAAATAATAAAACCTAATTTTTACAGTTTACTTTGAATCATATGCAAATTACAGCAATGTAATGAGTGTTTTTCTTTTTGTAAAAAAACTTTAATTGCACACTAATGATAATTTTACAATACATTTCTGATATAACTAACTTTGTATTTATCAGAAATGCTTTTTAAAAGAATAAAATGCCTTAAAAATTTAAAGTTGTTGAACAATTTAAGGCATTATTTTTGCATTTTTCGTTGCCTAAAAACTTACGAAATTAAAAAAATTGTTATTTCAAGGATACCGTGTTTTCAAAGCAGCTAAAAATTTGATTTATTTCAGCTAAAAAGAAAAAGAGGGGTTAAAGGCAGTGTCGAAGTCTCTGAAAAAACGGACTACGACGGTAAGGGCGTCACGGCAATGATAGGGAATAAAAAGTTTGTAAAAATTCATCCGTCAAACCGATGTGCCGCATCGTGTTGGTGGCGACAAAAGATCAAAAATGCCCCCCCCCCAAACGGTTGGTGCCCCCGTCTTCAAAGAAACTACAAGTTCATTTTCTCCTTTTTCTTAAACTTGACTAGGCCAAGGGCGGCCCTCCGGGCCGCATACTGAACACCTTAACGTAAAATTTGCTGATATTTATAGATATTTTTTTACACTTAATTTATTCACAAAAATATTCAATTTACAATACTTTATAATCCATAATTAAATTTCGGCGTTCTTTTTCACGCCTATAATTTTGCTTGTCCTTCAACGCGTCATGATTGTCGGTGTACTCGACCTTCATGGTTATCAGTAGTTCCACTGACAAGGGAACCACGGGAGATGATAATCGAGTTAAAACATCCCACATAGTTTAAACCATCATTGTGGGTCAGAAACAAACCCCAAAAAATATTTCGCCCCACTTTTAAGTTTTACCCATTTTTCGGCACTTTCAAGATGCGCGATTTGCCTTGGTCCCCCCTGTGCTCCCTAAAATAACAAAAAAAATTTATTTTTTTTAATTTTTCGAATTTACGCCCAAAATGTTCCTTATAGTCACTAATATTCGTCTGCATAAAAATATTTATGTAAAAGCCCTTTTGATGCCAGTGAAAATGTTTTTTTTGACTTCATGTATAACATGGTGCATGCTTGAAAAACGCTAAAAAGTAGGTTAGCGTTGTTTTGAGGCAAAAATACTTTACAGTTATCATCAGGAGACATAATACTAACATTCTAGCAAAAAATAAAAAAATCAAAAAAAATTTCTTTTTCAACATATTTTTTTCAAAGGGGGGACCATGTGCTCCAAGAGCGCGCGCATCTTGAAAGTGCCGAAAAATGGGTAAAACTTAAAAGTGGGGCGAAATATTTTTTGGGGTTTGTTTCTGACCCACAATGAATGGTTTAAACTATGTGAGATGTTTTAACTTGATTATCATCTCCCGTGGTTCCCTTGTGAGTCCATTTCTACCAATAGGTCCAGCAGCAGGATACATTATCTTTCTGAACACCTTTTCTATTACAGTAAGAAACGAAATTTTCTTTTTCTTTACTTTCAAGCTCTGTTTTTTTTTTTTTTTTTTTTTTTTTGTATATATTTTTACAGCTTTTTGAGCACCGTTTGTTACAAATTATTAAGTTGTAATATTTTGTGAAGCTACTATCTGCTGTTTTAAAATTTATTATTATAACTTCGTCTTCTTAAACCACGTGCAAGTTTTTGTATCTTTATCCAAAAAAACCGCATTCCAGTGATATGGCATATGAATGGGTAATAACAATCGGTTTGAAAGCCTCCTTTCATCGCCCCAATTTTCAATACTGCTTTGCAAACAGTATCACTAACTAATAAACGATCAGGATGAGCTTCAATGACATCTTTATTAATGACAGAGTAACGTCATGGATAAATTCGTGATATTTTGCTTTATTCAAATTATAAAATGCCAAAGGTATTTTAAGAGTATTATTTACAACTTCATCAAGCGCCATCGTCAACTGTGATCTTCAGCCATAGTTACAGTAAAAAATATAAAAACAATAAGATAAAAAGATAAATGCTCCCAAAGGAGGCAGTTCTCAAAGTTACCGAAGTAATCTTTGAGTTAGGGGTGATTTGAACGCTCACCCAACGTGTTAAATGGCTTTTCCACCAAAACACTGCGTATAAAAACAAAATTTCGTTAGCAGAAGCCAACTTGTTACTCAGGTGCAACAGATATGTGAACTTTTAGCAAAAGCCTCAAGCCACCGTCCACAAAAAAAGGTTGTAGACAATTTGAATGAAAAATATTTTTATTTTTATCTATTATTTATACAAATTTTTATTCCATTCATTCTACTTTTCATGCATTCACACTTTCGCTAATTTTCATTCACATTTTTTTATTCCCCGTCAATTTGCATTATTTTATACATTCTTTTTTTTTGGATCTCGACTTTGAAGCCCCTTAACTTTTTTAAATGGGTACCTCCGGAATTAACAAATATTAATTTCGTTATCCCCATTACATTATCTATAATTTAATACTAAATACAGGCACTTTTAATTGAAATGTAACGGAAAACGAAGAAACTTACAGTCTACTTTACTAGGGAGGAAATGCATTTTAGTTTTAAAGGGAGTGTCGGAGATAGTGAAAAAAATTTTACGACCGTTTTCCGTCATTCCAAGTGATGGGGAATGCATTTGTTGCGTGCGGGCGGATAAACTTTTTCATTCCCCATCACTTGGAACGACGGAAAACTGTCATAAAAATTTTTTCACTATCTCCGACACTCCCTTTAAGACAAAAATAAAGCTCGTCGACATTCCGATGAAACGGATTTCAGAATTTTTCACAAAAGGGACCCTCCTTTAAACCAAGCTTTTTTAGGCTTTGTACAAAGGCATTACTCCAACTTTGATTTATTCTGGAATCACTTTTTGGCTTGTTGATTACGGCACTTCATTTGGATCGCGAATCTTGGCAGCATATTATGGTGGAAATTATGCTTCTACGTTTATAAATAAATTTTTTGTGGGGGCTGTTGCTGGGCTTTTTGCATCGAATTGGAGTTCCAGCTCCAACTAAAAGAATTAAATGTTTGCTACAAATTGAAACTTGTGATGAAAATACGCCAACTAGCATATTATTTGATGCACCCTGGGCAATGTTGAAAAAACTTTACAACGAAGGAGGCGTTCCTAACATTTACCATGGGTTTATGGCTACATTACTCCGAGGTAAATATTTTTTTGTATCTATCATTAAACGTAGAAAAGCATGTTTAGAAGTTCTTGTAGCTGGATTCTATTCCGCAATTTGTTCATATTTTTCTAATAAATTTGATCCTTATTTCAAGAGCCTCTTTTTTGTACCATTTATAAGTGTTGTAGCTGCAAATGGCATTTCTAGTATTATCACTTTTCCTGCTGATGTTATACGAACTCGTCTTATAACAACATCAGAAGAAAAATATCCAAACGGAATTCAAAGTGTTGTCAAAGAAATCATGAATCAAGAAGGACCAGCAGGATTTTTCAGGGGATTAGAACCCCAAGTGGCAAATCTATTTTCATGTTCTTTTGCATCTTTTATCGCTTATTTTTCAATTTTACCTCCTTCCTTTTTTTAAGCACAATGTTTTAGCTTTTTTGGATCTTTATTTTTTTGGCCAAATTTTGAAACGCTGGTATATACTCCATGCATCTTAATCATGATTCTAACATTTTTGAATAAAAATATTCCTTCATTTAATGCTTTATAATGTGATTATTTTTCCTGCCATATAAAAATTGTTGTTTTTGTTTTTCCTCTTTACTTTTACAAAAAAATTGAAAATCCCGGAATCCCGGATCCCGGAGGTCGTCCCGGACAAAAAAGCCAGTCCCGGACAACCCTGGTTCCTTTCCCAAATCCCACCCGTTCCCGTTCCGTTCCGTTCTGGAACGGGAACGGAACGGAAGAACGGACGTTCCAGAACGGAACGATGGAGACACTGGATATAACTAACTTTGTATTTATCCACGGGCTCATTGAATGTTCGGTAGAGACGGATTTTGAGTTTAAGGGATGCGATATGGTTATTTTAACTCCCAAACCACCCTAAAATCATTAAAAAATGATTTGGGAGATGTTGGACCCGAAAATCGAAATTTCGAAATTTCCGATATTTTTCACAGGGACAAAAAATTTTAAAACAAATTTTTCGAGAAAAATTTTTTTTTGCTTTAAAATCATCAAAATATGGCCGAAATAATATAATAGCACTATAAAAACCATTTAAATGATACAAAACAATCAAATATTGAAGATATATCATTTCAATGATGTTGGGGGTATTGCGAAAAATTCTTGTAACTAAAAAAATTTCCTTGTGTTTATCTTCGACTTTCATATGATTGGATATAACTAAATCGAGGTCAGGGAGTTTAATTAAAGCATTTTCAGGCGTTTAAACTCATTTCTAATTACAGCTTTTGCTCTTGGTGGCTTTTACAGGCGTATTTTGAACTAAAAAGGAGAGATCGTTGTCTTTCCGATAAGATAGAAGCATGATTTTTATTTTTAAATGATCACTAGGTTATTTATAAAAAAATAACATGAGCTTTTTATTGCCGGGTGAATATTTCTCATTTCCCAGGTATTTGAAAATTTCCGTTTTTTATACCCCAACATCGTTGAAAGGAGGGAACGCATACAAAACAGATATCCAGATAATTCCTGTTGGTTTTTTTTGATTGTCACAACAATATAAAAAAAATTACACGAGCTTTTGAGTATATCTTATCGGGAACCCAAAAATTTTTGGACTTATACTCTATATATAGGTAACATGGACACTTTAGTCGGCTGGTGGATTTATTTTTGTTTTTGAGATTTACCCAAATCTTTACATATTTTCTTGTAGCCAACAAAATTTCCAGCAAACGTGTAGTTTTGATTTTTGTTCAATTGACCTAGTATCCATTTCTCAGGTAAAAAACACAATTTTTGCTGCTCATTTTGGCCAAAATTGACTTTAGTCGGCTGGAGGATTTTTTTTTGTTTTTGAGATTTAACCAAATCTTTACATATTTTCTTGTAGCCAATAATATTTCCAACAAACGTGTAGTTTTAATTTTTGTTCAACTGACCTAGTATCCATTTGCCGAGCAAAAAAGTGCCAAAAAACGGCATTTTATGCAAATCAGGGCTTGAAAATGCGGCCGGCCGGCCTCGGCCGGCTCACTAATTTTCGGCCCGAGGCCGGCCGGGCCGAAGCCTCTGAGGCCTCGGGCCGGCCTTATATATTTATCACATTGTAAAAGTACACATTTTTGAACAATATATTGTGTATACTTTTTATACTTGCTGATAATTTTGTTTTTTAAGTTTCCATACCCTTTTAATAATACTATTATCAAAAGGAACCTTGACCAAATGGCGGACTTTTTTATATTTTTGAAATAAAAAATTTTTTTTTCAAAATTCAAAAAATAATGAGGCCAAATGAGGCCGGCCGCAGGCCGGGCAGGCCGAGAATTTTTCGGCCCCAGCCCCAGGCCGGCCGAGATTTTCGGCCCTATTTTCAAGCCCTGATGCAAATTTCGTTTTTTGGACCTGACAACCCCAAAATATGATATGAAGACCCCTAATATCATTTTTTTATGGTTTTTAGGTGTGGTTTATCTAATTTTAAGATGGCGCCTCTACCGAACAATTTTGGCCCTAAAATGAGCCCGTGTATCAGAAATGCTTTTTTTTTTAAAAAATGAACAATTTAAGGCATTATTTTTGCATTTTTCGTTGCCTCAAAACTTATGAAATCAAAAAAATTGTTATTTCAAGGATACGGTATTTTCAAAGCAGCTAAAAATTTGATTTATTTCAGCTAAAAATAGGGGGCGCAGAGTGAAAAAAATTTTTTCGATTTTACTATTAATTTTTATATATTCGGATAGTTCCGAATCTTCGTCATCTGATAAAATATTTTTTTTGAATCATTTTCAGTAGTTTAAGAATTCTGAAGCATCTACGACGAGCGCTCGCGTTTTTCGTGGCAGCGATAGACACGTGCACTAATATTCTTCTTTTAGCAAAATTTTAGCGTACACGCTGTTTTATAAAGCTATCTTGGGCTCAAAATGTTGGATTTGTCAATCTTAAAAACCTTAGTTACGAAAAGTTAATTTGAATTCAGAAATTAAAAGAATCTGATTCAGACCGTTTTTTCAATCAAAAAAAACAAAAAATGTTATGTTTCACATTGCGGGTTCCAGTAAAACGCGGGTCGCGGGTAGTAAAACGCGGGTGATGTCGCGGGTAGCATGGAAATGGCGTTTTGTACAGTAATTTCCACTTTTTCAATTATGTTTGGTTAAAAAATGTTTCATTTATGCTTTTCACATCATAAAAATTTTAATGGCTTAATCCCTATGAGTAAGAACCCGTATATGCATAACACCAATAAGTCATATTCCATCTACGAACGACCCCTATATCTCAGAACTCTTTAATGCAAAACCCCTATAAGTTGAAACCCGTTAATGCAAAACCCCTATATCTCAGAACCCGTTTATGTAAAACCCCTATAAGTAGAAATCCATTAATGCAAAACCCCTATAAGTCAGATTCCATCTATGAATAACACCTATATCTCAGAACTCGTTAATGCATAACCCCTATAAGTAGAAATCCTTTAATGCAAAACCCCTATAAGTCAGAACCCGTTTATGTAAAACCCCTATAAGTAGAAATCCATTAATGCAAAACCCCTATAAGTCAGATTCCATCTATGAATAACTCCTATATCTCAGAACTCGTTAATGCATAACCCCTATAAGTTGAAATCCTTTAATGCAAAACCCCTATAAGTCAGAACCTGTCAATACATAACCCTTATAAGTTGTATTCCATCTATGAATAACCCCTATAAGTCAGAACTCGATTATGCATAACCCCTATAAGTCAGAACTCGATTATGCATAACCCCTATGAGTAGAAATCAGTTAATGCATAACCCCTATAAGTCATATTCCATCTATGAATAACCCCTATATCTCAGAACTCTTTAATGCATAACCCCTATAAGTAGAAATCCTTTAATGCAAAACCCCTATAAGTCAGAACCTGTCAATACATAACCCCTATAAGTCATATTCCATCTATGCATAACCCCTATAAGTAGAAATTCGTTAATGCAAACCCCTATAAGTCAGAACTCGATTATGCATAACCCCTATGAGTGGAAATCATTTAATGCAAAATTCCTTTTTATCCATGCAACCCGCGACCTTACCCGCGTTTTACAACCCGCGCCCGCGTTTTACAACCCGCGTACCCGCGTTTTACCACCCGCACCCGCGTTTTACAACCTGCACACTTACCCGCGTTTTACAACCCGCTACCCGCGTTTTACTGTTTCCGTCACATTGCCAAAAAAAGTTTTTAGGAAAAAAATTTTCTATACAAAATTCTTTCGTAACTTTAACGTTTTTAAAACAAAAAAGTAAAAATAATATGTTTAATTTTTCAGCTGCTAATTTTATATTATCATCAATTCCACTATTTTATTAAAAAAAATAACCAGAAAAACAAAAAAATAAAAGTTTTAGGTTCATTACTGAACATGCACCATCTTCAATAGAAAATGTGTTAGAACGATATCTCGGATTCATCGGGGAAAGTTAGTTTTGGTATTAAAATACGTGGAATAGGTCCAGTAACAATTTATTTGAGAAACCTAAGACGCACCGGGGCGCACCCGGGGGTTTTTTGAAGATTTTCTGAATCTTGTAATTTTTGGTTTTTCACAAAAATGCATTTTGTGCATTCCTAAAAGCGAATTACCCATTTTTTTCTGTCATCAACTGTTTCAACAGGTTCTTTTCTATATATATTGATAAAAAAAAGAAGAAAACAATTAAATTTTAAGCTTAAAACTGATTTCTAATTAACAAACAAAATTTACAAAAAATTTTTTTTTCCTTTCTTGAAGCGTTCCAAAAAACGGTCTGGCATTTTGTGGTTAGTGCACGTCTCTAGGCAGCGAAAAAAAATGGGGGATTTTGTGTTGGCCCGGAAGCATAGTGGTGAAACGCGCGCAGCCAACAGTCAAGGTGTAGCGATGTGACAGGTTCGATTCCGCTGGAGTGCAAAAAAAAATATTTAAAAATGCAGATTAATAATTTGTGTTCTAATAATTTGTTTCAGGAAGCAGAAAACGTCTATGCATTTTGTTGTTTTTTGTCTCGCACTCTCTTCTACATTCTCTTATCTTTTTTTTAGACTGAAATGTCTATTTTTAGACACAAAAAAAGAAAAGGAAAAACGAGAGAATGCGAGACAAAAAAGAATGCAGTCTAAAAAATAGACGCGTGTCTTTTTTGTCTCGCACTCTCTCGTTTTTCCTTTTCTTTTTTTGTGTCTAAAAATAGACATTTCAGTCTAAAAAAAAGATAAGAGAATGTAGAAGAGAGTGCGAGACAAAAAACAACAAAATGCATAGACGTTTTCTGCTTCCTGATTTGTTTTGTACTACTTAAATATTGCCTCAATCATTAACGATTTTAGATTTTTTTATATTTTTTTTGTCCCGGAGGGGAATCGAACTTGTCACATTGCTGCACCTTGACTGTTGGCTGCGCGCGTTTCACCACTATGCTTCCCGGCCAACAGAAAATCCCCCATTTTTTTTTCGCTGCCACTCGTTTTGCATTTTTTTGAAAAAAAGAATGACGCTGCGCCCCCTAGCTAAAAAGAAAAAAAGGGATTAAAGATTTCTACATTTCGTCAAAATTTTATCCATCATTTTAATCTCAAAATTATATTACACCGATTTTAAAAGTGCCGTTTTTTCTTGATGTTTGATACACACTTTTTACGAGATCTTTTCTTTTTGCTTTCATTTTTGTTGCAATATTTTTTTGTTTTGATTTCTTTTTTTGCGAAAAATGATGCACAGTTGCAACTGCAGTTGCGAGTGTTAAACTTTTTTGGTCAAAAAAAAATGTAATATTTCATCATTCTTTAATCCAAAAACGTTGCTTTTTTTATAACGCTTTTTCATAACTGAAGTTTTTTTATTTGATTTTAGTGCGTTTTTTTAGAAAAGCTCTTTTTAAAGTAACTTTTGATTTTTTGCAATTTTAGTTATTTCATTGATTTTCGCGCCTTATTTTTTCGTTTCAGGGAACGTCCAGATCTGAGATCTATTTTAGATGTAAAAATTCTAAACTATCCTCTCATATTATTAACTCCTTTGATCTTTGCTAGTTTTTTTTCGATATATCCCTTCAGATCTTCTGTGATGTCATTCATAAAAACCTCAGATTGGGATGTTCCCTTAAATGGAGCGGGCGGTTTGCGACTTTTTTCATAATTTGGGTCTCGCAACGATTGAAAAAGTGTCCGACAAAACACTGGAGCATACAAGATCCTGATTGTCAGGATCTTGCATTTCCCGAGTGTAAAAAAGTTGCAAACCGTCTGCTCCCTTTAATCCATATTTTTAATAATTATTGTTAGTTTTTGTTAAACTTAAAAGAAATTGCTTTTAAGATGACAACAAAAGATTATTGTTCTTCTTCAAAAGATAAACAAAAAGTGTTTCCTTTTGCTTCAAATAATCAATACAGTAATCTTAACTTAAATCATAACCATCAAAACTTTACAAGAAATACCATATTCTCAAAATGTGTTTTGAGTGATGACAGAAAAAATTCAAATTTCGGTAAAATAAAAAGCTGCAGTTCTTTTTTAAATCCTAAAAAAATATATAAAAAATTAGCTATTTCGTTAAAATAACGTTTTTTGTTCATTTCAAAAAATTTGAATACGCCCACCTTTTTGCTGACAAAAACCAAGTATAATTTCTTTAAATGGAGTGTCGGAGATAGTGAAAAACTTTTTACGACCGTTTTCCGTCATTCCAAGTGATGGGGAATGCATTTGTTGCGTGCGGGCTGACAAACTGTTTCATTCCCCATCACTTGGAACGACGTAAAACGGTCATAAAAAGTTTTTCACTATCTTCGACACTCCCTTTAAAAATGCCATTTTGGTTTGCGTTGAATGACTGTACTTTGAAAAAGTTTTGAATTTTTTTGGCGGAAATGTTTATTTTTTGCCAAAACTCCCGCTGCAAAATTTATTTCATTCTTTCACTTTTTTTGTGATTCAAAGCCTTTAACGCTTAATAAAAGAATTTAAAAGGACTGCAGCCTTAAAAAAATTTTATCAGATCAAAATGATAGAAAATTTTCTGAAGCTAAAAAGGATTCAATTTCTTGGAAAAAATCTGGCAAATCATTAAATTATTTAAATATTGAACATGATGATTTAAATAAACAAGAAAAATTAAAAGCAAAGAATTCTTTAAATTCCATCAATTCCAATAGTAGCACCCTTTCCCTTCATATTGCAGCTTATGAAAATTCCATTGAAGTTTCTGATGCATTTGTTGGCAAAATTGAAGGAAATAAATTTGGTTTAAATAATGCAAAACAACTTTTTGATGGCTCAAAAATGAATACTCAAGTAATAAAAACAGTTAAAAAAATAGTCGATTTCATTTTTAAACTTTACAGAATCCATTTGAATTTCCGAGACAACAAGAAACAAGTGAAGTGATGGAACCAGAAGTTGCACAATTTAAAGCATCCCAAAAATTACTTAATCCGAACAAAGCAGGTGCATCAAAAAGCGCCAGTCAACATCGGCATCATTTAAAAGCTCATTTTGGTCATCAAAATGGTGATATCCATCATCCTCATCATCATCACCAAACTCATCATCCTCATCATTCTCATCACCGTCATCAACATCATAATACAAATGATCATGGGGCATTGGTAAATTCTTTTTTACTTTTGTATACATATTTGTAATTACAAAATACAGTATCTTCTTGTAAATAATATCTGTAGTACAAGAATATTATGTGATATAAAATACTTTTTTTTCATGATTCCAATTATTGAAAAACATTAAAATCATAATCTTTATTTAACTCTCATTTATAGGATCTTATTGTTCTTCAAGATAAAATGTATGTTCCATCAATGTTTCATGCAGCACAAGAAACTTCATTGGTATTATTTCACTTTTTCTTTTTTTGATATTTTTATATACATACATTTTTGATTATTTTTTTTAGGCAATGACAGCAATTCGTTACAAACAAAATGAAATTGAATATCATAAAGCTTTAGCATTGGGAAAACAATTATCATCAACAAATTCACAGGTATTGATTATTGATAAAGATTATTACTTTCAGTTAAAAAGATAAAAAAATTTTAGAATTATTTTAATCCTCCATCTTCATATCCACAAAATCATGCTCCAACTTGGTTACCACTTATTCGAATTTTACCATTGACAACTCCACAAAGTTTGTTCTAATAATATTTTTGAAAAAAAAATAACTCAAATATATATATATTTTTAGTGCAAACATTTTCTGATCATGTCATTGATACTCTTGATCATGATCATCAACAACAACAACAGCAACAACAGCAACAAGATGAAGATGCCAATGAAATAATTACAAAAAGTATTTCAATTCAATCAGCTGAAGATGATAATGTTTTTCTTCCCCCTGGTATTTCACCTTTAAAACTTGAAACAAAACCTTTGAAGAAACATCATATTTCACATAGCTGTGATCTATCTCCTACTCAAACTTTAAGTCCAACCCTTTCACATTCTGATACATTATCACCAAATGAAGTTCATGTAAGTTTTTGTCGACAACAATTGACCCCCCTTCGGTTATTTAAAATTAAATCTTTCAAATTTCAAATTTCCAGGTTCCAATTGATTCACTCTTTCATGGCACAAAAAAAATGAATAAAAAAACATCTAAAAAGCGTCGAGCAAATGTTGCTGGAAAAGCGATTAGCCTTGCAGATCTTGAATCAAAGCTTATTGGAACAACTGAAGAAGGAAAGCAAGAATAAACTGGTTTTTTTTGAAATGAATTGTATAATTTTTGTTTTAATTTTTCAAAAAGTATTATAAAATTTTTGTTTTTATTATTTTTGGGGATTTTTTACAAAAATTAATTACTGTAAAAATTAGAAAAAATTATATTTATTTAAAATTTAATTTATAATTTAATTTAATATTTTAAAAAGACATAAATTATAAGTGAAATCTAAATGTACAGTAGGAAAAAAAAGAGAGAGAGACGAAAATGAAAATGTTAAAGCAGTCCTGAGACGAAAAAAAAGCAAAATAAATTATAAAAGATTGAGAAAAAAAGAAAAGAAACATTAATGGACTCTTTTGTTAAAATATATATACTATTATATATTATTATTACTGTAAGAAAAGAAAAATTACACTGACTTTTTACGATAAAATTCTTTCCTCCATTGATTGATTTTGTTGCAAAAAAAAGTTGAAAATGAAACTAATAAGATTATAAAATGACCGAAAATAAAAATCAAAAGATACTGTAGTTTTTTCGCAACTAACAATTACATTGTTGTCCGGCAGGTTTTTGTGTTGTTGGAGCATCTAAGCGTTGTCCTTTAGGTTGATTTTGTTGTTGATCAGAATCAAGGGATTCAGCCATTTTATTACAAATTATTTCCACAAGCTTCTCAAAAACTGCTTTCACATTTATATTCTCTTTTGCAGAAGTTTCAAAGAATTCCAAGCCTGCAAAATATTTGATTTAATATAATTCTCTGTGGGTTTTTTAATGTTTTTTGCCTTACCAAGTTGATCAGATAATTGTCGGCCCCGTTCATAGCTTACAACTCTTTCATCATCCATATCACATTTATTTCCAACTAAAACAACTTGAGCATTTTCCCAAGAATATGTTTTAATTTGTGTGCACCAATCTTGAACACTATTAAATGATTCTTCATTTGTAATATCATACATTAAAATAAAGCCCATTGCTCCTCGATAATATGCAGTTGTAATTGTACGATAGCGTTCTTGTCCAGCTGTGTCCTATAAAAATTAATTTATGGATAAAAGACAAAAAGTATAAAAATCTGTTTCGCGCGAAATATTCGTAAAGAATAAATAAAACAACTATCTTTATTGAAGTTAGTTATAGAAAAATTCACTTTCTTGAAACTTGAAGAAGTTTGATCTTTCTTTTCTTAGTGATTACTGTGTATCAGCGGGGATACAAAATTTAAGCTTAATCTTATATTAAATTGCACTATAACATGTTGTATTTTGTTATTGTATTATATTATATGTTTCAAATTTTGACATGTGTATGGGCATGTAAATGTATAATTAATTGAATTAATCATTTTTTTAGGAATAAATAAATGTCTCGAATTGTTTTAGTTAAACGAATGTTTTTAAAAATTAAAAGTTATCAGTTTGAAAAGTTTATACGTCAGAGTTTTGCGGCTTTTTTTCGGGGGGTTTTAGATTCCTCAAAAACATTTTTAAAAAGAATGAAAACTTTTTTAAATCAAAATGCCAGAAGTTATGGTTTAACGAGATTTTAACCTTTTGGGTTAAATATTTATCGATTTTAATTATTTAATAAAATGGCTTACCCAAATTTGTAGTTTAACCCTTTTATCACCACGAAATACGGTTTTAACTTTAAAATCAATTCCAACGGTGGATACAAATGCCGAAGTAAATGAATCATCACAATACCGAAATAAGAAGCTCGTTTTTCCAACTGATGAATTTCCAATAATTAATAGTTTAAACATAAAATCAAAATTTTGATCTGTTGATTGTCCGCCTCCAGCGGCACCGGTTGCAGGTGGAGCGGCTGCCATTCTTTCTTCTTTTTTTGAAGCAACAAAAAACTGTTTAAATTTTTTTTAAAGAAGAAAAAAAGGACGAAATTCTAAAATATTAAAAAAAAGTCAATAAAAAAATTTGAAAGAAAAATGAATAAATTTATTTTTTTTGAAAGAAAAAAAATACACGTTAAAATTTTGTGAATACAAAAAAATGAGGGAAAAAAATAAATGTTTGACAATAAAAAAGCAACTTTTCTTCTTCTTTTTTTTTTTCTTTTGACAGCTTAATGGAG
Source organism: Panagrolaimus superbus (assembly GCA_964035985.1). NCBI lineage: Eukaryota > Metazoa > Nematoda > Chromadorea > Rhabditida > Panagrolaimidae > Panagrolaimus > Panagrolaimus superbus. The sequence continues at coordinate 8,892,778 of OZ038359.1, forward strand.
AAGAGCTTTTTTGATAGGAGGGGGCCTTGTTTCTAAAGAAAGAAATATTGATGAAAATACTTTGGAAAATGTGATGAAAGTTTGAAAGATGTTTATTGTCTGCTTTTATGGTGTTTCAAAAAGTTATTATAATTGGTAATGGAAATTTAGAAACATTCGTAAAAATATAAATCTTGAACAATATATATTTGAATATTATCAATTTTCGTTTTTGCACTTCAAAATATGTTAAAATTAATATATATTGATTGTTATTGATTATTCTACAGTACAAATTTTAAAGATAAAAACAAAAGATTAAGAAAAAAAGCTAAACTCATTTTAATTATTAAAGGTATAAAAGTGTAAAATTTGAATCTACAGGTAGAAAATGTCGTGGTTTAATTTAAAAAAACCTATGTTAACTTTATTTATTTAAAATAATACTATGATATTATTTTGAAGTCATTTTCCCCTTTTAAACAGAGTTTTTTTCTTTCCAACGCTAAAAAAATATCGGTTAGGGATTTTTCAAAAAAAGTGTTAAAATAAACTTTAACGTTTCTGAAAACCTTTTTGCAGAAGCTTCAAAAAGAGATCCCACAAAATGGTACCCCGAGATTGCTTTAAAACAAAACAGAAAAAAAAGCGTTTAAAAATTTTTTTCCGATAAAATTCTTTTTCCGCTTGTCCTCAACAAATTTAGTAATATAGGAAAAAAAACGGAGCAGAAAAATGTTTTTTCAAAAAAAAAGAAGCACGCCAAAAGGAAGAAACTCGGAGGAATGTCCCCCTCTCTCTCTTTTTTTTTCTCTTCTCTTCCGGAAGACTCCAAAATAAAATTGAATGGAATAAAAGAAGAAGATGAAGAAGAAGAAACAAGTCGTCGTTGAAAAAAAAAGAGGAGCAGTTTTGTTCCCACGACGGCATTCGATTTTTTTTCTTTCTTCTCCAGAATATTTTTTTCGATTTTTGGGCGGAGTTTTTTATATCGTCTTTTTTTCATGTTTAGAAGAAAAAAGATGAGATGAGGGGAGGAGAGGGATGCTGCCGGTTTTTTTTGCTTGTTTGAAGAGAGTAAAAAAAATGTTGAGTTTTTTTCGGCAATGTTTTTTTTCGGCACACATTGAAATATGTACTTTTTTTGGGAAGAAACAAAAAAGAAATGGAGAAAATCGGAAATACAATGGTGAAAGGTAAAAAAAGCTGACGACGAAAAAAGAGAAAGAGAAAAAAGTAATAAAAAATGCAAATGATTTCAGAATTTGTTTGTGTCTTTTTTTTTAAGAAAGGGAGGAAAAAAATACTAAAATTATTACGTAAAAAGAAGAATGTTAAACAAAAAATACTATGCTTTTCTTTATATCACAATACAACAAAAAACCCAAAAATATTTTAATTTTGATTCAAAAAGAAATGTTTTATTTTAAAAATTACGGCAGTTTTCAATTTTATAAAGTAAAAAAATAAAGTAAAAATTGCATAAAAGTTATCACATTTTTTTGAAAAAACTAATTTAGAAAGCCATAAAAGTGTTTTATTCTATTTATGTTAGAGCTCTTTTTTCTTACTTATTTCCACTTCAATGTGTTTTTGTCAAAGTTAAAGAAATATTAAATTTCAAAAAGCAAGTTTTACTATAAAAAAGAGGGGTAAAAGATTTGATTGATCGAAAAATTCTGCAAAAAGTGACTATTAAAAGCTATAAATTTTTCTAAATTTTTCATCAAATGTTCCAAAATTATAATTTTTTACTAAAATAAAAGTATCGCTTCTTTTTAAAATTTCATGGTGGTCCTTATTCTTGTATTTATTCTAAGTTTTAAAAGTTCAAATATTAAAGAAAAAAAGGCAATTATTGACCTTTTTAAAACATTTTTCACCTTTGGGAATAAAAATTAAATTTTAATTGATTTTACAAACTACATACATTCGTTTCAGAACAAACCCTATCAATTTTTGAGAGAAAACAAATATTTAAATGATAAAAATAAAAAGTTTGAAACATTTAAAAAATATTTTTCTGACCTCAAATCTTAGAAAAATGACACGAGTATATTTTTAGTCTTTTGTTTCTTCTTTCATGGCTGACGGCTATTTTTTTCGTTGGCTCTTAAAAAAATACATTTATTGCGCAAAAGTTACTTTCAAAAAAAACACAGTAGTGATAGAGAAAAAGAGAGAGAGACTTTAAGGACGGGGACGACTAAGCAAAGACAGAAGCCCCCCCTTCTTCTTTTTTTTCAATTGAAAACTGACGCAGCTTCTTTCACATGTCTTTTTTTTCGACTTTAAAAACTCTGCTTTCTTTTTATTTTTTTGCCATGGAAAAAAAAGGGAAGGGATTTGGGTGGTAGGGATTCAAATATAACCCATTTTACGCCTTTAGAAATATGGCAAGCCTTGCTGTCAGTTAAGCAGTAAAAATGCAGAAGCTTCTTCTTCTTTGAAGCCTCCCAAAAAAAGATGCAAGGAAAAAAGTAGGCAGACAGAAGAACAAAAAAAGGCGCCAAAAATGAATTTTATTTTTTTTTATAAAACTGCAAAATGAAAGAAGCTTGTTTGTGCCCTTGTTTTGTCTTGTCTTTTTTGCCATCCATTTCTTTTTTTGCAAATAAATAAATAAATAAATGTGCCGTCCCTGTTTTTCTCTTGCCAAAAAAAGAAGAAGCAAACGATAGAAACAACTTTTATAAATAGACTTTTTTTGCCGAAGAATTCTTCCAGAAAAAAATACCCAGATTCTTTAAACCAATCTTTACAAATTGTAAGATTTTAATATCTGTTGGTTTTTTTAAACTTTCACAAAAACAACAGCTACTTTTAAAGGGAGTGCCAAATAACAATTTAGAAATGCCATTTTCATTTTTGCTGTTTGAATGATTTTTGAAGATTCATTAATATTATTTTGTAATTTTATATTCATTAAAAGTTATTTCAAAATTTTGGTGTTTTTTTTTCTTCTTTAAAGGCACTTTAAAAGCATTAACCAAAAAAATCGTAAATTTTGAAAGACCTAAAGCAGTTTAAAAATTTGGGAAATCTAAAAAAATGATGATGAATTGCGTCTTGAATTTGTTTTGAAAAGAAAACAATAAAGTAAAGCATTCATGCAATTTTCCTCCCATTTATTATTATTTATGGGCTACTTTTTTTGCAAGAGAATTACCAGAATTTTTTTTATTAGACTGCTAAAATAATTGCAGAATAATAGTTTTTTAATGACAGAATATTTTAATATTTGTTAGCACTAGTTTTTTTGATAAAATTCAAAACAAGGATCAGTAGAAAAACAAATTTCATTTTTGCTTTTTTTACGTATGTAAAAAAAACATACGTAAAAAAAGCAAAAAAAAAATTTGTTACGGTATGTAATAAAAAAGTGGTAAACAATGTGCTAATTTTGTGATAATCGCAAGAACAAAATGCGCTAAAAACAGGTGAAAATTAAAGTGAGTTAATATAAAATATTTAAAAAACACTGAAGGTTTTTTAACTTTCCTCGCATTCTTTGAAGAAAGTTTTATTAAACTAAAAAATGGAATACGAATCTGAAAAAACTAAAACATATTTTTTTAATATCGAAGAAAAAACTTTTATTCAGTTTTATCAATATTTTTTATATTTAAATTTTTTGCTGATAGCATTTTTGTATCCATTTACAATTTATTTTTTCTTTGTCGCAAAAATAAAGCTAAATTATTATTACAAATATTTGTTATTTGTTTGTGGAACAACGACATTTTTAAATTCAATTTTATATTGTTTTTGGGCGCCAATTTTAACGCCAAAATATTTTGGTGGTCTTATTACTGGAAAATTACAACATTTTGGCCCTGCAACGAATTTGATAATTTTCCAAATATCCCTTGTACTTTTAACCAACTCTCAATTGTGTACCATTTCTTTGGCAATTTTTCAATTTTCTAATTTAAGGCCAGATTCTTGGTTAAGCGTTTTTGGGCGAACACCAAAACGTCTTGCAATTTGGTATATTTCATATTTGGCATTTTTAATTCTAATTTCGGCACTTTTTGTTCCATTTTCTGTTAATGATCCTCAAAAATTTTATTCTTTCACAAAAAATTCTACAATTGCTTCAAGGTTTCTACAGTATGATTCAACCCTGTATATTACATTTGTTGCAGCTCTAAATCCGCTTTCATATATCCTTGGCTTTTTAGAAGTTGGATCTTCGGTCCTTCTGTTCTGTTTTGGATTTTTTTATACTGTACTTTTATTTCGAATTCTTAAATCCTCTCAAAATCTTGTTAGTGTTCAAACTTATCGCTCTGAAAAAATAATGTTTCGATCTTTCATTTTTAAATCTCTTATGATGCTTATTTTTTACGTTCTTCCTTTACTTGGTTATACAATTTTTATTTGGGCCGAGGGGGAATCACTGATTATTGGAATGCTTTTTAATATTATTATGATTTCACATGGTTGGTTATCATATCTTGGAACAATGTCCTTTGTAGGACCATATCGGCAAAATTCCAAAAAAATTGCATTATTTATTTTGGGAAAAATATTTGGGCGAGCTCCAATTGTTGGCCCAATTTTTGTAAATTCCTTTGCTGCAACGTCACAAACTCATAATTCTTTTTCTCGTCGCTTGTAAAATATTTATTTATCAATAAAAATATCCACTCTCATAAAAGATTGTTGATTGCCCCGAAAAATATTTAATGTTTTTCAAGAAATTTATTTTTTCCAAAAAAAACCAAAGATTGGTTTTTAATTGAGTCAATTAAACGTAAAACTGTTAAATCCAGGGCTAAACTGGGTTTTAAAACATTTTTTCCACGTTTAAAATAATCTTTAAAGGGACACGGAAACTTTCAGCATGAAAAATTTAGCCAGTTCAGTTGCGAAAAGGTTGCAATAAAATAGTATTACAATAAGAATATTGCGGATACTTTTTTCAGATATATTTTCGGTAATTTTATCGATTAAGCATACCCGCAATAGTTATAAAGATATACTTTTTTGTTGCAACCTTTTTGCAAATGAACTGGCTAAATTTTTCGTACTGAAAGTTCAAAAGTTCCTTTTAAAAATGACAATTATGACTTTTATGTGGGAGTTTTTTAATCTAATTTATTTAATGAAAGAAATAAATAAAACAGTAATTTCCAGGAAATTGAAAGATTTTGAAATTTATTTAAATGAAATAATTTTAAATTTGAGACTTTAATTTTCTTAGTTTTCTGAAATGGAATCAGTAAAAGTATTTAAAAAAACAGCTTTGTTTTTGATTATATTAAAATTGTTTTGATTTGTTAAATTTGTTTAAATCGAAATAATAATCAATGATTGTGGCAGCTGGTGCCTTAAAAACAAGGTGTTATATTTATTTAAAAAAACAAAAACAATGTTCATTTCCATGACTGTTGTAAATTATTAAAATATTTATCAAAATCATTTGTTACTGGTATTGATTTTCCCATAACATTTTTAATTTCTGAAATATCTTTGACGGTTGAAAGTTTGCTTTTTCGAGTATTAATTATCCAATATCGAAGACAAATAAATAAATGTGGGGCATTGTTAAACTATAAAAGTATTTTAATTAATTTCAAAGTTATTTAAAAACTTACAATATGAAAAATGCAATAGGGAATATTTAAATTATATGAAAAACTTATGATTGTTAAAAATGAACCCAATGGAGCAATGATTGTAAAAATTAAAATTATCGGAAATATAAATGCCAAAACTTTAACATTTTCTGCCATCTATAAAATCAATAATTAACAACTAAACCAGTTAAAATCTTTTCCCAGCTTTTTTACTACTTTTTCATATTTTAAAAATTTCGATTTCGAAATATGAAAAATATTTTTTGGATTTCAAAAAACTCAGATTTAATAAAGTAGTAATTTCACAGATAATATAATCTTTTTACAGTACCCGATGGCGTTTTTGTAATGAAATACGGTATGCAGAATATTTGTACATTTTTATATTCAAAAAATAAAGGATTGAAACAACGGGAAATGTGATGAAATGAACGCTAAAAGCCGTGAATGCAACCATCTTCGTTGAATCTAATAAAAGTGAAATATATTTATCTAAAACATTTTTATCAAGGATACATTTTATATTTTAGTATTTATAATATAACTTACTGTAACAAAGAAAGCTAACATACAAAATGGAAGTAATAAAAGTTTGAATTGTTAAAATCCAAAAAAGTTTAATTTTATGTGAAAATGAATGCTTTTCCAGGGATACTGTCGCGACAATTCTTTCAATTACAATTGTAACAATAAAAGTTCGAAGAATTTGAGATGGAAATGGTGAAATTGAATTTAAAATATTTAAAATGTTGTGATTTTCGGTTTGATAGACAAGAAAGAATGTAGCATATATTACTCGAAAGATGGCGCCAAATATTACTGGAAAAATATAACAAAAAATGTAATACAATCTAAAAGATAGAACTTGATTTTCATTTTAGCATCGAAAAAATGAGTATACGATTTTCAAAACAATTCAAAACCATTTTTTTGACAAACCTTAAAGCTTTTGGAAGAATATGCAAAATATTTAATTGAAAATATTCAACATAAATGGTTGCAAAAATTGTTAAAATCGATATTATTAAACTGATGATATATGTAAAAGTGTAAAAGTCAAACATCTTTTTAAAAGCCGAATTTTAATTTAATGAAAAAAAATATTATGGTAAAGTGCTTCGATGAAGGGGTGTCTGCCCCGTTAAAACTCTTTTTTTTCACCTAAAGTTTTATTTAATTAAAAGGTGTGCAGATTTTTCACCTGTTTCTGTCATAGTTTTAAAAAGCATTTTAAAATTTTGATTGCTTTCATTTTAGTGTTCTCTGTTATATCATGAAAAAACGCAGGGGCGTCATTATATATTAAATTAAATTATAATCTTTAACAATCAAACTCTTACCAAAAAAAATTAGTTGGACAAAGAAAAAAACACCAAAGATTTTTGTATTCCCATTTTCGGCGGCTATTTGTAAAACACGAACCACCACGAACCACGAACCATTTTACCACGAATCGGTTTGTATATAGCCATTTTCGGCAGTATTTTTTGCGCATCTCTTTTTGTCATGTCCAAATTTAATCATTGTTTAACATTTATTATTTCAAACATTTTCAGTGATATTGATGATATTTTCAGTGATAGAGGTGTAATATCCTTTTGTGAAAAAAACTTTTGCACGTGAAGATGCAAAACAGGCGATATCTTTAATTTTAATAAAAAAGTTTCTTTATTTGGGTTCAAAAATTTATTTTATATCTGTAATTTAATATACGGGAAAACAAGTGTTTGAAATTTTCAAGGAAGAATATTCTTTGACGGAATCGGTTTTGATACTTTGGAAACTTAAGTAAATGTCAAAAGATTGCTTTTTTACTTCGATTTTACATGCTACAAAACTTGTTTGTTTAAACAGAAAAAATTCAATTAAAAATGTATTTTTTTGGAAATTCTATTTTACAAAAATTAATATATTTTATTTATTTTTAAACATTTAAAACAAAAAACAAACATTATTAAAAAAAGCAAGATTGCAAAATTATTTTTAAAATATGCAAATGTATATTTTAAAGACTTAAGAGATTTGTTTTATCAGTCAGTTTTGGAAACAATGTTTAACATCCGGCGGCTGTAGCAGCAGTATCAGCAGTTTTTTTAGCAATAATTTTTGCGTCTTCACATGCTTTTTTTGCGATTGCTTTTGTTGAATCTGCAGAATTTATGGCAACTTCTGCAGCTTTGGCACATGCGGCTTCTGCGTTAATCCGGGCTTTTTCTGATGCATTTTTTACATCAGAACATTTATCGGCATTTACCTAAATATATATCATAGATATTTTTATCAGTCAAAAAAAGCTTACATTTGAAGTGTAAATTGATAAAACAATCATTGAAACGATGAAAAGAGTTGTTGAAGTTTTTGAAGCGAACATTTTGATAATAATTTATTTGAATGAAGAAGAAACTTTGAGTTATATTCGAATGTAACATTTTCCTTTGACTATTTATACTAAAAATATGCGATCAAAAAGGAGTTTTTAACAGCTTTTTTTTATGTGTCAAATATTGTTATTCATTAAAAAAAGGGGGATTAAAAAAAGTAAAGGAATTATGAAATCTATATTGGTATTTTTTTGTCAATATTATCAATAAAAATCCTATTGTTAAAAAAGAAAAGCAATGACCTTCTTTTATTTTTTTCTCTCTCATCCTTGTCCCTTCCATTTTTTTCTTCTCTCTCTCTCCCCCCCCCCCCCCCCATTTTTTTTGATCATCCCATTTTAAGGTGTATTTGTTTGGTGCATTCGGAAATATAATAAATTTAAACGACAATACAGCTTTTTTTTTAAACATGGGTGGCAGTGTCATCCACAGACGATGACAAATGTTTTTTTATTAAATTAGAAATGATTATATTGGTTTTTCCTTACAGTAATTGGTAGCAATAATTATTATTGATAAGAAATTTACCAATGTCATACCAAAAAAAACAAAAAAAGGTTTGCTATAAAAATTCACCAAATGATAAAATTAATCCAAATTGTGTCAATTAGTTTGGTAAAGATAATATTTTTCTACAGTAATCTTTGAAATACTGTAACCCAAAAAAAGGTCTGAGCGCTTTATTAATATTATTATGAGAGGTATAAGGGAATTTAATTTCAAAACTGAAAAAGTCTTTATTAAAAAGCCATTTTGAAACCTATGCTATATTTAACTTTGATAAAGATATTTTTGTATATTTCATTTATCTTTGTAAAACTGGGTTCAGCGACAAAAAATTGCAGAGCCGTATACGGAAAGAAATTTCAGAGGGGGGGGGGGGGGGGGGGTACATCAGTATTTAAAAAATCGCTCCAAAGAAGTGATAGATATTTTGCCATCAGCGGTAAAACATCAAACGTTGTAAAACGAAATTCACCAATTCTAGGTAGCACAAGCCTTCTGTGCCCCCCTAAAAATTTCATTTTTTTTCAATAAAAAAGCATCTTTTTTTCTTAACACGATTTTGGCTCAGTATTTAAATTTTTTAAAAAAGTAATTGCAGCAAAATTATTTGTATTTATTAAATCATTTAATTCAAAATCAGCGTTTTGGGTACATTAAAATAAAAATGGATGTAGTTGATAATATGGATTCAAATTATCAGGAAGCTTATACTGATTTAGAAAATCGCTTAGCGAAAGCAAAGAACGATGATGAAGAATGTGAAATGCTGGATACATTTGCAAGTAATCAAATGATGCCATGGCAACTTTGGAAAAAGTAGGTTATCTTTTTAGATAAACCTAGTAAATTAGATAAGGATAGTTTTTCATCCAATGGTATATCTCACTTCGGATGTAAGATATCCTCAAATCTTGTGCTATTTTCTTTATCATAAAATTTGTATTTACTTTTTTTTTGAATCTTTAACCTCTTTTAGGTTAATTCGTGGTACACCTTATGAAGATTCTGAAGATGATTCAGATTCTGGAGATGATTTCGTTAAACTTCTTTCATTTTTTCCACTGTGTTTTCAACAAAAGAATTTAAGAGCATTACAGTATTTAAAAAAGCGCTCCAAAGAAATGAATGATTTTTTTCGCCAAGTTGAAGAATGCTTATGCGCCTACCATTGTGTCAACAGAGATACAATTTTCCCAAACTGTCTTAAGTCCTTGCTTGCTGTCTTAAAGTACCCTCATGCAGATATTGAACAAATTTGGAAGGTTTATCGTAAAAATGCATGTGAGTTTTTTAGGCTATCAATTTAGTTAGTTATGATACTTTACTTAACAGTCACTTTTACAGGTTCCCTTCCATCTAAAGAACTTGAAGCAAAATTTATGAGAATGGTAGCTTTATATGAAAAAATGAAAAACAGCGAAGAAGAAGAGTCTTATATTTTTGAAGCTGAAAGTGAAGAATATATCCATTTTAATGTTGTCAGGAAACTTGCAGATGATTTATTTAATAAAAAGTTATGGAAACTTTATATTAATCATTTAAAATCTAAAACTGATAAAGTTTGTTTTAGTTTTTTTAACAGTTTCAGTCCATTGTATCAATTAATACATTTAAATTTTATAGGAATTTCTTTTACAAACTTACTCCAATTATTGCCGCTTATTTTTGAGTGATGAAGAAATGAAAAAAGAATACCAAGAAGCTGTTGAAAAATTTGGGCCATCAAAAGTTGCATGGAAAAATCGTTTTGCTTTTGAAGAAAAGAAACAAGAAAAAATTGTAAAATTTTTAATTCAAGAAAAAGAACATGATGATCTTGATATTTGCGAAGATGCCTTTGATTTAAAACAACCGTTTCCTGGAATTAAGTTCTCATTTGAAGGAATTATTCCACAAAGATTTCCATTTCGTCCAAGCTTAATGCGTTATATTTGGGATAATGCAAATCCACGAATCCGACAAAAGCTTTATAGCACATGCAAGTATTTTTTTGCAAAACATCCATATCCAATTTGTTATAAACTTGCCCTCGAAACAACTGATGAGAATTCTTCTGAAGAAATTGTTCAACAATCTTTGAAAGTTGAATATGGCGAAGATAACATGGATATTCTTAAAATGGAAAATCTTTGGATAACTGATGTTCTTTATGCTGTTAATAATGTTACTCTTTCTGAAACAACTTCATTAGCTGAATATATTCCAAGAATTTATCGTTGTGATGCAAAATGTGTTGATATTCGAAGACAAGTTTTAACACTTGTTGAATTACAGTTTTTGATTGGACATGGGAATGTTGAAGATTTAATTCTTGCCTATAATTTTATTATCAATGAAAATGATGGAAATGAAGTTGCTTTAGAAGATATCGCTAAAATGGTTCCGAAAATTAAATTCTTTGAGTAAGTTTTTTGTTTATTCATTTTTTGAGTTTTAACTCTAACTAATCTTCTCTATCATTGTTTCATATTTTATAAATTCTTTAGTGTTGGTTCACCAATTTTAACTCCAACTACTTTTTCCACAATGACAAATTTACCTTTCAAAAACAAAATCCATTCAGTGACTCTCGCTAACATTGAGAAAGAATTGGAAGCCCAGTCTGTTGCAAAGTTTATTACAGTAAGTTTTAACTATTTACTCTTAAAAATTTTATTGATTTGTTTACTATATTCCAGAAGAATTTTGCATCTGGAAGCAAAATTGAATTATATTTTAAAATTAAAAAAAATTTGGTATTAAATTTTAAACAAATTCTCGAAACTGCTGTCAATAATCATTGGAAATCTGAAGGAAATCAACCAAATCTTTCCATTTTTCAAGAAGGAAATGATGGATTTTACTCAAATGTTTAAGAAAAATTATGCTTTATTTTTGTTTAATATTTTTATCTTTATCACATTCTTGCCTTTTTCCGATTTGTGCCATTCATATCTTTTTTTTAATTTCATAATTCTACTTCAATGTTTTTCTTGCAATAAATAAAAATTTGGTTTGATTTAAAATACCCTTTTTAAAAAAACAAATTTGAATTGGGATCGGAAAAAAAGGGTATCGGGAAAACACTGGTTGTAGCATAACTGACAGATAAAAAAATATTTTTGGTATCATTTTTTTGAATTCAAAAATATCAAAGTTGTTGCGAAATTTGATGGTAAAATCAAAATTTTTAAACTAAATAAAATAAAAATTTACAAATTTCTAATTTAAAGGGGGAGTCGCACTTCGCATAAATCTTTTCTTATAAAAATTATTGAAAATCAGGGTGAAAAAAGAAAAAAGACGCACTATTTCTTTTCTTTGACTCGGCAGCGATGTCTCTTTTTCTCTGCTCCCTCTTATAAAAAGTTTATGAGAAGTGCGACTCCCCCTTTAAAATATTTTAAAAGATTTTCCAACAAGCGTGGAAACTTTTCGTGTAAAGCCGCAATTCATTTGTGTTACGAAAGTACCGTAATTTACGTTGACATATTTTTATTGTCAACAAAACAAAATACATCTTAATTAATTGCAATTATTTCATAGCAAAAAAATCAGATATTTTAATTAATTCTTTCTGCTCGTTTTTTAATTTTTAACTTTCTAATTAATTCTTTCTAATCAAGCATAGCTGAAAATATATTTGTCATAAAATTGATTAAATGAATCACCAAAAAATTGCTCGTTCAAAGGTCACCGAGAAAAAAAGGCATTTTGTCATTTTATGTTTTTTGAGAACTTTCAACTCTCACTTTTTTTTCTCACAAATAATAAGAATAACACATTTAAAAAAATTAAGTTACGTTTTAACACTTTTCTCTTTTTTCGATTATATTTATTTTAGGATTTTTAAAACACCATTTTTTTCATTCTTATTTGACGGCGTCAGAAAAAATTTACAACTTTCAAGGCCGTAACATAAAAAAATATAGTAAATATTTTGTACAGTAAAATTGTAAAATTTTAATTAATTTTTACGTTACCAGACCTTAAAAAGTTTTGGTGGAGTAATAAATATATATGTGTTTTGTATTGCCTTTTTACATCCGATTAAAGCCAACCTTTTTTGAAGCAGAAAATTAGGTCACATGTTTTTTCAAATTAAAAAACTTATGATTTAAAAAAAAACTACGATTTTTATGTATTTTTATGTATGCTTTACGGTCAAATAATAATTTTTAATTAATAAATAATAATAATTTCAATCGTTTTGTCTTTCATTCATTTTATTTTATTTTCAAATATTATTGTTTTTTATCACAAAATTTAAAGATGGATTTTTTTGTTCTTTGTTATATAATTAGTTTAATCGTATCTTTGTGGGCATTTATTGCGGCGGTGGGCGTTTTTAAATCTCGAAAATCTGGATTGCAAATTCTTCCAAGGGGTTTAAGGTTTGTTTTTCTCTTTTTTTCTTTTGTTTTAAGATGCAATTTTTGAAAGTATAATCGTATTTTTTTGGTTGCAAAAAAAGATTATAAATTTGATTTTTTAAAAAGTATATTAACTTTTTTTTAGTTTAATCTCTCTTTTTTTATTAAATTTATCCATTAAAATCTAAGAATAATGGGGAAAAAAAGAAAAATCTACAGTATTACAATTTGGAAAATTACCGTAACCCGTCTGAATTGAGGGGTAATTTAGTAATAATTTTTTACCATATTTTTTTGCAAAGTTTTAAGTAAATTGTAAAGATTGTGGAAACATCTGAATTGCTGGTGAAATGAAAAATATTTAAAATTTGTCAGTTTTGAGCTACTTTTTAGCTTAAATAAAGTATAAGGCATAACTTTCAAAAAAGTGTATATTACAGTACATTCATTTTTCTGTTTTAAGCTTATTTTGAAAGACAGTCATAAATTTATATGTAAAAAATTGTGTTTTTCCAAATTTTCCCAACAAAATATTTTGAAGTTTTTACAGCGGTTACGTTAACACATATTTACAATTTTTTTGTTACATTTTACTTCAATTTTTTTGTTTTTCTTAGATTTCACCAATATTAAATTAGAAATAATTGCATCACTTTTGGAAAAAAAATGCGATCAAATTAAAGCTAATATTTAAAAAACACAATTTGTTAATGTATTTTTAGGCTATATTTACAGTATTGCTGTTTTCCATTTGCAGCAGTAATAAATTTAGCATCAATTTATTGTTGCATTTATTACATACATCGAGAAGGGGTCATTTTAATGACCCCCACCGACCGACCGACCGACGAGAAATTTTCAAAAAGTCGCAAAGGGGGGAGTAAGCTTGTTTCGACCAAAATCTGGAAGATAAAACAAAGAAAAATTTAGAAATCTTTCGGTGTGTTTCAGAATGTATGACTTTTCACCCAAAAGGATATTTCACCGAAAAAGGCTTTTCGCCGAAAATATATATTTCATAGTGTTTTTAGATTTTATACTTACACTGGCAATCGAAATTTCTGTTTTTGTTTTAACTAAGCCATTTTACCGGCTAAAAGTTAAACAACGTAGAAACCCTTAAACAAAATTTAAGCAGTACTAAAAATCTTAAGAATCACTAACTAAACCGATCAGTAACCATTCCCTTTGGCATTTTGACTAAGAAACACTAAGAACTCATAGCTTAGTACATGGGGGTTTGGGGTAAATCACATAAGATATTTATGTGTGAGTCGGGGACGTTAAATCACAGAAGCCAAGTCCAGTTAATTACTAACTTGGCTTAAATGTTACAGGCTTAAAAAAATCTACAGTAATTCTGAATTTGAACTTCCTTAGTGTTTCATAGGGTTTCCTCAGGGTTTCTTAGTCAGAATGTCAAAGAGGATGGTTACACTAGGCCTGCAAAACCCTGTACACTGCGAAAAGCCATAAATTTATGGGTTTCAACATCTGCAGCTTTTCATCTGATCCTAGTAAGTTGTCAGGGCCGAAAATTGGTCAACAACAAGGGAGGGGAACTTTTTTATAATAACTTTCCCAAAATTTCATTTTACTTAGTATGAATTTAATTTTTCACCTAATATTTTGTCCCAGGGGGAAGAAAGGGCTCTCTCCAACTTCCCTATGGCAGTTTCGGCCCTGTAAGTGTTGGATGATTAAAGGCTGAAAAAAAGTTGTGCTGACGTTAGCTTAATGCATCATGAGATAAACTCACTTCTAAAACAGCAACCCAGTAAAGGGTTTGCTCTCTGCGAGATTGCAGGCCAAATGTAATTTGTTGAATAAAGTGACGACGTTTAAATGATGGAATATAACTGTGGTATTACAAATATATCCAAAAATAGGGAAGTGCTTTTTTGCGGCTAAACTACACAGATCAATAAGTTTAAAAAGCTTAACAAAAAAGTGGTATTGTGAAAGTAATGGCTTACTTCTTTTTTGGTAAGCAACAATCTGATCTTTACCTTAAAAGATACCCCATAGGGCTGTATCCTGGCGCCCCCTTCTACAACGTCAATGGCACACTGTATATATTTTTCTAATTTTCTTTGTTTTTTCTATGCAAAATGCATTTTACAAAATTGAAATTGACCAAGTGGTTGCTTAGAACATCACAAAAATGACTAAATTCAGATAACACAATTTTGTGACAATCTAAGCAACCACTCGGTCAATTTGAATTTTGTAAAATGTGTTTTGCATAGAAAAAATAAAGAAAATAAGAAAAATATATACAGTATGCCATTGGCGTTGTGGAAGGGGGCGCCAGGATACAGCCCTAATACCCCACTATTCTATTCATAGCTCTAATAATAGGATTCTGGCATCTAATGTATTGTTCCCGGCAGGCGCTTCGCGCCTGCCGGGAAAATATAGGGTCATGTAAATAGGGACCGACGGCGGCCGCGGAGCGGCCGCCGAAAAATTTAGGGTCATGCTGAGAGGGACCGGATAGCAAATTTTAAAAAAATGACCCCCTTCTCGACGTATGATTTATTATTTAATTTTTCAAACTGAAACACCCCTTGAATTTTCGATATTCAAATTTATCGTCGGATTTGCCGCTCAACAAGTTCGAAATGCATTTTTCGCAATTGCCATTGAAAGAATTATTGCTACAGTATATTTTCAAACATACAATTTTTCAACAAAACTTTCGCTATTTTATTTTTTGACTTTTTGCTCTTATTTTATTTCTGTCTTGTATTTAATTTATCTTTTGCTAAGTGAGTGCCATATTTCTCATTTTTACTTTTGATGTAGTTAAAAAATAATGAGTAATAATTTATTTTTAGCTATTTATATCCCATATTGGTTTCAATATACCAATTATATAAATTGGTTTGTATTTGCTGAACATATTATTACACTTGTAATTTGTACCGTGTTACATTTGGTCAATAAACGAATGTATGAAATTTCTGTTTATCAAGTGCCCTTAAAACAACGACATCAGGTATGCATCTTTTTTTTGTTTTAAAACGAAAATATACAGTAATCTAGGTCTATGCACAAACGCTTTTTCAACAGATTTTTTTCTTTTCTTTTTCCTCCCACAAAACTTTCGTTTCAAGAATTTTAACAGTAGAAAAAAACGATGTTACAGATATTGTTGAGTGTACAAAAGTTACAAAAACAAAGTAATTAGGATTTTAAATAATGTTTTATCTTTTGCCTAATATAGTAAACTATATGCTTAACGATATTTGATCTTTTTAATGGATGAAAAGCATCACATTATTCGTAAAATATCGTTTTTAACAAAAAATGAGAAATATGCCATTCACTATTTTTCATGGTACATAAAAGGGCCATCGAGGGCCGCGCTAATCTTTTTACATGTTATTACTAACATAATAGCGGATATATATGGAAAGGGAGAAGTTGACTGAGAGCGACTGACAAAAGTTACAGCATAAAATGTGAGAAATTTTAGCGTTGTTTGTTATTTGTTAAGGTTTTCATCAATAAACATCGGTCAAAAATGTTGAATTACTTGTTTTTTATGTTTACTATCCTTGTTGAAATGTATTTGAATGGTTTTGCCAAAATGTAAAGCTTTTGTTGATCGTTAAACACAATTATATATGAAACATAAAGAAGTTTTTCTATTCTCTGACCACAACGTTAAAACTTAATTTTTTTTATTTCTCATAGCTGGACTATTACTCACAGATTATGTCCATAATCGAAAAAACAATAATAAGTGTATATAATAAAGTTTTAATATTTAAATTGAAGATGTTTAGCAAAAGTACCAGCCGAAGCGCTCCAAACAAAACAGATTTGCGCAAGTTTTGGCAAAGTGAAAATGAATGTTCCCTGGGAGAAAAAATGTTCAACGTTAAAAAGTCATTCTGAATCAGAATTACATAATTTAATCACTTTTCCTAACTTCTTTTTTTATGTTTTTTATGCTAAGGTTATGAAGTATAGAAAATCCGATATTTTAAGACATTGCTTGCGCTTTAATAATTTCTATGAGCTGAAATTTTTGTAAAAAACGAAAAAATGTGCATAGACCTACAGTAATCTTGGTGGCATTCAATAATAATAATTTCAGATATTTGAAAATGTAAAAGTTTTAACTTTCATTTTTCCGCCAATTATAATTTTTACTTCCATTGCCCCCTTTGGATCTTTGGCAACAATTTTACTTCGATTTTTTTACAATTATTCTGCCCCATGGTCCATCTTTCATTTGGTAGACAATATTGTTTCTAAAAATTGATTATATATATTCAAAATTTAGGCATATAATTTATCATTTTTGATTATCAGTGCTCGTTGTTTAATTCTGAACAAATCAACTTTATCCAAAAATCGAGTATCTTCTTCAATTTTAACGACCGTAATTAATCCATTTGGAAAACGGTTGCCCGGAAATGCAACTGTTGAAACACATTTTCGAGAATTAAAACATTTATGGGCATAAATTTTTTTGAATTTATATTTGTTTGGGTTACTGTATCGGGCTATATAAAGAGAGAAAGATATGTTTATATAAAAAAATAATTTAAATAAAATTAATTGTGTTATTAATTAATCATCACAAAATGGAATATTTTCATCATCCATATTAGCCAATGGATTTTCAATAATTATAGAATTTTCAATTGAATGATAATTTCCATTTCGGTGGTGTTGATGTTTTCGAGATTCTTTTAATAAAATTTCTGTGACATGATTTTGAGTGGAAGAAGCATTCGAAATTCGTGGTGAAACAATTGCAATTGCAAGTCGATCAAATTCTGTTCCAAGTTGTGATCGTTGTCTAAAAAAATTTGCATAAAGTTTGCCCC
This sequence comes from Panagrolaimus superbus, assembly GCA_964035985.1. NCBI lineage: Eukaryota > Metazoa > Nematoda > Chromadorea > Rhabditida > Panagrolaimidae > Panagrolaimus > Panagrolaimus superbus. The sequence continues at coordinate 8,910,429 of OZ038359.1, forward strand.
TGATTGAATGCACACTATTAAAGCCGTATTGTCCCCCTAAACACCGACGGCTTCTTTTGATCTTTTTAATACATCGGTGGCACGACAATACTATATATATTAAAGGAACATACAATGAAACTGCAACTTTATCAATTTGTGGAGGTTTATATTCATTTTGTGATTCATTTCTTAGAAGGATAAGACCCTGTGGACAAAGAGATTCATAAAATGCATTTCGAATTTCTTGATTACATAAAAGATAAATGAATAATCGAGATGCACATGTAAAAACATATAAAACACTGATAACATCTGTTAAAACTTCATATATCTAAATAAATATATGGGAATATATTGAATGTGATAAATGAATAAAAACCCTACCTCAAAAGCCACTTCTGTTTGTGTACTTTTAAAATCAATATATTCCCATGCCGTTATCATTACATTTAAAACATTTGCAATTAAATATGAAAATACGACCAAAACTAATAATCTGGTAGCAGAGCGAATTTTGAGCTGAAAAAATGTTTTTGCAAAAAAATTTTTGAACTTGTTAAAATTTAAATTTAAAGGGTCTCGACCAGGGATGTCAAATGCAAACGGCCGCCGCCGCCGGCCGCATGCCGGCCGCGCCGGCGGCCGGCGGGCAAGGTTTTTTTCGCCGGCGGCCGGCACGGCCGACGATTTTTGTAAAATTCTTTGTTTTTCCCACACAAAAAAAGAAAAATATAGGCCGCACGGCCGGCCGGCTAACAATTTTAGGCCGCGCGGCCGGCACGGCGGCCGATTTTTTGCCGGCGGCCGCGGCCGGCCATGTTTTCCCGCCGCATTTGACATCCCTGGTCTCGACAAGAAAAAAACGTCATGTAAAGACATTTGTTTTTAATGAGATTATTAAACGTACTTTATGCTCCGAAGAACCAAATCGAAACATTGCAGCAGATCGATGCTGTTTCCTCAAAGTATTTACAATATTTAAATTTAAATATCCAAGTAAAAAGAATGGAACAAAAACAGTAAAAATATTTCTTAAATAAAATCGAAATAATGTGCCATACACGTAATCATTGACTAAATCCGTTAAAGCCGGCTCAAATTCTGCAAGTTCTGTACAATTTCCATTTCTCGCAAAAGTGTACTCAAAAATTTCTGTTCCTCGAAGGATTAACGCAATTCCCAACATTCCTAAAGCAAGTCCCCCACGATGTTGTCTCCACCAATTTAAATTTGGTGATTTTACTGTTATTAAATATCTTTCAATTGTTGCCAAAATAATCATTAAAGATGAAAATGTCATTGAAACATGACATAAACTTAGCAGCGGAAACACGTAATGCCAATAAAGTCGAGTTAACCATAAAATCTATAAATTCTGTTTCATTTAAAGAGGGAAAAAAAGAATGCCCCCTTTAAAATTCATGTTTATTTATATGTATGTCTTTTAATTTAATTTTTAGTCCTTTTTTTGCAACAAAAAATACTGCAGCATTTTTTTTACTTTTATTAAAATGAAAGCTTTTAAAAATGGCATTTTTGTTGGTCGTTTTTTTGGCGGGCATTTTTGGAATTTTGATTAAACATGCATATTTTTTTGTTAAAGGTTTATTGTTTTTTTATTTTTTTTTATAAAGCCCCAAAACAATTTGCTACCTAAAAACAAGGATACTGTAATTATTGTGCCGAAAATCGAAACATATTTTTTGTTTTTCAAGTTTTTTTTTAAAATGTATCCGTGAGAAATTCTTTTTTCTTCTTTGGCATTGAGAAAAATTTTTTAATGCCAATAAATAATTTAAAGTTTTAATGATCTTTAAATTTTCTTTGAATGGCGTTCGTAAATGCCACATTTGCCTTAAAAAACCTTAGATAAAATTAAGAACTCTTTTTTTGAAAGTGCTAAATTTGTCATTGGTTTTTTTTTCTCTTAAAAATTTCAACTAAAATTAAAAATGTTTAAAGGGTTCAAAGTGTGAAAGAATCAGTTTTCGCGTAAACATGTTTTTGGAATCACATTACTTTTTTGTCATCAAAAATAAATAAATGTTTCAAAAATTAATAATATACAACTGTTTTTTTTCTTCTAATCATAAAAAAACTAACCTGAAGCCTATTCTTTATAACATCCATTGCTATCACCACCGGATAACAAAGTGATAAAAATGTATCAGATGCAGCTAAAAGACCCAAAAAGAAAAAATGTGAATATCGTTTTTGTAATAAAATAATTGCAATTAAAAAATTACAAATAAATGAAATAATTGAAAGAAAGGTTCCAGCCACGGCAACAAAATACCATCGATGATCAGGGGTATATAAAACTTCACACGAATAATATTCTGTTTCATCTCCACCGATATTTCCATTATTATTATTATCATTATTATTATCATGATGATGATGATGATTAATTATTGGAGGGAATTCTGATGCCGACATTGAAAAGATTGGTGTTGAATATGTTGAAGTGAGTAATAACAAAGTGTCAGAATGCATCTGTTTTTGGCCGTAGAAAATATTGTAAACACTTTTTGTTTTATCTGAAAACAATGAGAAATAAATGGAGGGGCATTCTTTTTTGGGGAGGAAAAGTGTGAAAACACGAAACATCTGGAATCCAGATGACAAAAAACAAGTTGAGACAAATTTAAACAAAACAAAGCTTAAAACGAAGTTTTAAAAATTAAGAAATGTTTAAAAAAGTGTTAAAGCAAAGTTGTAAAAAATTCCCATAAAAGTGTTTCCTAAAAACTATGGTTTTTTTTCCTGTTTTTTCACATATAGTTTAACAACGATTTTACCTTGGTCTTATGACGCAATTAACAAACATGTAATATAAAAAAATCTCATAAAAAATAACAATATTAAAAACCAATTTCTAACACTTTTTTTCCAAATGAGCTTTTAAGAAAATTGAAAGAGAGTGAGTGAGTGAGTGAGTGCAAAAGTGACGAGATACATGCATTTAAATTTGAAGGAAGGCGGCATCGAAGAAAATATAAATAAAGTATAAATAAAATATACGTCAATGAATATTTTTTAAAAAAATCCCTAGACTTTTTTAAGGTTAGTATATGCAAATTAATTAAAGATGCAAAAATACAGCATAAAAAATATTGTTGTTATTTATTTTGGAATTTTTAAAAAATTGTCAAAATTTTTTTTTCTCCGACAAAATCTTTGGAATTAAAAAAAATATATTTTTGATGGAAAAAATGGAGGGGCGCCTCATTTATGTCAAATTTTAGACAATTGAGTTGAATGAACAAAAGATGGACAAGTAAGTATAAGAAAAGAGGGGAGAAATAAATGGAAGCTATTAAATCAAAAATGTTTTTTAAATGAACAAATCTCGAGATTGTTTATTTGTTGAAAAAAAGCATCAAAAAAAGATGTTTTACATTAAAAATTTGATGGATGGAATTTTTTAGGATACTGTATTTTATTCGACTAAAATACAAATAGTTTGAGGAATAGAATTTAGAGAAATAGCTCAAGCCCGGCAGCAATTCAGAAAACAACTTTTGGTGATTTTAAAAGCAAATATGCAAAACTGAAAGATTGAAAAAATAGATTAATTTGGGCCGAAATATCTTAAAACAATGTATTTAAATCGAAGAAATAATAACATCTGCTCTCCATAGATATTTCTAAACTTTAAACGGAACGGAACAATTTAAAACTATTTTAAAGCTTTTTATATCCCAAATCTCTCCCTCACCTTTTATTCCCAAAAGTCCAACTAACTTTTTAAATTCAAAACAAAGAAAAACTAAAATTATTTTTAAAAAAATATACAATCAAAGGTTGTCTGACATTTTAATAAATATACATATCTCTTTATCCAGCATTCCTCAAGAGAATGTTAATTATAAAAAAAAAGATCTTTTTCAACATTTAATTTTATCCCAAAGAAATAATATAGAAAATATACGGTATATCCGAAAGCAATTATATTTTATTGAAAAAAAACGAAAAAAGATTCATCACAAATTTTTTGATTATAAAATATCGGGCATTTTTTTCACGGAAAAACATGAGACATAAAAAAGGGGGGGGGGGGAATAAAAGTTTTGTGTTAGACTTTTGCCGCCGACGGCGACGCCAGAATTTCCGGAACACTTTTTTTATATATTTCTTTTTACGTTTTCTTTTTCACAAAACAAAAAAAAATTAGTTGGTTTCGCTAATTGAGTGTCTTTCGAGCCTTAAAATTTCTTTCTCCATTCTTGTTTTTTTTTTGGCTTCCTTTTAAGAAAAATGATGTTGCGCTTTTTTTTTTAAATTTTGGTTTGCTTCAAAGAAAAATAGGAGCCAAAAAACACCGGTCGCAGTCCCCCCAAAAAAAAGTAGTTTGCTGAAAAAAAAGAGCAAAAGAAAAAAAAGAGGATGGCATAAAAAAATACAAAGAAACATTTTTATGATCTCGTAAAATATCTAAAATTGCTCCATTTTAAGATAATCAACTCTGATAAAAATTTTTAAAAGATTCAAAAAATATTTATAATTTTGAATAAAAAAGAAAATTCAGAGAAAAAATCTTGAAAACTGCTTTTTTTCTCTTAAAACTGCTTTTTTTTGTGTTTTGTATGTATTTTTTAGCGAATTTATATATAATTTACGAAGCAATTAAAAATTGCCTACAATTTTTCAAACTTCCCATAAAATGACTGACTGAAAAATAGAGAAAAGTTTTATGAAATGAGTAATCATCATTTAAAATTCTCCAGATTTTAATATTGCTCAAAAAAAACAGATGCACTTTTACATAAAATATTATTTAAAAACTATTTTTACTTCAAATTCTTTGAAAATTAAATTCAAAGTGTTTTTCGAGACTCAATTAGGTATTCTATAATTATTTTAAGGGGGTTATTTCATAAATTTTTGAATGAAATTTTTAGATCGCTGAAAAATAAATTTTGTCACTAATAAGTTAAAAAAGCTTGATAATTTACTTGATCAGTAATAATTACATTATTACATATTGCGTGGAATTTACGCAAAAAGTGGAATTTTAAAATGTTTTTAAACATTTCATATTTGAATTAATAACAATAAATACAATATTAAACAAAATAAAAGAATAGAAACAGTAAATAAGTGTGATATTTGTTTTTTGGTTTCCAATATTAATGTATCACACTCACTCTTCGGAACTCAGTTTTAAATAATTATATCATAAATAAATTTCGGGTTGTCAAATTCCCCGGGGAATTTGACAACCCTTATCATCAAATTTATATGTAATTTTTAAATACACTATTTTAAGCAAAATAATTAATTGTGAATAAAAAAAGAGAAAGGATAAAAGACCAAAATTCTGTAATCATCAAATTTCACAAACAGATATCTCTGTTAAATAAATGCCTCAAGGGATATTTATTAAATGTTTGTTTATTTATTTGTGGTTGGTAATCTCTCTCTCATTCACGTCATTTATTTAATAAATATTCCCCCCCCCCCCAAAAAGCAACATTATTAATTAAAATTATTTTTTGCAAAATCCATGTATTTTTTTGCAAAATTAATAATTCCAGAATTTAGCAAACTTTGGATGAAATTTGATGCAAATCGAGCATCAACTAAAAATTATTCACCAATTTTTTAACAGATTTTATTTATACATATTTTTTTAAATAAACAAAATTCTAGTCAGGAATGCCATCAAAAATATAGCATTTATTTTTACTTTTCAGTGTTACTTAAAAATTTTTATAAATTTTTTCGTTTGCTTTTTGGCTCCGACAAAAATATATATACGTGTATTTATAAAGGAAGAAACATAAACCTCAAAAATGCAATTAAAAAGCTTTTCAATCAGTTTTTTTTGGGGGGAAAAAAGAAAAAAACAAGATTTGTATTTAAAAAAACTAATTTTTGATAGATCTTTTTTAGGCATGGAATTATCGTGAGAAAAAAAAGCTTTGCAAAAATTATTTTAGTTTTTTGCATTGGAAAAAAATTAAACAAATCAATTCTAACTAAAAGGGTTCATTTTGTTTTAAACTACCGTACACATTTGTCAACCAAAAGTATTATATAAATAAAAAAGAAATAATAATGCCAAATTAGAATATTTTATTCAAACATTGTATGTATAAAAAAAATCAAAAATATCACCTTTGAACGTCTGACGATCAATCTCATTAACAGAAAATTCTCTCTTATTATACAAAATTATCCACTGGCCATCCAAACCTAGAAGAAAAGAAACGAACAAAGAATGTTAAATGTTCGGCCGTCATCTCCGTGAATGGGTGAATGGTTACGTGAAAGGACTCAAAGATATCGTACAACTGTTACGGGAATCAAATACCTTCGGATGCTGATGTTGTCTCCAAATGATCGATGGAATCGCATGCTAATTGAATGGGTTCCTGATGTGAGAAGAAGTGCTCGCCGATCTCCGACTCAATGGATTCATGACTTCACAAAATTCACTGAACAAACTCCTATCGAACTGTTTTCACTTTGTATTTCTGATCATGGCCGTATACAGAAAAAAATTTCGGAGGAGGCCCACCGATTGGGGGGGGGGCACGCCATTGATCTTTTGCCGCCGCTAACACGAAGCGGCAAAAGATCAAAGGAAATTCCTCAATTTCGGGGGGGGGGGTACGGTCCCCAAGTGCCCCCTCCCTCTAAATACGTCCTTGTTTCTGATACGTCGTAAAATGTTTTGTTCCCTTTTCGTCCTGCTGCGTGATAGACAAAAAAGGTTTTAAATAAATAAAAAATAAGTTATTTACCACAAAAAAAAACAATTTATAGTTATTAATTATTATTATTTACCGTCTCGAAAGCCCCCAAAGGCTTTTTATCCCAAAGTAAAAAAAGGGTTTTTTTGAATAAAACAAAAAACAAAAATGATGCGATTTTGTAGAAAAAAAGGGTGAGAAAAAATTGACTGGGAAAAAAGTATATATAAAATTCAGGAACTAATTTAAACACAGAAGAAAATCCATTGAAATAAAAAATAAATAAATACGGATTCCAAGGAAGAAAGGAAAGAATGCTTGAATTTCTGAATTTAAATAAATGAGGAAAGACAGCAAGAAAGAGATTGTTTGCAAATGAATTTTAACTGCGAAATTTTATAGCTTTCTTTTAAGAAATTTAAAAAAATATATATCTTTGAATTTGGAAAACTTTTTTTAGCAAATTTGGTTTCGAATAAATTTTACCTAAAAAAGAAAGTTGTGAGAAAAAAATATTAAAGTAACAAATATGTACCATGAAAAATAGTGAATGGCATATTTCTCATTTTTTGTTAAAAACGATATTTTACGAATAATGTGATGCTTTTCATCCATTAAAAAGATCAAATATCGTTAAGCATATAGTTTACTATATTAGGCAAAAGATAAAACATTATTTAAAATCCTAATTACTTTGTTTTTGTAACTTTTGTACACTCAACAATATCTGTAACATCGTTTTTTTCTACTGTTAAAATTCTTGAAACGAAAGTTTTGTGGGAGGAAAAAGAAAAGAAAAAAATCTGTTGAAAAAGCGTTTGTGCATAGACCTAGCTTTGGTTACAGAAAGTATCGAGAAAAAACCCCCAATAAAAATTAATACGGTATTTATTTTTTTAAAAGGAATTTTATCAAATGTCCCAACACACTTTTCTACAGCTATAAAATAAAAATAAAGTGCTGCCATTAAGCAAAAGATTTTTTAAATTAAATAGAAGCATTGAAAAATTGAAAAATCATTCAAAATTAATGTTAATCTTATGTAAAACAAATATCCCATATTGATAAGGTGATTAAAAGGATGTATGGTAAAGTTATCATAAGTTCATGAAAGAGAATTTGCATAAAAAAGTTATTAAAATTAATATCGGATCAAAAGTCGAAAAAAACTTGTCAGACATCTTTTTTTTCGGTGCTGCAAAAAAAATAAAAGTGCAAAAAAATTTACAAAAAAAAAATAAAATTAACGAATTTTATTTTTTACTTTTGAATAAAAAATACAAAAAAAAGAGTTCCCTTTATTTTTTTAAAAACTTCATTTTATATTCAGTTAAAAAAAGTTATTTGTTCAAAAAAAAGAAGGCTTGTTAATGCAAAAAAATACTCTGAAAAAGAAAGAAAGAAGAAAAGCGAGCTTTATCTTTTTTTTACGATGAATTTTTAACCTTCTTCTTTTTCTTTTTCTGAATTGAAAGAAAGAAAAAGAAGAAAAAGGGGGGGGGGGGCAGATAAAAAAAGAAAGAAGGTTGAAGAAGAAGCAACAAAATTTTGAACGGACCAATGACTCTTTTAAAAAGGGCAAAAAAAGTTTTTTTATATATAACTTTCAAAAACAAAAAATGAATTTTGGAACCATTCTGTGACTTTTATTATTTCATTTTTGGGCAGTCAAACTATTTTTAAAGGTGTATTTTTACGTAATTTTTCAAGTCATGCATAAATTATGCAAAACTACTTTTGTTTTTTTTCCGGGTACACACATTTTTTTGAGAGCTAAAGTTTGTGATAAAATTTATTTGAATAATTTTAATATCACTGTGATAGATAGATATAATATAATCATTTCATTTTAGTACCAAAAAATGTTACTGCAAAACACATTTTTTTAAAATATTTTTTGGAAATTTAAATGACGAAATTTTGATTATACAAAACCACCATTTTAATTTGATACTGTAATCTTGATTTTACAAATAAGCAAGAAATGAAATTTTACAAATCCGATCACTATTTTTTCTGATGAAATCGATAAACATCAAAAAATGACGGCACCGAAATTCGCAGAAACATGCCAAGAAATAATAACACTTTTTTTACCAAGATTCTTAAAAATTCTTTAAAAATAATTACAAGTTTTGAGAAACATTCTGGAAAAAAAATTGCATGAATAATTATTTTTTAGCAGTAATTACAAACATACAAAAAATGTCCCAAGAAATATTTATTTTTTCATTTTTGCAAAATTGTTAATTTTCTTTCTCAGAAAAAACAAATTTCATTAAAACTCTGCAAAAAAAGGTTGGTTTTATTTAAATTAAAAAATTACATAAAATTATATAACGAAAACAAGGATTTCAATATTTTAATATTAACTTCAATCATGTTTATTACAATAATCTTTTTTTCCTCATTGCATAGGATTGTGTTTGACCTTTTAAAAAGGTACTTCAAAAAACAGTTAAAAAAGTAATTTTTGCTATTATTCTTCATTTTTTTAAAAGAAGCAAAGTACCTTTTCTATCAGAAATCAAATTAGAAGCCTCTGGCCGGTTTATTTTGAATCAAAAGATGCAAATGTTTTTTCCCAAAAAAAATTTAAGATAAACATTTCAAACAAGAAAAATAAAGTAGTCAATTAAATAAAACAAGTTTATTGAAGTAATACCAAAAGATTAATAAATAATAAGAAACCTGAACGAAACATATACGATTAGATAACTAAAAAATTATTCAGGAGTTGTATCATCATCTTGGAACTTATCAACATTATCAACCAATTCACTATGTTGATCAATCAAGCGTTCCATTACATCATCGTGATCTTTTTGAATTTTCTAAAAAATTTAACGTAAAAAATGAAGGTAAAAATATACAATAATAACTTACTCGAATTTGTTCATGCTTTTTTAATTCTGTTTCAGCTTTATCAATATAATTATCAAACATTTCATCGTATTTGTCATCCCATTCCTTCTTTCGTTTACCATATAAGACTTCCATTTCACCAATTTGAATCTGTAACTTTTCCAATTCTTTTCGAACTTTATTAAGTCTTTCATCAGCAAGAAGTTGCTTTTCATTAAAAACACCAGCTCGAATTTCTAATTTATTAGTTTCAAATTGAAGATCATTGTTACGACGTTGCAATTCATTAATCTTTGCTTCACCATCTTGTACGAACTTCTTTGATGAAATATTTATTCTTTCAATTGCACGTTCACATTCAACAATAGCATCTTTATTTCGTTTAGTGTCATGTCGTTTTTGTTCAAGATCTTGGGCAATTTTGCCCAAAAGTTTGTCGTACAATTCATTAAAATGTTCAAAACGTGCTTTAATAGAGTCAAGATCCATTGGACGATTTATACCAAGTTCAGAGAAACCATGTTGACTATGTTCTTCGTGGGAATAAAAATCTGCAGCAATATCACAAATCTTTCCACCAACTGCTGCAACACGGTGATTAAGAGACTCAAAAAGTTTGAATAGCTTTCCTTGAAATTCTGTTGATCCATCTGACGCTGTATTTGTGTCCCTAATAGCCGACTTTAATCGATCTCGAACAGTTTTCAATCTATTTGTTGCTTCACGAGCTTTTTGAGCAGAAATTGGTTGATTATCAATTGTTTGACGCTTTGTAATAATATCATTTTGAATCGTTTTCAAAACAGTTTCTTTTTCATTAATTACATCTTGAAGCTGTTTATTTTCGTCAAGACGACCTGTATAACAAGCATTTGCGTCTTCATTATAAGTCTTCAAAGCTTTAATATCTTTTTCATAAAGAGATTTTTCTTTTTCTAATTCACGACAATCATCTTGTAAACATTCTTTTTTAAGTTCAGCGAGTTCTTCTTGCAAAGCATGTTTTTCTCTGCTAATTTCTTCGGCTTCATCAATGTTTTCATTTTGCAAAACGGCTTCACGAAAATTTTTATATTCTGCTGCAAAGCCATCTTCAGGAACATTTCCTGCTTTTTGTTTATTGAAACATTTTGTGAAATATTCATATGCAAGCTAAAAGTTGAGCACATAATATCGTGTAAAATGATGTGTTTTTTAAAACTTACAAAACGACGCGATGAATCGGAACCTTCATCATCAACCAAGCTCATAATATTCATAGTTTCAACTTTCTACAAAAATGCAATATGTTTAAAAGACATAATACGGCAGAAAACTTACAGTAACAAAGGTAACAAGATATCCAAGAGCATCAAGAAGATATGGCCAGGATGTACCAGACGAAACAGATTGCATTGTGCTGACCTTGATTTGCAAAGGATATTTGAGACTTTTCATAATAGCAGGAAACTAAAGTGATTGTATTGGCTGAATAATTACTTTAAAAAAGCATACCTCATCTTTGATAGTAGAAGAACTGACATGATAATCAGGATCAAGATGTGAATAAATAAATTCAAAAAGAGCTTGAAATTGATTAGTTGTAGGTGAAGTAAGGCATTTTGGATCAAGCTGACTACTTTTTATTTCCAAAAAATTACGAATAATTTCTTTTTGTTCTTCGATATAAGCTTTATCCCGTACATTTCTGGTATTTTTGGTCATATGATGAGGTATAGTTTTCTTCATTGCACTTGATTGAACACCATAACTAAATCTCCCAGCATCTGATCTAAAAGATGATGATTATAAAGTAAACACATACTAAAAATATGTATAAATGTATTAACTTACGGTCGCATAGAAGTTCGAGCATTTGCTTGTCCATACAAGGATGGACGTCCAAAAATGCTGTTACGACCAGTTGATTGTTGAGGAGTTCGTGAATTGTTTGTTCGAAAGCGATCATCCATTATAAGCTAAAAATGATAATACAGATAAAATTAGAAGTTCAACACCAAGAAAAATTTAAAGAAGGACAAAAATACGCGTTGACAGGACGAAAGCAAAAAACATATAATGTTCGAGATAATTGGTCGCTTCTCCCTTTTATTCATTTTTCGAGGAAAATTTACATTATCCGCTGATCAGAATGAGGCGAGCAAAAGTGCACTTGTTCTAAATGTAACAAATGCAGTTTTGCTCCACCCCCCGGCAGGATTATTTAAAAAAACGAAAAAATATGATTCTGGACTCGTCAAGTTACGTTGATTCCGGAGTGAAAAAGGGATAAGAAACATAAAAGGTAAATTCTTGAATTGTTCAAACTAAGTTAGCCATGTTAAAGAGATGTAAAAAATAACTCAGAAATCGGGGCCGAATAAAAATTTACATATTTATTCTCAAAGGATGTATTCCAAACAAAATAAAAGACAAAAAAAATAAGGGCGGAACAAAACTGCACTAATTAGTGCCTAAAAACATTTTATCTAAATTTTAATTACCAACAAATAAAATGAACACCTGAAAATTGTCGACAATTATTTTTCGAAAAAATTGCGAGCGACTGTTTGCCCGCATTTTTATTTTCGTTTCAAGAAAAAAATTTTCAAAGCAGTGTTAACACTAGTGTTTTTTCTATTTTTTAAAGTTTAAAGTTTCGCGCATTTTTTGGTGGAAAAAAGAGCAAAAAAAAATTGTCCAAACTTTTTTAACTTTGTCAAATGTTCTTTTATTTGTAACTTTGTTCCATTAAATTTTTTAAACTTTTTTTATTTATTTTATTATTATTTTTGAAATTGCGCATCTTTTGGTACTAAAATTATATTTTTCACAAGAACTTGAAAAAACCAAACCTTGCACATTGCTATTTTAAACAGATCCCGATGTAACAACGCAGGAAAGAACAAGGTAAATATGAAAGCATACACTACTATAGTAATTTTTAAATTTTTTTATTAAGATATAAAATATTTTAAAAGATGCAGATTTTTGACAAAATTAGTTTCATAGTTTAAGGAATAGGTAATTATTTGTGTAAAAAATGGTGATAATTGTCTTTTGTAAAGTAAAAGAAGCTTGTATTTAGACACCGGCAAGTGAAAAAAAAATTTTCGAAAAAATAAAAAATTTTGCTTTATTATAGTACTTTTGGACCTGAATAAGAATAATATTAAAACAAAAAAGTAAAAAAATTAATTTAAAGCGCCGAAAATGCCATCTGAAAATTTGAAAAGGCAAAATTTTTTGGTAGAAAAAATGACGCTTTTTCTTTCCTTTTTTTGCAACAAAAAAATGCATTTCCTTTATGTAGGGACCGTCATTGTCATTTTTTTTGCAAAAAAGAGAGAATAAAAATGACCGGATTTTTTGAACCGGAAATTTGTGTGCATTTTTGGCGGTATAGTGGTTAACGCGTTGGTCTTTCGACCAAGCACTGAGCGCATGCTCAGGTACGACTCCCAGCCAGGGCAAAAAAAAATTTCTTCAAAAAAAAATTTGTCAAAAAACTGTTTATTGTTATAAATTATTATTTGTAACATATAAAGAAATTAATTAAATATAATTCATATCTCATTAATGCATTTTTTCCTTTCAAAACATTGTTTCTTTGATGAAAAAAAGAGATTATTAAACTACAATATTTGTCGGGATTTAAAAACCGCATTCATATTCTTTTTTTATTAATTTATTATCTGCACTCTTACTTCAAATAATATTATTTTATCACATTTCAAATTAGTTATCCATATTACTTTCTTTACCATACAATACGGTATCTATCAATTCAGATTTATAACAATATAAAAAATTTAAATCTTTGGAATGTTACAATGACCGTTTTGCAGCCGTCGTTTGCTGCTTCATTCCGAATGTCAATAAATTTTCTTTTATTGACATCTAAAATTATTTAAGGAAAAAACGGTGATTAAAATAACACATTCTTAATTAAATGTCACAAGCTCAATATTTAAAAATTGCACAAATTTTAATTGACAATGTTTGAGAGAAAAAACGAAGCAGCACCTTTAAAGAAACTTCTTTAAAGTATGATATGTAGTTTATCTTTTTCGGATATCGTCTGGGCATTTAACTATGAACCGCAAAAAAGAATGCCATAGGGTCAATCAGTGCCATCGTACTCGATCATCTTCTGTTTTTGTCTTTTTTTTAACATTGCAGTCTAAACATTTTTACATTTTTTGCAAACTAATCTTTTATATGAACATAATATGTAAAATACAAATGACGCTTTTTCAACTATACCAAAAAATACAACATAAAACAACTGTATTCATCCAAGAAACAATGTTTTGAAAGGAAAAAATGAATTACTGAGATATGAATTATATTTAATTAATTTCTTTATATGTTACAAATAATAATTTATAACAATAAACAGTTTTTTGACAAATTTTTTTTTGAAGAAATTTTTTTTTGCCCTGGCTGGGAGTCGTACCTGAGCATGCGCTCAGTGCTTGGTCGAAAGACCAACGCGTTAACCACTATACCGCCAAAAATGCACACAAATTTCCGGTTCAAAAAATCCGGTCATTTTCAACTCCAGTTGCTCGCTTTCTGATTCCAATAACTTTTCATACAAGGGATAAAAAAAATATCTGTACTTGCAATTTTATAGAGAATAAGCGACAGTATATATTTATATCAAAATTTATAACAAAATCGAAAATTTTTTTTTTCGATGACGGTCCCTACCTTTATGCTTTTGAAGGACGCTTCGCCAAAAACACCTTTTTCAACCGATTTTGTATGAAAAAATGGAGGTTTTTTGGGATATACCATTTTTGGCTCGTTGGTGCGCATTGGTGATAAAAATCTCGGTAATCAGAAAAAAATTCTCTATCGAATTATATAAAATCCAGATTCAAACCTTCTCAAACCCGTGTTTTGTAGTTGAAACGATACCGTAATTTAGCATTTTCGGCACTTTTTCCTAGGCAAAAAAAATTTTGAGTTGCATTTTTGGAATCAGCGTAAAAAATAACATCTAGTAGGTCTGATTATTAGACAGTAAATTAAAATTTAATTTTTCATACTGTAACGAAAAAAATGACAAAAAAAGGAAAGGAAAAAATTTTGCTTGCCAGTGTCTACTTGTATTTCTAATTTTCGATAATGGAAAAAATTTAATTAAAAAGCGTTAATGGAAATTTTTATTCCATTTACGCTTTCTAAAAAGTTTGGTGTAAAATTTATTTTGTGTTTTTATGGCAAATGCATAAATGTGATACTGTAGTAATTGTTTGTTTTTTCAAAAATGAAGAATTGCTCCTTTTATTAATGCTAAAATAATTTTATTTAAAAAAATATTATATCTTTTTTTAACAAATTTTTTATAATTTTCTAAAAATTTTTATGTGATTTTTTGTTGGATTTTGTTTTAAAGAAATCTTGGTTCTTATTTTAAAGAAATTTATCCACTGCATCGACCACATGTTAATGGGCATTGTTGGGTCATAAGTGTGAAATATTGAGCATTATTGCAGAGATATGCCTTTGGTGTACAATCACTTCCAAGATCACGGCCTAAAATAGCTTTGTTAAAAAAGAGGTTGAGGAATAAGTAAACGTACAAGACGGAACTGTTACGGTACCGGTGCATCGTCCACATGTTCGACGGCATTTTTGATTCATTAAATCATTATAGATTGCATTTGCGCATAATCCAGTATATTCATTACAATTTGTAATGGTATCAACGCCTTAAAAATTTAAAAATATTTTTATCTGAAATAATGGCAAAGATATAAAGCACTTACAAGTTCCCGTTGTACTACATCTGTTACAAGTTCTCCGACATTTTTGTGTCATAAGATCCAAATATTGGGCATTTGAACAAAGATTTACATTTGTGGCACAATTTGATGCTGTATCAACACATGCTCCGGTAGCTGGAGTTGTGGTGGTTGGAATTCTTGTTGTAGTTGTGGTGGTGGTAGTGGTGGTGGTGGTTGGAGGTAGGACAGCTGCGGAGCAACATGTATCTGTTGGGATATTGCATTGAGATCCTGTCGGACAATCTCCCAAAATACATGCTATAACATTGATATTTAATTTAATTTAAATCACATCCCTAAAATAGACATACGTCCTGCGACAGTTTGCCCGACGGGACATTGCGAAAATGCTGTGGCAGCAAACATTCCAAGAATAATAAATCCAACAAACATGATTTTAAAGCAAATTATTATTAAAAAGCTTTAATTTAATGACATTTTTGAGAACCTTTGACATGCTTTTATAATCACTTTTTTTTCGTTGATATCCGAAATGAAAAGGAAATAGATTTGTTTAACTTTGAAACAGGTGAAAAGGTTACGCAAAAAAGGGAATTGTTTTAAAATTCATTGTTTAAAAAATTTCCGGAATAAATTTACCACAAAAAAACAAATATAAGCCTTTTTCAAATGCAAATAAATTTTTAAATAAATCACAAAAATTGTGCTTTTATTCTTTCTAATTTATTTTTTGATTGTTTGCAAAGAAAGGTTTTGGATCGAATTTTATTAATAATTTTTATTTGTGCATTTAAAAATGCAGACACATAAAAATCACAAAAATTAAAGCAAAATTGAAAGACTTATTCGGCTACTTTTTTTTATAATTAAAAAAGCATTCAAAGTTGCAATTTTTATATAGTCGTTGGCAAAATTATATTTTTGCTAAAATGGATTTTGAAAAACTGAGGTTTTGGTAAAAGTTAGAAAGTTCAAATTTGTGCTTTTTAAATTGTTGTTTTTAAAAATTAATGGAAAATCCCTTTGTTTATCAATCATTGATATCAGCTACAGTACCCCAGACAATAAAAAGATTGCAGAAAATTAACAAACTTTAACCAAAAATGCCAATGTGATTGTTAAAGAATTTCTTTTCAATAAAAATATATTAATTTTTGTACCACCAACTTTAAATCAATTACAAATTTACGCATTTTATACAAAAAAACATATAAGAAAGGGTAAAAAAATAATTCCAACTGGTGAAAAAAAGGCATAACTTTCATTAAGCCATAATTGTTTTGATTAATCTAATTTCTGGCATGAAATTAGTTTTTTTCAAATTCTGTAATCTTTTGTTTATTCAAATATTTATTTCTTAAATATTATATAAGTAATTTTGTTTAAAAGTAGCCAACGATCAAAAAATTTTGGAATTTTTAATTTTTGTTTTTCGTAAAAAATTTTATAATGATGCTATTTTTTTTATTATATTTTTTCAAAAAAAAAGAAATTTAAATTTCTTGACTTGACATTTTTACAAGTTTTTTGAAAAAATGTTAAAATATTTTTTAAATTTATTTTTAAAATTTTATTTTTAAATTCTTAAAAATATTATCTTAAATTAACCGGAGTTTTTTTATTAAACAAAAATTAATTTCTTACAGTAATAATTGTACAAATTATATCATATATAGAATACTGTAGATGATGGTATTCAGACGTTGGTTCTTTGGGTAAAATACTAAACCTCCCTTCCCAATGAACCTAGTTTTAAATAAATGCCTATGTAAGATATAACACTCAGTTTATCGGTTTTACCCGTCCCACTATCCAATGTACTAAGCTAAGCGTTCTTAGTGTTCCTCAGGGTTTCACAGTATTTTTTTACGTTGTAAATTAGTACTGTCGGAAAAATGTCTTAGAAAAGGCAGTCAGAGAAACGGTTGTCGGAGAACTGTCATACAATCATAAATATTGTTATTTTAATAATTTTGAAATATTGCATTTTCGTCTCCTCCAACGATTTACTACTTCCGTTAATTTTTGCTTGTAAAAGTTTTTAAAATTGCTGTTTTACAATTTATACTTTTAGTTTTCAATAAAAAAAACATGCAAGAAATTGCCAAGGAAGAATATTTTCAAGTGCTTATCCTTCTTCAACAAGAAACAAAAATGCAAATTACAGTATACATTTTAATTGGACTATTAATTCTTGGAATTATTTTTGAAGTAATAGTAATTTTGCCATTAAATTATCAAATTTGGAAAAGAAATGCACTTTTATCATCAGGATTTTTTGTGATATTTCTTTACGGATGTTGGATGGATTTGATATATGCCATTGTAAAAACTGCCATGGAATTAACATATTATCAAATTGAATATATTAATATTACAGCGAATTTGGCACAATGGTATTTTTTATATTTTCTTACCTTCTGGAATACTGTATTAGCGGTCAATAGATTTACGGCATTAGTTTTTGTAAAATATTACAAAAATCTTTGGTCAAAAAAAATTATTATTTTTATTTGTATTTTATTATTTCTTTATCCCATTTTTATCAATGGTTACACATTTTACACAAATTTTTATTGCCGTATCCATACCTATGATTCAGAATGCCTTAAATTTATGGTTAAAGATATGGATTTTATGTCAATAATAAATACCATCCATGCCATTGGATCATTTATTATTGGAATAATTTCTTATGGAATAATTAAATTTTATCAAAAAGCTTCAATAATAACCACGCAAGCCGCAAATGAACAAAAGTTACTATTTTTTTCAATTTTTTCTTCAACATTTTTAATAATTTTTTGTGGTTTCCAAGTTTTTTCTGCATCAATCGAAGATCCGGCAAATTTTATATTTTGGAGATATTTGACTAATATTTTATTCATTTTTTGGCATTATCCTGGTTTAATTATGCTTTTTGTGCTAAGGTAAAATTCATTTCAAGTGGAAAGTAAATAAAATTTAAATTTTTAGTAAAGCATTTCGGCACGAATTTTGCCGATTTTATAAATGGGATAAATTATTGAAAGCAAAAAATCGTGTAAAATCTAACTTTACCGGAGTAGCTACAATACTCTAAATTAAACAAAGTTAGAAAAAAAGGTAAATTTGATTTATTTAAATCTAATTAGACACAAAAATTGAAAAAAATGTTTTTTGTATCATACAAGTTAAAGTGAGTTAAGCAAAGTAAATTCAATTTGTTTTAACAAAAATAAAAATTCTTTTTTTGCCAAAAAATTTATGGCGTTAATTCTTTTTAAAGGGACACGCGAACTTTCAGTATGAAAAATTTAGCCAGTTCAGTTGCAAAAAGGTTGCAACAAAAAACTGTGACTTTTTAAATATTGCGGGTATACTTAATCGATAAAATTACCGGATATATATCTGAAAAAAGTATCCGCAATATTCTTATTGCAATACTCTTTTATTGCAACCTTTTCGCAACTCAACTGGCTAAATTTTTCATACTGAAAGTTTCCGTGTCCCTTTAACGCCATAAATTTTACTAAAATCAAAATCTTCACCTTTTTGCACCTCACAGAAAAAAAGAGAAAGAGCAAAACCTCAAAGAACACCAAAAATCAAAAGAAAACTGACCAAAACTTCTTCAAAAACGGAAAACAAAAAGAAGTATAATGTTCAATGTTCAGAAATAAACAAAACTAGCGAATTCGATCATCGACTTTGTTTGTTTTTTTCGAATAAAAACACTAAAGTGACTAAACTATTTTTTTCTGCTTTGTTTTTTTATTCTTTCAGTCAGTCTCGTTTTGCCAAACTCCCTTTTTTCTCGCGTTTTTCCGAAGCAAAAAAAAAAGCAGCAATATTTTTTGTTTTTGTTGACAAAAAAATATGTTTACTGAAATTTTTGTTAATTTTGAAAGAGTTGTTGTAAGTTGTTTTTATATTATCTTTGTCAAAAAACAGAAAAAAACCCCCTTTCGTACTCATTTTTTGATCAGTTTTGTTCTTCTTTCTCTAAAATATTGTTGTACTTTTACCATGCCTATCGCCATTTCAGCTGCTGCAAATTCTCTTCGACACGGTTCAAATACGTTTTTAATGTCTAGTATTCTTCGTTCATTAGCTGCAAAGAAAAGCTTTTTTCTACAAATAACTGCGTCAGGTAAAGATTTTTTGTTGGTAATTTTAGGCTAATAAAGATATCCTTATTTAAGAGAATATGAATAATAATGATGTATTTTTAGGTGCTCTCGCTGGAACAAGTGATATTTTATGTCAAAAATTAGTTGAAAAGCGTGATACCATTAATTTTAAACGGGCCGCTGGATTTGCTGCTGTTGTTTCTTTCTGTGTTGTAAGTTTTACATCTATTTTAGGCTTTATGAACTCCCTTTAACTAATTTACTCTGCTAACCTCGATTATTTTAGGCTCCATTATGTTATAAATGGTATCAAGTTATTGAAAGAACATTTCCTGCAGTAGGGCCAAAATGGAAGCTTGCAATAAAGCGTATGACAATGGATCAAATAATTGGGGCTCCATTCTTTTCTTCACTTATTCTATTCAACCTTAATATGATTGAAACTCGTTCAATAAAAACTTCAGTTGCAAAGACTGCTGATATTGTTCCAGCTGTGCTTTTGACAAATTATAAATTTTGGCCTTTCATTCAAATGGTTAATCTCGCTGTTATTCCCATTCAATATCGGGTTGTTATGGTTCAATTTTGTAGTATCTTTTGGAATATGTATATTTCTTATATGCAACACAATACTGCAAAAGAAAAGATTGATATTATTGCAATCTCTGATTGAATCCAATCAAATTTTGCTCATGTTGATTATAGGTTTTTTTGTTGTTGGTCTTTATGGGTTGTGTACACTTTCTTTATGTTTTTTAAAGTTAACATTTCTAAGATCTCATGCTAGGATTTTGTTAAAGGTACATGATTGCAAATGTTTTATCTTATCGGTGATGTTTTTTAAATATTTGTTTTTTTGTTAGATAAAGTTAATTTATTAAAGCTCTCAAAGTGGAATACTGTATATCTACAGTAAGCAGATATGGAAGAAATAGGAAGTTGATAATTTAAAAAACTTTAACTTGTAGTTAAATAAAAATTGGATTTTGCTTTTTAAAAAAGCTATGATAAATTTTAATTGTTTAAAAATAAAAATTATTTTGATGCACCAATACAAACTGCCCCGGATACTGTAACCAAAATTGCCACAATCATTAAAATTAAATTTTTTCCACCTTCAATTTCTTTAAAATATAAAATACTCCAACATGCTGCCACACATCCTGGTAACATTGCAGATATTGGATAACTGATTGAAGCGGATAATTGTGAGGTTGCAGTTAAAAGACAACACATTGCAATTGCCCAAATTAAGCCCGCAATTAAAGCTGGAATTGCAATACTTGGATTTATTTCCGGACGATTCTTTCTACAAAAAAGGGAATAATTTGTTACAGGGCTGTTAAGCATGGATTTTATATATCTAAATCTTACTTAACAATAGCATAAATAACAAATCCAATTGTGGAAGTAATAAAAGCACCGAAGAAATGACTAAAAGCATACGGTAGACCATCTTTTGGGGCATCAATAAAAATGTTGTGGTTATCTTGAATATAGATAACTGGCGCCAAATTAATACCATATAATGCTCCAGAGATTAATGCCATAATTATTCCACTAAAAAAATTTTCATTTTTGTTTCGAAAAAAAAGACTCACAAAATTTTTGAAGAATTATTTGAAATTAAATCGGTTGTTTCTTCGCTTAAACTTGACGTCGTTGTTTCAGGATTCATGGGTAAAATTGCTAATTCTTTGTCATCAATTGGAACTTTTTCATTGTTATCACCATCTGATAATTTGTAAAGTTGATATGTTGCCTTTAAAGATAAGATAAGAAAAAGATTACTTAGAGGAGATGGATACGTTAAGAAAAAATTACTTTTTTGTCGTTTAACGGCTTTGGATCAGGCTTATTTTTGACAAAGGCAAACATTATACCTCTGAAAAAAATATATTAATTCTGAATCAATCAAATATTTTAGGGAAAATTTAATTTTAAGATTATGATGGCATTGTTTATTGTTGAAATAACCGAATTTAATGCCATGGCACAGTTTTTAATAACAAAACCCAAATTGGCGATTTTTATTTAAACTTGCCCAATAAATATCAGTGATAAACCAGAATATGATAACCATGGAATACTTGCAGGACGTGGCTCAATTCCAAATCCGCCAAAAGTTCCAATTGCCCATCCAAAAAGGCAATTTGTTGAATTCCAAATTAATATCCCTAATGCCATTCCCAGCCTTTTAATAATTGGAATTGCCATCATATTTCCTAAAAATGAAATGTCGGTATTTCATCATTTTAGGGAAAATTGATGGAAAATCCTACCAAGACACCAAAATACTCCACCTAACATTGCCATTGGATAAAAAGTTGCAAAAGATTGTGTTGCAAAAACACAAAATCCAACCAATAAAATTGAAATTGACATTATCCATTGTGCAAAAAATCCATCACCAGCATTATACTTTTTTATTGGAACAAACATGGAACCAAATAATATTACAGCTGTAAAAAGTTGCAGCAATCCTTCCACAGATATCTGAGTCATTTTTGTTCTTCAATTAATTATATTTGTAGGTTTAAAAAGTTAATTTGTAATTGCTGCTTCTGATGTCGTTGCTACAGCTGCGGCTGATGATTGTCTGTCGTCGGAATAGAATTATAAAACAAGAAAAAAAAGGAGTTAAAGAAAGAATAAAAACGCATATTTATATTTATTTTAAAAACGAAGAAGAATACAAAATTCCGCCTTTTTTCCCCTTTATTTTTCATTTTTGGAACACAAAAGTAACTGCAATTTTAATATTTCATTGAGGCCACTTTTTTTGCGGTCAAACATGTGAAATCTATCATCCATCGGTGATAATCGGGGGGAGGGGAAACGAAAAAGAGTCCAAAAAGCAAAAAAAAAATTATAATAATACTGAATATTAAAAAATAATCAATTTTGTAGCTGTAGAATATGGATTAAATATTTTATGAAATCTTTGAATCAGAATCTTGTGTTTTTGATACCGAAATTTCAAAATAATTTAACGAACTTTTTTGAATGAATAAATTAAAAAATGCAAGTAAAAATTGATTTTAAAATGACAACTTTCATAGAAACTAAATTTAATTCCAAAATCAGTTCAAATTTATACAAAAAATAATAAATTAAAACAAAAACAAAAACCACAAAGGTCAAAATGCAAAAAAAAGAATATCAAATTTCAATTTCGAAAATGGTCTGATTTAATTTTTCATACCAAAAATTAAAGTCTGCAAAAATGAAAAAGTTTTGGAGAAAAAATCCTTTTTAAAACCCCGGAAATTATTCAGTAATTTTAGTTTCACAAAAAATCAAAAGCAATGCAAACCGTTTTTTTTCATCGATAAATCCTAAAAAATTCCAACGGTCGATGGAAAGAAAAAGTTGAAACACGTCAATTTCCCCTTTTTCTTTATTTGCTTTCCGTTTTTTTCGCGCTTTAAGCTTGCTTATCAGCCGCCAATTTTGCTTCTTCTTTTTTGTTGCAAAATTAAATGTTTAATTTTGTGTGTTTTTTGTGGGTGCTACTTTGGGGCCAATCATTTTTTTTGTTTTTTTGCAATAAAACAGTTTTAATTTAAATAATAATAAGAAGAAGAAGCTCATAAACTTTTAAAGAAAAATTCATTTGTTTTATAATTAAAAAAGTTACAGTATGACTACAAATTAATTAAACACAAGCGTGATTACTTTGAAGAATTTTCAAAAAAAACATAGAATGAAATTTAAAATTCAAGCCAATTAGTAGCATTCTTCAAACCATACATTTAAAGAAAGATATTTCTCAGAGTCAAAAAAAAAGAAGATCTCTGCTTTTAAAACAACAAAAAAAAGGAGCAAAAGTCAGTTCAAAATTGGTTCATTGTTCCCGACGTTGCTGCTGCTGCTGCAGCAATGTTAGACTCAAATAAAATATTTTGCATAAATTTATTAACCGCGTTTAAATAAATAAACATTTAAAAAGACCCCCAAAAATGAAAAAACAAGCAAAAATCGAATGATTTTTTTTGTTTAAAAATGTCGAAAGTTTTTTGAACTCCAAAAAACGAGGATTGTTTCTTTTTTTGTGTTTGAATCAGTGCAATAATTTTTGTTTTTTTTTGCTTCAAAAATGAAGCTTTGAAAAACAAAATCGAAAATCACAAAAAAAGCAGCAGCGCAAAAACAAAGATGGAACGGAATGGAACGAACGAAAAAAATATATGAAAGAAAGAAAGAAATGCACACCCATACTTTCGGCATTCTTCCTTTTTTTTACTGCTGCTTCTTTTCTCTCTCTCGTCATATTTTTTTTGGTTGTCGTTTCTTTGCACAAAAAAAATACCACCACAAGATAAAAAAAAAGCCAACACGTATTCCCTTTTTTTAAAATGTCCATTTTTAAGAGTCAGTTTTGACGACAAAGATATCCAAGGAAACAACAATAAAAATAGTTGTGTTTAAAGCACAAATGAATGCATGATGAAAACTAGCTGTGGTCAAAATATAATATTAATCTTGGACATTCATTTAAAGAATAAAAACAAGTAAATACTTGGATTTAAAAACTTCATCAATATAAAATGATTTTTTGTAAAATCTGATTTTTCCCATAAAACTATTGTATATTACTGTAAAATCTGTTTACAAAAGGGTTGCCGGAAAAAAAGATGCAAAATATGGCGCCGATCTTTTTTAAAATCGTAAATCAGACATTTTTGCATCGAAAACAAAAACAAAAACATAAATTTTTCATTTATTCAAAACTGTGCCATTTACAAAATCGAACAAATTTGAAAAAAAATTGATTGCTATTTTTTTCTTTGATTTTTCTTTCGTAAATTTGTAAAGTTTTTGTAATCTATTATTTTTCTCAACAAAAATAATACTATTTTTTAAAGAATATTTATTATTTTGTTTGCAGTCTTTTATTTAATCTTAAAAGTATTGGTAATAAGTTTACATAATTTGTATTACAGTAATCATTAATTAAAATGGTAAAAATTTGTAATTTTTGGATTTTAATTTTTAATATTTTCCTTTCATTTCAAGTTTCGGTCATCTGAAGATGAATGGGCGGATGATTTTGAAAATTTTTTACCAGAAGGACATCACAGCGGGGAAAACATTTTGAACAAACTCTTGAAAAGATATGAATTTGAGTCAATGTTAGATTATGATAATTATCAAAAGCAAATGTATATGAGATTTTTTAATTGTATTAAAGATCGACGACTTGAAATTTTGATGGTCGCTGAAAAGCCTGCTATGGCTGAAGAATTGGCCAAAAATTTATCCAACAACAATTTTATTAAGCGACAATATTACGAAGGTAAGATTAATTCCTTAAAAAACAATTTTATAAATCCGAAATTACGGTATAAGAGGTCTTGAATAAAATAAATAATAGCTATGTGATAAGCTTCTTTGAACTAACTTTTAATTAATGTGAAACTTTAAACATGCATAAAGTAATATGGATAAAATATTTTAAGACCTTGGACTTGATCCTTCTGCAGCTGCTCTTGAAGATTACAGAAATTATGGAAATGGTAAGTTTACATATCTTTTTTCTTCCCAAATAAAGCTGCGGATAAATAAATAATATTTACTTGTTGCAGAAGACAATGAAAATCCACCATCTCTTAAAATTTTTGAATTTGAATACATTTTTTATGGCTTTGAAGCCCGTGTTTGGATGGTTGCAACTTCAGGACATATTTTTGAGTATGGATTTAAACGAAGACTTACCGATCCGGAACAAGCATTTTATTACGAAATTGTTGACATACAAAAAAATCGTTTTAATAAAAATCTTAAATGTTTGCCATTTTTATTGAGAGATGTTGCCGAAGATAGTGATGCCGTTGTTTTATGCCTTGATAATGATTCAGAAGGTGAAGCAATTGGATTTGAAGTTATTGATATTGTAAAAGATGTTATTCGAACTCCTCCTGGGGGTACTAAAATGGATGTTATCTATAGGTAAGATCTTTCAAAACATAATTCTAACTGTCAAGGCCGTATACAGAAACAAACTTCGGAGAGGGCACAGCGATTTGGGGGGGGGGGCACGCCTTTGATCTTTTGCCGCCGCCAACACGAAGCGGCAAAATATCAAAGGGAATTCCTCAGTTTCGGGGGCACGGGCCCCTCCTAAATACGGCGTTGCTAACTGTAAGAAACGGTTTTTTAGAGCTATCTTTTCATCCGCAGAAGATGCAAAAAATGCCATGCAAAGACTTAAAAGACCAAATTTTCGGAAGCTTTTAGCCATGGCTGCTCAACATATCTTGGATCTTGTATATAAATGTTTTACTCGGCATCAAAAACGTATTCTTCGAGTGAGTTTTTGTATATATTATTTAATTAGCATAAAACTATAATTATACGATCCGTACCGGCTGGTAACAAGTTACAACTTCTTTTTTGGAAAGGAAAGGAGTGGAATGCGAGCAATTATAGGAGGAAAAATTATGATTTCGTAATTTCTTAAATGTAAGTTTGTGTCCCGTTCCGCTCCGGCTTCTTCCCAAAAAGTGACGACTTGTTATTAGTACAAATTGTACAGTATTATTTAATTTTAGGCTAAATTTCCTGATCTCAATATTGATGATTTACCATTTGGTCCTTGTCAAACAGTAGCATTGGCAATAGCTGTTGAAAAATTTAAGATTAAACAAAATCATATCCCTAAATTTTGTGTTGAAGCTTCCGTCGATGTTAATGACGAAGCAATTACATTAATAAATTCTCAACAATTCGATGATCGTAAAAGTGCCGAAGAATTGTGTCAAAAGTTAAAAGTATTCTCTATTAAATTTGCATATTTTTTGGTTCAAAATTCTATCTTTTTTAGTCTTTTGAATGTTGTAAAGTTATTTCTGAACCTGTTTCTATTAAACAATCCCATGAATCCATGCCCGGCCTCAATACTTTTGAACTTTTAATTTATATGTCAAAATATCATGGATTAAATTCTTCGGATGTTGTAATTGCTGCTCAACGACTATATAATAAAGGCTTTATCACTTATCCAAGAACCGAATCAATCAAATATCCAGAAAGTGCCCGAAATCTTGTTGAAAAAGTTTCTGAAACATTTAATTATCGAATTTCAACAAGTTTTAGAGTTTCTGAAATTGAATCTGCTGATTTGATTCCAAATATTGATGCTGTAATGTTAAAAGGAATTGATAAAGGTGATCATCCACCAATTATTCCAACCCAAAAATTTCCATTAAAAATTAATCGAATGGCACCAAATGAAGGATTAGTATATTCATATATTTGTTGTCGATTTTTGGCTTCATTTATGCCAGAATACACATATTTCAAAGAAACAACTGTTTTTGAAATTGAAGATTGCAAATTTGAATATTCTTGTTTCAAATTTGGAGAACCCGGATTCACAAAAGCTTTGCCCAAACTCAAAGTTAAAACTGTTAAAGAAGATGTTTCAACAGATTTTATTCTTGGAAATAAATTTTTATGTGATGTCAAAGTTAAAGAAATTCCATCCCCAAAACTTCTTGCTGAAAATGAATGGATTAATATATTGGCAGAAAAGAATGTTGGAACTGATGGAACTGTACCAACGCATATTTCAACCCTTCAAAAAACTGCCTACGTTGAAGTCAACAAAGAAACACTTGAAATTTGTCCAATGCCTCTTGGAATTTATCTTGCTGAAAGCTATGAATTTGCTATCCCTGAAATTATTGATCCAAATTATCGTGCAAAATTTATTCAAGATATTTGTAAAATTGCTAGTGGCGATAAAGATTTTGTTGAGGTCTGTCATTTTTAAATAATCAAAGATGACTAAAAAAAATGTTTTGAATTTAAACTTTTATTGCAGGTTTTTGACCGAAATTTAAAAGAAATTTGGAAGAATTTCAAAAAGTTTGCTAATAATTTTGATCCATCTAAAATTGATTTTGATAAATTTGAGTGTAAGTTTTTGTAAATATTTAAATAAAATTAAATTTTAAATTATTTCAGCTTGCTTTGAGGCCCGTTTTCCCGGAAAAAATATTACATCGGAAACCGACGGTTTTTGGGATTAAATATGTTTAAAACAACAATAAATTTTTGTATTGTTTCTGAAATTTTAAAGAATTATATTTTATTTTTATTGTTTAGAAAAGCTTTATAAATGAAATTTCGGATGTCTCTTTTTATCATCCATGATTCATGGATTCGTTTTATTTCAAAGTTGCCCTTGCAAAATGAAACAATAAAGAAAGAAATAAAAAAGTGTTTTAACGTTTAATAATGTTTTAAAAAAATAAAATAGATGAAATAAGGATGTTTAATATTTGCATTTTTGGTTTTTCAATCTTGCAAAAAAGTTTGTGCAATGTCCAACAACAAATTGAAAAAGCACTTTTTGCTTTGGATATTGCCCGGATTATCCAATGCAAAACACAGAGATGCGAGGAAAAAAAGGGAGCACTCTCAGATTAAAAGTTTATAAATTTATATTTGCGATTTTTGAGCGAAATGATTCCTTTACAACTTTATTATAATTTTACCAATTTTTTTGTTATTAAAATGATCAGACTTTTATTAAAGTCTGGATTCCTGGATCATTAATTTTGTTTCAATTGTGCAAATATTGTTTTTCACTGAAATTATAATTTGTAGGCAACAAAATACACAAAACTTTAAGCTCTCTTCTGTTTTTGATTAACTTTTTTAACTTTAGTTTTTTGTAATCCATTTTTTGTTTTTTAAATAATAAAATAAATTTAAAAGTATTCAAAGAAGATTATTAAAATGAGAGGGAAAAAATCCCACAGAAAGTTTTTTTCCAATGTTTGTTTTTGAGATTTTTTGAAGAGGTGGCTTTTTTGGAAAAATCCTTTGAAAAAAAAGGTTTCATTTACATTTTTAAATTGTTTCCGCATTCTTCCCCCCACAAATTAAATGGCAATTAATTAATTTGTATTACTTTTTTTAAGTTTAAAAAGTTCAAAAACAACCTGATTCATTTGTGTTTTGTTTGTTATAAAAATTTTAAATCGACTGATTCTCTTTTTTTAATTACTATTTTTTGTGTTTCGTTCAATTTTTATTTGGCCTTATAATTTGCAAGTTAACCAAAAACTTTTTTAGGCAGTTTTTGATTTTTTAAAAAAAGAAGAATGTTTTCAAAAAGTGTGATTTATGTTTCAAAATTTTTAAATTTAAAAGATTTAACATTTTTGTTTGTTGGAATAGTTCTTGCAATTTTAACTGGCGGTGGATTAGTGCATTTAACATTTTGTGTTGGATGGATTTTAGAAATCTTAATTTCTGTGGATAATCGATCAACAGAATTTCGAACACAAATGTTTCCATTTCTTGCTTATTATTCTTTTACGGCATTCGTTTTGGGTATTATTTCTTTCTTTCAAGTATGTGTTTGAATGGATTTCATATATCCGATGTATATCCGATATTGTAATATATGTATGTTTTAGTTTATATGTTTTCGACATGTTGCCTTAAAACTTGGACGAAGATTTCGACGCCGATATTTTAAACTTTTACTTTTACAATCTCCAGATTTTTTTCCAAATATCAAAAATAAAGCATTGAATGAAAAGTTTGAAGCCGATGTTCAGAAGCTTCAACAGTCTTTCACCGATTCTGCTCCAACAATTGTAACAATTTTGACACAATTTTTATCATCTTTTGGAATGAGCTTTTATCTTTCAAAACAACTTTCATCTCCAATTTCTTTGCTTGGATTAATTGTTTTTTTGTTTATATTTATTCTAACATTTTTTACGCTTAAATTAAATCAAAGTGAACAATTAATAAATCAAGAATCTCCAAAAGCAATAATTATTTCAACAACTTTTTCGGAATGGTGTAATTCACTTTTTTCAAATGGTATCAAAAAATCAATAATTATTTCATTAATTTCCGGAAGTTTATGGTTATTTATGTTTGGTGGAATGGGAATTGGGGCTTGGTAAATATAATATTTGTACACCGTATATTTGTTTAACTTTACCAAATATTATAGGTATGGTAATTGGTTAATTGATTCAAAGGATTCAAAGGATTTATTATATCCGGGATATATTTTTGTAATTTCTTGTTCAATTATTCCTGCATGTTATCGATTTGGACAAATTCCGTTAATTTGGAACAACTTTTTATCTGTGAAATTTGCAATAAATCAAATTATTACATTGGAAGAAAACTTAAAATCAAAAAATTCATTAGATTCAAATTTTGAATCAAAACGAAAAGAATTTTTAGTTTCATATTTAAAAAATGAAATAACTGGTTATCATGAGGTAAGGTACTTTTTATTATCGACCATAATATTTTATCACTGTAATTAATCAATCTTCTATTTACGTCATAATTAATTAAAGTAATTGCACTTAAATTATGTGACTTAATTAAAGAATCTTTAAATTAATTAAAATTTAGTCATTCATTCATTTTAATTTCAGAGTTTGTATCCCCGAAATTCTGATGCATTTCGATACATCCAAAATTTTGCACTTCGAAAATGCAAATTATATTTTATTGCAATATTTTTTGCCATTATTTTTGCCGCTGCTCCGCCATCTTTCACAAAATTAAATGGGGAATTATTTGATTTTTATAAAGGAAATGGAACAATTATCAATGTATCTGCAAAAACAATCGTTGTTACAGAAGCAAAAAAATATTCTGAAGATGGCTATCGTATTTCTCATCGATTTTATTTTCTTGGAACAATGTTTTCTATCGCTGGTTTTCTTGCTGTAAGTTAATTACTGAAATCTTTAATAAATTGTTTACAACATTTTTAGGCATTATTTTTTGGAATAAATGGGGAAAGAATTGCATTTCATCTTCGAAAAACAATTTTTGATAACTTTGTTGCATCAGATGAACCGTTATCAGATTCCAAAAAGATTCGACTCGTTTCACTTTTAACAAAATCAATAAATCAATGCAAATCGGTACAATAATTTTGTAATATTAAATTAATCGAATTAATTAAAAATTTAGGCGTATGATATATGTTTCTTTCAATTTTGTGTTGGAATTTTTACATTAATTCTTGGAGTCGGTTTTGTATTTGAAAAGAATTTTCCCACTGCTTTCGTTTCATCCATTTGTTTCTTCCTTCAAGCAATTACACAATATTTCGTTTCAAGAGTGGCGGAAATTCAAACAAAACGGGAAATTTCAAAAAGAAATAAATTTCGACAAGAAGAATTGGATGAATTTCGAAAAATTCCAGAATCAAATATTGGAGAAAAAATGGATGCTTTAAATATTCAATATTCAAAATATCTCCATCTTTCACATCATCGTCTTTCATCAGTAATTGGGTTAGAAGCATTAAAATTCTTTGCAATTACTGCTTTACCACAAATAACTCAAGCAATTTCATATATTCTTTGCTGCTTTTTAACTTCTGAAGGTTATGTTGGACCTATTGTTGTATACAAGTATGGTTTATATAAACACAGTCTGTACAAATAAATATATTTTAGAGTTATTC
The DNA here is from genome assembly GCA_964035985.1 of Panagrolaimus superbus. NCBI lineage: Eukaryota > Metazoa > Nematoda > Chromadorea > Rhabditida > Panagrolaimidae > Panagrolaimus > Panagrolaimus superbus. Next base: position 8,941,297 of record OZ038359.1, read on the forward strand.
AAACAATATATATGAGTTCAATAAGTATTTCAACAATTTCACAATTTACCAATAATATTCATCAAGCAAGATTAGGAGCTCGAGAAATGAATGATTTATTTCAAACGACAGCAGATAAAATTAGTTCAACAATATCAAAGGCAAAGGTTTTTGCTGCTTGAAGAATAAAAAGCAAGAAAATGTGTAAATAATAGATGAAGGTATATTTATTCATCCACAAATTTTGCCTTGTATTAATTATTACGTGTAAACATATTTATTTTGTAAATAGAGATTTTGATTAATAATTTATACATATAACTGCTGCTTTTTATCACCACCCATTTGTTTATATGTTTTTTAAGGAAGCAAAAAAGCACTTAATCTAGGAAAGAAAAAAGGTGAAAGAAAACTTTAATTTTATTTCAAACAATTTTTTTGAGCAACAAATTTTGCAAGAGCGAAATGTTTGTATACAAGTATGGTTTATTTAAATACAGTATGATTTTTATAAAAACATTTATGAAAAACAGCAAAAAAATTCAACTATTTTTTTAAAAAGCACATTTTACAGTATTTAATATTACTGTAATTTTACAAATTTTATATTAACAAAATTCCCGAATTTGAATTGAGAGAGGGAGTTTCTTCAGTTGGAAAAAATTGCGGTGATGCGTCCGTCCGAGTCAAGCGTTGCGTCGACAGGGTGTGTGTGAGGGAGCTCATATTTCACCCGGTTGTTCAAAGAGAGATGAACCGCCCCAGGTCCGAAAGGAAGCAGGGAAAAGTCTCCGCGGAATGACAGTGACCGGATCGCGGATGTGAGTAATTTACTAACTGTTGCCATCTCAATATGTTGAGACCCAAATCTTTTTTTTTGTATTTTTGAAAAAAAAATTTATTTGTTTTTATTAATTAAGTTTTTAATTAGTTTATTATCAAAATCAAAAAATAAAATATCATTCATCATCATTGTTGGTGTTATTTAAATTTTAAAATTTGACAGAACTTCATTGAAAAAATACAACACACTAAATTTTCTACTCGTACTGATTTTTGTCTCAAAAAATTTAAAAGCTTTTTTCGGTCATTTATATGTTGCGTCATTCTTATTTTTTAAATTAGTTTTTTGATTTTAGGTTGTTGCCCCCCCCCCCCCCCCCCCAATTGAACATGTTTGTATGCAAAAACTGTTATATAAATTAAACGTTTTTTAACCACCTTGTAAATAATTTAAAATTTTCATATTTTTCCGTCTGCGGTCTTAAGTTATCTAAATGGTAATTTTAGATGACAACAAAGAACTGTAATTTGGCTGAGAAACTAAAAAATAATGAAACTTTGGACGATCAATACAGTAACCTTAATTTGAACCAAAAACATTCGTGTTTGAAGGTTTTTTCTGAAGCATCAAAAAGTTTTACAAATGATAAAAAGGAAGCTTCAAATTATGGTATAATAAATAAATGATGCAGTTCTTTTTTAAAACATAAATAAATAATAAGAGTCTTTAACAAGTAAATAAGAAAGTAAGATTTGTTGACAAAAAATAATGATTTCCATCTTTTTTCATCTCCCAAAAAAATTCGAATAAAATTAAAAATAATTAAAATAGGTATATCCTTGTTTTGCATTATCTGATTAGCTTTAGTCAAATTTTGTAAAAGAACTGCACCAAATTTATCAAAATATTGATGGTTCACGATTAAAAAAAGATTCAAAGTCATGGAACAAATCTAACAAGCATTCAACAGCTAATTTTATAAATATTGATTCTGAAAGAAAAGATGAATATGAAGAAGGAAAAAGTAGTGCGAACAGTAGCACCCTTTCCCTTCATATTGCAGCTCAGTGATGTCAAATGCGGCCGAAAATGTCGGCCGGCCGCGGCCTAAAAATTTACGGCCTGGCCGGCCTGAGGCCGAATTTTTTTAGGCCGGCTCGACCTGTGGCCGGCTTAAAAAAATTCGGCCTCGTTAAATTTTTAAAAATTTTTACCATAAGTACATAAAATTTCTGTAATTTTTTTATATGCAATGCTGGATATCAAAAAAGAGTTCAACTATTTTTTAACATTTAGGCGAGTTTTCATTACTTTGAAAATAATGAGAATTCTTTTTTCTATAAGTTTGGCGTACAATTTCAGGGTATTTGTAAAGAATTTCGAAAAACGCGGCCGACCCCGACCGGCCTTATCTTCGGCCTGGCCGGCCTGCGACCGAAAAGATAACGGCCGGCCGCATTTGACATCCCTGTTGCAGCTTATGAAAATTCCATTGAAGCTTCGGCAACCAACAATTCAGATGGAATCGAAAAATTTGGTTTAATAAAAAAATGGAAAACTCCAAAACAATTTTTTGATGGTTCACAATCAGTCAATCAAGTACTTTTTAATAAACTTTTAAAAATTAATTTGAATTAAAAATTTTTAGAATCCATTTAAATTTCCAAGGCAGCAACAAAAAGAAGATCAAATCAATTTACCAGAATTAATGCAGTTTAAAGCATCACAACGGTTGCTTAATCCTAATCAACCACAAGGTAATCAATATATCAAGAATAGGTTTCTCTTCCAGAAAAATACGGTAAAAAAGGATAATTTTTTTATCGACAGATTTGTGCAAAATTAAATTAAACTTTTTTATGGTGTTAAATATTTGGCAAAGTGTAGTCTTAATGTAAATGCCAATTTTTCTAAATTTTTTAAAATTTTTTAAAATATCTTTTATAACGTGATGTAATAATGAATCCATCAAAAACTTTAGCGGCTTCCAAAAAAGCTTTTCAATGTATTGTTGTTGGTGGAGGACATGCCGGATGTGAAGCTGCAGCAGCATCAGCTCGGTCAGGAGCTTCAACACTTTTATTAACTCACAAAAGATCAACAATCGGTGAAATGTCTTGCAATCCCTCGTTTGGAGGAATTGGAAAAGGACATTTACTTCGAGAAATTGATGCCCTTGATGGTATTTGCCCAAGAATTTGTGATAAATCTGCTATCACCTATCAAGCTCTTAATCGTGGAGCTGGTCCAGCTGTTTTAGGGCTTCGAGCTCAAATTGATAGAAAACTTTATAAAAAATTTATGCAAAAAGTTTGTTAATTTCTTCAAAAAGCTTTATATACTTTAAATAAATTTTAGGAAATCTTTGAAGAAATTCCAAATCTTGATGTTTATGAAGGTGCGGTAGAAGATTTATATCTTGAACAACCAACGTCCCCGAATGGAATTCCAAAAGTGAAAGGAGTTATTCTTGCTGATGGACGACATATTTATTCAGATTGTGTTGTGATTACAACAGGAACATTTTTGAGTGCTGAAATTTACAAAGGAAATGTTACAACTCCTGCTGGCAGAATTGGTGATGCAGCGTCATATGGGCTTTCAAAAACTTTTTCAAATGTTGGATTTCGACTTGGAAGACTTCGAACTGGAACTCCACCCAGGTTAATTGCAGATAGCATTGATTTTTCTAAATTTGAATTGATGCCTCCTGATGAAAAGCCAATAATGTTTTCATTTTTGAATAAAGAACCTTGGTTGGCACCAGAAAAACAATATCCAACATATTTAGGATACACAAATCCTACTGTAGCTGAACTTGTAATGAAATATGTAAAAGGAAGTAAGCATGTCGCAGAAGAGATAAATGGTCCAAGATATTGTCCATCATTGGAAGCAAAAGTTTTAAGATTTGAAAATTTAAAGCATAGAGTTTGTTTAATATTAATAATATTCTGCCACTTTAATATCTACTTTTAGTTATTTCTTGAACATGAAGGTCTTGACTCAAATATTATTTATCCACAAGGAATGTCCATGACATTTGATGATGAAATTCAATTGGCTATTATGCGTTCAATTCCTGGCCTTGAAAAGTGCGAAATTGTACAAGCTGGATATGGCGTACATTATGATTTTGTAAATCCACAACAGTTAAAGACTTCCCTTGAAACAAAACTTATTAATGGATTATTCCTAGCTGGTCAAATTAATGGTACAACAGGATATGAAGAAGCTGCTGCACAAGGGCTATTAGCTGGTCTAAATGCATCTCTAAAATCTCAACAAAAAGATCTTCTTACATTGGATCGAAGTCAAGCATATTTGGGAGTATTAATTGATGATTTAACAAGTTTGGGAACGAATGAACCATATCGAATGTTTACTTCAAGAGCTGAATTTCGGCTTCATTTAAGACCAGATAATGCGGATTTAAGGTTGACACAAATTGGAAGAGATTTTGGAGTCGTAAATAATCACAGATTTGGAATATTCTCAGAATTGAGAGAAAAATATGAAACTTGTAAGAAAAGATTAGATGCAATTAAATTTTCTCTACCAAAATGGTGCCAAATTTTGGATGGATTTCAAACAAAAGCTTCTTCGAAAAGTTGGTTTTTTTGATTGAGGAATTACTGTATATGTTTATTTTTCATTTTCATTTTTAGCTTTAACTGCTTTTGAAATGTTATCCCGTCATAATATTGCCCTTAATGAACTTGCAAAAAAGTTTCCTTCTGAACTTGGAGCCTTTTCGGATGATGATGATCTTGCTTATAGAATTTCAAGTGAATCTCGATATGCCATAGAACATCGAAGATTAATTAAAAAAGTTGATGAAATGCGTGAAGAACTGAAAGCAAAGTTACCGGATTCATTGGATTATTCAAAAATTACTGAAATAAATTTGGAATGTCGTGAAAAGCTTGCAAATTATCGACCACAAAATATTGCAGCGTTTGTTTATCTTTTTCGATCACTTTTTTTTTTTAATTTGTAATTTTAGGGCATCAAGAGTTCCCGGTGTAACACCAGATGTTTTGATTACTTTATTGCGATATGCAAAAAGGGCCCCTGTTTTTATTTGAAATATTTAAATTTCATGCCAATAGTTTTGTATTTCGAGATTTTAGTTGTTAAATTTGTTATTATAAAAATGTAATTTGTTTTGAAATTTCAACATAGAAGAAAAAAGTATGACTAAATTTATTCTAACAAAAAAAGAAGCCTTTGGTAATTTTTAATTTTTTGCAATTTTTTGTTTTAAAAATAATAAAAATAATTTTATACAGTGGCAATGCTTTGGTTTTTTGATAAGGCGAGTTTTGTGGAAATTGTTTCATCTGGATAATGCATTCTTGGATGTGTATTTGTTCGCTCTTTTGGAGATGAAACTGCATTATATTCTGACCTTAAAAATTTTTAATTTATTAAATTAATTGTTGTAACAAGATTGAATTTTTAACTTACTGGCAAATTGGTAACATCATTAACAAAGTTTGACGATACTTTGAAGATGTAATAGAATAAACAAGAAATCCAACATAACAATTAATTAATGATAATAAATCTAAGAGATCAGCAAATGACATATATACATACCCGTGAAATTGACTCGTATATATTGCTAAAAATTGTTTAATTTGATTACTGTATGTATGTAAGAGGGGTCTTGAAAAGAATTTAATTTTGGCTAATAATTACTTCCTTGTTATTGTTTTAAAAAACTATAAGCAGATTGAAAAAAAAAACTTAATCCATTTTATAAGGAACAAAAAAAGAGAATAGTAATTTGGTAAGGGAAGAAAAACCAAAACAGAAGCCATAATTTTGTCGAATATTTTCACAGAAATTTAGTTTAAAATATTTAAATAAAAGTTAAAAAATACTTACCATTAAGAATTGCAAAAATTCCTTGCGGAAGTTCGGTAATTAAAAAGACAAAGACCATTAACAATAGCATTGTTGTGGTTCGATCAGTTGTAATTCGGCGAGGTTTTTCGCCATTTATTGGCGCCTTTAAAAGTACCCGACGTTTCATTTCATTTTCATGCAACTTTTTTAATAATGCAAATGTAAAAGTTAAAAGTAAAAAGCATGGAATTGCCTAAAAACATTTTAACAGTTATTTTAATAACTTTAAACAATTGTAATTACTTTTAAGACAATTCCAGTTAACCATAAATTCCATTTAAAAAGTTGACAATTATTTGCTTCAAAATTTGTCGAAAATCCGATACTATATTTAAGTTCAATGCTTTGATTGGTGTGTAATTGTTTCATTAAAGTATCAGATCTTTCATAAATTTGATGAGCCAAAAATGTTGGAATACATAAAATAAAAATTGCTGCAGCAACAATTGTTGAAATTATTATAGCTGGTTGTGGCATCATCCATTTACGATGCCCTGCATCCATGGCAAGAAAACGGATAAATGCCATAAATACAACAAGATATATTGAAATTGCGTGTAAGGCAATACTCAAAACGGCATGAATTTTTAGGAATCCCGCCCAAGAAAAGGGATATCCTTCTTCTTGCATAAAAAATTCAAATCTTGTTATGTAAATCTGAAACAAAAATATGTTGGATTACAAAGAGATTTGAGCTGCTGTTATTCTAATTTTATTTATGCCATCCACGTTTTGACGTGTTCTGGGGGGAAAATATACAAAAGTTATTTTAAATTTATGATTTTAGAAAATTTTGAGAACATTCTGTTCAAAACCCAGTGATGCTGTAAAAAATTGTTACCTACCAAATAACTGGTCATAGTTCCCATATCACAAAATGCGATAACTGTTAAAACCGTATGAACGGCACTTCTACGCATTTGTCGGCGTGTTAAAACACAAATATGCAAACAATTTGCAATTAAACCAATCACACACAAAAATACAGCAATATAACGATGAAATTTGCCGTATAATCTGAAATTTCAAAATTTTAGTTTTATAATTATTTTCGGCAGAAAACTTACGTCTTAAAACTATATAAAGCATCAATAAATTTTAAGGTATTATTATTTTCAAGATCAAAAAGGACATGATCATCACTGGATGTACAACTCATGGCGAACGGGCACGGGCGCGAATGCGCTGAAAAGAAAAAAAAAGTAATGGAAGAAATTTGTCTCGAAGGCATGGGGGGATTTATAAAATCTCAAAAATGAAAACGTCAAAAAAATGTTATAATAATTTTTCGGAAAATTTACAATGAAAAAAAAGCTCGACGGAAAAAAAAGGATAATCACTTGAATAAGTTATTTTTTAAACAGAAACGAACAAAAAAGATTCAATGAAAATTGAATACATAAAAAAAGAAGGCACGTCATAAAAGAAAAAAAAGAGTGAGAAAAAAATAAGAAGCAGACGTTTCAGAATTTAGTGTTCTGTGTTTTTTTAGGGTGGAAAAAAGGGAAGTTTTCGAATGAGGGCATTTAGAGAAGACAGATATATATCATGGGGGAACATAAACAATGATTGATTGCAACCAGCTTGTAATGGGGAGGGCATAAAATTCTTTTTTGGAAGCCTGAAAAAAGTTGCAATAAAAACTTTGCAGCAATTTTAATTGAAAAATGAACGAAAGTCACGTTGACTTCGAGGGAAAAAAAAGTCTTTTTAATTTTATAAATTTTTACGGTATTTATTCTCTGTAGAAAGAAGTGGCAGCTGATTTTTTGTGTTTCTCCAAACTTAAACAAATATTATAGACAAAATTCATAGAAACAAGCGTGGGGTAACTTTTTTTTTAAATAATTAATATTTGTATTAAAATTTAATTTATAAATAAATTTATGACCTTTTTCAAAAGTTTTTTAACATTTAAAAAAAGAAAAGAAATATGGCTGCCATTTTGGAACATGCAAAAAAAGAAACTTAAAGAAATCGTACATATTTAAATGACAAAATTCCAAAGGAATTTCATATATCTTTGACCTTTCTTTAATCCTCCTACAATAGCAATAACAATAACAAAAGCATTATGTATTTAGGTAGACGAGCTTTTAATTTTGAGCTTTCGTATATCCCTTTTTTATATGTAAAGAAAACTTTTAAGCCCAAATTCAAGATTTATAAAATATAAAAAACCAAAGCAAAAAGATTAATCTTCATTTTTCAGGGAAATAAAAAATTAGTTAGAAAACTTGTTTCAAAGGTTTCCGTTCAAAGCATTTTTTTTAAACAACGAAACAAGGAAAAACTAACTTAAAATAAAATTGGAAAAAAAACAGTTTTAATTTTTAAAATAAAATTCGTACTTTTTTCCAGAATGAAAAACAAATCAGACACATAGAATGAATGATGGATGACCCAATCTTCATTTGCATAAGCTGCCTCTATTTTTTTTTATCCAGATTTAAACTTACTTTTATAGGGAAAAAAGACTGATAAAATTTAAAAAAACAAAAGCTTTAATTGATTTTTGGATTTTATTTTTTAAAAATAAAAAGAATTTAAGTTTTTGGAAGTTTAAAGAATACGATTTTTGATTTAAAGCAGTCCTTTTAATTTTTTTTTTTTAAATTAAAGTTAAAAAATATTTTCTTTTTTTGACAGCTGAAATAATTAATGAATAATAAATTATTGCCGGAAATGAGTAACAAAATTTTGAGGTTTATCTTTCTAAGTACGGTAATGTTAGTCAAAAATGCATTTTTTCTGCTTTAAACTATTCTTTAGAAAACTGAATCAAAACAAAATTACCAAAAAAAAATGACTGAACCCAATAATTAAAGGATTATTTGTTGTAGCAGGAAGAAAAAGCCAAAGTAATTGTTTAAATTTAAACAATAAAAAAAACAGAACAGAGAATAATTTTTTGAATATATTATTTTTAATCTCTTGCGGGTTATTAAAAAAAGTGTGTGAAAGGGGGGATCGTGATGACGTCGTTCCTTCCTGCTTCTGAACACAAATAATTATAGTCTGATAGTGTTCATGAGAAAATAATTATTACGGTATCAATGCTAAAGAAATAGTCGTAAGATATTTTAGCATTTTTAAAAAAATAAAAAATGTTATACGAAAATGAAGCAAAGTAAAATAAATAAATAAAACTATAAAAAATTTACAATGTTTTTAAAACTTTGCTTTTTTATAAAAAATTTAAAAAATGTCACGAAAATGCTTTGAAAAAAAAGTAAAAATACAAGGATATTTTGGGAATCTGTTTCATTTTCGGCTGTAAAAATGAGTCACAAGGAATTTAAGGAAGGAAGGAAAATTGTCTGACCATAAATACACGGGGCGGCAAAAAAACTGACATTTAACTATGTTTTTTATTGTTAAAAAAAGGATATAACTAAATTCCCGCTTTTGTCGTGGTTATATCTTTATTATTATTATTATATTTTTTTTCTGGGACTCTTCTTCTTTCTTAAATTTTTAAAAAAGCTTTCTCGCTCTCCTGAAAATATGTTTCTGACAGGAAACAAGGAAGTGAAAAAAGGGCATCATCTTTTTTGGGCATCTTTTCGGGAGAAAAAAAACTGGCCCTCCAAAATAATATTGTTGGGGTCGTTTTCTTTGTGTTTCACAAAAAAAAGAATGTTTTAAAAAATTCATTCATTTTTTGGTATCCTATCTTTTTGAAAGAAGACGAAAAATAAAACAATACAAACATTATGAATAGTAATGAAGGAAGAAGAGATGGATGATACTTTGTTGAACAAATTTTTCTTTCTTTCTCCAATATCAATAAAAAGAAAAGAATAAATTTCAAACAAACTTTTGTTTTTTCCAAAGCATTCAAAGTTGTTGCGAAAGAACAATAGTGGACAATATTTTTGGGGTCCCTAAAAAAGTCCTACCTTAAAATAGTAAGCTTTTAACGTAAAATTAGTGATGCTTTAATTTTTATGATTTTTTAAATTTAAAGTAACAAAAAAATTTTTAATGTCAGAAACTATTTTGGCAAAAGCTAAACAACAATTTTTGTTGAAATGTTTTTTACTCGATTTTTCTGAAATCTCTCACAACGAAAAAACAATAAAGTAAAAAGCAAGGAATTCTTAATAATTAATTAAAATGACCCTTCAAAAATTAAAAACAAATAATTTCCCGAACAAACAAAACACAAAAACATAAAACCATTTTTTAAAATTTTAAACAAATACCAAAAAGATACCTCGCAAAAAAACTTTGACAAAAAAATACTCTGTATCCAAAAAAAAGGCTATAAGGAAATGCAAAAATTTTTCGGAAAAAAAGACGTCACTACAGAAAACCCATTTTAATTTTAATGAAAAATCACAAAAAAAACATAAAAAAGACTAAAAAATTCAATTTCTATAAAAATTTTAATAAGTTTATTACCAAAAATTTTATATTCTTGCATGACTTTTTTTACTAATCTTAAAAATGTTTAATTAATTAAAAGAGAGGTAAAAATGCTTTTTTAAATGCCAAAGAGTTGAATGCATTTTTTTATCGTCTTTTAAAAAAACCATAAAAAAGGGTTTTTTTATTTTGATTACTCAGTTTAGTTTTTTTAAAAAAAGGGAAAATTGTGTAATTGCATTGCTTGAAAAAAAGGAAGGGAGGATATTTAGGGGACATCTCAGATTAGCTCAGATCAAATCAGGTCGTTTAAGTGGAAGTTTTGAAAAAAGTGATAAATAAATCAATAATCAACACTAATCTCACATTTTTAAAAACAATGAACAAATTTCACTTTTTTAAACACATGTTTATCAGCTACCGTAATCCTATAATCAAATTTGTTCCTATTAGTTAAAAAAATAAGAGGTTTAAATTCTTTTGTGTCACCCGTTCTTAAATATTTAGAAACATTTAACTGCTGAACTTTCAAACATGAACTTTTAAATGTAAAAACGCTATCACTTACAAAAAATAGATATAATAACGTCAAAAAAAAGAAGAAAAATAACGGTAATAAAAACTGACAAACACGGATAGGTAGGATTTTTGTTGGAAAGAAACAAAAAAAGGGGGGAATAGAAATTTGACACCAAAAGGCGAGAAAATGACTGACTGAAAAAGCAGCAGCAGTAAAAAAACAAAAAGAAGCAAGGCAAAAGTTAAACAATTAAAAAAAGAAGCGTGATATTTTTTTATCCACAAAAAATGACTTTTTTTTCTTCTTTCCTTCCTTTCTAAAAATGATTAAAACAGGTGTGTGTCGTTTTTTCAAAAAAAGGATATATATATTTTTTAAATAACAAAAAATAATAAAAAATAAACAGCTGCTTTTTTTGCTGTAATAAAGCAGAGAGAGAGATAAAAGAGATGATGCGGTGGAAAGGCAATTAATTCAAGCTAAATGAGATAATTAAAAACATAAGAAAAAAAAGTTTTCGAATAAATTTCGACAATTCTCTTTTAAAGTCATTCAGGATTGGGTCTCTCGAAATTTTATTGTTTGAAAGATTTAAAAATTGTTAAAAGTGATTAAAAATGCAATAAAAGATAAAATTAAAAAAAATCAGGGGGATGAAAGTGCCAAAGATTACCTTTCTTTGATGGCATCTTTTAGTGATACAGGGAAATAAGGAAATAATTATTTATATTTTTAAAATTATCTTTAATGCGATATTTTTATCTTTGTAAAGCATCAAAAGTAGTATAATTGTTTCGTAATTCTCCCTTCAAGACAATACATTCTTGAAAAAAAATCTCCCAATAAACTTTAACTTTGTACTTTCACACACCTACAAAAAAAGAACAAATAAATACAACTTATTTCCTATGCTTCAATTACCTTTTCCCCCCCCTTTATTTTATTCCGCCACAATTTTTGCAACTCCAAAAAGTTTCCCCCCACCTTCCCAAAGGCTATCCTATTGCTACTTTTGAGCTTTTTGTCTAGTCATATTTATTATTTTTGTATTTTTCCCATTGTTTTAAATAATATTTTCTGCTTCAAAGCATTCTTTCATTGTTACCGCTTTTTTTCTCCAAAACTTTTGTTTAACAAAGAAACCCCCCCCCCCCCCCCCCCTTTCTCTCTTCCTTGTCGTCAACGACAAAAAAAGATTCTTTTTAAAAAAAGGTTAATGAACTCCTGAAAAGAAAAGAATTAAAATGTTCAATTTTTTGGACTTTATTCAATCTTAATCCACTTTAAACAATGAATAAAAAATATTCTTCATTTAAACCTTCCGCAATATTTTTAATAGAAAAAAAAGAGGATTGTGATGTAATTAAAATTTTTTTTAAAAGTGTAGGGTAAAAAATCTCTCCCTCGTCGTCAACCTCATCATTTTCTTCTTCTTTTTGATGCCAATGTTTTTTTTTATTGACACGGAAGGTGGAAAATGAACGTCGTATTTTTTTTCAATGAAAGGAAAAATTAATTCTCAAAGGAAAACATTTTATAAAAATAACAGATGGAAATGGAAAAACATTTGGCAAATATAAATGTAAAAAACAGTAACAAAAGAAAGTAGGTCATATTTAGGGAAAATATTCTTTTTAAGACGTAACTGAAACATTTTTTAGAAAAAAGTTTAGAATGTTTTAAAATTTAAAACAATTCAAACATGCCTTTTGATGTTTAATTTGTTTGTCGTAAAATTTGTAAGTCAACAAACGTTGTTTTGTTTGAATCAAATGTGATGTGATGATGTGATGTGATTGGGCACGTTCACTCCATTGTCAATCAATGATAGAAACAATTTCTTTCAAAAGTATAAAAAAACAGCTGTTTAAAAAGCATCAATTTATCATACAAATGTCACATACTTTTTTTGAACTTTTATTGATAGAAACATGCTGTTTACTATCAATGCTTCACAATCAAGGGAAAGCCACCTCAATGGATAAACGATAATATGATGGCTGATGGCTGATGAGAGATGATTTTGAAAAGGGTCGAGAAAAAAGAAGAAAAAGATTTGTGGTAAAAATGAAACGAAAAGATAAACATATTTTCGAGGCTTAAAAGTTTGAAAATCAAAACTACTCCTTCCATTTTTAAGCCATAATATTTGTCGGTAAAAGTACAAACATGTTTTTTTGCAGGAAAATATGAGTCCCGCCCCGAATCTTTTAAACAAACAAAAAATAATGTTTTGCAAAATTTTTGCCATTTGAAAAAATATATGATATATTAATTCGAAATTTTAAAATATTTCTTTGAATAAATTAAAATCGCAACTTTTAAAATCTCGAGCTTTGATTTATTATATCTCTTTTTTTTATGAATGAATAAAAAAACATATAATTTAAATTGCAAAACTGTTCTATCAAAACTTTTTGAACCAACCTTTTTTTTGAAACAAAACAATAATTTTTAAACACTAATTATGCATACATAACATAATAACATATTATGAATGAAACATATAATACTTTTATTTAAAAAAAACATTTGTGCCATTGTAGAATTAAAAGATGTGCCCACGTGGGCAGGCACAGAAATGACAGAAATTTAAAAGCTAAAAACCTAAACCGAAAAAGCTTTCTGTTTTTTTTTGACAACCGGAAAAACCACTTTATTTTAATTTGGCGTGGAAACAAAAAAATGCCATGGCAAAAAAAGCTAAAAGTCTAAGAATCAAAACAAATGTCATTCGTTTTTTTTCTTTCCTCAAAATTTATATTTTCAAAGAAAAAATTAAATACACGGAAATAGACGACAAAAAAGAGAAAATTATTTTGGTTGGCACAAATCTGGTGCCCAAAATGCCTTTAAGGCATGCCCTTCTTTTTTTGGAGGTCAAAAAAAAGCTAAAAGGAAAACATTTTGTTTTAATTTCAAAAATGGCCATGTTTTTTTATCCTAAAAAAATTGACTTTAATCAATCCATGTTTTTTAAGGGTTTTTTAAAAGAAACTTTAATTTAAAAAATGGAATGAATATAAAAAAACAGAAGTTTTGAAACTTGCCATAAATGTGTGCCGTTTGAAGTGGAAGAAAAAAGGAGATTCATAAATCTTCCAAAATGAATGAGACAACATTTTTCTTTCTTTTTTTTCTGTGTTTTTTAATGTTTTTTTTTCTGTAAAAAAGGCTAAAAACTCAAATGAAACACGTTTTTTTGAATTCTTCTAAAATGGTTTGGCATTTCAATTGATGGCAATTTATTTTATTTCTTTTTTTTTGTTTAAGCATTTTTTTGGAAGTCATTGATCTGAATAATTGATAACAGAATGTACCCGTCATCGTTTTTCCTAGCCGAAAATTGAAGTCATAAAACACACTTCTTTTATTTCTTTCATTGGATTCATTGGATTCATGACTTCATGGAATCAGTTTCAAATTTAAAATGGAGAAAAAATAAATGTACCGTAACGAAATAAACAAAAATCTATGAACTTTAAAAAAAAGGATCTTTGGGATGTTTTTGTAAATCTTTTAAAAGAAAAATTGTGGGGTGTCATAAAAGTGGGGAAAAGTTTATGGCTTTCATGCTTATACAAGCATGGTCTATAATTTTATTTTATGATGAGTCATAGATTTATGACTACATTTTAACATGTTTTTTATAATGTTTATACGTATCATGACTTCCAAGAATAATAATTTAGTGTTATTTTTCTGTTTCGTAATAGTATGGTCAAATCTGAATCTGAGGGGGGCACGAATATTTCGAGCATAAAAAACTATATTTTTACAAATTTATATAATCTTTTTTAGAATGCGAAAATCATCGTTGAAACACGCCAAGTGTAAAAATATCTGCTAAAATATGGAAAAAATTAATCTTTAAAAGCATCCATAAAATAGAAGAAAGGTTTTTTGCAAACAAAATTAAACCAAATATTAAAGAAGACCACCCATGAAATAAATGTTTGTTTTTCGTTCTTCAAAAAATGGCAAACTAAAATACTTTTATGAATAGTTTATGAGACAACCTTTGACGAGGAACTTTTTGCGCCTTCCCCGAAAAAACTTCAGCTATCACTTAAAATGTGCTGTTTCATTCAATCTATATTTTTTTGTGGTTTTTTTTGTTAAAAAGAAAGATGTCAGATTCAAAATATATATGAATTATATGAGTGATCCTTGAAAAAGCAGCCAGATTTCCTCTTTTTGAAAAAAAATTTTAGGGAGCAAAAGTTATTTAATAAAGCAATTTTTACTTGGCACGCAAAAAATATAATTGATAAAAAATATCAGAGAATCAAAAATTTAATTGTTTCACGCAAAATGAAACTTTGCAAATATTATCTTTGTACTTTTGAAAATACGGGCAAAACTTTTAGCTATTTTGGCATCGTATAAAAATTCTAAGTAACACATAAATTTAATTATACATTCTTTTTTATGTGGTATCCCAATGAGTGGGTTTAAAAAATAAACATAAATTATTAAGGAAGTAAAAACAAGCAAGCTATTACAATTATTGGAAGAAAAACATATCCTAAAAATGCCATGGCAAGTTGACTTGAAATCCATGGAAACTAAAAATCACAAAGCCTTTTATTTAATATTAAATTTTAGAACAGAATAATAAAAAACAAAATTTGTTTGTTTTTAACTATATATTTTTATTTTTTTGATGTAATCAAAAATTTTCGCCCAAAAGTTTAGAGTTCAAATAAAATTATTTAATATTTTCTTGTAAATATTCATCTTTTCAAAACTATAGATTTTACAATCCGATTCCATCAAAGAACAAAAAATTAATTAATTGCAATCATAATTAAAGTTTGACCAAATAAATAAAAATAAAAGTATCAAAAAACATAAAAAAATAATTCAAAAAACTCATCATCCATGGCCATGGATGACGGCTCAGACAAAAAAAGCATCAAAGAAATAAAAAAAAGTTTGCAAAAAGCTATAATAAAATTGCCGAAAAAAAACGCTTAAAAATTTTTGTTCTTCTTTTTTCATCAAAACGGCAATGTGCCCTTCTTTTTTCTTGTTTAAAAATTTTCAAGGATAATTGAAGTGCGAAAAAAAGAGAGAAGAAAGAAAGAATAAAAGCCGAATAAAATAAAAATAAAAGTAAGTCATTGAGAAACATAAAAGCAGCTTTTCAAAATGAATAAAAGCTAGCACAAAAAAAAGTTTTATCTTTTTTGAATCACTTTTTTCCAAAAATGAAACACAAATTTTTGAAAGAGCCTTGCAAAATGGAAATGGGGGGGGGGCATTTCTTTTGTGATAATTTCTTTCTAAAAAAGCATAAAATAATTACGAAAATAACGCTGACAACAGATTTTATAAAATGAAAAAAAGTGCTGTGAATGAATGAAAGAAACTACAGTATTCAAGAAAAAACGGGAAGGAACCAAAATTTTGGCAAATTTAATCAAAATGAGTGAAGCCATTTGAAAAGAAAGAATGGAAGAAGGAAGAATTATTGAAACATTTTTTTTTCAACAAAAGCGCACCTAAAATGTCAGAGTCTTTGGAATTCAGACAGTAAAAAATTTTCAAAAATGTGCTATTAATTTATTTTAAAAATTCAACAAAATTGAAGTTTAATAATTTGGGCATCTAAAATACAGTTTTTGTATTTATTGAAAAGTGATTTTAATGCAGGAATTACCTTTTTTATTTTAACAAATAAAAGAGAAAATATATGATGGATGAAAGAAGAATAACAAGTGTAAAAATAGAAAAAATGTGCTGTTTCGCCTTTAAAACAAAACAAAAACTTTTACCCAAGTTAATTCGGTCAAAAAATATATAAATTTGAAAACTATTCTGTTTATATCTCAAATTAGAATTTATTGATAATATTTTCCAACAAAAATGTTGGAAATAAACTAACTTAATTTTTTTTGCAAGAATTAAACAAAGAAAGAAAGAGGATACTGTAAATATTCATGTCTTTCTATTTTTTTTGTTAAATCATCTTATTTAAATAAATACACGTACATTTATTTTAGCAACAAAATTTTATAAAAAAATGAGACAATTATTTTTTATGAAAAATTTTTCAATTAAATCTCCCATAGTATTTGTTCTCCAAAAAACCACTTGAATGGATTATTTATATTTATTTTATTTTTTATTAATGAAGAAATATCACTATTTTAAGGAAGCGCAAACTTCAATATCACCGTAAAAAATGCAATTAAAACCCAACGGGAAAAAAAAGTATGTATTTTGATTGCATTTTTAGGCATAAAAAAAATGGCATTGAAGAAGAAAAAAGAGAGGGAATAAAAGCAACCTCGAGGGGGGGGGACCACCCCAATGCCAATCAAAGCAATTCAAATATGAATAAATAAACAAACAAAATATTTTATTCCTGGAATTTGTCATAATTTGTTTTTTGAAATTGCCGTAATTTTTGCCGGAAGAAAGAAAGGATATTATGCGACACGATTCTTCAGATTTGTGCTTTTCGAAAGAAAGTTTTAAAAACCAACTTTGATTCGATTTCGAAAAAGTATTTCATCATTTTTGGCACTTCCTTTTTTTATCCAAAAAGTTTTTTCTTCTCTCTCTTATCATCCACTATCAATCTGAAAACGATTATTCAAGGCAATCTAGTGTTATCGGATAACTGTCAAATAAATTTATCATCATTGTTCCCCAAGGTCCCGCAAAATCTCTCCCACTGATAGTCATTCATAAAAAATGTTGTATTTCAGAAATCAGAAATAAATAGCTTTTTTTAAAAATGGAAATGTAAATACATAAAAAAAGTAAGGGGGAACAGAAATTTAATATTTAACGAAACATTCATAAATTAACCTTTAACAAAAAAGACAAACAAATAAAAAAACTAATTTCTGCAAATTTTGGCATTTATTTTTTTCATCACTTTTGCAATTTTATTACAGTCCCCCGAAACTAAAACTAAAACAAACAACGTTCATTTAACAGCAAAAAAATTTAGGATTCTGCCAAATTCAACAAAACCACTTTAAACTACAGTAATCTTCTTCATAAAAAACTAAAGACATTTATGTTTTTGCGTCTTTGATAAAAATAAAAAGAGAAAACAAAAAAAAACAGAGACACTTTTGCGCAAAAAAATAATAGAAAAAACACTTTTCACACATTTTTCTTTCTTTTTTTCGTTATCCCACTTTTTTTTTCTCCCGTTTAAATTCAATCAAGAAAAATGATAGATTTTACTTTTGAGAAGGGTTAAACATCTGTGTCCCCCCCCCCCCTCATTTTTCTTGTTCAAAAAAAATAGCAATTGTTGAAAAAAGAAGAAGATTCTATCGAAAAAATAGAATTCAATGGCATTCGTCATCTTTTTTAAAGCTTTTAAAGTTTTGAATTTTTAGCAAAAAATTTTTGTTGAAACTAAAAAAAATTGCAAAAATGCATTGAAACATTTTTTGTTTCATTGTTTTTTTTAAAGAAATTAAATGTCAAAAAAAAGTTTAGTGAATTTTAATTTATTATAATTAAATGTTGATTTTATTTTATTATTTAACTCCCTCTTGGGAAATGAAAGATGAGCAGAAAAAACAGAAGAAAAAAAAGAAAAAGAAAAAATTTAAAGATATCAAAAAACATCAAAAGTAGCAATAAACAAATGATGATACTTTAAAGCTGTTAATATTACTGTAAAATGAAAAATGACGTCAATGTTCAAAAAAAATGTTTAACAAAAAATTTAGCTACAATTTAGAAAGAAGCAGGAACAAAATGGTTCCATTTTACTGATATTAGGTGATATAAAAAGTATTTTTATCAATTACAAGAATGAATCTTTTAAAGAAAATAAACATCAATTTCTTAAAATAAAAAATCAGTTGTGTATATTAATTATCAAAAATAATAAATAAATAAACTTTGCTCATTAAAAAAAAAAAAAGAAAAAACTTTTACAGAGTAATAAATATTTATTTTTGTAATTTAACCTACCCTCAAAAAACCCAGAAGAATATTTACAAAAAATTGAAGTTTTATAAAACATAATTGTTATAAAAATGCGGCGGCCATGAAAAAGTAAAATGTTCAAACATTAAAAAGCCTTTTACTTCTTTTGAAACCAAAAACCCTAAAAAAATTTAAAGAATTTACAAATTTTACGCAATAACAATAATTTTAAATGTGCTTCTTTCATTTTTTTTTGGGATGACTAAGAATTTCATAAAATCCAAACTAAAACAAACATGTAGCCAATTTAAAGAAAGGAAAAATGGAGGGATTATGAAAATTTAAAAAAAGAAAATATTTTTGAAAGCGTCATTCTGGTTTCTAAAATGAATGAATGGAATTTTGATTAATGTTTTTTGAGAAAACAAATAAATTAATTTGGCCAAGTCAGCAAAAATATTGTGTTATAAGAGATATATTCTATTTAAATATTTGAGGTACTGTAGTATTTTTATTATTTGTAAGAATGGAAAACAATACAATTATCAAAAATGGTGATTTAAAAGGACGTTTAAGAAATATTTTTTGGGTCTCACAGCGATTAATTCATTCATCCGACCAAATGTTGAAGTATCAGAGAACCTGATTTTCAGGATATTATTCTTAAAACATATTAAATCCTGATACAAAGCAACAAAAGATTGATCACTTTTTTTCCATTTCTTCAAATATTATTATTGACACAGTTGCAAAAATAAATGCTTGAATCAAAAATCCTAATTTTGAATCCTAATTTTTGTATGAATTGTACTTTTAAATAAACAAAGCACAAGATAAAATCCTTTTTAAAACCTAATTTTGTTAATCATTTTGGGATCTCTGGGTTCATCAATTTGCAACACATGTCATCATCCTGCTCTCTCTTTTTTTCCCAAAGAAAAAACTAAAATTGAATCAAGTTATGTCTTTTTTCTTTCTAAGAAAAAAAGAGACACAGAAACCATAAAAAAATGAATTATTAAAAGAAGAAAAAGAAATATAACAAAACACAATTGTATTTAACAAAAGAAAAAAAAAGTGTTTTAAAGCGACCCCCCTTTTTTCAAAGCTAATTTTGTCTGAAAAAACAGACACTCTTCTTTTTTTTAAATTTAATAATTTTGTTTCAATTTTTTTTAAAAATAAATATGATTCAATTTTTTTAGGGAAAAAAGTTATGAAAGTTACTCGAAAAAAGATAACCAAAATTGTTTTTGTGAACAGAAAGTGCATATATAGGGAGGAAGTCAAAAGAAGGTTTCCCCCCCCAATAAAAATATATAACAAATTTTGCCATAAAATTACAGTAAATGATATAATTTTGATAAAAATGTGCAATTTTTTATCCTTTTAAACTATACAAACAGTTACATATCTTTTTTTCATGATCCTGATAATCAGGATCATGCATGAATGAATTGATAAGTTAATCGTTGTGAGACCCAAAAATATAAAAGGTACGTAAACGTCTGCTCCCTTTAAATCATCGTTTTGTGACTTTCAATCTTTCAATTAACAGACACTTCGAATGCCCCCCCTCCCCAAAAAAAAAGAATGTCAAGTGATAACTAAAAATAAAAAAAAGTTAAAGCACACTTTAAAGCTTTACAGCGTTCAAGTCTCAAACAATTTTTACAACTTTAAGGAAAAAACACCTGATTGTCTTGTCTATTATTCCCCTCTCTTTTGATTGTTCACACTTTTTATCAGTTGATTGAAGCTACAGTTTAAATTAACGCTGTTGGGGGGATGGTCTTCGACGCTGATAAGAAACTCCTAAAAAAACTACTACAAATACGCCATTTGGGTACTTTTCATCCTATTTTAACATTTAAAACACAGTTTTTGTCATTTTATTTCATAACTTTTAATCATGAAAAATGCCATTTTTGCCGTTTTTCTTTATTTAATGTTAATCAAAAATATTGAAAGCTTAAAAATTTTGGTATATCAAACAGCTCTCGGTCAAAGTCATGTACAACATATTGGATCGGTTGTTGACACACTTGTTGAAGCTGGACATGATGTGGTAAGTGTTTTTTAAAGATATTATTGTAGTATATACAATATTTTTGATGTAATAAAATCGTGTAAATATAAAAAGAGTCGTTGTAGGACCTTGTAATACAAGTTTGGAACACAAATGTTAAAATTAATGGAACAAATAAAGCAAAAAATATTTGGAGAATTGAAATTGAGAATTCGGCGTGGTTTAAAATGGGACATATGCAAAATGCTGTAACAAATGAAAGAATTTCATTCTTTGATGAAGCCTTCCTTGAAACTCGATCAACATATTGTGATAAACTTGTTTCAGATGCTCGAATGATGAAACAATTAAAGACTCGAAAATATGATATCCTAGTTTCAAGCTGCTGGGATGGATGTGCCTTTGGAATTGCGCATATTCTTGGAATTCGAGCTACCACAGGCGTTTTTGCAACTCCTTTAATGTTTTATACTTCGGCGTTACTTGGAATTAATGGACATCCTTCATATATCACCGATGACTTATATCCAACAAAAGTTGGCGGAAAGCTGTCATTAACTGATCGATGGGAAAATTTAAAATTCATTTTTCATACTTGGTTTAATTTGGATACTTTATTTTATGGCGAAGTAAGATTTTATTATACAAAACAACTTTTTTTAATCAAAATCAAATTTTTAGCAAAAAGTTTTTTCATCCCGTTATAAAAACTTTCCATCTTTGGCATTTTTAATGCGAAAAATGACATATGTTTTTATAAATACCAATGAAATTTTGGATTTGCCAAAGCCCATTTCCACCAAAGTACAATATATTGGCGGAATTGCTTTAACAAAACCAAAATCTTTAGAAAAGGTATATTTTTTTAACAAATTGCCAAATTTCAAAGTTATTATTTTTTAAGGAATTTGAACAAATTCTTTCCCTTCGACCAAATGGCACTGTAATATTTTCGTTTGGTTCAAATGCAAAATCTGGAATGTTAACCGTCGAACAAAAATTAAATTTTCTGAATGCTTTTGCTCGTTTTCCAGAATACACATTTCTTTGGAAATACGATGAATCAGATGAAATGCTTTTAAGTAATTTCACAAATGTTGAAACAACTCGTTGGCTTCCACAAACAAGTCTTCTCTGTAAGTTCCCTATAACTTTTTTTACAATCAAAAAATGTACTTTAATGAGAAAAAAGGACCACCAAAGAAGTTTATTTCTTATCAGTCAAAATCGATTGTTAAGGAGCCATTAAATTGAGGGGGGCATTCTTGATAACGACTTTTAAATGTTCACAGATATTTTTTCATCTTTTATGTTTGTTTAAAAGTTTAAAGTATATTTGTACTTTTTATCATAAGCTTATAAAATCAATATATACATACATTTATAGATGATTCCCGTGTAAAAGCTTTCATATCCCATATGGGTTTGAATTCATTCATTGAAGCGTCATACGCCGGAAAACCACTTGTTTCAATTCCACTTTTTGCTGATCAAGGATATAATACCGAATGTGCTCAAAGAAATGGTGTCGCAATAAAGCTGGATAAACGAGATCTTTCATTGGATAAAATTACAATGGCATTAGGAGAAATTCTTCGAAATCCAAAATATTCTGAAAAAGCAAAACAAATTTCATTAATTTTAACTTCAAGACCTGAAAAACCGAAAGAGAATTTTGTGAAAAGAATTGAAATGGCGGCTGCCTTTCCAGATTTAACAGATATTTTACATATGAAAGTTTCGGAAGTTACCGTAATTGAATATTTTTGTTTGGATGTTTTTGCAATGATTTTTGCAAGTGTTTTTGGATCTTTTTTTACTCTATTTTTCATGTTTAAATTTATGTCACAAAATAGTAAAAAAGTTGTTTAAAATTATAATAAAATTTTTTGACCGTTTTCTAAAAATTATTTACCAAAATCTTTTATCCAACGTGTATTAATATTTTTCGACACAACTAA
Source organism: Panagrolaimus superbus (assembly GCA_964035985.1). NCBI lineage: Eukaryota > Metazoa > Nematoda > Chromadorea > Rhabditida > Panagrolaimidae > Panagrolaimus > Panagrolaimus superbus. The sequence goes on from OZ038359.1 coordinate 8,963,763, forward strand.
GTTCATTTATTCAAATTTTTTCTTGTGGTAAACTTTAAAAAGCGATTTTTTACTGATAAAAGACTTGACACCGATATTTGGGTGTGGTGGTGCCATTCATTGTTCACATGTTTTAATACATTTTTTTAAAATTTATACAACATTTTTCCTTGTAGCCTATTAATTTTTTGTTTATAGACTTTAAGTAAATTCTTTGGAATATTATTACAGTAAATGTTTTAGAAAAATAATTAATTACTGTTTCAAAATGCAAAAAGTTTACTGTAACTTTAAACAAAACTTTTTGTTTTCAATGTTTGACACATTTTTTTAATATAAAACTTTTTTTTCTGCTATTCTTTTGGTGCTTCTTCTTTTTTTTTACCACTTAAGTATTGTTATTTTGACACATTTTTTTCTGTCATTTTATATATCTCTCTTCTTATTTTTTTGCTATCTGATGTGTCTAACAACAAGATCAGATGAAAAAGAAAATGATGAAAAAAAATGGGCCCGATATTGAAAGTTAATACTTTTGCGCAAAGTGCAATCATATTTCTTTCAAAGTTGCCACACTCAAGAGCATCTTTACACATACATACACACCACACAAATATATATACGCGCTCCTCCCAAAAAAAAGAAAGTAAGAGAAGAATCTAAAAAAGCTTGACGATGTCTAGTTTTTGTTGTTTAAGCCTAAAAATCTCTTGTATTCAAAGAAAGAAAGAAGCTAAACCGTAATCTATTTTTTTCTTCTTTAAATATTTTTTATTTAAAAAAGAAAAGCAGCTGTAAAAAAAAGAAGACGAATCATAATATATATATATATCTTTGAAGGCAGCATCGAACAATATTCAACAATTAGGGAAAGGGATTTTCGTATTTTAACATATTTTTATTCTGGCTTCTTCCTGCCTTCCTTCTTCTTCCTTCTTTATTTCATTGTTTTCAAGAGGTCAAGTGTAAGTGTGAGTGACCGTATTGAAACAAAAGCGGAAATTCTCCCAATCAAATATAAAGAGGAAAGAAAGAGGAGAGAAGATACAAATTTATTTTTAATCGTTTCAACAAAAGAAACATCAGCTTAAAAGGCGGTTCTTTGGGATTTTGGGCTGCAGAAAAAAATAAAATTAGAATAGAAAATCAAGAATGCATTTATCGTCGGGAGCTGCCGGATTTAGTCAGGAACAGCTTTTACATATTTGGGGTAAGTAAGACTTTAAATATTCTTTTTGAAAAATTGATTATTGTTTGATTTCTGTATTTTTTTAGGAACAAAAGCGATGAAAAGATTTAATTATGATCCAAGAAGTTCTGGAACTTCATTGTCTGTTTCTCCGAAACCTGTCAGCGGTGTTGGAACAAAACCAAAGGTTTGTTTTTTTTTGGATTCTGTATCTTTAAAACCATAAATACATATTTAAAATAGTGTTTAATGTTGAAATTAAACAAAGATTTTCTTTGGCATTCTTTAAAAATCCCATCAGTGTTTATACTGTAACTCTATTATGTAATCATTTTCCCGACATTTTTTTGTTTAAGCTTTTCATTGAATATTGTTTAACTTTACCAACTTTTTTTTAAAACCTGATTTTTTTTTCATTGTTTTTATTTCTCTTCCGCTTTGAAGATACTGTATTATTTTTCCTTTCTTTCAAACTTTTATAACTTTATAATTTTTCTTCCTTTCAATTTTTTCCCACAATGATCAAATTTTCTTTTCTTTTTTAAATTTAATTTTTTTTTTCAAGGTTGCAACTCCACAAGTCGTAGCTAAAATTGAACAATACAAACGCGATAGTCCAACAATATTTGCATGGGAAATCCGTGAAAAATTAATAAAAGAAGGTAAACATACATTTTTTTGTCTCTTACAACGAATATTACTTTTTACCTTTAAAGTCCATTTTTTAGGTATCTGTGAACAAGCTCCAAGTGTTTCATCAATAAATCGAATTTTGAGAACTCGTGCCGCTGAAAGAACTGCCGAAGAATTATCACTGATAATTAATCAAGCGGCTGCAGCTTCGCTTCCACATCCACCATTAAGATTCCCAAATTTTATGCCACCCGTTTCAAATGCTTTATTTTTCGGTGCTGCACCAAATAATTCAACATTACAAACCCGGGGAAATCCATTTTATGGGCAACTTTTGGGAATGCCACCCCAATTTTTTGGGGCACAAGCTTTGCTGGCTGCAATCGGAGGAGAGCCAAGACCTCCGGGAGTTTTTATTGGAGGACCCCCACAAATTCCATCATCTATGCCACCAACCTCTCAAGATGAAATGTTGTTAAATAATTCTCGACGAAGTTCTCGAAGCACATTTTCACAAGGTAATTTTTTGAAATTTGAATTATTACAGTATTTTTTGCCATTTTTTAGATCAATTGGATATTTTAGAGAATGCATTTTTAAGAAATAATTATCCAAATCAAGAAGAACGACAAGAATTGGTTCAAAGAACTCAACTTCCAGAAGCCCGAATACAAGTAAGCCCTTTTGTAGATTCAGAATCATTTCTAAATTCGAATTTTAGGTTTGGTTTTCAAATCGAAGAGCAAAATTGCGGAGGTGTCAGCATGAAGATTTACTGTATTCTCCAACAGAATCTTCCCAAAAATCTGAAGAAGAAAGTCGAAAGCGTCCCGCTTCAACTGAATCAACAACGGAAACATCAGAAGCAAAAAAGAGTAAAAAAGATGATGGAATTAAATTTCGGCCATATGTTTAAAAGATACTGCATTTTTTTAAGTAATTTAAATAATTTAAAAATAAAAGGTTTATAAAAGAGGTTACACAATTGCACAGTTACAGTAACTAAATAAAATATTTATATGGTTCTCTTTTATAATGCATTAAAAATTTTGAGAATTTTTTAAAGCATTTCGTTTAAAACAGTGCTGTAAAATAAATGAAATGTCTCAAACGGAAAACAAAATCAAAAATGTTATTTGTTAAAAATTAAGATCAATTATTTCAAAAACCCCCCTAATTTTTGGCAAAAATCTAAAATCACATAATTTACATAATTTTAGATTACTGTAATCTCGTGATCCGTTTTGCTTTTTTAATCAAGCAATTATCCCTTTCTCATAGCTTTAATTAATGTCATTGTTTGAATAAATAATCATTTATTCCTTCTCCTCCCCTTTTACAGTACCCTTTAAAATGATCGCCGACAATATTTCATCCTCTTTTAATGTTACAAGCATCTCTCTTTAACTTCTTCTTCTTTTTTCTTCTTTAAAGATTTCTTTTGAAAGATGAAACCGTCAAAATTCAAGGATTAACAAAAATTCAAATACAAAAAAAGGAAAAGCAGAGATGGATGGATATATCGGAACTCAATCGAAGCCACTCTATTGCGTGCAAAAAAGGCACTTGAATGTATAAAAAAATGTTGTTTTACAAGACACAAAAAAAAGATAGTTAAAACAGCAGCATCGAGACGACGGGCAAAAAGTCAAGTGGTTATTGTTGAATGAACACAAAAGGAAAAAAAAGGCGAATAAATGTGTTGCAAAAGGGAGAGAGACTTCTCCGATACACTTAACACACTTAAAAGAAGATAGAGAGAGAGGGGGGGGGGGGGGGGGGGGGGGGGGGAGAATCATCAAAGAGATCATTCCGACGACGATGACACCTTTTTTTGCTTTGCTTTTTCTTTTTCATTTTTGTTATTGAACTTTTTAAGCTTTAATATTTATAAGTTTTATAATCAAATTTCATCAACGAAAAAAAACGAATAATTAAATGAATAAAATAATAAAAAATTAATTTTTCTATGGCAATATTCCTGGTAAAATTTGCAATATTATTTCATTTCTTATAACATTGTAAAATGTTTCCATAATTTGTGCATCAACGGCACAAGTGTTTCTAAAAATGAATAAAACAATGTATGTAAATGGTAGTGATTACTTTCACGTTTGATTAAAAACATAAAAAATCAATATCTTCTTATCAGATCGATGAAAAGAAGAAAAGGCACCTACCTTGAGTAACTGTTATTTTTCTTGAATTTTTCTCTTAACATTTTCATAAATTTATATTCTGCGGCATCATACATTTTCTCCTTTTTAAATTTTCCAAACATTTTGTAATCTCGTAATTCAGAGGTTGAAAGTTTTTCTTTAATAAAATCAATATCTTCTCGACAAAGTTCATCAGAAAGTTTTTCCAAGAATCGATCTTTTTTATTGAAAAATACCAAAACTCCACAATGTCGAGTATGTTCAGTTGTTAAAAGGGCATCCATGAATGCCGCAGATTCATCCAACAACGTTTTATCAGGATACTGGGGATGTTTGACATTGTAATCCGCCAGGGAAACAACAAAAAGGATAAAACTTAAATTATTTGAAGTACTATTTTGTCCGGAATTCCATTTACTCAGTAAATTTGGAAGTTTTTGCTAAAAAAAATAATTAAGCGGATTTTAAATTATTCAGCAATATTTTGGTTAAAGTTTCAAATGAAAAGTAGCAAAAAATAAGCTGCTTAAGCTTAGATTCAATCTTATTTTTCTCCATTTTATCAGTTAACAAAAAATGCAAATAAACATAGCTTTTGTGCATAAACTATTGATTAATTTTACAGCACCAAGATAAAGAAAATTAATACATAATTTCGGGAACTTTATGTTTGCGGAAAGAAATTTCAAACTATATTTTTTTGTCCAGTGCTGTGCACGACTCGTTCACATTATTTTATCCTAAGAAAATTGCCCGATGATAATATCATAATATTATTATGTGAAATGCGGTAAACCCTTGACACAGACCCCCCCCCCCTCCTTCAGTGTTTTTTTTATATATGAAGGTTCCAGAATGATCCGCCCAACGGATCTGGAGATATACATCAGATGTAATACCTGTCAGCTATATTTTGCAGAATTACTTCAAAACAGGGTGGCCGTATAATTATGTCCAGCACTGTAGTGTTGATGACATGAGAGCAAATTGTTAATATCTCAATATCAGTTGGACGGATCATTCTTCAATCTTCGTAGACATTGACTGAACTTCGGAGGTTAAAGTCGAGCGTTTATCAACTTTACAGAAAATTTCATCGAGTAGTTTTCTCAGAATAAAATAATGCCAGAGCGTAGTCAAGCACAACATTGTTTTTGTCATCGACAATACAATATCTTGGATTGAATTTTAATAGATCTTTATAATGAAAATTTTTACCCTTTCAGATGCTTGTCCACCAGCATCATAAATTTCAATTTTAGTTTTATTTAACATAAAATAATATCGATGTACTTCAACGGTTGGTAAACGAGAATGAATTTTATCTTCTTCTGTTGGAATATAACTTGTATAAAATACTTCCTTAAAAACTTCGATATCAGACTTATAAATGTAAGAGAATGGAACAAACCTTTAATTTAATTTCATTCAAAAAATAGCTTAAACCATCAAAGGGCTTTCTTTCAGGTTCATCAATTTGAATCTTATTTTTCAAGGCCAAAGCCTTTTTAAAAGCTGGATCATTGAGAAGATTAATTAAATGTTCCCGAAATAAATCCGACATTTCAACCGATGGAATCTCTGACTTATTTGCATATAAATGTTCCAGGGATTTTGCAAACACTTCCAATTCTTCACTTTCAAATTTATCTTTATTTTTGTAAACTTGTTTAATAAAAATATCAAAAGCATTGATAATATTCTCCCGAATTTTGTTCTTCCAAATGTCATCGTCACATTCATTTTCATCATCCTTTTTTTCGCTCCAATCTTCATTACAGTATTTGTAATTTGAATTTGTTGTACAAAGATATTTCAGATGCCGAATAATTGTCGATTTTCCTGCTGATCCCATTCCTGCCATAAAAAATCGTACAATTTGATCATTTTTTGGTTTTGATTCTGGCTAAAAAAAAAGAAATTTTAATCAAAAAAACGGCACAAAAAAGTATCGGCCTTTTTTGGGCCGAAAATGGATGGGTGCAATTTAGATTTTGGAGCAGTTTTTGCATTGCAGAGATAATAAAGTTGACTAACAATGTTCAACTTTACAAAATATTTGCGGATCTTTGATTTGGTTTTAAAAAGTTGTTTTTCAAAATATGTATCAAAATTAATTTCGAGGAAACTGATATAAGAGATAATTGGGAAGTTTAAAATTGTTAAACAAACAAACAAACTTACCGGCAGAATATTCTCTGGTGATTTGTTTCGTCTTTTACCGCAAAGTTGTCCCATTTTTTAACAAATGTTTAACAGTTTTTAAAACAAAGAACAATAACCTTTCTCTTTTTTTTGCACAAAACTAATTTTCTTAATAGAAATAGAGAAACATGGAATTGTGTGGTGGTGATAAAAAAGTGATTATTTTTCTCAAAAATTACTCGCTCCATTTTTCATAGCTTTTTTTATCAATATCTTTTTTTTTGGGGGGGGGAGGTAAGACAAAGATGACTCCACACAAAAATGAATAAATGTCCATAAAAATTTGCAGCAACAAAAAAAAATTTTTAGGTAAATAAAATTTTTATTTTGGAGGCGGTTTTTTTAAATGCTTTTACTTTTTATTCCCAATTTTCTTCATTTAATAGACATATTTTTTTGTGTTCAATGATAATAGTTGAACGGAAAAAAAGGGATTTTTTTCCGTACTTTAAGACTTAATATTTTTTTCAATGTCATCATAGCTAAAAAAAATGAGTGAATCATTTTTCAATGAAAACAAAAACTACATTTTTCTGATTAATCAAAAATGCAAAGAATGCAAAATATGTATTTATCTGATTGTTTTAATCATGTCTAAAAATGTGTTGATAAAATATTTATTTTTAATTTTATTCATCAATGCACAAAACAATCATAAAAGTAGTACATAAAATTCATTGTAACAAACAACAAAAAAAACTTAAAGAAAATATAAGAAACCGACATTTTAGCACCGCATTTATTTGACACTATGAACCTCAAAGACGACGACACAAAAGTTTTTAATTTGCATAAAATCCAAGATTGTGTTTTTCGAAGCAAGCTAAACGAATTACGGTATAAAAATTTAAAGGGAGTGTCGACGACAAGCAAAAAAAAAATTTGTATGGACAACAAGTATGTTTTAACACGAAAATGAGTTAGAGAAAAGAAATAGCATAGAAAAATGTCTTATTCGTGTAAAAACATACTTGTTGCCAAATAATTTTTTTTTGCCTGTCGTCGACACTCCCTTTAAATTGAAAAAAACAAATGCTTACGTTCAAATTTATCCAAATTAATTTGTGATGGATCAAAGTTAGCAACAAATTTTTTGTAATTCTTCCAAATTTCATTCAAATATTTATCGTAAACCTAAAAGGGATACTGTAGTCTAAATAAATGATGAAATTGAAGCTTACTACAACAAAATCTTTATAACAGGTAGCAACATCATTAAAATCTTGAGCAAGCTTTTCTCGAAATTGAGGTTCTGTAATTTCAGGAATTGCGGTTTCATAGCTTTCAGCAATATTGATTCCAAGAAGAGTTGGACGAATTTCATGTGATTCTTCATTAATATTTATGAATCCAGATTTTTGAAGAATCATAAGATATTTTGGAATTGATTCAAAACTTCCCATTTTTTCAACCAATTCATTTTCAGCAAGAAGTTTTGGGGATGGAATTTCTTTAACTTTGACATCACATAAAAATTTATTTCCAAGAATGAAATCTGTTGAAAAATCTTCTTTAACAGTTTTAACTTTGAGTTTGGGTAAAGCTTTTGTGAATCCGGGTTCTCCAGATTTGAAACAAGAATATTCAAATTTGCAATCTTCAATTTCAAAAGCAGTTGTTTCTTTGAAATATGTGTATTCTGGCATAAATGAAGCCAAAAATCGACAACAAATATATGAATATACTAATCCTTCATTTGGTGCCATTAACATATTCGATGGAAATTTTTCTGTTGGAATAATTGGTGGATGATTGTCATCAGCAACACCGAGCTTTAAAGCTGCATCAATGTTTAAAGGCATATCAGTGCTAACTTCAGGAATTCCATAACTTGGAGAGACTCGACGCGGAAAAGTTCGAAGAAAATATTTTACACAATCACCAATATTTGAAGGATACTTTGTAGATTTTGTTCGAGGATTTGTGATGAAAGCCTTTGCGTATAACTTTTGACAAATTTGATCAAGTTCTAATAAGCTTAAACCGAAATTCTTTGACATAAATTGAAAAAGTTCTGAGGTATTCAAGCCAGGTAAAGGACCAATTGACTCAGAAACCGAAACAGGGTCAGAGATAACTTCACAATACTTTGCTTCCTAAAATTGTTCAAACGTTAAACAAAACAATTTAAAGATACAGTATTACTTTTAATCTTTGGCATACTTCTTCGGCACTTTCTCGATCATTAAATGTTTTAGAATCTAAAGTTGCAGTAACATTTTGATTGTTGACTTCCATGGTTAATTCAAGAGTGTATTTTTGAGTAGCATTTTCTTTTACTTTGTATTGTTCAACAATTTTTGTTAATGCAACATTTGGACCAAGAAGAAAAAGAAAATCTCGGATATTATGATTTGGAAAGCGCCACTAAAATTGAGATATATATTTTAAGAAAATGAAAATTTAGAGACAAAACATACTCGAAAAACTTTATTTTGTTGTCTTGAAAAACTTTTGCCCATAATAAGTTCCAACTTTTGTTGTGCATCGATAGCCAAAAATTTGTAAAAATCTGGTTTTTCTAATCTTTGCATCGCAACTTTAATTTCAGGAACAGAAAAAAATCGAGCTCTGCAAAAAATTAAAAAATTACATATATGAATAAAAGAATATTACCGATAAATGACATCCATTATAGTACCACAAGGTGGCCTTTTCATAACATGTTTTACAGTATCAATTACTTCAAAGCTAATAGATTCACCATCGAGGTCATTATCAAATAAAAGAACAAGTGCATCACTGCCTTTTGCGACATCTTCCAATAAAAATGGCAAATCTTGTTTAAAATCATGAATACTTTCATGCTTTTCAACAATTTCAAAGGTAAATGCTTGTGAAGGTTCTCTTAATTGATTTTCAAAATCTTTTGTATATAAATGACCCATTGTTGCAACAAGCCATACATGAGCATCAACACCAAAAAAGCTTGTTGTAAATTCAAAGATGGGAAGAAAGGAAGATCTGTCATCTACAAGTTTAAAAACGTGAAAAAAGAATATCAATGGTATATAATTAATATATAAAAACCACTCACCATTATTCTCATAATCATTTGATGGTCGAAGACTTCCATCTAAAATTATAAATGACTATAAACTAAAAAATTCAAAGACAAAAGTATACCTTTATAATATCGCTTTGATTTATAATTGTTGTCAGACAAAGTTTTAGCTAATTCATGTGCCATTGCAACCTTTTTTGCAACCATTAAAACTTCAACTTGACGCTAAAAATATAGATTATCATCAGCATTGAGATTGATAAAAATGATAAAGAAAAGTGCTTACACCTTTGATATAATTGAAATGTGCAGAATATTCTTGCTTCTTGTATAAATCATAATGTTCCAAGGACCAAAATCCAAACTTTAAAAGATATTCTTCCAAAACTTGTTTACCATTTTGGCATCCATTTGGTAAATCATCATTGTTCTATAAAGATGTTTTTAAAGTTTAATCACCATTTTACAAGTATAATATTACCTCTCGTTTCCACTTTTCATTAAACATTCTGAATTAATAAATGCAATAAATAAAAGTTAAATGGAGCAAACGTAAGGAAAGAAGAAGAACAAACCAAAAACTTCTATTTCTTTCTTTATCGACAAACTTTTTTTTTAGTTGAATTTGTAAATGGAATAAAGCAAAAAGGAATGGCGAAATTTTTTTTTTGATGAAATCAAATGTCGACAAAATGTTTCTTTGATTTTATCGAAATGGCATCGTTGTTGTAATTCATCGCTTTAAGTTTGCCTTTTTTTGAATGGTGTTTTTATTTGCATTTCTATGGTTTGGTTTTTTAAAATGCTGTTGTTGTTGTTGTTTTTTGATAGAAAGAAAAGGAATGAACTAAAAAATAGCAGCAAAAAAAGTTTTTATTTTCAGTTTGAATTATTTTATACTTACTTTAATAGATTAAGAAGAAAATAAACAAAAACTAATTATGATAAAGTGCCCCCAAATATAATAAGTTGATAACAATAAGAAATAAAATCTGTAAAACCGAGAATTTTTAAAAAATTATTTTTTAAAACGCTTGAGTTACACAATGCCAAAATAGTTGTTTTACAGAAGAACTGCATTATAGCTAGGATAAAAAATGCGGCCCTCCAATTATTTTAGGATAAGTCTTAAGATCGTTGAAAGAGAGGAATAAATATTGAAAGTTCACCGCCAATGGATATGCCAAACTTGGGCGGCAAATTTAGACTTGAGAGAAGCTTTTCTAAAGTTTGCAGTTTCAAGTCAGAAATCTGAATGAGAAATATTTACCAACGGTGGGAGATGCAATAGGGGGGGGGGGGTGGGGGGGGGGCACTGGGGTTCGTGCCCCTTGAAATTGGAACATTTCCTTTGTAACCCTTTGATCTTTTGCCACTTGCGGCAAAAGATCAAAGGCGCCCCTCCTCAATAGGGTTACCGCCCTCCCCCTGAAATTTTTTTTATATACGGCCCCGTGGAGTTGTTTTATTTGTGCAAATATGAAACTAGGTGCTGCAGCAGTACAGTTTTTTTATATACCAGTAATTGAGCAATCCTAACGGAGATACTTGAGAGAATAGGATTGAGACTTTGCTCGGATATGACTTCAAATTTTGTCACCGTACTAATTTGATCAAAAAGATACAGGAAAATGGCAATCCATTTTTTTGTTTTTAATGATATTATTCTTTGATTTCTTTCATGCGATTTTTTCAGCTTTTTTCAATTTGTTAATCAACGTTTTTAATGGCTGTAAAAAAAGCGATAAAGAAAGTTTATGAATTTTGTGATACACTGAAAAATGTGGCTCCCAATTAACACATTTTTTATGACAACATGAAAAAACTTGGATGATTTTTTTTAAAAAAAATATGAGGCTTCATTTTTTTTGTTTTAAAAGAATGAAGTTTTGGATATTCTTTATTTTTATTTTCTTTGTTTTCGTTCTTTTTGTTTCTGTCGATACAACAGTGAAAATAAACAGAAAAACTGAAATTTGTGCCCGGAATTGTTATTTTCGAACAGTTAAACGTATTTCCCCAATAAACATTTTTGGATTTGTCTCAATTTTTATTTATCATCCAAATCCAAGATACAATTCCAGACGATATTTTAGCGAAAAAGAAGCCTTTCAAAATCTTTGTTGGTAATTAAATTTATTTTATTTCTAACACTTTTTCAAAATGCATTGAATGCGCAGTAAATGCAATGTAAAATGCGTACGGCGTGTTTTCTTTTATGCAAAGTTAATGCGCATCAAATGCAAAACCATGCATCAAAGGCTGGGCATAGTTTGAGCCAATGCCATTCATATAAAATTTTTAAGAAAATATTTTAAAGAGAGTGTTGACGAGAAGCAAGTAAAACGAGATTGTTTCTCTCGACACGAAAATGCTTCAGAATCCGAATAAAAAATTCTGATAATTTTTTCTTTCTTTGCCTATTTTTCTAACCCCGAAAATGGTGCCGAAAAAAGAAATCGGTCGAATATAAGCCGAAATCAATGTTTTTATTTTCATTGTTTTTGCCTGATTCAGGGACACTTGCTTGTTGTCGACGCTCCCTTTAATATTAAAAAAGCAAATTTAATTTTAGGACGTATCGAAGCTCTTCAAAAACATGTTTAGAAAAATGCAGAAATAATTCTTTGAAGGAGTGGCTAGATAAAGTATTTTTTAAACCATTAAATAAATATTGCGATGAATTTTATGAAGGTTTGTTTTAACTTTTAAAAAAGCCATTAATTTAAAGTTAATTAACAACATTATTTTTTAAAGATATTATTGCCAATTGGAATTGTATAAGAAAACTTAAAAAATATCGTAAATTATGTGACCGAGAATGTGCTTTAAGTTGTGAGTAAGTAATTTCTGTGTAAATTATGTTAAAACTGATAAAATAATTTAGTCAAACATGTTTATATTTTTGTTATCGGCCAGTTGCACGACGAATTTGTAAAACTGAGAAGTTTGTTAAAATATTGTTGGAAATCAGTGAATTAAAATCTCCACAACAAAATGGCGTGCCACGGCATCAACCACTTTGTATCAAAGAAGAAGTTACAAATTACAGTAATGTAAAAACAAAAACAAAAATTTACAATTAAAATCTTTATTAATAAAAATATTAAATTTCTGTATTATCAATTTTAACCAACGGATTTGGCAATTCTTCAATTGTTGGAATACCGTATTCTGTAATAAAAATAATTTTGTTTTTGTTTTTTTTAAATAAAGCTTACTTTCAAATTTCAATGGCATCGGAGTCGTGGGACTTCTTTTTCTAAAATTTTATAGTTTTTTTTTAATTTAAAATTTTTTAAAAAATGCAAAAGACACCTTCGACTTCCATCATGTGCAAATGGATTTATTGAGGGATACGGTAGCGGCTTATCAGCAATTTCATGCACCAAATTAATAAGTGTTTTTTCAAGTTCATCCGCAAAATTTGTTGCTTCTGATTTACTAATTAGTGAACCTAAAACAAATTTCAATTTTTTAATTTAAAAAATAAATTCAAAGAAATCTAACTCAATAATTTGACCCGAGATTTTAATTTTGTCGCAAATTAGTAAAAATGAAAGGGGGGATATCCCTAAAAAAACCTAAAAATCTCTATCTAATATGGTAGTTAAATGTGAAAACTGTAATTAAAGATAATATCAACAATGTCCCTAAAGACAGTTGCACCAAATTATTTTTCTGCTTTTAAATAATGAACAAACCTCTAAAATCAAGTTTTGTATCTTCATTTCTGTCTTTTCTTTCAAACATTTCTTCCGCCAAAGCTTTCCCGCCTTCAACCGCATCATTATTTACCCGAATATTTTTGTAAACACTTGGAAGTCGTTTCATAAAAATTTCTACAAATTTATTTAATTCATTTTGATCAAGATAATAATCTTTGTTTTGATCAGATTTCTATAATATTTTGATTTATTTATCAGTAAAAGTTTAAAAGCTGTTAAAAGAGTATTACCTGAAAAGCTACATGTAATTCTCTTAAAGCAAATTTGTCAGCAGATTTTGAAAATTCAACATTATTAATAAATAAAAGAAATAGCAGAAGCAGCGAAAAAATTTTCATTGTAACTTTTTTTTACGTAATGGAACTGATAATTTTAGTTTAAAAATGATGTTGAGAAAAAGTTATAACTGATTATTTATGGCTTAAGACCAGTTTTTTTATAATTGGAACTCGTTACCTGCGTTGCCAAGCATTTTCACCCATCGAAAAAAGGTTGAAAAACATTTTGCTTAAACGGTTTTATTTAAAACAAGTTTTTAGCTTTGAAATAGGGTTTGTCACATTTTTAACTGCAATGATTCTTTTGTTTTTTTTCATTTGATGGAACTTAATTAATTAATTAACTAATAATTTTTTTTTAAAAATTATTAGTTAATTTGAAATACAAAAAAAAAGATTTGGGTCTCAACATATTGAGATGGCAACAGTTAGTAAATTACTCACATCCGCGATCCGGTCACTGTCATTCCGCGGAGACTTTTCCCTGCTTCCTTTCGGACCTGGGGCGGTTCATCTCTCTTTGAACAACCGGGTGAAATATGAGCTCCCTCACACACACCCTGTCGACGCAACGCTTGACTCGGACGGACGCATCACCGCAATTTTTTCCAACTGAAGAAACTCCCTCTCTCAATTCATCCGCCAAACCATGCGAGCAAGAAACTGCTTTACAAGTGTCCGCCACAACACCCCGCGACCACTCAACTTTTTAATTCGAAGGAAAGGAAAGCGATGCTTTTTTAACACAAAAATGCATTCATTTTCTTTGATAATAAAAAATAATTATTGCATAAAAATTAAAAAGATTTTTAGAGATTTGGATAAAGAAAATTTTGGGGATTTTGTTAATATAAAATTTGTAAAATTACAGTAATATTAAATACTGTAAAATGCGCTTTTTAAATTTTTGTAAACGTTTTTTGCAAAATGGTATTTTGTTTTTTTTTATTTTTTACTTTACTGAGTATTGTAAGCAGTAATAAACACAAGGAAAACTGAATAGTTTTTTTCCATTTCATTCAATCAAGTAATAAAATAAGTTTATATAAACGTTTAACGTCTCTTAAAAAAATATTTAAATGATTTTTTTTAAATTTTAAATCTTCAAAATTTTTTTGTTTTTTTTATTTATCTTGTAAATGGAAGACCAAATAATTATAATACATTCAGTGAAACATCAAAGAATTGTCTTTTAAGTGATCCTTCAAACACTACTGCTAAACTGAAATTTTGTTTTTTGTGCCTGTGCAAATTCAAATGGAATTTGTAAATTGTTTTTTACCGTTATTGTTAAGTTTATATAATATTGCGATAAGATTACAGTAATAACGTTTTCAGCAGCCTAACATTAAAAAAAAATAAAAACGATTCTAACAAATCTAATCATCCTTTTAAGGGCCCTTTAAATTCAACACCTAATTCATTACAAATATAGTGAAGACGATCAGAACCCCAAAACTTTAAATCTTCTTTTCCCTCTTGTTTCAAAACAATCCATGGGGCTCCAAATGCTCCAGATTCCAAAGCTTCTTCAGTGGCTCGTTGATATTCTTTTTTAATTTTTTCACTTTTTGAATCTTCAATTAATTTCTCAGAATCCGGAATTGATAACTTTGAACATACCTAAAAATTAATTATAAAATATCATCATTTAATTTAAAAACTATTACTTCTCGAATATTATCTTCGGTATGAATTGGAAGATCAAAAGACCAGGCTTTTGAAGCAAATTCTCTGGCAGCTGGTACCAAATATGATGGACTTTCTAATTTTAAAGCAGTTAAAAATCTTTGAGGTTTTATACTTCCAAGTTTAAAAATTCTTTCTTCAAAATTCTAAAAAATGTAACAATTTAAACGGTTTTAAAGAGTTATTTTGGATTTTGAAATCATTAAAAAATTACTGAACTGTACTTAATATCGTATATACTTTAATCCGCTCAAAATATAAAAAACAAAACTTACTTTCGGCCATTTCATTGATAATCCCCAATATTTTGAAGCAATTTGAATATCTTGTTGCATATACGGTAATTTTGAAGGGCATGCAATATTTGGACGATTTTTTGTTTCAACAATTGTTGCACCCAAAAAGAATGGAATATAATTTATTTTTGCTGGTAAATATTTTTCATATTGAAGAATTGACTAAAAAAGAGAATATACTGTAATTGATAAAAATATATAATGAAGTAACCTCAAATCCGATAAATGAATATTGTGAAATTACGTCAAAATAAAAGTTTATAATGGGACGAGAATTTGCCATTAATAAAGAGATGCTTGATACAAATCGTCAAGGTAAATACTTAAAAAAGAACATATTATGAAATAAATCATGTAATTAGGATTACGGTATCAAATTTGGGTATTTATTAACCTATTTTTAAATACAAAACAATAAATAAAAAGCAATCATTTTATTTTACAGTAATACACATCAAATTTACACCTTATCCTTTTAAGGGTCCTTTAAATTCAACACCTAATTCATTACAAATATAATGGAGACGATCAGAACCCCAAAACTTTAAATCTTCTTTTCCCTCTTGTTTCAAAACAATCCATGGGGCTCCAAATGCTCCAGATTCCAAAGCTTCTTCAGTGGCTCGTTGATATTCTTTTTTAATTTTTTCACTTTTTGAATCCTCAATTAATTTCTCAGAATCCGGAATTGATAACTTTGAACATACCTAAAATAATTATAAAATAAAATATATAATATTTTACTGTATTCAAAAAAACTAACTTCTTGAATATTTTCTTCTTGATAAATTGGTTTATCATTTACCCAAACACGAGAAGCAAACTCTCTGGCAGCTGGTACCAAATATGATGGATTTTCTAATTTTAAAGCAGTTAAAAATCTTTGAGGTTTTACACTTCCTTGTTTTATAATTCTTTCTTCAAAATTCTAAAAATTGTCAGTAATATAAATAAATATCAAAAAATAAGTTACAGAAGGCCATTTCATTGAAAATCCCCAATATCGATTTGCTGCTTCTAAATCATGTTTCATATATTCCCCTTTTGAAGGCACGGCAGCATTGGCACGATTTCCAGATTTAACAATTGTTGCACCCAAAAAGAATGGAATATAATTTATTTTTGCTGGAAGATGTTTTTCGTATCGAAGAATGGACTAAAAATACCAAGAAATAATTATAACAATAAAAAGTTCACGTACCTCAAATCCAACATATGAATATGGTGAAACAACATCAAAATAAAAATTAATTACTGAACGAAGTTTTGACATTTTTTCCGATAAAATAAAAAGTTCAAAATGTTGATTTCTACAAATACAATTGTATTTTAAAGTTTCAAAAAAACGACTGTTAGACACTACAAAAAATGTAGCAGCATTTTTTTTTGATTTTTAAAAAACTCCTTTGTTGCTATCCTATAAAATGATGAAAATGTAAAGTTTTTCAAATCATAACGTTGTATTCGACGAAAAATGGCAGTTTCAATTTCATCGTTTTATATCATATTATCATAAAAGTACATTGGCAGTGTGCGACATGAGTGTTCCATGCATTTTTCACAGTCAAAAGAAAATGAAGCATACTGTAGAAATTAAATCTTTGGTATAAAATTTTGATTTTTATCCTTCTAGATGTAAAAAAATACGAAGATTCCAAAAATGCAACTTTTGAACATCATTTTCATACAAAAAATCGCTTTTTTTACGTTTTTTTAAAACGCATTCTGTCAATTTGAAAAAAACAGTGAACGACTAAATTGATAAAAATGCAAATTTTTTTTGCAAATTTCCCCTTCTTTTTCTCTCAGTTCTGTTTTCTGCTACGATTTTTAAATTGTAAAATTGGAAATTTCAAAATTTAAAGAGGGAGTCGCACTTCACACAAACTTTTTAAAAGAGGGAGCAGAGAAAAAGAGACACCACTGCCGCATCAAAGAAAAGAAATAGTGCGTCTTTTCTCTTTTTTTCTCCCTGATTTTCACGATTTGTTATAGCGTATAAGAAAAGATTTATGAGAACTGCGACTCCCCATTTAATTATTGGTTATGAAAGAGCAATATTAGTAACGATGATACCAAAAAAAAGAAGAAGAAAATAAATATTTTTAAATTAATTAAAATGCATTCGGAATCAAATTGGAAAGGAGCAGGAATACGGTATTTTTTAAAACGATTTTGTTTATAAAACTTTATAAATAATAAATATATAACAATAAACAATAAAACATACCTAATTAATTTAATTATATGGCAGAGGATATGAAAAGAAAGAAAAAGAATACAATCTGTTGAGCACCAAAAAAAAGAAGATTTAAAAATTGGCAAGTTTTAAACACATTTAAAAAATTTGAGACAACTTTTTAACCAAAAAATAATAATAAAAATAAAAGCATAATTTAAGGATTAATAAAAGAGACAAGAATATATCGAGTTCCTTTTGTTGTTGGAAGGCCTTCATGAAGATGCGTTAAACGACCTGGAAAAAGCATTGACCACCCAACTTCATCGGCGGGTACGGTACAATTATATCGAATATATCGTACTCCACCACCTTCATAATCAACATCACGTTTATTCAATGAAATGTCAATACTGTAGGTTGAGGCATCATGATGTGGACGAAGGGATGCTTGTTCATCTGGACGATATCGAACAACAAACATCATATTCGCTTTAATTGGCTAAAATTGGGATAAAGTAAATAGGGATATATGAAAGCTCAAAGCTATCATGAAAAATCTTTTTACAAAATCGAAGGCTATTATTTAAATTTTAGTTAAATTTCTGATATGTACAAGCATAAAATGCTTTCTCAGGATATAGGGGGATATATGAGATCCATTTATTTTAGCTTACTCTTTGATAATAACCAGTAAAAACTTTTTCTTGCATTGGTGCAACATAATCATCAATGATTTGAAGCCATTGTGGCTCAAATCCTACTTGATTCATATGAATATCTCGAGTTGGAACATTTTCATATCCGCCTTCAAGTCTTCGATCAAAATTTTTTCCATCTGACCATGTCCCAAAATGTTCCATTATTTCAATAATTTCTTTTGACATTCGTAAACTTAAAAATGGAAAATCATATACATCTGGGCAAGGTAGGGGAACTTCAATCCCAGGCTGAATATAATGAAAATATTCTGGATGAATGTATCGCTTTTCCCAAAGCTCTTTATTTGCTGGATAATCATATACTTCGGCATGGATTAACGTCTCGGATAAACTTGCAAATTGTTCAGTTGATAAAAGTTGGCCATAATGCTCTTGATTATCAACATACATGAAATGTCCCTAAAAATAGCACAATACACATTTGCCAATTTAAAGTACAGTAACTCAAAAATGTTTCAAAACAGAAATATAATTAATACTTACATGATCTCGGCAGAATTTTGCAAAACTCATATCAGCATCAAGTTTTCGTTCATAATTGTATGCTTCCATAAAAAATTGTAATTTTTCAGCAGAAAATAGAATTGCTGCTGAAATAAATGGAACATTCCAGAATTCTTTTAAATCTCCTTCAACAATATCCAAATAATCTTGTGATCTTTCATAATAGCCATTTGCAGAAACAGACCCCCAAAAATTTGTAAACATTTTTCCTTTTATTGCAACCATTGGGGCAAGAATTTTTCTGTAAAAAAAAGAGTTATGGTATTTTATTTGGAAGGGTTACTGTAGCGAATAAAATTTTTCTTAAAACGAAAATTATTTAAAAAAGATTACGGTAGCAAATGTGTAAAAAATTTGATAATAAACTTACAAATTATAAGCTTTTGCTCGTTGAATAATATGATCAAGAGATTTGGGTTCAAGATGAACATCTGCATCCAAAGCAAAAATATATTCAGATTTTTGTTCAAGTGCAAAATGGCTAAAATCACACTTATTTTTATGTATAACTAAAACTTTTAACGAAAAACTTACAAAGCTTCATTTCTTGCTGAATATTCACAAATTCCAGAATCTAGTCCTTTAAGATTCACAGATCGATAAAATTTTTCATCAGATATTGTAAAATTTATAATTAATGGAAAAGTTCGTCTTTGATTTACATAAATAAAAAGATCAATTTTATTTTTGGGATATTCCAAAGCTTTAAAAGTTTCAAGAAATTCTTCAATGAAAGGAATTGGTTTTGCAATGATAATTGCGATCGTAATTATCGGATAATTTTCAAGTTTATCTTTGACCTAAAATTTTTTAAATATTTAATTTTCCCTTCAAGACCATCACAATTACCTTAAAACCTTTACATCTTTGACAACCATTTACTTTATTATAAGCATTAGCGAGATAATTTTCAAGATAATTAAGTGTAATTTTACTTGGGCCATTTCCATGAATAATTACTGGATGAGTATTGTAATCATGATTGTATAAAACAGCGTTATCATTTTGATCATATTCAATATTTACATTTGAAATTGCGCCATTAAGATTTTGAAAGATTAATGCAAGGGGATCTAAGCTCATTTTTAAATCTGCCCGTTTTGTTTCATCGAGATAAAGTTTAGTATAAAAAAGTTGATCATCATCAAAGTCATAAATATCGGCTCCAAATTCCAAAAGTTTCAGAATTTCCGGAACAAAACCCATAAAAAGTCCAGAATTTAGGAATCTTTCTCCGAATGTTACTAATGGATATTTTGGGGCAAGGGTTTGATCGGGCCAACAATATGGTTCTGCACCGAAAAGAATTCGAGCATCAGGAAATTCGGTTAAAAATCGCCGTAAAATCGTTTCAGGAGTTGCTGTAATTATTACGTCATAGCTGCAAAGTTTAAATTTACCTTATTAATTAAATTACTTAAACTTACGCATCAACAAATAGGATTACAGTATTCTCGGGTAAAGTTTCATCAATTAAATGTTCTCGAAGAAGACGAACTTTTTGTCCTCCTCCCTAAAATTAATATTTTGAAAAAAAGGGGGATATACTGTAACTAAACACATACCAGCCCTTTCATACTTCCTCCAGACCATTTTTCGCCCATTCCAAGTATATGAAGGTCATGTCCATAAGATTTTGCAGTTTTTTCTAATCTTATTAAGCCATCTGTTCTTTCGGTGCCAACTGTGACAAGATAAAGCTTTGGATCAATTCCTAAAGCTATTATGCATAAAGTGGCAAAAATGAAGCACAAAAATTGGTGGTTCATTGCCTAAAAAATAAATATATTTTTTTCAAAAAACTAATATTTACAAAAGTTCTAAAAAAGAGAGAAATGGGGTTTTTCTTAAAAACTGCCCGATGGGAGGTAAAAAAACGGCAAAAAACCGGAATAAAATGATCTGCTGCTGTCCCTTTATTCCTTCTTCCTTTTTTCCTGGACTGAACTAAACTGGAGTGACCTAAGCTCAACAGAAAAAAAAAAGAAAGATGGGAAAAAAAACAGAGATTTGTTTCTAATTTTTTTGCTGCTGCTGCTGTTGTTGTTATTGCGCTAGTAAGAGAAATAGGAAAAAGAAACAAAAAGAAAGAAAGTTCATTGCATTTTAAGGCGTCCCGATCGCTTTCGTTTTTTCTAACAAAAGTTCTTCTTTTTTTTTTGCCCTACAGCAATGGCAGCAGAAGCAGCATTAGCAGGGAGGAAAAAAAGAAGAAAGTTTGCAGCTGCCGTCCACTTTCTTTCTCCCATCAAAATTCTATCTGTCTATCTATCTATTGTCCAAAAATCACATATTTTCAAGAGTTTAACGTTTCTTTTAAGATTAAAGGGGGAGTTTCATTTCTAACAAATTTTTGGACAAATTTTGTCGTAAGAGTGCAAGCAAAAAGAATGCATTTGTGCGTATTTTTTTCATTCTTTTTTTCAAAGCCACGCACAAATGCATTCTTTTTGTTTGCACTTTTACGACAAAGTTTGTCCAAAAATTTGTTAGAAATGAAACTCCCCCTTTAAGCATTTTTTTGTTTCTTTCCACTTTTTGTTTATGGCACGAAAGGTTACACTCTTTTTTTCTCTTTCTCTCTTTTTTTTATTCGTTCTTCTGATTTTCATCTTTTGGCTGCTGAAAGCTAAAAAAAGAGAGAGAGAAAGAAAATTGCATAAATAATGTGTGCAAAATGAAAAAAAAATATAATAGAATTCATTCAGATAGAAAAAATAACAATTTAAAATTCAATGTCTTGTGAACCTCAAAAGTCAATGAAAAAAAACTTATGTTGTTAAAATTTTTATTTGCAAATTTAAATGTATAAAAAAAGGTGCCACAAAATACAAACAATTAAGAATCATACCTTTGAAATTATAATTTTTTTGCAACAAAAAAAAAGAAATTAAAATTAAAGCAAGTTTTCGTTGTTACATTCCATGGCAACACAATTTTCCCCTTTTTCTAATGTAGTCATTTTAAATGAGAAAAATAATTGTGCAAAAATAATATAAAACAAAAAACTACTTTTTTTACTTACAGTTTTTTTCTCTTTAATTTTTTGTGTCTCAGTTTTTTTCCGAAAACAAAAGAAAAGATCCTTGGCGTTTTGCTTCCTTCACGCCAAAAAAAAGTGACCCGATGCAGCATCGGGTTTTGGCGCTTTTCTAAAAAAAATAACATAAAGAAAAGAAGAAGAAGAAGAAAAAACTTATATTGATCGTTTTCCGCCAAATTATAAAAGAAAACATTGCCCCCTGTATTTTTTGAAAGTTTAATTTATTCATTTAAAAAGAAATAATATATATATATTTTGTGCTTTAAAGTTTAAACGTGATTTTAATTTAAGTATGTGTGTGTGTTGTGTCTTTAAAAATATCTATATGTATATCAGTTAAATTAAAGATCATTTAATTGATTCTTTTGTTCACATTTTCTCAATCAATTTTGTTTCATTTCTAGGGTAGCCCTTTTTTTCATGATTTATATTTGATTGTTTTAAAATTCTGTCATTATTGATTCATTAAATTTTATTTTTTACCAGCTCTAAGGAGCTTGGTGTTTTTTAAAATTCTTGTTGTTCCAAAACACATTATATATTTTATTGTTGGAAGATAATGGTCTCATATCCAAGTAGCTCACTTGAAGATTGTCTAACAAATGTTGTTAGTTGGGTAAGTTCAATCATATCAATTGATGGCCATACATATTAAAATATATTTATATATATTTTTTAAGGCAGAATTTACGGGTATTAATTGGATATCTTTGATATCATCGGCTCCGGTAGAAAATGCAAATAATTGTCCAATTTTAAAAGCTTATAATGAATGCCAAAAACTTCGAATATATTCATTTTGGAGAAGGCGGCCCACCCAAGGTGTTGTGAATAAAAATGCCCCAAAATCTCCAATTATTACTGGTAAAGAGGCCAAAGAATTATGGATATTTTGGTATGAAAATTCTGAGCCACCAATTGTTAAAGAACTTTTGGCAAATGGATTAACCCAGGATCAATCAGGTTCATTTGCAAATTATGGATTAGATTATAAAATTAGAATATTGTTGTATGATGCATTACATCGAATATTAGAAAGTGGATGCATTGCAAAAAGATTTGTTCGATTTGGCCGATGGTTTTGTCAGCCTTTAACAGAGCAGATAACAACAAGAAAAAAGATTTTACCAAGGTAATACTCTAATAGTATTACTGTTAAATAGGATTACAGTAATTCCATTTTTTAGATATATGATTGCATTTCAATTTACATTTTGTACATTTGGAAACCAAGTTTGTATTTCACCAAAATTTCAACGGCAAGCAACCCTTCTTTCAATAACAAAAAAACATTTGCTACAAAAAATTCGGCAAAAAGTTATTCTTGCACCATGGGGAATTGTGGGGCATCTTTTAGCAGAGCAATCACATTTTGATTTGGATAAATCAGATTCAGTCGAAAGTGAAAATGAAAAGCCCACCGAAGAAAAGACAAATCTTTTAAGCAGTTTTGGGGGACTTTATTCTACACCAGAAAAGGATAAAACTGCAACAAAAAAGCAATTGGAAGAAATTTTAAGAAAGTATTATGATGACTTTATATTTTCTGTTGGATATCCTGAGCTACCATCAATTCCATCATATTTGCCCCATGTGTTAGCGGTAGAAATAGATGGAATTTCAACATATTGGCCAACAGCATTAATTGCAATTTGTATTGATGATTTAAAGGAGGATGATACGGAAGATGAGGAGGAAGGAAGTGATATAGAATTTATTGATCCCCCTTCAACTTCTCCATCATCATATTATGCGGGATGTCGAGCAGCTCAAAGATTATTTGAAGATGCATTGTTACCACCTCCAGATCGGCATGATGATAGAATATCATTGATGGATTGCACACAAAAAGAATTATGTTGTTGTAAATCTTGTAATATTCCAGAAGGTTTGATTTTGTCAAAAAGGAGATGCTGTTAATCCTCTCCCTCTCTTTTAGCTCCATTTGATGCTTTACCTTCAATATCCCCGGCAGGAATTCTAAATCCAAATACACCCCATAGTGTTCAAACAAAAATATCTGAGCCACCTTCCGTTCCTCCAACCTCAATAGAATCTGTGCATTCAACATCAGGAGATTTAAAGCATCTTCGACGTCCTCCTCGTTTACGATATAAACAACCACAATTTTCATTTCAATTAGATTATCAAAAAGATCGTCCAAAATCCCCTAAAATTGAAGTTGAAGTTGAAGAAGCTCGAAGAAATGATTTTGCTCCAACAACTTCTTGGGCTCATATAAATGTTACGGGAGAATATCCAATAAATCATATGGGAGTTAATGGAGGATATACTGTAGCATTATCAGATAATATTTGGAATGTTTTACCAATTTTTCGTGGTGATCAAGAATGGGATGAAACACAAGCTATCCAACGTCCCGCATCACCATATACTCCAATTACGGTCGTTACACCAGAATATTCACAATATAATACGTATGTATTTTTTCAATGATAATCTGATAATGAATGAATGATTGATAAAATAATAATAATTTTTAGGGATGATGAAAGTATGACAATTGAACAAGATTTTCCTCGAAGAGATAAACCCTTTGGTGTTTCATCAACGGTACGAGAAGATGAACCCCAAGAGTCATCAGCTCATGGTGAACATTCAATTTTACGATCATTGCTTGATTCCACGGATGAAAGCTCTCCAACAACTCCAGCAAGTCGAGATGGCCGAAAATCTCGAGATTCTTCATCCTCCTATGATTCTGATTCTTCTCCATTTAATAAAAAACAATGGCGAAATCGAAAGAGAACAAATCTTGGAGTTACAATGGATTTTGTTTATGATGAATTTAAGCGTCGAAGAATTTATATTGCAAATTTGCCTTTGAATGATATTGGAAGAACTGGTGTCCCTAAAATTAATGAATATTTTGAACCGGGTGAATGGCCCGAATATCTTGATGATGATGATTATTATTATCCACAAGATTTTGAAGGAAGATATGATAGTGATTTTGATGAAGATGACGATGAGGATGGTTATGATGAACACCCATCAAATTATCATCAAATTCAACAACATCATCGAATGAATGCTGAACAAGAAAGAGAGATTGAAAGATATGCAGCTCCAATTGAAAGAATCCCAAATCCAATGGCATCTTCTTCATCACATGCCATTGATCCACAAGCTTCTTATCTCCACCACCAACAACAACAACAACCATTAATTTTTGATGAACTTGAATCTTTTTCTCAATCTTCAACATTTGATGCAATAATGTTGGAAAGCAGTGATTTAATGGAAGTTGATACTTCAAATGAGATCATTCTTGAATCTCAACCTTCAACATCTGTTCCAGAGCCAAATGATAGTGGTACTGTAGAAGGCGGCACAAAATCATTGAATGAAGCATTGGTAATAAATATTATTAAAAACAAACTTGAATTAATTAATTTCATTTAATTATTATTTTTAGAGACAAGTAATAAAACCAATCAGTGAAATTCCTGAAAATGAAGAAATAATAGAATCAACAAAAAAAGCAATGGAAGCTTTTCAAAAGCGAAATCCATTTCCATTAAGTAAAAAAGATAAAAGAAAGCAGCAGATTGAACAAGAGCAACTACTTCGAGATTTAATTTCCCCTGATCCACTACCAATTCGAACAATATCTCGTCGAAATTTGAATAAAGTATTTCATAAAATTCATGAAAAACTTGATCCTATGGTTTGTCTTGTTTCGTTTATTATCATTTATCAATTTTTAATCATTTTTTAGTTTGATATGATTGATAATATTCATGATATTTTACCAGATGTAAATATTTTTAAATATGAAGGTTGTGCTCCAATGGTGCAATGCAAAGAATTTTATGGTGATCCATTTAAAGATAATGTTCGAATTCAACCAAATATGTTTGAAGCAATTGATGAACGAAATACTCGAGATAAGATTCCGTTGCCACCAAAATATATCAAAAAACCAAATGTAAAAAATACAAAAATTGTTGAAAAAATTAATTTACAAAAAGCTGAAGAACGAGAGCAACAGTATCGAAATATGTTAAATCATAATCAAAATATGCAACAACAACACCACCACCACCAACAACAACAACAATATCATCATCAACAACAACAACAACAACAACATTTTAATCAACAACAACAACATCGACATGCAATGTTTATGAATCAAAGACATGCATCATTTATGTCAAATTCGCCACAAATGAATGGAATGAATTCAATGTTTAATAACAATAATAGCATTCCACCACAAACTCCTTCCCCAATGTCAGCTGTAACACCAAGATATATGCAACCCCATTCAAATACCATTACCTTACATGGCTCAAATACTGGAGGATCTGTACAAATGGCAGATATGGGAATTGGAATGAATGGTTTTGCTGGAATGCCCGGACCACCCCCAATAACTTCAACCCCAAATTCTATGATGCCATTTGGGGGTCCTTCACCGCAAATGAATAATAATAATAATGCATTTTTGCCTCCTCCACCCCCATATAATCAAATAATGTTAAATGGATATAATAGTAATCAATCAGGAAGAATGCCATCATCTGATAATCTTTTACTTAATCCATTTGAACCCCTTCCAATTACAACTCCTGAACTTACAGGTCTACAAATGTTTGAAAAAATTCAAAAAAGTGTTGGTTTTATTTTTGTTGCGTTACTTCGAGATTCAATTTTGGATTTACATTATGATGCCGTCTATGATTCATGTCCCCTTTGCTCTTGCACAGAAAGTATTCGAACAAATGAATTTGGAATATATCTTTCAATTCCCCCCGATGTTCAAGTTGCCGATAATGTTCATTCGGATGAAAGAACCGCTGAAATAACAGTGACAACAAGATTTGGGGGATTTTTTGTTAAAAATCGTGATATTGAAGGTTGCTTTTGTGCCTTCTCGGCTGTACGGCATCGAATTCTGTGTTATGCAAATTCAAATTTATTTACGGATGATATCCGTGAAGCTACTGGAGGACCTGTGGTTGTTGAAGTGGAAAAACCTGAATTAAAATGGTTTAATCCTTTAAAATCAGCTGATTGGAAATTTATTGATATTTTTCGATGGTATTTATTGGGTCATGATTTATCCGCATATATTCGAACCGGAAATTATATTGGTGATCCGCCAATGTTGGATAAAATAGAAGAATTTGATCGACTTGTTTCACCTAAAAAAGAGTATATTATAAATGGCATTGATCAAGGTGAATTAGATTATATTGTTTCATCGGTTCTTGATGCCTCAGCAATTAATCAAATGATGGCAGAACGAACATCTCGAAAAAATCTTGCCGGAGATTTAACATCCTTGATTCATCCATGGGCAGTACAAATGGCAGAAAAAACTTGTCAATTAAATGAAATTGAATATGGTGGATTTATGCCAAAAATTGTTGGCATTTTAGAGGATACAGCTCAGATGATTCGTTCATCAACAACAACCCAAGGAAATATTGTTGAAGGACCATTGACATGGAAATCTTTGCATCAAAAAGCAACAAAAATGTATAAAATTCAAAAATCTGATGCCGAAGAAGATACTGCACATAATCCAGAGCCAATCCCAAATATTGTTGTTGGATCTGAAAAAGATTTAATTCTAACTTCTCCAACAGCAATATGGGCGTGGGATCGATATCTTTTAGCCCCATATTCATGGCCAAAGAATATCCTTTATCTCGCGGTAATCCCGGATCATTCATTTGCAACAGATAAAACTAAATCATTTGCTGAAAATTCTTTGATTACAGAAAAATGTAAAATATTTTTGGAAGATCTTTCAAGTGTTTATGAAAAGAATCGTCTTGGGAGACATTTACCGTTACCCCCAAAAGTAAAAGATTCAACGCTGAATAATGGAATTATCAAAATTCCATTACAAAATTTAAATAATTCAAATGATCAAAAATCTTTGACACAAAAATTGGATTATTTTGTTACACAATATTTACAACTTATTTCAAGAATTTTTGGTGAAATGGATTGCTTTGATAAGAGAACATTTTTGGAAGCAGTTTATCGGGACTTTTATGCCGATCATCATTCGTCTGCCGTTCCAACAGACTCTTCAACGATGCCCCCACCAGCTGCCATTCCTCAACAACAACACCAACAACAACAACAATCAACTTCATCACCGATGCCACCAACAGATCCATCAACTTCATCATCATTTGATTCATCACTATTTAATCATCAACAACAAATATCTACTCCACAACCTCTTCAACAACACCAACAACAACAACAACAAAATATTAATTCACCATTACCAAATATGGGAGGATTATTTGATGGAAGTAATCCTCGAACCCCTGACCCTGCAGCTCCATTGGGCACTTTTGGGAATGGTATTGAGGATCCGCTATCATTGACTTCAATCTCAAATGGAGTTGATGAACTTATGATTAATGATGAAGAGAATCAAGCTTTGCCACATGTTTTGGTAATATATATTGTAAATCCATTCTTTTTTGGATCTGCAAATACACAAGAATATTTTTCTAAACTTGTTACAGTAAAACTTTTAAAATCTTTTAATAATATTCTATCAAATCTTGATCATATTAAACGACCTCGAGTTCAAGTTGAATTAATTGATATTCGAACAATCTTTGATTATTCAGCATTTTCGAATGATCCACTTCAAGAATATTTTCATCCGTTAAATCAATCAACAGTTAATGATCCAATGGCTTCAATAAATGCTTTACGGAAGCTTGCCTTTACAGTATATTCACAACCTCGACAGCTACATGTTGAAGGAATTCGAGATTCCCTATCAAAATCAATGACAAGATTTGGTCCGTTTTCACAAGCTACCGATATCTTAGATACACTTGCCGCAAATCCATCTTCAACTTATCGAATTCCAACAGCTCCATTTATTTTGGCACCAAAATCTTCAAATTATGAAATAACGCCCCAAGGAAAATTGAAACTTAAAAATTCCGATGAAAAAGTTCTCTTTGTTACTTATTGCCTTGTAAAGGATGACTTTTTAATTGTCTCCGTCACGGATGATCGAGGAGAATTAAATGATACAAAAGTTATTTCAATTTCACGTCGAACAAATCAAAAATCTGCACAAAAAAATATTTCTTCCCAAGTTTCGTTGGTTGTTGATGCCATTCAACGTCTTTGGGCATATATTCAAGGTGTAATGTCGCTGGATACAAAGAATTGGAGATTAGTGATTGGAAGATTTGGAAAAATTGGTCATGGAGAATTTAAAGCTTGGACATCTATTTTGGCAAAGAAAAATCTTCAACAATATAATTCAATTTTGAAGGGAAAAGATAAAGAATTGCAGACCCCGGCAGCTGATAAGCCATCAATTTTAACTGCATCAACGTCCTGCAAAACGTGCTCTTTAAATCCTGGATTTATTGAAACTCCTGCTCTAATTGCTGCTTGCTTGGTTTCCACTGAAGCAGATGCATATTTTAAAGTTTTCCCTGAACTTTTGGCGGATTCTAAACAACGCAATGGTGGCAGAATTATTCCAAATGATTATTCAATTACTCATATAATGGTTTTTCCAACAAGTCCTTGCATTTCGGTAAGATAGCTTTCTTTTATAGTTATTCTATCTCAAAATTTCTGCATTTTCGTCTTGGGACCAAAAATATAACTTACAGTAATCCATTAAAAAATTTTTAGAATGAAATTGATACTGGTTTAGCAGAAGATAAAGAAGATGACTTTGCATTTTTTGAGCCAGATGTAAATGATAATGCTGGTATGGAGATTGAAGGGATTGATATTGATATCAATGATCTTGGGGAAGTTAGTTCTGCAACAACAACAATTGCAAATCAACCAATTGCAATGGGATTTATGATTTCAACGGCTCCCGCATTAGATGCCCCAGAATGGTTCTTTTCACAATGTCCAAATGCAAAAAATGATACACCAGTACATTTGCGATCTGCTTTACATATCTCTGTGCCACATGTTCAACAAAGTGATGAAGTTATGTTAGCAATGGCAGAAAATCATCCCCTTGAATCAAATAAAACTGAAGAAGTTTTAACGTAAGTTTTTTGTTCAATTCTGTTTAATAATCTTTATTACTGTTGGAAAACATCTTTCAATTCAACTTTTCATAAAACTACAGTATCCCAAATTTATATTTTCAGATACATTTTACAAACATACAATGAACTTTCGTGGCTAAATATTGATATAATTTCTGGTCAACGAAAATCATGTTTACCAATTCATATTCAAAAACTTTTAGTTCTTCACAATAGTTTGAACACAACATTTTATTAAACAAAAAATCCTCATTTTTTAAATTTAAAATTTTTTTAAAAAAGCTAAAAAAAATATTACGGGTGTACAATTTATTACTATTTTTAAGATTCGATCTGTTTTTTTTATTGTTGTTTGCTTTGTTTTTCTTTTTTAAACACTTTCTTTCTTTTTTTGTTTGTATTTATTTTTCGTCAAATGGGTAATTATAAAAAACACACATATAACTTTAATAATGAAATACTGTAGCTTTGTATAACGACAACAAAAATATACAAAACATAAGCGAAAAACCCAATGAAACAAAAATATTCATCGTCTTGTTATAATAATAAAAGAACTGGCAAGGCAATATTTGAAAAAACCGTATAATAAAAAAATGCACAATAATATCTTTTGTTTGGCAGTTGTATATGTATATATATATATTATTACTAAATTATTACCCGTGTTTGATCATTGATTATAAATTTGGCTTCCAAAATTTGAGATAATTATCCGAAGCTGCTGTAACAAAACCTTCTTTATTTGGTGCCATGGCCTAAAAATTATTATTATGTTAATGTAAATCAGTAACATCAATTATAAAAATACGCTTACCGAAAACAATACCCGTCCTTTATGTCCTTCAAATCTTTGAACAACTTTTAAAGTATCAAATGACCAAACATCAATGCTATTATGTTCAATATTAAATTTATGATTTCTGTTCCAGCCAAAGCCGTAGGTGCTGATAATTTCTCTACCATTTGGAAGCCAATGAAGATTTGTAATTTGTTTATCAATTTCAATTTCTTTAAAAATTTCACGATTTTCAACATTCCAAACAAAGATCTTTCCATCATTGCAGCCACCACCACTTGCAATAATTCCATCATGAGTAGGGGAAAAATCCAAAGCTTTGATAGCTGATTTATGCAAAGGGAAAGCTTCTTCCGCAACTTCAACAAATGATGGATCCATATGAAGTTTTGAAATATTCCAAATTTTAATATTATTATCATTTCCTCCAGTAACCAATTTACCATTAGAGATCTTCATTCCACATACCTAAAATAATTAAATTTGTAAATAAAAGCCAAAAATAAAGTTTACCTCTTGTGCATGACTTCCAACTTGAACAAATGCTTTTGTAGCAAGATCATTAGCATTAATTGTACGATCACGGCTTCCAGTAAAAATTGTATCATCATCACCCCATACCAAACATCCGATTCGACAATCATGGCTTTTATGCTGCCAAACAAGTTGAGTTGTTTCGACATCATATATTTCAAGAATACCATCATATCGACCAACAGCAAGAAGTTTTCCATCTGGTGAAAATTTAGTTGAAACAGCATTCCCATCCTCACAAATTTTAAGAACTTGGGGCTTTTCAGATGGTGCAACAATGTAAACATCTGATTCATCTATATATGAGACAATATTTTGTGATGACCAATCAAGTGGATTATGATAGAAATCATCATAAACATGAAGTAATGGTATTGATAAAATTGGTGGTTGTATTGGGAGATCATTGGTTCCAAGATGTTGAAATACAGTAGCTAAAGCATCCTGAAAAATGTATAGTCATAATACAAAAGTTGTACTATAACAAAATAAAGCTTACAACTGAAGCATTTTCTTCTTCACTGCCATCACTCATTGTTTCAATATAGAAAAATCAGCAAAAAATGCCCAAAATAAACAAGGAGATCTCAGTTTTTTAATTCGGCAAAATAAAGCAGCTAAAAAAGATAAGAATGAATTTTTCATGCAAATTGGTTACAAAAGCACATGTAAATGTTATGAATAATCAATATATATACGTACATATAACCTTGTGATACACAAAAGAACAACAGCAATTGCTGCAGCAATGACAAAAATAAAAACGAAAAAGGGAGAGGAGAAAAAAAAACCAGGCAAAAATCGCAGTAAAAAAAATGTTCAAAGTTGCGCAAAAAATGGAAAACAAAAAATGGGGTAAATTTTCGTTGCGTAACGTTTAATTTTAAAAATCTAAACACAAGCGTGCCTTTGGCGCCGGCGCCAAAGAACTTCTTTGGAACAAGGATGACAGAAAAATGTCTTTTACAAAAATTACAAACTAATTGAAAATTTGGGTTCAAAAATGAGTACAAAATTTTTGAAGTTTGAGTTTTTTCTCAATTCCTCCGCTTTTTTTACAGTAACTCATAAATTCAGCGTTTAACTAAAATATTGGTTTTTTAAATTTAATATTTACAAAAATATAAGATATAATGATTTAACACGAAATCAAAAATGAATACTTTATTAAAAGTTAAATAATGGCACCCAGGTTAAAAAATGAGCCTTTGAGAAAATAGTGTTATTTTTTAATACACGAAAACAATGAGGCGGCAGAGATGATTGATTTTTTTGGATTGGCATTTTTATTTTGCAAAGGGCACACTTTTGATTTTTTGCCGCCATCGCTCAAATGACCAAAAGAATTCGCCAAAGTTTGACGGACAGATGTCCTGTTCACTTTTTCTACGCCCTTTGTTGTATTTTAAACCTTTAAAGAAAGATTATTACGGTAATTTCATTTCAATTTTTTCTTCTCATAACTTCTAAGAAGTGGCTCATTTTTAACCTGGGTGCCATCCAAGATAGGAATACATTTTAAGCACGCCTCCACCGAGCAGCTTTTTATTTGGCAAAAAATAGAAAAAAATATTTATTTATTATACAATAATATTTACAAAAATATAAAATACAAAATGATCCGAGCGCAATTATAAAAAAATAGATATATTTTTTGTTTAAAAAATTTATAACCTTTGTGAAAGTTGCGCCTTTTTTTCCAAAAAGTATGTGTTACATGCGCCTTTTCCCTGTAAAAAAAAGATTGATTATTATTTAAACTTTTTATTTATTTTTTAAGCTTACTTTAATTTCAACAGTTCCTCGAAGCTCGGTTGTAAATTCAGGATAATGTTGATTAAGATTAATTTTGAAGGGTTCACTAATTTGAACTTTTTCTGGGACACCAGTGGATTCCATTCGAGATGCCATATTTACCTAAACAAAATGATAACATTGTGTTAAAAATTGTAAAAAAAACTTACAGTATCCCCAAAAAGGCAATATCTTGGAGCCGTTAATCCAACAACCCCCGCGGCAACTGGTCCAGTATGAAGACCTAATCGAATTCGAATTTTATCACTTTTTTTATGTGGAACTCGAAATTCTTCCAAAAATGTCATCATTTCAAGGGCAACATCTGATAAAGTCATTAAATGTCGGATACCATTTTCTATTGGAATTCCTGATACAACCATATATGCATCACCTAAAAACAGTTGTAAGAAATATGTAAATTTATTACTGCTGTAAAAACACCGACATACCAATTGTTTCAACTTTATATGCTTCATGTTTATTAATGATATCATCAAATCCAGTATAAACTGCATTAAGCATTGTAACAACTTCAAGGGGAGATGCAGATGAACAAATTGTTGTAAATCCAACAATATCCGAAAACATTACAGATGCATGTTTGAAAGTTTTGGGTGGAATTGGTTTTCCCAATTTTAATTCATTTGCCACATAAGCCGGTAAAAGTTGGGATAAAAGTTTATCCGCTCTTTTATTTGCTTCTTCCAACATTCCAGTTCTTTCTTGGACAATCTTTTCCAAATTATTTGCATACTATAATTATTTTATAATATTTGATTACTGTAAATAAAAGTATATTTATATTTATATTTACCTGTTCCATCATTCTCATCATTTGATCAACCAATGATCCTACAAATATTAATTGTAATAATATGGATATGTGATGGGGATACAAACCTTTAACTTGAAGATATCTTTCTGTATTTAATCGAACTCTTCTAATACTTGGTCGGGCTTCTGGATTTGTAGCCCAACAATCTTGTAACAATGAAATTAAATCGGGATTTATCTTTGATTTTTCTTGAACATCTGGTCGATATGCTCTTGAACCACTATTTACTCCAGCAATCATATCTTTAACAATATATATATGTATTATGTATCGTTATCAAATGCCATCAAACCTTCAGAAGTAATATTATCCGCAAATGGCATTCCTCGACATAAAACTTCATACATGACAATTCCGAAACTATAAATATCGCCAGCTTGTCGACGAGCTTGGGTTTGTTTGAGCCATGCTTGCTCAGTATTTCTTCGACGATTTACATCTCTATTTTTAATCATTTCAGGTGGCTGATATAGTATACCTGAAGCGACTTAAAATTACATAGTCATTTCTTTTTACTTTCAAAACAAACTTGTTGCTTGTGATGAGCCAGAGCCATCTTCGCCATCTTTTAAAGTTTCAATTGTGATAGAGCCTTGTTTTGTCCATTTTTCTATGGCATTTGCCACTCCATAATCTGTAAGTTTAACGGTCCAATTTCGATCAATTAAACATGACCATGAAGTTAAAGATCCATGATATCCAATGGGCGAGGAATGTAAATAATCTAATCCAATTGTAATATCTCGAACAAAAGCTGCATGAAATTTTGTATCCAAATTTACATCATCATTGTAAATAATATCTTGTACAGTTCCTCGAGAACAAAACTTCCAAAGTAAAATTACTTCATCTTTTTCGTTAAAGGACATTCCCAAGAATGGATTTAGATTATCATGGACAGCGGCTTTAACCTACAAAAACAAAAAATAATATTGTTTTTTTTTTAAAAAAGAGAGGGATTAAGATTTAGGAATTTTTAGGTAAAGACAATAATCGTTAAGAAAATAAAATAAAAAAAGTGATTACTTATTTATTTAAAAAATGCACACTTCAAAAGTAGTTAAAAGCATTCTTTACTGGATTTTCCAACTAAGACCCAAAGGTATATTTGTGAGTAATAATATAATTTTCGTGCCAAGACACAAAAATATTTATGAGTAACACTGTTTTTTTGAAACTACTTACATTGCTTAAAGTTTGCATATCTTCCCGATTAAATTTAATTGTTTTCTTTTGTGGATACATGTGAAAAGAGGCATGTGTATTGGTGCCAATGATGGCATGATGTTTATTAAATTTTGACATATTTGAAAGTTTTGTTTTTGAAGATCCCACGGAAAGCATTGATTTCATTTCATCTTCATTTACAACTCTCATATCATCTCGAAATATTCTCCATGTTGTTTTATCCAAAGTTTTATTTTCGCTAAAATATAGGGCGGGTTACGGTAGTTGTAAAAAGCCTTTGTAAAAAGCTTACCAAATTCGATAAATAACATAACCAATCAAAAATGCAATTATAACCCCCAAAGCTAGGGCCCCAATTATAATGAATAAAGTATAATCACATTTTTCATTTCTGAAACCACATTTTGGGATATGCTCTGGAAGGGCACCATTCAAGGATGGCCAAAATCCTGTTTGAATATCAACAATATTTAATTCAAAACAACCCGATTTATTTCGAATTCCATCACAATTTTCTACGGCAAATGGAGTCATTTCAACAACTTTAAGAACGGCATCCCGAGTTGTGGAAACAAAAAATGCGGCATAAATTCCGGCTCTTTCAGCTAAATCATCCATTATTACCGTACCTGAAGCAATTCCAGACGAGCTTGCAACACCTGAAAAGTTTTAAAACAATCTTAAAGAATGTGTTCAAATTTAAAAAAAAGAAATATGTCTTTAAACTTATAAAACGGACCCCCCCCCCCTCCCTTCCCATTATTCCAAAGCTACAGTATAATATCAAATTTTGGAATACTGTATTATTTTAATGAAACTCTATCATTTTTGTAGAATTTTTGCCAAGGCAATTTATTTTTATGCTTTGTGATACGGTAAAACATTAATTTAAAAAAAGACACATTTTTTTGTTGAGGAATTTTTTTACCA
Organism: Panagrolaimus superbus; assembly: GCA_964035985.1. Taxonomy (NCBI): domain Eukaryota; kingdom Metazoa; phylum Nematoda; class Chromadorea; order Rhabditida; family Panagrolaimidae; genus Panagrolaimus; species Panagrolaimus superbus. The sequence goes on from OZ038359.1 coordinate 8,999,499, forward strand.
AAAAAATATCCCCAACCGACCTGATTTTTTGCCTTCTGAGGTATTTCCAATCCATGTGGCGAGACCTAAAGTGGATACAAACATGACAACATTAAACAAAAGTTATTCTTACCCGGAAAAGTTAAACGTCGCATTTTATTCCATAAAAATCTTCCATCAAAAACAATTTTCGGATTATTTGTTTCATTCAATGCCATTCTAGCTGCGATGGCATAAAGTTTTAAGGAATCATAGAGATGAAGATATCCATAGAGATTATCAATATTTAATTCATCAATGGAAATTCCATTTGCTTCAATTCTTTGCTTGAATGGAATTAGCAATGGTTCAATATTGAAGCCATTTACATCATCAACAATAATGGAATTTGCAAAATATTGTTTAATATTGGCTAACACTTCACCCTTGGCTCCAATCCATGGCGAAGGTTCTTGGGATTCTGATTGAAGCCATGGAAAAATGAAAACAAATTCATTTGAATTTAAGCCTTGCGTAAAAACAGCTTGCATAAATTCTTTTGAAAGTTGTCGAGTTGAAGAGAAAAGGCAAATGACAACTGCAAAAAAATGGGATATTGTAAATCCTTTTTCAAATATTCAAATTAAATACATATGTTTACAAAAAATGTACTGTAGCTACAGTTTTTAAAATTAAAAATAAAATTTGAAAACAATAGATTCATTTTGTTCGCCCTTTTACAGTATTACACAATTACTACAGTATACCTCTAATAAATATTACACTTACTTCGAGCATTATTTTTTAATTCATCCAAATATCCGGATGCAATAATATTTGCAGAATTTACATTTTCATCAAACATAATCTTTTTTACAACAGTTATTCCACGGCTATGAAAAATCTCTTCAAATGCTCCCGTTCTTTCAAAGGCCAAAGGACCTGTATTTGTTACAATTGCAATATCTTTCCATGAATAATGTTTTAACAATGCATATACGGCTAAACCCATGGCATTTGTTGTTCGAAGTGATACACGTGCTTGAGTTTTATAAATTGTTTTATCAGCATATACATTTGAGGAAGACATATATCCAATAATTGGAACATTCCAATATGCTGCCATTTTAGATACTGCATCAAGTTCTAAAATTATTTCACATAAAAATAAAGGTAGTGAAATAAATTATTTACCAGCATTACAGTATGGCCCAATAAAAGCTTTAACATTTTGTTTATGATACATATCAGCCCCAACTGCCACACCTTCAAATGACTCACCACAACCCATTTGGGAGATAATTCTGAAAAGTTTTGGAATTTAGAATCAGTTGAATTTATGAAAAAGTTCAACAAATTCTGAATTTAAAATAAAGTTAAATTTTTTAATTGTTGGAGGTAAAGATGTTTCAAATACAGTAATAATGAACTTACTCAACATCAAAATCAACATTTAAAATTCCATCATTTAATAATTCTTTTCGGCAAATTTCTAAAATTGCTTCAGCTTTTGGCATTGCATTTTGAGCTCCAATATGTCCAACTCGAACTCGAATATTTTCCATTGATGTATCATTTTCAATTGAAGCAGCAGGAGCAACAGAAACAGAAGCGACAAAATAAACTTGTTTTATCAAAGCTACAGTAAGCAACAGAAAAATATTAACCCACATCTTTCTTTCTTTTTTACAACCACCTTTTTTGATTAAAGGTGATTATTTGAGAGAAAAAAATGAAAATAAGTAGAAAAGGATACTTTGCTTAAATGCTAGCTTTTTTTGGGAAGTCTTTTATTTTGTAAAGGCGAAAAAAGGTATGATTGAAATTAATCTTTAGAAAGAATGTATCCTTAAAAAAATACTTTTTATAATCGTACACTACCAAAAATGTATGAAAAAAAGAGTGGGGGGATAATCTCGGATGTCTCTTCTCTTCTTAAAAACAGAAAGAAAAAAAGAATGAGTAGTGAATCGAGTAATGTTACAAAACATAACATAACAAAATATCTGCTCTTAAATATTTAATGTATATAAAATCTTATTTCTCTTCCACCACTTTGTATAATTAATCTTTTAGAGTTTTATTATTACTTTGATCAAATGGTTGACAGTGAGTGAAGTATCTCTATTTACAAATAATGAACTCTTAAAAAGTAATTTTCATTATAGTAAGATACATATAAATGACACATGCTTATTACATTTTTACAGCAATTCCCAAGTGTGGATTACTGTAAAAATTATCACGTTTTTGTATTTTTAAAAAAATATTATTAAAAGTTATTTTACAAAAATTTTATGAAAAATTAAAACATAAAAAGTGAACTGTAAAAGGATTAAAAGTGGCACAATGTTTATTTCATTTGTTGTTTTTACAGTAACAGTTAATTAATAAAATATTTCCCAAAAAATAATAACAAAATTTGAACACTGAAAATTGAAAAGATTCTGTAGAAGACCGAAGTAAAACGGGTATTTCACGGGCATTAACAAAATAGACAATGTGTGCAAATGATAAAATGCATTTTTTTATATAACTGAAACTGAAAAAATTTTTTAATTTTTCAAGCACGAATACAATAGAATATGTTTCAGATCGGATTCTCAGATTTCCGGAGGTTTTTTAGTGTATTGGAGCCAGAATTTATAGTCAGGAATCCGAAACAATAGATGGCATAATCTGAAAATTAATAGTGTATAAAAAATAATGAAAATATTTTATTCGCTTAAAATATTGTTCTATTTTTATGAACATACAATCTTCGCAATTAGGGAAGAGCTAAATTATTATTTCTGCATCTTCGCTTTTATTGAAAAAAATATTTTTTAAGTTTTTAAAAATGCATTTACTTTATTATTTGAAACTTATCGATATGAGTTTTTTTCCACGTGTATTTAAAATAAATAAAATTTTGAAGAATTTTCAGTGTAAGCGGGCAAACTGTCACAAAACTTGGAAATTTTCATTATTACCCGAAACTGTTACAAAATTATAGGGTTGTTAATTCCCCGGGGAATCGGAAAAATTGGGGGATTCCCCGGGGAAGGGGAATGAACAACCCTACAAAATTATTAAATATTACTTTGATTTTTTCATTTTATACAGTCATGGCCGTGTACAGAAAAAAATTTCGGAGGGGGCACAGACCGTTTAAGGGGGCACGCCTTTGATCTTTTGCCGCCGCCAACACGACGCTGCAAAAGATCAAAGGAAATTCTTCAGTTTCGGGGGGCACAGGTGCCGAATCCCCCCCCCCCCTAAATCCGCCGTTGCATATATAAATAATACGAAAAAACATGTAATCTTTTTAAGACAAGCTTTAAAAATTTGTTCTAAATAAAATGAACCCGAAATTCCGGATTTCGTTCGGGTGAAAGTTTTTGTTTGTGACAGCCCAGATTGTTGTATTATTTTTTGGTTTTTTTAGTTGTAATTTTTTTGAATAACCGAAAATTTATAAGACTATCTAAAACTGCTGAAAATGAGCGAAAATATCATAGTTAATTTTTTTCAGGGATATAATAGTAGTTTTACGGCATTATTTATTATTTTAATGTATCCTTCAATTTCATATACCTATTAATTAATCTTTATTTGTCCGAATTTCAAAAATATTATAAAAAATGAACTTTGATTTTTTTTAAAAAGATACACATATTTATCCATTCCCACCCCACACACATGTTTGGCAAATGCCATTGTTGTTTTGAAATTGTTTCTTCGGTTCTTTCTTTCTACTTTTGACACCAAAAAACATATTGACTTTAACCCTTTCTGTCTTTTTAATCTTAAAAAACTTGTTGTTTTTGTTTTTGCAATTATAGGAATTAAGATAATTGAGTCAATTTTGACTTTTTTAAAAATAAGTTTATAATTTTAAAAATAATTTATAAAAACTGTTTACAAAAATAAAAGATGACATCATTTGCATAGGAAAAAGATTGATGCAATACAATTTCGAAAAATTCAAAAAAAGGGTGGCTTTGTTTTTTTTGAAGCTTACAAATATTGTAAATAAATTTATTTAACATTCAATTAATTTAAGTGATTTCATTAAATTAAATTACTTGGAAAACTTAGAGCAAAAAATTTAAAATCAGCTTTTTAAAAAATATTTTTTATATTTTTTTTTTAATTTACAGTTTATAGCAATTTAACGGATAAACATTTTTGTAACAATCTTGTTTTTTTTTGTATTCCATTATCTCGTCCAATCATGCATTCCACCACAAAATAGAATGGCATTTTCTTCGCTCAAATAATAATCCTTTTTTTTTAATCTTTTATTTTATCTTCCAATTTTTCTTTTATGATTATTGCCTGCTTTTTTTTTACCTTGAAATATTTAACTTTCAAATTATAATATACCGATGATAGATGGAGAGAAATGAATGTGATTTGACCTGTCTTATTCTAATTTGATGGGGGGGGGGGGGGAGATTTGTCAGCACCGATAGCGGTGACGGCGGCGGCATTACAATTTTCGCTTCCTTTTTTTAAAATAAATGTGTGCCGTTTTTGAGAGAATGGGACGCCGTACTTGACCTTGCCACTGGTACGGCCACTTTTTTTTTCTTTTCACCAAAAATGTAAAAATTAAATGAGACAAAGCTTCAAAAAAAAGGTCAACTAAAAGGTCAACACAAATTTGTACACCCAAAAAAATGTTTCAAACAACAATTAAAATTTGCAGTTTCCACTTTCTTTTTTTTTATTCTTTAAAGTTTAAACTTTGCTTTCAAAAAAATAAAAACAAAAATAACAAAAATAAACAATTTTTTAGACGCAAAAAATAAAACGGTACTTTTTTTTAAAAAAATTACAGCACGAATGAAAAACAACATATTACAAATTTTTGTCTTTTGACTGATAAAAAAATATATATGAAATTTAAAAAAATGGCGATAAAAAAAGAAGGATTTTTGCTCGAAAAATAATAATGGATTTTTTAAAAGACTAGAAAAAAAAGCTACTGAAGCAAAAAAAAGGAGAGCAGCTTTTTGCAAAATATTCAAGTCACTAAAAAGATAGAAAGAAATTGTTGAAAAAATTTTAGAAAAAAAAATAATAAAGGTTATTATCGCCGAAAGACGAAAAAAAGGTAGTTGAAAGAGTGTAATTTCTGTTTCAGAATTATATATACCCAAAAACATATATATATATATTACCGTATGGCACTATGAAGATCCAAGGGGGAACGAGTTGGACGTTGTTCACCAGATTTAGAAAAGACATGCCAAAATCGAAGTGTTTCATCACCGGCTCCTGTAACGATTGATTCACCGCATGGAGACATTGCCTAAAATTGAATGAATTTATTTATTGATTTTAATTAAATTAAATTTGATTTTAGACTTTTCTGTAATTATGTTTCTTTACTAACTACATTTTTTTTTTTATCATTTAAAAAAATAAGATTACTGTAACAACAAAAATAGTCTTAAAACGAAACTTTAAAAAAAAAGAAGAGCGCTTACCAAATATAAGACACGATGTGAATGCCCTTGTAAATGTGCGACAGCACGCATTTGTGGATATTTCCATAAAACAATATGATTATATGAATATCCATGTGTTGAAACAAGTTCAGAGCTATGCTTTGACCATGCAACATTACAGACTTGACTTCCAGTATCAACACAATGAATTAATTGATTTGTTAAAGTATTCCAAAATCGAAGGCATCGATCTGCGGTTCCACCTCCGGAAACTAATACTCCATGATGATGGGGAGACCATGCCAAAGCTTTAACAGCTGCATTATGTTCGGTATAAGTATGAACAGGTTCAGGACGATTTAAATTCCATACTAGTAATTGATTATCATTGCCTCCAGAAGCAAGATATTGTTTATTTGGAGACCATTTTAGGCCACAAACTTCTTGTCGATGATTTGTAAGTTTTCGATCAATATTTGTCATTTCTCGAAGATCTCGAACAGAAATTGACCGATCACGTGATCCAGAGCATATTAAATCATTATTCCATGCAAGACATCCAATTCTACCATTATGGGATTCAAAAGAATGTATCTTTTTTTGTGCTTGAGCATCCCAAATTTCAAGCTTTCCACGATTTGTTCCAACCGCCAAATATTCCCCTCTTTCTGCCCATTGCACTGAAGTTACAGCATCTTGATCAAGGCCAAGATCACAAAGTTTTACAACTTGACTATTGTATGCACTCCAAAGATATACGCACGTATTTAAACCAACAGATAAAATATTTTGTGATGACCAATCAACAAGATTTAAATAAAAGTCATCTTGTAAATCTGGGGCATCTAATACTTTATATGGATTTTTTGGGACTTTTCTTTGAGGCTTTCTTGGAGATTTTAATAGCCTCTGTGAATCAGATGATAAAGGGCTAGTTGAGAATAGGGTAGAAGATGATGCAATTCCATGTTTAACAGGTGTTCGATTTGCAAATCGATAAATTGGCCCAGGGGGTTGTCGTCGAAGAATTTTTACTCCTGTTCCACCAGAATTTTCTGACTAAAAATATTTAAATTTATCAATTTTGGAAGGGTTTTTTAAGTCAACAAACTCGAATATCAACAATTGATTCATCCAAAAGTTCATTGGATAACAAAGCTCGATGAGTTAATAAATCATGATAGCTGTCATCAGGAGCTGAACGAGGATTTCCGGCATTTGGAGTTGTAGCCGGTGGAATATGATATGGTGCAGGGGTATTATTGTTATGGGGTGGAGTACCAGCACCACCACCTTGATGAATGTTATGACTTACTGCTGCTCCACCATATCCTGCTGCACCTCCTCCACCACCTTGTTGATCTGCCACTCGCATCATTGCATTCAAATTTCTTTTTGCTGATGATGGAGTTTTGACCCTTGAATCTGAGAGAACAGACATATCAAGTTTTGAATACTTTTTTGTCCACTCTTTTTCATCTTCTCGAAATGGAATATATCGATCTCCTCCATCTGGCCGATATTTTGTTGGGGTTACTTGAGGAGAGCCATTCTGAAAAGGACATGTCAAAAAGGGCATTTCAAAAGAAGGGGGGGGGGGGGGGGGAGATAAACATACAGGTGAAATATATTTTCTTGGAGATGATTCTGGAACTACCGATCCAAGGATAGACCTACAGTACTCATCTGCATATAAAGGATTCATTCGAAAGAGTTTTAAAATAAAAAAATTAAAGAACTTTTTATTTGCCAATCAAACACCACTAAAAAAGTGTATAGTTATAAAAATAAAATATAATGAAATTTGGAGATTTTTTTTGCATTGTATAAAAAAATTGATGGTGATGATAAGAGCGAACAAAAAAAAACACACGCATAGAATTTTTTAAAAGAACGGAACAAAGATCTAAGCAACCGACTTTTATCTTTGATTTCTTTTTTCTCTCTTCTTTCAAGTGTTCAAAGGCAAGGCAGCAGTTATTTTTGCCATTCTTTAAGGTAAGGTTTTTTGCCAGCTTTACTCCCTCCTGTGGGCCATCCATCCCCATCATCATCAATTTTTTGGTTGCTGCGCGGCGCTCCACCCTTTTCTCTTCCTTTTTTTACTTGTTTCGTTTGCTTTTGCGCTTTAGAGAAGTAAAAAAAAGAATAAAAAAAATCAATATATATACAAACAACCACATGAAGAAGAAACAAACGTCGCAAGAGAGAATAAGGGGAAGGCAGAGCAATATAATATATCGAACACAGAGGAGAAAAAAAACTCTCAAACTCTTTCATATATAATTTTTTTTTCGCACAACCAGCTGCGAGAAAAGAATTTTTGTTTTATATGCATAGGAAGAAAAAACGCCATTGTCGGTTCTTGGTTACTTGACGCGGCGGCGCATTCAGTCGGACGTTTCTTCTTCTTCTTTATGTTGTCATTGAAAGCAAAAAATGCTCTTCGTTCGCTTATTTATAGGACAATAAATGAATCACATTTGTTCACAAAGCTTTAAAACATCTTTCTTTTTCAGTGTGCAATAAACATTTCATAAATCATCAAAAAAGATCAAGTAATATTTAACCTTTTGATAAAAAATATCAATCATATAAAATATAAAAACATAAAAAAACAGAAACCATAAAAAAATTAATTTTCAAGAATGTCAGTCACGTGAACGGTAGTCACCTTTTTCAAGTACAAAGTTTTCGACTCAAAATTGTTCGCAACATTTTTGGCATTGTGTTCTTCAATGAAAGAACATTTTTCGAAGAAACAAAAACATTTTTTTTTGATTATTCAGTTTTTCTGAGATAACAAGAATCTTCTTCTGAATCTCCATAATTTATATAAATAATTATGGAATCATATGAACGAATTCTTTTAGTAAAGAATGAAGTCTTCGTTTTTCGTTTGCCACCTTTGACGTCTACAGAAGGATATAAGTATGTTGCATTTTGTTTCTTCTTCGTCTATTGATTTTGAAAATTAATTATTTATTTATTTTTCAGAGCAAATGATTGGGATTTACAAAATCCCAATTGGACTGGCCGATTACGGCTTGTATCTGTTGATGATAAACTTGAAATTAGACTCGAAGATAAATCAACTGGTAAGTTGTGGATATCTGTTATATGTAGTATATACGTATGTATAATAATGAAGAATTGAATTTACAGGAGATCTTTATGCTAAAGCTCCCGTTGCAGCTGTTGGTGCACCAGATTTTGATCAAGTTACTGATTCTTCAAGATATTTTGTTATTCGTTTAAAAAATAATAATGGCCAAACTGCATTTATTGGTTTAGGATTTGCAGATAGATCAGATTCTTTTGATTTAAATGTTGCAATTCAAGACCACTTTAAAGGTATTCGACAAGATGAAGAACGTGGCAAAGAAGATGTTTCAAAACCAGCATTGGATTTAAGCTTTAAAGAAGGTCAAACAATTACTGTAAATATTGGGGTACGTATTTTTTAAAGATGGATTAGACTAAAATATAGCCTTGCGAATGTTTTATAGAAAAAAACTACAACATCGAGTCAACGACCAAAACCATCTGGTGGTGGTGGTGATAACAATATGATACCACTTCTTCCACCTCCACCTTCTTCTAATAGCAGAAGACAAAAATGACGAAATTTTTCCATCACATTTTTTATCACTTTGGACAACACTTATATAACTTATTTTTAATTTATGTACTATGTAGAGTAGTATTTTGGTGAACTTTAATGTCGGTATAGGGATACTATCGTTGACTGTATGTTTCTTTCTTTATATATGTTAATTGTATTTTTGCTGATGTGTCATGTGCCAAAAAAATTCTCTTGCTTTTATATGTTTAAATTTTACGATGTGTTTATTTTAACACTTTAATATCTTTGGATTTTGTTTTTTTAATTTCTTATATGCTATTTTCTTAGAATGGTTGAATCACCTGGTCCGTCAGTGCCATTGCAGACGGCAATTCGACGTCTTACAATGGATTACAAAAGCTTAATAGCTGATCCATTGCCTTCTGTAATCGCACATCCAGCACCAAATAATCTTTTTCAATGGCATTATTTAATATATGGCTCAGCTGGAAGCTTATATGAAGGTTTGTATGTATTTTTGTATGTTACAGTATACGAACTGATAGAAACTTTAGGCGGCTATTATCATGGTCAAATAGATTTTCCTTCAAACTTTCCTTTTTCTCCACCTTCAATAAAAATGTTTACTCCTTCTGGTCGCTTTGAAACGAATGTTAAATTATGTATGTCAATAACTGATTATCATCCGGAAAAATGGAATCCAAGTTGGACTGTCTCCAGTATATTGATGGGTTTTGTATCTTTTATGAATGATAAAGAATATATGCATGCTGGTGCAATACAAACAACTGATCAAGAAAAACTAAAATTTGCAAAAGAATCTCGCGATTTTAATCTTCGGAATCCAAAATTTCGAGAAATTTTTGAAGAATTAATTCCGCTGCTAGAAATGGATGATGATGAAGATTTGGTTTTAAGTGATGATGCAGATGATCCACTTTCAGATGGCGATTCGAAATAATCTTATTTGTCTGGTTTCCTTCGTAATTGTACACATTTTTTATATTCAGTGATTATGCTAGCCTTATTCCAAACATATGCATTCTTATTTAGCCATTAAAGAAGAACCAAAAAAAGAGCTTTCAAATTTTTGTAAATATATAATTTTGCTATCTCATTAAAAATTTGTTAAAATTTTAATTTTTATGTGCATTTGTAAATACATTTATTTAAATTTTCTTTTTTTTGTTTTTAAAATAATGAAGGTTTGAAAATCTTTGAATACTTTTTTGGTTTTATCTTTTGTCATTTTTTGAATCCAATATTTATAGCGATATTTTATTAGCCAATTTTTGGTAAACTAACTTTTGTTCAACCAATTTTGATTGTTAAAAAATAATGACTGGGCCATCAATGACAGCTGTCACTCGGTTGAAAAAAGATTATCAACGTATGTTTTTTTAATATTTTTAATTTTTACAGTAACCTTTTTTCAGGTTTGGTTAAAGATCCTGTTCCATATGCAATTGCTCGACCATTACCATCAAATATTTTAGAATGGCATTATGTTGTTAGAGGTGCCAAGGATACTCCCTATGATGGCGGATATTATCATGGAAAACTTATATTTCCTGCAGGTTTGTTAGAATTTTTTCTCTTTAAATATATATATATATATATATATGTTTAGATTTTCCTTTTCGGCCGCCATCCATCTATATGATTACTCCTTCTGGTCGCTTTCAAACTGATACACGATTATGCTTATCTATTTCTGATTTTCATCCAGTAAGTTTTTTGGTCATCTTAGTTTTTACACTTGTATTGTATTAATTTATTTTAGGATACTTGGAATCCCAGTTGGACTATCTCAACAATTTTAATGGGTCTTACATCATTTATGAATGAAAATACTCCAACATATGGGAGTATTCAAACAACTGTACATGAACGTCAAACACTTGCAAAAAAATCAAAGCGTTTTAATCTTAAAAGTCCAAGATTTTGTGAAATTTTTGAAGATCTTGCTGAAGAACTTAGAAAAGAAGTAGCCGAAGAGGATATAGCTTCAAATGGAATTAAAGTTGATCAAGAGAATGATAAAACTTCCAAGTAAGTGTCTTATTACTGTACCTTTGAAAAGTAGTTTATGTAAATGTTTTAGATCTCGAGATTCATATTCAATGACAGCAAATATTGTACTTTTTACTGGTGTTGTTGCACTCTTTTTTGCAGTTCGTTATGTGATTATATCAGCTCATCTTGGAGAATCTTAATCAACTTTTTTATTGCCACCTCATTCCTGTCAAAAAAAACATCGATTCTTCTTTTATATTATTTTTGAAATATCTTGTATTTGATTTTTACAAAATACAAGCAAATTTTTAAATTATATTGTAGATATTGCAGTTGCAAAATACCGGTAACTGAATTTATTGGAGGCTGTTTATTTAACTTTGTTTTTGTAGCGAGTATTGTCCTTCATCTCTTCTTTTTCATATATGTATTTTGTCATTGATTTTTTTAAAGAGTTATCTTTCATATCCTTGCTATGTCATTAGCCTTCACAAAAATGTTAGGCAGAATTTAAAAGTTTTAATACCAAAAATTTGGAATAAATATTTTTACCTTTTTGATAACCAGAATTTTTGATTGGAATGGTTATTTTACCTAATAAATTTTTATGTTGTTGTTTAAATTTATTTGAGATACAGTAATGGGAAATTTCTAGGATTTTGTAAGTAATGAAACGGGTGTAATTTTAATTAATAATTTGAAACAATGAAAGTTTTGTTAAAAAAAAGAACACTTTTGATTGCATTATTTTTTGCTTTTGAAGTTTGGTAAGTCATCACAAAAATAATACGAAGAAATACCAATACGTTTACCAGAATAATTATTTGGCATTTTTCAGCATTTTCTTTTTTGGGCGATGGTCAATTTCTTGCTCTGATACTGTAGCTTTGACTCAACGATCTGAACATGATGCATCTCAAAATCATCAAATTCAAGGTTTAAAATAAACTTTTATTGTGGATGGAATATTTATTATATGTAATTTTTTAGTTACGCTGCCAAAAACTTTTCTTTTAATTGTTATAATGTCATCACCATCAGATTCGGATATTCGTGACACGATAAGAAATACTTGGCTTAAATTATCTGCAAAAGGACCAAATCATTTTCGGTGGATTTTTCCAATTGGAACTTCAAAGCTTGATGAAACAACAATGTCCAAACTCAATTTGGAACAAACACAATTTGAAGATTTAGCTTTTCTTTCGAATGTTACAGAAAGTTATGATAATTTAGCTAAAAAAACTGCCCAAGCAATTTATTATTCAACTAAAAATTACGATTTTCAATTTTTGCTTAAAGTTGATTCAGATAGTTTTGTAAGAGTTGGAGCAATTTTGAAATCTTTGAGGGATATCGCAAATCCACGACTATATTGGGGATTTCTTGATGGCAGAGCAAAGCCATTTCGAACAGGAAAATGGAAAGAAATTGATTGGATGCTTTGTGACCGATATTTACCGTATCAAGTATGTTAACAAATAAGTGCTGCATATAAGATATATTTTTCATCTATGTTTTCAGCTTGGTGGTGGATATGTTATATCCCATGGTCTTGCATCTTTTGTTTCAAATAATTTACAGTACCTCAAATATTATGTTTCTGAAGATGTTTCACTTGGTGTTTGGCTTGCAGGAACCAATGCAAAATATGTACACGATCCTCGATTCGACACAGAATATCAATCACGTGGTTGTAATAATGAATATTTAATTACACATAAAAAATCTCCACAACAAATGAAAGCGCTTTTTTCAAATATGAAACAAACTGGTAAACTTTGTTTCAAAGAATTTCAAGGCCGTCCTTCATATGTCTATGACTTTTCGGTACCGCCTTCAGAATGTTGTACAAGAAGAAATAATTCTGTTATTCCATAACAATATTCACTCACTCACTCAATTAATTAATTATATTATGTACCTTATTTATTTCTTGCCTTTTTATTTTGATCTCAATACTGTATACTTTTGGGTGCTTTGACAATTTTGTTTCAACAATGCCATAATTTTTCATTTTAATAATTTTAATTATAATAAATTTGTAAACTCTTAATCTCATATAATTTTTCATAAATGGATATCCAATTTATATTTACTCCAAACTGTTATCAAAGTTTTATACTGTATTATCAAAAGATAGATGACTTCTTTAAATGATTATCAACCATCAAAACAAAACATGCCAAGACTTGGAACAGGAACAAATCAATTTGAAACTTTAGCTCTTCCTGCAATTTTTATGTTTTCAATTGTTATTCGAAATTTTATTTTGGAAAGACTAAATCCGAGAAAACATTTTACTTCATTGTAAGTGCTTTCGTTTAAGGATGGACGAGGGCCCGAATTTTCAGGCCCGGGCCCGGCCTTTACAAATACAAAAAAGCCCGGGCCCTGATTTAAAAAATTATTTTTTGTCTTGGTCCCCCCTGTGGAATTTTTAAAATTTTTTTCAAAAGCCCCAGGCTCTCGTCCATCCTTACTTTGGTTATTCTTTGGTTTTATAAAAATTGTAACATTTATAGAAATCTATTTTTGTTGGATTATTTTGTATTTATTTTTCCACAACTTCTTGCCATGACTTTATTTTCTGATTATTTGTTGGAAGTTATTGCATTTTTATTAATATTTGCAATGTTCATCAAATATTTTTTTCAAAAAAGTAAAGAAATGGGTCAACAAATTCCATTCTGTGATTTATATACTTATTTAAGGTTAGCTTTTTTTATTATTATTAAAGGTTACGGTAGTTACATTTAATATTGTAAAACTTCAGTGACGTGTTAAAATACAAAATTTGCGTAATTTTTAAAACGATAAGGAAACACAATTTTATGTAATTCATTATTCGTAGCTTTTCAAATTCTGAAATATAAAATGGAGTTGTAAACATACTTTTTTAATTTTATTTTTAAATATTTTACCACTTCATATAAATTATAAAAAAATTTGTTCTGGGTATTTTTTGAGCAAAAATAGTTTATTGTTAGATGCTGGATTTTCTTTGAACTGTTGTAAAAAAATATAAATGTTATTTCCCAACTTTATGTTTTATTTGAAAATAAATTTTTTGAGAAGATTACTGTAATTTAATTTTTTTAAATTAAAAATTGCTGAAAGAACATTTTAAAATGAAACAGTAAAATTACGGTATGATAATATTGATTTTAGAGCATTTGTACAAATTTCAACAGCAATTGCAATTCTTGGAGTTGATTTTCGAATATTTCCTCGAAGATTTGCTAAAACAATTTCATACGGTACTTCACCGATGGATTTTGGAACTTCAATGTTTGTTTTTGTAATGGGGTTTGGAATTGGACTTTTTAGAAAACAAAATTATAATTAGTAAGTTGATAATTTTTAACTATTAAAAATGTATTTAAATAAATTGTTTTAGTTCAAAAAAATCATTTCTTCAGTTTTTGTACAGTATGACAGCTTTGTTAATATTAGGTTTTGGTAAACCAATGTTGATGTCAATATTTAAATATCATCATGAATTAACAGAATACGGTACACATTGGAATTTTTTTATGACTTTAGCGGTGTTACGGGTATACTGTAACTTTTAAGAATAATTACATTGAAAAAACATTTTTAGATTATCGCATTTCTTCCTTCAATAATTCTTATTTTAATTGGAATCTTTGGTACAATTTCATTGGCGTCTCAACAGGATTTGGAAAATTATTTATTGTCTGATAATCGAAATTTTGAATCTTTAATAGATTCAAATCGAGAAGGTTTAGTTTCACTATGCGGTTATGCATTAATTTTGGATATTAGTCGAAGATTTGGTGATGATATAAAAAATTTGTTTGGGTAATTCTAAAAGATTATTTGATAAGGATACTGTAATTTGAAACATTTTTAGTGCCATTCCATCCTGGAAATTTACAGCTTATAGTTTTGGGTCATCAGCTTTGTATTATTCATTATATTATATCATTACCGTATGCTTTGATTATCAAGCATCTCGTCGAATTGCAAATCTTCCATATATTCTTCAGTGTCTTGGCGCAACACATTATTCTGTTGGAATAATACAAATTCCATTACTTTTTTCATCTTTTTCTGAAAAACTACAAAATCAAACCCATCCAACACTTTTAAATTATATTGGTTCCAAAAGTCTCGAAACATTCCTTACAGCAAATCTTCTGACCGGACTTACCAATGTTTTAATTCATACTGATCAAATTTATTCAAAATTTCTTTCATTAATAATCCTTTTTGGGTATACTGTAACACTTTCGGGTATTATTAATTTTGGGTGTGCCACAAATTATTTAAAAATATTTAAATTAAAAAGTGCTTAATAATTTAATTTTTAACTTGAAGTAAATTTATTTATTCACAAATTTTTATATTTAAAGAAAAAAATCATTTTAAAACAAACATTGTTTTGCAAAAGAAATTTTGAGATCGTGGCAAGACCTTTTACAGTATACAAAAAAAAGATTTAAAAGTCTACAATTTTTTTAAGAGATCGTAAAAAAATATTTTAATTAAATTTTAATTTGTTTCTTAAAACTTTAGGAATAATTGTGGCAGAAATGGATCAAATTTGTTTTTTGGTTTAGGATTCTCTCTTCTTTTTTTATATTTTGTAAAAGTTTGAGTTGTTTTTTTTGTTAGATGTTGATGAAAATGGAAGGGTATGTATGAATTTGTTAATAATAGATTGAACGCTTTCGAACAAGATAATCACCACCCATGGCATCCATAATTATCCGTTCCCGTTTAACTGCAGATGCGGCACGTTTCATAAGACGATAAAGATTTAAGGGATTTCGGGGAATTACATATTCATCTCGGGGATATCCTTCAAGATCATATGAATTAATTTCAAATGCCTAAAAACTTTGTTACATATATTATATTTAAATGTCAAAAAGGAATTGAGGGTGTCTGTTTTATTAGATAATGTAGTTATTTTTTTTATCAGAGATTCCCTTTGTTGTATATTAAAATGTGGAACATATTTAAACACATTTATTTCCTCCCAAAAAAGTGCATTGAAATTTCTACGAAAACGCATAAATTCTTTTTAAATGTTACAATTTGCCATTTCTTCTTCTTCTTCTTCACTCTTTTTTTTGGCAAACATGAACGGAGTAAATTAATGCACTTAATTAACGTCTCATGCATATATTTTCAGTTTTTAAAAATAACATGGATGAAAAGTGTCTTAAAATAGGATGGTCTTCTTTAACTTTGGCGTTTGCAAAAACAAAACATTTTAGTTATTCTTAAAAAACTAGTCGGGTTTCTAGGTAATTTAAAAACTTGCAAAACAAGTTCATTTTTTGAAATGCGTTCTTTGAATTTTAAATAATTTTTCTTTAAATTTAAAGAAATGACATCAATTTTTAAACCTATTTCTGTTTCAAAGTATTTATTCAAATTTAGTAAAAAAAATACCACCTGTACTATTTAAAGCTTTTTTTAAAAATAATTGTAATATCTTAGCAATATATATTATAATAAGAAGCCATAAAATATTTATGAAAAATAAATTTTTTAAAATTTGTAAAATTGAGACTTTAGAGAATTTTAACAGAAAAATAACTTTTGTTTCCGTGTTGTTTTTTTGTTGTTCTTTGAAAAGCGTGATCGCTGATCGTTATCGAAATAAAACGTAAAAATGGCTATTTTTAGTTAATTAAAAAAATTAGCAAATAAAAAAAACAACGATAAAATCTGTTTTTTTCTTTGCTATTAAAAAGAATTTGAGTATTGGTCATTTTTCCCAAAAAAAGAGTGTGAATTTGAATAAATGAAAAGCAGGCGATGATAAAATCCGTAAAAGTACATTTTAAAAAGATGCCATTAAATGGAAACATTGTTTTTTTAATCATTTTATGATACATGTATCCAAATTTGGCAAAATAGATGACACATTGTTGCCATCCCTTCTTCTGAATCTTCTCTCTTCATTTCAGTCATTTTAATGCAAATTTTTTAAATGTCGTCAGAGTCATTAAAGTGAAACGATTCCCTTGAGATTGCCCAAAATTTTAATTCTTTTTAAATCTGTTTTTTAAACTTTTTTTGAGAAAATGGCTTGGCAATAAAATCTTTTTTTTTAAAGTTGCAACATTTTTTAAAAAAAAATTGTTGTAAATTATCTTAACGTGTATTATTTAAGCGGCATTTTAAATTCAAAATTATTTGTTCAAAATTCCGATAAGATTCCTTTTACAAAGTGGGTGGAAAAAAATGAATGACAGAAAGAAAGAAATGAAGGCCTTCTAGAAGGCGGGGGTCAAATGGAATGGGAACGAAAATGGAAGAAACTATATTAAGCATTCATCATTCTTTTATTAACTTAATTATTTAACGATATATAAAATAATAATAAAAAGAAATATCAGCTTTAAATGACATTTATGAGAGAGGGAAGAAGAAGGGAAAAAAAACAACAAAAAAAATTGGCGCCCCAGATTGATGTCATTTTTTAACGAAGTTTATGCCGGATTTAAGCTTCAAAGAAGAAGAAGATATTGTTTTTAAAAAAATGTATGTAGTAAGAAGCAGTTGTAAAATGAGAGATGTGGCAAGGAAGGGGGAAGAAAATTTTTTCTTTGGTACAAAAATTTTTTTTGAACTTGTTATTTTTAAAAGTTGGAAAATGAAACTTTGAAATTTGATTTAAAAACATAAGAAAAAGCATCAGATCGAGAAAAAAAAATATGAAAAGGGGGGCGCTATTTCCACTAACATTTTTAAGTCACAAATTTGCATAAAAGCAGTGACCTTGTTTTACCTTTGATGGCGAGAAATTATTTTTGTGAAAAAAAATGTGAAAAACGAGAAAAGTAAAAAGGAGTAATAGCTTTTTACCGAGATAACCACAATAATAAATATTTGTATTAAATGCAAAAAAACATTTAAATTTTAATAATTTGGTACAGTAAATTTGTTGAATTTTGTGTTACTGTAAAAATTATCTATTCCACAAAAAATATCACAAATCCCGTTTATCTCCCCTAATCCACTTCAAAGGATAATATTATTAAATTTCAAAAACGATGAATTGGATAAATGTTTTGAACATACCTGAGTACATGAAGCAGCTAACACACAAAGCATTAAAGCAATAAATAACCAATTTTTTAAACCATTTAAATTTAATTTTGAAGCATTATTTAATCTTACTGTTGGCAAAGACATTTTTGTTGGAATCGCAAATATATATAAATAAATATAAATATAACAACTTTTTTACCCCACTGAAAAAATAAACAAAAATCAACAAAGAACGAAGAAAAAAAAAGTTGACGTCAAAAAAGTATTGCTCGAACGACGACAAAAAAATTGTAATATCTTACACTTTTATTTATTTTATATTGGAAGAAACAAAAAAAACTATCATCCAAATAAGAATTTTTATAATTTTAACAAAATATGCTTATGAGAGCCCCGTCTATTTAGCCAATAGAAAGCTCCGCCCATTTTTGACGTGAGTTCATTTTTTTTCTTCAAAGAAAAACTTGGAAAAAAAAGAGAAATAAATTTTTCGTCGCCGATCTGCTTCCTTTCAATTAACTCCTCCTTTTTTGGGGGGGGGGGTAAAAGTGCAAAAAATAAAAGTAATAATTTTGTAGACATAAAAGTATACGGTAGCTACAATAAAATGGGTCAACAACAACCCCCACAAACTCTTGACACGAATGTTACTGTAGCCTTTAAAAGACACAATTCAAAGGCATTTTTAATTATTATTTTTGCAAAATTTATTAAAATTCAAACAAAACAAATTTTTTAGAATTTTGGTGTCAAAATAATAATTTAAAAAAACATGAAAAAAAGCAATTTTTCAAATTTTATTAAAAATTGAAATACGCAAAAAAAATTCAGAGAAAATTAAATGTCTGAAAATTCTTAAAAATGAAAAATTGATGTTAAAATAATTTAAATATTTTTAAAATTTTTGGAATTTTTGGACAAATAATTAACAAATTTTATTACTCAAAAAAGAAGAATTATAGCTTTGACGCAAGCAATTGCAGAAGCAGCAGGCGACAAAGCAAAACTATTATATGATATAATTAATATTAGGAAGAACGAAAAGAAGAGCTGGATCGTTGCCGTTACTTTATTACTTTAGCCTTTCAATAAAATGATGGATAAAGTGATGATGAGTTTTTGTTTGTTAGTTCGGGTCTATTTGCACGAGATTCATTAAAAATTTTAACAACATTTTAGAAAAATGAACTTTTTATATGATGAATTAAATGGATGGCCGGAGTTGGTTCCGGGTTGTTGTTGCAAATATAAAAAAATATGTATGTCCCGAATCAGGTTTCACTCTTTCTTTCTTTCTTTTTGGTTATTAATTATTTATTTTTTGTATAAAAAAAAGTTCAATTTTTTCACAAAAAATTTGTGTGCAAAGATTTCTTTTTTTTTTGTAAAGGTGGAAAAATGGCACCAAAAAAAGAAAGAAGATAAACAGGTCAACAGAAATGTGTTTCATCATCATCATTTATCATTTATAAATGTATACAAACTATAATCAGTTTTCACTAAATTATTTTGACACTTAACTTTAAATTGATATTAACAGTTCCCGACTGCATTCCACATTTGTTATTTCTAATTTGCAGGGGGGTTACGGTAGTCACACTATCCATTTTTAAGAATTTAAATTATGCATCAGAAAAAAAAAGATCCGCCAACATTTTCTATTTCTAGTCATTAAAAACCAGTTCAAAAGTTATTTTTAATCAAAAAAACGATCATCATTTTTGAGATCATTCAAAAAAATGTTGTCTGTGATATTTCGGGTGATAACAAGATTTCGGCAAACACGAAACCCCCTCCATTCGATTTTAGAGATCACTAAAAAAATACAAAGTATTATTTTTATTGATATTTTTAAATATTTATTATTTTTAAAAGAAAAAAGTTGTCCCAAAAAAAATCAAACACAAAATATGTGGAAGAAGTTTCGCAACTTTAATTTTTATGTGTTTTTAAACATTTTTGTTTGATTCATTCAAGTTTAAAAGTTGAATAAATCAAACAAATATATTTTTTGGAGTGAATCAATTGGAATTTGTCTTTATTGACTCATATTTTTTTTGATGATGATGTTCTTGGAAAAAAACTTGTCCACCCCCGTAATTAAATTAAGAGGTTTTTGATTGTGAATGAATGGTTTTTATACGGTTTTAGCTTCGGTAAATAATTTGTGATGTAATGTTTTGGTCGAAAATTGGACACAAAAATAAAAAGTTGTTGTTTTAAAATGCTTTATTTGAAGGGATACTGTAAAAAGGATGTAAAATGTTAATACAATGTTTTCAGTGCTGTTGCGGCTCCGACTCCAAAGTCTCGGAGTCGGCTCCGGAGACTTTTTATGTTTTTAATAATGTATTATTGGTACTATCAAAAAAAAGCTGGCAACAATGTTATCAATACTTTTCAAAAATTATCTTTGAACTTTTATTATCAGTAAAACCTGTATTTTTTTATCAATAAAATTGTGTTTAAACACAAACAAATATTTTTTTGATCGTCACAAATTGATGTCACAACTTTGTAACTCTGATCTCCGAAAAAAATAATAATAAAAAAAATTTGCAAACAAAAAATAGGAGAAATAAAAACGTAGGCGAAAAAAGTTCAGCGAAGAAATTCATTCTTTTATTTCATGCATCTTTTTTCTCAAACTTTTTTTTAGAAACAAGTTACAGTAATTTTTTTTCGTCACTGACCTTCTTTTTTATTCGGGTTTAATTTATCAAAATTTGGACGACATTTTTTTCCTGGTAAATTAAAAAAATAGAAAATAAAACAAATAAAATTAATTTGTAAAAAGGTTAATTAATCCCTTCCTCTTTTATTTCATTTTTGTTTCAAAATGTCGTCAACCTTTGCGAAATGCAAAAAAAAATAGCCGCATCTTTTTGCATTTTCAGACACGACCTTTTTGGGATTCTCCTTCTTCCTTCTTTCATATCTAAATAATGATTTCTTAAATATTCTCAACATGCCTTTCCTCTTTTTTTCTCCCTCATGTCTGTCAAATGAATTTTAATTTTTTTTAAACAAAAGGATGAAATAAAATAGAGTTCATTAAAATAGGGGATATATCATATACATGTAATTCAAGGGCTCAAAAACCAAAAACAATAGTATTTTTATGAGCATAATAATAATAATAAAATTATGCATAACAATTGTATAAAATAAAATTAATAAGAAGCTATGGATGGGAGAAACTATATTATCACATTTTTGAATACAGTAAACTAGTTTCAAGCTTATCTTATCACTTTAGCAGATAAGAAATTTTAAAATTTGATTAGGTAACAAACAATTGGAATTGGAAAAGAAAAATTTTGAATTTGAAAATGTGAATCAAGTTTCAGTCTTCCTTTTTAAAAGTAGTAAATCACAGACGATAAAAAACAAGGATTTTTTCGGCTCTAATGCATTATCCACGTCCGTAGAAAATATCCCTGTCCATACACAGTGGTTTTTTTCTATGTATAAACGGGGAATAATTTTTCAAAAATTTATGGACGAGAATATTGCACTAGAGCCTTTTTTTTTCTTTCAAAACAATATCATTTTGAATCTTGTAGTTCTAAGTTGTCTTTCTTGTTTTTGAGTTTATTAAGATTTATAACCAAAAAAATCAAACATTTTAAAATAAATCTTGCTAAAAATACGCTGAAATTTTAAGAATTTTTTTACCTTTGCTCCAATTCAGAAATTATTTTGTGTTTGCTTTTCTACATTTTTATCATCTTATATAGAGGTTCAAAAAACTATAAAATTACAGTACACAAATTTTAGAAAAGTTTAAATTATTTTGCATTATATTTGCCTTTTCTTTAAAAAGAAAAAGCGTTCCAAAATTTATTTAGGATTATTTCCAAGCCACAAGTTTTTAAAACGAGAGCGGAATTTAATATTTACCTCAAACTTGGGTAATTAAACCGACGAAAATATCTCCGTTTCAATTTTTCTGTACAAATAAAAGGGGATGAAAGCAGTGGTTGGGTCGATAAATGCAAAAAATGAAAATATAATGTTTAACATGAGAAGGAAAAGAAAAAGAGAGAAACAGCTTTTGTTTCATTGCTGGTCTCTTTCTTTCTTGGCGCGCCTGGGTGTTGGCTGACTGAAAATAAAGTGTCGTCGGCTGAAATAAAAAAACAGTCAAATCTTTTTTTCTCTCTAATGTTTCTTTAAAAACTATTGTGTTTTGTAAAACAGAAAATATCCGCCCAATCGTAGCCTTTGCATCTTCCTCTCTTTCCATAAATTTTTGTTCTACAATTTTTTCTTCGGTTTAATTACCCAAAGTTTGAGGTAAATATTAAATTCCGCTCACTTTTTAAGTGTGGCTTGGAAATAATCCTAAATAAATTTTGGAACGCTTTCTTTTTAAAAGAAAGCAAATGTATTAAATAAAAATTAAATGAAAGAATGCTTAATTTTTTTACAACACATAATAGTTGGATTACGGTAGTTTTTATGAAATTAAAAAGCATAACACTGATTATTCTTTGAATAATTTTAAAGAAAATGCTCCTAATCCCAAAAATATATATAAAAAATGCTTGATGAAATCTACTATGAATATTTAATGCATGATTTTCTTCCTTTTGCCGGAGTTTGGCTAATTATTAAAAGCGAATTTATTAAATTGCCAAAATTTTTATTTCCTTAGAAAAAATAATAAGAATTTTATTCATGGTTTGCTAAAAATATATCTTTATCAAGATAGATAATCAAATTTAAACAATATGAAACTGCTCAAATAATGACAGTGCAAAAGTTGAGATTGATCGAAAAAAAAGCTCAAACAATGATCAACGCAAACTCTACTTCTCGAAAGATCTTTTCATCGTCAAGAAGAAAGTGGACTTCAAATATTTCAATGCAGTTTATTGAAAGAATAGTCATATGTTATTTCGAAATACTGTACTTTAAGTTTTTAACTGACTGCTTCATTTAAAAATTTCAAATGCGCTTTCAAAAAAATTGACTGCTTTTTTTTGAAAATTTTTTAAGACTTTTCCTCGTTTTTGTTAATCCACCTTTTGCCAAAACGAATAGAAAACACGAGAAATATTTTTTGTTTTGATGCAATTTTGTGTTTTTTGATCGTTCGGTTACTTCTTTCGTAACCATATTCTTTTTCTCATCTCATCATTCATTGTTGTTTTTGCGTGATGTTTCTTTTCATATCATCGTTTTTTAAAACAATGCTATAACAGTACTCTATTGCTTATATCTATTTTCTTTTGTAATTTTTCAGTTTTAACGATGTCTCTTTCACGATTAGCATGTTCTCGTGTTATTTTTCCTGTTTCTGGCCCTCTTCTTAGCAGTATTCGACAATTGACAACTTCAACAGCTCGTTCAGCAAGATTTGGTGGCACTGGTACGGGCAAATTTGCTGAACAATTTGGTATCAAAGCTCGTTCAACTGGACCTACATTACGTGAAAGGTTAAATCGAAAATTGAATGACCATTTTAATCTGTGTTTTTAGGCTTTTGGGACCCACTACAGGTAAACCATTTATTTATGGAACGTATGCACTCAGTGGTGCCTCTGTATTTGGTATTGGTCTTTTATGCTACTATGGTTTGGGAATGTCCAAAGGAATGAGTGCTCTGGATAAATCTGCAATTTGGCCAGAATACGTTCGAACTCGTCTTCATCATACTTATGCTTATCTTGCTGGTGGATTGGGGATTACTGCTGCAGCTGGAATGGCCGCTGGTAAAATTTTTAATTAACTGTATTAACTATGTGTTATTTCATTCTGTTTTAGCTCAGTCTCCTGCAATTCTCCGATTAATGAGTGGTGGTGGAATTTTGGCAATGGTTGCTACTATGGCTGTGATTGTAGGTACTGGTATGGTGGTCAGATCTATTCCATATGAAAATCTTTTGATGAAGCATGGTGCTTGGGCAGTACATTGTGCTGCAATGGGAGCTGTATTAGCTCCTTTAATCTTGGTCGGTGGCCCTGTTATGATGAGAGCTGCTTGGTATACTGCCGCAGTCGTCGGAGGATTGTCCGCAACTGCCATGTGCGCTCCTTCTGAAAAATTCCTTATGATGGGTGGCCCACTTGCAATGGGGTTAGGAGTTGTCTTTGCTGCAAATATTGGATCATTCTTCTTCCCTGCTCATACTGCTCTTGGTGCAGGTCTTGCAAGTGTTGTAGTATATGGTGGTCTCATCCTTTTTTCGGCATTTTTGCTCTATGATACCCAACGTCTTATTCGAAAAGCTGAAATGACTCCTAATACTGGTTATCAAACTTATTATAATGAATATGGTCAACCTATGCAAGTTTCAACACCTAACTTTGATCCTATTAATGCGTAAGTTAAAACTTATATTTCATTTTGTCTTTTATAGATAAGTGATGTAGACCTTAAAAAACAATGTAAAACATTGTTATTTATTTTGACGTTGAGATTACGGTCATCCTCTGTAAAATTTTCTTCTTTTGTTACAATTTTTACAATAAAATTTATCCCGATGAATATATGTGCTTTAATTGTTAATTATTTTAGACAACTCTCAATTTACATGGATGTTCTTAATATTTTCATTAGAATGGTCATGATCTTGGGTGGTGGAAATCAACGTCGAAAGTAAATGATCTGATTTGACATGTTTCATAGTAGCTAAACAATTTTTTTGCAAAACTGATTGATAGATTTAATTTACTCATTGATTACCTGTATCTATATTTGATTTTTCTTACATTCTCGAGTAAAAAATGACGTCATCAGAAGACGACTAAATTAAAACGAGAAAAAAGAGGCTTTTATAAAATATTTTATTTTATTCAAACTTGTGACAAATAATTTTCAAGATTGTCATCAACTTTTTTTTTCATGTCGTGTTTTTTAATCTTCTTTTGGTTTTTTCGCAGTTTTATGTTGACGGACATGGACATTCTTAGACTTTGTATTCTTTGAAAAGAATGCGTATTTTTTACGCTATTTTAGAAAAACGATTATAAAAAGGTTACACCTTTGGTTAATGATAAGATTAAAAAAAGAAATTTTTAAGCCAAGTTTAAAGTCGAAACAAAGTTCGTAGAAAGAACGGCTTTAAAAAAGTTTGATGAAAAGAAGAAAAAAAAACGGCTGATTGACTGTAGCTTCATTGATGTTGTTAAAGCTTTTCTAAAAAAACGGAAATTGTTACATTTGCTTTCAATTTTCTAACTTTTTTTATTCTAGAGTAAATATACATTTCTTTTTTTATTACAAATGATTGAAACTTTAGACGTACTTTTTTGAATAAAAGGGTGTTACTTTAAAGCTTTTTAGCAAGCAATATGGCTGCTTCGATTAAATTTCAATTTTTTCACTTTAAATTGATTTTTATGGATTAAAAAAAGATAGTTTAAATTCGGATATTTTTTCTTTAAAATTATATCTTTGTTACAGTAATTTTCAACTGCGATTACTGTAACTTTTTAGTGTTCAAATAGTCTGATGATTAAATTTTTTACCACAAAATTTCTTACACTAAAACATTTACATTTTTTATTTATTGTAAAAAAGTACAAGAAAATGTGACAATAATGTATAAATCTCATTACTATCAAAAAAGAATCAAAAGCGAGCTTTTTATGTTGTAGTTTTGTTCTTTTTTTCTTTCTTTGCGCACCCTTTTTTTAATATATTCATCTCGCACAAAAAAAAGAGAAAAGAAAAATAAATTCAATCGCGTCATCAACATCATCATCCCCCCAACATCTTTAGTTGTTGTAGTAGAGGTTAGTCGTTCAACATAAAAAAAAGAACAGCAAGTATTTCGCCAATCTTTTGTCGTTGGTATACGTGTTTGTCTGTCAGGTTATATATATATATTTATTGTGTCAAAAATTTAAAGGAAATAGACAAAACACACACACATATTTTTTTTCAGCCATCGTTTTTTTTCTTTTATTTTTTTTTCAATCCATCGTCATTGCCATTCAGTGTCTCCACCGTTCCGTTCTGGAACGTCCGTTCTTCCGTTCCGTTCCCGTTCCAGAACGGAACGGAACGGGAACGGGTGGGATTTAGGAACGGAACGGACGGAACGGGTAAAATTCCAAAAAGAACGGAACGGAACGCGTTCCTTTTTGGGATTTAGACGTTCCCGTTCTTTCTCCCTTTTTTGCCCTTTTTTTTAAAAATCGGCACTTATTGAGTTTTCCCCCCCTATTTTTTGATATTTTTTCATCAAAAATTTTTCATTTCAATTTTGTCATTCACACTTTTTTTTAAAATTAGCATGTTATCCACACAGACGGTAAGTTTTTCATTGAATAAAAATTTTTGGTGATGATTCTTTTTTTCATCTATGGACACCAATTCAACCAAAATACGGTTTTATGGAGTAATTCGATGTCCAAGCTTTGAATGAATTTTAACTGTTTTTTAAAACACATCTTTAGGGGGGGAAAACTCAATAAGGTCGCTTAAGCGCACTTATTGAGTTCCCCCCCCCTATTTTTTGATAATTTTTTCATCAAAATTTTTTCATTTAAATTTTATCATTCACACTTTTTTTTAAAAATTAGCATGTTACCCAAGATGTGTTTTGAAAACTGTTTTTTAGGGGGGGGGGGATACTCAATAAGGTCGCTTAAGCGCACTTATTGAGTTTTCCCCCCTTCATTCATTAATTTAAATTTTTTCATTTTTGATTAGCAAAATTTGCATGCACCTTCCAAAACCGTATAAATAGAGGAATGATCATAAAATCTGACCTTTTTTCATTCCTCATCCCTTTTCTGAACGGTCGTCTCTTTTCTGCTCTCGTTTTTCATCAAAAATTTCCAAGTCTTTTGTGCTGAACATTTAGTAAATTTGAAGTTTTATTATTTCAAACTTACTAAATGTTCAGCGAAAAAGACTTTGAAATTTTTGATGAAAAAATTTTCAAAAAATAGGGGGGGGAAAACTCAATAAGTACCAAAGTTACACCTTTTACTTTTTAAAATATAGCAAAGAAACATTTTTGAGTTTAAAAATAATGAATTTTATTAATTTTTAGAAAATTTTGTAAGAACGGGAACGGAAGTGGAACGGAACGCGTTCCTGAAGATTTTGGAACGGAACGGACGGGAACGGGTCGACAAAAAAAAGAGAACGGAACGGACGGAACGGATACGGCTCAAAATAGAACGGAACGGAACGCGTTCCAAAAAAAAGTGGAACTTTGGAGACACTGTTGCCATTGAATCAACCCCTGCTTTTTTACATATATTTTTTGTATTATATTTTTTTTTCTATCACCAAAATATATTCGATCAACTGATTGGTATTTTTTCACTATCAAAATAGGCGAAGAAATTTTTTGTTGCTGCTACTGCGTTGGTGAAAAAAAAGAAAGACGACAACGAAAAGCGAGGGTGGAAGAAGAAGGAGAAAGAGAGAGAAGCTGACTAAATTTCAAAGTTTTGAGAGAGAGGAAAAAGAAAATTTATTTGAATGACTCAACAACAACATCTTCAACAATCACATTGCTATTTTCATTACATTTATCGTTGTTATTATTATCATCATTAGATTTTAGTGGTAGAAGAAGAATATACAAACATATCATATATATAAATATATTTAATTAAATATGAGTGGATTTGCTTCAACATGGATGAATCGAATACATAATATGGTTGGAGGGCAAGCAAATGTTGCTTCAAGTATTTTGGAATGGGCTTCTACACAATCTGGTGATAGCTCTTTAAAAGTTTCAAGTGTTCCAGTTGTCAGTAATCAAGATGTAAGTTTATTATATTAAATCTCTGATACATATATTCACCACATATTATAGGATCGTAAACTTTTGGAAAAAACTTATAAACAAATGGAAGCAGTTATTCGAGCATGTCAGCAGCCACGTCTAAATCTTAAATCTTCTCCGCCATTTATATTAGAAATTTTGCCATCAATGTCACAATTATTATCACAAATTTTTGCAAAAAATCCAGATTCTTTACAAACAAATGAATATTTAAAAATTTTTATTAATAATTTACTTTCAAAATGCAAAGAAGTAAGTTATTTGATTTTTTGAGGTTGCAAAAATCAATCAATTAATTTTGACATACTTTTTTTATGCAATTGTTGTTTTTAGACTCATCGATTATTCCGTAATATTGATATATTCATTGAAGATAGTTCTTCGAGAAGTGCGCTAACTTTACAATCTTTGGTATTTTCACATATGTTACATGAATTAAAATCTCAATTTCCTGATGGAGAATTTGTTGGAAAAAAATTTAGAATAACTAAAAAGGATGCTTCAACGTTTTGGTTTGATTATTTTGGTGATAGGTTTGTTAGCTCGAAATGCATTGATTAATTTTAATAATATCTTTTTTACATTTTTGGTTACAGAACAATTGTGCCATGGGAAGAATTTCGAAGTGAATTTGGAAAGGTTCATAAAATTTGCATTGGAGTTCAAACTTCAGCATTACTTCAAACAATTGATTTAACAAAAAATAATTATATTTCTAATTTTGAATTCGATGTTTTTACAAGGTATGCATACTTTGATTATCCATTTTTGATTCATTTTCTTTCTTTTTTTCCAAAAAGAGTGACTCACATCTGGACTTTATTTAGGCTTTTTCATCCTTGGGTAACATTAATCCAAAACTGGGAATGTTTAGCAGTGACTCATCCAGCATATATGTCTTTTATAACATATGAAGAAGTTAAAAGAAAGCTTCAAAGATTTACGAAGAAACCTGGATCATATGTTTTTCGGCTATCTTGTACTCGCCTAGGATCATGGGCTATAGGATATGTTGCAAAAGATCATAAAATTTATCAAACCATTCCACAAAATAAATCATTAATTCAAAGTTTAGTTGATGGATATAAAGATCAATTGTAAGTGTTATTTTTTATAGGTTACTTCTGAAATTGTTATCTTTTACACTTGCTTTTTTAGCTATGTTTATCCAATGGGAAAAGATATAAATGTTGATTTAAATCATATGCTTGAAAAAAGTAAAAGTGAAGATCGTCTTAAAGTTACTGTAGAACAATATCAAATATACTGTGAAATGGGTACAACATTTGAAATGTGTAAAATTTGTGATGAACGAGATAAAGATGTTAAGTTGGAGCCATGTGGGCATTTGCTTTGCCGTCCATGTTTGAACAGTTGGAAAGAATCTGCTGAAGGTGGTTCAACATGCCCATGGTGTCGATGTGAAATAAAAGGAAGTGAAAAAATTATTATTGAAACTTATAATCCTATAAAAGTGAATGGTGCTGCAGTAATAAATTCAGAAAATGAAAGTGAAAAAGAAGATCAAATAGGACCAGCACCGCCAATTCCCCCAAAGAGGTTTGTTTCGTTTGTATATTTTGGATTACGGTAAACTATAAATTTTAGAAGTTCAAATCCACTTCCAATTGAAACATATTCATCTCCGCCTCCAACAATTCCATTACCACAGCCTCCAGTAATTCCACCACGAAAAGGGGTAAGAAATGGAATTGATGATATTTGTAGAGAAGTTTCAAATCTAGATTTAACTCTTTCACAACAAAAATAATATTAGTGCATCTGTACTTTTTCTAACCCCACAATTTCATTCACGTTCAAGTGCTTTCTGTGAATTGTTACTAACAAAATACTTTTTTTTAGCCAACGCTGTGATACAGACAAAACTCCAAAATTTTCG
Source organism: Panagrolaimus superbus (assembly GCA_964035985.1). NCBI lineage: Eukaryota > Metazoa > Nematoda > Chromadorea > Rhabditida > Panagrolaimidae > Panagrolaimus > Panagrolaimus superbus. The sequence goes on from OZ038359.1 coordinate 9,029,196, forward strand.
TGTTAGTTTTTTTAAATTATTTCAAATGAAAAAAAGCTCAATTCTTTTGTGGCTGTTTTAATAAGAGTGTTATTTTTTTAATGGCCACAAAATGGAGATTTTCAAAAAACACAAAACGAGTATAAACTTTTTTAATAAATTATTATTAACCATATTTTCATTGTTTTTATATATTAGTATTTCTTGTTATTATTATTTTTGTCAAACTCGCAAAATAAAATTTTTAAATTAATTTAATTATGTTGGAAAACCGTAAATATTTTTATAAAAAATTATATAAATTTTTAGATTCCAACGAAATGTGGGATTACTGCAGTAATTACTGTAAACAATCCCATATTTTGTTGTTTAATTGAAATTTTTCTCATGCAAACCTTTTATTAAATGTGTTTACGTAAATTTACACGCAATAAAATTTTACATTGAAAAAAATTTTTTTTATTGAATGGCCATATGGGGGATCCTGAGAATATTGGTCGAAATGCTTTAAATGTCATATACACATATCCACGTGGGAGTTGTTATTTATTTGTTTGCATAAAACATGTTTTATAATAACAAAATAATTTACAGACTTTTTTCTTTTTGAAAAATATTTGGAAGTAAATTTGTTTAATTACAAAATAATAATTAATTTAAAGGGAGCGGACTCTTTTTTTGAAAGAGAACCTGAATTCCTCAAGGTTTTCTCGTGTAAATTGCACAATCGTTGTGAGACCTCTCACATAAAAACAAAAGCAAAGCGTCCGCCTATCCCAATTATATCAGTGATAATGATTTAGTAATACTGTAATTTTTCTGATCCATTTATTTAAGCTTTATGAAATCGCTGCTTCAATAAAATGAAATATTTATCCTTAAAAAAACTTTAAAGGATTTTGGAGGAAATCCAGAATTTTTTATTTTATAAAAAGGTATGAGTTTGTTTTGCATCATTTCCTGAATGGCTCACAACAACTTAAAAAGTGTTTTAAAAATAATACATCCCTGAGCAATTATTTCATGAATGTCTTTTTTGTCATACTTTTTAATCTTCAAAACTTTTATATTATTCATCCAAATTTTTCATGACGCAATTTTTCATTTCAAGTGGGCGATTTAGAAAAAAAACAATTGTGTGCCAAGTTTTATTTTAAAAAATAAGCTTTAAATACTCTTTATTACGTTAAAGGGATTTTCGTAGTTTATTAAAACAGAAACTTTTATTATTGGCATCTTTTTCAGTGAAACACTGTAAATTTTTGCTTAAAATTTTACAGAAGTTTGGCATTAAAATGTACTGTATATTTTGAAGTTTTTGATACTTTTCAACAAATTAATACCCGATCCTGCCTTAAATTAAAAGCTTTTTATATAAAAAATATGCGCTAATTTTTCGTAGCTTTAAAAAACTTTTTAAAGGATTTCCGTAATCCGACAAATTAGCGTCATTCTTTTTTCCGCCCTTTTTTAACTTTGGCATTTTTATAAAAAAAGGTTTTAAATTTCGTTTTTTTTATGCCTTCCGTTTTTTGACTTCAAAAATATTTGTATTAAAATTATCAAAAAAAGATTTATAAAAAACAGAATATTTTTTTATTCTATTTCCAAAATATTAGTACAAATATTATTTCGGAAATCCGTGTTTTATCTGTTTTCTAAATGTCATTTTTTGCAGCTTTTGTTTATTTAAATTAATATAAATAATATAATTATATTGTTTTTGATAAATTAAAAACAGCAAAAATTATTAATAAATGAATTTGTTTTCTATTTTAGGTTAAAAAAAGGGGGGGGGGGCAGGAAAGTGTGATAGAAGCGGAAATAATTAAGTATTGATGCCTTCCTTATTATTCCTGCCTGTATAAAATAGAACCCTTAAAAATGGGTTTTCATTGTTTTTTGTTGAAAGCAGTAAATTTTTAAGACAAAAAGGTTTTACTTTTTTAAAGTAGTTAGTTTCGTACATTTATTCATTTTTATTAGTTTTTGAGAATCTGGGATATTCGGATTTTTCAGAATACACTTTTTTGGTGCCAAAAAATATTTTTTCAAAAATTCACGGAATTACTTAATGCTTTTTGAATTGGCCAATTAAATGTTGTTTTTAAAATTTCAATTTGGCAACTTTGAAGAAAGAAGACTTTTATATATTTTTTTTATAATAAGAGTCGTCCCAAAGGACGGAGGCGGGCACTTTGCTACTTTTTTTGGAAGTACCTGAAAATCAGATTTATCCATGTTCCAAGGTTTTGTTGAGTGAGTTACATAATCGCTGTGAGACCTCCCAAATAAAAAAATATCAAAGAGCCCGCCTCCTATAAAGGGGAAGACCCACCTCTAACAAATTTTTTGCTCAGGATTTATTGGAACTGCTTTTTTAAAATTCTTTTGCAGCTCCAATGAATAAAAAAAACAGCTCCAATGAGTCTCCGATCGCGTCGAGACCATCAAGAAAAGTGCAGCAAAAAATTTGTTAGAAATGGGTCTCCCCCTTTAAGGCTACAAAATGAAGCTGCTTCAAAAAGTGTTTTGTGATAAAATGAAATCTGTTTGGGATACATTTTTTTGTCTGTAAACATTTCTTTAAATAACTCTGATATCCACATTTTATTTCTTTAATTAAATTCTGACAAATTTTTTTGAACCGGAATTAAAAATATGTCAAAATTTAGTTTCAAAAGAACATTTTTAAAAAAACTTAAATCATCCACAAAAAATAATTGCAACATACAAATTTTTGTGTTTTTTTAGAGTTACTTTGCGATTTCCCGAAAAAAGTAAGCATTCGTTTCACACCCGTTTTTTGACGTTGACATTTTTCACTCTTTTTTTTAAGTTAAATTTGTACTTTTTGGGTGGATTTGAAATTCTTTTTTTCCACACACTTTTTTTTCTTTTAAAATTAAAAGTATTTTTTATAAAAAAAAGTGTTATTTTACTGTGTTTTTTTTTGCTTTTCTTTGAACGTCATTTTTTGAAAAAAAAATTAACTAACAAAGTTCCGCCTTGAAATAAAATTTATATATATTTAAAAAAACTGAGAAAAAGAAAAAGATATTTGATCCTTGGTTGTTGCGCCATTTTTTTTTGTCCCTAAAGGGATAACAACAATTTGTTAAAAGATAATCAGTTTGACATTGTAGCCGCCTGATAATTTTGACAGAAATTTGATTATTTAAAAGGGAAAAAAAAATTCTTTCATTTTTTTCATGTGCTCAGAAATTTGTTATATAATATGCTTCGAGTTTTTTGGCATTCTGATTCCATTTTTTCTTCAAACAAAGATCTACATATTTTTTCAGGGTCCCATATTTTTTTTCTCTTTCTAAAATTTTAAACATGAGTGTTTCAACATTGATTATGGTTTCATTACTTTGTATAATGCTTACTTCTTCAATAATTGTTGCATCACCTGTTTATTGGTTAGATTTAGAAAAGCAACTTTTATATTCTTTTGATGATCCAGAAATGATTCGATATTCTTCACATATCGAAGATAGTCATAAACAACCTGTAAGTCTTTTCCATTTTTGCTTTTTTTTTCATAAAATAAAAGGGCTTTTATAATTTACAGTATTCCACTTTAAAAGAAAATACTGTATACTTTTTTTGTAAATCAAATTAAATTAAGATTGAACAAAAAGCTACCGTATGCTTGTGGATTTTAGAAATTCAAAATTTCAAAAAAAAATAGGCAAAAATAAAAACACATTTTTTTAATGCGATTGAAAAAAAGCTACAGTATGCCTTTATTTTTTAAAAAACTTGTTTCGAAAATAAAAGACCACTTTTTTGGACTTGGTAGTTTTTGATATCATCATGATGTAATCGAATTTCACACAATTTTGCAAAAATTCGTGGAACAAATATTTTGCAAAAATAGCTTTCATAAAAATGCTTTTTTTCCCAGTAGCAACAATTTTTTTAAAAAAGCTGATTATAATAGCTTAAGTTTAAAAGAAATGAAGTTTGAAACTTTCCTGAATAGCTCTTAAACTAGCAAAGAAACATTTCTTTTAAAGTTTTTTTAAAGAAAGTCTTAAAATAACTAATTTTCTTCCCATTTTTAAAGATATATGACATTTCTGCAATTGCAAAAAGAATAAATGAAAATGCACCTTCATATCCTCTTACGCGGGCACTTAATCTTCGACAGCTTACACGTACTGGATAAAAATGCCATCCCTCCTCCCTTCCTTCATTCATTCATTCATTCTGTCATCTTCTCCAACAATCAACAATGAATTCTCAAAAATAACAACCTTTTTTCTATAATTTAATTATTGTTAAAAGAAATAATAATAACAATAATAATATACACGTAATGTTTTAAATAAATGAATTGTTTTTTAATTTATCAAAAAAAGAAACAAAAATAATAATAATTAATACATCAGTTTTTTATCAGAGATGAGATTTGACACTTTTATCTAACATCCAAAATATGTGGAGATAATTCTGTCATGTTTTTAAATGTTTAATTTTTACATATTTTAAATATCAAATGTGCCAGTTTTTTAATAAATAAAAACTAAAAACAGGATTGCCGCTTGAAGGATGAAAAAAGTGTCAAATTAATAAAAGTCATATGCAAATATCTGTCAAACATGACACCCACCCACACTATAAAAATACACAAAAAATACAATTTCTTTTTTTGCATTTTGCAAAAAATAAATATGTATGTTTTAAAAATAATTAGTTTAAGCAATAACCTAAAAAAAAGCAGGCGTTTTTTGTGTAAAATAAAACAGAATTTTAGGAGAATCAATCGTAAAAGGGATAATTAAAAAAAGGTATTGCTTGCGAAAAGACAAGCTATGAATACATATAAAAAAGCCAATAATAAATTAGAAATAATCAAGGCCGTATACAGAAAAAAAATTTCGGAGGGGGCACCGACCATTTGGGGGGTACATCTTTGATCTTTTGCCGCCACCAACACAAAGCGGCAAAAGATCAAAGGAAATTCCTCAATTTCGGGGGAACAGGTCCGGAATCCCCCCCCCCCCCCTAAATACGGCCTTCGAAACAATTGAAAATGAAAACATATAATATTTTAGGGCTTAGGGATTAAGCCCAGATCTGACGTCAGCAAAAATCGAAAGCTTTGAACCCCCCAACCTTATCGTCAGATTAATACGTTTGATGTTTTGCGGCACTTTAAAGCAGCATCAAGTTTTGTTACCATCCCCCCTCTTAAAATTTGTGATGTCAGATCAGGACAATCCCTTAATAAAAGCATGTCCAACACCAATATAATTTTAACCTTGAGAGAATCATACAAATTATTGATAAGGGATCATCGAGATGTAACGTCACATTTTTTCATTTGATCTAATGCCGCATTTGAAATCGTCGTCACATTTAGTTAACTTCCAGCCACTTATAAAATGCGTGAAGTCACGTCTGGACATGTAAATAAACTTTAGGTTTTTCAAAAACTTGTCGATTGTTTTTTTTTGTCTTTCATTTTTCGATATTTCATCATTCTCTTTTTTTCTTATTATGTCATCGTCGCTCGATTATAATCGATTCTTTATTTTTTGTTTAGTGCTTCTCTCTCTTTTGGGCAAAAACAATCTAACAAACTTACGTTGCTTTCCCTCGCAAAATCTGTTTTTTTTTTGATTTGACACAGCGGCGACTCGATCCAAGCCAAATCAGTTTTTTTGCATATTTTTAAATTTGTTGAGATATCTTTTTATTGCTATTATTTTTCTTCCTTCGTTTGCTTTACTTTGAGTTGTTAAATATGGTTTTTTTTGACTCGGCTCAACAAACATTTTTTAAACACAAACTTTAATATATAAAGTAATATATTGCATTTTTTTCTTTTGATTTGTTACCAGGTATTGAATAAATGGTTTTTTGATTATGTTTATAGTTTGGGACAAATTCTGTTAAAAACAGAGATAACGCATTTTTTCTTTTTCTTCACTTTTTTTCAAACAACGATAAAAAAAGTATATTATTGCAAGGCAACAAACTTTTTTGTTTGATAAATTGTTTTTTTTTCTGAAAAATACATAAAACTTTTTTTTTGACGACACTGTTACGTGATTTTAATTTTTAATTTTTTTAAAAAATATTTTGTTTATGAAATTTTACTCTTTTTATCTGCATTTTTAATCCAAAAATGAGCAACATAAAATTTGTATCAGAATGGATGTCTGGAAGTCAATTGATCAATTCAGGCTTGGTTAAACCAGGGGATTTGATTGAAGTTAAAAGAAGCTTCTATTCTGTAAGTTTAAAAATATTTTTGAGAGGTTTTTTAAATTAAAACGCATTTTGTGAGAAATCGTAGATTCACCACGCACCCGAGCAAAAATTTGAGGCTTGAGGGCTATCCTCTCGGATTTAGAGGTTTTCGAGGTCGTAGATTCCGAATCTGAAGTCCGTTTTTGATTTCGTAATCGGAATTCCGAGATACCGTAATCAGGGGGACTAAAATGGGTCACCCTCCAAAAACGAAAAAATGTGATATCATTCGATTCCCCTCATCGAGGCGATTCAGAAAAAACCAAATATAGCTGAAAAAATTTAATAGGGTGAAAAATAATGCCATTTAAAGTAGCTAATTTTCGGTTTTTTGGCAATATGTCCATTAAAACAACGGACATGGAAACAAACAGATGGCAGATTCGGAATCTACGTGTATTTTTACCCCAGAGGGGTTAGAAATGCCAAAAGTCCTGTGGTCCCATCACACATTTAAAAAGGGTCAAACATCTCAAAATCAACATCTATAGCATCGAATAATATGTATATTTCGTGAATGGGGGCAGGTATCGACTTCCGGTGACTTGCATTATGGAATATCAATGTTGTGGAGCATTCTTGGACAGTTTGAACATGTTTGATAACGATTTCGAAATATGGGACCCCTTTGAAAATCAAAAATTTAACCCCATAGAAATATCGCATACACTTTGTTTTTTCTATCATAATAAAGTCAAATATGTATTATAATTGTAAAATATATGTAACAACACCAATATAATATGATAAAAAATTACGGGGGGTCAAAATCGATTTTTTATGATTTTTTGAATTTTGCTTATTTTTGATCAATTTTCGAGATACACAAATATTGGGAATATCGAAATATATCAACTATCTGATACTTTCGGGTTTAAATGTAGCTCGTTAAAGATTTTCGGGCAATATTTCGACATCTTGGAATTACTAGTTTTCGTTTTCCACGTAACTGAAAATATGCTCTAAAATTTGAGAAAAAACACCTGGAAATCAGTGTTTTTCCGATACAAGATCACTAAAAACATTTTTTTAAGATTTATTATTATTTACTTTGGTAGGGTGAAGTGTTTTGAAATCATTTTGAACAATTTTAAGATTTTCAAAAATTACTGATTTTTCAAAATTTGAAAAAAAATTTTATTTTACTTTGTGTTGAAATCATTGAGAAAGTGTTAAAATATTGACAGTTAAGCCAAAAAAAATGTTTTTAGTGATCTTGTATCGGAAAAACACTGATTTCCAGGTGTTTTTTCTCAAATTTTAGAGCATATTTTCAGTTACGTGGAAAACGAAAACTAGTAATTCCAAGATGTCGAAATATTGCCCGAAAATCTTTAACGAGCTACATTTAAACCCGAAAGTATCAGATAGTTGATATATTTCGATATTCCCAATATTTGTGTATCTCGAAAATTGATCAAAAATAAGCAAAATTCAAAAAATCATAAAAAATCGATTTTGACCCCCCGTAATTTTTTATCATATTATATTGGTGTTGTTACATATATTTTACAATTATAATACATATTTGACTTTATTATGATAGAAAAAACAAAGTGTATGCGATATTTCTATGGGGTTAAATTTTTGATTTTCAAAGGGGTCCCATATTTCGAAATCGTTATCAAACATGTTCAAACTGTCCAAGAATGCTCCACAACATTGATATTCCATAATGCAAGTCACCGGAAGTCGATACCTGCCCCCATTCACGAAATATACATATTATTCGATGCTATAGATGTTGATTTTGAGATGTTTGACCCTTTTTAAATGTGTGATGGGACCACAGGACTTTTGGCATTTCTAACCCCTCTGGGGTAAAAATACACGTAGATTCCGAATCTGCCATCTGTTTGTTTCCATGTCCGTTGTTTTAATGGACATATTGCCAAAAAACCGAAAATTAGCTACTTTAAATGGCATTATTTTTCACCCTATTAAATTTTTTCAGCTATATTTGGTTTTTTCTGAATCGCCTCGATGAGGGGAATCGAATGATATCACATTTTTTCGTTTTTGGAGGGTGACCCATTTTAGTCCCCCTGATTACGGTATCTCGGAATTCCGATTACGAAATCAAAAACGGACTTCAGATTCGGAATCTACGACCTCGAAAACCTCTAAATCCGAGAGGATAGCCCTCAAGCCTCAAATTTTTGCTCGGGTTCCAGAATGAAGTCAAAAGTCTTCGTTTTCTCGCAAAATGCGTTTTAAGAAGAAAGAATTTTTAGCACTGGGCTTTGGCAGTTGCAAAAAATGAAGTCATTCATTTTTCTGGTGAACCAACAGATAAATCAAATGCAGAGGTTTTGAAATTTTATAATTAATTCATATAGCTTCTTTTTTTTAATTTTTTTAAGATCAAAAAGGGGAGTCTCGTTGACATGGCTGGTACATCAAAAGTTCGAATTAATAATGCTCGTGATAAAGATTATGAAGTTTCTTCTGAATCTACAATTCTCGAACGGGCAAACAGCTTTGTAAGTTTGTAATATGCAAATTTTAATTCTCTCGCAAAATGCATTGCATTGATTTTCTGTTAATGACATTCCTCAACAATCAATAATTTTTCTATATTTCTTAAAGAATAGGAGATTCTAGTTTTAGTAAATTAATTTTTTTGGTTAGCCATCTGATAAATGCAACAGATGTTGAGAGGTTTTTGTAATTAATAATGATATGGGAATTGTAGGTTGGTAAACGTTCCCTCGGTACAATGCATTCTACGTATAATTTTATGGAAAACAATTGTGAACACTTTGCTACATATTGCAGATATGGAGAATATGATATGGGACAATCAAATGTAAGAAATATAATAATGCATTTGATGGAAATCAATAAAATATAATTTAGATGCTTTACAATGTTTTATTTTCTCCTGATGGACGTCCAATTAAACCCCGCATTAATCCGGCTTCACCGGAAGAAATCGAAGAAATCAATCGTGAAAATTATGACAATTTAGTCGCTGAAACACCATTCGGGGGAGCCGCTGAATCCTTGGGTAAATGGATTCGAAGCTGGTTCACAGATGAACCACATTGGACTGATCGACGTTAAATTTTTGTAATATTTAAAATTTGTTTATGCTAATAAATAATAACAAATACTGAAATGGCGTAATTAATATAACTTATATTATTGTAAAAGTTTTTTAGAAAAAAAACAGCTTAAAATTTCTTATTAGGGGTTGTCCAGAAATCACGTGACCAAAAAAATCCAGATTTTTGGACCCCCTCCCCCCTCTGTGGCCAAACATCAAAGTCTTTTACCAATAACATCAAAGCTCGTGACAATTTGGGTAACCCCCTCCCTCCCTTCCCTTGGTCACGTGATTTCTGGACAGTCCCATTATGCAAGAACGAGAAAAAACTAAAAACTGTAGAGAACAAAATTTGTATAAAATCTTTTAATCTCACAAAGGAGATAGGTCGCAAAGTTTATGCAAATTAGAAATGACCGAGCCGTGGCAGTACAACAGTATGCGGAAAACTATGTGTAGAATCCAGATTTTTTAATACAAATATTTGGTTAATTGATTTTTAAAAAATTTAATCCACTGAAAAATATCAATTACTTTTCAATCAAAAGTGTTGATAAAAGATATTTTTAAAATTGTTTTTTATTTAAATTATCGAAATTCCGTTTTTGGCTCTTTCATGTAAACTGGCAAAGGAATAGTAAAAAAAAAGTAACGATATCTTAGCTCATAAAAACGAAAAAAGAGCAAAAGTAAATCCAAATTTTGTAAATAACCTTTTTTTAACCTTAATCTTCTTTTAGGCATTTATCAATGCTTTGGATCAACTAACATATATTGAATCACAAGCCCTTTACAAATCTACCCGTAAACAAAAATAATCATTTTGCTTCAAACAATTCTTGTGTCTTTTTTTCTCAAACAATTTTGTATTTTTATTTAAAACATTAATAAAATTTTAAAAATTTCCAAAAGTCATTCGAGCAAAAAGTTCTTTCAAATCTTGTACATCAGAATTATTAAAACATTTTTGAAAGGCATCTTCTTCATCCATACCATCAAGAAATTCTTTAACATTTTGGGTTCCATACATTTCCATTAAATTTTCAACTTCTGCATTAATGCCTTGATCAGTTGGAATTTCATCGTTCTTAATTTCGACAGCTTTTGAAAATTCTTCTTTTGATCTCTGTTTCTTTTCAACTTCAATTTCATCATCAGGGTCATAATGCTGTTTTTTTCCAATTTCACCCAAATAATCTCGAACGTCAACAGTAAAAATGATGCTACCGTAATTGCATGCATTTTTGCAATGAATTGAACTTCCAATTAATCGATTTGCATATGCATAAAGTTCAAGACGATGTGAAATAAAAATAAATTGAATTCCCCGGGAACTCATTGTATCAATGAAACGAGAAACCTAAAAAAACGGCTACAGTAATTAAATCAATGCAAAATAATTACCAAAAGCATATTTCTTCGATCTAAAGCTTCATCAAATTCATCCATTAAAATACAATTAACATTTTTAGGTTTTCCAGCAAAAAGTAATGCCAAAATTGCCATTGCTTTTTCGCCTCCACTTAAAACATCAATAGAATTTCGAGATTTTCCAGGAACAATAAGATCAAATACAATTTTGGATTTATATGGTTCTTCTGATCCAACAATATTCAAATATGCTTGAGCTGTTGAATCATGATATAAATGCTAAATTAATATATGTATTATTATATTATTGTTAACGTATCTCAATAAACAAACCTTGTAATAATAATCAACTTCATTTTGCATTTTCTTTAAAGTTGCCATAAAAAGATTTTTTCTTTCACTCTTTGTATCTTCTAAACGGCGTCTGGCTTCTGTAACATTTTTTGAAAGTTCATTGAATTTTGCCATATTTTCTTTTTCTGCTTCACGAGCTTTTACAATCCTTAAAAATTACGGTAGTATTAAAAGGTATTAAAGAAAAATCAAACCGTTCATTAAAATCTTCAACAGAAAGTGCGCCAGATTCTTTAACAGTTAATTGCCGTTCAAGTTCAGCGATTTCTTTAGATTTTCGTTTAACTAGTTTATTATATGCTTCTTCATCTGACAACTAAAAACACATTTTTTTTTTATTTAAATATTTTTTAAATCAATAAACACATACCTGATCTTGAAGTTCATTAAAACGAGAATAATCTGCTTTACATTCAAAAAGAGGAACTTGAGAAGGATGAGAAGAGAAAATTGATTCAGAATGCCCAGATTCAAATAATTCAACATTTTCAAAATTTCCATTTGTTAATGGCAAAGAAATTTGTTTAATTCGACATTCAAAAAAGATTCTTTGAAGTGCATCCATTAAATTATCAAATTCTGAATCTCTTTCTTTACTGATTTTGCTAATTTTATTTTTGATATCTTTGATTTTCTTCAATCGAGTTTTAATTTCTTGAAGTTCAGCCAACAAACCTTCAAGATCTTTTTCACGCTCTTCTAATTCTGTATGAAATTTTAAAAATTGTGAATGTTTTCCATTGCATTCATCTCTCGCTTTTTTCCAAACTTCTCGAAGTTCTTCAAGTCTATCTTTTGCTGCTTGAAGATTTGTTTCCGCCCGGCTTCTTTCATCTGTTCGAGCATCAGTAATATATTGAAGTTCATTTTGTAAATTTTTTATTTCATTTTCAATTTTTGTTTTCTTTTCAGAATAATCTTTTTGTAATTCAACATCTTCATTTTGAAAGGCACTAAAATTACAGTATATTTTTTTAAAAATACATTTAAGTTAAAAAAGCAAACCTTAAATCATTGATATTATTCTTTTTACAAAATTCTGCAAATGTTTCTTTTGTTAATGCTTCTTTTCTCGCTTTTAATTCCCCAACTTCTTTTTCAGTTTCTTGAATCTTTTTTTCAGTTAAATCAATAATGCCACGTTTTTCAGACAAAAGAGTTTGAATATTTTGAATAAAACGCCTAACTTCAACAATTCGTTTTGCTTTATCTTTTGCTAATCCAGGACGGGCCTTTTCAAGATGTGAAATTGTTCCACGAAGTTGATTTACTCTTGCTTGTTTATCAATAATGACACCCTCTGATCGAGGAATTTCTCGTAATAAATCAATCAGTTCTGCTTTTCTTTTTACCATTGTCCTAAAATGTAATGGTAACAAAAGATTAATAAATGAAACAAATGAATAAAAAACATACTGAATTTGTGTAGGATTAAAAGGATCACCATGTTGAGTTAAAGCGGCAGAACCACCAGTAATTTTACCATTTCTATTAAATAATGTACCATCTTTTGAGACGGTTGTTAATCGAGATCCTTGATTATATGCCACATTATCAGCTTCTTTTGCAGTATCACAAATTAAAATTGTTCCACAAACAAAATCAATTGCACGTCCAACAGCAGCATTGTCATGTCGAAGATTAAAACAATCTCGAACTAAACGAGCTTTTCCACCATTTAAAATTGCTTGAACATCTGGAGTAATTTGCCGAATTCGAAGACTATCATCAACAGGAATAAATTTTTGTGCTGGACGTCGTTTTTGTTTTAAAATTTGAATACATCGATCAGCTGTTTCACCCGAATCAACAACAAAAGCATTCCTCCATTTTTGAGTTACCTAAAATTATGACACAATTATAAACATGTACAATTAAAACTTACTCTTGCTCCAGCTAATGTATATGATTCATCAATGGGTGTACAAATATTTTTTAAAATACCAAAAACTTGACCAGGAAAAGTATCCAAAAATTCTCTTTCAATTTGATCCCGCATTCTTTCTTTATTACTGTATTCGGCAGCTCTGTCTTGATCAGATAGTTCATACTGTATTTCTTCAAATTCTTTAGTATATTGTGCTTTTTTATTTTCATTTTCTTTGATCTAAAATTCAAAATACCATATTCAAACCAAGTATGCACTTAAAAACAAACCTTTTCAATTTCTGTTTCAATTTCTTCTACTTGAGCTTTTAAGGTATCCAATTGTGCTTGTTGTGGATCATTCGATTCAAGCAAAGTTAATTCACGTTGTTTCTAAAATTGCAATTTACAACAAATTTGAAACTTTAAAAAAACTCACAATCGTTAATTTTTCTTCCTCCATTTCCAAGGAACGTTTAAATGATTCAAGTTCTTTTTGAAGAATTGATAATTTTTCTTGTTTACTTCGAAGTTCATCACTAATTTTATCTTCATCAACAAATCTTGAAAGTTTATAAAATTGTGCCAACTAAAAAGCACTAATATTTTAATCACAGTTAGTTACAGTAACCCAAACTTACTTCATTTTCATTAACACCTGCTTGAGATTTGCGACGATGTTCTGCTTCCAAATTTGAAAGTTCTTTTTGCAACTCTCTAAAATGGATTTCCGTAAATTACATAATGTAAAAAAAACATACACAATTTTACGTTCAATTTCTCTCCTATCATCTTGTTTTTCTTGTGATTTTGCAACCAAAGTTTTAAGCATTTTTTCGCTGGTTGAAACTTTATTTTCATGAAATGAAATTTTTTGATTACATGCTTCCAATTGAGTTTTTGTTGCTGCGGCTTCAGTTTCCTAAAAACAACAATGTTACTAATTTTAATGATGCAAAAACAAAAGAGATATACCGCTAATGTTTTTCTTGCTTTCATTTGTTTTGTTTCACCTAAAACGGCATTAACTTCTTGTTGCTTTTGAAGTTGAGCATCATGAAGATCTTCTTCTGGTTCTATTAAATCCTTTTCCAATTTAGCTTTTTGTTTTCGGAATTTTGTTTCAAGATTTTCAAGCTTTTTTTCAACTGGATACATTTGAAGGAGATAATAATCTGTTCGAGTTTCATCCTAAAATTTTAACATTATTACTAAAAAGAATTTAGGATGAAAACAACTTACGAGTTTTTGAAGATCATCTTCAATATCTTTTCGCTTTCCATGAGCAATAGAAAGTCGATGAAGTTCTGTACCAGTTTGTTGAGCAGAATCTTGATGATCTTTTAAACTTTTTAACAATTCTTCGTAGCTTTTTTGATATTCTTTACATTTTTGTTCATAATTGCAGCTTCTAAAACAGCGCAATTTAACAATAAAGAGTATCCAAAAAAAATATACCCAGAAACAACATCAATAAATTTAGTTCGATTATTGTCACCATCTTGAATCATTTTATTGATTGAACCTTGTCGAATAACAAAATTATCATGTTTTGCAAAGATTCCACGTTTTTCAAGAAAATCAATATAATCTGATTTATTGGTTTTTTTATCATTGATATAAAATTCATCCGTTCCACTTTTTCGCAGACGTCTTTCAAATTTATATATTGTTTCATCAGATGGAAAAGTTAATGTTACACAAACAGCACATGAAGCTTCTGAATCATCATCATCTGATGATGAGAGATAAATCAATTCCTAAAAATTTGAATTCAAATAAAGTTGAATCAAATAGAAAACTTACGTTTAAACGTTCAACTCTCAAATTTTTGCTTACATCACCAAATGCAAAAGTAATCGCATCAAGGATATTCGATTTTCCTGGAAAAAAAGAGACAAGTTTGTTATCAATAGTTCAAACAAAAAATAAATTACAAACCTGTTCCATTAGGTCCTACAATAGCATTAGTTTGTAAAAAGGGACCAATATGACGAGAATGATGATAACTTTTAAAGTTTGTAAGTTCAACCGATTCAATAAATACCATTTTTTACCAAGGATTTTAAATGATATCTGAAAGCGGGTTTTAATTAATGTAAATGTTTTAAACATTACGCGTTTAAAAAAATAAAAAATTCATAAAGCTTTTTCTTTAAGGACTTCGAAATTGTGTCCGCCGCCCAACAAATGTTTCGGCGAAACTTTTCGCTTTCAAAAAATTAGAAATTTGAAAATAAAAGGTTTGGCGCAAAGGAAAACGGTTTTTAACGCGAATGTTCCTTAAACATTCTCAAACACATTTTTTGGCGGCAACCAGGCTTTGCGAAGCTGAGTCTGCAATTCTGAACATTCATAATTCACAATTTAGCATTTGAAAACATGTTGATTTACATATTTCTTCTGCTCTGAAATATTTTTAGTTTTTTAAAAAATATTATATTTATTTAAATATAATATTCGAGATTTTGCTATTTGTTGTATTTTTAAGCGTGATCGTTTGTTTATCAAATTACTAATTTTCAGATTTACTTTACTCATTTAATTTCTGCTCGGTGATCTCAAGAATGGCTCGTACAAAGCAAACTGCCCGCAAATCAACTGGTGGTAAAGCTCCTCGCAAGCAATTGGCTACTAAAGCTGCTCGTAAAACTGCTGTTCCATCTGGCGGACTTAAGAAGCCTCACCGCTATCGCCCAGGAACTGTTGCCCTCCGCGAAATCCGTCGTTATCAAAAGTCAACTGAACTTCTTCTTCGAAAACTTCCATTTCAACGTTTGGTCCGTGAAATCGCTCAAGGTAAGATTCTTTTTATTCATAATTATATATATGCAATGATTTGTTGTATTTTTAGATTTTAAAACTGATCTCCGCTTCCAATCTTCTGCTGTTCTTGCTCTTCAAGAAGCTGCTGAAGCATATCTCGTTGGACTCTTCGAAGACACCAATCTCTGTGCAATTCACGCAAAGCGTGTCACAATCATGCCCAAAGACATTCAACTTGCTCGTCGAATTCGTGGTGAACGTTCCTAAACAATGATTAGTATGAGTCATGTTATGCTTTAACTTTTCTAATTTGTTTTTCTCTTTTGTAACATGCTTTTGTTTTTTTTATTGTTTTGTTTAATGTTCTTGTTTTGAATAATAAAATGTTTTCTTATGATTTGAATTTTTAAATGGGATTAGGCTTATCATTAATTTTGTGAAACTCCTGGTCACAAGTTACGGTTTTATCAAAACAAGTTTTTAGGATTTATCCTGTCACATTTTTAACTGCAATGATTCTTTTGTTTTTTTTTATTGTTTCAACTTTCAACTAAGGTTGCTCATTTCCTGGAAAATCGAAGTAAAAAATTCTGAGAAGAAGTGGTATATATAAATTTAATTTTTGATTTAAAAAATGATGTTTTTAACAAACTTTTCTCTGTTGGGATTTGTTAATTAATATATCTTTTTTGTTTTTAAGATTGCATACAATGTTTAACATGCTCAAGAGCTGTTAAAAAATTATTTAAATGTTAAATATTACATTAACATCAAATTCATAATGGATATTTCGGTTTACTTTAATTTTGTTGCCTTTTTTCATAAAAAAATATCTGCTTTCTTCTTTTTCCCAAGTTGTTGCATCAATTCTTATTCTTCTTATTATTATTTATTTATTAATGAGAATACATCATCACTTTCTTTCTTTTTCTCTTCCTTTGGGATGAAGGATGAATCATTAAATGTAGCATTTATTCGTCCCAAAAGAGCACAAATTTGAGTAAATTTGATACTTAAAATTCTGGTAACTTTTTTTACTTTACTTTTTTTTTAAATATATTTTTTTGAGTTCTTTAAAGTTTTGAGAAGAAATTAAAGTGCCATTTGTGATTTTGTTTTCGGCAAAAAAAATATTTATTTTTTAAAGAAATGCCGGTGCCATTATTGCCACCATTTGTGGATTTTCGATTTTGGATTGTAATTTTTGATACTTTTAATTCGGTTGTTGGATTATTTTTAAATACAATATTACTGTATTTAATAATTAAGAAAACGAGTGTAAGAATGCAAGAATATCGGCCAATTTTAATACAAAATTGTTTGGTTGATCTTTTATATAATATTGTTGGATTTTTTGTTAAAGCGGTTTGTTCTTGCTATAATTTTGCAAAAATAATATCAATTACTGTAGTTACAGTAGTAATTGATATTAGAACATATTTTGTAACTACAGCTGTAGTTACGAAAAATGATATTAAAAAGATATGATTAAATTAAAGATTATTTTCAGCAAATTGATTTTAAAATGGGTTATTTTTATATGATGTGTACGGGCTTCTTTGCAAATATTTCAACACCATGGAATAATATCTTTATACATTTTTGGGTTTTTTCACTTTTTTATTGTCTTACATCGATTCCAGCACAATTTATTTATCGATATTTTTTAATTGTTGTAGAAAGAAAACTTTCACTTTTGCAATATTTTGGAATTCTTGCATTTCCAACTGTTTTGGCGCTTATTTATACCGTAACCAATATATTTATTTTTTCTTACAAAGAAGAGAGCCGAGAATTCCATGCAAAACAATTAGCAGAGGATTCATATTATTTTTCTGGTGTCCCAAATTTTGTTGTTGCTGATATTCGATCTCTGCAATTACAGCTACAATTTGGGTATGCATATTTTTTGGTTGCAACATCTTACTGTATAATTTTTTATACAAATTACAAAGTTTATAAAAAACTTTTAATTATGAAAAATCAAATTTCTGTGAATACTTTTAAATTACAAAAACAAATGACTTTTATTTTAATTGCACAGGTAAGGGATTTGATATATCCCATCTATTTATATATATATATATTTAAAGTTTTTAGGCAATTATTCCAACAATAATTTGCATACTTCCGATTGGAATTGCATTAACAATGGCAGTTGCTAGGGCAAATATTCCTGGAATTGGGCAAAGTTTATCTCTAATTTATTCATGCATTCCAGTTGCAAATCCTTTAACAACAATTATTGTTATTGCCCGATACCGTAATGCTTGTGTAAATTTTATAAAAGCATGTTTGTGTTCCAAATGCATTTCATCAATTTCATATATTCCAACAGATTTGAATTTAACACAAAATCGTAATTTAAATATTAATATGAATGCCAAAAAACGGAATCAAGTGGCTCAAATTCAACAACTCAACTTTACAGAACAATTAAATAACTAAAAATTAAACAAATTTTATATAGTTTTTAAAAAAAACAATTTTTGTATTTGCTTATTATAGAAGACGAGGATATAAAAAAAGTTCTGGCGAAAATGATACATCCCTTTGAATTTGAAGGATTTCAATTTAAAATTATATAGTCAAAATAGAAACGAATTCTGAGCTTCAACAAAATTCGAAGATTTCAAAAAAACAATTATTTTCATTTTTTACTGCCAAATTTAAAGACATTGAAAAAAATTGAATATTTTTGTCTCCAACAAAAAATAATACCCCAAAAAAGGACAACAAAAACAACGACAATGAACAGAAGAAAAAGAAAAAGAGCAGCAGTTAAAATTGACATTGATTCTATTCCCCCCCCCCCCCCCCCCCCCCCCCCCCCCCCTAAAAATGGGAGAAGAAAAGAAAGTAGGAAAATGAACCCCCATTTTTTGTTTCCAAAAAAGAATTCTTTCAACGCGTGTGTCGCATTTTTATTCCAAATTTCTCTCCCCCCCCCCCCCTTTTTTTTTCTCTCTTCTCATCTCATTACTAAAACTATTAACTTTCTTCATTCCCTTCCTTTTCCCTTTTATTTTATTTTGTTTCAATTATTATCATTATACATTACTAAATTTGTTTTTCATCTGTCTTCTTTTTCTTCTTCCAAAAAAAACGTTTAATAATTATTTTTTTGGCGTTCAAATTTTTAGGGGAAAATTCCATTAAATATTTTTTATAGCAGTAATATTTTTGTATAATGGTTTCGAAGTGTGGCAAAAGAATAACAAATATTATGGGATAAAAAATGAAATATTTAAAAATTTACCTAAAATTTATATTATTTTTTTATTTTTTTGCATTTTCTTTTATTTTTGCTTTAAATGGAGTCAAACAAAAATCTGTATTATTTTCAATAAAAAATTCAACATTTCCATGCCGATTTCCAATTACTGGAGAATTTTATATTGATGATGGGCCACAAAGAATTTTAAAGATTGATGAAAGTCATTTTGAGACAAAAGGGGATTGCATTCGGGGATCCGATAAAAATAAGAATAAAGACTTTTTTGTTGTTCGACAAAAAACGTAAGTTTTTTAAAATTTTTTTTTGATTTTTGAAGAAAAAATAGTTATTTTTTTGAAACAGTTTTTGATTGATTAATACAGTTAAAAAAAGGGATTTTTTATTTTTTATAATTGATTAAAACTCTTTTTTTTTTAAAAGAAACGCGTTCCTTTTCTTTCAGTTTTTTTTTCAAGGTTGAAATTTTTATGGATTTTTTTCAACAAAAATGAACGGATATTTTTCTCTTTTATTTATTTCTTATTTTTGTTTAAAAAAACAAATACAAAAATAAGATTTAAAAAAGCTATTTTCTTCCTAAATTTTTAATAAATTTTTACTTAAATTGCAGCATTTAAAAACTTATTTAACTTTTGGGAACTCAAAAATTTCCCGAAATTTTAATATTTTTTATGAAAATTCTTTTTACCCAAAAAAAACAGTATAAAATTTTCAAAATGTAATTTTTCATAATTAAAAAACTGTTTCAAAAAATATCTCTAGACAGAAAAACCCATTTTTTTATTAGTTTTTTTTATTTTGATTGGGTTTCAAAACTCATAATTCATTTAATAAAAAAACAGGTTACTTTGAAAGTCTTTGTTTTAAAAAAACCTTTATAATTTTTTCTATCCCCCCACCTTTTTTTTTTTAAAGAATTTATTTTCAGTGAAACCGATACATGTTTTCGATGCATTCTTTTTTTAACCCTTCACCCGAATGTTATTCGTTTTAAAGAAAGTAAGAATGATTTTTAAAAACTAACATAAAAAGCATTCCATAAAAAAATTAGAAATTACTTAAACAGTTTTATTAAAGGTTTATGCGTTCGAAATGACACGGATTTGGAGGGTCTTTGTCGACAAATTGCTGGAGATTCACCACTTTTTACAATGTTTAGAAGTAATTTTTTTGCTGCTTTTATTAAAGGTTTTTGAAAATGAGATAATTCCAGCCAATCCACCTCCGATTGCTTGCCCAATTCCAATGCCATCAAGTTTTGCATATACCATTTCATCAGGATATTGTCGAAATGATGGACTTTCAATGATTGATGAATGTTCTGTTCCAAATAGATTTCGGCTGTCATTTGTTTCATGCCCACAAGCAACAAAAAGCATTACTCATGGTAAGTCCCACCACGATTGTTTTAAATTTCATAAGAATGATGCAATATAAAAATTACTGTACTTTGTTTTACAGATGAAGCATATGAATGTATTGCGGATTGGAATCATTACAGTACATATTATTTTGCGGCAAGAGTTGTTGGAAATCCATTTAATCCAGCACTTGGAGATTTTCGATGCTTTATTGTTGATCAAACAACAAATAGAATTGCCATGTCAGCTGATAGCAGTTGTTTAGAATTAACTGCATTGGATAGAGCTTCCGTAGTTTTAACATACTCAAATGGTAAGAATTTTTTTTTGTTTTTCCATTAATTAATGTATTATTTTAGCTGAACGTCCAAAACCAACTTGCACATTTCCACATGTTATTCGAGGTTTTGCGGCTTGGACTTCCGTCTCCACGGGAAATACAATAAAAATAAATAAAGGTCGATGGACTGAAATTTCAAGAGATGGTGAAACGGTTGTTAAAGCCCTTTGTGTTCATAGTGAAGATGATTTGTTTGTTGTGAAAAAAACTACAAATTGCAATACTGGGATCTCATGCATAAAAGTAAGTTTTATTTTAGGTAGTTCCAAAAGTTTTTGCGATTGTTTCCGGTGCAAGAATACAAGTGAACACAGGAAAGAATTTTTGGAACGACCTAATATTACTACTGTATTTTAAGGGGACGATATCAGAATAATATAATTTTCCCACCACATAATTTAATCATCATAAAAAAACTTTAAATGCTTTTTAATTGCTTTTTTATTTGACAAATGCAATAATTATATTTTTTTTTTGAATTTTTTAAATTCCTTTTAAACTTAAAAGTTTTTTAATTGGACTCACAAGTTTAAACTTGTTTATTTTTTTCATTTTCTCAAAATTAATTATGTCATTTCTTTTATTTCATTTCTTTTCTCTTTTTCAGACTCGTAAACATTCTCCTGATGTTATAAGTGTCACAAGTGTTCCAATGGCAGCCGCAGATATGGAATTATGTAAAAAGTTACAAGCAAGTGAAAAAACTCTCTTCTCATTTGATATGTTAATTAAAGATGATCATGTTGTAAGTATCATATTTATGAAATAATGTACATACAGCCACATTTGCATAAAGTATATACTGTAATTACACACAATAATTTATTTAGCTACTCGGAAATAATTTAATCATTAAAAATTGTTTGTTTTAAGGTTAAATGTCCATATGAAGGTTTATTATTTTCTGAAAAATGTTCAAAACCACTTTTATCAGTTGGTTGTGATATGTCAACTCGAATGAATTTAACTGATATCTGTTCGGTTCGATTACCAAATTCTCAAACTGATATCGCTATCACTGAAACATTTGTCTGTCGTTCAAGCTTTAGAGTTAAAAATGAAACATTTCTTATTGCATCTAGTCGACGAAGATTTTTATGTCTTGTAAGAATTAATTAATTAACTAAAATATACGATATGATTTAATTTTAGAAATTTTGGTTAAAAAGTCATGATAGTCTTGTGGTAGATACATATTCAGATACAGCATGCTACAATGAAGCTTTAGAGTTATCAAAAAGACTTCCAGAACGTTTTGAAATTGTACAAACTGCTGGATGCCCTTCAAAAGCTGCAAATCTTGTGAAACTTTTGCTTCCAAGCACTTCCTCCTCTTCCTCTTCTTCAATTTCAATTTCGATGACCTCAATTTTTGTTACTTTCGTTGTTTTTCATTGTTTAAAAATTTGTTTAAATCATTTTTAAATGTTTTGTTTTTAAAGAAATTCGGGTAAATAAATTTTATTTTTGTAATATGTTTTTCTATAAAAATCATTATGTATAAATTACTGTTTATTCTTGAATTCTGAAAAAATAAATTCATACTAGGTAAAATGAGATTTTTCGAAAAGTTCCCAAGACGTTCCCCTCCCTTACTTCCGACCGTTTTTTGGTCCTGAACGTTGTAAGTGTAAAAATATGGCCCAAAAAGTTTTTTCCTATCCTTTTTTTCGAAATTTTTTCCTCTTCTTTGGTTAAAATTTTGAAAAAAAATATTTTTGTATATTATATTTGTTACAGTTAAATAATATATTAACGAATTAATTTCATGTATTCGTTCACAAAATATATAAATATAATAAAATGACATAATTTTTGGTTAAGTCAATGATTAATGTTTTTTTGCGGGGTTATTAAAAAATTACATGTACATGCATTATGATTTTTTGTTAAAACAATGATTTGGCATTGATGAAGCATTGATGAAATGTTAAAATAGCAATATTTTAGAAACATTCTCATTCTTCTTTTTACAGCATTATTTTGGTCCTTTTGTGTTTCTTTTTTTAAAAGAAGAAGAAAGATGGTTTTCAAATTTGATGTTCTTCTTTTTTGTTGTTGTGTTCTTTGGTGCACTATTATCAATGCCGAATTAACACAAGATTTTATTTCAAAAAATTATGGTAATGGAGTTGCTGTAAGCCTTGAAAGAATTGATATGGGCTCTGGGTATACAATTTTGTTTTCAAAAAAGAAAATAAAAAATTTTTCTAACGGAAAGATTTTTCACAATACCCCCAACATCATTGTGGTGCTATAACTCTCCAATCTTTGCCTTGTAATATCCATTTAAACGGTTCAGATATTTTTTCTATTATTAAATTAAATTTTTTAGTCGGAAAACCTCTTACAAATTTTATTGATACTTATATTGCTGCTGCGGGAGTTGCATATGGACTTGAAAAATGTACACCTACTTATCATGCCTGTAATGTTAATAATGGGATGTATTGTGGTTCCGATTATATGGTACGTTACTGTACTTAAAGGATTCCTCCAAAAGTAAAAAATTACTTTGCAAAGAACTAAAATTTAGACACAAAATTATTTTTATACTATCAAAAAACTTGGTACTTTAGATAATACAGTAATCTCCAATAATTATTTAAAATAAAATAATAATTTTTATAGAAAGATTTAAATCGACAACAAGAAAGATATGAAAAAAAATATTCATATTTTATTTACAGTGATTCTGATTACGTAATTGGAAAAGATTGCTGTGGAAATTTTTGTCCTGAATTAAAAAAATGCTTATGGTGTTTCGGCTCATCAACAACTTGACCATGGCACGGCCCTTACAATGACCAAAGATTTACAATGTGATGAAATTCAACTGCAAATCCATTCGTGCTGCTGATCGATTATTATTGCTTCAAAGTGAACTAACAAAGTTGAAAATGTTTGATGTTCTTGGGCTAGCTGAAACGTGGATACCTGGTCAAACCTGTTCGAGACTCACTTGTGGTAAGTACCTTTATAACAGTGGGAAACTAGTGATTCACGTTTTTCTGGGCTTCTGATTTCTGCTGAAATAAACAAAAAAGTCGTTGGCGTGAAATATTTTTCTGACAGAATGCAATGATTAAACATGAAAACTTTGATCGAATTGTTCCCAATTTTCATTAAAACTCTTATCAGTTGATATTAACATTTTTTTGTGTTACGGTATTTGAATGCAATTTTAATAAAGTATAAAAATGTGTTAAATCTAAACTTTTATTTGCTACAAAAAAAAAACAACTATTATTAAGTCACTTGACCTCTTTAAAAAAAAGATAATAACAAAGAAAGAAAAAATAAGTCACTCGAGCTTGAAAAAAAGAAGAAAGTAAAAATTGCATCATTGCATTTCATTACAAAAAGATAAAAAGTTGAAGAGGGGAAAGAATCAAAAGAATTTATATTTTTATTACTATCGTATACTTCCACGGATACTACCCGCAGGTGTGGAAATTGGTGATGGTAATGGCGTCCTATTTCGTTTCCAATCAGATTTTAGGCTTAAATTCTTTGTTGCATCTTCCCAATCAGGCCAATATCGATCTATAAAAATTATGGTCATTTATCAGTGATAAGATTTTTAATCATTGTTAAAAATAAAAGTTGTTACTTCTAATTCTATCACAATACTCCCGAAGATTTGGACATTTTTGAAAAACATATTTCTTTTGGGGAGTCTCAAATGGAAGATAAACAATTTGGGCCAAAACTCCAAAAAGTGATGCATCTACTTTTGTCGCTTTAAATCCAGTGATGTAATGCTTTGTTCCAAGATATTTTGAAATTGCAAGTAAATCTTCTTGACTTAATCGAATTATATCTTCTTCTGAGTGCTTTCCAATTCCAGTATGGAATAATTTTGTTTCAGTCTAAAAAAATCCGGAGATACAAAAAATAAGTAATCAACAAAATCAGTCATTTAAAAAAAGGGATTCATCAAATCTCGAATCAGAAGAAAATTAAAATTCAGCCGAAAAAAATATTTAAAAATTTGAGATTTGATTGATCCCAAAAAATCGGGATTTATGAAATCCCTAAAAAACTTACTTTAGAAAAAATATAATTTCTTGAAAAAAATTTAAAAAAATTATTTAATGGTCCAAAAAGGCCCGGAGTTAACGCTACCAATTCATCAACATGTTTTTCCCGAAATTTTAAAAATGCCGGCCATAGTGAATATTCGGCTAAAGTTTCAAAGGCTCGCCCAGCAGATCGTTGTTCGTCATTTAAATGAATTTCAAGGGCTTCCTTTTTTAATATATTTGATAAATCTCTTATGGCAAACCCTGAATCAGGATATTCAATTCCATTCAATTCTGCAAATGGTAATGTCCCTTCTCGACTTCGTGAAGTTACAGGAAAATTTTCGACATTCTGGAAAAAAAGAAGGAAATTTGTAAGAGTTTTAACAAATAAATATACAGTAATCAGATTATCTACAGTAGTCTTAATACAGTAAACAGATAATTTATTACATTATTTTAACAAAAATGTTAAAATAATGAAATAGTTTGTCAAAATTTAATATAATATTTTTTCACAAAATTTATCCATTACCGTAATTTACACAATCTACGGTAATATTAAAATTTATAACTAAAACAAAATTTTAAACAAACCTTATACGGTATATCAGCAATTCGAAGCCAAGTTTCAAGTTTTAAACAAAATGGTGATAAACTTGGAATAACTTTTGAACGAGGAAATTGGCACAGATAAACGATATCTTTGGAGAATTGTTGTACGTAGGGAGTTGAACGAGGTCGAGAAGACCACCATTTATAATTTAAAAATGCTATAAATCCTGCCCCACCTGCTAATGCCGCCTTCCCAAATGGAGATAAATTTTCTACATACGTTTTTGCCTCCTCTAAATATTCATTCATTCTAAAAAACATTTGAACCATAAAATATTTTAACAATTCTATGAACATTTATTTGACGAAAGTAAACGATCAATTTCAAGTTTTTATTTGAAAAAACTCTTTTATTTTTACAATATTTGTTTAAGAGTTTTAAAATAAAATTTTTTTAAAAAATGAGTAAAAAAATTAAATAAAGAAAATTTAAAGGGTGATGAAAAAAGAGGAGGTAAAAAATGGGGAACAAAAATAAATGTTTGAAAATAAAATAAATACTTTGTTGATTTACAAAATGAATGTTAAAAAAAAGTTTTTCTACTGATCTCTTACTTTTTTTTTCACTTATTTTCGATCGACACGCGCAGAAAAAAAGAGAAAGAGAAGAAGGTTAGTTAGTTAGTTATTATTGGAGTAGAAGCAACACTGCAGCAACATCAACAAAAATCGAGCGAACAAGTATAACAACAAGTAAATCTTTTTGCAAAAAACGTTGAGAGACACGTTTTTAAAGAAAAAAAGAAGTTTTTTGAAGGAGAAAAAAACGCAAGAAAAAAAAACCCACAAACAAAAAAGCGTTGATTAAAATTCAAAAAAAAAAGAAGGTGTGCCTCCTTTTTTTTGCGTGTGTTTTCTTTGTCCGATTGCGAATCGCGACACGGCGAAAATGTTCAAGGATGGAAAAAAAATATCTTTCAAACGCTTTTTTTGTTTTTTGATAAAAAAATTCAATGAAAAAATACAGCTGAAAAAAAAATGGATTGTTTGATTTGTTTTTTTCAAACATTCCGTTCGGCTGCTTTGTGAACGAAGAAAAAAAGGGGGGACTATAGAATATTTTACAATCATCAATTCTGATAAAATAATGAGCAGAAAAAAGTTTTGGAAAGATTTATGTGACCAAAAATTTGTTTTATTACTTTTATTATATTTTATTTGAAATAGTATAATTTATTGTTTTAATTATTTCTTAAAAATGCAAACCTTAACAAACTGAATCTTAGCAATCTATAGGGGGTAAAAAAGCAGTCAAAAAAACTAAAAACATTTTTAAATAGGAAAAACTTATATTTTTAGAAGTTTATATTTAGTTTATTCAAAAAAGTTAAAGCACGCTTTAGAAAATTTGTTTATCTGTGGATCAAAAATTCATTTTATATTTTTGTTATTGTTTTTTTTCGGCAGTTTCAGTAAAGTAGTAAAACGACAATTTCAAAAGTGATTTAAATTTAAGGATTTATCAAATCAAGAATTGAAAATTTGAATTCAAATCTTCTTTGAAAACATAGTTCAAAGTGTGCAACAATCAAAAATCGCTGTCCAAAATAATCAACCAAAAATGGTGGCAGAAAAAATACAGGGAAAAAAACAAAGAAAACTAGATTTTGCCACAACCTTGAATTTTTTAAACCAACAAAAATTTTGTCGGTTAAAAAAAGTCAATAATAATGAAAATTTTTAACTCTCAAAAAATTAAACAAAAGGCAGAATGTGTGAAAAACGGATAATATGACAATGTTGAAGAAAGAGATATATATGAGCCAGCTGGGAATAACATGAAACAAGAGCAAAAAAGAGAGAGAAGATAACAGCTGGCAATAAGCCAATTATTGAATACTTTTTCTTCTTTGATTACGTTTTGCACGTTTAATTTTAAACAACTTTCTTTCATTTTTTGCATAAACAAATATGCAAACATTTTTTTCTAAAATTCAAAGGTTGCTACTTTTGGCAGTCATAAAACGCATTTTGTGAGAAATCGTAGATTCACCACGCACCCGAGCAAAAATTTGAGACTTGAGGGCTATCCTCTCGGATTTAGAGGTTTTCGAGGTCGTAGATTCCGAATCTGAAGTCCGTTTTTGATTTCGTAATCGGAATTCCGAGATACCGTAATCAGGGGGTCTAAAATGGGTCACCCTCCAAAAATCAAAAAATGTGGTATCATTCGATTCCCCTCATCGAGGCGATTCAGAAAAAACCAAATATAGCTGAAAAAAGTTAATAGGGTGAAAAATAATGCCATTTAAAGTAGCTGATTTTCGGTTTTTTGGCAATATCTCCCTAAAAAGAACGACGATGGAAACAAACGGATGACAGATTCGGAATCTACGTGTATTTTTACCCCAGGGGGGTTGAAAATAGTAAAAATCCTGTAATCCGCTCACCCCCATAATAAGGGTCAAATATCTCAAAATCAACATCTATAGCATCGAATAATATATATATTTCATGAATGGGGGCAGGTATCGACTTCCGGTGACTTGCATTATGTAATACCATGTCAGTGGAGCATCCAAGAACAGTTTGAACATGTTTGGTAACGATTTCGAAATATGGGACCCCTTTGAAAATCCAAAATTTAACCCCATAGAAATATCGCATAAACTCTGTTTTTCTATCATAATAAAGTCAAATATGCATTATAATTGTAAAATACATGCAACAACATCAATATAATATGATAAAAAATGACGGGGGGTCAAAATCGATTTTTTATGATTTTCTCAATTTTGCTTATTTTTGATCAATTTTCGAGATACACAAATATTGGGAATTTCGAAATATATCAACTATCTGATACTTTCGGGTTAAAATATAGCTTATTTAAGATTTTTGGGCAATGTTTCGACATCCTGGAATTACTAGTTTTTGTTTTTCACGTAATTGAAAACATGCTCAAAAATTTGAGAAAAAACAACTGGAAATCAATGTTTTTCCGATACAAGATCACTAAAAACGTTTTTTTAGATTTATTATATTTTACTTTAGTAAAATGAAGTGTTTTGAAATCATTTTGAACAATTTTAAGATTTTCAAAAATTACTGATTTTTCAAAATTTGAAAAAAATTTTTAATTTTATTTTGTGTTGAAATCATTCAGAAAGTGTTAAAATATTAACATTCAAGCCAAAAAAAACGTTTTTAGTGATCTTGTATCGGAAAAACATTGATTTCCAGTTGTTTTTTCTCAAATTTTTGAGCATGTTTTCAATTACGTGAAAAACAAAAACTAGTAATTCCAGGATGTCGAAACATTGCCCAAAAATCTTAAATAAGCTATATTTTAACCCGAAAGTATCAGATAGTTGATATATTTCGAAATTCCCAATATTTGTGTATCTCGAAAATTGATCAAAAATAAGCAAAATTGAGAAAATCATAAAAAATCGATTTTGACCCCCCGTCATTTTTTATCATATTATATTGATGTTGTTGCATGTATTTTACAATTATAATGCATATTTGACTTTATTATGATAGAAAAAACAGAGTTTATGCGATATTTCTATGGGGTTAAATTTTGGATTTTCAAAGGGGTCCCATATTTCGAAATCGTTACCAAACATGTTCAAACTGTTCTTGGATGCTCCACTGACATGGTATTACATAATGCAAGTCACCGGAAGTCGATACCTGCCCCCATTCATGAAATATATATATTATTCGATGCTATAGATGTTGATTTTGAGATATTTGACCCTTATTATGGGGGTGAGCGGATTACAGGATTTTTACTATTTTCAACCCCCCTGGGGTAAAAATACACGTAGATTCCGAATCTGTCATCCGTTTGTTTCCATCGTCGTTCTTTTTAGGGAGATATTGCCAAAAAACCGAAAATCAGCTACTTTAAATGGCATTATTTTTCACCCTATTAACTTTTTTCAGCTATATTTGGTTTTTTCTGAATCGCCTCGATGAGGGGAATCGAATGATACCACATTTTTTGATTTTTGGAGGGTGACCCATTTTAGACCCCCTGATTACGGTATCTCGGAATTCCGATTACGAAATCAAAAACGGACTTCAGATTCGGAATCTACGACCTCGAAAACCTCTAAATCCGAGAGGATAGCCCTCAAGTCTCAAATTTTTGCTCGGGTTCCAGAATGAAGTCAAAAGTCTTCGTTTTCTCCCAAAATGCCTTATAAGGTCTTTCCCTCTCTCTTTTATTTGGTGTGTTTTTTCGTGCGCAACAAAAGCTTTTCTTTTGCCACTGAAAATTGTTGGCCGCCGGCTGGCAGCAGCAGCAACATAAAAAAAATGTTTCATGACATTTTACCAAATTTTTGACACCAACACACATATTACTACCGTAATAATGTTGTATTTGCCGTTTTAAATGTTTAATCTCTCTCTCTTTTTTTATTAACACATTTGGTGCTGATGTAATCGAATATTGCACTGTTGAACATAACAAAAATATCATACAAAAAACGGCACAGGAATTATTGAATATAAAACCACTTCTATCTTATTTTTGGACAAAAAATTAAGAGATTTTGTAATTTCAAATTTGTGAAACAATTTCAAAAATTGAATTCAAAAAATTTTTCAAAGAATATTTTTTTAGATTTTTTAGAAAAACACGCACGCTTTTCTTGTACAATTTTCTTAAAACGAAAACATATAATTTTTTTTAATAAATTTTCAGATTTGTTTAAACAATTTTTATAAAAGTTTGTAGTTTTTTAGATTCCTCAAATCTTAAAAGAGCTAATTTTACATATTCTTTTCATCGTTTACGTTACCTGAATTACAAATTTATAATCCAAAATGGTGGCAACAAATGGAACTGCTGTAGTTCAACGAGTATCAAATCGTGAAGAAGATTCTATGAATCTTGAACCTTCACTTTCTGGAAAAGAGATAATTGGAATTATTTATCCTCCACCAGATATTCGAAGTAAGTTTTATCATTATTGAAGTATTTTACGAATGTCTTTTTTTTTTCAGCAATTGTCGACAAAACTGCTGCATTCGTTGCTAAACATGGTGTTGAATTTGAAAATAAAATTAAAGAAAAAGAAGCATTAAATCCTAAATTTTCTTTCTTATCTCCAACAGATCCATATCATGCTTATTATAAACATAAGGTAAAGGAAGGTGAAAATAACGAAAGTAACGGAATTTCTGCTCCAGCTGTATTACATGGTGGAGCCCAAGCACCTGAAGCTGTTGTTCAACATATTCGAGAAAAAGAATTTGTTCCAACTGAACCTCCGAAAAACTTTGAATTTACTGCCGATCCTTCAACAATAAATGGTTTTGATTTGTGAGGGTTAACTTAATTTTATGTAGATCGAATGTCTAATTTTTTAGGGATGTTCTTCGTTTGACTGCTCTTTTTGTTGCACGAAATGGTCGTCAATTTCTTACATCTTTAATGAACAAAGAAATTCGTAATTTCCAATTCGATTTTCTTAAACCTCAACATTCAAATTTTCCATACTTTACCAAATTAGTTGAACAATATTCTAAGGTAATTCTTCCTCCACAAGATGTTGACGTTGAATTATCTAAAAGTTCTGGATTTGATAAAGTTATGGAAGATGTTAAATATCGCGTTGCATGGGAAAAGCATCAAAAAGCAATTAAAGATCGGGCAAATGAAGAATCAGAACGAGAACGAGTTGCATATGCTCAAATTGATTGGCACGATTTTGTTGTCGTTCAAACGGTTGATTATCAACCTTCTGAAACTTGTATGTTTTTAAGTAATTATATTAAAATATTTATGATATTTTTTAAAAAAAAATATTTATGATGTATATTTAAAATATTTATGATATTTTTCAGCTAATTTACCTCCACTTTGTACTCCAAAGGATGTTGGAACAAGAATTTTATTGCAACAACGTGAAGAACAAAAAGCTGCACACGAAGACGTTGAAATGGAAGTTGAAAGTGAATCAGAAGAAGAAGAGACAAGTGAACCAGAGGAAAATGAAGTTAACAGAGATGCGGATGGATTTGCTGTTCCAAAACCGAAGCAATATCGTGCCCCATATCAAGTACATCAACCTGCACCATCAGCAGAAATTTCTGAAGATGTTATTGTTCGAGATTATGATCCAAGGAAAGCAAAAGCGGCAGCAAAACCAAAACTTGCTGATCAATATATTATTTCTCCACTTACAAATGAAAGAATTCCTGCAAGTAAACTTGAAGAACATGTTCGATACAATACTGTTGATCCACAATATAAGGTACAACGTGATCGTGAAATGATGGAAAGAGTTGAAGAAGATCCAACAAATGCATCTGGAACTGAAATTTCAAGAAATATTTCTAAACTTGCTGAACGTCGTACTGATATTTTTGGTGTCGGAGAAAAGGGTATTGAACAAACTGTTATTGGCAAAAAATTGGGTGAAGAAGAGCGAGCAGCTCCAAGAATGGAACCAAAGAATATTTGGGATGGTCAGCAATCAACAATTGATGCAACAACACGAGCTGCACAACAAGATGTTACGATGCAACAACAAATAAATGATTTACAAAAAATGCATGGACTTGAAGCTACGAAGAAAGATGCGCCAATGCTTCCGCCACCACCACCTCAAGGACAAATTCAAGGAGTTGGAAGATTATTAAATGTCCCACTTGGAGCTCCACCATTGATGGGAATGCCTTCTGGTTTTATTCCACCACCTGCCCCATTTGGCATGATTCCTGGAGGCCCACCAAGATTCATCCCTCCACCTCCCCATGTTCAAGATGCATTTAATCAACCACCAGCAAAACGGGCCCGGGTTGAAGATGATCTTATTCCAGCAGGATTATGGATGCAAAAAGTTAATGGAGACATTAATATTCTCGCAAGTCTTCCAAATGCATCAGAATGGAATTGTACGGCTCGTCAAGAACAACTTCCATTAGATATTACTTCATTAGTTAGTCATTTGAAAACTGTTATTCAAGATAAAAGTGGAATCCCAGCATCGAAACAAAAGCTACAATATGATGTAAATTCATTTTTGTGTGAACCTTTTTACAGTACTAATCTCATTTCTTTTTCAGGGGATGTTCTTAAAAGATACTAATTCGCTTGCTTATTACAATATGAATAATAACTCTGTCATAGCTGTTCAAGTAAAAGAACGTGGTGGAAGAAAAAAATAAATTTATTTGTTTTTTATTGATCTCTTTATTTTTGTTTTTTTTTATTTTTTACTATTTTACAATAAATTTGTATTTATTTACTTTAGACTTTGGCAGGGAACACTTTTTATTAATTGGCATTTTTTCGTTACAGTATGGAAACTTTTTTTACACTTTACTAATCAAATGTGGGAGATGTTTCTAAAAATGCAAATTAAAATTCTTTTTTAACTTAGGACAAATTGATGAGCATGATGTATTACTGTATCGTAAGATAAAAAAAGTATATTTTAATTTTGGTAGCCTAGCCTAAAAACCCCCCCTATTTTTCATTGCGAAATCGGCTAAAAATCTTGTCTTTGGCAATGCGTTCTTCAACAGCAAAAAAAAAGTGTGAAAAGAAACACTTTTTTTCGACAAAAAAATTTTTTGCTTTACTGAATTTTCAGATGGCATTTTCGGCATTCTTTTTGCTTTTTAGATTTTATATTATCTTTATTTATGCCCAAAACTACTACAATCAAACAAAAAAGTTTTTTTGCGACGTGCTGTTGTCTGATGTTCAGGTTAGAATGGTCAGTAAAAAATAGCCGCTCAAATTGTGTGCAAAATTCGTTCCCAACAAGAGAGTCTCCCTATTTTGCGTCCATTTTCCTTCCCCTCTTGTTTTCAAAATAGGTTTTATCAAGTTGCGCATTTGTTAGAGGCGCTGTTATAATTGCTTGCATTTTGGTTTCAGTTTTATTCGCGTTTTTCTTTTTGTTTTAAATTACTTTTGCTTTCATTTTTTTAAATGTATTAAAGCGTAATATAAATTTTATATTTTTTTTGGGCTGTATAAAATTTTTAATAATACATATTGTTGCGAATTTAAAGTAGGTTAACACGCAATGCTTTGTTTGTTTTTTTGTCTGTTATAGTTTTATTACTTTGACTTTTTACGTATTCAGAGCTTTAAGCATTTTACAGAGTGCATTCGGTTTTATTCCTTTAATGTTTTTTTGCGATAACTGTATAAATTTAAAATATGTATGCTTAAATTATATATAATTTACAAATTTGTTTTTCCAGATAAAAGCCTTCAAAGATGACTTTAAATTATACAATGTATCGAACCACCACGCTTGGCGAAGCTCTTGAACATGTTCTTGAAGATTTTGTTAATGATGGGTCGATTACTGAACATTTGGTAAAAAGAATGCTTCTTAATTTTGATAAAGCTATTAATCAAAAGTTGAGCACTCAAATCAATAACAAAATGCAATTTAAAGTTGGTTTATTTTAATAACACTGTTATTATTGCTATAAATCACTAAATTTTAGGCTCAAAAATTGCAAGCTTATCGATTCTGTGATAATGTTTGGACATTTTTGATGAAAGATGTTGATGTTAAAGATCCTTCTTCTCAATCTACAGTAACTGTACAACGTATGAAAGTTGTTGCATGTGGGGCAACTTCTCGAGGATAAAAAATTTGATTTATATATAAAAATTTGGCATGTTTTAAAATTCCTATTATTATTTGTGATCTCTCTTGTAATACTGTATCTCAAAAAAACGTTGTTGTTTCGTGTAAATGAAATTTATTATTTATGGTTCCATATTCTGTGAAGAAAGGACACATTGCATTTTGTTTGGAATGCTATCGTCAGTGTTACAGTATCCAATTTGGTACGAATTAAATGTTTGATCTTGAATGAAAGAGAGCAAATCCCTTAAGAAATTACATTCAAATGAAACAAACATTTTACACATACATACATAATCATATCTATTTACTTTTATTGATTTTTGAGAAATTTAAAGAAACAATGCTTAAACGTGTACCATTATCAAAGGGCGTCAGCCGCCGCCCCCGTCAGCTAAAGAATGAATGAAAGAAGGCAGGAATATATATTTTTCTACCACAATATTTTATCCCTTTCTTTCTTTTAAAACGCAATCACCGCTATTGCCAGCAGCGGCGGCGCTGATATTATCTAAGAAGAAATGAAGAAAATTTTTTTGTTATAGTAGCTTAAAAGACACAGGTAACTAAAAAAAAGAGAAAAGAGGGCATTTGTAAAAAGCGATGGATGAAAAAAGAATGTTAGAATAATGAATGAGCAAGCAATAAATGTTTTTATGAAGAGACAAATGACAGCTGTCCTCCTGTTAATGCTGCTTGCTGCTGCTGCTCCTGCATCAGCTTCCAACAAAACAACAATCCAAGGAGAAGAAAGAGCGGATAACAAACAACAATCTTTTTTGCATTTTTCTTTGACATTGTTTTATCTATCTCCCTTTGTGGCTTTTTGTTAATGCTTTGGCAATTCCAAAATTCAATCATCATTTTTTAGCTTTACTTCGATCGAACGAAAGTGAAAAAAAATATAGAACGAACAAATTTCTTTCTTTCCTACCTTAGAAAAAAAATATATAATTCGATTTTAAAAATAAAAGAGTGACTTCCATTTGGCATTTATTTTTGGACGTTGCTGCTTTTAACGAACGAAAAAAAAGTAATCGAAAAACGATTGATTAATTTCTGACACTTTTTTTTCTCGAGAAAAACGAAAAAAAGGTGTGTTTGTGCCGGTCTCTGTCTTTATCCCCCCCCCCCCCAAGAAAAATATTCCGGATCAACAATATTTTTATTTCAACAACTGCTGACTTTTTTTTCTCCTTGGTGGAAGCAAGCGTGTTTTTTGCATTGCTTGAGACTCTTCTTCTTTTTTTTTATCACCAACAACATCGTCTTCCAAAAGGTAAGTGTTAAAATTTACTTTTCAAACCACTTTCTCTCAATGAGGCAATGTTCAGCTTTTATATATCCCCTTTTTTTATTGCATCTGATTTATCTTTTTTTTATCTTTCTTTTTTTTCCACTTTTGATTCAAAAAAAAATTCAAGAAAAGCACGGATAATTAATTTTTTTTTTGCTCAAAACTTTTGCCGTTCTTTTTTTTTGTTTAGGTTTTTCTTTCCAAGAGGCGTGTTCTCTTTTTTGTTTAAAGTTTTTGTTTTATTTTTAACATAAGGTGTTCCAAACGGCAAAAAACAGAA
This sequence comes from Panagrolaimus superbus, assembly GCA_964035985.1. Lineage (NCBI taxonomy): Eukaryota > Metazoa > Nematoda > Chromadorea > Rhabditida > Panagrolaimidae > Panagrolaimus > Panagrolaimus superbus. The sequence goes on from OZ038359.1 coordinate 9,064,583, forward strand.
AGACATATATCAGTCTTTTCAAGTTATTTTTTGCGATACAATTTGTTTTTTTCATTTTTTCTTTGTTTCATGCATTCATTTTAGCGTTTCTTATTTTTTAAGTCTAATTTTTCCAGTTTTATGATTGATTATTTTGTTTTTATTCATTTTTATAAGCTAGAGATACTGTATTCCATATGAATCCACCTCGTTTTTGAATGTAAAATTGAATTTATACAAGAGCGATTCAGATTTTTTGAATTATTCTTATAACTTTTTTTTTCATTTCTGAATTAATTTCGTCCAATCAACGGATCCAATAAGTTTTCCTGACTTTTAAAACTGAACTTTTCACTGTTCTTTCTTCTTTTTTTAGGATGTTTTACAATTTAATTGAAAACCAATTAATCCTTTAAAATTTTTTATTTAATTTCCGGATACTTTTTTCGCTTTTATTTTACGTAAAAAAAGTATACGGTATTTTGGGACATTTTTTTGGGGGATGAAATAACGGAACATCCAAATATGTTCTTGTCGACATAAAAATCAAAATTCTGAAACTCTACCTTTTATATATCTGTTAATGTCAAATCTGAATTTTCTTTAATACAGTACAGAAAGATATTGAGTTTATTTCGTGAAAAAATTACGGGCCGTCATTTTTAAACGTTGAATTTTGTCTTAATTCTTGTAGGATTTCAATCTTCTTGTGAAAAATAATTACTGCAAAATTGAGCCATTAATATTTTTTACGCTTTAATCGCCGTTTTTTTATTGTAAATTTATAATAAATAAATAAATAATTTATTAAAAACAATTGTTCTCTCTGCTATTTTTTTGAACATTGCCTTTTTGAGATTTTTTTACCTAATTTTTTAAAAATTGTTTTGTAATTTACTACCCCGCATCTTTTTCAGAATTTGGCTTAAGCTTTGGTAAAAGTGTCCGCCAAATTACTCATTCACAATATTTCAAAACGCCCCAATTAAACATTTTTGGCGGACCCCTGAAACAAAAATCTTTCCACAATTTTTCTTTCAATATTTTTTGGTTTTACTTCTATAACAGATCAAATTTTATTTGAAACTGAATTACAACGACACAAATTTGTATTATTTCTCGGTTCTGTACTTCAAAGATTCCAAGAACGAACTCTTCCAAACTTTTTTAAACAAAAACAAATTGGATTTTTTGAAGACAACAAAAAAAGCGAAAACGGCGAAACAGAAGTTTTTCAACATTTTCTTGATTCAAATCTTATCTTTCTTAAACCCTTCTTTGTTGGGTTAAGTGAAAAATATATTGAAGGATATTTTCTTGAATTAAGGTAAGTTTTTATAATTTTAAAAAAATGGGAAAATTCTTTGAGGTTGGATCAAGATTTATGTGGGTGTGCGGGACAAAAAAAGGGGGGATTTTAGATAGCTGTTGTTTTTGGTATTTGAATGGAATAATTTTAATGGAAGAAAAATTGGAAATTACTGTCATAAAACAATGAAAACTGAAAAAAAATACAGTAACCAACAAAGTAAGTTTATTTTGCTTCTTTTTTTCTTTGCAAGAATTCTTTTATTTGCAATTTTTTCACGTTTTTTTACATTTTAAAATTTAAACTTGTATCATTTATGTTTTAAAAACTTTTTCAAAAAAACCTTTATGTTATACCTAAAAAACTCACTTACTATCATTTTTCTAATGTCAATATTATCACTTTCTTCTTTCAATGTTGTTGTCATTTTACCTTGGAAACTTTTACTTTTTTATGTTTATTTTCAAGTGCGCATCCCTTTCCTCCCCCCTCTTATCTTTCCATCCCAATTTAAACAAAACATCAAAAAAAAATTAACTTTGATCAAAAAAACCAACTAAATATCTCGATGATCCTAACTCTCTACCAATGTCATCCATCTAAAATTCATTTATTCATTCATTCATTTATTTATTCTACCTCGGAAAATTTTTGTCGACAAAAAACGATACATTTTCAATCAAAAATTAAAGCTGCCTTGTCTTTTTTTTCAAATGTTTGACAAAAAATCATTCATTTTTACTGTTGTCATCATCGCCTTTTATTTAAATAATTTAAATTAGCAATTTATATCGATTTTATTCAATTTACTTTCGACCCTTATTTTTTTCGACTCAAAAATATACAAATCTTTTACGAATATTGCTAATTTTCAAACACGTTTGCCTTAATTTCGTTGTAAGAGATAAGCCTTCTAAAAATGTTTACGATAACAAGTTTGTTTGTACGGGCTCGGAATAGTGTAATATCAACATGTTCACATGATTCATCACTAAATGATCATCAACGATCTCCAACTCCACCATATGAAATTCCTGAAGAACCTGAAGAAGCCATTATTGTAGAATCTGAAGAATCTCCTGCGGCGGCGGCGGTTGTGGAACATTCAAATTCATCAACTTCAAATTCCTCGTATGAATTACCATATGAGCTTCCAATGGTTTTGCACTTCCCTCCACCACCCTCATATCCTCCACCTCCAATCCCTCCAAATACTCCTCGAAGAGTTCGATTTTCATTTGATCCACCAGAAGAATTTTTTTGGCCTGGAACTCCATCATCGCATTTGTTGCCTCCGCTTGCTGAACCTGAAACTTCAATTGAATCATCTCCAGAACTTCGCCATCATCATCCCTTACATCCTTTACACCCTTTACAACAACAACATAATCTTTTTTCAATTCGGGATGTAATTGAAAGTGATGAATCTGGTTTTGACAATGAATCGGCATACGGGGATAGCTTTGATTCATCTTCGACTGACGAGGCTGCCGAAGATATTTATGTTACGGCACCGGGTACACCGGATAGTGGATCTTTCATGGAAAATGTTGCAAAAGAAGATGCGATGGAAAAATATAATATTTTACTTAAAGAGGTTTGTTTTTTCTTAATTTTGTGTTTTCAATCTTTCATCTCTTTTTACATCTTTTTTACTGTTACTTATTTGTTTTTTTTTGAGTTTTTTTAAGTACTTTCAAATTTTTTTTGTATTCATTTTTGTGAAAAGTATTTATCTTTTTTTCTGCAAACTTATGCAAACTGTTTTTTTTCGCATAGTTTTTTTTACTCTCATTTATTTTTTATCACTTTTTTTTATGATTTTTTATTTTTTCCTGATTCTTTCATGACGAAATTCTATTTTCGTTGCGAGACTCATAAATTTTTTGTTTTCATAAGGATTGTTTAAAGACATTTATCATAATCAAAACAATTTTATTTGATTGATTTTATTTGCAAAAAAAACCACTAAACTTTTTCTTTTATCATAGATTTAAAGTTGTTAAACATCTGGATTTCTGCTATATTTTTAATGTTTCTTTTCCCCCGCGCTTCCCTCTCACTTTTTCTTTTTAGCTTTTATGAAAGTAAGCATCTGTGTTGTTTTCTTTCTATCTCTATCTCTTTTTTTGTCATATGTTTAAATGGTTTTACTTTGATCTCATCTTCTCTCTCTTCAAATCTCTACTTTTGGAATCTTAAAAAGCCCAAAAAAGGTTAATCAAAATCATAAATTTCTTCTTTCATTTCATTTCATTTCAACAAATAAATATATCTGTTGAATTTTTCGCCGTACTGTTTTTTAATTTCTTTTTCGCTGTCTAACTTTTTTCTTGTTGCTTTTAAAACAAAAGCTAACTTACTTACTTTTTTTTGTTGAAGGATATAAATGAAAGAGAGAGAGAGAGAGAAAGAAAAGAGGTAAAAGGAAGGTACTCATTCCTCTTGAAACAAAGCAACAAAAAAAGAAAAAGAAAATCAAACTTGCGCTGCAACAAAAAATAATATGACGCCAAAGTAAAAGCTCGCTCGGTCAAGTGGATTTCACTTTTTTTTTGGTGGTACTTACTTCTTCAACATTGCTTATCATTACTTCTACCAATACTAAAGAGGTTAAAGGTAAAAAAAAAGATATATACTGAAAAAAAAACATAATGCATTTTTTACATGATTTAAAAAAAGTATCTCTTTTGTTTTCACTAAAAAGTATTGATTCTTTTTTGAGGAATTACTTTCTTCCGTCTAAGACCTGGTGGGAGTAAACATTTCTGCTAATGCTAATGCTACAGTATCTTTTAATATCCATATAATTCTTTTTTTCCATGATAAACCTAAACCCATTTCCTGTAATAAGGAAAAAGAAAACCACTTATTGTTTTTTTTACGTCTTTCACAAATCTCTTTTTTTACCACTTGAAAAACTCAAGCAAAAAAATTACTTCCAAGTGTTCTCTTTTTTTTTCTGCCTTAGTTTTTTTTAGATTTTTTAAAGCTGATTTATCTTACATTTTTCCTCCACATGTTCCTCGATTCAATTTGACTTCTTTCTTTCGTTTTTTTTCTTACAATATTATTGTTTCACGAGCGAAAAAAAAACAACGAATATTTCGATTTTTTTAAAAATTATTTTTTAACGGAAAAAAAACTTTGTTTTAAATCAAAGTTTTTTAAAAAGCAGATTTATTCTTATTCTTATTGTTATTATTATTGATATTATTATTATTCCTGCTTCAACGAAAAATATTTCCATTCAGTTTTCTTTGATCTTTTTGTCTTTTGTATTTGATCAATATTATTTAAGCAACTTTTTTTTATTGACTTTTTACAAAAAAAATCAAAGAAGAATTGGATTTTAGCTCCAGATCAACAAAAAAAAAGAGAACTGAGCTTTTCAATATAATAATCCTCGACAAAAAAAGAGAGCAATTAATCTGTCTTTTGTGTTGGTGTTCGTCTTTTTTGATTCTGATATCGCAGCCTTCTTATCTTTTCATTATTTTATTTTTAATTTAAATTGATTCTTGAAAGATTGAATTCAATCGGTATCTTTTTTTGTCTTTAAAAAGTCTTGCAACGAAAGTTTTGTTTTTTATAAAACTTCGTTGCGAAACCTCTTTTTTTCTGACAAAATATTTTTAAATTTTATTTTAGGCTGCAAATCAGCTCACCTCATATCTTCATTCAGAATCAGCAGAACAAATCACAAAAAATATGGATTTAGTTGGAACACAGATAGCTGTAATGGCATGTGTAAATTGTAAATGTTGTAAATGTGGATGTGATAATCCAGGATCATCAAAAAAATCAAAAACTTCTTCCTCGGGAAAATTGTCAAAGAAAGAGTTACGGGCTCGAAAAGCCGCAAGTCAAACGGATGTCTATGAATTATCATCAAATAGTCCAAGAAAATTCTTACCTAAATGGTCTCGAAATCTTCCCGATTCATCCGTGCTAAAAGTGAATCAAGAACATTTAAAAGAATTAGAAAAGCAAGAAAAAGAGATATGGGAAAAGCGGCTAAGTGCCAGCTGTACAAGTGAAACAGGATCACAAATTCATGATGGATATTTTCCTGTTCCACTTCGACCTCTTAAACTTTCGGCATCACTTTCGGCATCAATTCCCCGAGAATCTCAATCAATGTATATTATTTCAAAGGTTGCAGAAACTGAAAGGCTTGAAGTTGAAAGTGGCCTTGAACAACCACTTTTGCTGCATCGAAGTGTATCTGAATATGAAAGTTCAAAGCCAGGTTCCTCAAAGACTTTATCCTTTCAACATCCCCCTCCAACTCCATTTCCATCTGTTGCAGCAATACATTTATGTGATAAAAAACAAATTAATGATTTAAAAGAATTTGATAAAGAAAAAGAAAAAGAAAAAGAAAAAGAAAAAGAACATGAACATGTTATTGTAAAAATGAGAAATAAGAAAAATAAACATATTCGTTCAATTACAGCAATTCCAGATGAAACAGGTCTTTATTCAGATGTAATAACATTTGGAAGACATACAGCAACATCATCATCTGATGAAATAATTCCTAAGCCAATCTTGATCCAACCTAAAGAGCCCCCACTCATTCTTGCTAGTGATAAATTTAATCGTAAACTTAAAAAAGAAGCTTCTAGACGCTCCCTAACTGCCACAGAATCTTCTACAACAACAAGTACATCCGGTGGCACAGGAGGCGCATCGTCGCCAAACTTTTTGCCTTTGCCATTATCATTTCCACCGCAAAAGAAAAAGCAATCAGCCTTCGCAAAAATGCGTCAAGGGTTTAAACAAATTTTTAGTGGTAGTAATAATAATCGGTATAAAAATATTATTTTAAATACAAAAAAATGATTATTGTTAAAAATTCTTTTTTAGCGATGACCGACAACAACAAAGACAAGGACCTCGAGGTATTACGCAATCAGCATCAGCTGCTGCAATTCCAATTAATCATCAAAGTTCTGGAGGCATTCTTGGGGTTCTCTATCTTTTTGTGTTTTGAAAAAAATGCAAATAATAATTTATTAATTTTTTAGAAAACTTATCAACATGGCCAACAACACGATGAAGCAGGGATGGCATCTCCAGCACCTTTGCGAAGATCCGGTGGCTCCCATCCTGTTTCGGCATTTCATAGTACTCGACAAAATAACTTTAATGATTGGTATGATGGCACTGATACAGGTGATTATGCAGAAATTCGTGCCAGAAGTACTGATTTTGATGAAAGAGGTGGAAAACGACGTGAATGTAATAATTTTAATTAATTATCCAAACAGCTTTTATATTAATCTCAATTTTATAGATTCCGCTCCATTATCCCCAAAAACGGTTAAATTTGAAGATGAATTAGAAAAAACATATGGCCCTGGACCAGTAAGTCCTTCGGGGCTTTACAGTAAACCAGATAAATATCGATTCCAACCAATTAATTCTTCTTCTGCACAAACAAATTTACCACCCCAGCAAAGAATTGGTGCAATGGGAACAAAGCAACCATCTCTTCCACCAGCTTTTCCAACTCGGGGCCCCCCAATTGCTCCATCCCATCAACAACATGTTAATGGCATCAATAATGCCAATGGAACAAATGATTTAGATGAAGCAACATTGGATCTTCTTCGATTATCGACTGAACCTACCGTTGTTACATACAGTACAAATCCAAGAATTTCTCCAAATGCTGATAAACTTCAAAAAGCAGCTTCAACAAATTCAATGCATAAAGTGATAAGAACACAAGTATGCATGCTAATTTTTATTAATTTAATAAAACTTTAATATATTTTTTAGGATGGTGGAACGCTTAAACTTTCAAATGCATTTACATGGGATGTAGATCGACTTCGACAAGATCACTCCCTTCCACCATTAAATGGAAGTCCCCGAACAACACAAACAACTTCAACAATTAAATCTCGAAATGCCGATGGAACTGAAACATCTTCAACTCGAAATGAAGCAACCCATGAAGAATCAATTCGAAGACCTGGCCCTCCAATTATTCGAACAACAGTAGAAGGAAAAATGAAGATTGAAAAATCTGTTGGAGCAAAGCTTTTAACAATTGATCATCAAATTTGTAAAGCTTATACAATTCGAGATGTAACAACCCATTACAAAATTAAAACTTCAATGGGTAAACGATCGTTGTTGATTGAAGAAAGACCCGGAAGTGGCATGGCTGCAGATACAAATACTGGAGTACGCACATCTGGCACTTATCGATTAAGTGTTTTTGAAGATGGAAAAGAAATTGGTTCACAAGAAGCTAATATTGGTATCCCTGAAAATATGGTAAGGATTATTACTGTAGCTTTTAACATAGTTAAATATATCTCTCTCATTTTAGAGTAAACCCGATTATTTGGCAAATTTATCAAAGAAGCTTCTTGCGGATATTGCAAGTCTTGATGGTGATCAGATAACTGCAATGACAAGGGTTGAAATTGAAAGAATTGAAGATGTTCAAGATATTGTTAAAACATATATGATTGGACAAGCTGCACCCCTTTCCCCTGAACCAACTCCATTGCCCCTTCCAATCCTTCCAGAATATGCCTTTGAAACAGCATCAGATCATCTTAGCTCTGTGGATACAGACGATCATCTTCAAGCAAAAATATATGTTGATACTTTAGAAAAAGAGAAAGAGTTGGAACTTGCAAAGAAGGATTATCATCTTACAAATGAAGGAAATCGATTTGAAGATACAACAAGAATTGGGCCAAGAATTCGAAGAATTGAATCGGATACAGAATCCGTTGATTCAATTGTTGCAAAACGGCGTGAACCCCGTTGTGCTAATGTTTTTGCAGAATGTGATCTCGTAAGAACGGAAGATCAGTCATTGAATGAAGTCTTCATTGCAGAACCCCTTTGGTCTTCCGCTTCAATGATTATGCGAAAAACAGTTCAACGGAAAAAACCTAAAACTCCTCCTCCAGCAAATTACGGTCTTGAACAAGAAGGTCAAAGATTCAAAGATGCAACAAATCTTAAAACTGAAAAGAAGTTTGAAAGTGATGAAGAACAAGAAGCTCCAGAAGCTGTTAAAGTGGTTGTGGTTCAAGAACAACAAAAAGTTGAATCAAACCAGGAAGCTTTGGCTGCACAATATGATTTAGAATTGCAGGGCCAACGACTTGAAGGTTCAACAAAGATTCGAAAAACACAAAAATATGATTCAGAATCTGATAAAAGTTCAATTGCTCCAGAAGAGCTTGAACCCCCTCCTGCTTCATATGATATGGAAAGAGCCGGACAGAATTTGGAAGGAAAATCCCGAATTCGTCGACACAATAAATTTGATTCTGAATCTTCCAGTGATACCGTTGAGGAAGAAGGCGTTCGACAACGTGGCGGAATTACACATGTAACTTTAATCAAAAAAGAATCAGCCGGAAGATTTGAAGTTACAATTGAATGTACACGAATTGGTGAACCTACAATCTTCAAAATTCGAGAAAAGCCTAAACTTAAATATGAAAATCTTGAATTTATGAAAACTATCGAAAAACAAGGTTCTTCTGTTGCAGAAAAGACTGAAAAAACTTTAAATTCTTCATCCACGATAAAAGAAAGATTAAATGTGCATGAACAAGGCGCGGAACAGGTTACGGTAATGGTGGCCTTACAAAAGGAAAAGAAATTCCGAGATAATGAAGAGGAGGAAACTTCAGCAAAGAAATGCTTCAAAACCCAAAGAATTGAAAGTGCCAAAAGTAAAGTTCGAGAAATGTCAGAGGAAAATGCCATGGTGATGTACACACTTGAATGTGAAGTCCCTCGAAAAGCTGAAATGCAACATGTTCAAAGAGGAAAAAGTGTTGCAAAAGCAGAAATGACATCTGAAGAAATTTCCCAAGAAACTGCCTCAACAATGATTTATCTAAAAAATACAAAAGAAAACGAAACCAAAGCTGCCCAAAAATCTGTTAATACAGTTCGAGAAGAAAAGATTATGAAATCTTGTAGTGAAGTTTCAATCAAACAGGAATCTTGTTCTGTAATGATGGAAAATCGAGGAAATATCGTGGAAAGAGCCAAATCAGAATGGGCCAAGCCAGTTATAGGTTGGTTTTTGTTTTTGATTATTCTGAAAAATTGAATGCGTTTTTTTTCCTAATTACAAAAAAGGAAGCCAAACATTGGTTATATTATTCTCACAGAAAAATCTATATGCAAATTTTGGATATATCAAATCTTTTTTTGGATCAAATCATTTAAAAACCATTTTTTGACTTCTTTTTTTGTAAAATTTGATGTGGGCAACCCTTTCATTTTTTTTATGCTTTTGGTGTTTGCTTTTTTTGATTTCCATCCAGGACCAAAAATATGTCACAACTTTAAACACCAAAGAAGCCAAAAAAATGTTTCCACCAACAACCTTCAAAAACCCCCAAATGAATTTTCCCTTTTGAGTGTGCACCACCAAATTCACTTTCCTATCCCAAAAAAAACCATCACTTTTTTTTCAAACCCCGCACAAAAGCACACACTTTTTTTTGTTGTTTCCGTTTTCTTGAGTGGATTTTTCACTTCGGCCTCCTCCGCGTGCGGGCTCTTCCAAAGTCAAAAACATACAAACAAAAAATTCTATCCCATATTTTTCGGTATCTTTTTTTCTATCTCTTTTTCATTTTTGCTTTTCCTATTCCTTTCAAAAAAAAGCAATTCCTATCATTAGAGCCCTTTGAAAATAAAAATCTATCATAAATGGGTGTGCATTCGAGCAGCTGTGGTTGGTATTATAGGAAGACAACAACAACAACAACAACGTGCCCGTTCACCATCAACAGCATCAGATGATTCTGATGAAGAAAATAATATTTATATTGCAACAATGTCAAAGAAATGGCATTTATCAAATTATAAAACAATTTTACCGCCACATGGTGAAGCACGAATTTTATGGAAAACAGATTCACGTGAAGCTTCTGAAGAGTCATGTGAAACTGCATCCATAAATTTAACGGTAAAAAAGAGTCATCAGCAACGAACGAATCAAGAACGACAAAAACAATTTCAACAAAAAATGACCGAATCTGAAGAAGAAGAAGAATGTTATGAAGAAAGGGAAGAATTTAATGATTACGGTAGAAGACGAACAGAAATTAATGAATTTGAAGAAGAGCGAATGTCCGAGCATTGGATTGAAGAAGGAATTTTAGAGGATTCTGATGAAACTTTAATGCATACTCTTCGAGTTAAAAAAGAAGGCCCAAAATATTCTACTTCAATTTTAGTGTTTGAAGGGGAATCTGGACATGCGCCTTCACCGTCAATGAAAAAATTCAAAATTAATACATATGCATTAGAGAAAGATTTTTCAATTGGTAGCAGCAATAATTATTTCAATAATGATGCAACAACTTTTAATAATACAACAACGGGTAATATTTTTAATTCTTCTTCTTCCTTTTATTCGGCCCATAAAAAAATATATAAAAATAAAAATGTCGATGACGGAGCAAAAAAATCAATGCAGCAACAGCAGCATCGCCTTCATAATTCTGCTGCAACATCTGATTATAATAATACTACTACTACTACTTCTGCAACATTTGCAACAAGTAATAATAGCAGCAGCAATAATTGCAATAATATAGAGCATAGTCAAATTCGAGTAGTATCAATTTTACGCGAAAATGAAAATATTTCATCAAATAATATTAATCATAATCATAATAGTCAAGAGCGCATAAATGTTCCAATTCAAAGAATTCCTGGAACTTCAATTTTAATGAATCAAAATAATTCACCGCTTCGTTCGGCTTTTTTAGCCGATCGCTCAAATCTTTCGCCCGCCACCGACGCGTTCGATTTGAGCTCAACACCCATCATCATCAATAATGATAATAATAATGAAGATGATGAAAGTCGTGGCATGACAGAGAGCGTTGAAGAAATACTTGTTTTTCTTCCTGTAATTACAATGATAACAGATGTTATCTTAACGCGAAAACCTAAGCTTATATCAAATAGTATTCAAGAATATGCAGTAATGTATCCAATGGAGCAAAAATTTACAAATTCTTTAAATATTAAAGCATCTTCTAGTTATATTACTGAAGCATTTGAGGATATTAATTTTAAGAAAGATTTTCAAAATTTTGGTAGGGATGAAAGTGAATCGATTGCAATTGCTGAGAATTTATTAGAAACTGGCAAATTTACAACTGTTGAAAGTACGACAGAGAGAATGATTGAAATTACAAAAGAATTTGAGCGACAAAAGAATGAAGCTTCTGAATCTAAAATTGAAAGAGTTTTCAAAAGTCCAAGTCAAACAGATATCAGTGAAAGTGTTTGGGAATGTACAACTGAAGATATTAATATTAATGTTTCTGCACAAGAGGAGGAGGAAAGATCTCTTGAAACAGATTTATGGGTTTCACGGCATCTTCAAGATATTGAAGATATTACTGAAAGATCAGAAATTTTAGAAATTTCACAACGATCTGAAGAAGATGAAACCATTGATTTTGCTTCTGAATTTTCTCTTGCTTCTTCAACTGGACAAGTTGAAATTCAACAGCGAGAAATTGCAGCTTCAGAAGCTAGACGAAATTTTGAAATTGCGGAAGAAGCAATTGTTTCTGCAATCAAAAATAAAGAAATCACTCCGGAAGAACTTGAAACAATTTTAAAAGCAACAAATCGTGAACAAAGTGCCGGGAGATTTGTTGAACCAACTGAAACCACAATGATTACGGATGTGATTTTAAAACGACTTTCAAAGCCCTGCGGCACGGCTGAATCAGAATCAACGCTACAACAGCAAAGTCGAATTTTTGGTAGCTTAGATGCCCTTGAAGCTACTGATATGATATCAGATCAAGGATTTTACATTTCAAATAATGCTGAAAGAAATCTTCGGGCAAGTTCTGTTGCAGCTATACGAAATCAGGAAGGAATAACCGGAGATTTCAAAGCTTTTTCATCAGTTGACCAAACACTGAGTAGTTCATTCAGTGGCAGTAAAAATGCCAATGAATTTGTAAATACTGTACAAAAATCAGCCAGTGCCATTCAACTTTCTGCCAATACCAAAGAATCAACAATAGAAAATACAAATCTTATTCATGAACAAACTTTAATGGATAATAATTTGCATACAAATAAAGAAATATCTCATCAAACAATAGCTTCAAAAGACAGCAGCAACTTTAAACCTGCAACTGAAGTCACTGCAAATATTACATCTGAAATGAATTCAAGAAGTGAAACCGAGGGATCAGCAAATATTAATGCTGGAAATGTTTCATCAGCTGAAACTGAAAGGGCATTTTCAATAAATAATCAAACCAGTGGTCATGAAATTAGCAAATCCCAATCGGATATGAATGTTGATCAAACTTTAAAAGAACATCGCCGAGAAAAGAGTGAAGGATGCTTCGTTGAACAAAATGAAGTTACTATGATTACAGATGTAATTTTGAAACGGATTTCCAAACCTGTTTCAGCCATTGAATCTGAAACCACATTTGATGAACAAAATACACTTCAAAGTAGTCTCAAAACTTCTGCATCTAAATCTGAAGGTTCACAAGATGGCTTTGCTATTCAAAAACGTGAAGCTTTGGAAAATGTTTCACATTACGCAAAAAGTAGAAATGAAGCAGCAGCAACAGAAAGCTTCCAAGTTTTTACTTTAAGCACTGCAGATGTACCGAATTCTTTTGCTCCTGAAAAAACATCAGAAGCAAGTTCATCAACTGTTACATCATCACAAAAATCTGCAACAATGACTGAATCTCAAGAAGAAACAAGAAATTTGATTCAACAAGAAAATCTTGTTGAAACTTCTGCCCAAACAAAGAAAGAAATATCAACCTTCGCAAAAAGTGAAGAAGAAAAGGGTACACAAGTTTCAAGTGACAGCAAAATTGGAACAAATAATACACTGGATTCAAAGGAAGACGATATTTTAGAAACGCAAATGTGTGCCTCTTCAGAATCGACGAAAACAAAGCTTCGAATTGCTGAAATAGATTCTGAGCATCGCTTGCAAAGATCAGATTCAACATGTTCAGTTGATAAAATAGTTAAAGATTCTAATCGCGAACAAAGTGTTGGAAGATTTATTGAACAAGAAGAAACAAATATGATTACAGATGTAATTTTGAAACGGATTTCCAAACCTGTTTCAGCAATTGAATCTGAAACCACATTTGATGAACAAAATAAACTTCAAAGCAGCTTCCAAACTTCTGCGTCTAAATCTGAAGGAGCACAGGATGGTTTTGCAATTCGAAAGAAAGAAGATTCAGAAGTTGTACAAGCAACAACAAAAGTCACAAATCAATCAAGTGCTGCAGCAAGTTTTAAAGCTGTCAATACTTCATCAGTTGATTTAGCGACTACTTTAACTTCTGAAAAGCAGGAATCTGAAGCTTTATCTGTTTTAAAATCTTCTAGTCAAACAGAAGTCACATCAAAAATGACGGAATCGAAAGAAGAAATGAGAAATTTGATAGAACAACAGAGTCTCATTGAAAATAGTGCACAAGCAAAATCAGAAGTTACAACTGAAATGAAAATGGTGGAAGAAAAGCAGGCAACTGCTTCTTCAGAATCCAATGTTTCCACAAAAATCAATTTAATGGAAACAGAAAAGCAAAAAGCTGCAATTGATCATACTGAAAAACTAAAATCCAGTGGATCAGTTGATAAAGATTTCAACATTGAAGAAAGTAATGTTGAAAGTAAACTGCGACGATCAGATTCAACAAGTTCAGTTGATAAAACTGTTAAAGATTCTAATCGAGAACAAAGTGTTGGAAGATTTATTGAACAAGAAGAAACAAATATGATTACAGATGTAATTTTGAAACGGATTTCCAAACCTGTTTCAGCCATTGAATCTGAAACCACATTTGATGAACAAAATAAACTTCAAAGCAGCTTTCAAACTTCTGCATCTAAATCTGAAGGAGCACAAGATGGCTTTGCTATTCAAAAAGAAGGAGAAGCAGAAAATGTTTCACAAATAGCAAAACTTACAAATGAAGCAAAAGTAGAAAGTAGTTTCAAAGTGCAAAATGAATCTGTGACTTCTTTGGACACTTCTTTGACTGCTTTAAACAAAGAAAGTAAACATGAAGAAACTTTAAAATCCATTGAAATAAAAGAAATTGCGGCAAAGGTTAAAGAAAGCAAAGAAGAAATGCGAAATCTTATTGAACAACAAGAAATAATTGAAACCCCTCAATCAGCAAACAAAAGTTCTGTCACTGATCAACTGGAACAAATTCAAAGTTCGATCAATGAATCTTCTGCTGTTACAGTAACAGAAGCAATGAAGCTTGAAGCTAGACAGCAAAACGAAAAACCAGATATTGTCACAAAAGATGAAAATTCAGAAGTTGAAGAAAAAAATTTATCGATCGTTGAAAAAGATGTTAGTGCATATTTCCAACAATCTGAATCAGCATTTAATGTTGCTCAAAAGGTTAAAGATTCTAATCGAGAGCAAAGTGTTGGGAGATTTATTGAACAAGAAGAAACAAATATGATTACAGATGTAATTTTGAAACGAATTTCCAAACCTGTTTCAGCCATTGAATCTGAAACCACATTTGACGAACAAAATAAACTTCAAAGTAGCCTCAAAACGTCTGCATCTAAATCTGAAGGAGCACAAGATGGCTTTGCTATTCAAAAACAAGACCAAATTGCAAATATTTCACAAATTGCTAAAGACGTTGTTTATGCAAATGTCGGCGGCAACTTTAAAGCTACATTTGATGTTACAGCAAATCTTGAAGCATCTATTGAATCCAAATCACAAGATATTCAAGTCCAAGTTTTAACAAAAGATGAACTTAAAATGACTGAAAGGCAAGAAGAAATTGTAAAAATAATCGAACAAGAAAAGCATATTGAAAATAAACATGAAGCCAATACAAATCATAGAGAGGTTGCTCTTGATTCTCAAAAAGATGACACAAATGATGTTACTGTAGCTCAATCAGCTGTTGATATCACTGCTATCAAGAATGCTAAAATTAACGAAGAAAAAGAATTTGTTGAAAAACTTCAAGAAATTAATCAAACACAAAGAAGTTTTGGAGTTGAAACAGAAACTTCAGAAGCAAATCTGAATCGAGCACATTCAACAAGTTCAGTTGATAAAACTGTTAAAGATTCTAATCGAGAACAAAGCGTTGGAAGATTTATTGAACAAGAAGAAACAAATATGATTACAGATGTAATTTTAAAACGGATTTCCAAACCAGTTTCAGCAATTGAATCTGAAACAACATTTGATGAACAAAATAAACTTCAAAGTAGTCTCAAAACTTCTGCATCTAAATCTGAAGGAGCACAAGATGGTTTTGCTATTCAAAAAGGTGAAGAAGCTGAAAATGTTTCGCAAACGACCAAACAAATAAATCAACAGAGTACAGAAGGCAACTTCAAAGCTATTGAAACATCTTCCACAGGAATGGAAGCATCAATTTCTCGTGACAAATCAGATGAACAAACAAACACACTTTTTAAATCTGTGAATGAAGAATCCGTATTTTCCAATACAAAACAAAGCACAGAAGAATCCCAATCTATGCAAGCAGCTTTATCTCAAAAGGGACAAAATGAAATATCAGAAAAAGTTGAGAAAGATAAACGACGCGAAAAAAGTGTTGGAAGATTTATTGAACAAAGTGAAGAAACAATGATCACAGATGTAATTTTGAAAAGAATTCCGAGAGGCAATAATTTTGCCGAGGAATCTGCGACTTCTGAAGATCAAAACAGTCTTCAAGAATCTTACAATGCTAAGGCAACAAAAGAAGAAAAACTTTTAGAAGGTTTTGGAATTTGCAATAAAAGAGAAGAATCAGTATCAACAACAGCTTCTCAAAGCATCACTGAAATGGTTGCTGTTAAAGGATTCTTTAAAGCTGCAAGCATCGAAAGAAGTGATGCTGCTGCTTCTGCTTCATCCGCTGCAGAAAAAATTAAAAGAACTTTAACCAAACAATCTGAATCTTTCACTGAATCTTCTTCAATGACTGAGACAATGGAAAGCTCTTATCAATATTCAGAAGCTCAACGTGAAGATTCTGAAACTTTATGGAATGTAACAAAATCTTCAGAATCCACAAAGAAAAGATCATTAGTTGAGGAAGAAAAATCAGAAAGTTTAGAATCAGAAAGTTTAGTAATGAGTGATTATACAACGCAACGACAAAGCGATATATCCCGAATGGAAAATCTTAAAAAGATTCTTGATTCTACAACAATTAATGAAGTTTTAAATTCAGATAATGATGAACGTGGACTTACCCTCGATGAATTACAACAAACTTTTGGAATTCGAGAAGGCGAAAGAGGTTCGAAAATGAGAAAATCTCGTGAATCTGGTGAAACTGAAATGCGAGCATATGTTCGATCAATGACTCCAGAAACTCGACAAAGTGTTGAAGCTGGTAATTTTTTCATATTTTTTTATTTAAAAAAATAATCTTTTCTATTTTTCAGAACCACTTACAGAATCCGTTACAGTATCTTCAGGATTTTATTCAATGTCAAAAAATGCAGAAGATTCACAAAAAGTTATGAAATCCTATAGTGAAATGGATGTATATAGTAGACTTCGAGAATCTTCCCAAGAAACATCAAATTTATTTCAATCTTTTGACATGAGTTTAGCAGAGGAGAAAACTAAAATTGAAATCCCACACCATTTGTTGGAGGAAGAAAAACAGGTTTATGCAGCAGCTGGGAATGAATATGCAAATTTGGATAAAGATATCTCTTATCAGCCCGAGGATTCTTTCATTCAAGGCTTAGCAAAATCAAAGTCATTTGATGCAACAACGTTAGCTTTGGCTGAAAAATCAATAACCGGTAGTTTCATGAGATCTGATTCCGTTGGAGCAACATCTTCACGGCAAAAATCTGCCAGAATCCTTGAAGCTTCTGCAAATCTTCCAGAATTTAAAAGTGTTACAATGATTACAGATGTAATTTTAAAACGTATTCCACGCGGTCGAAATTCAGCTGAAAGTGATGTAAGCTTTACGCAACCTCGAACAATGTCCGGATCTTTGGGAACTCTTGCTTCACAAAACTTTAAAGCAAATCAAGGATTTTCATTTGCTTCAAAGCCTCCACTAATTGCTTCAACAACTTCCATCAACAGTATTCCAAATATGGAATCAACTGAAGCATCTTTTAAAGTATTCAAAAATGAATCCCAAAATGTTTCAACTTCTTTTACTCCCTCGGATAAATCAGATTCTGCAAAAGCAATGGTAAAATCTGCAAGCTTATCAGCAGTTGATGCATCTTTGAAAGAAACTTCTGAAGAAGTTAGAAATTTAATTGAACAACATTCACTTTATGAAAGTGAATTAATTACAAAAACACAAATTCAAGAAGATGTGAAAGCTCAAAGTGATAAAACATTTGCTGATAATGTTACTGATTCAAATATTGCACTAAAATCATCCGAACAAAATGTCAGCGAAAATGTAAGTATTCTTTCACATGCAAAACCTCCAAAGTTATCTGAAGCAGCAAAAGGTGCATTTTCAATTGCTGTTAAAGATACTGAAAGTAGCTTGGAAAGAAAAGATTCTCACGAAAGCATGGATACTGTACTCAAGGATGCACGACGAGACCAAAGTGTTGGAAGATTTATTGAACAAGAAGAAACAAATATGATTACAGATGTAATTTTGAAACGGATTTCCAAACCTGTTTCAGCAATTGAATCTGAAACCACATTTGATGAACAAAATAAACTTCAAAGCAGCTTCCAAACTTCTGCGTCTAAATCTGAAGGAGCACAGGATGGTTTTGCAATTCGAAAGAAAGAAGATTCAGAAGTTGTACAAGCAACAACAAAAGTCACAAATCAATCAAGTGCTGCAGCAAGTTTTAAAGCTGTCAATACTTCATCAGTTGATTTAGCGACTACTTTAACTTCTGAAAAGCAGGAATCTGAAGCTTTATCTGTTTTAAAATCTTCTAGTCAAACAGAAGTCACATCAAAAATGACGGAATCGAAAGAAGAAATGAGAAATTTGATAGAACAACAGAGTCTCATTGAAAATAGTGCACAAGCAAAATCAGAAGTTACAACTGAAATGAAAATGGTGGAAGAAAAGCAGGCAACTGCTTCTTCAGAATCCAATGTTTCCACAAAAATCAATTTAATGGAAACAGAAAAGCAAAAAGCTGCAATTGATCATACTGAAAAACTAAAATCCAGTGGATCAGTTGATAAAGATTTCAACATTGAAGAAAGTAATGTTGAAAGTAAACTGCGACGATCAGATTCAACAAGTTCAGTTGATAAAACTGTTAAAGATTCTAATCGAGAGCAAAGTGTTGGAAGATTTATTGAACAAGAAGAGACAAATATGATTACAGATGTAATTTTGAAAAGGATTTCCAAACCTGTTTCAGCCATTGAATCTGAAACCATTTTTGACGAACAAAATAAACTTCAAAGTAGCCTCAAAACGTCTGCATCTAAATCTGAAGGTGCACAAGATGGATTTGCAATCCAGAAACAAGGCCAAATTGCAAATGTTTCACAAATAGCAAGAGATGTCAGCCATGCAAACATTACTGGTAATTTCGCAGCTATTTCAACTGTAACATCGAATTCAGAAACAGATTTAATATCAAAATCTGTCGAATATGGTGTTGAAACAACTCAGCCATCAAAGAATCGCACAATTTCATCAGCAAATATGAAAGCAGCAAGTTTTGAACAAGAAATTATTGAAAGTGCTGTAGTTGCTCCAATGCAACATGAGAACGTTCAATCTATTCAAAACACTGCAAGAAATGACATAATTTCTGCTAATATGCAACAATCTACCGAAGAAAACAAAGACTTAACAGCTGCATTTACTTCTGACGATACAAAGCAGCAATTTACTTTGGTTCAAAAAATTGCTGAACAAAGTCAAGCAATCTCAGAAATGAAAGCAGCCGGCGATGAAAGGAAAGAGATACAAGCAATGCTTTCTTCGAAGGAAAAAGAAGAAAGTATACAAAGTATTCAAAAGTCATCAAGTCAAAGTAATATCACCGCCGATATGAAAGCTGCTGGAGACGAAACACATAGCTGTAACACTGCTTTTATTTCAACTGATAAAAAACAACAAGTTCAAGGAATTGCAAAAGCAGATAGCAAAACTGACATTTCTGCAAAAATGAATGCTTCTACAGATGAAAAAAAAGCAATTGTTACTGTACTTTCTTCTCAAAACCAAGCTGAGATTATACAAGGAGTGCAAAAGTCGACAAGTCATGTCGACATTATTGCAAATATGAAAGCTGCCGGGGATGAAAATTCTAAAACGGATACTACATTTATGTCATCTGAAGAACAAGAAAAGACTCAAGGAGTTATGAAATCTGCCAGCCAAGCTGAAATTGCAGCAAAGCTTAAAGAAAGTCAAGAAACAATGCGAAATTTGATAGAGCAACATGAAATTGTTGACAATGATCTTTCTACTGTATCCAAAATTCAAGAAGTTAATCGTTCATCTCAAGAGCGGTTTATGAAAGCTGCTTCAGAAGAGCAACAAAATGTTTCGACCACAATAATGTCAGCGGATAAAAAGCAAAGCATTGATATTACCAACAAGGATACCAATGAAACTATGATAAAAGCAGATTTAAAAGCAGCAGGAGATGAAAAGCAATCAACTCAAACTTCTCTCGAAGGGAAATCTGAACAAGAAAAAATAGAAAGTGTTCAAAAATCTGCTAGCAAATCTGATGCCAGCGCACAAATGAGAGCTGCTGGCAATGAAAGTTCTAGAACTGATACTACATTTATGTCATCTGAAGAACAAGAAAAAACTCAAGGCGTTATGAAATCAGCAAGTCAAGCTGAAATTGCAGCAAGGTTGAAAGAAAGCCAAGAAACTATGAGAAATTTGATTGAACAACATGAAATTGTTGACAATGATCTTTCTACTGTACGAAAAGTGCGTGAAAGTCCACGATCTTCGCAAGAAAAAACTTTAAAAGCTTCATCTGAAGAAGCAGCAGTTTTTAGTACCGATGTCTTTAAAGGTGCTGATTCTCAAACAATAGCAATTTCACGATCAGATTCATTAAATGAAAAAATGAGTAAATCTCTTGAAGCTTCAAAAACTCATTCTGTTGAAAGAGATATAGAAATGCGGCGGCATGAAGGCGTTGCGGCTCCAGAGACAGCTTCCTTATCCCATATTATTGGATTAACTGAAAAAACTTCATTAGTTTCAGAAGCCCCAAAAGAAGTTGAAACAATGATGTCAATGGAAATGAAATTAGCAGAAGAATATGGAAATGTTCAATCAACTGTTTTACACGGAAATGAGGCAGTAATCTCTGCAAAAACTCCAGAATCACAAGAAACTATGCGAAATTTGATTGAACAACATTCCATTTATGATTCCAATCAAGCAATAGCAACTGCACTGCCAGAGCAAACCCATTCAAAATTTCAAAGAACTTTTTCGGATGAAACCACTTCTATCTCCACTGATTTTTCTTCTATCCTATCTCCTTCCATTTCCACTTCCTTAACCCAACCAGAACCCATACTCGTTAGCCATGAACAAGGTTTTGGCATTGATGAAATTACTTCCGATGTTGATTTATTGCACAAACATTTGTTGTTGGATAATTCCATCACCTCTTCCATCTTTGCTTCTTCTCTGCACGATAAAGCTTCTTCAACTTTCTTACAACAGTCGAATGAAACTTCTAACAATGATGTGGTCTTGATGCGAGTTCCTAAGCCGCTTTCAGAATCACAGTTTGAATCAACAATTGCAGAAGGAAGAAAGATTGAAGAATCTTTAGCTACTCGAGCAACAACTGAAGAAGAAACTGGAAATGGATATTTTGTTGATAAAAAAGTTGATAATGATCAAACAACAGAAGGGATATCTAAGGAAGTGCTGAACGAAAGTACTAAGGCTCAAATGAAAGCTGCTGGAGATGAAAAGAAACAAATTGATACTTCATTTATGTCATCTGAAGAGCAAGAAAAAACTCAAGGAATTATGAAATCAGCAAGTCAAGCTGAAATTGCTGCAAAGCTTAAAGAAAGTCAAGAAACTATGAGAAATTTGATTGAACAACATGAAATTATTGACAGTGATCTTTCTGCAGTACAAAAAGTACGTGAAAGTCCACGATCTTCACAAGAACGTTCAATGAAAGCATCAAGTGATGAACAAAAACAAATTGATACATCACTTGAAGCTAAATCTCAAGACCATGAAACTTATGCAATACGAAAATCTCCTAGTCAAACAGATATTGCAGCAAAAGTTAAAGCAGCAGGAAATGAAATTAGAAAAATTGATACAACTTTGATGTCTGCCGAAGAACAACAGGCAGCACAAAGTACATTAAAAACAGCCCATGAAACAGATGCCACGGCATCTATGAAATCTGCAGGCAATGAAAAATTAGATTCTGTAACAGCTTTATCAGCTAAAACTGAGAATGAAAATACATCCGCCATTCAAAAAGCTTCAAATCAAGCTGAAATTGCAGCAAAACTTAAAGAAAGTCAAGAAACAATGCGAAATTTAATTGAACAACATGAAATTGTCGATACTGATCTTGCTACTGTATCCAAAATTCAAGAAGCTACTCGTTCATCTCAAGAACGTTCAATGAAAGCAGCTTCTGAAGAAAACAAACAAGTTGAAACTTCTATTGCTTCTGCTGAACAAACTGGAAAAGCAGAATTTCTTCAAAAAACAAAAAATGAAGCTGACATTGAAGCGAAACTTGCTGCTGCAGGCGATGAAAAGAAAAATATTAATACTGCTTTTGTAGCTTCTGATAAACAGCAAAATATTCAAGGCGTATTAAAAAATGCAAGCCAAATCGATGCAAATGCTCAAATAAGAGCTGCTGGCAATGAAAGTTCTAAAACTGATACTACATTTATGTCATCTGAAGAACAAGAAAAAACTCAAGGAATAATGAAATCAGCAAGTCAAGCTGAAATTGCAGCAAAGCTTAAAGAAAGTCAAGAAACAATGCGAAATTTGATAGAGCAACATGAAATTGTTGACAATGATCTTTCTGCAGTATCCAAAATTCAAGAAGTTAATCGTTCATCACAAGAGCGGTTTATGAAAGCTGCTTCAGAAGAGCACCAAAATGTTTCGACTACAATAATATCAGCTGATAAAAAGCAAAGCATCGATATTACCAACAAGGATACCAATGAAACTATGATAAAAGCAGATTTAAAAGCAGCAGGAGATGAAAAGCAATCAACTCAAACTTCTCTCGAAGGGAAATCTGAACAAGAAAAAATAGAAAGTGTTCAAAAATCAGCAAGCAAATCTGATGCCAGCGCACAAATGAAAGCGTCTGGAGATGAGAAAAAAGGAATTGAAACTTCATTTATGTCATCTGAAGAGCAAGAAAAAACTCAAGGAATAATGAAATCAGCAAGTCAAGCTGAAATTGCTGCAAAACTTAAAGAGAGTCAAGAAACTATGAGAAATCTGATCGAACAACATGAAATTGTTGACAATGATCTTTCTACTGTATCCAAAATTCAACAAGTTACTCGTTCATCTCAGGAACGTACGCTAAAAGCTGCTTCAGAAGAAAAAATGACAGTTTCTGAAACTGTAACACAAAAATCCCAGGATCAAAATGCCAGTTTGTCACAAGCAGATACTGTAAAATCTGATGCTCAAAGACAATTTGAAATTGATAATCAAAAAGTCAGTAATGAATTATTCCAAAAAGAATCATCTGAACTTTCTTCAAAAACTTTATCCGAAACCCAAAATGACAAAACTTCTGCTAAATTCACGGAAGTACCCGAGAAGCCTTTGGATGACGTAAAAATAAAACGTTTTACCAAAGATTTGGAAAAAGGTGAAAGCGAAATGACCGCAACTGCAATAGGCTTTAAACCACCTGAAAAATCAGTGGAGGATCGAAGCTCTGTCATCGTCATTGAAAATGCACTTGCTGTGAACCAACAAACACATTCCCAATTACAAAGTCATTTGATTGAAAAAAAGAAAATTTCAGAAGAAGAATCCGTTGAAGAATATGAAAGTGTTGAAATGTTGAAAGAAGACAGAATTCAAAGAAATCAAGTTTTAGAAGAAGAAGAATTTGAACAAGAAAGAATTACAAACATTGAAAAAACTGAAACACCAAAAGTAATAATGCCTGAAAAGAAGAAAGTTGAAGAAATTTTACAACTTCAAGAAGCAAATCAGATGAAAGAAATTTCAACTTCAATTTATGAAGAAGCAACAAAATTGCAAACGACTACTGCTGCATCGGAACAAACCCATATCACTCAATCCGTTACTCCTGCACCCCTCCAAGAACATCCAAAGATTGAACAAACAAAAGCTGAATCTTTTAAAGAAGAAAATATTGAACTTAAATCTGTTACCGGTGAATGGAGAACAATTTTGAATGAACTCGAATTTGAATTAATTGAAGCTGAAAGAGTTCATGAAAAAGCATCCCTTCGAAGTCATGCCGCTTCTGAATCTGCAGTTGATAATGATTATAGCATTCGAAAGAGAGAAGCTTCCGAAGGTCAAGATTTTAATTATCCGATCAAAGTTAATGAAGAACAAAATCAACGGTTTGGAGTTGCAGTGGCAGAATTAACAGATGCATTTATAAAATCTGGAATTACAGAAGAATTTCATAAAAAGCTTGATGAAGTTCCAAAAGAAGCTGGAACATCGATAACATTTTATGAAAGTTCTGATGAATCAATGGATGCTGGAATTTTACTTGTTCAAATGCCGATGGGAAAGAAAAGTGCAAGAGTTGATCATATTGTTGATGTTAGTGCCACCCTGGTTCAAACCCTTAAAACTCAAGCTGTCAGTGACGTTGAAACATTTAAAAGTGTTGAATGGAGCGGATATTCTTCTGATGCTTCAACCGATTTCATTTTGAAACAAAAGAATAAAGCTGAGGCATCACTTAAAACAAAAGCATCTCGAATTGAAAACATTGATGCCGGAGGAATGTTACTTCATACACCTTCAAGTTCCTCCGTGGAACGAAAGCTTGTTCAAGCTAATCAAGCTTCTGGTGGAACTTTACCCCTTGTTGAAACTTCTGCTGATGGAGTTGACATTTTATCTTCATGGACTACAGTATTCCGAGATCTTGAAGCACATATTGATCTTGCAAAAACTCTAAATCTTTATTCTCGTTTAACCACCGTTGAATCATCAGAACAATATACATCTATTGATCAATCTTGGAATGCTGGAGAACAATCTGCCCATACTACAGTAACAATACCCATTTTGATAAAAGAATTTGTGACAAAAACTTTTGGAATTGCCAATGCTCAGGAGGTTGAAACACATATGTCACGTCCTTCTGATAACAAAGATAGCGCAGAAAAGCGGCATCTTATTGCTCGATCAGAATCTGGTTCAATAATTTGTCAGCCATCTGGTGACGAGAAATTTTCTGCACAAATTAATTTGCATCAAATTGACGCAATGAAAGCCCCAAAAGTTGCTGAAACAATTGTTCCATCATCTTATACAATTTCAGCGGGAAAGCTGGATACTGACGCGGCAGATTCTGATCAAACAACAATCAATACCCAATTGGCAAAAGGTGCAGAAATGGAAAGAATTGATAAAAAGATTATTTCTTCAAGAACAATTCCAATTGAAGTTTTTGAATGTGAAGAAGCTGGTAATGAAAAGGCTAAACTTGCCGTAGATTTACAAGGTCGTGGATTAAGTAAAGAAGAATCAACCAAAACTCTGTATATCCCTCGAACCACTGAAGGACAAAAACTTGATGCAGATGAATTTGAAGAAGATGAGGCATTACTCTATGCTCAACTGACATCCAATGAAACTCGATTCATGGATTCTAACCTTGATGTAATAATTCCACGAACAATTGAACCTTCAAACTTAAAAACCAAAGCAGCAACAGATGAAAAAATGACAATTAATGAACAATGGAATATTCAGGAGCCCAAAGAATCCGCAGAAAAACGAATTAAAATTCCATTTGAAGGTTCACCAGCTTTTGCAAAAATGTTTGAAATGACAGAAAAATCGGCACAAGTTGGATATGTTTATGAAAAAGAAATACAATCAAAAACAATTGAAAAAATTGAAACAGATTCAAATTACGGTGGCTTATTTACTCTTGAAGCAAAAGCTGCAGGGAGAGAAGATAAAAATATTGCCATGAATTTTTCACGTCGACAAGACGTTGAACAAATTAAGCGTAAACTTGTTCAACGCTCACTTTCAGAGTTATCATTCAGAACATTGGAATCAATTCATGAAAATATGCCAACAAGTTATTCATTTAATCGTTCCCCATCAACAGAAAATATTGGACATCAAAAAACTTGTGCCAATATTTATCCAGCATTAAAGCAAAGAATGATTGAATCTCGAGATGAAGTAAATACAGTAAACTATATTTGGAAACGGGAGGAAGAAAGGGAAGGCATTTCAAAGTTGAATCATATCTCAAATTATGGTGGAAATATTAAACTTCAAACGGATGCCGCCGAAGATATCAAACTTCAAGTTGAAAGACTTTTGGAACGTGTAAATGAGTTTGAGAAGAAAGAATTAACAATTATTGATTCAAATCGTGCAGAACCACAAAGTTTATCAACAAAGGAATCAACTTCTGAAGAATTCCATACCCAACAATCTTTCAATCGACCACAATCTGATGCATCTGATGCCCTAAAAATTAAAGATAAAAATCGTGATTCTGCAAAAATTAAAGCTAAGGAATCCACAGACATCTCTCAAATTACTTTTACTGAATTTAAACAACCAATTTCCAAGGAAAATCTTACCAAAACTATTATTGAAAAGAATGATGGCGGGAAATTTTATCTTCAAACTCAAGCCTCGGAACTTGATGAACGCAATTTTACTCGAGAATTACAAGATTCTCGATCAAGAATTGAAAAAGTTGATAAAGTTTATCAAATTTCCAATTCCGTCGAACCTTTATCCCTCACAACTCCATCTGCAAAACGTCTTGAAAAGGGCCTGCACGCGGAATTACAAAAAGTCGAACAACGTGAAAGAGCTGCCTCCGTTGAACGGGCATCACATTCGATTTCGGCTGCGTTACGTGTGATTGAATCTTCCAATGTTGAATCTGTTTTACATGCAAATTATTTTCATGATGATGAAGCAGAAATTTCAGAATTTAAAAAGATTATTCCAGCAGACGGTGGAAAGCTTGGTCTTGCAACGAAAGCTGCAGGCAGTGAAAATGTTGACAGAAATCTTGAAATTTCATCTGCAAAGCCTACAATACTTGAAGCAGATAAAAAATTGAAAACATCAAGAGATGAAAAACTTGGATTAAAGACTTTTGCTTCCACGGATATCCAAAGTCATGTCAATGAAGATTGGAGAAAAGAAAATGAAAGAAAAGATATCGGCATTTTACTCACTGCTGCAAACACCCATCCATCAATTCAACACAAAACTCCAGAATCAACAAGTTTTGAACAAGTTACAAATTGTCAATTCCGTAAACCTATCGATATAACAGCCTCATCCACAAAAGTAATTGATGAAAAACGAAGTGGTGGAAGCTTCTTTTTACACACCAATCGTGTCACAGATGAAAGTGTTACACTTCCAAATGGAAATCTTTTCAAAGATGTCCCTCGGGATCTTAATACATCAAAAGTAATTAAATGTTCAAATCATACTGTACTTGAGCCATTTTATTCTCGTGCCAGCACTTCCAAAGATTTATCTGTTCATTGTCAATTATATCGTCCTGCCGCAACCCTTCAAACAATTCTTACAACAAAATCCCCAAATTCTGCTACCCCAACAGTTTTATCCGTTAAAGAATCACAAACCCATGCATCCACAACTAATATCGATTTTTCAAAGCCTGAATCTCATCACACCATTGATAAAACAACATATGAAGCAAATTTTGGTGGCTCACAATTTCTTCGCACAAAATCGGCTTCCGATAATTTTGTAACCCTTGAAAAAACAATATATAATACCACTGCCATTACACAAGCCTTCACAGAGCATATTGAAAAATGTTCTAATTCACTAAATGATTATCTGCTTCAATGCGCTGAAGCAGGTGATACCGATGCAGGATATTTATCACATATGTTACGTAAACCTGATATTGAACTAACTGGCACAACCCTTCGACATGCCCTGCACGCGGAGCCTTTTATCCTTCGCGTAAAAGAATCAAAGGAAACCATTGAAAATATTAATTGTCAATGGAATAAAATCCAATCTAATGAAGAAATTACAGAAACAAGAAAGGATAAAAGATACGGCGGAAATATTGTTTTACGGGTTGAAGCTGCGGGTAATCAAGAGATTAATCTCAATCAAGATATATCAAATCCAAAAGCAAAAGATCGAAATTTATCTGCTCCTGAAAAGATTATTGTACTTAAACGGGAAGGTGAATCACAAAAACTGAATACTGGATTCGCAAAAGATTCATCCGCTTCAATGATGACACAACTTCAGAAACCTGAATCATATTTTGGAACCGGGATTCAAAAACCCGCGGCAAGAACAACTGAAAATCCATCTGTTAAAATTACTGAATCTAAACAAGTTGAACAAATGAATAATGTTGAATTTAAACGTCCTGAACAATATCTTACAACAGATCAAACAATTTATGAAGCCAGATTTGGTGGAACTTTAAATCTTTCAACTGCAAAATCTGAAGATAAATCAGTTGATGTTCAACGAGATATCGCCAAGCCACAAGCCGCACAAGGCACTCATCTCACTCTTAAAGCTGCAAATATGCATGAACCAATTCTTAAATCTTGTGGACATTCCACTCAAGAGGAACAAAATACTGTATGGGCACTACAAAGTTCTAAACTTTTCCATGGTGAAACTACAATTGTTTTGGCAGCTCCAAATAAATCAGATGCTCGATTCCAATCCGCTCAATCAGAATCCAATGAAATTGTTACAAATATTGCAATACAATCCACAAAAATTAATGAAGCCGAAACAGAAATTACACGGCCCATGGCAAAATATGGTGGTGGATATCAAATTGGATGTAAAGCTGTTTCACAGGTTCTTGGTGATGAGTGTAATATTTCCCTTACAAAACCGCATACATCCCTTGAAACCTTTGTTATCCATAAAATCCCAGCTTCCCATGAACCAATTAAAAGTGAAATCTCTGCGACTAAATCTGAAACAATTGATTTTGAATCAAATGTTGTAAAATACGCGGAGGGTGCCGTGGTGGTGGTGGAAAGAGTGTTGCAGTGTTCACCTCGTGAAATTGAACCAATTTCATACAATACAGAGTATGCAAAAGAGACGGTAATACGATATGATGATAGTATTGCATCATCTTCATGGAAGCATGAACAATCAACTTCATATGCATGGAAAGAAATAATTAATGAAAAAATTGAACCCTTTAAATGTGAAGCTGCTTCATTGGTTCGACTTCGACGAGGTTATTCAAATGCTTCACAAGAAAAGGAGAGAGAGCGAGAAGCAAAAGAAAAGAGGTAATATAATTGATTGATTAATAGAATTAACCGAATTAACGTTAAACAAATTCAATTAATTTTAGAGTTTCATTTGCAACTGATGTCACGGAAAAAACAATGGATTTATCGACGGATATGTCAATGACCGTACAAGAATTAAATAAACCATCAATTCTTAAAAAGCCGTTGAAAAAAGAACGTGAACGTCGGCATCGAGATCTTCGACAAAATGAAGCTCCATCTTTGTAAGAGATCCACTTAAACTTATGCAAATTATTTTATTTTTTTAGCGCTCCTGTTCGTCGCAATTCTTTGTTGATGGCCCTTAATATTGGAAGCCCACATAATTTGCCACGATTTAAGACTCTCCAAGATATTATTCGAGCAATTAAAGATGTAAGTGATATTTTCTATTAAGATTACTGTAACTTTTATTATTTATTTATTATTACTACAAAATTTTAGGCTGGTCTTGAATATTCAAATCTTATTTTTGGAATTGATTATACTCGATCAAATTATTATCAAGGTGAAAGAACATATGATAATCGAAGCTTGCACGATATTGGTGCTGATGAACCAAATCCATATCAACAGGTATTATATTTTATTTGTGTTTTTTTACAGAAAGTATACTGTATATATATATTTAATTTTTATAGGTTATTGAAATTGTTGGTAAAACTCTTTCATCTTTTGACGCTGATGGCGTTATCCCTGTTTATGGATTTGGAGATGAAGAAGTTTGTTTTGGGCATTTTTCTTTTAAGAAATAATTACAGTTATTTTATTTCATTTTTTTAGGTAACGGATCAAAATATCTTTAATTTGGTTGATAGAAATGATGCGGAAGCTGAGTGTAAAGGCTTTGAAGGTGAGCATAAATATGATTTTAAAAATATGCAAATTTTTCAAATTTTAGAAGTCCTCAAAGTTTATAATGAAAAAACTCCATCAATTAAAATGTCAGGTCCAACAAATTTTGTGCCACTTATTGAGCGAGCAGTTGAAATTTGCCGTGAAAAACATTCATATCATATTTTAGTTGTTGTGTAAGTATATTAATTTAGTTTATCATAAAACTTAATTTAACTGATTATTTTTAGGGCCGATGGACAAGTAACAAATGAAAAAATCAATCAAAAAGCTATTGCCGCTGCTTCACATTATCCATTATCTATTATTATGTAAGAAAACTTGAATTTGATTAATTACTGTAAAACAAATTTTTCAAATTATTTTTATAGGGTCGGGGTTGGAGATGGACCCTGGGGTTGTATGACACGTTTTGATGAATCTTTGCCGAAACGTCTCTTTGATAATTTCCATTTTGTTGATTTCCATAAAGTTTGTCTTAAAATGAAAATACTGCATTAATAATGCCATTCTATATTTTTAGGTCATGTTTAATGCCCCAAATCAAGAAGCTTCATTTGCTTTAAATGCATTAATGGAAATTCCTGATCAATATAAATCAATTAAAGAACTTGGTTTATTAAAGCCATCTCGAAGAGGTTAAACAATTAATCCCTCTTCTACAATCACAATGATAATAATAATAATAATAATAGATGATATTAGGCATTCCATTTTAAAAACCTAAAAATTTAAAGCAAGCTGCCATTATTCATTTTTCAAAAAAATACACCAACTTTTAAGACAGAAACAAAACACCCAAAACGACTTTTTTTATATATTTTATTTCTTTTTTTTTTGTTGAAATTGTCTCTGATTTTTTATCTTTTTTTTATAAAATTATTTTCAAAAAAGCATTTTTAACGGCGCCGGATAATTTTTTTAATATTTTTTGTCTTTTTTTAACCTAACCTAATTGTAAGGGTTTAATTCGGTTCTACGTTTTTTTTCAAAGCCGTATTTAATTTGCTTTTTTTCTTTCATAAATTTCTTTTTTGTTTTGTACAGATTTTTTACCTAAAATAAAAATTCTATTTTGATTCTTACAACGAAAATAGCGGAAACCGGAAATATTTGTTGCAACCAAATAGCCTATAAAAAGGTTAAATTTATTACTTTCTTCTTTTTGGGAAATTTAAAAGACTTTACCAAAACTTATCAATTTTTTTACACATAGAAAGGAAAATAAAATACATGCAGTTTTTTCTTTTTATTGTCTGTTTTTAAATTTAAAAAAAGAAAGAAAAGAATCTGCTTTTATTTTGATTGTACTTTTGTAGAATTTTCACGGGCGGAAGCAACTTGTAAAAATGATGATTAAATTTTATCACAAAAGTTGGAATGCTAAAAAAAGTATTAACGATTATCGTATTTCAAATTTTGTCGTCTCGTGCCATTAATAGTTTTTTCAAAAAATTATTAAAAAACAACGTTTGTTGGTTGTTTATTAATTTTTTTTAAAAGTGCAAAAAAGCAATAAATATTAAATTAAAAATTTCAAGAAATCAATCTTATGCAAAACTTTACATAATTATGCTTATATAAGTAACAGTAATATTGTACAAAAACAAATCCAGTTTTTATTTTAAGGATAATGATGATTTGGATGTTGAAGAACAGCTGCAGGTGCAGAATTTGCTAAATGATGCAAAATGTTGTTGTTGAGGATTATCCAGATTTAGAGCCCTTTTTTTTAAAAAGTCGTTCATAATTATTAATTTTTCGAGTTTTTGCAAAATATTTTGTAGTGGCATTCCTATTTTTGTCATACAAAAATTGATATTTTTTCATTGAAAAATCAATTTTCGATCAATATTTTAAATGAATCACTTACAGCAAACAAAAAAGAGGGTTTACTTTTCAACAAAAATTGACAGTTGTAGAAAATGATAACGCTGTAATTTAAGAGGTTATTTGTTTACTCACGTGAGAAATCGTTTTTTGTTTTTTACATTTTGTGTATAATTTCTTTAATATATTTTTTTCTTATTGCTTTGAAAATGATCAGATATGGCGTAGTTCAATGGTATGATGCAATCAAAGGATATGGATTCATTTGTCCAAGTGGTGGAAATCCAAACTCAAAAGCTGATACAATGTTTGTACATCGATCAGATATTTTATTGTCATCATCTCAGAGAGATAAAGATGGGGTGATAAAATTGGTTCAAGATCAAAAAGTTACATTTAAAATTGTGGTTTCAAAAGATGGAAGATCTAGAGCAACAAATGTTTCTGATGCAAGAACTGTTCGATCGCACAAATATTTTTCAAGGAAACCCAAGCCTCTAAAAATTACGAAATCCGTCACAATTCGACAACCCTCGATACCCAAGACTGTTTACACGAAACCCAAGGCTGTAAAAAACGCAAAACTGGCAGTAACTCAACAACCCCCGAAACAACAATTTATTTCAAATCCAAAAATGTTTTTCAGCAAACGTTACCTGTATCGAAAAATGAAAGATAATAAACAAAAACTGAAGGCAAAAAAGGCTGATAAACATTTTGCTGAAAATTACAGAAAAGGCTACAATAATCGACGTAAAATTTCAAATTATAAAAACAAACAACATTCAAAAGAAAAACGAAGAAAGAAAATGTCATATTTGATATTGAAAATTAGAAAAAAGTGATAACATTGGGTGCTATATAATGTGTATGTAGTTTTGTAAAAATTTTAATAAAGTTGAAAAAGTTTTATAAAAATATCCCCAATACCCTTTTAAAGCAACTACGCTTAATAAACTGCTCTAGCAAAAAAACTAGGGTTGGGCAATTGCTTTTCCCGGAAAATTCCCGATAATTTTTATAACCAAATAAGATTTCTTAATTGTTATTTGGTATAAAATAGAGCCATTTTTGCAATTAATTGGTTATAAAGACTTTGGCTTCTATCTTGTTAAAGGGAGCGGACGGTTTGCGACTTTTTTGCACTCGGGAAATGCAAGATCCTGACAATCAGGATCTTGCATGCTCCAGTGTTTTGTCGGACACTTTTTTAATCGTTGCGAGACCCAAATAATGAAAAAAGTCGCAAACCGTCCGCACCCTTTGTCGAAAACGGAGGGTAAAGCTTCAGAGACATTTTTTTTGATATGCCAGGTGAAAAATATTTTGTCGTAGAATGCAATTTAATTAATTAAAAGCATTCGAATTAATAATAAAAAGTCATTATTACATATCTTGCTAACTAGCTACTATAGCAACCATGGTTTTATTAATTATATTTTTTTGATTAATTGGATTATTTTTTTTACAAATTTTCACTCTTTTTTTGAAATACGTTGTTTTGGTGGTATGGAAGCTCTTATCCATCTTCTATATTTAATTCTTGTTTCCGTTGGTGCAATATCGTCTATACTTCTTCCATTTGGTTTTTATGCATTAAAAAAATGTCTTCAAACAATTCATTTTAATCTCGTAATTTTACTTTATTCAATTGGTTTTATTTGGCTTTTACTTTCAATTGGCTGTACATCATTTTACTTTATTTTGGATTCCTCTGAAAATCCACCACTGCTTTATCAAATCCCTGAATATCAATATCCAAAAATGTTAGCCACTACTTCAGCATACAGCTTTCGACTACTTGAAGCTTCAATTGCTTTTGAAAGATTGCTTGCAACAATTTATTTCAGAAATTATGAAAATCTTTCATTTTTTAAAATTTATCCGTTTTTTGCAATTTTATTTTCTTTATTTATTGCATTTTGTTTTGCATTTTTATTTAATGTTTGTAAGTGTATTTCTTTTCTTGGCGGACTTTTCACCGAAAACTTTTTTTTTCAGAAAATAGTTCAAATTCAGAATTACTGTAGATTTTTTTAAACCCGTAACAGTTAAGCTAAGTTAGTAATTTACTTGACTTAGTAGCTTTTGTGATTTAACGTCCCCAACTCCCACATAAATTTATTTATAGATAGAGACAGTAGAAGGGGTATGGTTTTTGCAAAATTTTGTTCGCAGGGTTTAGTGACGCCGAGACTTGTACCATTAAAATTCGTCTCTTTATTCTTTTTTTCAATAATGTATATTTTGAAACGATGTTTTTTAAATTCGAGTAGGATCTAGCTTAAAAAGGTAGGATCTAAGTGGATAAAAGTGTAGAGGCAACGAAGTGCAAATAAGCCGAATTTTCCCGGAAATGAAAATTCCCCTATTTCGGACATATAAAGCGATAAAACATAAAAAATTTTCGTTTTTCGAATAAAAAATTGAAAAATCTTTTATTTTGTAAATGTCGGCAAAATTCCTTTGTTCTTTTTCTTTATTTACAAAAAAAATGATGATGATTTTTTAAATCAATCAAACAACAAATTTTCAGTGCGATTGTCAATTATTGCAATTTACACATTTTTGGTTACGATTGAATCAACAAATTTTATTGTAAGTTTTTTTCCAAATTATTTAGAATGCATAAAATATAATAGCGGAATTGCAGCATCCCGCTATACAATTTATAAGAATTAATTATAATAATAATCACCAAAGACTTGCTTAAAAAAGTAAAATATCAAATGTACTTTAAATTAAAAACAATTTTTTAATTTTTCTTATTTAGAAATTTAATTAACTTCCTACAGACAAGGCCGTATTTAGAGGGGAGGGGGATTCGGGACCTGTGCCCCCGAAACTGAGGAATTTCTTTTGATCTTTTGCTACTTCGTGTTGGCGGCGGCAAAAGATCAAAGGCGTGCCCCCCCCCCCCAAAAATCGCTGTACCCCCTCCGAAATAATTTTCTGTATTCGGCCTTGCCTACAAACACCTGAAATCATTTTAAACAAAATATGTTTTAACGGCTTTTTAAATCCAAAGAAGCTAAATTAACACATAAATTTGTGATATCTGAAAGATACCGTAGCAGGATTATTCTAAATTAAGATTCTTTTAAATTAGTTTTGAATTTTTTTTACTTAAAAAAACTTTCATTTAAATTGCTATCTGTCGTAATATCACTTTTCAAACAAAAATAATTTTCTCAAATTAGCATTTCTTTATCAGGTTTATTGTAACAAAGACTGTACAACAAAGACTTTGTTATTGTTACAAAGTTCTAAACACAAATATTAATGTTTAACTTTTAGTTACTTCGTTTATTACAAAAACAAAATCGTATCCTTCGAAGAATAAGTAATTCAAACCGAATACTTTTAACAAGTAAATATCAAATAATTGAAAATATTCGAACTTTAAATTTATTGTTTCCACAAGCAACAATCAGCTTTTTAATTTCAAATATTACTATTGTTTCAACATTTATTATTACAAATTTTCATGAACCCAGTCGAGTGCCAATCTTTTTAGGGGTAAATTTAAGATAATTTCCGAGAAAAACAAATTTATTGAGTTTAAATATTTATTTTAGTTATATTGCCTTAATATCACTTCTATTTCACTTTATTGGATGTATCAATTAGAGCGATCAACAAAGAAATTCACAAAACACGGGCTCTTTTGGTGTTCGGTAGAAACGAATTTTGAGATAAAGAGGTAAAATATGGTTTATATTACTCCTACATCACTTAGAAATGACTTAAAAATAATTTTGGAGATGTGCGCCCCCAAAATCGGAATTTCGATATTTTCGATATTTTTTCACAGGGGGGACCAAGGCAAAAAATAAAAAAAAATTTTTTTTTTTAATATTATCTGAATATGTCCAAAAAAATATAATAACACTATAGAAAGCGTTTAAATGGATCAAAACGACCAAATATTGAAGTAATATCGCTATAATGATGTTGGGGGTATTGTGAAAAATCCTTCTTTATAAAAAAATTTTTCTGAGGTGTGTTAGACTTTAATATGATTGGGTATTACTAAATTGAGGTTGGGGAATTTAATAAAAGCATTCACTGGCACTTAAAGCCATTTTAAATTAATGTTTTTGGTTCTGGGGATGTTGTAGTAGTACAAAATCACTTTTTTGGTATGATTGACTCATCCATGGACTCTGTATGTACAAATATGGTCTAGAAATGATCGCTATGGACTGCTGAACAGTTTGTTGGATTCGGTTTATAGAATTTAAAGTCCAAAATTTTTTTACTGCCATGAGACTAAATGCCACAACTTATACCCCAACATCTTCCAGTCCTAAAATTTCGGAAACCACCAAATGCTAAGTGTTGTTTAGTATTTTTTCTTATTCCCAACAACATTCCAAGCAATTGGTTGGATTCGCTTTTTCCATTTATGGCTTTATTCCAAAATGCCAGCTTCAAATGTCAAAAAGTACCAAAAATCAACCTCAAATTTCCTTAAAGTGGCATTTTTCGAATATTACTCAAAAACCGATAAACTTGATAAAATTATGTTCCCATGAAACTAACTTGAATTTCTAGTTAGAGTCTCCCTTGTCGATTTTCTATAGTTCGGATATGGCACTCCAAAATGCAAATTTTTTGCCATATTTCATGCAAAAATTTCAATTTTCGTTAAAGTAGGATTTTGAGAATAAGGTCTTTTTTGATGTTTGGTATAGAATTTATTGTTGTAAATGCCATAACTAAAATTTTTGGTTAGATAAAAATTTTTTTTTTGACTTAGAAACGATTTGGCAGCCAAAAAAGGTGCCAAAATCGACAAAAAAAGCATTTTCGTAAATTTTACGGCACACCTCCAAATTCACTCCAAATTAACTCTAATAAGTTTCTTAAGTGTTTTTTAGCCATTTTCAACAATTTATTCAAGAAAACTTTCTACCGTACAATTTTCCCCCCAAAAAGAGCCCGTGAAAAATCATTAAATGCATTTTACGACGATCGCCAGAAATTGTGCCATTGAATTCAACTTTTATTCAGACAACTCTTGGACAAACTATACAAATGAATCAAACTGCAGATGAATATTTTAATAGTTTAAAAAATACATGGCGGTAATATTTGAATAAAAATGAAGTCTTGGAATATGAGTATTGTATGCAAGCAAATTCAAAATCTTGGTGGAATCATAATTCTTGACTTCAGCGTCCATCTAGTAATATGTATCAGTTGAGATCGTCAATGGTTGTACAAAACATTTTGGCCAACAATAAATGCTTCTTCAAATTTCATGATATTAATCTACAAATTTAGGAATAATATTTTAAAGTAATCCACAATTTCCCTTTTTATTGTTTAACACTGTAGTGTTTCTTCTAGGTAAGCCGACAAATATAAATAATTTCTTTTAACACAAAAGAACGACATTTTATCAGATTTGTTACAGAAAGATTTATTAGTACCGTTTTTTTGTGAAAATGAAAGCAGATGAAATTAATTTATTATTATTATTAACTCCTTTCTTTCTGTTTTGCTTCTTTTTTGACAGATAATTTTTTTGGGCAAGTTTGTGTAAATTTATGGGGTACTTGAAGCAGGATTAAACCAAATTTTTTCCAGTTTAGTGTAGAAAATAAAAAAGAAAGAAAGAAAAAATATAATCCCTGCCTGCCGTCACTGAAAAAAAACAATGTAAACAATATTTGTGGAGCTTTTTTTATTTTTGGAGATTAAAGAATTATTATTGATAAAACGTCTTTCCGTGACAATGACAATTGTTAAATATTATTATTCTAAGTTTATTATTAACAAAAACAAATAATACAAAAGGATATTGTATTAGTGTAACCAGATTTGATAACCTTCTTTTTCAATAAAAATTACCTTTAACTTTATATTATGACGAGTAATGAAGAAAAGCAGATTTTACATTAAATTTTTTTCGTCAAACACAATTAATTAAAGTTAACTTATTTCTTTCTTCTTCATTGTCTGATTGATGGTGATTGGCGTTGTTGAACATGTTGCTTTTAATGATCATTAATATTGTTTTTTTCATATGTTTTCAAGTTGTTGCATCGGGTGAGATTGTTTTTCAAAATTTCAGAAAGAATTATTGCTTAAATATCTTTCAGCGTCAAATATGACAAAGGCTCTTCAACATTACACCAAAGAAGCAAACAACTTTAAAACTGAGGATTATTTTAAAATTATGAAATTTTCCATTCATGCTGCAAAAGCAATGGGTTCATTTCCATTAAATGTTTCAGCTGCTGTTGCAGAAATTTTAGAATTTGGGTTTTCTCAGGCAAGATTTTACTTTTCTCATTTAAAGTCTATTTCAAACGGTGGATGGTTATGAGCTATTTTAATTTTTGTACTCTATAATAACAATTGAAAAAACATTTGAAAAAAATTGGAAAAATTCCATCCACCGCGTTTATTGTGAATGTCCCGTTTTGTAGCTTCAATTTTTTGTTAATCAAAATAACAATAAAAATAAACAAATACTGATTAAATTGAAATGTATTTTATTTATTTTTAGTTGAAACCAGATGAAATTGAAGCAATTGAAAAACTTTTTTCATCCATGGAAGCAAGATTTCGGGTGCAAACAAATAAAATTCAACAATTACAAGATACCATTCGAGGAACATCTCATCGTACCAATTATGATATGGTATTGTCTAAATAAAAATTACTTTAAATCACATTTCTTTAAACGACAGTTTATAGGTTGTTTCAAAACCATTAACCCATACTTATAACCGTTACATGGAAATTAAAAAATACAAAAATGTCACTCAAGCTCGTCGACCATTTGTTAGACAATGCCAAAGTGTTTACTCCCCCCATCATGTTTTAGACGTATGCTTTTCGTGCCCATGATCAACCTTTTCTAGTCGTTCTTTTTAGGATATTGAAAGATACAGTATTTCACAATGTCCACTATTAACAAAAGCAAATGTTGAATCTTTCGTTGTAGCTCAAAAAAAACTTTATTATTTTGAAAAACAATTTAAATTTTTATTCGAAAATAATTCAACTTTATTACAATATAAAAAAGGTGGGAAAACATTCTATAATTAATTTTTAAATTTGCTATGTTGAAACATTGCATTTCGAAGTAATAATATTTTGGTCTTTAAAAATCTATCTTTTCATTAAACAAAAAATATCAAAATTCTGCGATTAACATAAATTTAACTTTAAGGCTTTCTTTATGAATCATTGTCAGCAAATTCAACCTGGCATATTAATTGGTATTTAAATGAAAGAGAAATTACAACAAAAGAAATTCTTTTACAAAAGATGTCTCAATTTGGCAAAGCAGAAGCAACGTGAGGCTTTTGTAATTCCTTTTCATAAATTTTTGCCATACATATTTTTAAAATTCTGACAATGCCATTTAACTGTGTATATTTCTTAGTGAAAATATATTTATTTCAGATGTTGGTTGAAGGAAATTTACGTTGCATCTGCTTTTAAGCGCACTGCTTTAGAAGCAGGAAGTATTATAATATTAATGGATTTAGCCAAAACAGTACGTTCTGCAATTTTCGTTATAGAAATCAGTTTAAATTAGCTAAAAAAACGATA
This sequence comes from Panagrolaimus superbus, assembly GCA_964035985.1. NCBI lineage: Eukaryota > Metazoa > Nematoda > Chromadorea > Rhabditida > Panagrolaimidae > Panagrolaimus > Panagrolaimus superbus. The sequence goes on from OZ038359.1 coordinate 9,103,678, forward strand.
CAATTTAGAGAGAAATGATAATTGCATGTGCCAATATCTCAAAATATGATGTTGAATTTGTCATTGGAGATGCCTTCAAGAGATCAGAAAGAATTGCAAATTTTTTAAAAGATTATTCTGTTCATTTTTTGGTAAGTTCTATGATAGAAAGAAAGGAATGAAGCCCGAAAAAGAAATATACTTTTTAAGGAAAACTCTTGGCCTGAAACTATTCAACAACGAATTGTTCAAATTTTGCCCCATAATAAAGGAATTTCAAATGGAACTGCGGATTTTTTAAGAAAAGAAATTAATAGTATTGCAGCAGCAAAGTAATTAATTGTCTTAAAGGTCGTTGATGAAAATTTCCAAAATTCTTTTAGAAATAATTTTCATGTTATAATAAACAATATCGTTGAAGATAATCCTAATCTTTTAATGACCTCCTGTCAAAATACAATTGACTGTTTAAATTTTGTTGAAGATGGAAGAAGAATTTTGATTTATCCTTACAATATTTACTCTGCACAAAAAAAATCTGAAAAAACCAAAATTTGGTGGAATGAAAACTTTGCAGATTTGAAGCAAATTTTAGAGTAAATTTTTCCTTTTTTAGCAATTAAAAATTACACAAATTTGATTTCTATTACAGTGATAATGCAGGAGAATCCGTAACACAAATCTATAATTTAATGGTGCAAAGGTTTCCGGAGATACAAGAAAATTTCAAAAGCATTTTATTTCTATCAGATTACCGTAGAAGATTAACTGTTGGATTGGCGCTTGGCGAAATACAGCTTTATCAAACAATTACAACATCATATGGCCATGATATCACGGCACAAGATTATCAACTATATTTTTTAATGTAAATTCTCATTGTTCTCATTGTGTTCGCCAGAATATTCCACAATTTTTTCAAAATTTTGCTTATTTTCTTTGAATCTGTCAGACATTTCGGTTGGGGCTAAAACTGATGAGTGAGTCTAATCTTCCTTTCTTTTTTTCACGCATATTTCTTTGCTACAATCTTTTGTTTGTCTTTAATATAAAATTTGTAGTGTTTTTGTAGAATTTTCACGGACGGAAGCAAACTGTAAAAATAATGATTAAATTTTATCACAAAAGTTGGAACACTAAAAACACTAAAATTTCAAAGATCAATGTAGTGTTTTCTTTTAAATATCGATTATTTTCAATGAAAAACAAGTCTAAAATGTTGTTATTGAAAAACGTTCGGGAATTAAAATAAATAATTTAAAAGTTAAATTAAATTTACAATAATTTTGTTTTATTTTCACAAAAAACGGTACCAAAAAATTCTAAAAATAAATTTTTTTTGTAAAAAATATCGTTTTTTTGTGTTAAAATAAATTATTTATATTTGTTTTTCTTTAAAAAGCAATTTTCAGACGAGCACAAAAAACTGTATTATCTTTTGTTTATTTAAAATGTTCGTTTAAGAAAAACAAAAATATTTTCTAAGTTTCTCAGGTCATTAATTTGTTGTTTTTCAATTACCATTTTAATAATTTGTGTTTTTTATATATTTTTTTTGATAACTGTAATTAATTTTTGTGCTGTCCTTGTAAATTTTCTGACCAAAAAAATTATTTGACAGAAAAAGAGAGCTACTTTTTTTTTAGCTAAATTTAATCATGCATTTGTACTTTAACGCATTTTCCTTTTCAATAGTATAAATGAGACCCCCTTAAAAATTTTTATCAGACCTCCCCCCCCTTCTTTTCCCCTTGTAAAAATCTAATTTTGAGACACCCCTAAAACGGCTAATTTACACTTCGTTGCCCTTACACTTCGTTGCCGTACCCTTCGTTGCCCTACACTTCGTTTCCTACACTTCGTTGCCTACACTTCGTTGCCTACATACACTTCGTTGCCTTTACACTTCGTTGCCTTTATACTTTTATCCACTTAGATCCTACCTCATTAGGCTAGATCCAACCTCATTAGGCTAGATCCAACCTCATTAGGCTAGATCTTACCTCATTAGGCTATCCGATGGGCCTAAGCCTTAGCCTTAGGCTTAGTAGGCGCCCGAAGGGCGCCCTTAGCTTAGGCTTAGGAGGCGCCCGAAGGGCGCCCTCAGGGAATTGGGTGCAGTATAGCAATGAAATTAAGATGATTTTGTAAAGGCAACGAAGTGTAGGGCAACGAAGTGTATGTAGGCAACGAAGTGTAGGCAACGAAGTGTAGGAAACGAAGTGTAGGGCAACGAAGGGTACGGCAACGAAGTGTAAAGGCAACGAAGTGTAAGGTAGTCCCCTAAAACAGACAAGTAAATACTTTTTTGACTGTCTGACAGAAAATAACCATTTGTACTTCTTTTTTTCCATTTATACAACTCTTAATACGGGATACATAAAAATGATCTTATCAAATCACACTGATTTCTTTTTAGCTGGTAAAAGTACATTCACAAACTGCTTCCTTTCGATTATCACTGATAAGGGAAAAAAAGCAAACACAATAAAAATCCTTTTTTTCTTCTTTCTTTGTTTTCCCAAACCAGGAAGGAAAAATTAATTTAAGGAGGAAAAGGTGTACTGGAATACATATAAATATAGGTATTTTAGTTCCGCATACATATATAAATACTTTGCACTTAGGGTTGCGCATAAATATAAAACTTTTTCAAAAATCTCAGCTTACAGAAAGTTTTTACAGACAAACTTAGTCTCAAAATGTTGATTTTTTTATGCTTAAAAACCTTATAGAAATAAAATAGAAAAAAAGTTAAAGATAACTTCAAGAAATCGAAGATTCTGATTCGTATTTTTTTGCTCAAATTTTTTTTCTTCGCAAAGTTGCGCGCACTATGCACCATTGTACACGACTTGGGAAACGTCTTTCTTTTTTGATGGTGAAGATGAACTTTTTTAGCAAAAAATGTGAAAAACAGTAATTTAGTGTTTTTAATTATTTATATAATTATTTTCATTAATACAAGTAAAAAGCAGAACAAAAAAATGGTTTTCAAAAAAAACAAAAGTTGAATTTTTGAAATTTCACTCATTTTTCCAACTTTTTTTCGGATTAACTTGGATAAGTTTATTTTGCTATTAAAAGATGCATTTTTAAATGAGGAATCTGAATATAGTAAAATCTAAGCCTGGCCGGGACTGGCCCGCATACTTTTCCTCACATTTGTACAAAAATGAGGAAAAATCGACATTCATTTAGATGTCAAATTATTCGGATAAACTTGGATAAGTTTAATTTGCGCCTAAAAGATGTATTTTTAAATGGGGAATCTGAATATAGTAAAAGCTAAGCCTGGCCCGGACTGGCCCGCATACTTTTTTACACATTTATATACACCACCATTTGACTTTTTTGCTTCATTGTCATTTTATGCATTCAAATGGTGTTTCGAATTGCTTTTTGCTCTATAAACACTTCCATTATTATAGTTTTGACGTTTCGTAATATATAAATAATATAATTAAAGATTATTTAAAGATATTTTAAACAATTTTAATCAAGCAAATTGTGTATCTTCAATATCAACTGAAAAAAACTCCCGCAACGAACAAAAATGCTTTCCTTTTTCAACTTTTGCAAAAAAGAAAAAAAGAATACCGTTTTTTTGCGTTTATGCGCAACCCTATTTGCACTGATTTACTTTTTTTATCACTTTTATATTTTTATAGTCAGTTTTTTTGTACTTTTATGACAGCCATGAAAAAAGTTTTAATTATTTTTGTTTGTATTCAATTAATTCAAAGTTTAAATATTTTGGTTTATCAAACCGTTCCAGGAAGTAGTCATATTGCATTCTCGGGTAAAATTGTTGATATATTAGTTCAGGCTGGGCATACTGTAGTAAGTTGATTTGCATAAAAATAAAAATATTTTGAAAAATAGAATAATATTAAATTCGTTGTAGGATAAATTAATAATTGAATGGAATCCAAATGTAATCTCAAATGGCACATCTTTGGCACGACGAATTCGACGTTTTACGCTTTCAAAGGCATCGCCTTGGCTTTCCGCCACCCATGTTGTAAAACCTTTTGATAATGTTTTTTATCATCCATTTGACGATGAACCAATATTTTATCGAAAAACTTTATCTGAATTTTGTGAAGCTATGATTGAAGATGAATCTTTACTTGAATGGATAAAAGAAGGAAGATATGATTCGGTTTTATCGTCGGCATATGATGCATGTGGACATGGACTTTTTCATTTAGCCCAAATTAAACCTGTTATGATTTATAGTCCCACGGCATTAATTGATCATTGGGCTTTAATGCTTGGAATTCCTGCAATGGCAAGCTATATTCCAAGTATGTTGTTTTTAATTTAGTCGAACACTGCAGCCTTCTGAAGTGTTTTTTCGTTTCAAGAAAATCTTCAAAAAAAACTCTTATTTTTCAGATCCAGTACGAAATAATGGACAAGGTGATAAAATGTCTTTAACACAAAAAATAGCTGTCCTCGCAGATCGAACATATCAACAACAATATGTTCTTCCAAGTTATCATGAAGTTCAAAATTCGGTCTTTCAACGAAAATTTGGTCCATCCTTTCCGTCCCTGACAGAATTGGCAAAACAAAGTTCCCTGGTTTTTGTGAATTCTCATCCTTTGCTAGAATTAAGCCGACCATATTCCCATAAAATTCAACAAATTGGTGGAATTACTTTAAAAAAAGAAGCCGGAAAATTGAGCGGTGAATTTGAACAAATTTTAAATGATAGATACAAAGGCGCAATTGTATTTTCTTTTGGATCTTTGGCAAAAACGGATCAAATTCCGATGGAAATTCATGAAATTTTTGCAAAAGCTTTTAACAATTTTCCAGAATATACTGTTATATGGAAATTTGATGGAGAAAATACAGAATTTATGTCAAATTCCAGTAATATTTATCCTGTTAAATGGATTCAACAAATTGAATTGTTACGTAAGTGCATTTATCAGTTTTCGAAAATCAAAAGTAGAATTACTTCATAGAATTTAATTTTTGTCCAAAAAATAACGGTTTCGAAATTTCAAATTTCATTTTTAAATTCTCAATGCCTTGGCACAAAATGACACAATTTTCAGATGATCCTCGGGTAAAGCTTTTTATCTCCCACACAGGTCTTAATTCCCTTCTTGAATCTGCTCATTCGGGAACGCCCGTTCTTTCAATTCCCCTATTTTTGGATCAAAATTATAATGCCCATGTTGTTGAAAGTCGAGGAGTTGGACTTAAACTCCTCAAGAATGAGATTACTGTAACTTCATTAACTTCTTCAATTCAAAGAATTTTAACAAATGAAAGTTTTTATGAAAATGCAAAAAATCTCCAAAAAATGTTGAAACAATTTCCAAATAAACCTGAAAAAACTTTAATTGAATGGATTGAATATGTTTCAACTTTTAAATCGTACGGTAGCCATATCCAATTACAATCTGCAAATATGAATCTATTTGAATATTTTTGCGGCGATGTTTTTATTCTTTTATTTTTTGGTTCCTTAAGTTGCTGTTTTACTGTATTTTCAATTTTAAAATATGTTTTTAAATTTTTATTAAAACGGAAACTAAAAGCTGAATAAATTTCTTTCATTTTCAAATTTGAAAATTGGCATGAAAGGTTGCGATAAATAATTTGCAGGTTGTCAAACGTGTAATTTTTTTGGATTAAAAGACGTAAAAATTTCATAACTTTTCAGCTTAAAAATACTGTTAATTATTGCTCGGAAAAATGCTTTAAAAACATTTCAAACAAAATTTATTTGGTAAAATAATAATTTTCATTAAAACAAATGTCTTCAATTTGATCTTCATTTTCTCATGACGTTTCGTTCATTTTTTTGTTTCAAATAAATATATGATCATTTTTGTTGCAAAAGAAAAATTGATATGACGTTTGTTTTCCTTCAAAAATAATTGTAAAATGTGTTCTGAGTTATAAATTTTTGTGACAGAAATACAAAAAAATCCTGGGAGAATAAATCATTAAACTATGCCAAATAATAAACAAAAAAACCGGATATCTGTGATCCGTATTGTTATTATTCAAAAAAGTTAGGGTTTAAATACAGAAAGAGGTTTCCCATCTTTTCGTTTTAAACTTTGTAAAACTCCCCATGAAAAATAATATAATTCACATCAGCGTTAATTTCTTTCATTTTTTCATAACATTTTTGTATCATTTTTGAAACAACATTTTTTTTGATGTAGGTAGCTTTCAATCGACCAACACCCCCCCCCCCCCCCCCCAAAATAGAAATTACATATTTTTTTATTATTATTATTATCTGTTTATTATCAATGAAATGAAATCATGATTTTGTAAGTAATAAAATAAATACCTTTAAGTTTTTGACAGATAATTTATCAAAACAAAAGCGGAAAAAAAGAAGAAAAAAGATTGATCAATTTTTTCCTCTCTTTTTTAATTTTTATGAAATAAAAAAATGAGCGATAAAAATCTTTTCTCTCTTTAAAGGGAGTTTTTTGAGTTGAAAATTCTGAGTTCCATTTTTACCTACTCTCTCTTTTTTTTATTTTATAAAAGCGTAAAACAAAATTGACTCAACTCTCAAAAAAAGAAATCGCTTTTTTGGAAAAATTGAAAAAATAAATATAATTGTATTTTTATTATTATTATTTTTCAGTGACAGAATAAATATAAGTATAAATATAGAAGAGTGAAATCCGGATTTAAAAAGGAGCCTTGTCCAAAACAAAGAGGATAGAATTTGATTTATTTTTTCGTGATTTTTGGTAATAAAACAAAAAAGTTATGGCAACATCAGCAGATCGTCGAAAGCAGCTTGAATATCATTTAAATTATTTTAAAGAAATTTCTGAACAACGATGGCGGGAAAAAGTTTGTTCTCTTTTTTTTAAATTTTTAAAGGAGGCGGGCTCTTTGCAACTTTTTTTGTTTGGGAGGTCTTGCAACGATTATGTAACTCACTCGACAAAACCGCGGAACATGGATAAACCTGAAAATCAGGTTTATCCAAAAAAAGTAGCAAAGGGCCCGCTTCCTTTAAATATTTGCAAATATTACTGTAAATTTGGATCACTGTAACAATGGTCTTGCAGCGATAGATTATTGTCTTTTTATAACCTTTAAAATATATATCCCAGAAGTCTAATGCCAAAATCTTTTTAGGCAATAAGATGGAGTTATCATATTCCTGCAATGATTTCTGCAACAATTGTAATCTGTCAATTAGCAAACACATATTTATTCGGAACATTTGCATATAATTTTGGTAAATTATATGTTTTATTAGATGAATATATGCTTAAAACAAATGGATCTGCCTTAATTGATGGAAATAAAACCATTTATTATATCTACGAAGGAATAAATCAAGAAAGAATAAATCAAATTGATTTTGTAAGTTTTTTAAAAAACACAATTAAATAAATGTTATATAATAATAATTACAGTATCATGATCAGTTGTGGTCCATGTCTGTTGCGGAAGTACTTGAATTAATATTTCCAATGATAAATTTAATATTTTTTGCATGGCTTATGCATGATCGAACTCGAAAGCTGCGATATAAAGCAAAAGCAATTTATTTGGTAATTTAATTTTTTCTGTTTAGACTTTGAATCTAAATTTTAATTAAAATTTAAAGAGGGAGTCGCAGTTCACATAAATCTTTTCTTATAACAAATCGTGAAAATCAGGGAGAAAAAAGAGAAAAGACGAGCTATTTCTTTTCTTTGACTCGGCAGCGTTGTCTCTGTTTCTCTGCTCCCTCTTATAAAAAGTTTATGAGAAGTGCGATTGCCCCTTTAAACATAATTATTTTTTGAGATTTGTAAAAAAAAAAAGTTTTTAGCTTTGTCCGGCGTTGTCTTTGATGCTTTCAATTTCACAAGCTTGTATGATTCATGTCACACTTTCTGAAGCAGTTTATACAATAATTAAGTTTATTTATTTTTTCGACATCTAGATTTAATAACTCACCTCTTAGCAAATTTTAAAGATCTGGTTATTTTGGAACTGTCACGTTTCGCGGATATGCGAAAAGTGATGTATATTTTTCAATTAATTGTAACATAAAAGGGTCGATTAATGGCGTTAAAATAATGCCAGAACACAAAAATAAATAAATGCATATTTGAGCGCACGTGCGCTCAAATATGCTAAAGCAAATTGAAGCGAAAAATCTAAAATTAATATTTTTCAAAAATGAACTTTTTGAGGAATTATATTTTTTTTGAAAGAAAGTCAGTGTAGTTTGTGCCATGGCACAATTCAATAAAATATACTAATTATATAAAAATTATTTCAGGATTTTTATTAGCAAAAATTTTATCTTCTTTATTAGTCTTTAATAAATCTGGACGTCTTCCAATTGAAGAATATTTTGGGTGCGAGTTTTACAATGATGACGATATTGTTGTAAGTGTGTATTTTTTAACCAACTGCAGTTTAATAAAAAGTATTTTAAAATGAGAACATTTTGTATAAAATGGATTTAATTTATAATATCATGTTTTAATCTTTTATTGTTTTATGTAAATAAATTTTAGAAGCCCTCCTGTGCTGGCACAATTCATGATCAAGTTGTTTCACCATTTACGCTAAATCTTATGATTGGAATTCATATTATTCCATTAATTGTTTTTATTTGTCTTTACATAAAAAATTTAACCAATAATGAAATGGAACATTTATTTTTGTATATTGAATCTGTGGATGGAGATGGAAGACCAATATCTCCCATTGAAGTTCCGGCGTAAGATTTTATTAATATACAAAAAAAATATGCATATTTAAATATTTATAGAGGACAAAATCGATTATTAAAACATTCATTAAATGATATTTTAACAGATTTTGAAATAAAATTTTTACCAAAAATGTAAGTTTTTTATGGATCTAGTTAATCCATTTGCATATTATATATCCGTTTTGTTATGGGAAGATTAATCAAAACTTTTTTTTTGCAGAGCTTTAAACAATTCAAATTCGACCAAAAAGAAGGCGCCTCATTTAACAACTTTTGAAGAAACAACAAAATCTGAGACACAAGTTTAATGCATTTTTAAAAAAAAATGTTTATAAAAATTTTATTATGTGCTTAATTTACCTTCAACAATTTTTGTTGAAAAATAATAATAAATTAAAATTAATAATATAAATCCAATTACTGATATAAGAATTAACAAACAATGGGGTGATAAAATGCATGCTTTTATTCGTTCTTTTGGAGTCATAATTCTATTTTGTCTTTGATGACGATGACGTCGTCGTTGAAGGGGACGAGCTGGGGGAAGAAGTCTAAAAATATATATATTTAATTAAACAACTAAAATAAATATTTATTTTAAAAGCAATAGACAAAAAATGAAAACATACCGAACAACTTGTCTTGTATCAAATACAACTTCTGTATCTGCATTCAGATTTGTATTATGCATTAATGATGGAGGATTCATAATCGGATATTATTATTATTATTGAAGAAAAAAACTGCAATTTTTTTATTAAATTTCAATGAAAAATGCAAAACGGTTGAAAAAAAGTGCGAAAAAAACACAAAAAAGATTTAAAAAAATGTTTTGGGGGTAAAAAAAGAGAAAAATCAATTTTCATCAAAAAAATGCGCAAAAAAAATAGGAAGTTATTTTGATACATAAAGAAATGATTCCAAAAACAACAAACATTTGAGGAATAAAAACAAAGAAAAAGTAGTCATAAGATTTCCGCGCTAAATTCAAAATTATTATTTTTTGATTAAAATAAATCAGAATACTTTTTGTCACAACTATGCAAAAGTTACAGTAAATAAAGGAATCGTAATCACGTAAATGTAAAAATCAAGGGATATATTTATTTTGCCATGTTGAAATAATTATAGAATTTTGATAAAAGTATCCTAAACGCAAAATTTGCTGGTATACTGTAGCTACTTTAAACATTTTTTTGACCCAAATAATTTTTTTAACACAAATTTAACAAACTGCATTTGACTAATTTCAAATTTCAAAAATGACATCCAATCGTGTTTTTTTCTATTTTAATCAAGTTTTTGATGCTGTAAAATGTGTTCATAAAAAAATAAAATATCCGCAAAAGATTACTAACCTTTTTAAATTGACTCAAAACTTATTTGTAAATATTTACAATAACTGTCCCGATTCGAAATCCGACTTTATTACTTAGTGATAAGATCGGTATTTCGCTTAAATATTTACTTATTTATAAATAAATGATAACATTGTTTAAGAATAATTTTAGGTTAAAAAATTGTCTTTAAAGGGGGTGTTGACGACAATTAAAATAAATGTGTAATGAACATGTTGTTAATCAGGCAAAAATCATCAAAAAAATGAAGGAAAAATATTCGAAACTCGGTTTCTTTTCAACCAATTGTTTATTTGGACACCAATTTTGGGATCAGAAAAAAAATGCAAAGAAAGTAAAAATCAATGTAATTTTTGATTCGGATTCTGAAGCACTTTCGTTGTGAGAGTTGCAATCACCTTTTTTTTTGTTTGTCGCCGACACTCCAAAAACAAAATGCAGTGATTATATTATTATTTATCATTTAACCGATGCAACAATTTCAATATTTTCAATATTTTTTCTGATTTTTTAATGTGAATCAACTAAAGACAATGATAATTTTGAACTTTATTAGAAGCAATTATTTTTATATTCATTTAACAAAAAACGAAACCAAAAAAAAACAGCTTTTATGTACAATTTTTTGTTCTTCAAAAAAACTAAAAATGTTTTGTATCTTTTTTTTGTTTAAACTTTTTTTAATATATTTTTTTTTAATTTTTATTCTTCTTCATCGCCTTTATAAAATCTGCGAACTTTTACAAAATTCTTTGAAGTTGTTGTCATACGATGGGGGCGACCTTTTGGGATAATTAGAAGATCCCCATATTCGCATAAAATTCTAACCCATGAACCATCAAATCCTTCAACATCATAATATGCTGCCCCTTCTGTAACTAATCGAGCTTGTTCATCTCCTTCTATTTCTTCAAATAATTCCAATAATTTTTCTTCAAAATCAAGGGTCGATTGTGCGTCAAGGGTATACGTGTCTTCCTTCTTTAAATTTCTGTCAAGCTTTAAAACTGCAATTCTTTTGGAAGCTGATAACGGATCATCAAGATCAAGCTAAAAATAAAAAATAATATAAAAGATTAATAAGAAATGCGTTTTCAGTTCATCATAGTTTTTTATTTATCAAGAACCATCTCTTTTTTTTGCAAATGCCCTGGCTCGAAATCAAAGGGCCAAAAAGTAACTCGATAATAACCAATTTGCTTTCGATGCAATACAGTTTTTGAAAAAACAGAAAATATTAAAAAATGCCCAAACTTACTTTGAAATAAAGAGCACCAGTTTTTTTTGTTAATTCATCCGGGGTATATTTTTTTGGGGGGAAACAATGGTGGGGGAGTCTGGGATCACCATTTATAAAATTGTCCAATTTCCAAATTTGAACCATCTCTTTTCTTTCTTTTTAAAAGCAATCAATCGAAGTTTGAACAATTAAAAATAAATCTGAAAAAAAGAAAAACATTTTTTTTATGGTTTTTGATGTTTTTTTGCATGCAAGTTTTCGCGAAAATAAATAAATGACACGGATATCTGAAAATTAAATATCTCATTAATATTTTCAAGAATCACATGTGTAATGGTTAACTCTTTTTAGAGATCAAAGAGAAAAAAGAATTGATTGAAAATTAAAATGTTTTTTCAAAAACAAACTTAGAATCTGGAGAAAAAAAATGTTAAACTAAAGTTTATAAATTCAAATATTTGGGGGTGCTTAAATACGATTTCTTTTTTATCACCGGACAATCAAAGGTTGGGTCAACAAAAAAGTATCAAACTGAAACCAAAAAAATACGAACGGATTCGCCTAAAAATGTACAAAAATAAATGTTCAGCAAACTGTTTACCATTTTTTTTCTGTAAAAAAAACCACTTCAAAGAATTATTTTCAGAGATAAAAATTTTCTTTTATTTCTGTGAAACCAAATATTTTTTGTTTTACCATAATTAAACCATTTCCGATCCTCTCCCTAATATTCTCCCCTATAAAATTAACTGTTGTAATAAACGTCATCAATGATAGAAAAAAATAGAAGGAACAAGGAAGAGACACATACAACTTTTAAACTTCTAGAAATAAATTTATACATCATTAAATTTAATCATTTTGTGGTAGTGATTTCCTTATTGTTTCTAACCGATCAAACACAATAAAAAAAAGCAAAACCCTTTTTTTTCATCGCCTTCTGAAGACAACGGCCAAAAAACCGGCCTTTTTTTTCATTGCCTTTTTTGAAGGAAGGAAAGAAAGAAAGTTGATTGCTCAAAAATTGCGGCCATTTCATTTGCCTCCTTTCTAAAACTTTTTTCTGTAACGTTAAAGTCTTCAAAAAAAAGCTTCGCAAAATGATAAAACAATTTTATAATAAAATTTTTACAACTGAATAGACAATTTCAATTTCAATGCAGAATGTAGAATGAAGAACGAAGAACGTAGAAAAAAGAGAACACTTCAAGGGCACTTTTGGTACTTGAAGAAATCATGAAAAATATGAAGGGGTTTCTGTCACTACAAATATATACCTGTTGCAACTTTGATAAAAATGACCAAAAGTTAGAAATGATTTTTTGATTGTCAATGGATTTTGTGTATCTCATAATTATCAGAAATGAAATTGTTTGATTTAAATTTTAAGAATGCTGTCGAAGATTGATGATGTAAAGTTGAAGCAGGTTAAAAAAGCGTTTTTTAAAGTCCATTTTGAATTTTAAATTTCTTGAATTATTTTTAATGTACATCAGAGGCAAAAGGTGACTTTAAAAAGCATTTAAAAAAACAGCTACAAATAATTTATTAGCCTACAAAGTTCCAATTTCCCAAAAATGCGTTCATTGAAAAAAAAGAAAGACGTAATAATTTTTATGACGAGAAAAGTCACATGGAAGCGAAATAAAAAAGTATTATTTTTCTGTGTTTTGTTTGCAAAAAAAAAAATAACACCCTCATGTTTTGTTTTTCTGCAAACAATTTTTTTTGAATGATTTTATTGGGTCATTCCGAAAGTATTTTCACTGGGGTTTTCGGTGTGAAAACATTTGCAAAGTTTAAAAAACGAAATTGAAAAAGTATCTCAAAAATAAAATTTACTAATTTTAGGCATCCAAAATCTTGACCTAAAAATACTTAAAAATTAAGCTAATTTTTGTTTAACTAATTTTTAAAAAGCCATTGCAAAGTCTTTCAGATTTATTATATTTTTCAAACAATAAAAAATATAAAAAATTAAAGTTTAAACAATGACCTTGCCTTTTTAAGTTTCTGCAATTAAAATTATAAAAGCCTGTTTGTTTTAGTTTTTCTTGCTAAACCTTAATTAAAGCAACAGGTATATCTTTATTATTAATGTTAAACCTGTTAAACAAAAACAAAACCAGTATTCTATTATTAAAGCAATAAACGGAGTATCATTTTTCGATACCCTTTTTTGTTACCCCAAAAAAGTTGTTATTTGGCAAATTTTCAGGTTTTTACAATTTCCAAGAAACCCCTAAAAAAGGTCACAGGTATGAAACCACGTTTTCATTTATTTTGTTTTTTAACAATTACTTTGAATAATTTTTTGTTGCTTTTTGCAGGGTTCCACTTAATTAAATTAAATCTTTTATTATTTTACGACCACAATATATTTTTTTTGCTCAGCATTTTTTAAAAAGAACTTTTACTTTTTTTTTATTTAAACCCGTTTTTTTAATGATACTTTTATTAATGAAAAGAAGAAAAAAAGAGATAAATTACTTTTATTTTTCAATTTTAAACAAAAATATTTGGATAAGGATTTTAGACGGACGAAAAATGAAAGGGAGAAACAAAAACAAAAGCAGAAAGGCAGAAAGGCAAAGGCAATAGATATAAATACATTGTTGTTGACCTTTTAAGGACGGCTTTTAATAAAGATATTTTTATGGTACTCTCTCAGGGAATTACAGTAACAAAAATTTAGACTGTAGAAATGATTTTAATTATTTTGATAACGATACATTAAACAAGTTTACCCCCAAAAGCTAGGTCTCAAAACGAAAATTTTGGAAAAGTTACATGTAAATAAAGTTATTGTACAAATTTTTTAAACCCTTAAAAATCACATGATAAAACCCAAATTTTCAAAAAATATATTTCAAGGAAAACTTTATACAAAAATTAAAGGAAAACTTTTTAACAATAAAAAAATCGTTGATGAGTTTTGTAAAAATCAAAAGACAAAAAAAATCACCCTTCTTTTTTAAAACCTTGAAAATAAAAAAAAACAATGTTTTATTGCGTCACACATTTTCGTTCATTGATCAGAAAAAAAAGAAGATTCCAAGGCCACGGAAGAAAAAAAAAGGGAAGCAAAAAAACTTTTTATTATATTTTTTTTGTCTTTTAACCGCAATAATCAAAAAAAAGTAGCCATCTTATATATATCAAAAAAAAGAGAAAGAAATAGAAAACCAGTTTAAAATTAAAATTCATAAACATACATATGTATATTATCAAAACTTTAGGCTAAAAATGAAAATGAATTGAAAATGTTGTTGCTGCGGTTTGGGGGCTGCTGAAAAGAGAGGGATGAAAAAGATGTTTTCGGAGATGACAAAAATGAAGAAGATGATGATGAAGATGAAGAAGAAAAATGAAGGATAGAAAGAGACTTACTTCTTTTTTTTTGCGCAATCAACCGCAAAAACTGCTGCTGCTGCCTTTAATGTTTGAAAGTGGAAGTTTGATTGAATGATTTTTTGATTTGATTGTTGTTATTTTACTCTATTTGCGTATTTGCGGGTGCCCCTGTTTTTAGCTTTTTCTGATTTTCTGACATTCGCGTAATTACATTTTTTTATCCCATTTTTCTGATAATACTATCAGCAGATTTATCATTTTTAGTTTTTCTCTTTTTTTCTAATTTTATGCTTTAAAAAAATCATGTTTCTGCTTTAAAAAAAGGAAAGAATAAAAATTAATTTTATGTTTTTCAGGTTTCTTCAATGTCATTAAAAAAAAACATCCGATTTTTTTAATTGCAACAAAAGACAGCAATAAATTGTGGTAACTTTATTCAAATTAGAAAACAAAAAAAAGAGATCAGATTTTCAAAATTAATCAATAAATAAATAAGTTTGGTCGTAAAAAAATACAGCAAAGAAATTCTTTTTAGGAGAGAGAGAGAAAAATAAAACACAGCGGCCTCTTAAAAGTTTTTATCATTTTTGGACGACACTTTTGTTAAAATATATGTATTTTTTGAAAGCTTTAATTAATTCACAGATTTTAGAATTTTAAAGAGTGTGATTTTTTGGTGAATTTTATGTAAATAATTAAATATATATACATTTGTTTTTGGAGACGAAAATAATGCTGATAAAATGTATGTTTTTGGGAATGGCACGGCATTTTTCGAATTTGATGAATGACCGAATCAACGCCGAGAAACTAGTTCCAAAAATGAACGGCACATTGCGGCATCCCTTTTTTCTTGTCGATTTCTTAAATAATAATCCGTTCCACCCCCGGATCGGCGGCTAACTCTTTTTCGCTAAAATTTAAAATAATATATTTATTTTTAAATTTAAAAACTAGTGTATCGAAAAAAGAGAGTGAAAAATATTTTCAAAAAATCCGTTCAAAACATTTCAAATTTTTGCTAATGTTAAAATCCGTGAAATTTTTAACTTTTAATTCTATGATTAATTAAAACAGTGTTAAGATTAATTTCAAATTGAATTTGTTTAACCTAAATTGTAGACAAAAGTTTCAAAATTTGGCAATTATTATTCATAGTTTCTTCTAAATAAATAAATAAATTGCTTAACTTACAAGTTGATCATTACAAACTTTTGCCAATTTCATTAAATCTCCATCATCTAAGCCTTTCATGGTTGAGACGGATCGTTGTGGGATTAATGCATCAACATCAATGCCGCCCGTTTTTTGATCTAAATTTTGGGAGGTTCCTTTATTTACTTTTTTTGTTATTAAATATTTTTAAAAAAGCATCTTACTAAAAGATAGCCATGTTCCAGCTTCACTTTTTGGAATTGAAATAACAATTAAACTAACAAATATTGCAAAAATTTTATAATAAAATACTGCCATTTTTAAATCTGATTTTATTTTAATAACAAAAACCAACAACAACAAAAAAAAGGAAACCCTAATGAAGTACCCTGAAAAAAAATAAAATAGTTTTTGAACGTTTTAAAGTTGTTGTTAAAAAACACGATAGATTTTCTCACGTCTAATGGAGGGCATTAGTATTTAGGATATCATATATCCCCAAACATATATATATAGTATAGTCACTATATTATTGTAGCTAATCCTGAAAAATCTTAAACACTTTCAAACTGCAAAAAAAATGAAATTTAAATTTAAATTTTTCATTGTTTTTAAATTAATTTTCTTCCAAAAAAAGGGTTGGACAACGAGCAGCAAAAAAACAATGGCAAACAAAGAAAATGCCAAAAATGATACGGAATCTTCAAAAATGTTTTTTTTGTTTTGATTTCAGAGAAATAAATAAAAAATGTGCAAAAGCAAACAACAATTTTAAATAATTTAAATTTAAATTTATTCCCTTGACATTTGCAAAGCTGCTGCCCGGCTGATGATTAATATTTTTTCTAAATTTTTGGTTAAAAAAAATAATGCTAAAAAAGATGGTAACAAAAAATGAAACCAAAAAGCAGAAATGAAATTTGAGGCTTTTGGTGCCTTTTTTACGTCATAAAAAAATACATAAATGATGTACTTTTCTTCATTCAAGGTATTTTCGAAAATATTAAATGGTCTATATTCAAAACATAATTTTTGAAGGTCATTCAAAAAGAAAAGTGCTTAAAATAATGGAACGTAAAGAAAGCCATTAAAATGTATCAACTTTAATATCGGTTTTTTAAAGGAGATTCGTTAGTTGATGCATTGCGAAATTTCCTCTTTTTCAAATTATAAAGCGTTTCCCGCATTTTTATCGGGTGCTAGAAACTTTTTGAGATTTCGCAATGCATCAACTAACAAATCTCCTCCTTTAATATTTTTATTGAAAAATTTCTCTTCGAAATTGAAATTAAAATTTTTTTTTTATTTATTTGATCGCTCCCATACGTAGCGTGAAAAAATACAAATAAAGTAAAGTAAAAAAAATTAACTGTTTTCGTAATCAAAATGTCGAAATCGAAACGACATTTTTGATTATAAAAAAAATTTTTGAAATCAAAATATATTTATCAATTTGCAAAGCCATGCTCTAAAGTTATAAAAATGTAAAAATTTTTGTATAAAAAATTAATATTTAATTTCGATTTTAGCAAGTTTAAAAACTAATTTTAATGAATTTTTTAAAAAGCTATTTGAAAACCTTATTAAAAAAGAAAAACTGTAATTACTAACACAAATATAAAATTCTCCTTGAACAATTTATGAAAAATAACCAGTGTTATGCTTTTCTGTTTTTTACCTATGTCGCGCCGCGCCGCGCGCCAAAAATTATAAAAAGTCGCGCCACGCGCCGCGCCGCGCCAGTAAATTTTAAAAAATTTTATGCTTTTGTTATGATTCATTTCAAATATTTATAAAACATGTACGTTTTAGATGTTAAAAAGGGAAGTGCTCATCTTTGGTAAGCCACATCCCGTTTACAAAGATGTCTACAACCTAAGCCTAAGCCTAAGTCGCGCCGAGCGCTGCGCCGCGCGCCGAGGATTTAAAAAGGTCGCGCCACGCGCCGCGCTGCGCGCGCCGGCGCGAAGCATAACACTGAAAATATATAGTTGACGGTCGTGTAGTCGACTGACGGTCGTGTAGTCGACTGGTCTAGCGTTGGATTAACATGAGGCATGTCCCAGGTTCGAATCCACACTAGGTCGAAGTTTAAAAATGAGTATGCGCACCCGTCCCCGGTTCACTCGGGTTAACACTGACCAGGACCTCACCAGGATAAAAAGGAAATACATAAACCTAATGGACCCCCCCAGGATAAAAAAGGAAATTAAATAAACAAAAATACCACTTTTGTGGAATATTCCTCTTGGAATAAATAAAAAAAAAAAAAAAAAAAAAAAAAATAACCTTCACAAGAACCAAAAATAAATGATTAATTTATGTAAATTTTGTACAAATTTTAAAAAATATTATGTAATAAAAGATTCATATTCAAATTTTCACAAATGTTATTTTCATTTCTTTTGCATTTTTGATGTATCGATTTTTAGCAGCGCAGCATTTTAGCATAAAATGAAGGGAGACCGCATTAAGCAGCAATATTCTTGCCGCGACTTCTGACGACACTGACAAACAAATAATTAATCTGTTGTTACCTGTAAAAATTGGCGGCAATTGTTTGTGCATCCCTATGTGTTTTTTTGAATTTCTATCCCATATATGTGACAAGAACAATCCTCTGAAGGCTTTTGATGATTGTTTACAGGTAAACAAAAATACAAAAAAAATAAATAAAAAACATATGAAACTTGCATTTAGGAAAGCTTTCATTTTATACAAATTTGCAAGCTATCAACCTGTTTGCTGCTTTCTCTTCTCATCCTTTTTTCTTTTCGTTTGAATTGATTGAATGAAACATGGAATCTTTTTCTTCCTCATCTTCGACAACAACATCTTTGGAACAACAATTTGCTGCAATTATGAATACTCCAGTAGTAGTAGTAGGAAGTCATGAAAATTCTCCACCTTTTTCATATACTGCTGAAGATCCATCACCGCTGCTTCAAATGTTTCAAAATTTGATTACAATGAATGAAAAATATGTTCAACTTTCTCTCGATGCTTATAATCTTCACAATCCTCGTGTTGAACTTCCTTCTGATCCACTTAAAGATATTTCAACAATTGCTGGAAAGGATCTTTCAAATGCTGAAATTGTTGAATTTTTGAAGAATCCTGGACCTTGGAGACCATCATCCACATATGATTTTCCATTTGATGAATCACGTAAACGTGCTCGACATGCATGGTTTGTTTTTTTTTTTCTTTCATTCTTTTAACATTTATATATTCCATATATTTTAGGTTCAAAACATATCCATTTTGTACATTTAGCTATGTTGATGATGGAATTTATTGTATTCCATGTGCACTTCGATCTGTTGCTCGATATCCCAAAAATGGTAAACTCATCCAATTAATTAATGTACCAATGAAAAAATTTGATCATTTTACAAAGAAAATGAAAAATCATACTGAAACTTTATATCATCGTGACAATATGAATTACATTGAGGCATTATCTCCTAATTGGATGAATCCATCTTTTATCTCTCTTCAAAATGAACCTTTCACCGATGAAGTTGTTGCTCAGATTTAATAATTAACTTTAACCTTTATCTCTTTTTATAATTAACATGTATCAAACTTTTTTTTTAAATATTGTTAATGTTTTCTTTCTTTTTTTTGCCTATAAATAAATTCCCTTTTTTCTCTTTAAATGTTATTTTAAGATTTGTGACGCGATATTCGCCTACTAAATTTACTTTTTTGTTTCTATTTTTGGTTACTTACTTTTGGTGGCACTCCTCAACAGACTGATTGAACTTTGCAAAAGTTAAGAAGATTCATCTTGTAAAGTTACACCTTTTCTTTTAAAAAGTTTTTGTCTTACACATAAAAGTTATCAAGTTTCAGCTTTTATGTATGTGTCACACACATAATGTGTGCCTAAAATTTTCCTTTTATTGTTTGAAAGAGCAAAACTTTGAGGGAGGATCAAAACGGATGCCCTTAAGAATGGTTTTATTTTTCACTAATATAGAAAATTTTGCATTTCCGTAATACATTAACAAAAAAAACTTTAACCGTTTAAGCTAAAAAATATATACAGTGCTTTTTTACACACAAAAAAGAAGAATAAAATGCCTTTTACATAGGCATGGCGCGGGACCACTTTTTCCCCGTCCCTTAAAGATAAGAAAATCCCGGGACGGGACCGGATTTTCTCATTTTTCAATAAATAAAAAGTTACATATAATTTTTATGCAGCAGAATTATGCATTTTTAAAACTTCAAAAAATGAAAACTGTGTATTTTTAAAAAGAATTTAGTTTTTTTAGTGGCATATAATTTAATGTTAGCTTTTTTTATTTGGAGTTTTGTTTCTAAATTTTTTTTACAGTACCTTATTAAAAAACAGGTTTCTGAAAGTGAATGAATGCAGTTAAAAAAATTTCCATTTTACAACGATTTTATAAAAACTAAAAATATAATTAAATAAATCCCGGGACCAAAATTTTAGTCCCGATCCCGTCCCCCTCGAATTCAGTCCCGTCCAGGGACCAAACGGGACTTGCTGTCCCGGCGCCATGCGTACTTTTACAACACAGATAATTTCTGACGATTATATTTAAAACATTCACAAAAAATGCATGACTGAAAAAAACAGATATGAAAACAGAGATAATAAAAAACAAATCATAAAATGCAAAAAATTAATTAGTTATCATAACCATCAAATACGCTAAATAAACAGCATTGTTTTAAAGTTTTAAAAGCTGTTTGAGCGGTTGCAACATCTTTAAATTCACAGGTAACAGATTTTCGAACAGCATTATGATCTCCAGCGAAGAAAGAAATCTTTTTTCCATCTTTTTTGTAATCAGAATCATTTTGAATGAAATGTGGAAAAATGGTTTTATCTTTTCCATTATCAAATTCAACTTTATAAACTCCTTCATCGGCAACACTTACAATAAGTTTAACATTTTCATAAATTTCATCAGATTTTTGCTAAAATTTGAAATATATTTGCATAATTTAAATGCAACAAAAACATACATTTTTACTCAGAGGTGATTTATATGCTTCACCAAGAGTTACTTTGCAATTTGATTCAAGTAAAACTTCCGATTCTTCATCGTAATTTTCTTCTTCACCGTAATCTTCGTCATATTCTTCTTCTTCATCTACTTCATTAGCATCACTATATGGGTCAAACGGTAAAGAAGGTACTGTGGCTGTCCGTGAAGGTGATTTACTTGTTAATACACTTGCGGCTAAAAATAAATGTCTTCATTCAGGGAGCATACAATAATTAAATTTTCAGCAATAACACAATACAAAAAATAAACAGTATCTAAAGTAAAATAAAACTATTTACGCACTTGTTTCAGCAACATCAGTATGAATGGTATGAGTTCCATCAGCAATATCATTGAACAATTTCTTAAATTCTTCATAAACATTTTCTTCACGGAATCGAACATAAAAGACAGTAGATTTTCCTTCCTGGGGGTTTTCTGAGAAATCCTATAATATTTTTAAACTGTATTAATAAAGTCTACATAAGTTTTACAGTTTAAACATACCATACAACTAAAAATACCGCAATTTGTAGTTCCAGTTTTATCACCGATACTCATTCCCTTGGTGATACGGAAATTGGCACAAATTTTATGAACTTGTTCACGACGCATTACAACACGGTAACTTTTCTTTTCAGGATTAAATAATACTTTAATATCTCCAACACCACGTTCCTTGACTTCCTTGGTTTCAGAATTAAAGATATAAAGTTTGCATCGATTTTTGAATAAAACTTGTTCAGATTCTTCACCAGTTACAACATCAACTTTATCCGGAAGTGGAACAACAGGTTCATAATGAACATCTGGAACATATTCTTCTGGATTTTCACTTCCTTCTTCTTGTTGAGTGTTATCTTTTTGAGTAAATGTCTAAACAAATGGAAGATTAAATATAAACAATGATGAGAAAAAAAAAGCTTACGGATGATTTTTGAGCACCGAAGGAGTTATTGGGAGAATCACTTTTCTTTTCCAAAAAGTTGGTACCGCTTGCAAAAGATGAAAATGACATTGGAGTTTTATTTGCAATTGAAGATGTGGAACCGCCGAAAAGAGATTTAGGTTGTGTTCCATCAGATCTTGCCCCAAATGGACTTGCATTTGATTGTTGGGCAAATGGACTTGTTGTAGCAGCAGCTTGAGTCGGTGCAAAAGAAAATGTTATAGGTTTTGTGCTACCGAATAAACTCTTAGTATCTGCGGGCTTTGATTCAGTCGCATTAACTTCAGCTGTAAAAAAGGACTTATAAACTGTGCCTAATAAAATACAACTCACTTTTAGCAGGAATTGGTGCAGCAGGAGTAGCTTGAGGAATACCAAATAAAGGTTTTTGACCAGTATTATTAATACCAAAACTAAATGAAGAATTAGCAGGTGATGCAAATGTTGTTGATTTAAAATTTGCAGCAGGCGTAGTTTTTTCTTTGTCATCTTTTCCAGTACCACCTGAAACACATGCATCGTCTTTTGTTTCTTTTGGAACACTTTGTCCTGAAAGACCACCTTCAGTTTGTTTTCCTTCTGCATTATTAGTAAACATCTTTTTGAATTCTTCGTAGACATTTTCTTCCTTGAATCGAACAACATAAATTGTAGGGGCACCAGCTTCGTTGTTATCAGAAAAATCCTAAAAAGGATACATCAAGCTAAATCGGTGATTAAAATCAGACTTACAACACAACTAAAAATACCGCAATTTGCGGTTCCAGTTTTATCACCGATGCTCATTTCTTTTGTAATTCGAAAATTGGCGCAAATTTTATGAACTTGATCACGACGCATGACAACACGGTAACTTTTCTTTTCAGGATTAAATAATACTTTAATATCTCCAACACCACGTTCCTTGACTTCCTTGGTTTCAGAATTAAAGATATAAAGTTTGCATCGATTTTTGAATAAAACTTGTTCAGATTCTTCACCAGTTACAACATCAACTTTATCTGGAAGTGGAACAACAGGTTCATAATGAACATCTGGAACATATTCTTCTGGATTTTCACTTCCTTGAACATCATTTTGACCGCATGTCTAAAATAAAGTACATTAAAGATTATCCAAGAAAATACTCACAGATGATTTTTGAGCACCGAAAGAGGTATTAGGAGAATCACTTTTCGCTTTGTCCAAAAACGTGTTTCCTTTTGCAAATGAAGAACATGACATTGGAGTTTTATTTGCAATTGAAGATGTTGAACCGAAAAGAGATTTAGGTTGTGTTCCATCAGATTTTGCACCAAATGGACTTGCATTTGATTGTTGGGCAAATGGACTTGTTGTAGCAGCAGCTTGAGTCGGTGCAAAAGAAAATGTTATAGGTTTTGTGCTACCAAATAAATTCTTTGTTTCTGCGGGCTTTGATTCAGTTGTCTGAACTTCAGCTGTAAAAAAGGACTTATAAATTGTGCCTAATAAAATACAACTCACTTTTAGCAGGAATCGGTGCAGCAGGAGTAGCTTGAGGAATACCAAATAAAGGTTTTTGACCAGTATTATTAATACCAAAACTAAATGAAGAATTAGCAGGTGATGCAAATGTTGTTGCTTTAAAATTTGCAGCAGACGTTGTTTTTTCTTTGCCATCTTTTCCAGTACCACATGAAACACATGCATCATCGACGGGTTTATTTCGAACATAACATATTTGGCAATCCCATTCACCTTCTTTTTTATTAAATTTATCGCTAAATCCTTTTGGTTTCTCACCATTGTCATTTTTAGCTTCAAGAGTTGCAGCAGCAGGTTTAACACTTTCTTTGAATAAAACTTGTTCAGATTCGACATGAGTTACAACATCAATCTTTACAACTGGTTCATAATAAGCATCTTGAACAGAATATCCGCTTCCATCTTTATGTTTAGCGATATTATTTTGGCCAAATATCTATATATCAAAAAATTAGATGACTCTTTTAAAAAAAAACCTACTGCATTAGATTGTTGTAGTAAAATTTTGTCCGATTTTTCTTCAAGTGCAGCAATACGAGTTTGTAAGGTATCCTAAAGATGACTTACATTACAGGAAAAATAAACGCAGAAACTTACAAAAGATTTTTGAGATGCACTTGAATGCAACTGAATATCAGCTACACGATTAGCTAAGTTATCCTGAAAATTGGTTTTGGTAAAAAATTATAATTAAAAAACAACGAAGAACTGACAATCTTTTCAATGATCATAGTAAGAAGAACCGCTTGAAGAGAAACATTAGGGGTATTAATGTTTTCAGAAGTCATTTTTAACACGCTTCACCTGAAATTAAGAAAATTAAATAAAGATCACTAGTAAAAAAATGAAAACGAAAAGAAGAAGTTGAACACGCATTTTTGGTTGTTGAAAAGTGCAAATGAAATCATCATTTCTCAACGAAAAAAAAAGTTGCAGAACTTGCGCGCGAAGCGATCGAAACAAATGTTATTTATTCACAATCAATCGTGGCGAGAACAGTGTCGCGAAAATTTTTTTTTGTTCGTTTTTTTGAATTTAGAACTTTTGTTACAAAGAGAAGAAGAAAAATCTATCAAACTTTTCACAAATATCTTCTTTTTCTGCCATCTTATATATACGCAGAAACTTCTGTATATTCTGCAGAAGGTACAATAAAATGAAAATTTATTTACAAGTATATTAGGAAGATATAAATTACACGTAATAAAACATAAAAAAAATACAAGCATTTATTTTTCAGTAATTGTTACATAAACTAAGCAGCAAAAACTTTTGCCTTTGACATTGTTGAACTAATTTTATCCGCTGTTTTTTCAAATAAATCATTCATTTCTCGAGCTCCTAATCTTGCTTGATGAATATTATTGGTAAATTGTGAAATTGTTGAAATACTTATTGAACTCATATATATTGTTTGAATAACTCTAAAATATATTTATTTGTACAGACTGTTTTTATATAAACCATACTTGTATACAACAATAGGTCCAACATAACCTTCAGAAGTTAAAAAGCAACAAAGAATATATGAAATTGCTTGAGTTATTTGTGGTAAAGCAGTAATTGCAAAGAATTTTAATGCTTCTAACCCAATTACTGATGAAAGACGATGATGTGAAAGATGGAGATATTTTGAATATTGAATATTTAAAGCATCCATTTTTTCTCCAATATTTGATTCTGGAATTTTTCGAAATTCATCCAATTCTTCTTGTCGAAATTTATTTCTTTTTGAAATTTCGCGTTTTGTTTGAATTTCCGCCACTCTTGAAACGAAATATTGTGCAATTGCTTGAAGGAAGAAACAAATGGATGAAACAAAAGCAGTGGGAAAATTCTTTTCAAAAATAAAACCAATTCCAAAAAACAATGAAAAAATTCCAACACAAAATTGAAAGAAACATATATCATACGCCTAAATTTTTAATTAATTCAACTAATTTAATATTACAAAATTACTGTACCGATTTACATTGATTTATTGATTTTGTTAAAAGTGAAACGAGTCGAATCTTTTTGGAATCTGATAAGATTTCTTTTGATGCAACAAAGTTATCAAAAATTGTTTTTCGAAGATGAAATGCAATTCTTTCCCCATTTATTCCAAAAAATAATGCCTATAAATATTGTAAACAATTTATTAAAGATTACAGTAATAAACTTACAGCAAGAAAACCAGCTGTACAATAAATTGTTCCAAGACTATAATATCTGTGAGAAATACGATAGCCATCTTCGAGATATTTTTTAGAATCTAAAAATGAAACTTTTCAAGGATATACATATAATACTCAATATACGGTATTTACCATTTCCTTTGTAAAATTCGTACAAATCTCCATTTAATTTTGTGAAAGATGGCGGAGCAGCGGCAAAAATAATGGCAAAAAATATTGCAATAAAATATAATTTACATTTTCGAAGTGCAAAATTTTGGATATATCGAAATGCATCAGAATTTCGGGGATACAAGCTCTGAAAAAATACGTCAAGCTGCACAATTAATTTAGTTCTTTTCAATCAAAAGCTTTTTAAAGGGAGTGTCGAAGATAGTGAAAAACTTTTTATGAACGTTTTCCGTCGTTCCAAGTGATGGGGAATGAAAAAGTTTGTCCGCCTGCACGCAACGAATGCATTCCCCATCACTTGGAATGACGGAAAAAAGTTTTTCACTATCTTCGACACGTTGGGAAAACCATGGACAAACGTCTCTAACATTTTCATATTAAAGTTTATCAAATTTTCAGCTTTTCTATAAGATTCTGCATGAAAAACGCTACAAAACCATTACAAAAATAATTTTTAAAAAAATTTTTGAATCTGAAATTTTGGCAAATTTAAGTACTACAACATGTTCAACCGTCAGGATTTTGGTCAGTTTCTATACGATTTGGATGAAACTTTCAGGAGAGCTTCCTAACATGTCGTAGAAGATAAATACGGGAGCTTTTAGCTTTTACTCCGCACAATTATTTTTTCTGGGTCAAAATGCCCATAACACCTCAATTTCAAAAATTGAGATTATAAATGCCTGAAAATGTTCACAGATGCTTTAAACAACCTATATTTTGTCCCCACAACTCATTAACATCAATATCCCAAAAACTTAGTCACGTTTTATTAGAAGGAAAATTAGCAAAAAATGTTTAAAAAGTGCTACCTTATCAAAAGTCGATTTTTTGTTAAATTTGTTTGCACTAACGTTCAATATTGATTCGATGTGATTTTCCTGTATGTATTTATCACAAAATACCAAACTCCTATAACAATTACTTCAGAAAAATAGAAGTTTTTCGGCGGTATTTATGTTGCTAATTTGGTGAACTTCAAATGGCCCCTATATGTCAAATTCTTTACCAAAATGGCTGAAACTTGTTTAAAATGCTCTAATAACATGATATTTAATGATGCAAATCACCGAAAGTTCGTATCTTATCTGGTTCATGAGATATAACTATTGGTCGATGCTTGAGATGTTCATTGATTTTTAGTAATTTCAAGTCGATGGCAATTCAGTTCCACATAATCTAAAGTCCTAAAATTTTTTATTTAACCTGATATGAGGTCCCTTAATCGATTCCTAACACAAAACTTGAAGAAATATTGATTTTAGATTATTTCCTGGTACACAGGGTACTGTAGATGTCAAATATAAAAATGTCAAAGTTTGCAAATGTTTTATGGGTCCAAAGCACTTTTGTATTATTTTTTAGCAATAATGTAAACAAAAAATAAAGTTTCAAGTCCAAACAATTAGTTTTGAATTTTTTTGTGGACTAAATCGCACTTTTTACTAATAGTTGACACTTTTTGACCCAGAAAAAGAAATTGTGCGGAGTAAAAGCTAAAAGCTCCCGTATTTATCTTCTACGACATGTTAGGAAGCTCCCCTGAAAGTTTCATCTAAATCGTATAGAAACTGACCAAAATCCTGACGGTTGAACATGTTGTAGTACTTAAATTTGCCAAAATTTCGTATTAAAAATTTTTTTAAAAATTATTTTTGTAATGATATTGTAGCGTTTTTCATACTGATTTTTATGGAAATAAAATCATAAAATTAAAAAAAGTATTTTAAATAGTTTTTTTAGTTTTAAAGTTGCTTTGGCGAAATGTTCTTCAAAAAACATTCGTGCTAAGAATTTTGTTTTCCCAACGTGCGTCGACACTCCCTTTAAAGTCGAAAAATAAAAAAGTGATTAATTACAGTAATAAATTGGAACAATGATAAAAAATGAATGAAAGAACCATACCTCATGATAACCAGTTATTTCATTTTTAAAGTATGAAATAACAAATTCTTTTCGTTTTGATTCAAAATTTGTTAAAGAATCTGATGAAACTCTTGAAACCAACTGTTCTTTCAGATTTTCTTCCAATGTAATAATTTGATTTATTGCAAATTTCACGGTGCTCCGCAGTTTGCGCCGCGGACATTTGCGCCGCGACATATGCGCCGCGACTTTTGCGCCAAAGACATTTGCGCCACGACATTTGCGCCGACGACAATTGCGCCGATAAAACGACATCTGCGCCGATAAAACGACATTTGCGCCGATAAGACTTTTTAGGCTAGATCCTACCTCATTAGGCTAGATCCGACCTCATTAGGCTAGATCCTACCTCATTAGGCTAGATCCGACCTCATTAGGCTAGCACATGGGCCTAAGCCTTAGCCTTAGCCTTAGGCTTAGTAGGCGCCCGAAGGGCGCCCTCAGCTTAGGCTTAGGAGGCGCCCGTAGGGCGCCCTTAGGGAATTGTGGAGAGTATAGAAATCATTCTGTGGATTGAGGAAGATATTATGGGTGAAATTCAGTAGTTTTATTTTATCGGCGCAAATGTCTTTTTATGGGCGCAAATGTCGTCGGCGGAAATGTCGCGGCGCATTTGTCTTCGGCGCATTTGTCGGGCGCAAATGTCGCGGCGCATTTGTCGTAGGCGCAATTGTCGGGCGCATATGTCGCGGCGCAAATGTCTTCGGCGCAAATGTCTGGGAGCCAATTTCACAGATAAAAAGTTGTTCCAAATTAACGGAATTTGCCCAAATCGATAACATGCAGGAATGATTGAACATGAAATTACAAAAATATATCCCGGATATAATAAATCCTTTGAATCAATTAACCAATTACCGTACCTACAACAACATTCGATAAAGTTAAACAAATATGCGGTGTATAAATATTATATTTACCAAGCCCCAATTCCCATTCCACCAAACATAAATAACCATAAACTTCCGGAAATTAATGAAATAATTATTGATTTTTTGATACCATTTGAAAAAAGTGAATTACACCATTCCGAAAAAGTTGTTGAAATAATTATTGCTTTTCGAGATTCTTGATTTATTAATTGTTCACTTTGATTTAATTTAAGCGTGAAAAATGTTAGAATAAATATAAACAAAAAAACAATTGATCCAAGCAAAGAAATTGGAGATGAAAGTTGTTTTGAAAGATAAAAGCTCATTCCAAAAGATGACAAAAATTGTGTCAAAATTGTTACAATTGTTGGGGCAGAATCGGTGAAAGATTGTTGAAGCTTTTGAACATCGGCTTCAAACTTTTCATTCATTGCTTTATTTTTGATATTTGGAAAAAAATCTGGAGATTGTAAAAGTAAAAGTTTAAAATATCGGCGTCGAAATCTTCGTCCAAGTTTTAAGGCCACATGTCGAAAACAAATAAACTAAAACATACATATATTACAATATCGGATATATATCGGATATATGAAATCCCTTCAAACACATACTTGAAAGAAAGAAATAATACCCGAAACGAATGCCGTAAAAGAGTAATAAGCAAGAAATGGAAACATTTGTGTTCGAAATTCTGTTGATCGATTATCCACAGAAATTAAGATTTCTAAAATCCATCCAACACAAAATGTTAAATGCACTAATCCGCCGCCAGTTAAAATTGCAAGAATTATTCCAACAAACAAAAATGTTAAATCTTTTAAATTTAAGAATTTTGAAACACACAATACCACAGAGGCTGAAGTCATTCTTTTTTTAAAAATAACCTAAAAAAGTTGATTATAAGTATTTAAAAGGAGAACAAACAACGGTAACACGTCATTAATAAAATAAACATAATTAGCTTTTATAATAATCATTTTTATAAAATTAGCAGTTATTAAAAATACTAAATTTTAGGGGAACACAAATTACATATCTGACAAAAAGAACGTAATTTTTGGTAAGAATACACTCAGAGAAACCTCCACAAAAATATTCAATTTTTTTGACCAAAAGTTTTATTTGACTTTAATCTCAAACAGTGATGGGCACGCCAAACGAAATTCAACGTGGCATTCGACCATAAAAAAATATCATCGCCTTTTTTTGGCGACTGAAAAAAACCAACGCCTTTCAACGCCTGGCGTTTGCCCATCCTTGATCTCAAACGATAAAGCTTATTTAAATCGAAATTGATTATAAAAACAATGGAATCATAAAAATGCAAATGGTTAAAATAATTTAGGCGATTTTTAAGTGTTTTTGTAAAAGTAAAAGTTTAAAATATCGGCGTCGAAATCTTCGTCCAAGTTTTAAGGCAACATGTCGAAAGATTTTGTTGGAAAAAATCAATGGCAAAAAAGCGCGGTTGTTTTAGATATATCTTTTTGATGACATTTGAAAGAGGCATTTTTTAGATTTATGTATTACATCCTTTTTCTTTGTCGTACACTAAAATATTTCAACACCTTCTTCGAACAAAAAAATGGCAGTCAAAAAAATATTGGATCGTTAAAAAGGTTAATAAAATATGTAAGTTATAATAAATCTTTAATAAAATTATAAAAAAAAGCTTTAATAGAGTAATATGAAATAATTGGAATTCTATGAAAGTTGAATTAAAATAATATAATTTAGGGGGAATCAATCGCGCAATTTTTATATTCAATTTTTTCTCAAAACATTTTCCGGAAACATCAAAAATGAATGGAAGAATTTTTGTTAGTTTATGAGAAAGAAGAAAAAGAAAGAATCAAAGTCTAAAAAATCTAAATGTATTGTGAGAAAGAAAAATAAGATTGCTGCAAACAATTGAAATATAAGATTATTTGGCATAATTCTTCTATTTATACCATCAAATGTAGCCAAAAAAGAGCCATTCCTACAAAATACGACCACATCTTGATTCTGATCATCTACAAACTTTACAAGTTTAAAGTTTATGATGCACGCAAAAAGGTTCACCCCATTTTTTCTGTTATCATAAATCAAAGTTTCTCGCACACAGTTTATCAATTAAAAAAAACCTTTTTTATTGCCTTTTTTCAAAACTTTTTTTATTAGACGAATACTTCTTAAATTAATAAAAATAAAAGTCTTTTTATTATAAAACTTTAAAATTTTTTGGTTTTTTTTGTCTGAAATTTATGAAATTTATTTTGTTATATTTTTTTTAAATATCGCTGTTTTTAAAATTCTATTTTTTGTCTTTCAACTTTTGGAGTGTTATTGTTTCATTTTTTTAAAATAAAAATAAAATACGTTCAAATCTTTAAGTTTAACAAGGGAGCAACGGGAGATGTTATTTGAGTTCAGACATCCTACATAGTTTAAACCATTCAATGGGGGTCAGAAACAAATCCCAAAAAATATTTCGTCCCACTTTTAAGTTTTACGCATTTTTCGGCACTTTAAAGATGCGCGATTTGCCTTGGTCCCCCCTGTGCTCCCTAAAATGACAAAAAAATTAAATTTTAGAAAGAAATTTTTGGTAAGTTAAGATCAGGGACGTGCGGAACGGAATAGCGGAATTCGACCGGAATAAAGGGATAATTGTTGATCATAATTTAATTTTATTTGCTAGTTGATTGCTCACCTTAAGATTGACATATTTCGCGTTTCTTAAAAGTTAAGGAATTTCTCGATATTTTTTTTGGCGCCTAAAACGTTGAATTCCGCTCATTTTTGGCGAAAAATTCCGGTCGAAAAAAAGTGGCGGAATTCGTTAACTTTCGCAATTTTTTTTGCTTATATTTAATAAAGAAGGGTCTTAGAATGGGCTTACGTAAAAAAATTATGTTGTTTTTCTTCTGGTCAGGCCATAACAGAAAAGCATACTGTAATTCCGCACGTCCCTGGTTAAGATCACCAAGAAGGATATAATCGATATCGTAGAAAAAGAGATAAACTTCTTATTCTTTTACAGTCACAATATCTATTTGCGGGATAATTTTATACGGTATTTTTGAGTGTGTTTCAAAACTTGTTTTGAATTCAAATTTGGATTTTAATAACTTTATTAATCTCATTTGTGAAAAAGAACATACGTCAAAACATAAGCTTTATACTTATTTACATGGGGAAGCCTTAAAAGGTTTTTACTATCCATTTCACCTATTGTTATCCAGAAATTGATGCCGTCAAATTTTTCATTATTTAATTTTCAAAGTTTTTTCCATGTTCTTAAAGGGGGAGTCGCACTTCACACAAACATTTTATAAGAGGGAGCAGAGAAAAAGAGACATCGCTGCCGAGTCAAAGAAAAGAAATAGTGCGTCTTTTCTCTTTTTTCTCCCTGATTTTCAATAATTTTTATAAGAAAAGATTTATGTTAACTGCGACTCCCCCTTTAACAGTAATCGTGGAAATATGCTATCCTTTTTTTGAACACTACATTAACATGTGCAGCAGGGTCACAAGATTTCTAAAATTTTTGTTAAATAAAAATATATACAGTACATTAAAAAACAGAATCTCTAAAATGTTACAGAAATATGCTTACCATTAAAAATTCACAAAATTCTTTAATATTTACAAATTCTTTTGTCAAAGAAAAAAAAAGAGTTTGAATTTGCATTGATGATTGAGTGATAAGAGATTGGCAACCGAATCTGCAGTAAATGTTGTGACATCAACTCTAAAATGTATACTATTATAAAAGGACCAGTGATTTCCCGCAGAGATTGGAGGCTTTTTGTCCTATCCGGGATTGTCCAGAAATTACGTGACCAAAAAAACTGTGATTTTGGGACCCCCCCCCGATACCAAAAATCAAAGGCTTTTTCCGATAACGTCAAAGTTCGTGAAAACTCCCTCCCTCCTTTCCGTGGTTACGTGATGATTTCTGAACAGTCTCTATCCGGGATTTTAAGAATCAGCCATTATTTAAAGTATTTTTTTAAAACACGAATAAATTAAAAAAAGGGAAAAAAATGTTTTTAAATAAACTTTCTTAATATTAAAAGCTTTTGGCACCAAGGACACAGTTTTTTCTATTGACGCTATCATTCCATTTTCATCAATGATTTTTCCTTTCTCAAAATTAAAATCTTCAATATTTGTGTTAATTGTTAAAAACTTGAATTCTTTTAACGTTATAACTTGAAAGACTAAATTTAATAATCGAATTTTGCAATGTGTTATTTTTGGCAGCAAATTACTTAACAATTTAGAATTTCTTGAGATAATGCGTAATCTATTTGTCAAGAATATTGCCTTAAAGTTTAAAGAAGTTTTTGTAGCTGGTAAAAATAATGTTTGACCAAAAATTCCAAATTTTGATTCACCAGTAATTGTGAGATTGTAACATGTTAAACGTCTTAAAATGGCATTGTAATAT
Source organism: Panagrolaimus superbus (assembly GCA_964035985.1). NCBI lineage: Eukaryota > Metazoa > Nematoda > Chromadorea > Rhabditida > Panagrolaimidae > Panagrolaimus > Panagrolaimus superbus. Next base: position 9,136,552 of record OZ038359.1, read on the forward strand.
GTGCAAGTTTGAAATAATTTTTGAAGCAATTTTATTGATGATTTGGTAATAATATTAAATATCAGAATTTCTGGTAAACCTCTCCCTTTAATTTTACCAATTACAGTAGGAAATTGTTGTAACAAAAATATTTCTATGAATGATTCTTCACAAAAATCTTTTTCGAAATTCAATGAACAACTTTTTTTATGTTGAAAATTAAAATCCATCAACTTTTTTATTCCTTCTTTGATGGTTGAAAATTCAATAATATTGGGGTATTTTTTGCAAAATCTTTGAGCGTATCTTATTAATCCCTTTGGACCTATTGTTCCAGATTTGAGCGATCGTTTCAAAATTTCTCCTGCTGATTCTTCAGAAACAAAAACCCGCTCAAATTCAATTGTATCTATCCAAAATTTCGTAACACATTCGCCATCAAATCCCGCACTTTCAATTTCACTACGATACTTTTCAAGCATTATTTCATTTTTGAAAAATAAACGGCAATATCGAAAGTATGTTTTTAACATTGCCTCAAAAAACTAAGCTATATTTATAAATATTTTTAAAATGTCAAAAATTAAAACTGACTTGTAAATTTGTACTTTTTTTTAAATATTGAATATACAGTATCCACAATTCTTTATTAAAAGGGTACTTTGAAATTCGATATCTGATATTTTTTTCAATACAAATTTTGCCATTGAATTGAATCAAACATTTAAACCATTTTTCGTCATTAGAATTGAATTGAATCATGTTTTTGTGCTTCCTTATATTCATTTATCAAAGAAGGTGGCAATAGAAATTCTGAAAATATAATGCTTATTAGAATCACGAACCTTATTCATACGGAGTCTGTTGCACAGACTCCAGGAGCTCCAGTACAAAGACCGTATACAGTTTTGCCGACGCCAACACGAAGCGGCAAAAGATCAAAGGAAATTCCTCAAGTTGGAGGGGGGGGGCAGGCGGTTTTTGGTCAGCGGTGATTCGGTCATTTGGTAATAACTTATTTATAACCCCCCCCCCCCCCCCCCCCCCCCGACCGGGAAAACCGGACTCGAACCTATTCATCTGGAAGATTATTTTGCATCTGTATGCAAAATAAAAATTCTAAACAAAGGAAGTTAAACATGATTTTGCATTGAAATCACCGAAAATCGAAACTGGCCAAAACGCTAAAACATGTCTAGACACCGGCAAAAGAAAAAAAATTTTTGAAAAAATAAAAAATTTTGCTTTATTATAGTACTTTTGGACCTGAATAAGAATAATATAAAAACAAAAAAGTTAAAAAATTAAGTTAAAGCGCCGAAAATGCCATCTGAAAATTTCAAAAAACAAAATTTTTTGGTAGAAAAAAAGACGCTTCCTTTTTTCCTTTTTTTGTAACAAAAAAATGCATTTCCTTTATGCTTTTGAACGACGCATTGCCAAAAACACCTTTTTTAGACGATTTTGTATGAAAAAATGGCGGTTTTTGGGGTATTTCATTTTTTCGCTCATATTCGCTCATCTGAAAAAAATATCATGGGAATCAGAATCGAATTCTCTATCGAATTATATGAAATTTATGCCCGCCCCGCTAGGACCCTGACTTTTGTAGTTGAAACGATACAGTAATTCAGATTTTTCGGCAGTTTGTCCGCGGCAAAAAAATTTAAACGTTGCATATTCGGAATCAGCGTAAAAAATAACATCTAGTAGGTCTGATTATTAGTTTGTAAATTAAAATTTAATTTTTCATACTGTAACGAAAAAAAAGAAAAAAAAAGGAAAGGAAAAATGTTTGCTTGCCAGTGTCTAAACATGTCAACTTACGTTAAAAAAACGTTAAATTCACCAACCCGGTGGTGATCTCAGGCCGGATTTAGGCTTGCCTAAACCCCCTGAGGATCTCTTACTTAGCCCGCAGGAGCACAGGCACGGGTACGCATACTCATTTTTAAACTGGCCCTTTGCCGGAAACGAACCGGTGACCTACCTCCTGCTGAGCCAACGCTTGTCCAGTCGACTACACGACCCGCAACTTACAACTTACAAACTATTTTTACTACCAAGGTTACATTTCAAAAAAATACTCAAAAAAAAGCAAAAGCTGGCAAAAATAAGGGTGTTTCTATGCTTTTGGGGCACACTTTATTACTTGAATTAAAAGAAAGTTCTTCCATTGTATCTTCCATATTTATATGAGATGTTTTAACTATCTTTTCATATTTTTTTAAATCCCTTTGGTAAGCTCTGATATCTTTTAAGTATTTTTTTCGAAGTGAAAGAAATAAGAAGATTTATTGAAAGTTATTTCAAAGTAAAACTCAAAACATTTCAAAGTTCCAAATTTCATAACGTCAACCTAAATAAATTGCCAATAAAAGTAAAGAAAAAAGTATAAAATTTGCATTACTTTTTGGGGCAAAAGTACAATTTCACTGAATTTGCGGTTCTCAAAGTATCCTCGAAGAAGAGCATTAATATCCCCATTAATTTTCTTAAAATGTTTATGATTTTTAAATTTTGCGGCATTTCTGTAATAAATTTGTATAATTTAAACCAGTGCAATAACAGTTATAATAAATGTTTTGTTTAAACTTACTTGTTCCAAATAATCAGTAAACATGAAACTGGAAAATATTTTTTTGAAAAATCAATAAAAACCTTTTTAATCGCTTCTAATTAGGGCTGTATCCCCCGGGGAATTGGCAAAATGGAAGGGGGTGCCAACTGAAAAAAAAGAGAGAAATAGAAGAGAGCATTTAGACAGAAAAAGAAAACTCTCTTCTTTTACACACTATTTCTTTTTTGGCGCCCCCTTCCATTTTGCCAATCCCCCGGGGGATACAGCCCTACTCCTAATTTCTTTGCAGAGTTTAATTGTAGAATTAATTCATTCACAGCACTGCAATATTCCGGTAAAATATTCGGTGGAAAATAGATTTCAGCGTCGATAAGCATTGCAATTCTTCTGAAAAACTTTCAGCTTATGATTAATTTATCAAGCTGCTATAAAAACACTGGCTATGGCACAAAAATAATCACGTTACGTTAATTTTGATAACGTGGAATGGAAAAAACAATTTATATACGAGATTGAATAATTACCAATTTAATGCAAAAAATTTATGAATAATATATTTTTGCAAAACCATTGGCAGCAATGATATTTGGGGTGGAGTTTTGGGTTTTAGAATGGGCATGCCTGTCTTTCACCGGCAAAAATAAACCATCCAGTTTATCCTTACTGTCATGGCATATTTTTTGTTGATCGTTCTCTCATAAAATGAAAATGTCTGCTTCAAATAACGATACAGTCTCTTTTGTCGTTATACAATAAAATTTGATTTGAAGTGCCACTCTTATGATTGCCATCAGTCATTAATTAATCACTTATTCCTTAAAGGATATTCAAGGTAAATGAATGGATTTGTCTCAAAATCGATGAGGTCATGCAATAGAAACCCAATAAACAACTGCAAAAAATGGCGTTAAAATATTCCCCCAAAAAATAGAAGCACATAAATTAGACACTGGCAAGTGAAAAAAAAATTATCGAAAAAATAAATTTTTTTGTTTGATTATAGTACTTTTGGGCCTGAATAAGAATAATATAAAAACAAAAAATTAAAAAAATTAAGTTAAAGCGCCGAAAATGCCATCTGAAAATTCCAAAAAGCAGAATTTTTTAGCAGAAAAAAAGACGCTTTTTCTTTCCTTTTTTTGCAAAAAAAAAAATGTTCCTTTATGCTTTTGAAGGACGCGTCGCCAAAAACACCTTTTTTAGGTGATTTTACATGGAAAAATGTGGGTTTTTGGGATTAGGCATGGCGCGGGACCACTTTTTCCTAGTCCCGTCCCGCCCGGTCCCGTCCCTTAAAGATAAGTCCCGCCCGGTCCCGGGACGGGACGGGGTCGGGACGGGACCGGGATTTTCTCACATTTTTTAATAAATAAAAAGTTACATATAATTTTTATGCAGCAGAATTAGGCATTTTTAAAACTTGTAAAAATGAAAACTGTGTATTTTTAAAAAGAATTTAGTTTTTTTAGTGGCATACAATTTAATGTTAGCTTTTTTTATTTGGAGTTTTGTTTCTAAATTTTTTTTACAGTACCTTATTAAAAAACAGGTTTCTGAAAGTCAATGAATGCAGTTAAATAGATTTCCATTTTACAACGATTTTATAAAAATTAATATGCCAAAAATATAATTAAATAAATCCCGGGACCAAAATTTTAGTCCCGATCCCGTCCCGTCCTCCTCGAATTCAGTCCCGTCCCGTCCCGTCCCGGGACGGGACTAAGCGGGACCGGGACCAAACGGGACTTGCTGTCCCGGCGCCATGCCTATTTGGGATATACCACTTTTGGGGTCTTTGGGGGGCATTGGAAAAAATACTACCATATTCAGAATCGAATTCTCTATCGAATTATATAAAATTTAGATTAGAACCTCGAGGAACCCGTGTTTTGTAGTTAAAACGATACAGTAATTTGGCATTTTCGGCGCTTTGTCCAAGGCAAAAAACATTTTAAGTTGCATTTTTGGAATCAGCGTAAAAAATAACATCTAGTAGGTCTGATTATTAGGTTGTTAATTAAAATTTGCATTTTTCATACTGTAACGAAAAAAAAGAAAAAAAAGGAAAGTAAAAATTGTTGCTTGCCAGTGTCTACACATAACGATCTCTTTAAGCATTTTTTTGATCATTAAGAATGTGACCGCATTTTTCTTCAACATTTTTGAATTAATTACATGAGAGAAAGTTTAATATATCAGTTATGCGGAGGCTATAAACTTTTTGACCTTTATTCTATATTTTTGCATGTTCCCGATTTTCCGTGATAGAGAAAAGTTGAAACTTGTATTTTTTGAGCCTTGAGGGGTATTCAAAATTCGAAAGAATCGCAGCAAAAAACATGTTTATCCAAAACAAAAAAGAGATTTCGTTCATGTAAAATGAACAGAAAAAAGAATTTACGATGACAAAAAAAAACTTTTTGTTCTTTTATTTTTCAATTCAAGATGGAAAGACTGCTCTAACTATTAGAGTCTAATAAAAAAATTTTTTTTTGGATTTATAAAAAACTTTTAAAAAAACTATTTTAAACTAATTTTTTTTGACGACGAATTAAAAAAATGTCTTATAAAATTGTTGAATTACAAGGTTTAAGATGTATTGCCATTATTTCTGTGCTATTGTATCACATTTGGCCAACGGTTTTTGTAAATGGATTTTTGGGGGTTGATATGTAAGTTAACATTAAAGTATCATTTTTGCATTTAACGCAATCCAATTTCAGTTTTTTTGTTATATCTGGATATATTATGGCCATGATATTATTATCAACAGATACAATAAAAACAAATTTTATTGAAACAACTTTAAACTTTTATTATCGTCGAATCTACCGTATTCTTCCATTATATTTATTAAACATTTTTTCAACCATTCTTATTGTCCCAACAATTTCGTACAGTTCAACCGTGGAAGGAATTTATTTTCAAGTAATTTCAGTGTTAACATTTTCAAAAAATTTTGTAAATTTATCAAAAAATCATAATTATTTTGATAATGCTTTATCAGTTGACATGTTTACACATTATTGGTCCCTTTGTGTTGAAATGCAATTTTATGCCATGGCACCATTTTTACTTTATTTAAGTAAACGGTTGCGACTTTTAATTAATTTATTCCTTCTTTGGCCTTTATTGATTGCAGCGTGTGTTACTTTGATCTTTTATCAAATTATCAATTTTGGACCACAGGGGGCAGTTTTCACCTTCAATATGCTCCCCGCAAGATTCTATGAATTCGCTGCAGGATTCATTGCTTTTTATGCCCAAGAATTTATTATTAAATATTTTAGTGAAGGAAAAATTCTTCTTGGAATTAGAAAATATTTTCATCATTTTATTACAATCAATTTTTTATCACTGATTTTAATTGGAGTTGTCTTTTGGCCGATTAAACATGTTGATATCATTTCTCTCCCGGTTACGGTAATTCTGACCGCAGCAATTATAACATTTATTGGAAAAACTGTAAAATCAAATAAAGAATTAAAATTATCTATTCTTGCTCAAGAAAGTTTTGTTTTTATTGGAAATGCTTCATATTCGTTGTATATATTTCATTGGATTTTTATTATTTTATTTAAAGCAATGTTGGATGAAACTGAACAAAGTAAGATCAGATTGCAGGATTCAGCTGGGATGAGATAATACGTCCCGCTGGCCTTGATTTTTACAGGCGTTTGTGAATTTCAATTTTCGGTGGTTCCCACAACGAAAATGGGGCTCTAGTTAAGTATCCCCGTCCGAAAATTTATTCCCGTTCGAACAAATTTAAATTTGAGGATCTAATATCCCGTAATTTTGTTCGGACGGGGATGCTAGACTAGAGCCCGAAAATAATTTAAAACTAAATTTTCGAAATTGGATATTTTTGAAAATACTGAATATTAAATAGTTTAATAGCATATTAAATTTTAAGTGTTTTTACTAAAAATGATGTATTTAGATCGTCAAATGATTTTAATTTTATGCTTTTTAACTGGAAGTTTAATTCATAAATATATTGAAAAACCTATTTGTGATACACGGATGCCATGGAAAAGATTTCTGATATGGATTACAATTTCATACGCTATTATTAGTGTTGCTGCATATACAAATGACGTTTCCCGAGTAATCAATTAAATACCGTATTCTAAAATTAAAGAAGTTCAACTTTTTAGTTTCCATCAAAGTATGCAATAAATTTATATCACAATAAATCTGAACTGATAAGTGATAAAATGGAATGGAAAAAGTTTGCATCTTCAATAACCCCCGATATTTCGGCCGAATTGGGAATATATTCTGGTGTTAAACGATGTGATCATTATCCTCGTTCAGAATGGCCCAAAACAGTTAAAGAAGCTTGGACGTATGGAGCAGAGATGAAAGGAAGGGGGAATTTATCGATATTAATTATTGGAAATAGTCATGCAGAATGTCATACCCCTGGAATTGAGGCTGCCATGAAAGGGTTATATTCTCAATTAAGCTTTGTTGCAATTGCTGGTGTAACTCCTTTTGAAGGTTTCCCATATTCGGGGGCATGGTTTGTCTTTCAAAATGCTGTAAAGCATTACAAACCCGATATAATATTTTTTATGTTTAAATATCAAATAGATTTTGAAGATCCTTTAACAGATACCGATTATCATATGATGAAAGTTCAAGAAATGATAACATTTTTATCAAATCATTCAAAAGTTTTATTTATTGCTGGTCCAAATTTTGATATCCCTAAATTTTATTCTATTAAATTTACAGAAATGATTTTTAATCATGGATGGGTAAAAGATTTTAAAATTAATCAAAACGTAAGTAATGTTTTTATTTAAAAATAAGCTAAAAAATTACAAAAGAAGTTTTTTTGTTGGAAAAAATGAAAAACAAAAATAATGTTTTTTTTCCTACATGGCATTGAAAAACATTTTGCCAGAGATCGGCCCAAACAATTGCAATTGAATTCATTGTGAAAAACAAAAGTTTTCAAATTTTTTGTAAAGTTTTTGAATAACTTTCAATATATAAATCTGTATCTCTTTAAAAAATGGATCAAATAAAAAGAATTTAATTATTTTAAATATTTTTAGGACGTTGAAAACCGTCATAGTGTTTCAATAAAAAGATGGAATGGAATTAAATGTGAAAAATGTATTTTTATTGATATGATAAAAACTTTTTGTAAAAATGGTTCATGTTCGCCCTTGGATGAAACTCGCACAGTTCCACTTTTATTTGATCCCGATCATTTAACAATATTTGGCTCTCATTTATTATCAAATAATATTAAAACACATTTTAAATCAATGTTTAAACTTTTATCCAATTAATCCTTTATACCCCGAATATCATTGATCCATAACATTTGGTTTTAATGAAACCATTCACTTCAAAACGGGACTTTTTCTTTAATCATTCTGTATTTTATCAAAATAAAAATATGTGTTTCTAATTTGTATCAAAAAATTTTAATAATTCGCAAATTTTAATTTATTTTTGTAATTCATTCTTTTGAAAAAAAGGGGCTGTCCAGATATGAATTTGAATGTTTTTTGTGACCCCCCCCCCCCCCCCCCCCCCCCTTCGTCATACTTGATGTACCGCCAAAAGATCAAAGGGCGTCCCCCTCTTGTATGACGTCATATTTGGACATCCCCAAAGAATAAGCCTAAAATTATTCCAAAATTAATAATAAAATTACTGTATTATTGTTGCAAACTTTCAGCAATTTTCAAAGACGGACCGAAAAAAAGTGCCGTTTTTTTAACATACTTGTTTGTTTTACAATTATTTTCCCAAATGCGCAAACGCAACAGACTCGAAATTTACTCAAATAATTTTAAAAAACTTATTTAAAAAAAATGATGAATGTATATAAAACTTTTATTAAATTAGTCATTTTGTATGTTTATTTTTTATTAAGTTAAAATATTTATACTTTAAAAGTATACAACGTTATGCCCTTCCCATGTTTAACCTCCCTTTTAAAAAACATTTTTGGAAGAGTTTTTTATGATTAACAAGTTGTAAATCAACCGGTAAAAGTTGTTTTTTTTAAAACTTTTACAATGTTTTCGTTGAACGTTCAGTAAAAAAACTTGTTTTTATGTAATTGTTGTGGATTCGTCAACATGCGACTACGGTAAAAATAAATTTATCCTTTTGGCTGTAAACACAAAAACAAGCATTATTACGTAAATTATAAAAAGTATTCTTAAATATTTATAATGATACCTCTTTTTTCAAAGTCGTGTTTTTACCCGTGATTTTTGCAAAAAAAATTTCAAAATTATAGTGTGCTTTTTTGTTTTAACTTTTTTTTTGTGTTTTTAGAATTAAAAAGTTAAAAAGTAAATAATAAAACATGAAAGATTTTATTGACACTGTTAAAAAAGCTATAATTAAATCCCCTTGGAATTATATATTCTAAAAAACCTTCTTTTTTCTTTCAAACATAAAAAAAGTTTTTATTTTTTAAATATAAAATTTTTTATTATATTTTTGAAAAAAGTTTACATTTTATTTTTTTTTGTGAAATTGTCTCAAAAAATGGATAATTATTTGGAAAGCTCTACAATGACCGGGGGTCACAGAGATCTCAAATTCAAATGCACCGCACATTATGTTAATTTAATTTGTGCCATAATTTGCGTTTTTGGTGGAACTATATGCTTATTTTTTATTTTGAGGCTTAAAATTACTGTAGTTAACAAGTAAGTTGAAGATATTTTGTAAAAAGAGAGATGTATCAAAAGCATTATGGAATATATGTGTAACCCAATAGCCAATAGCTATAGGGTTAGTAAAGCAGATTAGGAGTCCAAGAGGTCACGGGTTCGATTCATCTTTGCAAATTTGAATAATTTTTTTTGTCAAAAATCCTTTTTTTTTAGATTTTGCATTTTATTAAATCTGACATTATTTTTTTGTCTTCCGATTGGAAATATATTGTTTTCATATTATAATATCAAACATGTAATGACAACACCAATAATACATTTTACAATGGCATTTGGAGGACATATGTTACGATTTGGAGTTTTAGCGATTGTAATTGAGAGACTTTTTGCGACAATTTATTGGCGAACATATCAAATTCGGCCAACTTTTCAAACCCTTATTGCTTTTTCATTAACGGCTGCATCAATTTCCTTTACATTTGTCATCACACTTTTAACACATTTATTTCGAGTGGATATGAATTTAAGAAATATTGCAATTTTTCTTACCCATTCTGGTTCTTTACTTGTTGCACTATTTTTAATACATAAAAATCAAAAACTTCATATGTTTTCAAGATTTCGACCGTTATTACTTCAACGATATCAGGTAAAAAAATTTATTTTTGTTCTTAAAGAGAGAAAAGACAACTTCCGTTTTTTATGCTGCTGCTATTTTTGTAAATACTATACTGTATAAATATTAGTTTATGATATTCCATTGAGGATATCACTGTATTCTAATAAAAACCACTTTTTTTGTGTCCATATATTTTCCCAAAAGAGGATTTTACTTTTTTTGGGATATTGTATTTGAAAACTCTCACGAGAATTGAAAAAAAAGTATACATAGTCTAATGAGGTTGAAAATAAAGTGGCGCATATATGATATATAATAGATATAATACAAAGAAAATGTAATTATATGCTTAAATAAATTTCGTTAAAACATTTTAAATCAAATTATCAAGTTAGACTACACAAAATTTTGAGTTTTGAAAAAGGGACTAACTTTTCTGAAAAAAAAATAACGAAGCACAGTAATTATTCTTCGAAATACATTTTTTTCTATTAACCAATTAAAAGGGCATTTTTATAGTACAAAAAGTTCAACAAGGATCAAATTTTAACTAAACATTTGTTGTTTTTTAGTTGGCCCAAAATCTCAAAAATCTTCGAATTTTAAAGCCATATATTATTATTATGGCAACCCTCGGCCCAATCACCCCATTAATTTATCAAATCCTTTATTTAATTGGTGACTCAACAGTTGATGTTTCAATTCCCGTTTTGTATACTGTAAGTTTAATGGTAAAACAAGATATTATTTTACATACTTATATATTTTTTAGTTATATGATTTATCATTAATTATGTGTGAAATGATATTTATATATTCAATTTTTAAAACAGTTTATCAAAATAAAAAAGCAACTTCCACCGTTTCAACGGCATATATAAAACAAGAGCCCCAACAACATGTTCAAACTGCTTTAGGCACCTATCTGCCAACTCTACAAACAGTTGAAGATTATTTTGTAGAATTACGAAATACTTGGATGTAATAATTTTGTTAATGCTTAATTTTTAATAAAAGTTTTTTATAACAATTTTAAAACACGTATAAAAATTTATAAAATTAATTTTTTATAAAAATTGGTGCACAAAAAAATCAATAATTAATTAGTTATTTTTCCTCCACCTTTTTTGCGCATTTTAAAAATGTATTTCCTCTTTTTTGTTTTCCGATTTTTTTAGATCAAATTACTTTTTTGTATTCAAAGAAAATACATAAATAAGCTTAAGTGCTCAAAAAAGAGAAATGAAAATAAAAAAAACGATGTACGGGGATCCCCCCAAAGCTTACCTCTTTTTTTGATTTTTTTGATTGACTTTGAACTAACTCTATTTTTGTTTGCATCGTCACCTTTTTTTCAAAGACAAACATTTAAGGCTTTAATATACAAAAAAAGTGTGAAGATTGAAAGAACGAGGGAGGAAAAAAGGAAAGCCAATTTCAAAACCGATTTCGGAAAAAAAACGTAAAAAAAAAGGAAGTCCCACAAATTTTTGCGTTTTTTAAAAACGGTTTTTCTATTTTAAATTGTTTTTTTGTTTTTAAATTTAAATTTAAAATGAAACATTTATTTTTTATTACATTTGTTTCATTTATATTTTTATTAATTAATGGTATGTTTCTTTCATATTACTGTAATTATAAAATATTCAATAATTTTAGCTGAAAATCATAAACGTCCCAAACCTGGAAGCCTCTTTTCATCGATACCATTTTTGCCGAAACCTCTTTTTAAACCAGAAAGTAATAATTATTTTTAACAAATTTTTTAACACATTTTATTAGTATTTTCTAAAAAAAACAGGCAATCATGTGCTGTTTTTTTGGACCTTCACGTGAGACATTTTTTAAATTGCTTTATATTTGATAAAAAAATGATATCATTGAAATTTATGTTAATGAAAATTACGGTATTTTGAAATGTAACATAAATACTTTGAAGTTGCAAAATTTAATTTAAAATGTAAATCCGTGTGAGACCAAAGAAGTGTTCCAAAATATGAATAATTCATTTAAAAACAATAAGTTGTTTTTTTAGAATTCATGAAATCAGCGCGGGTGAAACGATCTCTTCCAAAAATGCAACCCCCAAATTTTAATGGTTTTTCATTTAATTCCGTCTATATTCCAATGCCAGATCCAAGTAAAAAGCCATATAATGGTCCAACCGTGATCCCAATTCTATATGGAAATTATTCCCTTTCAAACAATTATCAAATGTAAGTTTACATTTTTAAATTAATACAAAAAAATGTTTGCAATTAATTTTGCAATTTTCATTGCTCTTTTTTTTCATTTTTGCAGGTTTTCATCATCAATTACATTAGTAATTGACGAAAAGGAAGGAACAAATGAAAGATGTTACATTTTAATTGATACGGGCCTACCATTTTTTAAGAATACTGTATTGGGGGGCCTTGCCGCGCATGGAATTGCCCCTTCAAATATAACAAATTTAATTTTAACCCATACCACTGTTGATACAGTTGGAAATTTAAATTTATTTCCACATACAAATATTATTATTGAAAATAAAATAATTAATCGACAATTTGTTTATATTCAAAAAACCGCGCCATCTTTTGTAAGTCATTCATTTATTTGTATTTTTTTGTATAACCTTTTTTTTCATGTTTTTTGTTTTGTTTTTTTTGGTAATAGAAGAAATGCTACCGAAACAAAAACAAAAGAATGCAAAAAAAAGAGAATACATGCTTTTATTCTTTCTTTTTTTTTACATTTCTCTTTTTCTTTTGTAGGACAATCGAAGAAGTGGCCTACCATTTCGTTCTCTTTGTGACAATACAGATGTCTTTTTGACACCGGGAATGACTCCAAGAGATTTAAGCCTTGTCGTTAAAAATGTTAACGGGTACGGAACAATTGCAATTGTTGGTAAGTTGACATTTCTTTCTTATTAAATCATACAACAGTGCCAAAAAAGTCACTATGTTTGTATGTTTATTGTTAAATTATTAAAAAGAGAAAAAAAAACTGTATTATGTTTTCCGGTATTAAAACATTTTCGATATTAAATTTTAAGGGGGGGGGGGGGGGCGCTTACTTTAGTTAAAATAACACCACGTTGGGGAATGTACTTGTATGGAACGGGAATGTTCAACAAAAAACACAAATAGTTGCATTCCCCAGCATTGATGATAAACATTTGTGTTAAGAAAAATTAACTGAAGTAGACACTGCCTTTAAAGGAACTTTCAGTATGAAAAATTTAGTCAGTTCAGTTGCAAAAAGGTTGCAACAGAAAACTATTACCTTTTAAATGTTTCAGATATTCATTATCGATAAATATACCGATAATATACCCAAAAAATGTATCCGTGTGATAATCTTCTGTTGAAACCTTTTTGCAACTGAACTTACTAAATTTTTCGTATTAAAAGTTCGTATGTCCCTTTAAAAACAAATTTTAAGAAGCCTTTTTTGAACAACTTTCATTCATTGATAATATTCTTGATGAGAGAAATCAGGCAATGCATCTTTTTAAACATCTGTTTATCCGACAAACACAAAATATATACCCCTCTTTTTGCCGTTTTTTTAACATTTTCGGACATTTTGATTTGATTTAGCTGTTTTGCTTTTAAAATTTGCATTTTTGTTGAAGCTTTTATTTTTAGCATTTGATCATTTTTGCAAAAAAAAAAATTAGGGACGGGGATTGGAGAATGATTTTTTGCGGATTTTGTGTTTATCGATGATAGGATTTTCGTGAGTAAATATTTTATTATAGAAATCCGAAAAAATTCCCGTCCGCAAATTTCTTTCCCCAAAACACCCTATTTGTTTTCTGTTTCCAAAAAAATTTAATATTTTAATGAAATTTTTAAAAAAAATTATTTGTAGGAAATTTAATCTTTAATGAATCGGATCTCAAAAGCTTGGAAAATGTTAAAGAATTTAGTCTTGATGAAGACAGCAAAAAGTTATGGGAAGCAACCCGAAAAGAGATTGTTTGTCTTGCCGATTTCATTTTGCCAGGTAGGGATTTCTTTTAAATTAAATTTTAAATAAATGTTGTAAAATTTAATAATAAAGATACATATTTATTTATTTTTGTTTCTTCCTAATTACTTTCTCTCCTCTTTTTTTTAAGGCCATGGTCCCACGTTTAAAGTGACAACACAAATGAAAGCCGCCTTCCGATGCTCTTCTAAAAAATAAAAATGATTTCTTCTTTTTTCTCTCGTAAAAGTTAGTTTTTATCTTCTTCAACCAACCAAAAAAAACAGAATGTATGAAAGTAATAATAATTCTTTTTGTAATAAATTTGTTTCACATTATTTTTTTTGGTTTTTTTACAAGTTTTTTGGAAAGAAAAATAAACTTCCTTATTTGATAAAGATTGGAAAAAAATATTATCGATAAAAGATATAGGAAGCAAGGCGTTGAATTTTGGATTTTGTACAGTCAATTTAGGCACAAAAAATTGCTTAAAAAATAAAGTTATTGAAATTGTCTTAATCACATAAGTTGGCTGTCTTATATATATATTGGGACTTTGTTATCCCAACTTTTTATTTTATTCGGGGCACATTTTAATTTAACCGGAAAGTCTGAAACTTTTTTATTCTAATTTGCATTCGATTCTGTCATTTTTCAGAAAAATTTCCAAAAACTAAATATTTCTCTTTTTTTTTCTCCACGTTTTTTTTGCCGATCGACAGTATCTTTTTAAATTGTACACTATCGAAAAATGATTGTTTCAAAAATTTGTTTCTCCAATATTTTTTGAATCTTTTTTTAATTGCCCAAATTCTTTTTTCTATTTCTAACCCTCCGATAACTAACACCCCCCCCCCCTTTTTTTTACAGTCTTCTCTCATTTTTAAAACATTTTTAAAAAACAGTCATGGTTTTTTTCTTCTTCTTCCTTTTTGCTTTCGAATGAAACATCAAAAATTTGTTTAAAGAAAAAAACCTCTGTTTTTTTAATTAACTGTATCTCTCCATTTTCCCATGACTCCATTTATTTTTTTTATAAACATTTGAAAGGAAAAAAAAATTACACGTTAAAATTCTCATTTTTATTTTTTGATGAGGGACGGGAAAAAAAGGGGGGGGGGGAAGGTAGAAAGATAAAGTATCATGCTGTGAAATAACGATATTCTGTGTCTTCCATTTTTTCTTCCTCAGATTCTATAGACCCCTTGTGATTCTACTTTTCTTTTGTTTAAATACAAATAAATAAATACATACATACATATACGTCTATAAAAAAAATGTATGTATTTAAAAAAAGGAAAAATAATGGGAGAAATTTGCTGTTGCTGCTGCTGTTATTGGAGAAAATGATGAAGGGTATGTTTGTTGTGATTTGCATTTTTATTATATTTGTGTATATATTTTTTATTTGTGTATTACAAGAAAGTAGTAAACGCATGAAAAGAATAAAAGAATTAGAAAGATATAAAAAAAAACGATAAACGTCAAAAAAAAATAGGTGAAAGAAATGTTGGGGTTTGCTTCGTTGTGAGAACGAAGAGGAAGGACTATTTTCATTTCACATTCCTTCTTTCCATCCCCCCTTTTTACGTATTTTTAAAATGTGATACCATAAAAAAAGTATGGTGTTCTATTTTATTTTATCGTATAAATAATATAAAAGAGAGTTAAAGCATAAATAAAGAAAGATACGCATTAAAAAGGAACTAATTCGTTGACGGACAACAAACTTCTTTTAATACAATGAAAATTCAAGTTTTTTTTCATGGCTTTTTTCATTTTCGCCTTCTCTGTAAAATGTTTACTTTATTTTTTTTTTTCCTTTCCTCTTCTTTTCTTCATCCATCATCACTCAAACATTTACATCTGAAGAAAGAAAGAACAAAAAAATGAAAGAGAGAAATCTCTGTGTTTGACAAAAAAGAAGAAAGACCCAAAAAAGAAGATGTGTAAACTTTAATTGTATCAAAATTTTATACTTTTATGCAAATTAAGCATCTCTAAACTATCTCTCTCTCTCTTTCATTTAGTTTGCTTTCTTTTTTTCCACCTTTTTTTAATAAAACATCTTTTTTATATTAGATAAAAAATGCCGACCCTTTTTTTATGCTAATAATATTCTCTTTCTTCTTATTACCCTTTTTTTGGGTCCTCTCTTTTTTCGTCGGTAAATTTTTGTACAAACAAATTTGGAGCAGTCTCAAAAGAAAAAGGGTCAAAAATAAAAATGGAATTGAAAAATAAAAAATGTTTTTAAACATTTTTATGCAAAGATTTTTTCCTTATTTTTTACATTTTTTTTATAGAAACAATTTATTGTGGAAGAATTATGAATCTTTGACTTTATGATAATCATAATTGATTGACAGACATAAAATTGTTGTAGAAAGAAAAGGAAAATAATGTAGGAGTTTGTTATCAGCTGCTACTGCTGCTTTAAAGAGATCTTACCTTTCTCCCCCCCCCAGATAAAAAAAAGGTGTTTCAAAGAAATTTAAAACAATGCCAAAATTTAAATATTATGTTGGCGTATTCTTTATTCTTTTGAAACAATTTTCTTTTACTCTGAATTTATTCTTTATGATTTTTAAAGGGGTTTAAAGCGGTGAATTATAATTTGTAAAAGTATACTTAATTTTTGACTCTATTAGATTTTTCACAAATTAATTTTTTATGCCATATTTTTTGTTTATCATTGCTTCAGTGGTTTCAACTTCGCAATATCCATAACAAATTCGGGATAGAATTTAGGAATCACTTAAATTCCTTAATTTTTTGGTTTAATATTTATATTTCCTTCTTTGCAAATATGTTTTTCCTTCTTTTCTCAATATCGTAATATAAACAAATTTAACTTCACACATTTGGTGTTTTTTTTTGGTGACCCCCGAAAAACATCTTTTTTATTTCCAACAAATCAAAAAAACGAAAGAATTAAAAAAGATGCCCTCTTTCTCTCTTTTTTTTTACCTCAAAAAATGTATAGAAATTTTTCGTGGATGGTTTTTTTTGAGTGTTGTTAGTTAAATTTTCCATGTATTTTTTAACAAAAAAAAGACGATCTTCTTCGTTTATTATTATTTCTTTTTTTCTCACTTCTTTGGGTGTTAAAAAAGGCGGAGTCGAGTTAGTTCTCTTTTTTGCGGGTGGCGGCGTCGGATGTTATGTTTGTTGTTGGCAGTGGTGATGGCGGTGATGGTGGTGGCTTGAGAAGAGCGAACACCCACTTTTTTTTTATTTTCACTCACTCTTTTTTCTTCTTCTCTCTATTCGCAGAAGCTTTTTCTTTGGTTGCGCCTGTCAAGTGGTGCTGTTCTTCATTTCTTTTCTTCTTCTTTTTTTCATAATGTTTTTGGAAATGAAAAAAAATGGGATTACGGTAGAACGGAAACATCATTGTTTTTTCTTTGCTGTGAATATATTTACTTTTTTTGTTGATGAAGTTGGATGCCTTTGAAGTTTTCTTTAGGGAAAAGGGAAAGGGAGGAGACAATTAAACAGAATGAAGCAAGGATTCAGAAGTCAATTGAGAGAAGCTTCTTCTTTATTTTTTTTGTTTTAACAAAAATATACACGCGTTCATGTTTTTATTTTAGAGCACATAAGGAGTGAGAGAAGGTTGGTTTTCTTTTCTTTCTTTTGTTTCTCTTGTTCAACAACAAAGAGGAAGATGATTAGTCACTTCTTTTTTTCCTGATGGTGGTAAGTAAGGAAGGGCGCCCCGGTGGCACTTTGCAGCAGCAGTTGTAGTAAGTGATGGTGGTGGTGGTGATTGTCGGGAACAAGCAAGAGGCAGTCTTCTTCTTTCCAATTTCTTCGATGAGTCTTTCTTCTTTTTCCCTCCCTCTCTTTCTCTCTCTCTCTCTTGTACTCAGTATCAAGAAGAAGGAAAAAAAATATCAAACGATCTATGTTTTTTCTTTGGTGTTGAATGTATTAAGCAACAAAAAAAACATAGCAAAAAAAGAGAAGCGTGTATTTTTGAACTTGATTGTTTTGTATTTTTTTTTTCAAAGCCTTGATTCTTTTGTTTTTTCTCCCTTCTTCTTTTTCGCCCTTTTTTTCTCAACTGTGATTTGTCATAAACGCGAAATAATAATAATAATTTTATAAAACAATGCTGCTTTGCTTTTTTACGTACAAAGTTTTTTTTTCAGTCTTTTTTTTGTTAAAAGTGTGAAACCAAATTGTTGTACTTTTTTTGGACGTCATCAACACCACCCTGCTTCTTTTATTTCCTCTCTCCTTTATCTCCACATATTTCATTCTTTGATATTCTTTGAAATATTCAAAAAAAAAGTGATTGCTTTTTCTATTTTGCTTCAAGGAAAAAAGAAAGAAATGTTTTCACTTTCAACTTCAGGTGAGTGAATTTTATTGAAATATTTTTTTTATACTTTTATTTTTCACCAACAAAAAAAACTATATATTTATTTTTTTAAGGAGATTGTGAAGTTGAAAAAGAAAAGTCAAGAATTTTACCAAATATGATCCCAAATCTTGCCCATCTTTTTGCGGCAAGTGGATTCCCCCCTTCAAATCCGGCAGCAACAAATGCGCTAAGAAATTTTGTTGCATCTTCAAATTCAACAACCCCAAATTCAGCGCCAAATTCAACCACCACAACTTCTTCTTCCTCACAATCCCCTTCAGGAAATAATAATAATTTATTTCCATCATTTTTAAATCCAAATTTGGCACAATATTATGCTATAATGCAACAACAAAATCAATTTATGGCAAATTTTGCTGCAGCAAAAAATAATTTTAACAATAATATTAATAATTGCAATAATAATGGAATTAATGGCTCCAATAATTCTGGTATGTTTCTTTTTTCCCATCGACCATATTTTGTTATTTTTGAAAGAAAACAGCATTTTTAGAATCAAATAGTTCAATTTTAAGTGATAGCCGTGCATCCTCAACTGATTCGGCATCAAAAAGTTGGTTTTCTTTTTCTCCGTAAAAAAACAAAAAAAAACAATTTATGACAAATTTGCTTCATTTTTTGCGCATCCTTCTTTTTTTCATATTTGTTTTTATATTTTTTTTTTGATTTCATATTTTTGATGGAAGCCGCTTCTCTTTTTTTTCCATGACTTACTCAATATTGAATGATTCTATAAAAAAGAAGGGGAGCAAGAAAAGGAATTCATTTTTGTTTCTTCGGCACATTACTGATTTTTCTTTGGCATTTTTTTGTTAGGGGTTTTTGTAAATTTTCTTTATATACAAATTTTGTTTTGTTTATTTGCCGCCTGCAAAATACAAAAAATCGGCGGTAGCTTATTTCTGTTTCCACTCTTCTTTCTTCTTTTTTTAATATTAAAAGTCATGCTGTGGCAGCAGTAGTGGCAGTGGCAGTAGCAAATAAATAAATAAATAAATGTTTTGCTGTGATTGCATAACCACGCGCCAGCTGAAAAGGCATAAAGGCAAAAAAGACAGCAGAAGAAATGATGAAGAGACTTGGAGGAGGGGAAAAAAAAGAAAGAAATGCCGCTCCCGCCAAAAAAGAAATCAAATCAAAAAATTGCAATAAAAATTAAGTTAAAATCTTCTTTTCTTCTTAAATTAAGTGAGAGAGAGTGATTTTAAGCTGCTTTTGCGAGAGTGAGTGTACAATTTAAGCAGCAGCAGTAGTAAGGAAGTAAGTAGATAGGAAGGGGAGAAGGATACTGTAAATCAACTTTGTCCCTAGAATCTTATGACCAGGTGCCATTATGTAATATGCCAAAAAAAGACATAAAGTTGTAAATCTATTGAAAATAATAAAATACACAATATGTTTTGGATATTATTTAAAAGTCAAAAACAGAGAGTGTTTTTTAACGCATATTTGGACAATTGGCCTCTCTTTTTTTGTTTTTTTTGTCGCCTAAAAAAGCAGATGTCAAATATTTTTTCCTTGCTTTTTTAATTCGGATTCAACTTTGATTGACATTTAACGTCAACAAAAATAGTAATAATAATAAAGAGAGAAAAAAAAGAGAGGGGGGTCATTGGTAACAACTGATTGCCCCTCTCTTTTATTTTTGTTTATATTTATCACTCACTTTTTTTTGCACCCTCTCTTTTCTCCGATAATATTAATTGTCTTTTTTTTAAGACAGTATCGGATTTCCGTCAGTAAACTGTTATTATTATTTATTATTATTTGTTTCAAGTTTCTTCTAATCTGTCATTTTTTTAATGAAACAAATCTGAAAATCTTCAATCATCACTTCTTCTTTTTTTTATCGGTCATTATCTAAGAGAGATCTTTAGCACTTTGTCTTTTATTCTTCCATCTTTCTTCCTTTTGAAGTGTAATACGATCTGTCTTTCTTTTTTTTGTGATTTGACCGATTTGTTTTCGTCACCTGCACCACTGCCATCATCATCACCAAATTTGGGCATTCATTTTTTTCCTTAAAAGGCAAAAAGAAAGGAAATCGACTAATTCAATTATGTTTTATGCAAAAATCAGTGCCGCCTTTCCTTTCCTTTACTCTTAATCCCATTAAGTGGGTAACACAATTCCCAAATTTTCTCCATCGGCTTTTCTTTTTACGTTTACCTCTTTTCTTTTTCTTTTTTTTTCAATTCCGGTCTATCGAATTCAGTGTCAAAACAAGTGGAAAAAAGCCTTCTGCTTTTTTGATTGTGCAATTCCCTCTCTTCTTTTTTTTCTTTCATTTGCAATGGCATTTTTTAATACCTAAAAAAGGGGGTGATATTTGGTGGTAATTTAGTTAAATTAATTTTATGAGAGCTTTAAAGACAGCACGCAAAAAAAGTAATCTAAAATCATAGTTTCCATCAATTGAAAACTGCAGTAGCTACAGTACCCCTTCAAATAATAACAATTTCCGGTAGTTAATTTTTACCAATTACTTTTTTTTCAAACTTTAAAATCACAAAAATGAAAAAAAAGGGATGATCATTTCCTGCTTTTCAACAACAGCAAAAAAAAAGGGTATTAAAAATTAACTTTTTTTAACTCAATGTTGCGAAAACTTTGTAATTTCATGAAGAAAATTAATGATCACACAGCATGAAAATGTTTTTTTTGTCGGCAAAAATGTTGTGCCCCTTTAAGAAAAAAAAAGAGTGAGAACCGATTATCCTTGTTTTTTAAAACTCTCATTTCTCAATTTATTCATCACCCCTGAAAATAAAAAAAAAGGAAGTTGTTGGAAGAAAGAAAATTGGAAAAAATTAAAAGAATCCTTTTTTGCCTCCTTTTTGAATGCCGTCAACTTTTTTTTTGAAAAAGAAGAAAGTTTGCTCGGTTTGCATTTATTGACATTACTAAACCTTTTTTTTAAAGGGGAATCTTACCACCGATATGGAGAAAAGAAAAAACTAAATTCCTTGATTTGCATCATTGAAGCGAATCTCCTTTTTTTTTTAAAGTGAAGAAGTGAAGAAAAAAAGGAGGTTGTTAAAATGCGCGAATCTTTAAATAAAAAGAAACTCAGCGTGGCATCTAATTGGCATACAAGAAAAGGCAAAGAAGGAGGGAGAAGGTCGAAGGATATATATATATCAGCAGCAGCAGCAATTCTTCTTTTTCTCTTCCCGCAACAATTTTGTATTTGTCTTTTTTCAATGGCAGACTGAATGGTGCCCCTTTTTTTTACGGATCGTGGGAAATCTCTACCTTCTTTCTTTATATTCTAAATATAAATAAATAAAAACATTCTTGGAATAAAATTCATTATAAATGTTGTAAAACAATTTTATCTTCCTTCCTTCCATCCTTCCTTCTGTTGCTTGCTTCATTTTTCTTTTTTTGAGGATGGATGGATGGATGGATTCCCACAAAGTTGTAAAACCAATAAGCACTTTTTAAAGAGAAAACTCTTTCCAATAAAAAAAAGTACATACAAAAACGAACTTGTTTGAAAATGAACGAAGAAGGAAGGAAGAAAGAAAAATACAGTAGATTGAATAAAAAAAAGAATTCAAAAAAGAGGTAGCAAAAGAGTGAACAAAAAAAACTAGTTTATAACCAACAAATTTTTTTTTCAAATTCATTTATTTTTTTCAATGCCCCCAAAAAAATGAGGGAAAAGCAAATATTGTTTTGAGTCAGTTCTTTTTCTTCTTCGAAGATTCCTTTGCTTACTTATTTTTCGGCGGTTTTTTCGTACGATTACGGTAGTCAACAACAATAGAGAGAGAGAGAGAGAAAAAATATGTGTTACAAAAATGATTTGATTTTTTACGATTTTAAAAAAAAAAGTGGCTTCGCGCAATAACTTTCTTTCCTTCTGTTTTTTTTTCTGTTTCTGTTTATTTTATGGCTTCATTTTTATTTTTACTTTTCTGCTGCTGCTGCTCCTTTTTTGCCAAACATTTTTTTTGAGGTGATTTTTTTGATTATTGTTTTGGCATTTTTATTTCCCCCCTTTCCAAATTAATGTCTGTTGGCCTTGATTGTAATCTTCGGCCGTCTTTTTTAAAATTCACGAATATAAACTTTGACAGAAAAAAAAACTGTCAAAAAACATCTTAAACGAGAGAGAGAAAAAAAACCTATAATCAAAAATGAGTTAGTTCAATGACGCAAAATACCAATTGACAAAAAAATAAAAATGGTTTTATTTTGTTGTGAATTTTTTATATATAATATATAATTGGAACATCAAAGAGACACTATTATTGTACAAAAATTTAGAGGTTAAGAAAAAAAATGAGGTTGCTCCGTTTGGAACAAAGTTATTTTTCGGCTACAGTAAGATAATAATAATATAGTGTATGTGTATTAAATTTGTTTGAGGGTACTGTAATGAAACATTTTTAAAAAAAATTGAATTTATAAAATGATATCTTTGACGTCACAATAACCATCACCATAAAAATTACCAACACTGCATTTCTTGTATTTCAAAAAACTCAAAAAAAACTTTAGTCATCCCAAAAAAAAAGAGAACTGTTATGTTTCATTTTTTAGATTTTTAACAGTTTAAATTGTTGTTAGAGTGAGTAGTGGCTCATGCATGAGCTCATGTGACTAATCACTGATCACTTCACTTCAATTCTTTTCCACCTTTTTTTAAGGTTTTGGAAAAAAAGAATTTTAATCATCACGTCTTTTTTATTTCTTTTGTTACAAAGAAAAACTAACACATTTTTTTGCTGATGTTGCTTCTACAAAAAAAAAGCATTTTTAAAGCAAATCTCGTGAAATATTTATTTATTTATTATTAAAATTGATGAAAGACGATTGACGCAAGAAGAAAAAAGCATAATACCCGATTCTATAAAAAATAATGACCAAAAAAATACATTGAAGAAAAAAAAGAGAGAGAAAGATTCTTTTCAAAAATGTAAAAATTAAAGCAAAAAAATCAAAGAAGAATAAGAATATTTTTTTTCTTTCTCAATGCTTTTTTTCATTTATGAATCTTCTTTCTTTCTTCGAAAATACAAGCAAAAAAAAGTGTGGAGAGAAAATTGGATAGGAATAAATAAGAGTGAATGGCAAAAAAGGGTCATCAAACAACTTACGTGGAATTAATATTATTATTACAAAAAAATATTAGTGCATATTTTTTATGTAAGAAAAAATCATGCTTTTTTTTAGTTTTGAAAAACAAAGTGTGTGCTTTTCTGAATAACTCTGATTTTTTGTTGCTAAAAGTTTGTTTCAAATAATCACTACTTTTTCAAAAAAATGGCAGAAGAAAATGTTAGAAAAAAAAGATGAGCAGAGGAAAATAGATACAAAATTTATTAGTCAGTTTTTAGAAGAAAAAGCAGAGAAAAGAAGCATGATTTAATGTTAACAAAATTGTTAAAATATAAATTTCTTTTGTTTTTGATGTTAAAATTAGGGAAGAAATTAATTATGTCTTGGAACGAAAATATAATTTCTTGTTAAAACATGTTTTAAAATAATTTTCAAATCTTTAAAAAGATACAGCAAATAATTCTCAGAATATTTGACAATATTTTTGTTAATTTTAACGAGAAATGCCAAAATTTTACTGTGCCAAGATCATTAATCAATCCGCAAGGGAAATTACATTTTTATTGCTACCTTTTTCTTGACATCCAGAAATTAATACTCTTCTTCCATCTTTTTCCATCTTCTACTTTCTACTTTTTTTGTTCTTCTTTTAATTTGTCAAAAAATTGAGAAAAACCAAAAGCTAACAGTTTTTATTTCGGAGCAGTGACGACTCTTTACAAAGCAATAAAAAACAAGCAATTTAATGTATGTCTCTCTTTTCTTTTGTTTTATTTTCATCCAACATAAATTGGTCTTGAGATGAGTTTGTTTTAGTGTCACTAAAAATGGAGATATCTCTGTGTATGGGTTTTGTTATTTTTTTCGGACACGGCTCTTTCTCTTTTTTTCGTTATTAGTAAAAATGTGTGACTTCTCTTTTTTTTGATTGTTAATTTTGTTGAAGCTTATTTTATTTATTTTTTTAACAAAACTAAAATGCAAAAAAATGAGGAAATCTAAAAAAGTGTGAAAAAAGGGAAATTGTTTGGAATTTTTTTGGTGAAAAATTACTGTAACTTTGCTGTTTAGCAAAATTTAAAAAGGTTTTAATTAATTTTCAGTAAACTTTGTCACAAATTTATTTAAATTTAAATTTTCTATTTTTTTCAAATTTTCGGGATACAGTAATCTCTTTTTTTGCAAAAAAAACTAAAAAAAATCCAAGTCTTTTTTTGTTTTTCAATAAAAAAACCATAAATTTCACACTATCGGCGGCTTTTTGTTAGAAGAAGAAGAAGAAAAAAATTCATTTTCTACTTTTGTTTTTCTTTGCACCCGAGAGTCTTAACTTAAACTCCCATAGCAGTAATAAAACACTCCAAACTGCGCAATAAATAACTTTCTAAAAAAAATAACAAACAAAATTCCAACTTTCTTTTTTTTCGTTCTTGCCGAAAAAAATGGAAACAATGCAAGTTTGTTTGTTAATAAGCAAATTGAAATAAATGGTAACAAAATACTTAAATCCCATTGGGGAATTTAATTTTGCTTGGGGTTTTTTCATGAAAAACAAAAGACGAAATCTCTCTTTGAAGTTTGCGCCGTTTATGGGGCTCTTGAGAATTTTATGAAGTTGAATTTTCTTTCTTTTTATTTTTTGGTAGTGACTGAAAGAAAAGTTAGTGAAATATGCATTTTTATATCAATTTTGAATACTGTCTGAAAGAGATTCTAAAAAATTTGAGGGAAATAAAATTCATTTTTTAACTTTAAAAAAATCTGCGCATTTTTAAAACCCGTTAAAATAGAATTTCTGTTTTTGCAAATCTGAAAGCCAGCAATCTTCTCCAAAAACGAACAAAGTCAAAAAATTTCAAACTTTTAAATAAAAAAAACAACAAAAATTTATGTCAAATGGCATATTTGTGATTGAAGAAAAACCGTATTGTTTATTGTTTGAGATACCCCCTTTCATTTAATTGAGCGTATTTCCTGTCCTTCTTTTTTGAGCAGCAAAAAGGGAGAGAGAGAGAGGGGAAAACGAAAAAAAAAGGCAATCATGTCTTTTTTTGGGAATAAAAAGATGGGAGGTGATTTTTATAGTTGTTCTTTCTTTTTTTTTGTACATTCATTATTCATTCAAATATCAACAAAAAACAGAATTAAAAACATTGGCACAATTGTACTTAATCAAGCAAAAAGAAAGAAAGAAAATGTGTGTGAATGAGTCTTTAAACAAACAAACAAACAAACAAATAAATAAATAAAAGCAATTAATTCGAAAATGCCATGGCATTGTCATTATTTTTCCTGATTTTTTCCGTAACAATGTTATATTTTCAGTGATTAAAAAATGGCAAAAAAAATGTTGCAAAACTTTGAACACAAATTTTTAACCGGATCCGACAATTTTGATACAGTATTCAATCATAAATATTTTAAAATTTCTTTGTCTCTTTTATTTTGCCGCCAAAAATAAAATGTGTTACATTTGTCACATTTTTTGTTTCATTTTTCTTTAATGTCATAAGTTTATGACTCGTAACTAATAATAATCTCCTTCAAAAATAGTCTTTCTCTCTCTTTGCATTGCTTTCCTCTTTTTTAAATCCATTCTTTTGAGAGTTAACCCATTTCAAAAACACAGAAAAACTATATCAGGCGACTAATAATAACTCACTCACTCTTAATAAGGAAAACAAAAAAAATGCAAAGTCTAAAAACTTTTATGACTTTTTTTTTGACCCTTTGTCGCCGTCGCTGCTGCTTTTTGGTGCTTGCTTAATATAAAGCAGTGCCGACGAGTTAACTTCTAATTTTTTTTATGGCTTACAATCACTCATTTTTTCTCATTTTCATTGACCGAAAAAGAGAGGCTACCACTTTGATGGAGTTTCTTCTTTTAAGCTGCTGCTGCTTATTTTTTATTAAACTTTAAAAAAAAAGAAGCAAAAACATGGATTTACAAATTTAAAAATAAAATAAAGCAGGGATTAAAAAATTTAAACTTTTATGTATTTTTCAGAAATTAAAGTTGACAATGATGGAAATGTTATTTGTCCAATTTGTGATGAAAAACTTCCAAGTGATTCAAATTGGGAAAAGCATGTTGAAATTGAAAGAAAATTTTTGATTAAAAGCATTGAAAGGTTTGATTATACTTTTTATTTGAATAATAAATAAATTAAGTTCAATTAATTAATTACAGTATTAAAGAACAAAAGCATCAAAATCCTGAAAATGTTTCGGCTTCGGCTTCTGCTTCAGCTTCAATGAATTCAAATCGAAGCAAACAAAAGCGAGAATCTGAATTGCAAAGAATTCGAAGTAATCAACAAAAGCGTTTAACTTGTAAGTTCTCGATTTTTACAGTAATTAATTGCTACGTCTCAACGCGAAAACTACAGTATTTTGTTTCTCCTTGTTTTTGTTGTCGCAAAAATGTTTGTTTTTTTCAGTAAAAACAGTAAATCCACTTTCAACAAGTCGAAATATTGAAAATTTTGATTCCACAACATCACGATCAACATCAGCTGATAAAAATTTTTGCAAGGGCTGTGAGGTAATTTAATTTATTTTTTTATCTTTAATTTTGGACAACAAAGAAAATAAAGTTGTTAATCAAAAAATGCTTCTGTTTTTTTTCTTTGTTTCTAAAAATATACATTTTTGTACAATTTTTATTTTTAGCGACATCATGATTATTTGATTATCAGTTCAACACTTGATGAGCCAAGATGTTATGAATGTTTTCGAAAATTTCGTCAACAAACAACCTTTTTGCCCCTCTCATTTACAGAATCCCTTGAAAATGATTCTTCTCAACAACATCTTCACCATCATCAACAACATCAACAACAACAACAACAATTAACTCCACCAAGTAATCATTCGGTTGATGGTTTATTGGGTGGTGGTGGTTCATCTTCACTCCGAAAAAGGCCATCATCAAATTGCAGCAGCAATGATTCAATAAAATCTTCCTCAGGAAATAATAATGAACAAAAACGTTTCAAAATTGAAATTTAATTTAATAACTTTCATCTTTTTTTTATATCTGTTCAAAAATATATATGCTTTAAATAATTTTTTTCTAATATAGCAATTTTCGATTTTTTTTTCGTAATTTTATTTTATTTATATTACTTTAAAATAGTCTAATTTTATTACTGTATTTTTTATACAAAAAAAACTATTTGTGATTTTTTCTTGGTTTTAATTTTTGAGTCATTTTGTAATTCTTTATTTTTTTTAAAAAAAATGTTATTTTTTAATTGTGTGCAAAAAATTTATTGGTTAAATAAAATTAAGGGAAACAAAAAATATACAAAAATGCAAAAAAGTTGATTAAATTTAAAAAAAAAAATGGTATACCAAAACCTCATTGGAAATAAAGAGCTAAAAGTTCAAATTTGTTGATCAACAAAAAAGAAATTAAAAATGGTTACTGTATCTTTTTGTAATCGATATTTGATTAATTTTGTTAAAATTTTTGTTAAAACGCTCATAAATTAACACCATTAAAAGCAAATAGGGCAAATCACAAAAATTTACAACCGAAAAAAGGTTGTAAAAAGCTACAGCGAACTTAAAAAGAAAAAAAGGGAGAGGAGAAAATATGTGATAAGAAAAAAAGGGCTAAAAGAAATTAGGCGAGTTTACGGAACTTTACAAGCTTCCTGGGGAATCAATTTTTTTCCCCTTCATCAAAAAAAATTAATTGGTTTTTTTTCTTCGTTCTGTTTTGTGGTAAAAAAAAAAGAAGATAATTATTGATTTTATTTAATCCAAAATAATGCCAGAAGTTCCGAGAACAAGAAGTGTAATAAGTTTGAAACTTGGTGGTCCCACAATTTGGACCCGATTAATTCAATTTGGTGTTGTTTTTCTATTTTTTGGTGGAATGATTGGAGCATTTTGTTATGCAATTTTAAATGGTATTTTATTTTGATTTGATTAAAAAAGCTTTAAAAAGATTAACACATATTTAACTGTTCTTTTAAAGGTGAAAATACAAAGCATGAAGGAAGTGAGTCGGTCATAAGAGATGCATCATCGAATTTCTCTGTATTTTGGACCCAGTATTCTGATTCTGGAGAATGTATAAATATTCGACAACCAAATAAAACAAAATCTAAAGAATCTGATGAACCACCTCCAGATGATGTAAGTTTATATGTTTTATTTAACTCGGATCTGATTAAAAGTAGATCAAAAATTATTTGAGCTATTGATAAAAGTTTTTTTTTTGATTTTCCGCATTTTCGCAATTTTCTAAAATTTTAAGCTTTTTTCACTAACAAGTTTGTAATATAATTTGCATAAACATGTTATTAATAAAAACAAAATAAAAAATTGAAGGGAGGATAAAGTGAAGAAGACCCATTTTTTTAAATCAAAAAATGTAATACTTTAGTCACCAGGTAAAAAATTTCCATCATATTGGTATCAGGATAATGATGAAGAAAGATTGATTTATCGAACTGATCCGTCCCATGTTGCCTATGTTTATAAAACTCATACATTTTGGACTGTAATTGATGATGCCGAAGTTGCTTCTGTAAGTTTTCCAGCTACATATATAAATATCAGCTCAATCAAAAACTTTTAAATACTTTTAAGAGTTGCAAAAAAGATAGTAGCTTAAATTATACTGGATTTATTGAAAGAATGGGGCTGTATAAAATGTATAATCGACATTCAGAAATTCGACAACTTGCAAGAAATGCCAAAGTTTTTGTCTATGATGGTGAACCCCCATCAAAACCCCTTCGAAATGATTTAGATTTGCCACTTTTTATTCGGGCATATGCAGATTATGAGACGGGAGTTTTAAGGGGATTTGATACATTCTATGGAATTGATGCAACCTCCGGAATATTTCATACTCAATGCTGGTTTGATGAAATGAAAAGTAATAAACCTCCTGCAGCGGCATGGGGAACGTTACCAAGTATTTGTGAAAATTAATAGCGTTTTATTATCATTGCTTACTACTATTTGTAAATATTAAATAAAAAGATTGTTTCTTAAATCAATTATATTTAATTAAATATATTTGAATCTGATGATTTTTTCAAATCCGTTAAATTAAAAAATTGAATTCATAAAAATTTAATGAACGCATTTAATGAACTTTTTTAATTGTAAAAAATGTTACAAAAGTAAATCATTATAATTTATAAAAGTCCACATTTACTACTTCTAAAAAGAAATATCTCTAACAAATATTGATTCAAAAAGATAATAGGAAACT
The DNA here is from genome assembly GCA_964035985.1 of Panagrolaimus superbus. Classification (NCBI taxonomy): domain Eukaryota; kingdom Metazoa; phylum Nematoda; class Chromadorea; order Rhabditida; family Panagrolaimidae; genus Panagrolaimus; species Panagrolaimus superbus. The sequence goes on from OZ038359.1 coordinate 9,166,051, forward strand.
GGATTATCTCTGTTAACCCCTCTTTTGCAGACATATTGATTATCATCTTCTTTTTTTCTTGGCACACAAAATCGTGAATACAAATTGTGCTGCAAAAAACCTTTCTACCTTCCATTTTTTATTCAAAGAAAAAACGTTTTTTTTATAAAAGTTTGCTTTGCTTTCTCGATTGCATTTTCTCTTACAACGAATTCTTATTGAATGAGAGCGCCAAAAATCGAGGTAGACATTTTGAAATTTTCACAATAACCAATTTGGTCTTGATATAATTTCTCAATTTTCTTATTCAGATTTATTGAATCCATTTTTATATTACCACTTAATTAATAAATTATTACAGATTCTTCATTTTTATATCCATCAAAGATGAATAACTCTTTCCAAGTAAAAAAGGAAGGTTCAACAGGCGGCAATGATTCGCTAGAAGCTTTAAATCTTACCATGCAACGCATGGAATTAAATGTTTTAAAAGTTGTTGTAAGTTTTAATTAAAAATTATCATATATGCTTCGTTCAAACTTTACGTTTATCCTGCATAATATAACAAATTTTAGGGTACTTTGAGTGATCGGGTCAATACAATGGAAAATAAATTGGATAGCCTCCTTATAAATGTTAATAACTTAGAACGCAATACATCTAATACATTGGCGAGCACTGTAAATGGTTTAGCTTCACATCTTGAAAAATCTCATGTTGCAAATTATGAAAAGCAGCTTTCGCATATTGCAGAAGTTCAAGCCCTTAGTCAAATAATTACAGCTTTACGGCAAAATCCAAATGCTTTTGGTCCAATGTCCGGCGTTCCAGTTATGCAACAACAACAACTTCAACAGCAACAACAACAATCGTAAGCAACAACGATTTTACGGCAATAAACAAAAAAATTAATTTTTCAGTTTCCGACCAGTTCATCCAAATTTACAAGCAGCCCCCTCAATTCCACAAAATATTGCACCACCACAACATCTTCCAATGGAACAACCAAAACTTGCTGCAAATCCCCACGGACCTGCACAAGTTCCAACTGAACCAAAACCTTTTTCAGTTATTAAGCCACCAGTTGCCCCAGAATTTGCGGATAAAAAAGATAATGAACAAGGACTGAAGCAACAACAACAAAATCCTTTTACAGCAAATACTGGTAACTTCAGTTTCGGTACTGGGCATCCCCAAAAACCTTTATTCCCGGGAAAGCCTGTGGCACCTACACCAGCTGCTGCTGTGGCAGAAACTCCAGTACAACAACAGCCAATTGCCGAAACAAAAAGTATCTTTGGAAATACTAAACCACCAACCTTTTCATTTGCTAATCAATCAGCTGCCGCCACAACCAGTCCTTTTGCTGTGCCATCAAATCAAGCACAAGGAGTTAATCAAAATAAACCACTTTTTGGATCTCCGTTTGCTAATACTCCTGGTAACAAGCCACTTTCTTTCACTCCAACTGCAAATGCAGCTGGAAATAATTCCCCATCGGTATGTTAAAAAAACGTGTATAATTGATACCCTTTTATTGTTTACTTTTTAAGAATTTTGGCCAAAAAGTTGAACATGAAGAAGGAAGTGAAAATCCAGAAGAATATGTTCCAGATGTCCATTATGAACCTGTTGTTCCACTTCCAGATAAAGTTGATGTTGTAACTGGTGAAGAATCTGAACAAGTTTTATTCAAAAATCGATGCAAACTTTATATCTTTAATTCTGAAACCAAGGAAGTCAAAGAACGTGGAGTTGGAGATATTAAAGTATTATTTAATCCTGAAAAGAAAAGTTACCGTGTTGTCATGCGTCGTGATCAAGTTCATAAAATTTGTGCCAACTTCCGTATCACAAAGGGAATGAGCATCGGTGATAAAACTGGAACAAAAGGTTGCGGTATCTTCAATTGTGTTGTAAGTCTGATTTTAATCTCTGATTTAGCTAGTTGTATTCTTTTTAGGATTTTTCTGATAACAACGAAGCTGGTGCCCCTACAATTTATGTTGTTCGATTCAAGGAAGAAAATGTCTACGATGAATTCAAAAAGATGTTTACTGATATTGCAGAAGGAAAACAAACAGAAGGTGGTCTTTCAGGACAAAGTGTTCCAAAAGAAACAAAAGCTGTTCAACCTGTTGCAGCAGCACCTGTCGTAGAAGCTAAAAAAGAAAAAGATGAAAAACCAAAAGGATTTAGTGATAAATTTAATAAAAAAGAAGGTGAATGGGATTGCCAAATATGTTATGTTCGAAATAAACCCGTCGACGATGCATGTGTTTCATGTGGTACTGGAAAAGATGGCAAAGAAAAAACAACTTCTGCTGCAACTTTTAAAGCAACAACATTTACAGCACCTGCTAATTCTTCCTTTAGTTTTGGTATTAATAATGCTGCTCAAAAACCTTTATTTGGTATTCCTCAAGCTACTCCTGCTGCACCAATTCCTGCTAAAAGTGAGTTGTATTTTATCAGTCACAATTGATAAATCCTTTTTTTACAGCTGAAGTTCAGACTGAATCAAAGCCCGCAGAAACAAAGAATTTATTCGGTAGCACAAAACCTATAACATTTTCTTTTGCACCGACTCAACCTGCTGCTACAACAAGTCCATTTGCCCAACAATCAAATGCAAGTCCATTTGGGGCAAAATCTGATGGAACACAACCTAAATCTCTTTTCGGCGGTTCCACATCTTCAGGTGCAAATAAAACTCCAATGTCATTTTCATCTTTTGCAAGCGGTACCAACTTTTTGGAAAAGAAAAATGATTCTCCCAATAACTCCTTCGGTGCTCAAAAATCATCCGTAAGCTTTTTTTTCTCATCATTGTTTATCTTCCATTTGTTTAGACATTTGCTCAAAAGGATAACACTCAACAAGAAGAAGGAAGTGAAAATCCAGAAGAATATGTTCCAGATGTCCATTATGAACCTGTTGTTCCACTTCCAGATAAAGTTGATGTTGTAACTGGTGAAGAATCAGAACAAGTTTTTTTTAAAAATCGATGCAAACTTTACATCTTTAATTCTGAAACCAAGGAAGTTAAAGAACGTGGAGTTGGAGATATTAAAGTATTATTTAATCCTGAAAAGAAAAGTTACCGTGTTGTAATGCGTCGTGAACAAGTTCATAAAATTTGTGCCAATTTCCGTATCACCAAGGGAATGAGTATCGGTGATAAAACTGGAACTACAAATTGCGGTATTTTTAGTTGTATGGTATGTTTGAACTGTAAAACTTATGTAGACTTTATTAATACAGTTTAAAAATATTATAGGATTTCTCAGAAAACCCCCAGGAAGGAAAATCTACTGTCTTTTATGCTCGATTCCGTGAAGAAAATGTTTATGAAGAATTTAAGAAATTGTTCAATGATATTGCTGAAGGAACTCATACCATTAATACTGATGTTGCTGAAACAAGTGCGTAAATAGTTTTATTTTATTTTAGATACTGTTTATTTTTTGTATTGTGTTATTGCTGAAAATTTAATTATATTGTATTGTTCCCTGAATGAAGACATTTTATTTTAGCCTCAAGTGTAATAACAAGTAAATCACCGTCACATACACCCACAGCTACAGTACCCTCATTACCATATATCGGTGATTCACATAATCCATCTGTCGACGCTGATGAGGATGAAGAAGAAGAATATGACGAAGATTACGGAGAAGAAGAGAATTACGATGAAGAATCAGAAGTTTTACTTGAATCAGATTGCAAAGTAACTCTTGGTGAAGCATATAAATCACCTCTTAGTAAAAATGTATGTTTTTGCTGCACTTAAATTATGCAAATACATTTTAAATTTTAGCAAAAATCTGATGAAATTTATGAAAATGTTAAACTTATTGTAAGTGTTGCCGATGAAGGTGTTTATAAAGTTGAATTTGATGATGGAAAAGATGAAACCATTTTTCCACATTACATTCAAAATGATTCTGATTACAAAAAAGATGGAAAAAAGATTTCTTTCATTGCTCGTGATCATAATGCTGTTCGAAAATCGGTTACCTGTGAATTTAAAGATGTTGCAACCACTCAAAAAACATTTGAAACTTTAAAAGAATGCCAAGAATCTACTGCATTTGATGGTTTTGAAAATTAATTAATTTTTTGCATTTTATTTTGAATTTTGTCAGACTTTTATTTATTTTATTTTACTTTGTTTTTATTTTTGTATTTATTTTATTAAACGTTTTGATATTTTTTGTTTGTTTTCTAGAATACTGATATAATTTCTCCATCACAGCAATTTTAAATTGAATCAAGACTGTCGAAAAAAACGAATGATACAGTTCAAACAAAATACACTATTTAAGACAGTGAAAATTTATTTTAGCATCAGAGAGGGGAAATTATAAAGAATTACTTTAAAAGATATCACAGGAGAAAAGACTACATTGAACGACCAGAAAAAACGAGAAGAAGTTGAGCATCTGAAATATGAAGGAATGTCAGAATATTTCAAAAAAAATATGTGCAAAATTACCTTTAAAGAGTATCACAATATTTCAAAATATTTAAAGATCATAAAGTTCAAAGAATTGCATCAGAGAGGGGAAATTGTGAAGATTACGTTCAAAGTTCAGACAGCATAAAATTTGTTGTCGTTGGACACAAATGACCCTCGACGACAAGTCGAGGATCACATCCATAGCATTTTTTCATATGTTCTTTTTTTCAATTGGGATCTTGCAAATGATGCAAATGTAGACGGGGTTCCCAAAGTTCTTGTGCATTAAAGCTTGATGTCGTTTAACACGATTCAATTCTTTTTCCTTAAAGGCACACAACGTGCAACCATATGACTTGTCAGCGTATTGATTGAATCCATTTGCATGTTGTTTCCATTTTAAATGTTCTTTATCTTTTTCAATAAAAATAATAACAGCTTTCACTCCAATATTTAACAGTTCTTCACGATCACTCCGTGTCATCAAACAATACTTTTTGTGCATTATTGTTTGATGTCACTTTACAAACGCTAATTAAAACTTAATAAAATATTCAAATCATAATTACAAATAAAAAGTTTTATAAAAGTGTTAGCTTTTAAAAAAGCAAGTAATCGATTGCCGTTTGCAATTTGCGCGCAAAAATCAAAAATGTGCTAAACGCGCCAATGCTGTTTTTTCAATGTTTTCATTTTAGACGCTCTCTCTTTTTTTTTTGAATGTTTTTTTATTCAATGCAAAAAGAAAGAAAACAACAAAAAAGCCAAATTACACTATTTTTTGTACTTTTTTAAAAAATTTTTTGCAACTAGATAATTACAAAATATTTGGAATTACTGTAATGATTTTATTGGATATGTTCTAGAAATTGATCAATATAAGCCATATCTAACTGTTAACTTTTTAATTTTTTGCATTTTTATATAATTTTTATACAGTTTTTATTGCATATAAAAATAATATAAATATTATTTTTATATGCAACATTGTGCTGCAACGGAACCACTTAAATTGATGTCATATGTTTATACCCCCTTATTAACATAATCTGTTACAGAGAGTTCTTAAATGTCATCCTATTATAAAAAAAGAGATTAAAAAATCGAAATAATTTTTAGGTTTGAATGTCTTTGCTCATTTTATGATCGATTACTTTTCAATGCCACCTCAACGCCAAAAGCACGTTCAGAATAAAGTTGGATTGTAAAGAGAAAAATTTGCCGCGTCTTTAATACAGCCGGACGGAAAACGTCTATTCGTGCCGCTTAAGTTGAATAAAGTTGCTGCCGACTTTGTGTTTCTTGAACGAGATAAAGACCACTCAAATTGGAATAGGTTTCTTAAGCATAGCCAAAAACATATGGATACTTTCCAGAAATTTGATTTTTTAAGCGGTTTTATGGCAAATCTTTAAAAAAATTCAGAGAATGCGTTTTAAGGACCAACCATTAGTTATCATACACCTTCTGGAATTTTGTTACATTTTTATTTAGTGGTTTAATGCATTTTTTATCAAAAATTTAGATTGTTTTAAAGGGAGTGTCGACGACAAGCAAAAAAAAATTTTTTGGCAACAAGTATGTTTTTACACGAATAAGACATTTTTCTATGCTATTTCTTTTCTCTAACTCATTTTCGTGTTAAAACATACTTGTTGTCCACACAAATTTTTTTTTGCTTGTCGTCGACACTCCCTTTAATTTATTGTTGAAAGTAAAATTTTGCTGTAAAAATGATTTTACCTAATCAATGAAAAATACACTACAATACAAACAATCAAGCTTCAAAAGGCCTTTTACAATTTTTGTATTCTGACCCTTATTTTTATTTATTATGCATTTGCTAAAAATACAGTAATACAATCATTGTCACGGGCTCATTTGGCGTTACGTTAAGGTGTTTTTCGCGTAGGATGATTTTAAACGATTAATTTTTCTATCAAACGTCTTCTAATAGTCCCCTGAACATTCCCTGAAATGTGCGTCGAAAAAAAAATTTTCGAAAATTTCGATTTTTTTCACAGGGGGGACCAAGGCAAAAAAAATCGAAAAATTTCAAATTTAAAAAAATTTATTTTTTTTTAAATAGTTCAGACATCTCCAGAAAGTCTAAAAAATACTATATAAACCGTTTACGGCGTTATAATAAGTCAAATATTGGAGTTATAGCGCCAAAACAATGTTGGGGGTATTGCGAAAAATCTTCTCACTTAGAAAAAAAATTTTATTCTGTGGTTTTTTTGATTTGTTTTGATTAATTATGACTAATTCCATTATGGAGAATCTGAATATAGCATTTTCAGACATTAAAAAATAGAAAAAATAAATTTTTTTGGGTGTTGGGGGTATTCGAGCACACGATAATGACTAAAATGAATAGAAGTCAGATACAAGTGTTTATGTGAGGTGTCTTTTGGTATTGTTACAATTAGTAGGTGATTCTCCACGATTTTATTTTTTTTTCAAAGGTAACAAAAACTTTTTTTTCTGACCCCCCTAATCATGTATGGCGATACTTTTAATTGCCCAATTAACATGAACATTGAGGCCAAGAGTTGCTGACAGTGTTCAACGAGACGTGCCATCGATGAGGTGGTATATCCAATTTTATTCATAACATCTTCACCTACGTACCCTTGTAGCACCAGCATTTCGACGATATTTTCAAATTTATAAATGTTCGACTCGAAAATTTCACTCCAATCAGGAGTGAAATTTGCATCCCGAGCATGCAGCTTTATCAACTGCATTCTTGTGCCTTCCAAATGCACGAATAAATTTAAACATTTGCAGAAAGTTGTTGACGATCTTCAGATCATCAAACAATAATTTTTGTGCATTATTGTTTGATGTCACTTTACAAACGCTGATTAAAACTTAATAAAATATTCAAATCATAATTACAAATAAAAAGTGTTAGCTTTTAAAAAAGCAAGTAATCGATTGCTGTTTGCAATTTGCGCGCAAAAATCAAAAATATGCTAAACGCGCCAATGCTGTTTTTTCAATCTTTTTATTTTAGACGCTCTCTCTCTTTTTTTATGAATGTTTTTTTATTCAATGCAAAAAGAAAGAAAACAACAAAAAAGCCAAATTACACTATATTTTTTTAACGAATATGAATATCCGTCCGGCTGTATTAAAGGGGGAGACCCACTTCTGACAATTTTTTGTTCAGGGTTCATTGGAGCTGCTTTTTTAAAAACCTTTTGCAGCTCCAACGAATAAAAACAGCAGCTCCAAGGAGTCTGCGATCGCGTCGAGACCATCAAGAAAATTGCAGCAAAAAATTGTTCAAGGTGGGTCTCCCCCTTTAAAGAAGTGGCAAATTTTTCTCTTTTCAATCCAACTTTATTCTGAACGTGCTTTTGGCGTTGAGGTGGCATTGAAAAGTAATCGATGATAAAACGAGCAAAGACGTTCAAACCTGAAAGTTATTTCGATTTTTAAATCTCTTTTATTTATATGGCACTTCTTTACTTCCTCCCCCCTTCTTTTTGAAAAACTTTGATTTTCACCTTTGTTCACTGTTTCTCAAATTTGAATAAAAATACTTTTTTATTTTTTTTGTGATCAAAGGAGGATGTAAAGTAAATAAGTGTAACACAGCACTTCTTCACTTTTCCTCCCCTCATTCGATTTTTCTAAATTTTATGTAAATTCTTTGAAAAAGCGGTAAACGCGTATAAAAGGATGACTGCGACAAGTTTTCGAGGTCTTTCTTCGCTTTTTTATTCCTGCCGGCCGGTCGTCTACATTTGTTCTCACCAAACTTTCCAAGTTTTTGCCTAGGGGGGGGGGGGGGGGAAAGTAAAGAAGTATGCTGTTTTTTTTTCAGTGTACCATATTATTACCGCATTCATCATAATTGAGACCCTTATCAAAAGCATCATCACCATTTATTCGGGTAACAGGATAGTAAATTGTAACCGAAACCGTCAACGGAGTTCTTCTCGGTTCGGTTCGAACCGACAAAACGAGGCCCCTCGGTTTCGGTTTTTTTCGGTTGATAAACCAATCATTTTTGCTTTTCAACGCTTTAATTTGTTAAAATCATTGAACAGGAAAATCTTTTGTTAAATCTTTTTTGAGCGCACAAATAAAGGTCATTTTAGAATATTAAAAAATTTTGAATTATATTTTTTGAAAAAAAAGAAAGATTTAGAATTGACTTAAAAAGTGTTTTTTTGGCATTGCGACTTTAAACTAGAGATGTGCACCGTTTTTCCAAAGTTTCGCAAATGTCAGAATGATGCAAATTTTTGCTGTTTAAAGTTTAAACAGCAAAAATTTGCATCATTCTGACATTTTCTTCCTAGTCATTTCGTAATTCTTTTGCGGTGCTCAGCAGTTTGCGCCGCGGACATTTACACCGCGATATTTGCGCTGACGACAATTGCGCCGATAAAACGACATCTGCGCCGATAAAACGACATTTGCGCCGATAAGACTTTTTAGGCTAAATCCTACCTCATTAGGCTAGCACATGGGCCTAAGCCCTAGCCTAAGCCCCTGCTCGGTGGAGATACAGTTTTAACTAAAAATCTTTGTTAATAATGGTTGGCTGTATACAAATTTTAATCATTGTCTCCGTTACACTATTTACTCCAGTTGGAAAATAGTGATAAACTTGTCCAAATAGGCAAGTTTTTTTTTTTTGACGAATTATTCCAACATGGACTTTTTGATTTATCATTGATTTTAACATACGATTCTATCGATGTCGTGTATACTGCAATCCATGAGAAAGACTTAATAAAATATTCAAATCATAATTACAAATAAAAAGTGTTATAAAAGTGTTAGCTTTTAAAAAAAGCAAGTAATCGATTGCTGTTTGCAATTTGCGCGCAAAAATCAAAAATGTGCTAAACGTGCTGTTTTTTGAATGTTTTTGTTTTAGACGCTCTCTCTCTTTTTTTTGAATGTTTTTTTATTCAATGCAAAAAGAAAGAAAACAACAAAAAAGCCAAATTACACTATTTTTTGTACTTTTTTAAAACTAAAAATAAAATGAAAACATTGAAAAAACAGCATCGGCGTGTTTAGCAAATGTTTGCTCTTTCATTTTTGCAAAATTGCGCGCATTCGATTTTAATAGATTATTTGCTAAAAATTATTATAACAAAAGTTTTATAACCATTTTTATTTGTAGCTATGATTTGAATATTTTATAAATTTTTAATTAGCGTTTTTTAACTTACATACAATCTTTAGAGGTATTATAAATAAGAGGGTGGAAAAGTTTGATTTAAGACTATGAAGTACATCTCGCCAAATTTTATACAAGAAGACGCTCAAAAATTCATGAATGCTTTACACAACATGAAATATCAAGCTTGTGAGTTTGATTCTACAGAATGACACCGAGTAAGGATTTCTACCGCATCATTGTATATCACTGCAACTGGAAATTTTTTTTTTTTTTTTTATTTATTCGATCGCTCCCATACGTAGCGTGAAAAAGTACAATTAAAGTAAAATACAATAAAAAAGTACAGTAAAAATATACAAGTACAAATAAAGTAAAATACAATAAAAAATACAGTAAGAAAAAATGGTGGAAATGTACAAGTAAAATAAAGTAAAATAAACTACAATAAAAAGTACAGTAAGAAAAAAATGGTGGAAATGTACACATAAAGAAAAAATAACAATATAACAGTGGAGAGGAAAAATAGTGAAGGTATACATACAAAAGAGAGGAAAGTAACAAGGATAATAATAATAACAAAGATAAAACGATTACTGTATTAAATTTTTCTTTTTGTTCGTGGTGAGTTTGAGGCGAATTGAGTCAGTTGAGTGATCTTTTAATATAATTTTGGAGTTATTGAGTTTGACTGCCATTCTTGATGAGAAATGATATGACAGGAAACTTTTTTTGATTTTACCATAATAATTATAATTTCCTTCAGCACGAGTTTTTCCATGATCATTGTAGTGTAAGGAAATAATGTTGTCGTTTTGATGATTCAGAACAAGATCATGAGCAATCAATGCATCTGCAACATTTCTTCTATCGAGAAGGGAATCCATGTTGAATAGCTTCAGTCTTTCTTCATATGAGGGAATTTTTGAATAGAATCCGTAAATACGACGATACAGTATCCAAGTAAATTTTTTTTGAGGCGATTCAAGTTTCTTGATAAGTTTGAGCTTTGGAATGTTGAAAAGTGGTGAACAATATTCAAGATTTGGACGAACATAAGTATTAAAAATTTTGATGAGAATATCACGGTCATTTGTAATTACTTTTTTCGTGATGCTGAATAATTTCTTTGTGGCATTTGAAACAATACGATCAACATGCTGAGAAAAAGAGAGATTTTTTGAAATGAATACACCAAGATCACGAACATTTTCAGCCTTTATGATTTGGTTATTGTCGATGAAGTATATTGCTGCTTCGTTTGGTTTTCCAAATTGAATGTGATGAGTTTTTGGTACAGATAAATCCATAGAATTTTCTTTACACCAATCATTTATGTCAGTTATTGCATTTTGTAAAGTTGAGTTTTCAAAATTCTTTGGTGAATAAGAATATAATAGTTTCAAATCATCAGCAAATAAAAGGTGAATAATATTATCATGCAAATTTAGTCTTTGACTAAGTTCAGCAATAAAGATGATAAAATATATTGGTCCAAGTACTGATCCTTGAGGTACTCCCGAAGTTGCATCATCAAGATTTGAAAAAGTGGAATTTACTTTGACCAGGAATTTTCTGTTTGATAATATTACGGTAATAATTTTAAGAAGTTTACCTCGAATTCCAGCTTTCTTTAACGATAAAATAAGTTTTTGTATCGGAATCTTATCAAAGGCTTTGACGAAGTCAAAATAAATCACATCAATAGTTTCACCAGAAGAGACTTTTAAATAAATGAACTCAAAATATGAAATAAGTTGCTTTGTGGTTGAGTAGCCATTCCGGAATCCAAACTGTTGTTTTGGTAAAAAATTTATTTCTTTGAGATGTTGTAGAATATAAATTTTTAGTACCCTTTCAAAGGTTTTAAAGATGTCACTTGATCCAGAAATTGGTCGATAATCATTGAAGTTTTTCGGATTTGGTATTTTTGGTATTGGAGTTACATGTGATAACAGAAATTCTTTAGGCACTTCACCCTTTGATATCATTTGGTTGAAGAGATATGTGAGAGGGAGAGAAATAATGTTTCGGCATTTTTTAAGGATAATACCAGGAATACCATCTGGACCATTTATATTTTTATTCGAGCATTTTTTAAGTTGTTCTTTGATCATCTCACGATTGAAGGTAATATTTTCAAGTATTATTTCTCCATCAATATAAGGCATTTGTTCATCGGATACTGTAGTATTTGTATTGTAGACAGATTTAAAGTATTCACAAAACTTTTGAGCTTTTTGTTGATCTTCAATAAATATTTGATCACCAGATTTGAGTACCGGAATAGGTGGATGCTTATTTTTGACCAAGCTTGATACATACGAGTACATGATTGACGGTTGAGAAAAGAGTTTCTTTTGCTGATTTTTGATAAATCTTATATAATCTTTCTTAGCTTTGGAAAATTAAATTGGGGCATTATATACATATTATGTTTGATAAATTTTCAATTTATTTAACAGTCAATTTTAGTTAAAATTTGACTTTATTGTTAATGACAAGTGTAACATTACATCGAAAATCATTGTTTTATGTTTTTATTTAAGTTTTTAAAAAATATTTTGACTAAATAATCCACAGCAGTGATGTTATCACAAAAAAATTTGTACAAATTAATATCTATTGTTTCTTCACTAAATTACAATTAAAATTCTAAAAGTCTAGCCGTTTTACTTTTAGGGTAATTTCGAATAATATATTTTCGTATTTCATTAAAAATTAACAAATATATTCCAATTATGGGTGCAAATATCCAAATGAATAATGGTGGCGTTGAAATATCCATTAAATATTGCATTGCCGGGGTATAAATAAACAAATTTAGCATCAAAATTTCAATAATTACAGCAAAAATTAAAATTAAATTTGAAACTCCATGAACGAAAATGCTTACACGTCGAGTTGTACATAAAAATAAGTGAATTACCTAAAAAAATTGTTTTTTGGCAAAATGTGAAAATAGGGGGGAATTTTGTGGTAAGACACTGTTTTAAAGGGGGTGGATTCTTTGCTCTTTTTTTGCAAGAGAACCTAAAAATCAGGTTCTCATGCTACCCGAGGTTTTGTCGTGTAAGTTGCACAATCGTTGCGAGACCTCTCACATAAAAAATAGCAAAGCGTCTGGTTCCTTTAAATAAAGATTTTAATTACCTGAGTAGTAACAAGTGTCACTTGCCACGCTGCAGCAGCTTGTCCTCGAATAATTACTTGTTCAGATGCAGGAATTACCATGCCTGTGGAAGTGGTCAAATTGTCTGAAGTTAAATCCCAATATGGTTCATGTGTAAATAATAAATCTTTTGGCATAATTCCATGATACATATAAACGGATAAATATGCTGCAAAGCATCCAACTGCGACAGGCCATCCTGCAAATCCATAAGCATAAAATAATAAATTATTTGAAACTAATTTTGTTTTTGGCGATCTTGGCGGCACTTTCATTATATCTCGTTCAGGATTTTCGTAGGCTAAAGATATTGATGGGGGTAATTCTGTTGCCAAATCAATACCTATAAAAATATACGGTATTACATCACTTTTTTCAAATTTGTCATGCATACTTAAAATTTGAAGTGGTTCAAGTCCTAACGGCATTCCCAACACGAAATTAATGATGATAGGAAAGATTTCGCCCCAAAGATGTGTAAGTGTGTAAGCAATTGATAATCTTAAATTATCAAACATTAGTCGGCCTTCTTCAATTCCTTTAACAATTGACGCAAAATTATCATCTGCAATTATTATATCTGCCGTCATTTGTGCCATTTCACTACTCGATTCTCCCATTGCAATTCCAACATTTGCTCGAGCTAATGCTGGAACATCATTTACATCACCTCCTAAATTAATGTTAACTTGTACTTGACTACTCTAAAAGAAGAAATTTGCATACCTGTAACTGCGACTGTTTCATCGCGCTTTTGTAATTCTTCAACGATCATTAATTTTTGTTCTGGAGTTGTTCGAGCAAAAACAATATATTTATGCTTTAATAATTCAGTCCATTCATTTTGTGATAAATCTTTCAGCGATTCTCCCAGCACAATTTCTGAATCGGGATGTGATGCATTAAATTCAAGTTTTCCTTTATTCTTTACTAATCCAGTAATGAGTCCAAGTTGGAGACCGGCTGCCGCAGCTGTCGTTGGATGATCACCTTAATTATTAAGGATATTAAATTACAGAGAATTTCCTTTTACTACTGTACCTGTAATCATATATACTTTTATGCCGGCATCTTTACATTGTTGAATTGCTTCAGCCACTTGAGGCTTTGGAGGATCAATTGCAGCAGAAAGTCCAATAAAAACTAATTTTTCTTGTGGATAATTTGTTGATTCATTTGTAAATTTTGCATGTGCATCCGAAACAAAATGTTTTAGCGCAAATCCCAGCACTCGATTCCCTTCACAACCATAATGTTCCCAAGCATCCTACAACGATGAAATAATTTTTTGAAAATAAGAAAGAAAAGAATTATCGTTGTAAGAGTCAAACCTTGCATTCATTCCTAAAATCTTCATCAATTTCTTTCAATTCATCGTGCAAAACGTAATGACTACATTTTGCTAAAATCTCTTCAGGAGCCCCTTTCATCATTACAACATTGATAACTTGATCATTTTGTAAATCTTCCAATAATTCTAAAGCGTCCACACTTTGTGGCTTTGCTTGACATCGAGCAATTACAAGCTGCCAACGACGAACAGAATTAAATGGAATTTCAAAAAGTTTTGGAAATCTTGGCCGAATTGCTTCCACTGAGGTTACAGTTTCAACGTATCTCAAAAGTGCAACTTCAAGGGACATCCCAATTAAATTATTCTTTTTCTTTTTGGATGAACCTTTTTTTGTGACATTCCAATAATCATCCGGTTTTTTTCCTTCTTCCATTCCCTTTAAATCTTCCGTTGGCTCTTTAACACTTAATCGACCACTTTGGGTACTAAAATATTTTATATTTATAAAAAGAGGTTACGGTATTTTTGAAAAAAAAGAAAGCTTACATAATTGTAAATTTTTTAGTTAATTTTGCATTTTGGCTTTTTGTTTTTTGTTCCAAAAGCATCTTTGTTGAAACTCGAGTAAAAGATTCTGAAGGATGCTCAAATTGTGCTTTGTTACAAACGGACATAACACAAAGTAAATCAATAAATGATTTTTCATAAAAAGTTTTTGAACCACTTTTATTCAAAATATTTTGTTCTGCTTCACTTGGAACTAAAAATTTAAGAGGAGCTACAGTAATATCAAATATTGGATATATCAAATCCTTTTTTAAGAAGAAGGATTTTGTTTAGGGAAAAAAACATACTCGAATGTTCTTTTCGATTATACCATAGTCGTGTAACTTTCATTTGATTTTGGGTTAAACTTGCTTTTTTATCCGTGCAAATTACTGTTGCAGCTCCAAGTTTGTCAATGGTATCCGGCTTTTTGATAAAAACATTTTTCTTTGCCATTCTTCGCGCGATTATTGAATGTTGAGACATAATTAAAGCAGGTAATCCCTGTGGGACATTCGCAACGACAATCACCAAAAATCCCAAAACAAAATAATATAAAATTTTTTCAAATCCAGAAATTATACATCCAATTATAAAAAAGAAAAGTGCCATTCCAACTGCCAAAATAGAAATAAAATTTACAAATTCGTCCAAATCTTGATGAAGCCGAGATTTTGTTGTTGTTACAGATGTTTGATAATCTGTTAATAGACTTAATGTCTGAAGGTTTTACACTTTTTTAGAATTATAAATTAATTGCATGAATAAAAAGTACCGTATAATTTCCTGTTCGAATTACAACCCCAATTCCATCACCCTCTATACAATAGCTGCCTTTAAAGGCAACATTTTTTGAATTGTAAACATTTATTGATCGATCAACTGGATCACTGATATATTCTTGGGTCATTTTATTACCTGTATATAAAAATATGTAAATTATTATTATTATTTAACACGATAATAACGCTTATACCAGTAATTACAGAAGATTCAATCATTAATCCATTTGTTTTAAGAATTCGAAGATCCGCAGGTATTCGCTTTCCTGAGCTATAAAAAAATAAATCTTTGATAAGACAGATTTTAAAAACTTTCATAGCAAAAAAGTGATATTAAACGTTTTCTAATCGTTTCATAAAGTTTCGTTTTTAATGCTTTGAAAAACCCAAAAAAAATACGGTAGTTTTTTATATAAACCAAATTTTGCAACCATTGCAAAAGTTCAAATTTTTGATCACAAAACTGTCACAAATGTTAAAATTTGATCAAAGTTCGTTTATTTTTTTTGCAAAAATAAACCCTAACTTTTTTTGAGTGCAGATTTAAGGTCATTCAAAAATTCGATTAAAGTTTTAAAAGTTTAAAAGTTCATAAAAAAAGTACAGATCTCTGAATTAACAACGAATAATTTTTTTTTTGATTTGTTGTTACTTTTCAATAATCCAAATATGCCAAACCTTATAACCGCAATATCTCCAACCACAATTTCTTCACATGGAATTAATTTTTCTTCACAATCTCGAATAACTGTAGCTTTTTCAGGGAGTAAAGTACTAAAATCTTTTGCAACTGAAATGGTCTCCTTTTCTTGCCGATATGAAATAAAGCTCATAACAAATACAACGGCAATTAAGATTATTGAACAATAAAGATTTAAGGAGCCAAGATGTCGATGAAATATATTTATAGTATATGTTAACAAAGAAATAAATGCTGCAGATAAAAGTAAAATCCAAAATTTATGCAAAAATTGCTTTAAAAATAATCCAAAATTATTTTCGCTTTTTCTTTTTGGAATTATATTTTTTCCACCATCGGCAAGGCGCCGCCGAGCTTCAACCTTAAATAAAAAAAATTTAAAATTAAATCGTTTTGAGAGATAATTTTTGAAGATCAAAATTAGATGATAATTACTGTATTTCAACGATGCATTTAAATCACTTTAAACTTACCGTACTTAAACCATCAGATTTTTCAGGGCATTCTGAATCAATATATGAATTTGTATGAATTTCTGCAATTTCTGCAAGGCTTAAATGATGTTCAACATATGAGGTTCCAATTTCATCTTTATTATTTTCTGAATTTTCTCCTCCATTTTCTTCTGTTGGATGAATTCGATGATGCCCAAATATTCCAAGTTTCGCCTTTTTCTTTGCTATAAATTTGACGATCCTTTTTTTGCTTTTATCACCCCATTTTTAACCTTTTTTTATTGTAAAAAATGCTTAAAGATAAAAAGTATAATATTTCGCCAAATCTGATATTGTTTCTATTTTTTTAAAAGAATATTACCAATTTTAAATACTTTTTTTTACATTTCGAGTTCAAATTTGATTATTTAAAATAACTTTTGATTTTTTTCAATCACGTTTCTTTTTCTTTTTTTAAAGGCCCTTTTAAACTTTAAATACAAAATAAAACTGATAAAAAAACTTGTTTTTAATGCAATCTAATCATATCAATATTATCATACTTTTAATGATAACAAAGTTGTAATCCTTTTCACAATATTATTAATTAATTTTGTCAAAATTTACCCGTTTCCGTAAAAGTAAATTAATTTTTTTACAATGAGAAAAGAAAGCCAAAACCAAAATAGAAAAATTTATATAGTTTGTTTTATCGTAAAACTTTTCAAAAATGTACAAAAAGTGATCAAAAAAGCTAATTAATATATTACTGTACTTAAACTAATATTTTTGACAGAAAGTTAGTACAACTTTTTAAATTAATATGTTCTTAGAAAATTTGATATTGTTTTTTTAAGATTGGTAAAAAGTAAGTACAATAAAATGGTCTCTGAAAAACTAAAAATATGAGCCAAAAAAAATAAAGTATACTTTTTTTAAAACTTTTAATAATTTTACGTTGATTGATTGTAACTGATAAAAACACAAACAGTTACCTTTTTAATCAATAATAATATATATTTGAGAAAGAATATTAAAAAGAACTAACCTACACACTTGAGAGTCATCTGATTAAAATCACTCTCTCCAAAAAAAAAGAATGGGGGAAAAACTCTAAAATAACAAAATAATAACTAAATTCAATGACAAATAAAAACAATGGTTTTATAAAAAATTTTGAACAACTGCGACATTGATTTAAATAAAATTATTTTGGGGTTAATCGTTTTTTTATTTTTCAACACTTTTTTTAGCCAATCAATTTTGGACTTTTTACGTAAAAAAAGATCAAAGTAAAAAAATTGAATGAATTCGACCAAAAATTTTTAATTTAGTGCAAAAAAATGCAAGCAATAAATAATCTTTCGGTTTTAGTTTTTTTGGTAAAAATGGAGAAAAAAAAGATGGCAGTTAAAAAAATAAAATTGTTTAAAGAATTATTGCCTCCCTTTTTTTGATAGGTTTTATTTTTATATATTTTTACTTTTTTTGGGGGGGGGGGGGGGGGGATGAAATATCAATCAAGTTTTTTGGACACTTTTATTCTTCTTTTTTTTGGTTATCAAAAAAAACTTTGATTCAAAAGAGAAAAAAACATTTTAAAATCAATTTTTTGAGAGAAAAAGTTGCGCAAGAGAGTAAAGGCAAAAACAGTTGGGAAAAAATAATAATAATGCGATTTATCATTCATCGTTTTTACAGATTATTAAAATTGCCACATTTTGATTGACTCCTCTTTTTTCATTTCTTTACGCCAAATTATTTATGTTTAAAAAAAATTGACGTTTCAGTTTCTTTTTCTTTTTTGATCGAAAAGAAAAAAACTTTTTTGAACAATCATAAATTTTATTTGTCACTTTTATGTGTTTATTCGGAAGTTTTTTTAGTTAAACGATTAAAGATAAGAAAAAAATGGGGTAGAAGAGTAAAGCATAAAAAAGTATAATAAATTTTAATAAAAAATAATGCTTCGTCATTAGATTAATAAAGTTCAACATTAAATATTAACTTTCAATGTACAGTAATTTTTTCACGTCTAAAAAATTGAGATTGAGTGTAATTTTGGTACAAAAAACAAATATATTTATTTAAAATAAGTACATATCATCAAAAATACAAATGGTTAAAAGATCAATTTTTATGCATGGATTTAAAAAGCTTTTATTTTCCTTCGATTCCGGATTTATTTTTTCGATAAAAGAGCAGACTGATGTATTAACAATAAAAAAATAAAATCAGGATATAACACAAAATGACACCTTTGAAATCTTTCGAATTTTTATTGCAACTTTGTAATCCATTTTCTGTGTAATCATAAGCAAAAATATCAAATCAGTTTAATCTAATAATTAATGAAAAATAAGTCCATCACAAATTTTTTTTATTGATCTTTGATACTCGAGAATTGATATAATATTAATATTATCATAAATTTTATAAAAATAACCTCTTTCTAAATTATGTAAACTTGTTTAAAATAAAAAAAAGGGCGATGGTGAAATTAAAGATAAAACAAAAATATTTAATGCCCATTCATTTATTGCTCCATCGGGTAACGTAAATCAATTGATTGAACCTCAAAAATTGCCTCATAAAATTATTTACAATCAATCAATTAATTCATTGGACAGAAAATGAATTAGCAAAAAATATTGGCTTCAATAATTCAAATTTTTTTGCCTCAAAAGATGACAAAAATTCTGTAGATTTGGCAGAGATTACTGTAAGCATTTTAAAAGAAAAAAATGGAAAAGAAACGTAAGAAAGAATTGAAGGATATGAATTTGAGCAGATACTGTAACCGTAAAAACAATTAGTAAACTTTTATTCTTTATACTGTTACTGAAAACTTTCAGTGACGACAATGAACAATTTTTTGTTTGGTGGTCAGCAGTTCCATCAATTGGATCGGATCCCTTTCGAATTTCAGTTGAAAGTTTTCAATGATATAATTATGTATAAAGAAAAAGATGGAAATGAAAAAGTTTTTTCAAATATTGAAAGCGAAACTGAAGCATTTGGTTTTACAAAAGATGCCGAAACTTTTATCTGGAAATTCTACAGTAATAATAAAATTATTCAATCAAAAATTTAACTGCTACAAATTATTGCATTTTATTTTTTTTATTTTTTTAAATTTAAAATAAAATAAGTTATATAAAAAAAGCCTTTATATTTTGTTAATAACACAAAGCTTATAGCAACAAAATTCCACGATATCGTTATATCCATTTAAATGCTGAAATTTACGGTAAGATAAAGTTAAATAAATCTGTAAAAATCAACACAGAATTTATAATATAAATTATTTATCTTTTTAAAAAAGCAGTTTTCTTTTCTTGACACGAAAGAGTAGAACAAGTTTTTTCTCAGTTGCTTACGTTGCAAAACCGTAAAAGTTTTTGCGGAATTTTTCTAACATTTTTGTCAAAGTTTATTTTAAAATTTAAAGGATATTCGTTAGTTGATGCATTGCGAAATCTCAAAAAGTTTCTAGCACCCGATAAAAATGCGGGAAACGTCTTATAATTTGAAAAAGAGAAAATTTCGCAATGCATCAACTAACGAATCTCCTTTAATCAAAGAATTTGCAAACATGGTTCTTCTTATGGCTTCAATCATTACCAAAACTGGTAAAAAGCTAGTTGCTCGTCAATTTGTTAATGAAATGACACGTTCAAGACTTGAAGGATTGTTGGATGCATTTTCAAAGCTTGTTGGAACTGATGCTTGTAAGTTATTCATATTTTAACAGCATTATTATTGCAGTATTATATAAACATTATTTAGCTCAACGTCAA
The DNA here is from genome assembly GCA_964035985.1 of Panagrolaimus superbus. Taxonomy (NCBI): domain Eukaryota; kingdom Metazoa; phylum Nematoda; class Chromadorea; order Rhabditida; family Panagrolaimidae; genus Panagrolaimus; species Panagrolaimus superbus. The sequence continues at coordinate 9,186,372 of OZ038359.1, forward strand.
CATACATTCGTTGAAACTGATAGTGTTCGATATGTTTATCAACCGTTGGATGATGTGTATGTTGTATTAGTCACTACAAAAAATTCAAACATCTTGGAAGATCTTGAAGTATTGCGACTTTTTTCAAAAGTTATTCCAGAATATTGTCAAAGTTATGACGAAGCTGAAATTCTCAACAAATCATTTGAACTTTTTTTTGCTTTCGATGAAATTGTTGCATTAGGTTTACTTTTAATTCAAACACTCCTAAACTAAAACAATATTGGTTCTATTTTTAGGATATCGAGAAAATGTAAATCTTGCTACGATTCGAACTTACACTGAAATGGATTCACACGAGGAACGTGTTCATAAACAAATTCAAAATGTATAATACTGTATTTTTAAATTTTTGTTACAGTTATTTAACATTTAGACACAAATGCGTGATGCAATTATCAAAGGACAACAACGCGCTAAAGAACTTAAAAAGAATCATGAACGTACAATGGGAAAAGGTGATCGTGGTATTTTATCTGCTACATCTATTAGTTCAAACAATTCTCATAACTTTGCGTCTTCTGATGCGGCTTTTAATTCATCTTCTTACGTTCTAAAAACTACTGCTGTTTCTGCTGCAGCATCTTCTAAGGGCGGTGGAAACAGGGATGTCAAATGCGGCGGGAAAACATGGCCGGCCGCGGCCGCCGGCGAAAAATCGGCCGCCGTGCCGGCCGCGCGGCCTAAAATTATTAGCCGGCCGGCCGTGCGGCCTATATTTTTCTTTTTTTATGTGGGAAAAACAAAGAATTTCACAAAAATCGTCGGCCGTGCCGGCCGCCGGCGAAAAAAACCTTGCCCGCCGGCCGCCGGCGCGGCCGGCATGCGGCCGGCGGCGGCGGCCGTCTGCATTTGACATCCCTGGGTGGAAAAGCACTTAAATTGGGAGCTAATAAAACTGTCTCCCAAGATGCATTCTTTCAGCAGCTCCAAAGTGAAAGACAATGATTGGTGTATTATATAAGTGTGTGTATTGCATATTTAATTTTCTTAAATAAATAATTTATTTGAGTATATAAATTTGTTTTTAAGATTGTCGGGATTGCATAAAAGGTCGTTAGCTGTAATATCATAGCTGTTTAATATTAATTTTTTCCATTCAACAGTTACAAACTATTTTTATAAAATGTGTTTTAAAATGTACAGTAATGATTTTTACCAAAATTTTGTTGAAAAAGTTTTTGGCAAAATGTGTCTTAAAAATAGCGAACAAAAGTTGGAAAGAAAAAACGTTTCGTTTTTTTGTTGAAACAAAACAAAAGCGCTTCGATGACTTTATATAATTTATATATCTTTAATTCTAAAGGTGAATGTATTTGTTATAAAGAATGGAGAAGAGAAAATAAACGTGAAATCACACAAGAAGGTGAATTTAAGCTTATTTATGGTTTAATACTTTCTCTTCGATCATTTGCTCAAAGAATTTCAACAAAAGATGGACAACAATATATTAAATTTTTCACTACATCTGGTTATAAAATGAATTATATGGAGACTGCAACTGGCTTGAAATTTGTATTAAATAGTGATCCAGATGCCATTGGTAAGTTTGTACATCAAAAAATCACTTGCTTTTAATTGTTCAAAACTGTATTGTATTTCAGGGATTCCTGAATTGCTGCGCTCAATTTATTCAATTTTTGTTGAAACTGTCGTGAAAAATCCATTGGTAACCACTGAATCAACGATTGAATCACAACTATTTCATTCCCGTCTTGACAGTATTGTTAAATCTCATCATTCTTTTGTATAAAATATAAATGTAAGTGTTTGATGTGTCATAATAAAAAGCAATATATTGGTTGTATATATACATATGTACCTATGTACATATGTATATGTACCTTTTAATAATAAGTATGTGATCATATATGACCTTTATCTTTTATGAAATTGTTATTTAATATAAAGAAACTGAATGAAACATTTTTAATAAAATACGAATAAATCTCTGCTATGAAAAACGATAAAAGATATTTAAGGCGTTATAGCTTTTTAAGTTTTAGTTTATTTGCTTTTTCGTATAGTTTTTCTGATAATGTAAGCATATAAAATTTCTTTCTCTTAGTTTTTTTAACATTTGGATTAGGTACAATATTCTTATAAAGCAATGGAAAAATTTTATAAATATTTATTATTGTGATTAATATACAGTAGCAAATATTAAAACCCTTCTTCGTCAGATTGATTATCAGCAGAATTCATTCGTCGTCTCATTGCATGACTAAAATCTACGCCAACTTCATTATCACTGTCATCCGCAGTAGCAACTGCTTTTTGAATGGTTATTCTTGGATGTTCAGTTTTATCACAAATTTCATCAAGAATTTGTGCATTTATATATTGTCGAATATCAATTCGAGGTTTTCGTCCCAAACATTCTTCAACGTATTGATATGCCTAAAAACCCTTCTGTAATGTAAAAATATGCACAAAAAACTTACTTTTTTAAAATTTGATCTTTTTGCATTGTGAAGAATTAAAATTGTATATAAATCTCCTCGTCGAACAGCATCTTCGATTCCAGGTTCTTCAATTAAAGCACTGACAATTCGGAGGCATTCACCTGGATCCGATGCATATAAACTAAAAGTATGTGTATACTGTAATGCTGTACATATAAACTATTATCTAATATTTTTACCTTTTAGCTTTAATAAATCTTTGAATCTTTTCAATATGTTCTTTAAGTTCCTCTTGCATACTTAAAGCTCTTGGATCTGTTCCGCCATCTTTTGCAATTTTTTTATTTATTGTATTTAAAGCTTCCACATATGCATTTAAACCTTTCTCATAATCTTTATATTCATCTATTTCAACATCCGCACAGGCTTTATAAAATGCGGAAAGTGATTCCAATGCATTACCTTTAACATAAAATGATTCAATACTTCTCATCAAATCCATATCATCATGCCATGATAAAGTTTGAAGATAATTTCCTGCCATTCTATATATATCTTTATTTCGTGCAGTATTTGTAAAAAGAATAATCTTTGGTGTATCACCTGATTTTAATAAAGCTCTCATTGCCTAAAATTATTTGGTGGTTTTAAAATTGTTAATTACGGCTGTTTTCTTTTCGGTGTAAGAACGGTGCAAGTCACATTTGCTGCTGTTCTGTTTAAGGATGTCTACATGTAGATATGATGTCATAAAAGAGATAAAAAGATAAAAAAGGGGGTGCTGTTGACACCCTTTGATCTTTTGGTGGTACATCAAAGCGGAGTCTCAAAAATCCTGATTTTTGTATGACGTCATATCTGGACAGCCCCTTTCCACAACGAAATAATTTAATCCAGAAATAAAATAATAAAAAACTTACTTCAACTTTATTGCCAGCTTGTGTAAACTTTTTTGCGGCAAAATGATAATTACCCTGGTGAAGGCAACATTTTGCAACTTCTTCCAACATTTGATTTCTCGCTTGTGCCATTGATTTTTCACCTTTTGGTGGAGTTAAAAGTTCTGCAAGCTCTTCATTAACAACAACATTTCGTTCACGGCATAGATTAATTGCTTCAGAATATTTTCCGGCATATGCTAAAAGTTGTATAGCTTTTCGATCTTGTTGATTAGCGGCAAAAAATTGTGCAGCACGTTCAAGAATTCGTGGATCAGATTTTTCATTTAATTCTTGCACAATTAAATCTAATGCACTATGTTGCTCTGTACGAAATGCAAGATCAAGGGCACGTCCAATCATTCCTGCCTAAAATTATCATTGTTTTAATATATCAGAATAAAATTCTTTAGTGTTTAACCTTGTGATAAAGCATTACAGCTTTATCTGTATGTCCATCTCGGTCTTCATAGAATTTTGCAGCTTCAACGAGATCACTTCCACCTGCTTGTAATGCCAAATTTGCAAGCTTATCTACCATATCATGTTCCTAAATTGTTTTTGCAATCGAGTTTATTATTATAAAATTCTCTTTAAAACACAAAATATTTTTCAATGTCTCAAAGGGAAAATTTGGTAAAATTTAAAAAAAAGAACAAACTTTTGCAAGTCTTATTGCACTTCCAAATGCATGGGCTTTTGAAAAATAGGTTACAGCTTCTTCAATATTTCCACGAATTTCAAATTGTTGAGCTAAATGAAATGCTGCCGCTTTATTCCCAGTTTCATCAACAATTGATGCAGCCTAAAAAACAAGTTTTTATAAATACCGTAATCTTTTCAAACCTCATTCATTTGATCTTCCATACAAAGAAGTCGAACAACATTTAAATATTCTCCAGAAATATGATAAAAATTTTTTGCCGTTGAAATATCGCCAATACTTTCCAAATAATGGGCCCACCATTTTTGTAAATCTCTGAAGAAAAAAATAAAGATTACGGTAGATGTGAATAGATTAATTAATATTAAAAAAAGCATACGGATCTCTTCGACGTTTAACATATATTTCCAAAACTTTTGGATTCATAAAAAGTGCCCGTGGAACTTCACTTTTTTGTGTTCCACTCATTTCATAATTTTCTAATGCGGGTTCCAGAGCTCCGTTAGCTTCCAAATATTTGGCATAATTATAATATGTATTTCGAAGATTGATTCGATCAAATTTTTCTGCAATTTTAAATGCTTCATCCCATTTATATTCAGTTTGAAGAATTTTATTTATCATATCATATCTTCCAATTGAAAAATAAATTGTTTTAGCTTCTTCCTGCAAAAATTATTAAAGATTTATCCAAAAATTGCTACAGTAAGATTTCATACAATCATTCCAAGTTCAATTGCAAGTTGAGCAGCTTGAATATCGACGGAATCTCCTCGTTCAATTGAGAGACGAACATTTCGAGCAGCTCTAGAATTTTGCATATTTCCCAGGCATACTCTTGCAACATCCATTCTTCGAGTTTTTACACACATTCGAGCCATATGATCCCATACAGATTCACTGAAAAAAGAAAGAAATGATTTAAGTTTGATGATAAAAATTATAAAAGAATGAACAAACTTTTTGATATATTTAATAGATTTAAAAGCATTATCCATTTGTCCCATACAAAGATAAAAGCTAAAATCTAACATTGCTCCAATTGCTTGTGAATCATTTTCATCTAATCCAACAAATTCCCTCAAAGTTTTACGCAAAAGTAATCGAGCAATTGATCGCTCAACTCCTGGATCATCTTCTTCTTCACTTTCCATCTAAGATATACATTTAATTACAGTAATTACTACAGTAAAAAGTATTTACATTTTTAAAGAAATACATATATGGAACAGAAAGATGTAAAAGTTGTTCAGCTTTATCAGATTTAAGCTGTAAATCATGCATTTGTACGCCGTGTTCGGTGGTAACATACATAGAAATTAACAAATTTTGATTTTGATCACCTGTGCTATGAATGGCTTCACAAATTAATAGACGAGGATCGGTTTTATCCCAGACATGATTGCCAGGAAAATGTTCCGCCAAACGAAAACGGGATTGTTCTCTTTCAATTTTTCGAATTGCAGCAGTTTTTGGTCTTTCACCTGGTTTTGCTTGCTCCGCTTCAGCTTCATATTGTTGTTGATCGGTAATTCCATAATGAAATGAAAAATATCCCACTGAATCGGTTTCACCATCCCAAATGCTTAATCTTTCAAAAATTTCATCATTTTTCTGTAAATATCATTGTTTTGTTTTAAAAATAAAATATTGTTACAGTATACCTGTGTTGCAGTAAAACTTATTCGATTTCCAGCTGAATTAACTCGAATCATTAAAAATTTATCAAAATCTGGTACAGTTTTTGAGAATTGTGATGAATGAAATTGTTGTTTGATATCTCTAAAATATTTGTTAAGACTCAAACATTGGAAATTAAAGCATACTTTCCAGAGAGATCATAAACAGCTAAATATCCATTTGTTGTTGCAACAGCCATATATTTGCCATTAAAATCCATTAAAATTGGTAAACCTTCAATTTCTCGAAAGCCAAGAGTTTGTCGAATTGTTCCCTTTAAAAAAAAGTGAGCGAATTTTTCAGACAAAAAAGAAACAAACTTGAAAAGTTCGAATATCCAATTTATTTGCTTCCAAAACAATTACCATTGCACCAAAAACGGTTGCATCTTTTGCAGAACATGTAAAATTTGCAGATGATGTAATTGAAATTGGTGCATCATTACTGTCTTTGATTTCATATATATGAACCTACAGTAATTTTGTATTATTATAAAAAGTTAAATATGTATCTTTAAAAAATAACACAAACATTTTCTTCATCCCAAACAGTAATATATTTTCCAGATAATCGAAAACCTTTTACTCCAAAAGGCAGAGAAATATCTTGGGCTTCAAGGGGATGAATTAATCGGATTAAAGATATCACTGTTGATGATTTTTGTATTGCAGCATACTGTAATTAGAAAAGATTATTTACTGTAATAAATGGGATCCATGTCGGCACTCTTTTACTTTATCCCCCCCCCTTTTTTTGCCTTGTTTTTTTTAAATTTGAGATAAAATTTGAATGAAACATGTTTCAAAACATAGGTAAAAATAAATATTTTCTATTATTTATTTTCCAATGTTTATCATTTTTCATGGATTTTTGAATGAAAAAAGTATGTAAAAAAGGCAAAAAAAGGGGGGGGGGGAATAAAGTAAAAAAGTACCTCCATGTCATATCTTTTGTGATAAAACAATCAATAGTGATAAAAATTAACGAACCGTTTGATCAAAAACAACATGAATTCCTTCGTCTCTAAAAATGGTGACAGAATTTATTGAATTTACAACCAAAGCAGCCGTTGTTGGAGACCAATTCAAAGATACAATCTACAAAGAAAAGCTTTTAAAATTATTTCTCAAAAAAATAATTAACTGATAACAAACATGACAGTCAGTTTCAACAGAATTTTGAAGCTTCCATTGTTGATCTAAACCTTGATTCTTTAAATCTCTTCGACGCTTCCATCGTGCAATTTTTCCTTCGCTTGTTCCAGCGGATATCATATCTACATAAGATTATATAAGATATATTTATCATTTTATCAGTAAAAAAGACAAACTTTTTTTTGCTGAATAACTCAAACACACAATATCATCTTTATTATCGTAGCCCTTTTCAGAATTTAGTCGAAATAATGCATTATCTCCGCCCTTTAAATCCCAAATTCTTATCTCTCTTTCCCCGTAACACATTGCAACAGTTGAATTTTCAATCAATAAAAGATTAAAATGATTCTTTTTTCCTGTTAATTTTACCTAAAAATATTTCAAAATTCCGAGAATAGTTTTATTTTACCACGAAACAATTTTCTTACTCGATTAACTTCTGTTGCTCTACGATTTTCGACTGTTAACTGATAAAAAAGCATGCTATCAGTGCTAACCACAAGTTGATCAGTTTCAGGAATATTTAAAATTTGAAGGACGCCATTATCACATTGAAAAGCTTTGGTAAAATTTCCTTCTTCATCAAAAGAATATATTCCACCTTTTGAACATCCAATAAAATATACTGTAAATGTTTCAGTGTTATCTTTGACATAAATATTTCCATCTGCGGATGTTATGTTCTAAAATCATTATCAGTGATAAGACTGAAATTATCTTAACAAGAAACTTTGCCGTTTTTGTTTCAAGAAACTTACTGTACGCCGTTTAGTTTCAGCTAAAGCATTCAGCAACATTTCATCACCTTCATTAAAAGTTTCCTGTTTCGCTAATTTTCGAGTTGCAAAATTTGCGCTTGTTGGTTTCCTAAAATCAATTATATAAAATAAGTTTTTCATCTAAAAATTTGCATACACTTTTACAGCCTTGACTGCCAAAGTTTGTGGAATTTCATCCCTGATTGTTGATTTATGCAAGAATTTTGATTTTGATAATTCTTTTGTATCAATTTTAAACAATGAAAGACGAGACTTCTAAAAATTATTATATTCAAAAATTATTTTGGGGAAAGTTTTAAAGGGTACTGTTTTATTTTTTGGGTCTCACAACGATTAATCATTCATTCATTGTATGCAAGATCCTGATTGTCAGGATCTTGCATGTTCAAAAATGAATACGTAATTGTCCGCCTCCTTTTAAGGAAAATATTATTACCAAATCTGCAACAAGTAAGGTTCCACTTTCACTATTCCAATGCATTCCACATATTTCATCAATTTCTGTTCCATTCGGAGGAATATCTTCTTCATGACCTTTTACGGGATCTACAATTGTCAGCTTTCCGCTATCCCAACCAATTATCAAAATAGGCTCTCGATTATGCCATGCAATAACAGCTGGTCGAGCCGCGGCTTTTTTCTTTGATTTAAAAAATGATTTTCCACCCTTAAGTAATATTTCTGTTGCAAAAATAATTACTGTAATGTAAAACAAACTTGTTTAGTAAAAAATGCAACATCCCCGCCATCATTGGATTTATAATTTGAGACAGCTAAAAAATCTCTTGTTGGATGCCAAAGTGTTGAAAGATTTTCAACGTCTGCTTCTTGAGTATCTGCTCGATGACTTACAAGCATCTTTTTTCCCTTCCTTTAAAGAATAAATAAATAAATATGTTTTTTTTACAATTATCGTTTTAAAACATTTAAATGAATATAAAAAACGAACGATGACAAAAAAAAAGTTTAAATGTTTTGAAAAAAAAAAGAAAAAAAGCAGCTGGAATAAAAATAATGGAAGAAGTTTCCATAGAAACCAAAAATAAAAGAAAAACCCTTCAAACTTGTTTTTTTTTAAATAAATAAATTTATGCCATTCATTAAATTTTAAACATAAATAAATAAGTGCATTTTCAAAATTAAAAACAATTTAATTAAATTTTGCACATTGAATTAATTTTTTTAACCTTCAAATTCATAAAAACACAAATTTGAAGCACAGCAATTCTTTCAACGTCTAATTTTGTAAAATTTGTTAAAAAATGGCACTACAAAGTTACCATCGAAAAAATGGCAAATTTAAAAATCACGTTTTTGTTTTTCAATTAAAATATTATGGAATACATAAATAATTTTATTAACAAATATTGTTTTATATTTTTCAGGAAAAATGTTTAACGTTTTTAAAATAAATGCATTTTTTTCTGTTAATGAAACCAAGTGGTTTTTAAATATGATATTAAAAAATGAGGGTTACGTAGTCAAATAATCTCGGATTTCGTAAAAAAAATGTTACACTGCTACTATCTATTTATCTTTAAATGCCCATCTTTATTCCATTTTGGCTTATCTTCTTCTTTTTCTTCTTTCTTTCTTTTATTTAATTCTATTACATTAAAAAAAATGGAATCGCATGTCAAAAATTGCTGTGCCATTAAATGCATTCCATTTTTTTAAATTTAAATTTTTCTTTGTTTCAATCCTTTTTTTTCCCAAAATTATTCATTCATTCAAAAAATAATATATAGTTTAGTTAATATTTTGAGGTTCTTATTTCCATGGTTACACTTTTTTTTGAGGGGCATTGAAAGAAGAAAAAAAAAACAAGGAAGTTCCTTCTTTTTTTTTCTTTTAAAATTTTTTAAAACAATTATTTCTTTTGAAATTCTTATTTTATTCTTTATTCTTTCATTTTGCTTTTTTTATTAGAACTAAATTTTTAAATCCAAAAATCATATTTAGAAAAAAGATGTATAGTCAAATGTCGAAGAAGGAAGGGGGGGAAGACCCTTCAACAAATAAAACCAACAACAATAATATTTCTGTGTTGCCATCGTCGCTTACATCAGCTGATTCATCAATGCTGCCGTCGTTGCTTGTGCCGCCAAAAAAAAGCGATAAAGAAAAAGAAAAAGAAGAAGAAGGTAATCCGTTTTTTTTAATTAAAAAAATACTAAAAAAAGATAATTAAAGATTCAAATTTAAAAGAATATGCTCGCCTTATTGGAATTAATCCCGAAATTGAACAACATTTAATGTGGATTGCCGAAGAAGGCTTCACTCAACCTTTGAACGAAGAATGGAAAACTGTGTAAGATTTGGCATTTTTTTTCATCGAAAAAAAGCTTTGAAAAAGATAAACTATCAAAAAAGTATAGTTTTTGGGACCTTTTTTTCTGATTTTTGCATACATTTTTCTCCAAAAATGACGCAATGCTTTTTTGCAGATTCTTCAGTTTTTGAAAATTCACTCAAAAAATGGAGATTATTAATATTTATAAATACATTTTTTGAAGAAAAAAAATATGTAAAAGGGTTTAAGAATTATAATTGAGAATTTCCCCTGTGAAAAAAGAAAACGTCAAAGTATTCGGAAGAAAAGCTAAGCCTATTATTTTTGGAATAAAAAAAAATAGCTTTATTAAAAAAAGAATGGCAAAAATAAATGCTGACGTCTTATTTTGTTTTGTTTTTTTGCATTTTTATCCTTCCTACCCCTTTTTTTGCAACTGTTTTTTTAAAAAAAAGTGAATAAAAAGAGACTCATCAAATTTGAAATGAACCAAATTGGAGCTAAAAAATGTCTTACAAACTTTTCCCTGCTTTAGTTTTTTAATTTTTTTAATCTCATGAGTTACTGTACTTTATTTCCATCAAAAAAGAATCATTTTTTTAGTGAAACTGAAGACGGAGATTTTTATTTTGTAAATCGAAAAACAGGTCAATCATCTTGGGAGCATCCAATGGATGAACATTTTCGAAAAATGGCAGATCATTGGAGATCAAATGTTACCGAACCACTTCCAATTCCAATTCCATCATCGATGAATAATAATAATAATAATAAAATAAAACCAAAAAGAATTATAAAAATTCCCGCTCCACTTAATATTGTAAAGCCTTCTTCATCTCCAACTTCCCCAGAATGCCCGGAATTACTTTCAAGTGGTTCAGAAAAAGAAAAAGTGTATTCAAGTGATTCTGGAACTTTTGATACGGATGAAGAAAATGAAATGAGAGATACAGTGATTCTTGAACATGATGATGATAATAATGATAATGATAAAAAAGATTATTTTTATCTTTCTCCGAGGCGGGATTCCATTGAAGAAAAGGAGGAAGAATTTAATGATGGAAGCAAACGTGTAACATTCAGTAAAAATTTGGTAAAAGTGTTAGTTTTTTTTACTCTGAAAAAATGTAGTTTTATCAAAGATATTTGTTTAGATATGAATTTGATGCAACAAATATGCATTGGATTCGATCAAATTTGTTTCGAAAAGATGGCAGTGATCCACAACCAATTCGAGAATATTTAGATGGTGAAAATGGTATAACTGATAAAATTACAGCCGGTCAAAGACCCTCAACTCCTAGAATGATTCCTACAGAAAGATATGAGCGACTTCGACAAGTTCAGCAAGTTTTTATACAAAATTTATATAAACAAGCCTATTACAGCCAAGGCCGTATTTAGGGGGGGGGGGATTCAAGACCTGTGCCCCCGTGAAATTGATGAATTTCTTTTGATCTTTTGCCGCTTCGTGATGGCGGCGGCAAAAGATCAAAGGTGCCTCCCCCAAACGGTTGGTGCCCCTTCCGAAATTTTCTTCTTTATACGGCCTTGGTTAAATACTACAGTATCCTAGGATTATGATAATTAAAATATTTATTTTAAAAATAACAAATTTTAGAAAGCGTGCGGATGCAGTAATAAATCGAAATTGGAGAGAATTTTGTAATGCTGTAACAGAATCATATGCACGAGCGTATCAACTTGCTTCAACCGTTCCATCACGTCCTTCAATGACATTTTAAATTTATAGTTCTTTTAAATGCTTTTTTTCTTTAATTATTTAACTCTTTATTACCAGCACAAAAAAAATAAAATGGACAAGAATAGATGAAAAAAGAAAAGTCACACACCCGTAAGGATTAACGTCAAAAAGGAAACAGAAAGAAGGAGAGAGAAGAAAGAGATAAGGACGACAAGGATTGCTCATTTCTCGGGAAAACGGAAAGAAATAATCAACCCTAAAAGGAAGACAAACAAATTTAAAGAAAAAACTTGAAAGTTTTAAAAGGCAGAAACTCCACAAAAACTAATCCAAGCTTTAACAGTCTTATATTTAATAAACTATAAACAATATATACAATTATGCAAATTTATACAAGCACCTAATTATTATTATCATTTAAATTCATTTCATTTTTCAATTGTATAAATCATTGCCACGGTTGAAGCAGCGGACATTTTTGCAGAATCATGAAATTTTGAAGAAGATTCTGGATTTTTCCATGGATTTGGAATTAATGAAAGTAGATAAAAAACAACGGGAATAATTACTAAGCCATGTATTAACCCAATTGAAACCACCAAAACCATTGTTTTAACAAAAACTTTTGCCATATGCAAATCAACAAATAAAAGAGTTAAAACACAAATATTTGTTGAAATTCCTGCTTCAATTACTGGAAATCCCACAGAGATAAGGGTATGTTCAATTCGTTCTGGGACACTTAAAGATGAGCCATGTTTTCCAAGGCCTGATTTATAAAAATGATAGGCGATATGGGCGGGAATATCCACGGAAAAGCCGATCGACATAATTCCACATGACATAACAATCGGATCAAGTTCAATACCCCAAAGAGATAAAAATCCAAAAACACCTAAAAAATATTACAAGATTGAAGGATACTGTAAATTGAATCCTACCAAGACATGTTGAAAATATTGCTATACTTGCAACAAATACCGTAGTTGGATGTGTCATTACAAGTAAACAAACAAGAATCATACAAATAAATGTCCAAAAACTTGATTGTGCCGTTTGTGGGATCATTGTTGGAATTAAATCAAGAAATTTTGCATCATCTTCATAAATTGAAACATTTAATTCAGGGTACTGTAATTAAAGGAATTTGTAAAAATTTCCACCTAAAAAATGGAGACAAACCGAATCAGCCACTTTTCTCCATTCTTGTAAAAGTTTTGCCCGATTTGACCATTCTTTTAATTCTGGCCCAAAAGAAGCTACCGTAAAGAAAAACTTTTCCAAATTCATTTCACCACTAAAAAATTTAAATACTCTATGCAAATTTATGAAAATCCTTTTTTTACCTTTTTTCGTCATTTTTGACACTAACAAAGCCATGCCAATGTTGAAATTCAGGCCATTCAAAAAATTGGCGTAATTCATTCTTTTTTCGGCCTTCCAATTCTAAATCTTCAACCTCTTCAGAAACAAGTTTGGCAGCTTCTTCGGCATTTTGCACAAATTCTTGATAATCTCTCATCCAATATTTTGTTGAAAATTTTCCAACTGATGATGGAAGTTCTTCAAAATCAGAGACTAAATTATTCCATTTTTGAACGGTTAAAGGATTGGAAAAATTTCCAGGATTATTTACAAATACCATACAAACGGCATAAAATGGCATAACAAATTCATTTCGTAAATGTAAAATCTGAAAAAAAAATTATGATAATTACAGTATTTTCAAAGTAGTTTTAAAAAACAAAAACTACCGTACCTCAAGGACATCAGAAGTTTTTAAAAATAATTTTGTTGGTTGAAGTTCAGCTTTGGTATTTAAAATGCCATAAAGGGAAATATAAAAATAGACAGCTAATAATGCCATTATCAATGAACTGATAAATGGATTTGTAAGTGCTTTACTGTAGGATTTTATAAATCTTAAAATTAAACAAATGAGAGCACTTTTAAATTTGAATAATAAACAAACTTGTTACATCCTTTAACAATTTTTGTCCGAGATTTATTTTCAATTTGAATTTCATCTTTTTCAATATTTTCTTTTTTCAATATTTTTCCATTTGCAGATAATTCAATTCGGCCATAAATTGCCATAAATGAACCATAAACGGTCCACTAAAAATATGTTTAAAAGTTGGTAAAAAAGATACGGTAGCTAAAATAAAACCTGATAAATATAATCAACAATAATTGCAACGGCATTTCCAATAGAAAAGAGTTGAATTTCTGGAGTTGGTGTCAATGCTCCAACCCCAAATGCCAAAACATTTGTTAAAGTTGTAATTGTAATTGAGGGGGCTGTATCAATAAAAACTCCTGCCAAAATTGATTGCAATGTTTCATCATCTTCAGATGGTGATGGAATTTTTCCATGAATTGTTGCGGAAATTGAATCCAATTCACGTTTTCTAGAATATTTTAAAAAATATGTTTAAATTATTTTTCTATCACAAACTCTTTTCGAATTCTTTGCCATGAATTTATCATTAAATATGCGTCATCAACAGAAATTGCTAAAACCAAAAACGGTGTTACACATAAAATTGTGCCAAATCGAAATCCCATATAAAACAATAATCCAAAAGCTGTCCCAGTTGCCATAAATGGAACAACGCAAGCCAAAATTGCCAAAATTATCTTAAATTAAATATTTTTAAAACAATGCAAAAAAAATATGTGTATAAAAGTATATATACTTTTGTGTAATGCATTTGTTTCATATAAATTGCTGCTAAACTCATTGTTATCGATGAAAATGTTGCCATAATTATAAAACCAACAAGCAAAAATGGGATCATTGTTAAACCCGCCGCAACAATTTCTTCAGTTAAATGTGATTCAGTTAAAATTAAAACTTTGACAAAATCACTTTTAAATTCACTGAAAAAATTAAATTGTTTATTTATTTATTTAATTTTTTGCCATGTTTTTTTAAAATATTATTGCTAAATTTTTTAAACATTTTTATTATTTTTTTTAAAAAGCTTTGGAAAAAAATGTGCAAAAAAAAAGAATGTTTGCTTTTTTTCTTTTTTTTTTCCTTCAAAAAGTGCGCCTCTCTCGTTGTCTGCCGCCGCAGTCGACTTTCTCTTCCTCTTTCCTTTCAGTTGCGGGCGTTGCATAAAAGCGAGTTGGAAAAAAAACTTTTTCAATGTGTGTATTCATTTCTCGCAACCCAGCTCCGAATTGGTTAAAATAAAGTAATTCGGCGTTTCATGTTGCGAATATTACATTGTACCTGCTTCCACATGGCCTCTGGTAATTTGCCGTTGCCTTACTAAGAGCTTGTAACATTTTGTCTTTTTTTTAAAAATTATTTTTAATGCTAAAATTAGTGCAAAAAAAGAGCTTACTGTTGAAAAAATTTAACAATTGAAAGTTCCCAATTTTTCATTTCTTTCATTGAAATTTCGGGCGGTCGTTCAGCACGAAATTGTAATCCAATCATACTAATTCCTCGAATATTGTTTGGTAATTGTGGCTAAAAATAATAGGGATCATCATTATACTTTAAAGAAAACAAACAATATTTTGATCAAAAATAGAATGTCCACTTTGTGTTCTAACTTCATTGACAGAAACAATTAAAGTTTCATTTGTATATTCCGTTGTTGTAAGAATTTTTGGAATTGCAACTTTTACTCCAAAAAAATTTGGATCCATTCGAAGTTGCCTTCCAAGTACGGTAGTAATTGGATATCCAAGATCAATATGATCTGCTGAAGTGGTATTTTGATATTGTGATTCTACCAATAATCCACTCTAAAAAAGTTTACATTTTTAAATTAATCCTTTTTTGCTTTGAAAGAAGCTTACATAAAAATGTCGAATTGGTTCATTAAGAGTACAAAAATTACCACAAAATTCTCTAAATGTTTCATTTTTAGTTGTTTTTGTATTGTATACTGTAAATTTGTCATTAATTAAATCCATTACTGTAACAGCGTCAGCAAGTTGATGAATTCCAAACATATTTGTGTTATTTTTTGCTGTTATTAAAGCATATAAAGCAACTGGAGTTCCTTTGTTGGAAAAGAATGCTTTGTAACTCTGAAAAAAATTGTTGTTTTTGAAAAATGTTTTTTGAAATTTGATAAAAAGCTTAGAAGATTCTTGAAATGGTGAAACTATTTTGGTGGTGGGTGCTTGAATTTAGCACAGTTTTTTTCATATTCTCTGATTAATTTATTACTAAAAAGCTTGTTATTTTTTTTTCTTACTTCAACTTCTTTTCTTGCCCGAGCTTCTTTCGGCGTAAAATCACTGACATCATTTGTCATTGGTGTAAATGGAATTCTAATTACAGTAATCAAAGTAATAAAAGAACTAATAAATATAAATGTCCATGGGCGTTTAACAATTTGTACAGCTAATTTTTCAAAACAATATGATAATCCACGAACGAATGGAGTTTCACCATTTTCATCTATACCAAATGTTCTACATTTAACCATTTTTAGGAAATATTATAATGATTTGATGGGATTTTTTAATAAAATTTAAAAGAAAAAATTTATAATTTTAGCAGTTTTATTTGGAATATTTTTAATAGCCATACATTGCAAATATCGTAATCCTGTAAAAGACATTATAAAATAAAAAAATTAAAACAGTAGAAAAAGTTTAAATTTAAATTGAGAAAGCGAAACATAATTGAATATAAAATTAATTCAGAGATATGTTTATTCAAAATATTATACATGCATGTTTTTTGAATGTGATAATTAATGAATGAAAAGCAAAAAGTAAAAACTGGACTAAATTAATATTTATTTATGAATTAAAAAGCAGAAAAGTGATCGTTGAAAAAATAATAGAAATTTTAAACAGGTAAAGACAAAAAAAAGGTGGAGCGAAAATTTAGAAAATTATTTATTATTATTATTATAGTTTTAAGTTATGCAATCATTTTAACATAAAATTTTATCAATTAAATAAAATTTATGTTATCAAAATTCAAAAAAAAAAGTTTTGATCAATGAGTTTTTATTGACTTGAAACCTGACACATTTTTGGGGAGAATAGTTTAAAAATCCCGTTTTTATGTATTTTGGGGAAATCTCAGATAAAAAAAGCTTTTTTGGAATAAATGTTTTAAGTTGCGCAATGTCAATAAAAGGCGAAATGATTGAACGAGAGGTTGAAGAAAGTAGACAAAAAAATTTATTGGGCATTAAAATTATGGCACATAAAAATTGTCCAATTTAATATTATTAAATGATAAATATGGGCTTTTTTAAAAATAAAATAAATACAGTAGTTTTTTAAACTCTATTTTTTGTTTCAAGTATAAAAAAAATATGCACAAAAAGTAAAACCGCAAAAAGTCATCCCTTTTTTGATTTAACTGTTTTTTGCATTTTTTGATTGGCAGAAATCATCAAATTTTTGAATGGAAGATGGAAGAAAAAAGAAATCGGAGATCTTCAAAGTCCAAAACCAGTAACATCCATTTATTCCTTCCATTTAGGGTCTCATTCTTCTTAAATGAAACAAAGGTGGAAATCATTCAATTAATTTTAGTTCAGAGAAATCTGATTTTTATCCTTTAGGGTAAATAGCTAGTCAGAAGCAGCAGAAGCAGAAGTAGCTTGGGACATGCGGAAGAATATAAAAAATATTGTCTCTTCTTTTTTATACCTTTTTTCTTTTCTTTTTTTCGATAACAAAGAAAGCAGTTGAAAAAAAGGAAGGAAGGAAGGTGTTCATGAAATGGCCTTGAAAATAGATGAAAGGATATATGTGAATGTTAGTTATACAATCTTCCTCTTCTTCTTTTTCTTCTTCTCATCTTTGAAATGCCCTTAGGGAATTTTGTTTCAAAAAAAAAACGGGGATAATCAAAAAATCTTTTGAAGGGTTAACAAAAAAAGTGAAAATGATTTGAAATTGGATAAATGAAACAAGATTTTATATATTTATTATTTGTGGCCAAAGGATAAAAAACAAAAGTTTTTATTTGAGAAAAATGAAAGCAATTTGTGATAAATGAAAACTTGTTTTCTTTTATTGTGGTGGTAATCAGAAGGCAGAGTTGGTATTATAATTAGATGCTAAAGTACAAATAATTAAACCAATAATGGAGATATTGTAATAAACCAAGCTTTAAACAAATAACTTTGAACTAAATTATTGATAACCGAACACGAATGATTCAAGGATAAACTTGTTTTTAAAAAAATGAGTCAAAAACTTTGGAATCTTTTATTTTCATATTTTATAGCTCATTTTTTTGTTGTTTTTTAAAAAAAGCTCTACAAAAAGATAAAAGTGGAAAAAATTTAGAAATTTTCCAGATTTTTTATCTATAAAGACGACAAACTTGATCATCTTTGACGGAAAAAAAAGTTGTGAAACCAAGCTTAACAAAGTTATTTCTATCAGAAAAAAAGCACTTTCTTAAAAAACAAAAACGAAATTGAAAGAAAAATAATAAATAGTTGCCGGAGCAAAGCATGTTTTCCATTTTATTTTATTTCGGTAATGACAAATTTATCCCCCCCCCCCCCCCCCCCCTCAAAAAAAACATTACTTTAAAACAGGAATTTTCGATCGCCTAATTTTTCTTTTCTTTCCTTGATTTCTGTTCTCTTTCAAAAATGAATCTTTTCATCCATGAAAAAAAATATGAAACACATTTTTTGATGGAACCTTTTTATTATTTCAAAAATAAGGAAAAAAAGTGAAAGTTTATTGAATAAAAAAAAATGTACAATTAAAATTTATAGCAATGAATTTGTGTAAGCTGTAGACTTTCGTCTTCCAATTGCTCCAGGAGCAAGAGAGAGTTTTCGTTTATCAACATGAAGATGAATTTCTTCGCCATGATTTGGTTGATATGATGGGCGTCGAAGAACTGATATTCCAGAATTTAAAAATTGTACAGATGGTTTTCGAGCTTGTCGAAACAATTCCGTTTTTGAATGCCTTCGATTATTTGGATCTTGAAAAACTGATAATCTTTGGGCGCTATGCCTTCGAGCTTCAACATTTGGAAGATCCAAGGTTACAGAATGTGGGGCAACAACTGAATCTTTTGTTGCAGAAGATTGTTTTCGAGCGGCATGTATTGCATCAGCTAAAGATCGTCGATTATTATTTGGTATTTGTGAAATACTTCTTCGATCATCAAATATTATTGAATATGATTTTCTTGCGGCTCGACTAGTTCGTCGTTTAAAAAGTGTTGAAGGCCGTCGAATAAATGGTTGTCCTTCTTCAACATTCCTTTCATCATCGGCATCATCTAAATTATTCGTCATTTCATCATCACCACCTTCATTTATTTCATCATCTTCATCAAAATTCTCTTCAACCAAGACAACATTCTGTTGATCTTGTCCATCTTGTTCTATCACAGATTTAACAAATTGCTTTTGGCGATCTTTATTTATAGTACCCCAAACAGATTTAAATAAGAATATGAATACTTCTAACATGGTTACGGTAGACATACCTAAAAATAATCCCATCGATCCACCAATGTTACCTAAAACATTTTCGAATTTTATTTAAAATAATACTGTAGAAAAACATACTTAACAAATCTGCAGTTTGCATTTGTCTTTGTTGTTCATGGAGTTCATATGAAATTTCTCTCATATAAATCATAATTCCAACATAATTTTCCCTAAAAAAATTAAATTTGTGCAAAAATGGAAGTTTGAAAGAATGATGCAATTCTTACTTTGCATATTCCAAAGTTTTTCCCTCCAATTTCATTATTTCTTGATCTTCTACCGTAAACATCATATTTGAATAACTTATTTGTGTATCATATTCACTTTTCTCACATTCAACTGCGCAATTACATGCTTCACTTTGAAAGGTTTTGTTTACTGTAATTATTAATTTTACAGTTAATCAATTAATCTAATAAAAAGTCAAACCTTTTGTTTCGCAAGATGTCAACTGAATTGGATCACACGTTTCAAAAGTTTTGTTAAAATTTAAAAATACTGGCGCACATTTACAATTTTCAACAAAAAAATTTAGACGACAATTCATTTCGCAATGATTTGAAGAATATGAAAGATTTAAAAGTTGTTTTCCATGAATTCTTTCGTCCCAACTTTGTTGGCACACACCCCAATCAGTATTTGGTAAAAGTTTTAACTAAAATATTGTAAGATTACTGTAAGTTAAAAGGATCGTTATATGAATTTATACCTCTCTCTTTTCCATTCCAGCATACATTCGCATTCCAGGTGGGGCTAAAATTCCACCTCCAATCATTTGTGGATATTGTGTTTCATTATGAATAAATATTCGAATTCCGATATCTGCAAATGGATCAAGGGATAATTGTTGGTTAAATATTTGATCAGATTTTGTATCAACAATTATTTCAAATCCATAATTATATCCGCTAAACCATTGCTTTCTTTGAAGTTTTATATTTGAAAATTTATAACATTTTCCATATTCTGTATAAAGTGGCTCAGAAGCTGTACAACAATTTGCAATTCTTTGACCCGCCCAAAAGCAAGCTTTTACAAGATCTGAACAGGATGGACTAAAATACAATATTTAAATTAAATTCAACGATTTTAAAATGTTTCGAAACAAAACTATGCAAACAAGTTCAAAAAAGAGAAGAAAAAGTTACAGTATTATTTTAAAGTTTACCTTGCTGAATCAATAAATTCTAATAATTTAAAATCTTTTCCTGTTGCAGTTTTGTAATCATTAAGATAAACCAAAAGATCATTTCGTTGATTCAATAAAACTTTTTCTTTGACACCTGATTCACCATCAAAAGATTGAAGTAAATAATTTAGAACAGATTTTGACATGTTCCAATCTTTAAAAAATCGCTTCATCATTATTTAAATTGAAAAGCGATTACATGGAAAAACAAACTTTTAACTTTATCATCCATCACCGGATTTAATGCACAAAGGGTAATTTCAGGAAATACAATTCCTTCGGGCGGAATAATAATATTAACTTGTGTTAAAGTTGGCTTTCGATGATATCCATAAAGCATTATTCCACACTAAAAGCTTATACCCAAAATATATATTTTATATATTACTGTAATAAAAATCTTACATGAATCATAAACATTGAAACACAAGAAACAACAACAACACACCAAAATATTCTTGATGGCCATGTATTGGAATTATATATTCGAACCATTCCATGATATGTTGTTAAACCAGTAAATTCTCGAGCTTCATAATCTAAGATATGCAAATAAACTCTTTCATTTCGAATAACCGAATCAGCATCAATGGATTGAACATCAGAAGATTGCTTTCGAGCCGTTGTAACTTCACTCCATCTTCGACTTATATTTGATGCACGACGACCCATAATTTTATTGATTAATTTTTTAAAAACACTTAAAATAAGAAGAAAAAAGGTAGCAAAATGTGTTTGCAAGCAACAACTGATAAGCACGCATGGTATACAATAATCAATCAATGGTGTGAACAAATAATTGAAATCAAAACATTGAACATAAATTTATACAGAAGAACACAATTATAGCACAAAATGAAGTAATCATTGTATACAAGAAATACTATATTAAAAAAACTAATTCATACATTTTTTAGCATCTTGATAAGTTGATCCAGGATGATTTGATAAATATTCAAGAACATCTTTCCTCATTAAACTATCATCTTCCAACGCTATAGCTGCCAAAAATGGTTTTAAATCTTCTGCCGAATGACTTTCAGCCTCAAGTTTACCAAAAAGTTGTTCAAATTTTTCCACCTTTATTTTTCTATTATCATCCGAAAGTTCCATAAATAATTTTCCACAATTTTTTGAAAATTCAAAATCTTGCAAAGCTTGAAGAAATTCAACATATGATTCAACGTGAATACTTTTCACTTCTTTTGATGATATGAATTGATAAGGAATGGTTTCAAGAATAGTTTGATAAATAATATCATCTTCAAGATCATAAATTCCAATTATTTCATTGACAGAATTACACCATTGTTGAAGATTTACACTACTTTTTTGGAGGTTGAAAAGTCGTTCTTTGAATTCCGTTAAATTTGACATTAATGTAATAAACCTGAAAAATGTATAAATTTAAAAAATATTTATCAATTTTTAAACAATTATCACGTGAATAAAAATCTAAAAATCAAATCAAAACATGGCAGTACGCATTTCTTTTATTTTTGTAACTGCCTTTTTTGTGGTCTCCCTTCCGAGGAACAGCGCGTCAAAAAAAGAAAGGCTCGATTTCTCCGAGCTCGTATTTATTTGCATTCGCGAGGCGCAAATAAATACTTTTTTTATTCATTTTTAATTTCTCTTTATATATGTTTAAATTTTTAAATAAAAGTGTATTATTTTTGTATGTTCTAGACTTCGGATACTGTGAATGACAATTTTTAAACACAAAATCTGCGGTGTATGCGTTAAATGAAATGCAAATGTTTGTTTAACATTTCAACCTTGCGAGGGCCCTTGAGTACCATATGCAAGAAATATAAGCCAAAAACAAGTGGGTTAAAGTGTATCAAAAAAAATTTTTTTAATTTTTCCATGATTACTGTAGTGGGGGTACGACATTGAAATTTCGACCTTTTAGAGACTTGTAACCCCCTCCAAAGTTGGTTCCCTGTCCTAAATTACAATATTGAAGAAATTTTGAGTTCATCCAATCAATTTAAAAAAATTGTATCAAACAAGGGCATTTGAAATGGAAAAAAAGATATGTTTTATAGAAGCGTGGTATTTTATTAAATAAACATCAAAATGGAAGAAACAAAGTACTTTATAGCAGTAGAATGAGTTGACCATTTCTGGATTAATCTTTCTCAAAATTAATTTCCAAATGAGCTTTTAAATCTATGCCTTTTTCAATAAAAATTGTTTGATAAATATAAATTTCAAATATTTTTTCCCATTGAATTGCAATTTCCCAACGATGGATACTTCCATTTGGGATGAATATAAAATTGTTTTTGTCTCTTTTATATTTTTCGAATGAATTTTCAAATTCAATTTTATCATTTTCTGAATTGATTAATTTTATGGTACATTTCATGCAATTTTCGGGTGGTAAAATAATATTTTGATATTTTGAGGGGGGTTCCACAAAGACTTTCCTTTCAATTCTGTAATCAACAACTTTCTCTGGAACAATTACTGTAATTGGAAGATGAAATATAGGACCGAGAAAAAGATTTTTTGAATCAAATCCTTGAATTTCTGAATAATTTATACTTCCGGGTTTTAAAGCATTTGTGTGAATTTTAACTTTAAATTTTAAATTCTTTGAAACCATTTTTGAGTATTCTATATGTCTGTGTTTTGACGGCATCAATTTTAGCACCCATGAAACTTGTTTTTTTGTAGAAATATTTAAATTTGTTACATTTATACAGTAATCATAAACATTTTGGTTGTCTTTTGTCTTGTAAATAGTTATTCCATTTTTGAATGTTTCATTTAAAAATAGTTTTGGAAATACAATTTTTGGAAGATTCGTGGCAAAAGTTTTAAAATATTCAAAAGCAGAATTAATTTGAATAATTCCATTTCCAAATCCTAATCTATCATTTTCATCGGGTAAAAATGCAGTGTTGGATAAAGCTAATTTAATTGTTGCAGGAGTGTATTCGATTGAATTTGCTTTTAAAGCTGAAAGTAAACATGCAATTGAACCTGCAACATTTGGGGCAGCAAAACTTGTTCCACTAATTATAACTTTCTTTGAAGGATGCCATTTTGGGGTTTCAACAATGACATCGGCTGGAGCTGTCAATGTAATACCACGAGAGCCACTTGAAAGAGGACCTTTTGATGAATAAAAACTCATAAATGGAAGATGTCTGCCAATGGCCTTTTCAAAAATTGAGTTTATATTACTGGTAAATATCGATCCAATAGTGAAAACTTCATCAGCACTAGCAAAATTGGCATTTCTAATTGACGTAAAAAAAGGACCTTCATTTCCAGCAGATTTGGTTACAATAATTTTATGTTCATTTACCATCTTTTTCAACAATGTAAGAATTGAACTAAAAGATGTTACTAACAGTGCTGTCGGTTAATTGATTTTTTTTCGGTTTTCGGTTTCGATTAACCGAACCGAAGCCGAAAGACCTCGGTTTATCGGTTCAGTTTTCTGCTTATTCTTTCTGTTTTTTATATTGTGCAAAAACAACATTTTTAAATGCACTATATTTTATTAATAAATTTATCTATCAAACAACAGTTGGAGATCTTGCAAATACACCAGAAACCGTTTTAAACTTTTTTTATATTCAACCGAAACAGAACCGACAACCGAACCGAAAAACCGACAGCACTGGTTACTAAATCACTACTTTAAAATAAATGATAAATTCAAAAGTTTTTTATAAATCATACCTTTTTTCAAATTGAGGAAAACTTACAGAAAGATTAACAATGTCCACTCCCAATTCAATACATTTGTTTAACTAAAAAGGATCAAATATAAAGAAACTTTCATTTACAATATCGAATTTTCTCAAGTTATGAAACTTGAGTTCCATTTCTAATAAATTTTTTTATGATAAAAATGCCACAATTATCGCAGAATATATTAGACATGTTTATTTTATTTTTTATATAAAAGAATAACTGAAAATTATGTTACCCTTCCCTGATTGTATTTAAATGAAATAGCGGAGTTTTGCGGTCAACTTGGAATTTTTGGTCAATTTTTTTGGTATTATATTTCTTGCATCAGACTGATAGGGGTATGAACAAAAATTTTATAACTGCCATCGTATTATTATTAAAGAAAAAAATGTCTATTATAAAATTTTTCCGTCCGCCCGCGGCGCTCCCGATGAAAAAGCATGAAAAATTGAAATGCCGCACGCTTTGCATTCCTTTTCATTGTAACGGTGGCATTCTTGTTTTAAAACAATTTATTAGAAATGGAACTTTACCCTTGAAAAAATATATGTTTACCGCTTTTTTAATTGTAGATACATTTACATTTCCACCCATAAAATTGATTGAAAAAATTTGTGCTCCTGGAGCTAATCCATCTTTTTCGGGTTCATTCGGAAAATGTGCGGCAGCAACTTGTGCCACATAAGTACCATGATCATGACAAGGAATTAATAACTTCAAAAAATTTCCACCTTTTTCTATTCTGATTCCGCAAGAAATGTCATCCAATAAATAACAAAATTCATGTTCATCATGAAAATTCGTCAAAATTTTAGCATTTTCAACGTGTTTTAAAAAAGAAGGAATGACACAAGCTTGCCATTTTTTACCGTCAGTCCAAACAATAAAATCAATATTGTAATTATCAGATAATTTTTCAGCAACGATTTTATCTACAAACCTTGGGCATTTTTGAATATCATTTTCATTCAGCTTTTCCTAAACAAAATAAACCCAAATAAATTGTACAATATTTTTCCCACTTACTTTTTCTTCCATTTTTTCAAACACTGTAGGAAATATTTCTTGCAGAAATTTCTTTCCAAGATGCCATTCATTTAATGGATTTTTCCAGTTTGATGGGATCTAAAAATATTATCAAAAAACCCGGATATTATTGTATCTTAAACTAGAGACCGGCAAGCAAACATTTTTCCTTTCCTTTCTTTGACTTTTTTTTCGTTACAGTATGAAAAATAAAATTTTGATTTAGTCTCTAATAATCATAGCTACTAGATGTTATTTTTTACGCTGATTCCGAATATGGTATTTAAAAAATTTTTCCCATAGGACAAAGGGTGGAAAACTCAAAAATAGCGTGTTTTTTCGACTTTTGACCCCTAGGTAAGCCCAGGTAAGCATAATCGGTGGTACAGTTCGATAGCCCTTAAAAAAATACGTCAACAGTAAAAAGGAAAATCACAGGAAATCACAGGAAAAAAATAGGGAGCAATCGCAGAGCTAGATTTTGATCAAAAACGTTAAAAAATCAAAGGAAGAAAATAAAAATGCATTGTTTTGGCAATACGTCTTTTATCGCTATGCGACAATTGCAAAAAAAGGAAAGAAAAAAATGTCTTTTTTTCCGACGAAAATTTTTTGCTTTCTTCAATTTTCAGATGGCATTTTCGGCGCTTTTACTTAATTTTTTTACTTTTTTGTTTTTATATTATTCTTATTCAGGTCTAAAAGTACTATAATAAAGCAAAATTTTTTATTTTTTCGAAAAT
This sequence comes from Panagrolaimus superbus, assembly GCA_964035985.1. Lineage (NCBI taxonomy): Eukaryota > Metazoa > Nematoda > Chromadorea > Rhabditida > Panagrolaimidae > Panagrolaimus > Panagrolaimus superbus. The sequence goes on from OZ038359.1 coordinate 9,212,170, forward strand.
TATTTTTTCACTTGCCGGTCTCTATCTTAAACATACGGAAATTTCACGACCACTTAAAAGTGTGAGAGTATTATCGTCTCCAGATTTTCTAATAACTGAAGTATCAACATTTCCATTATCAGTAAAATCAAAGCAATCAATAATTTTTGGAAGACCTGTTGAAGTTTTTTGCATTCCAGAAAGTGATAAATCAACTACGCTATCAATGATAGCTATTTTAATTCCTCTTCCATCAAATTCCGGATATTTTTTGAGAAATTCATTCTAAAAATTCTTTTACTAAATTTCTCAATTTTATTTTTAAAAAATTCAATTACTTGTTGAACATCCTTTTTGGGAACATAATCTTTTAATAATGCTTTTTTTAATAAATTATTAAAATCTTCCATTTAATTTAAAATAAAGCAAAGAAACGACAGAAAAAATAGTTATGTGTCTTTTTTTGGAAGGGATAAATCAGAAAAATGCAACAAAAACCATTTAATTGCTTAAATGGGAAAGCCGGGGAAATTTTTCAAAAATCGTTCATAAGGTCATGCCAGTATTTATTCATTCCTTGGTCACAAGAAGGCATCTATAATGGGGATGGAATGATTTGTTGCAATTTTTCCAAAAGCATAAATCAATAAAAAAAAGTCAGCCTATAAAAAATCAATGGTTTACAAAAAATGAAAGAAGCAACAATTGATGCTAGAGTTGTCGAAGGGAAAAACCCGGGAAATACCTTTCATTTCCTGAAAAGTTTTCATTTGAGGATATTTCCTTTTTGCTAGTACAGGTCTAAAAATTCTTTCTTTGTTTTTATTGCATTGAATGATGCTTAAAGGGAGCGGACGGTTTGCGACTTTTTTGCACTCGGGAAATGCAAGATCCTGACAATCTGGATCTTGCATGCTCCAGTGTTTTGTCGGACAATTTTTCAATCGTTGCGAGACCCAAATTTTGAAAAAAGTCGCAAACCGTCCGCCCCCTTTAAATTTTTCTATCCGACTGGCTTTCTTTGATTTGATAAAATCTGTCCTCCATTTTTAAAGAAGGCAACCCGGCTCTTTTAAAAATTTTCTAAATCCATTTTTTGACAATATTCTATCGTTTTTGTTCTCAATGGATGCTTTTTCACATAAAGCGGAAAATGTAAAAGACCTGTATTTTCGTTAACAAAAATGATATAAAATCTTTTAACAAGATAAATATTTGGCGATTTTGAACTACCGGCCCCCACTGCTGCTGAGACCACCACCAACGAAGCACCTGTGACCATGCCTTGTAATGGGGGTCGTATGTCCTCGTCTAACCCGAAAAAGTAGCCCCCACACAAATGAATAAATGGGGGGCCAGAACTCCAAGAGTTCAAAAAAACTCTCTGTGTGGGGACCAGTATTTCCATACCAGGCCACTTTGAACCAACCGCCTCCATATATGTAAACACTGGTCCCACAAGGCATACCGAAAATCAGGCCCCCATAATAGAAAAATCTCTTGCTATTTTTTCCAGTTAGACATCTACATACAGCCACCCCCCACCCCCCATACAAAGCACAGGATCCTGCACTTGGTAGGTGAAACCAAATAAACCCCAAAAAAAACTTACTTGGAGAGAGCATCCATGATACGACCATCATCCATGTGAGCAAAGCATTCAGATGATAGCTTCGAGTTTTTATATACATTTACTTTCTTTATATACATAAAACGCATTTTTTTCAACTTCGAGCATCGCCTGTCATCGACACTTTTTTAAAATGATCGTACAGACTTAAAAACTTAAACATAGGGTAACATTGGTCCAAAAATACGATTGGTAAGGGTTACAAGTCATGAAAACTCCCCGAAATTTCGATACCGTAACCCAGTGGCCGTATACCTCTAAAAATCGAAACTTCTAGATTCTTCCAAATTTGTATAGGGAATCGATTAAGGGACTCAATGTGAGTCTAAATTAATAATTTGAGATTTTTTGTCCTTCTAGAATTAATTTGTCATCACTTTAAAAGTAACAAAAATTTATATCCCTGAAGAAAAATTTTTTCTGGGATTTTGGTGGAGCTGAAAAGTACTTCATAAAATGCGCCATTGTCTAACACTTTTTTTGGTATATGATTTACTCCGATAAATGAGGGGGAACATTTTTGCTTTTTTGAAAAACCGTTAAAATTAACATCTTCGACATCAACAAAGGGGCATAACTTTCGAATTAAGTAAGATATTGACTTCCGGTGACTTGCATTATGGTATATAATGTCTGTGGAGCGTCCTGGGAAAGTTTGAGCATTTTTAGTAGCAATTTCGAAATATGGGAACTATGCAAAGTTTGAAAATTGAGTAACGTAGAAATATCGCTAAAATTCAGTTTTTCCTGGGCGAATAAAAGCAAATGTGTATTATTAATGTTAAATACATGTAACAACATCAATATAAATTGGTAAAAACTGACGGGGGTCAAAATTGATTTTTTCCGATTTTTTGAATTTTACTCATTTTTGATCAATTTTCGAGATATTAAAAACTTATGAATATTGATGGATATTAACTTTTTAAGACTTTTTGGATTAAAATCCAACATGTTTAAGATTATTTGACACCATTTCAACCTTTTTGGGTGACTACTTTTCATTTGCTGATCATTTGAAAACGGGGCTAAAATACTAGTGAAAATATTCTCAAAATCAATGTTTTTCATTAAGAACATCACTAAAAATGCTTTTTTATGACTTGTAATGACTAATTCTATTATTACGAAACGCCGAAGTGTCATTTTGTTTCAATAATCGAAATTCGAAATTTTCGATTTTTTCAAATTTTGAATTTATTTATTTCGTATTGATTGATGAAAACCCAAAGTAATGAAATATCTCTTTTTCGTCATAAAAAAGCATTTTTAGTGATGTTCTTAATGAAAAACATTGATTTTGAGAATATTTTCACTAGTATTTTAGCCCCGTTTTCAAATGATCAGCAAATGAAAAGTAGTCACCCAAAAAGGTTGAAATGGTGTCAAATAATCTTAAACATGTTGGATTTTAATCCAAAAAGTCTTAAAAAGTTAATATCCATCAATATTCATAAGTTTTTAATATCTCGAAAATTGATCAAAAATGAGTAAAATTCAAAAAATCGGAAAAAATAAATTTTGACCCCCCGTCAGTTTTTACCAATTTATATTGATGTTGTTACATGTATTTAACATTAATAATACACATTTGCTTTTATTCGCCCAGGAAAAACTGAATTTTAGCGATATTTCTACGTTACTCAATTTTCAAACTTTGCATAGTTCCCATATTTCGAAATTGCTACTAAAAATGCTCAAACTTTCCCAGGACGCTCCACAGACATTATATACCATAATGCAAGTCACCGGAAGTCAATATCTTACTTAATTCGAAAGTTATGCCCCTTTGTTGATGTCGAAGATGTTAATTTTAACGGTTTTTCAAAAAAGCAAAAATGTTCCCCCTCATTTATCGGAGTAAATCATATACCAAAAAAAGTGTTAGACAATGGCGCATTTTATGAAGTACTTTTCAGCTCCACCAAAATCCCAGAAAAAATTTTTCTTCAGGGATATAAATTTTTGTTACTTTTAAAGTGATGACAAATTAATTCTAGAAGGACAAAAAATCTCAAATTATTAATTTAGACTCACATTGAGTCCCTTAATCGATTCCCTATACAAATTTGGAAGAATCTAGAAGTTTCGATTTTTAGAGGTATACGGCCACTGGGTTACGGTATCGAAATTTCGGGGAGTTTTCATGACTTGTAACCCTTACCAATCGTATTTTTGGACCAATGTTACCCTATGTTTAAGTTTTTAAGTCTGTACGATCATTTTAAAAAAGTGTCGATGAACGAATTTCTCATTTTTGCTCGAAGTTGAAAAAAAATGCGTTATAATTTCAAAATTTATATGACATCTTTTCCTTCTTCTTTTCAATTTTTTTTGTATATTTCTGAAATATTAAAAAATTAAAACAAAAAAAAATATTTTAATCAAAATAATAGCTAATTATTCCCTTTTTTACAACCATTTAAACCCTGAAATTGTATTTTATTTTTTTTTAAAACGCAACATTTAAAATCATGTACATTTAAAAACCTAATTAAAGGAGATTCGTTAGTTGATGCATTGCGAAATCTCAAATAGTTTCTAGCACCCGATAAAAATGCGGGAAACGATTTACAATTTGAAAAAGATAAGATTTTGCAATCCATCAACTAACGAATCTCCTTTAAAAACATCACTTTTTTAATTTTGAATATACAATTGAAAACATCAAACCAATTTAAACGAAAAAAAACCAAACAAGATGTGAAAAAAATTCCATTACGTTGATAAATATAAAAATTCATTGGATTGCTTTAAAAAAGTTATTAAATTTGAAGGTACCGTAATCTTCTCCCCTTATTAAAATATATATTTTATCTCTTAGGATTTCACGGATTATATCGTGGTTTTCCCCACAAATAGTGGGCCTTTTTAAAGACACTGCAACTTTTTTGTTTGAATACCTTTTTAGTTTTCGGTGTGTTTAAAGTTTTTTTTCTCGTGTGTTATTTGTATAAGTTTTAAATAAAAATACTTTTTCGAATTCATTTTTTAAATAAACAGAAAATTTATTGCTTCAGTGGATATTTCAAAAATCACTCCTAAAACAAAACAAAAAACTTAAAATGATAAAATTTAAAACTCGGTAATTTGCGTAATTTTGTGGTGATCAGGCACATATGGCCCTCAACAATATTATACTTTAAAATACTGTAATACAGTAACTGGATGCAAAAATATATGTTTTAAATTATTTGCCAGTTTTTTTTGTTATTTTTTAAATTTATTTTGGGGCGTTACAATAGAAATGAGAAGAATCAGAATCTTTGTAAACCCGAATTACTCGAGATCCAACTCGATCAATGATATAATTAAAATCTAATAAATTTGATGATTTTTTATGTGGCACATTTGTAGAGTTATCGTGATGTGATGTTTCATCATCATTGGAGTCTAAATTGTATGTATTTTGAACAGTGTCAGCTAAATGGCCTTCTGAAGGGGTGCATATTTCTTCACAGCCGCCAAAAGAAGACGATTTTAAATTATTTTGTTGTCGATTTTCTGCCTTCTTAGAATGAAGTGATTCGGAGTCGGCTTCAAATATACTTTCAATATCCGAAGCTGCGTTACTTTCAACGTGTAGTCGATCAGGTTGTAAATTTTCATTAACTTTCAAACATCCGTTTTCAAGTTGAAACTCGGATGAATCTTTTTCTTCAGTTTTATCATTCAAAGCTTTTATCATTTTACGTTTTCCATTTACACGTTTAATTTCATTTCCTTCAGATTTTTCAATTACCACTTGACTTGGAGCCCTTGAAATTATTTGAATACAATTTTCATCAATTTTAATACTTTCATTTTCGTTAATTTCTGGCTTCTGTAACTGATTATTATTATCATTTGATCGTGATTTTTTCCATTTCTGTATTGTACTTTCTTTAACTCTTCTTAATTTTGATTCCATATAGCAGCGATAAATGAATGCAATAAAAATTACAATTCCTTGTGAACCATTAAATATTACAAATAAGAAATGCCATACTGTAGCATTTGGAGAAAAAATGGTAAAATATTGAAGTAACTAAAAATATACATATAGCAAAACTTACTCTCAATATAGTGCAATATTTTTAAATAAAAATATAAAAAAAACTTACCCAAGGAGCTCCCAAATTAAATTGTGTCAAAAATAAAACAAATAATCGAGTTTTAACATTTGGGAAATTTGATCGATTAATTATTTTTACCCGATTTGTGGTAAAATATTTTTCCAAAATTGGAAATCTTCGAATTGCCATTATCAAAATACATATAATTGCACTTAATCCCAAAATTGTAAATGGAATTATTATTGCCAATCTGTAATCGGGCCGAATCCAACACCTAAATTAAATTATTGTTGATATTTAAATTTTTTTAAAGCTGCTTACATTGAATCATTTCGATAAAAGAATTTCCCAGAAGTTGAAAATCCAAAAATTAAAGCTAACAAAGTTGAAAATACTAGAATTTTGGTGATATTTTAATTGATAAAATATAAATAGAAAAAACATACAAAATGTAATTGGATAAATAACTTTTGCATTTGTAATTCTTTCAAAAATTTTGTCCATTGTTGTACCTTTTACATGCTGTTTGATAATTCTCCAAGAATTAAATAATGATAACATTACACAACTAAAAACATTAATTATGTCGAGAAAATGCTCGAAAAACTTACGACATTAAAAGCCAATACGAAATAATTGCAACGGCAACACATCCATTATCTCCAGTTGTATGTCGTTGATCCGTAAATATCGTAAAATTTAAATAAAACAGTAATAATATAAATGTATAAACCATTGAAATAAAACTTATATCACTGATTGGAATAACTTTGAATAATGATCGAGATATTCTTAGATTTGAAGCATATGGGATACTGTAGCTTACATTGATTATTGAAAACCTTTTACATCATTTAACAAAATACTTACATCATTGTTAAATAAATTAAGCATAAAATAAAGAGCCCAAGAATGGAGCCAATTGCAATAAAATAATTAATTGTTTGTAAAACAGTATTACAGTATAATGGATCAATGTTTGTGCCATCAACGAGGAGCGTAAAATCAGTTAAATGTGAGCATTCAGAAGTGTAATAATTTGATTCTTTTTTTACGTCACATGTTTTTGGTGACCATTGATTGGAAGAATGATCCCACCAACTTATTTTAAGTTTTCCATGTAATGGAATACCAATCTGAAAAAATTAAACAAATTTGTGGATCCTCAAAAAGAAGTTTTTACAAAAATAATAAGTCATTTCTAAAATTTCTCAAACTTTCGAGATTGCTTTTAAAAATCCAAAATTTTAATTAGAAAAAAAAAACAAAACTTACTTACATGATCTTCACTGTATTTTATAGTAACCATATTTTTTAGATCATTATCAGTTTCAAAGCTATGAATAGCTTTAAAATCTCCCTTTTGTGTTCTTTTTAATGCCGTTGCTGACACAACTCTTCCATCAGTTTCCAACAACTCCCTTTTACAAATTCGTGGTAAATCAAGTACTTTTTTTGAAGTTGTTGCAGCCGAAAATTTGGATGATAAATTTGATAAAGCATTTTTGTGTGTTGATGCTGATGATATAATACCATTTCCATTTCCATTATCACCAACAAAGAATTTTGAATTTCGATAAATTGTATAAAATACCCGAGTTGCTAAAATTAATAAAATTAATGGTTTTGTAAGTGATAGAATAGACCAACCTTTAGCGGCACAGACAGTTTCGGCATTGATAAATATTGAAGCAACAAATGATTTATCCTGCGAAGAATTTTCAATAAAAGTATTTCCTAAATCTGTAATTCCACTTCCACCAGCATTATTAATATTATTTTCACAATTTAAAGATTTTCCAAGTAAAGCAATATTTAATCCATCAAAATATTTAACATTTGAAGGGGAATTTGTTAACATCCGATTAACTGATAAGATTAAGGAATTTGCGGAATTCGAATAATAATCATTTGCATTTTCATAGGATTCTTTTGGGGCTAACATAATTGTATCAAATAATTTTGCCATTCCGGTAAAATCCTATAATTTTCAGAATTTTCAGAATTTAGTTAAATTGCTATCAACATGAAAATCTTCTTCAACGCCGTATTTAGGGGGGGGGGGGGCACTTGGGGCCCGTGCCCCCCCCGTATTGAGGAATCTCCTTTGATCTTTTGCCGCTTAGTGTTGGCGGCGGCAAAAGATCATAGGCGTGCCCCCCCCCCAAAATTGCTGTGCCCACTCCGAAATTTTTTTCTGTATACGGCATTGATCTTCTCTCAAACTATTTGTTGCTTCATACCGTTTGAGTTAAATTATCAATCAAAGAGCACTGTTCAAGAATATAAGAAACTACATAAATTTCTTCTGGAGACATTGTTGTTGCATTAATTGCTTGAAGAGTTGCATTTGTAATTGATGAAATATTTCCCGATATTGGAATTATTTCCTATAATTAAGGTTTTGGATAAATGTAATTAATATATTTATGTTTATAGAAATTACTTCGGTTGAAATATTACAAAAAATGATATTTAAAGCATTTGTTGGATCTGTGCAATTAATGAATGTTGGATTTGGAGGTAATAAAGTTGGTGGTGGAAATTCTGAGGTTGATGAATCTATTGGAGAATTTGTTGATGATGTGGTTGAAGAGGTACTTGAAAGTGTTGAAGGGTAATAAGAATTAGTAGGTTGAGATGATGCCATTGTACTTGCAACAGTATTCTTTGATACAGAAGTGGTTGAAAATGTTGTAGTTGTATCTATAGATTGAGATACGGTAGATGATGAAGCTAAATATACATTTAAAAAGTTTAAAAAAATTCCAAAAATCATACAAATATTTTCATTGCTACAATTTAGAATCGTATTTGTATGTTTTACACAAAAAATCGTTGAATCAATGGTAACAATATTGTGGCATTCTGGAACAGTTACATTTATGTCATTACTGTATTTTACCAACGGTAAAAAATTATTGTAATTAAGAGTAAATTCTTTCCACAAATTTGTTTTGTTATATGTTAAAGTAACTGGTATAGGACCCCCAGCTCCAATATTCAAATAAACACTATTATTTTTGGTAAAACTTAAAATTAAATTAGTTCATTTCCAAAATAGACATGCACTCTTACTTTTTAGATTCGGTTGCTCCTTGACCTCGGCGTCCAAGTGTAATAATAAAAAATTCATCCGTGATTAAAGATGAAAGCTGATGCTTCAAACATACAATTAATTGATTCTTTGATGGATTTGTTTGTAGCTTTAATTCATATTTTAAAGTAATTGGATATGAATATCCTGGAAGGGATAAAGAAGAATTGATAAATAATGTTGAAAACGTATTTGTCCATGAAAAAGATGGAATAAAAACTATAAAAATATTATTCTTTAACAGTGTTTAAAGCTTATTTTAATCAATATTTTACTTACCACAAGAAAAAATAATCCATTGAAAAAGCATTGTCTTCTTTTTTTTGATTGATTAATTGTCTATCAATGATTTAATGAAACAAAAAAACAAAGTTTTGAGTGGCTTTTTACAGTAAAAGTTTTACTTTTCTTCAGAATTTGGAAAATTCTTTTCATAAATTTCTGATTCCAAAAAAGTGGACACAAAAAAGCAGCTTTTAAATATCAGCAACAAAATGAATTTCGTGAACACTGTTCATTGAACACTGTTTTTTTTTGATTAATTATATTTCATTTTTGACTGACGAAAAAATTTGATAAGGTTTTTGTTGTCTCTTTTTTTGATGAATCATTGCTGGAAAAAAGAAGGAGCAGTGTTTTTAAGTTGGTATCAAAATTTGGATTAAACATTTCAAAAATTTATGCAGTTTTTCAAATTTTAAATGCTTACAAAAAAGAAATGGTGGTTAAAATTTATTAATAAATCTTTTTGTTTATTAATTAATTATTTTGAAATCGAGAAAATATTACTGTAATCAAGGCGGTATAAAGAAAAAAATTTCGGAGGGGGCACAGCGATTTTGGGGGGACACGCCTTTGATCTTTTGCCGCCGCCAACTTTAAGCGGCAAAAGATCAAAGGAAATTCCTCAGTTTCGGGGGGCACAGGTGCCGAATCCCCCCCTTCTAAATACGGCCTTGACTGTAATTATTATACGCTAACAATTATTGTCAAAAAATAGACAGATCAGTAATGGAAATGAATAAATATATCTAACAAAAGCTACTGCCCAAATTATCGAAATCTTAAAATATCTTTTGTAAAAATGTAAGTGTTCACATATACCATTTAATAAGGAGCATGATATAATTACAGTATACTTTTTATGGGCAGTAAAAAAAAATTTTGTTTTCTAAAAAATTATTTTTAATTGGATTTTTGTTGTTTTGTATCATTCAAAATTTATATAATTTTTGTAATGCGTTTTTTAATTTGTCCAATTGTATTAATAGATTTTATAAGAACAAATTCTATAAATTACTTCTTTTTTTAATAAATTTTTTTTATTGAAAAATAACATTTTTTTTCTTTTCTTTTTCTGCAGTTGGCATTCCGCCAATTTTGTGTTGGAATAAAAAGGAGAAGAAATAGTGCGTCTTTTCTTGTCTTCTCTCCTTTTGAAATTTGTTGTGCGAGAAAAGTGTTGTTGGAAGAAAAGAAATGAGAATGACGACTCATAAACTTACCTGGCTGGGAGACTCTTCCGATCATCAAGGGTGGATCTCTAGGGTGAGGCTTGACCATTGCACTTATCGGTTCAGGCTGACCTCTATGGCTGTCCGAATCGGATACGCCAACAGCTAAATTTTTGGGTGTGGAGGATAGCGTTCGCGCTTCCTCCATCAAAAAAGCATTATTATTTCAAAAAGTAAAACAAATCTGCAAATGTGTATCATTTGTACAATTGTATCAATGGTTAAGAAAAAAAAAGTTTATTATTCCCGAGATTACAATAAAAAAACCATTCCAAAAAAAATGTTTAAAGCTGATTAGTTTCCAGTTACAGTAAGTTTTTAAACAACTGTATCAACAATAGTTCCTTCAAATTCATTATTAAATGGAACTTCAAATTTATTTTTTTGTGCATCAAATCTTCCTTCTACTTGTGCGCTCCCTTTTTTACCGCCTTTAAGAGAACGGAAAATTTTTCGAAGTTCATTTTGGGTTTCTTTTGGTGAAGTTTTCCGAATTTGTTGAAGTCTTTCACGTGTTTCTGCACACGTAAGATTCTTGTCATCTAAAATTGCTTCAATTTCGCGAATAACTTTTTGAGTTTGTTGTGAAAATGTTGGCATCATTTCAGCAACTTTTGCTTTAAGCTTATTCATGTGCTCTTGACGGGATTCTTTCATTGCATTATATTTTTCCTACAACGAAAAGTTACAGTAACAAAGAGGAAAAAGAATAAACAAACTTTTTGTTCAGGGGTTAAAGTTTGAACGAATGCATCCAATTGTGTTTCAGCTTGAGCTTTAGTTAAATTTTTATTTTTAACAATCGCCAAATACTTTTCTTTTGCTTCTTTATCCAAGGTTTTTACAAATTTTTTGTCCATTCCGCCGCCGTCTTTGAACATCATCTTTTGAGGTTTAAAACATTCAATCGAAATAATAAAAACAACAAAAATAGCAGCAGTTAATACAAATTTAACCATTTTTTACAACAAAAATATAACTTTTAACTTTGATGAAAGATTTTAAGAGTTGTGAATCCACTGTGTTCTTTTTTCCCGAAAAGTAAAAGCTATATTTATATGAACTTTTAAAAAAGGAAGTAACTTAAATTTTTGATGCTGATCTATATTTGTACAGCTAAAACATCCCCCTAAAGGGTCAAAAAAATAGTCACAAAGAAAGAAAGTAGTAGCCGTTCGTTACGTCACAAAAACAAATAAAAAATATGTAAAAACATCTTTCTTTGAATTAAAAACTGTGAACTTTTAAAATTCGTTAAACAACAATATTAAAACAGGTGTGAAAAATATTTGCATTTAACTGTACATTAATTGTACCATTACAGTACCCAAATGCAAAAAGCGTTATGTTAATTTATTTCGGTAAAAAAAAATAATGAAATTCGGCAAAGTTTTTTTACAAAACTCGCAACTTTGTTCTCGATTTTTCACGAAACGTTTAAACTTTTAAGATTATTTTATTTAGCAGTAATTTAATTCAATTTCGTGCTCAAAAACCATTTAACACATGACAAAACTTCTTAATCCATTTCATTTGCCACCCAAAGCGTGGTTTATTAAAGTTGTCTTTTAACAATATTTGTATTTTTACGAAACAGCTGAAAAATAAATGTTTATTTATGCTGCATCAAAAGATTTTGCAAGAAATTTCTCGAATTTTCAAAAATATTCTACACTTTTGGCAAAGTGTTTTTAATGGCCATTCGACAAAAATCCTTTCTTTTTTTTTAAAATTTATTTACAACTTTTGTTTATCACAACTTTTTTTTGATATTACTGCTTTGTTTCTTTTTAGATAATGGCATCTGAATCTGAAGAAGTTTATTCATATGAAGAGTTTGTTGGAATTCATGAGGGCCAATTGAAGGCTAGCAATGTACCTGCTCATTTTTGGCCAAGTCTTTATGAAAAATTAACTAAACAGGTTTGTTTATTACTACTTTTTTAAAATGTTGTTTAAACTTTTAAATTTAGAGCTTTGATGCAGGAGAATATTTTGAAGTTATTGCTGAAGCTCCGGATGGTGATGATGGAACACCAAATTCATGGCATGTTTTAACAATTAAAGACATTCAAACGGAAGATCCTAATAAGTAAGTACCTCTTTTGCTAAGTTTTTTTGTAATTCCTTTTATAATTTAAGCATCTGGATTGTTGATCATGCATGGACTTTTAAACCCAACAAAGCACGGGAAGTGCTTGAACAGCATCCTTCTTTGAAGCAACGTTTGGTTGATTTCTTTTCACTGGGACAAGAACAAGATAATAATAGTTGCTCTGATTATGTCGGAAGTGGTATGTTTTTGTAATATAATATTAATTCTATTACATTGTGCATTTTAGAATCGGGTGAAGTTAGACACAGTGGTATGTTTTTCGTGACTTTCATGTAACCTTATGACACAGTTGTTTCTTAGAGTCGCATCATAAACTTCAAGAAGCCTCTGGGGATAATCGTCAAGATGTTACAGCTGATAATGAAGAAGATTTTATTTGTACTGATGTTAAACAAAAAGATGTGTGTGAAATTAATGAAATTTTGAAAAATCTCTGGAAAGTTGCTCAAACTTATTCTGTTCGTCGGCGTGAAAATGTTGAAGATGAATGCGATGTTCCTGTTTGGTATATTCCTGATGAGTTTGGAGGTCGTGTTCAACACTCTGATACCCCAACTTTCCGAATGGTTCCTTTCTTCTTTGCTTTTCAACGATGTGCTTACAGCCTACTTTTTCCAATTGTTAATTGTGCTGTTGGAGAAACAGTTACTCGAAATTTCATTGATCATAAACTTTCATGGGATCAACCTTCGTGGCGAAAACATTTATTATTACCATATGAATATGTTGACCTTTCTGAAGAATGTATTCAACCTATTCAAAAATCTTTGGAATATTTTACGAGTGGGCGTACTCCTGAACAACTTCCAACAAAACAACCTTCTCCTCATGAACGTGATCCTGAACATACCTTGAAGATTTATGCTGACCATGCGCAACTTATTGAAAAACTCCAAAATGTTAAATATGAAATTGTTGATAGAATGGAAGATGCTGATGTTATTTGGTCGCGAAAACATTTTCATGATTACAAACAACTTGCTGAAATTAATCCAAATGCTTTCATTAATCAATTTCCATTTGAAGGAACGCTTACTGTTAAAGATTTATTTGCTGCTACTGTTCAGAGCGTTCAAAAGGGTCCTATTGTTGATGAAGAAACCCTTGAAGCAAAACCCGACTGGTTTCCTCTTACTTACAATCTTAGCTTGGAATTACCTCAATTTATTTCTTATTTTCAACGACGTGAAAAGAAGTAAGTATTCTTTGGTCAATCTTGGAAAAATTACATTTATTCTTTCAGGAATATGGATAACACTTATATTGTAAAGCCTTGGAATCTTGCACGTGGTTTAGATATGCATGTTACAAATAACATTAGCGCTATTATTAGATTAGCGGAAAGCGGACCTAAAATTGTTTCAAAATATATCGAACGTCCTGTTTTATTCCGGCGACAAGATAATAGCAACATGGTCAAATTTGATCTTAGATATATTGTTCTTTTGAAATCATTAAATCCATTGAAGATTGCTGTTTACAATAATTTTTGGATTAGATTTGGTATCAAGTAAGTTCTGGTACCATCACTGTTTCTATTTTTAACTATAACATTTTTTAGTGAATTCAACCTTGACATTCTTGATGATACAGAAACTCATTTTTCTGTTCATAATTATACTGATAAAGCAAAAATTCTTCAAATGAAATGTCAAGATTTTATTACTCAACTTGAAAAATTACATGGTGTTTCATGGCCAAGAATTGAAAAGAAAGTTTATCAAACTATTAAGGATGCTTTTACCACTGTTTCAACTCTTGATATACCTAGATGCGTTGCTGCAAATTCACAATCTCGTTCAATGTATGGTCTCGATTTAATGTTGCATTGGAAAAATGTAGAAACAAAAGATATCGGTGTCAGCTTTATTGAAGCCAATTTTATGCCAGATTGCGAACGAGCTTGTGACTATTATCCCGACTTTGCTGATACTGTCTTCCGTACTCTTTTCATGGGAGACAATAATGACGGCGATAAAGTCACTTTTATCTGAATTTTAAGCTGTATGCAAGTTTTCTTTTCGATTTGTTAAGTCATTTTTACATACTTTGAAAAATTTAATTTTGTGTATTACTTGCAAAATAGTTTTTGTGCTTTTTTTGTCATGCTTGTGTGCTAAATATTTTGTTATTATTGTTATATGAGGATTAAATAAACGTTGCTTTCAACGGATGTTTATTCTTTGTTGTTGAATTATTTAATATTTTTGATCCTCCGTTTCAATATGCCGGTAAATTTTTCTATATTTTTATTTATAAATGTTAAAATCGCACTTATTGCTTTTTAAAGAGATCATGGTCATACATTATTGTTCGGTAAATTTTGCGCGAAAAAAAAAATCAAAGAAAGCACGCTCGGGCAAGTGTAAAAAATTTGGGAAACAAAAAAAAGATATGAAACATTTTTGGCAGTATTTTTATTTGATTTTGTTTTTAGACATCTGTAACCCCAGGGCCTTGGGGTCGAATGGTGTTAGTTGAAGAAGAGTTTTGAGATATTGGAGTTGCACCAATTCCAGTTAATAATTCTGGAGGCAGTGGCGGAAAGGCATGAATACGGCTACTACAATTTGGTTTTCTTGGTGGGGGAGGAGGTTTTGGTCCTTTAATGGTTGCCAAAGGTGACTTTTGTCTTGTAACAACCGCTGATGGAATTGCATGATTATCATTAAATTGATTTACTCGACAAATAACCGGGGTTGCAGATCCTGTTGGAACAATTCTTGGCCGAGTTGTTCTAATTTTTAATGAAGTGGCATCATCCGAAGTTTCTTGGGACGGAGAATGAACCAGAATCACTGGCTTCGCGGAATGAATTGTTACGGCAGGATCAGATTGGAAACTTTGAGTAAATGAATTTTCTTCTGATGTTGAAGGTGGAAGATGATTTGGAACTATTGAAGCTTGTAAAAAGCATGTTTGAATTCCACCTTGTGGTGGTTCGATGATAGCTTGTTTCTCTGAATTAACTGTTAATAAATATATATTCATTTATAATTAAATCAGAAGCTTACTCTCTTTTGATGAAGAAGGTTGTTGTTGAGCAGTCGCTTCATTTTCATTATTCGAAGACGCAGACGATGTTCCCAAACTTACATTTTCCATTAAAATTGCTTTACAACTGCATTTTGGGCATGTTGGAGATTCTCGTTCATGTAAAAATTCATGTAAACATTTTTCATGAAATATGTGGGAACATCTTAAGGCTTGAAGGGATTCATCATTTAATCCATATCTTTGACCACAAAAATTACAAAATAGTTCCATTTCTTGTATTAAAGTTATTGCAGTTTTTCTTGCAACATCTTCACTATCTTCATCACTGAGTTGAACATACAATTCTTGAAGTCTTTGATGGCATTTCATCATTGCATGCTACAAAATAAAATGTTTTGAGATTAATATTTAATGTTTATTCGGTGATAATTTGTTTTGTTAAATTCATTCAATACTTTTTTAGAAAAAATACTTACTTTACAACCAATAAGTTTAGCAATTTCAAGACATTTTTTATTTAATTGGAGGGCCTGGCATTCACAGGATCCGGTGTAATGACTTCTGGATTCTGATGCCGATTTTGCCATTGATCCTAATACAATTACTTCACCCATTCGATCATTGATTTCTCGCATTATTCGAAAGGATTGCTCATATCTCGCCCAACTTTTTGTAATTGTCTCTCTGGCTTCTGATTCTCCAATTTCTCGATATATATCAGCTAAACTGCATAAACATCTAGCATAAATTGCTTTGGATCCAGAATCTTGTGATAATCTGAGTGCTTCTTCACATGCTTCACGACTATCACCAAGTGCACCTTTTAATCTTAGAACAACAGATAAATGATATAAAATTGCCGATTTATATTTTGCATGAACATTATCGACGGTAATTAATTGTAAAATTGTTAATGCATTTCTTAAAAATATTAATGCTTTTGTGAGATCTCTAAAATAGTTTTATATAATACTGTAATATTGCATCAATCAATCTTACCGCAATAAAGTGAATAATGCCCCTAATCCAACACAAATTTGTAATTCTAATAATTTGTCACCGGTTTCATTTGCAACATTCATTGCTTTTTCAAATGCTTCTAAACTTGTTTGAAATTGACTAAACCCCATTTGTGCCAATGCAATTGCTAAAAAATATAATTGTTTTTTTTCAAAATTTGTGAAGTATGTATAAGTTAGGAAATTACCTAAATGTGCATAACCAGGTGTTCGAGGATCAATTGATGGATGTTGTAAACTTGCTTTTCCATAACTAATTGCTTTACTAAAATCAGCTAATCTTTCATAAGCTTTTGATAAATTTAAGAATGCTTCAGATTTCATATAATTATCATGCCTTGCATTTGCTAATTCCATTTGTTGTAAAGAATAATGTAGCATTGATTCATAATCTGCTGAATCACAATACGCTTGAGCAATATATCCAAGAGTGACAAATCGATCTTCTGCAGATTGGAGGCGGCGAAGTGCTCGTCTCCATTTTGATATTGCCCGATGATGATGCCTTTGATGATACAAACGAACCCCAGATTGCATCTGATGTTTTGCGTACCGCTGGCCCATCGACACGGCGGACGTTTTCATTGATAAACTTAAAATAGTTTTAAAAATGTGATTAAAAGTTTTAAACTTTTTTTTTAAATAATCAAAAATAAATAAATTTTCATATTTTTTGTAGATTTGGTTTTCACACAGAAAATTTAAAGGTAATTAATTTAATTTTTTAAAAGCCGTTATTAATTTTTTTTCGGAGATTTCGGATTCGATCAAAAAACGCCAAAGCTTACCTGGAATGAATTTATCGTAAAAGAGAGTTGATAAAATAAATTCAAATTTTTCATTTAGTTGGAATTTTCAAGAATAAAAAATGGCCAATAATTTAACCCTTTTTTGAATCATTAATAAATTTTGGGCATCTATCTATCTATTGTTTGTAAATTTTCTGAAACAAAAAACAATTAAAACTTTAAACTTCGTCAAAATGAATTGATTTTTTATGAATCAAAGGGGAAAAAAAGGGGGGGGGGGGATCATGAATCAATGCCGTAGAAAAAAAGAAATTTTCTCGCCTCCTTCTTTTGTTTTCGAACAAATATTTAACATTTTTTGACTCAAAAAAAAGTAAAGATTTTGCTTAACGAAAAGCAGCAAATATTATCTGAGAGAGACGTTCTGTTACATTTTGGGGTTGCTGCTGCAGCAACTCTAACACTTTCATTCTTTTAATTTTTTTTAACTTAAACGACAATTTTTTAAGTAAGCAAGTACGCAAGAAATATGGCCAAAGGCAGGCAGAGAAGAAAAGTAGGATTAGATCAACTTTTTAAAAAAAGAAGAGGGAAAGGGAGCAGCAATAACAAAAAATAGAGGGGTAAGCTTAGATTACTCTTTTTTTTCATTTTATGCTTTCTGTTAAAAATAATGAGAGAATGGCATTCCACAGACACACAGACACGCATTTTTGTTGTTCCCCTCCCGATCAGCAAAAAAAAATTGAGGACGTTTTACATCTTTCTGTCTTTATTTTTAACTGCAAATACTTAAAAGCAGACGACAACAATATAATGTATAAAAAAAGATTAACAAGTCACTTTCCCCCTTTCAAAATGGAACTCTCTCTCTCTTTCATTGTTTTTCTCTGCTGCGACAGATTTGGTAATCAATCATTAAAAGTGGTTTTTTTAAAAGGTGAGAACGAATAAAAAACATATAAATATTCAAGTGTGATAAAAAAAACAAAGTGATAAAAGCAATGTCAAAAACATAAACTTGAATGGCAAAAAATAAATGTTAAAAAATATTGGCATCAAATAACAAAAAGGGAAAAAAATATAAAGGGGAGATTGTGCCGGTTTTGATCAGCGTACAGGAATGCCGATAAAACTTGGCATCGCTTTTATCTCTTATTTTCAAATTCTCCAAATTTTAAAACTTGTTTTTTAAGACTTTTCTGAAACAATCATCAATTTAAAGTTATGAGAATATTCTGGAATAATTTATTCTTACTACTTTACGAACGTTTGTTTGAATGCAAAAAAAAATCTTCTCCGCCAAAAACAAAGTCCGAAAGAAATGGTTTTCCCTTAATTAAATGAAAACCTCAAAAAAGCACAAAAACAAAAACCAAGGGGAAGAAAAATTATTGGGGCATCTATTTTATTGGGTTTATTTGAATGCCTATGTTAGAACAAAAGAAGGCGGATAAAGGCAAAAGACAGCTTCCAAAAAAGGAACAAGGAGAGAAAAAACACATTGGGAGGTTTCAAGACTTCTAAAAACCTTACTCACTCATTTACTCTCTTTTTTTTAAAGCCTTCTTTCTTCTTCCATCTTTATTTTTTTTCTTCTCAGCAGGGTGGCGACAGTTGACAGCGTAGAAGAAGAAGGCAAGGGAAGATAGAGAGAATTTGGAAGAATGAATAAAAGAAAGCAAGAAGGCGGTTTCCGGCCAAAATCGATGATGGTGATGATGATAGAAGAAGAAGAAAATAAATAAGTAAGTAAAAAATAAAGAAAGAAAGGGAAAGAAAGGGAAGAAGCAAGAACAAAAAAAACATTAAAGGTTCGTCTTCGGTTATTGGCAGTGTTTCTTCTAAAAAAAGGTGTATTATTTTTTTTATGCCTGAAATAATATTTAAAGTAAGTGCCGTAAAAAGTAAGAATCTTCTGAAAAAAAATGATGAGTGAGAAAAAAGAAATATTTTTATGAAGGAGAAAAAAAAGAGAAAAGAGAATAAACAATTGCAGAAAGAAACAACAACAAAAAAAGTAAAAAGAAACACATTGTTTGAATGAATGAATGAATTCAAAGGCACAAATTTTTTAAAGTTTTTTTACTTTTGAAGAAAAGAAAAAAAAAGGGGGGGGGGGGGGACATCGGAAAAAAATAGGGTGGACAACAAAATGGCCCTTCATTTTTGCTTACAAAATATTTATTTTGAAAAAGATGGAGGGATTACCCCCCTTTTATAAATATTTTTTGGCGCAGGAAAAAAAAGCAAATTTAAAGTTAAAAAATTGTTTCTGAATTGAAATGTCAAAAAAAAATGCTTTTAAAAAAGGATTTAAATCTCTGAATTTCTTTTGAATTTTTAAATATAGTTACTGAGACTGACAGAGAGAGAGATTTCGGGGGGAATCTTAGCAGCACATGCAAATTTTAAACACATTTTTTTATTTAAAATTTTTACAAATTTTAAAGCTGTTGTGGATAAAAGTCTCAAAAAGCTAAAAAAAAAAAGTATCAATTTTTTATGCAAGAAAATGCCCTGATCTTGAGATTTTTAAGAAATGCACTGCCTAATCCATTTTTTTATATATCTAAAACTTAAAAGCACTTTTCTTAAATAAAATATTTTTAGCTTTCATTAAAAGCTTTTAATGATTGTTAACAAGAAGAATCCTGCTGATAGTTTAATGATTTTAAAAAAATCATAAAAACGCTTTCTAAAATGATCCATCAAAAAAAAAACAAAGTATAAAAGTGATAAACCTTTTAACTAAAAAAATTCAAAACATATAAAAACATGAATAAAAAAAGCAATAAAATGAAAAAAAGAAAGAAAAAAAGAACGTCGTTTGTCCGTTGATGGGGATTTTAAGGATGAGAGCTTTTCTTTTTTCCTTTCTGAAGATATATGGGGGGAATGTCGATGAACATGAAATAATATATTTTCTCGAGGGAATTAACCAAAGAGGAAGAAGGGGGGGGGGAGAGATGAAGGAATTTGGTTAAGAAATATTTAAAGGAATAAAAGATTTATTGTTGTTGAGTATATTGCGACTCCAACAGCTTCTTTTTTTTAACATTTGATAATTATATATTTTTGTTATTCGAAAAAAAGAGAAAAAAAAACAAATAAAAAATACCAAAAGTCAAAAAAATATCATAAATTTTGTCAAAAATCAATGATAAAATTGCTAAGAATTTATCTTTATTGAATACTTTTTTCTTGACATAAAAAAAGAAGTTGCTAAAATGTGTAACAAATGTTTTAAAGAAAAATATTGTATTTAAATTAGACAATTTGATAACATGATCAATACGTTTTATTTAAATTACTGTATAGTGAAAAAGCCACTATACAGTAATTAATTCAAAGTCATTATTATTACGGTAACAAAGAAAAATGGCATTGATATTTAATGATGAAATATTAAAAATATTTCAATCATCTTACAACAAAAATTTACAAATAATTTAATTTATTTCTTTGGAACTTAGAAAAAATTTGTGTCTTTTCGGCCCGAGTGTCTTCGAAAAAAAATAAACGACAAAAAGACCCTCGATTTTCAATGGCCTTGTGGCGCAATGAGTTTACAAGTTGTAAGCTCATTGCGCCACAAGCTCCGGAGTCGACTCCTCGACTTCGGAGTCGGAGTCGCAACATCACTGCTTACAACTGATAAAAATTTTATCGAAGCTAACCTTGCCCAATAACCTATTCGAATAGGATGACATTTAAGAACTCTCTGTAACAGATTATGTAAATAAGGGGGTATAAAAATATACCGTTGAGGCACAATGATAGTATTATATTACTTTTATATGCAAAAAAAACTGTATAAAAATTATATAAAAATGCAAAATATTAAAAAGTTAACAGTCAGATATGGCTTATATTGATCAATTTCAAGAACATGTCCAATAAAATCATTACAGTAATTCCAAATATTTTGTAATTATCTAGTTGCAAAAAATTTTTAAAAAAGTACAAAAAATAGTGTAATTTGGCTTTTTTGTTGTTTTCTTTCTTTTTGCATTGAATAAAAAAACATTCAAAAAAAAGAGAGAGAGCGTCTAAAATGAAAACATTGAAAAAACAGCATTGGCGCGTTTAGCACATTTTTGATTTTTGCGCGCAAATTGCAAACGACATTCGATTACTTGCTTTTTTAAAAAGCTAACACTTTTATAACATTTTTTATTTGTAATTATGATTTGAATATTTTATTAAGTTTTAATTAGCGTTTGTCCCACATACGTGGAAACAGAAAACGAAACAACAGAATACACAAAGTCAAAAGATTCATTTGATAAGTCAGAAACTCCTTATTCGTCGTTAAGTTTCCAAGGCAACAACATGATGAAAAAACAGCAGATCCAGAGGTGATGCAGTTCAAATCCTCCCAAATTTTACTTCGTCCAGATGGGGTTTGTGTTTTTATCTAAACATAAAAAATAGAACATTGTTCAAACGTTGTTATACCCTAAAAGTTGAGCAATTTTTTGATGAAAAATCAACAAACATAAAAAATAAATGTAACAATTTTTTGTAATTTTTATATGAAAATAATTAAAAATTTTTTTTTGAATTTCACATAACTGAAAATACATGTTTATAGATGCATAGATGTGTAATCGATATCCACAAAGACCTTGCTGGGAGTTTGCTATATACTTGCCCATTTGGACAAGTTTATCACTATTTTCCAGCTGGAGTAAATAATGTAATGGAGGTAACGATTACAATTTCTATACATCCAACCATTACAAACAAAGATTTTTAGTTAAAACTGTATCTCCACCGAGCAGGGGTTTAGGCTAGGGCTTAGGCCCATATGCTAGCCTAATGAGGTAGGATCTAGCCTAAAAAGTCTTATCGGCGCAAATGTCATTTTATCGGCGCAGATGTCGTTTTATCGGCGCAATTGTCGTCAGCGCAAATATCGCGGTGTAAATGTCCGCGGCGCAAACTGCTGAGCACCGCAAAAGAATTACGAAATGACTAGGAAGAAAATGTCGGAATGATGCAAATTTTTGCTGTTTAAAGTCGCAATGCCAAAAAAACACTTTTTAAGTCAATTCTAAATCTTTCTTTTTTTTCAAAAAATATAATTCAAAATTTTTTAATATTCTAAAATGACCTTTATTTGTGCGCTCAAAAAAGATTTAACAAAAGATTTTCCTGTTCAATGATGTTAACAAATTAAAGCGTTGAAAAGCAAAAATGATTGGTTTATCAACCGTAAAAAACCGAAACCGAGGGGCCTCGTTTTGTCGGTTCGAACCGAACCGAGAAGAACTCGGTTGACGGTTTCGGTTACAATTTACTTTCCTGTTACCCGAATAAATGGTGATGATGCTTTTGATAAGGGTCTCGATTATGATGAATGTGGTAATAATATGGTACACTGAAAAAAAAACAGCATACTTCTTTACTTTTCCTCCCCCCTAGGCAAACATCACAAAAAAAAAAAAAAAGTATTTTTATTCAAATTTGAGAAACAGTGAACAAAGGTGAAAATCAAAGTTTTTCAAAAAGAAGGGGGGAGGAAAAGTAAAGAAGTGCCATATAAATAAAAGAGATTTAAAAATCGAAATAACTTTCAGGTTTGAACGTCTTTGCTCGTTTTATCATCGATTACTTTTCAATGTCACCTCAACGCCAAAAGCACGTTCAGAATGAAGTTGGATTGAAAAGAGAAAAATTTGCCACTTCTTTAATACAGCCGGACGGATATTCGTATTCGTTAAAAAAACAGTGTAATTTGGCTTTTTTGTTGTTTTCTTTCTTTTTGCATTGAATAAAAAACATTCAAAAAAAGAGAGAGAGAGCGTCTAAAATGAAAACATTGAAAAAACAGCATTGGCGCGTTTAGCACATTTTTGATTTTTGCGCGCAAATTGCAAACGACATTCGATTACTTGCTTTTTTAAAAGCTAACACTTTTATAACACTTTTTATTTGTAATTATGATTTGAATATTTTATTAAGTTTTAATCAGCGTTTGTAAAGTAACACCAAACAATAATGCACAAAAATTATTGTTTGATGATCTGAAGATCGTCAACAACTTTCTGCAAATGTTTAAATTTATTCGTGCATTTGGAAGGCACAAGAATGCAGTTGATAAAGCTGCATGCTCGGGATGCAAATTTCACTCCAGATTGGAGTGAAATTTTCGAGTCGAACATTTATAAATTTGAAAATATCATCGAAGATAAACTGAAAAATATCGTCGAAATGCTGGTGCTACAGGGGTATGTAGGTGAAGATGTTATGAATAAAATTGGATATACCACCTCATCGATGGCACGTCTCGTTGAACACTGTCAGCAACTCTTGGCCTCAATGTTCATGTTAATTGGGCAATTAAAAGTATCGCCATACATGATTAGGGGGGTCGGAAAAAATTTTTTTGTTAAAATCCATCGGGTCCCCCCTGTGCGTTATTTTTGAGTTTCAAATTTTTGTATTTTTCAAAAGGCTTCTCATTTGGGACTTCTTTTTTTACTTAAAATTGTCAACCGTTTAAGTTTTTAAATCAAGTTTTTTATGTTCCTTCAAGCTACGCTTGTGTAGCTTGAAGGAATTCTTCTTTTGTAACTTGAAGATCAAAACTACCCCGTGCAAGACTAATATAAACTCTTTTGAACAATTCAATTTTTGCTAGCATACTGTTGAAAGCTTGATAAAATGGAAATCGAACTTTGTGAGCAGATGAAGCGCCACCACAAACAGCAATAAGATTATTTCGAACATAATCAGTAAGTAAATGGCCTTTAACGGTGGTCATAATATAATGAAAGCTTTCAGCAGAAATTGATCCATCATTATCTTTATCAAATCTAAAATAATCCAGTGTAAACAATAAGTTTAAAAAGTAAGCTTACTTTTCAAAAGCTTGAAGACCTTGCTCTTCATAGAAATCATGTAGCAATTGACAGAATGCAAGATATCCAATTTGACGATGCATCTTTGTACCACAACACCATTATTTGATTTCGAGGAAACCCTATTTTCGGCTGTCAGTTTTAATTTTTAGTTTGATCATTATTAATTAAGTATTTTAGAACAAGAATAAACAAATTTTACGTTATTTAGGGCAAAAACGACGTCAGAGGATTTTCATTTTATACTTATACAGGTTGTTTTGCAATAAAAAGATTTTAAATAAAAACATGAATTTAACGGAAAATTAAAGTTTTTATTTAATTCCTCCTAATTGAAAACCTCTAAAAACGAGAAATTAGCTTTTTTTATAGCGTAATTTGATTTTTCGCAAATGATTGAAATTCGAAAATCGACAGTATCCTATATAAAAAAATTTATAAATGATTTTGGGTTCCGCTTTTTCTGTCATTTGTAAATCCCCCGGGGTAAAAAAAAGGCGCTGAATCCAATGGTGATATCTGTTCCGGCGCAGCCCCTCCCCCCCTCCCCCAATATCCACGCCATAAGTACGGCATGAATACGGTGTGAACGCCAAAAATAGGTCCTGCAACGAAAATTTCGACTCGAAAATGTCAAATTGGGATACAGCTAGGGATGGGCGATCAATTGACCAACAAATTTTTATTGACCGGTCAATTGTACATAGGGGCGGTGCACACGGGGCGACAGAAATTTCAATATTTTAAAAAAAAAAGTTACTTTAAAAGTTTTTTGAGCTTAATTACTACTCTAGGATTTTACGGTCAATTGACTTGTCGACCGGTCAATTGACCAAAAAAAAATTAACCGGTTAATTGCACAACACTAAATTCAGCGACCTCGAAAACCTATTTGGATGCAGAAATATAAAAAATTTAAAGGGGGAGTCGCAGTTCACATAAATCTTTTCTTATAACAAATCGTGAAAATCAGGGAGAAAAAAGAGAAAAGACGCACTATTTCTTTTCTTTGACTTGGCAGCGATGTCTCTTTTTCTCTGCTCCCTCTTATAAAAAAATTGTGTGAAGTGCGACTCCCCCTTTAAAAAAGTTAAATGTACACCGTTGAATTGTAAAAATGATTTTATCTTATCAATGAAAAATACACTACAATACAAGCAATCAAACTTAAAAAGGCCTTTTACAATTTTTGTATTCTGACCCTTATTTTTATTTATTATGCATTTGCTAAAAATACAGTAATACAATCATTGTATTAAAGGGAGCGGACGGTTTGCGACTTTTTTGCACTCGGGAAATGCAAGATCCTGACATTCAGGATCTTGCATGCTCCAGTGTTTTGTCGGACATTTTTTTAACCGTTGCGAGACCCAAATAATGAAAAAAGTCGCAAAACGTCCGCCCCCTTTAAAGTACTTTTTTTAAAGTTTTGCTAAGAAGTAGCATATAAAAATTCATTGGATTGCTTTAAAAAAGTTATTAAATTTGAAGGTACAGTAATCTTTTTCTCTTTTTAAAATATATATATAAATTTTATCTCTTAGGATTTCGCGGATTATATCGTGGTCTTCCCCCGCAAATAGTGGGCGTTTTGAAAGACACTGCAACTTTTTTGTTTGAATACCTTATTAGTTTTCGGTGTGTTTAAAGTTTTTTTTCTCGTGTGTTATTTGTATTAGTTTAAATAAAAATACTTTATTACAAAATTACCTTTAAATGATTTCAAAAAAAATTAAACTTCAACAAGTTCAGAGAATTTCAGATAAGTTCAACAGAGAGGGGATATTTGGACGAATAGATTTGAAACAGGAGAAAAGAACGACCCGAAATACAAGAGAAGGAGTTGAGCATCTGAAATATGAAGGAATGTCAGAATATTTCAAAAAAAATGTATGCAAAATTACCTTTAAATGATTTCAAAAAAAATTAAACTTCAACAAGTTCAGAGAATTTCAGATAAGTTCAACAGAGAGGAGATATTTGGACGAATAGATTTCAAAGTTCAGATGGCATAAAATTGGTTGTTGTTGGGCACAAATGACCCTCGACGACAAGTCGAGGGTCACAACCAAAACACCTTTTCATATGCTCCTGTCTTTTCTTCTTTTCAATAGGTGTTTTGCACATCATGCAGATGTATATTGGATTTCCATAATTCTTATGCATTCCAGTTTGATGACGTTTGACCCGGTTCAATTCCTTGTCCTTGAACGCACACAATGTGCATCCATAACACTTGTCGGCATATTGTATAAAGGAATTAGCATGCTGCTTCCAGATTAAATGATCTTTATCTTTTTCAACAAACATGAAATCTGCAGGAACTTCATGCAATTTCAATGGAACAAAAAGACGTTTGCCGTCAGGCTTCAACAACGAGATAGCAAACTTTTCACGCTTCATTTGAACTTCATTTCGAACTTTCAGTTGTCGTTGAGGAGGCATTGAAAAAAAATCAATCATAAATCGTGCAAATACGTTCAGCCCTAAAAATAATTTTGGTTTATAAATTAAATATCTATTTTATATATATATATATATTATTACCACATTCATCCCGATCCAATCTTTTATCATAAGCGTCATCTCCAACGATTTTTGTAACTGGATAATACACATTTTGATACAGTAAAAACATTTCTCGAAGTTGTTTCAAATTTCCAAAATAAGAAGATTTTGCATCAAATTTGGTGACATTGTTTGTTTTCAGTGTCTTGATGAAAGTGCGACTTTGGAAGGGATCATATCGCCCTCCTGGACGAATCCCTTCCACAAGTGGATGAAATTTTGTTGCATCTTTATTCATCATTATAATCACAGCTTCAATACCAATTTGTAAGATTTCAGCACGATCAATACCACGAATTTCTGATGGAAGGTCGACTTTGCTATTTGAAATTCTTTCAAATCCCAACACCATAATCATCGCTGACTGAATCAGTTTTGCTTCAAGTGGACGACATCCCTGGAATCCCGTTCTAATTGACATTGTTGGCTTCTGCTTACAACTTTCGAAGAATTCTGACAATGAATTATCCATGAACGACAAGGCATCATTTAAGTCAATACCAAAAGATAACAAGGATACTTTTAATTGTACAATTACCATGAACATTGCAGCCAAGAGTTGCTGACAATGTTCTACCAGACGTGCCATCGAAGATGTATCATAGCTAATTTTGTTCATAACATCTTCTCCAACGTATCCTTGAAGCACCAACATTTCGACGACTGTTTTAAGCTTTTCTTCGACAATGTTTTCAAATTTGTATATATTTGATTCAAACAGTTCGCTCCAGTCTGGGCCAGAACATGCAGCCTTGTCGATTGAATTTTTGTGACGTCCTAACGCTCTTATGAATTTGAACATTTGATTGATGTCGTTCAATTGTATCATGTACACTTTTTTTAGCATTTTTTTTCCTTTAATTTCTTCGGAATTTTCAATATCATTTCTTTGTAGGAGAAATCGAACATTTGAGATTAAAGTATTTTCAGAAAGTTCTTCATGTTCTTCAGACATCAGAGTGTCGATTAATTTTTGATACGCAAAGAGAGAATAGTTTTCAATTTTTTTGTAACAGTGATAATGCATGTGCACACTCAACAGTTGGGCCGATTTAAAGATGCCAAAGCAGTAGTAGCATTGATTGTGGAAACCTTTTTGGATACCTGAAATGAGTGATTCATTATATAAATCAATTTTTTTAGATTAAAAATGTTCGCTTACAACTTTTCGGCTGCAAATTGTCTTCAAGACCTTTTTTCTGACCAAATACCACTTTCTTCTTCAGCAAAACTGTTTCAGGTTTCACCTTTTTCGTTCTTTTTTCAAGGATAAAAAACTGATCTAAAATATTCATAAGTTTTTTTATTTAAATAAATTTGATTAAAATTTAAAACAAACCAGCAATTCCGATGTAATATCCCGTTCCAACAGAAATAAATTTTTGATGTACGTCCACTTGAGTGTGGGACGTACAATCAAAGACGACAGTACCGTTTGTAGAATTGAAATCTTTAGCAAATATTTCATTTTCAGCAGTAGAGTATACGAATTCAACGTGTTTTCCAGATACACTCTTCCCAACAATTGTTACATCTGCCTCGACATGGGAGCCGACTAAACATCTCCCATGTCGAAATTTGAGGACAATTTCTGTTGTATTTTCTTGTACCCCTCCAGGTACAGGAAGAAGATAATAATCCATTTCAGGATCATTCAGTTCAAGATCGCTTATTTGACTTGCCATTTGAAAATTGTTGTTCATCTTCATCTCCTCGACGACCATCATATTCATCCATATCAAGATCATTAATTTGTTCATAACCATTAACATCTTCTACAACTTCATCAGTTGGTTCCTATAATATATAATCAAGAATTAATAAATTTTGATAAACAAAAAACAATCTTACAATTTCAATTGTTTGTGATAAACTTTCATTCAAAGGTGAAACGTTTCTTTCAAATACTGAATCATTCATGTCGACATCTGATACACGAGCAGCATCATCATCATTGGTATCATACATGTCCACATCTTCTTCGAATGGAGTACCGTAAGGGCGCGATGTATCATTGGTTTTTAATCCATTAACTTCCGACTTACATTGATGTTTGAATTGTGGACAAAGGTATCCAAATATTTGAGTTGGACGAGAAATCAATTGTAAATCCCTTTTTAGCACCACTTGATCCACCGCTGAATGAAACAATTTCATTTCCATCAGTGCTCGGTGGAGATAAAGTTTTAACTAAAAATCTTTGTTTGTAATGGTTGGATGTATAGAAATTGTAATCGTTACCTCCATTACATTATTTACTCCAGCTGGAAAATAGTGATAAACTTGTCCAAATGGGCACAGGTACATTAAACTCCCAGCAAGATCGTTGTGTAAATCGATTACACAACGATGCATCTATAAACATGTATATTTAGTTATGTAAAATTCACAAAAAAAATTTTTTAATAATTTTTATACAAAAATTACAAAAAATTGTTACATTTATTTTTGTAATTTTATATCCTGTTCCAATAGTTTTGTTGATTTTTTATCAAACGTAAAAACTTTTAGGGTATAACAACGTCTGAACAATGTTCTATTTTTTATGTTTAGATAAAAACACAAACCCCATCTGGACAAAGTAAAATTTGGGAGGATTTGAACTGCATCACCTCGGGATCTGTTGTTTTTTCATCATGTTGTTGCCTTGGAAACTCAAACGGATTCTGAAAATTTATAATATAAAACAAATGTTATGAAATTTTTCGACATTTACTTGAGATACCACCATTGACGATTGTTTTAAATCTTTCCATGTTTTGTTTTTCAATTTTGTTGTTTCCAATGCTTCATTCGAATCAAGAATATCTTCAATGGCGTTTTCATACGCAGCAATATGAAGGGAAAGGGTGCTTCTGTTGAGTTCTGGTTTTTCTTTTTTATCATCTTTATCGTTGTTGGGAATAATGTTGTTGAACATCGATTCAATGTCCTTGCTGGACGACTTGTTCCAACATTGAATTTTGGATTTATCATCGGTTTTAACATACGATTCTATCGATGTCTTGTAGACTGCAATCCGTGATAAAGGGGGTGGGCTTTTTAAATACATTTTGATTTAAATCAAACGAATTTTTTATAATCCATATTTTAGCATTGGGTGTGGCAATTTATTAAAGGGATTGCAGTCTTTGGCTTGTCTTACCGTTGTCATTTCTGTTTGATACTTTTTCAGTAATTGAAATGTTATTTTGAGAAACATTAACATGATCAGAGTTGTATTCAGTTAGTAAATTCAATTCAAAAAAATTATCAGAATTATCAATTGTATCTTTTGAATTTGTGAATAATGATGTTTGTTTTTGCATTCCTCCGAATCCTCTTGCCATAATTTGAATTTCATCATTTTCTACAATATTATATTCTTTGACCAATTTAGATTCATTGATAAGTGATACATGATTTGATTTTAAATAATATTGTTTTGGATCAAGATTAAATGTTAACGAAATAATCTTTTTTAATTTTAGAATATTCCATTGACGATTAATATCAATGGAAGTTTTTGAAATTGTGACTTTAATACAATTTTTGATGCCTTTATTTGAATTCGATTTCTTATGCAATGTAGTTGCATCGAGCATTACAACTGCATGCTTTGAATTAAGTTTTACATGGATAGGTTGAGTACACTTGACATTTTGAATTAATCTTTTTTCTTTGCGTTTTCGATTTCCACGTTTCCGTCTATCATTAGCATTATTACGATTTGAAGATGACTGAACGTTCCGCTGATGTAAAAAGGTTGCGTTAGATTTTCCCTTGGATTTCCAAATTTTTGATGTTTTCTTTTTGGTTAAATGTTGATAAACACGAGGTTCTCTTTGTTTATCACGATATCGAGTTCGAACCATATCAAAAAAATTAAAAACCATTGAGTGGGATAAACGCAAACGCGAAAAAAATACAAAAGGAAACAAAAATTTAAAAAAAAAATTGAATGGGATAAACTTAAACGCGAGAACAAAAATACAAGGAAACAAAATAAAATTGAGGAACTATAAGGGAGGGCAAAAATTTAAAAAAAAATTGAAGGGGATAAACGCAAACAGGAAAAAAATATAACAGGAAACAAAAATTTAAAAAAAAAAAATTGAAGGGGATAAACCCAAACGCGAGAACAAAAATACAAGGAAACAAAAAAAAATTGAGGAACTATAAGGGAGGTATTCTGACCCTTATTTTTAGGAGATTTTTTTACTGTATTCTGACCCTTATTTTTATGCATTTGCTAAAAGTACAGTAATACAGTCATTGTATTAAAGTACTTTTTTTAAAGTTTTGCTGAAGATATTTTTTGTTTTTTGGTAAACCAAAAAGAAAAGTGTCGCGTTTTTGCTGCTGCACTTTCGAGCATGTCGCGAATTCTTTTTCTTTGGAATTTTAAAAAAATTTGTGTCTTTTTGCCGAGTGTCTTCGAAAACGACAAAAAAACCCTCGATTTTCAGTGCCCTAACTAGGGTTGTTCATTTCCCGGGAAATCGTAAAAAAGACGGGAATTTCGGGAAATTCCCGGAAGATGCCCGGGAAATTTCCCGCCATTTCCCGAAATTTCGATTTTGGCAATTTCACTAATTTAATGTCCAAAAACACTAAAAACTTTTATTTTCAGTATTAAACTTTAAATTAAAGTATTTTCAGACTAATAAACTATTTAAAAAACTGAAATTTCCATTTTTTAATAAATTAGACATAAAAAATTTCTGTTTCTATACAAAAATTTTCGGGAAATGGAAATCCTTTCCCGCAAAAATCGGGAAATTTCCCGGGAATAGGAAATGAATCATTAGGGTTGTTATTTCCCCTTTCCCAGGGAATCCCCGGGAGATTCCCCGGGGAATGACACCAAATTCCCCTGTAAAAGCAAATGTTAAAAAGCAAAAAAATAATATTTTGCGTTTTTTTTTTGTAATTTGTAATTTTGCAACTACTTTTTCGTTTTAGCAACAGCCATGAGCTTGCTTTCTCATAGTTTCGAAAAAGAAAATGTTTCTTCAAGGGTAAAAACAGTAAAAAAATCTCCCGGTTTTTCAACTTGTAAATGTTAATAAGCAAATAAATAACTTCTTTTTTGCTTTTTTGAATAATTATTTCTGCAACATCGATGTATCAGCTTTAACTAAACCTTCAAAAAAATTTAAAGCGTATACAAAAGCCATTTTTAAGGGAAAATGTAACAAAAAACAGCCAAAACACAAATTAGGGGAATGTCGGGGAATTCCCCGGGGAATAGACAACCCTAGAAATGAACAACCCTAGGCCTAACGCGTCTGCCTACGGAACAGAAGATTGTAGGTTCGAATCCTGCCAAGGTCGAAATTTTTTTAAACTTTTTCTGATGGTCCAAAGCCGGCCAAAATACAGAGATTTTTAAATCCTCGTTATTCTGAAGCCAATTTTTCTTTGATCTTATGCCTTAATTAACTCCCCTTGTTGTTTTACATTTCTTTTTTGAAGTTTTTAAATATATTATCTTTTGGCTTATAACATAAAATAAATAATAACCAAAAAATCAGTTTTAAATTTCTTGATACAACAAATTGTGAGTTAAATTTTAGTATTACAAATTCAAATTCTCTTTTGATATCCCTTTGTCCTTACTTTTTTTTATCAGGAAACTATTTAATTGAAAGAAAAAGTAAACGGAAGGACTTCATTTTTCACATTGTTTGCACCTGACAAAACACGTGAACAATATTTTTAATACCTTTGTGCGTCAATTCAAGCTATTATTTTTTCCGTGTCCGATCAACAACAACGCGTAAAATACACTTTTTGAGGTTAAAGGGAGTATCGACGACAAGCAAGAAACGCACTACGACGGTAAGGGCGTCACGGCAATGATGGGGAATGAAAAGTTTGTTTTTTTGTCATTCATTCACATCGGTTTGACGGATGAATTTTTGCAAACTTTTTATTCCCTATCACTGCCGCGACGCCCTTACCGTCGTAGTGCGTTTCTTGCTTGACGTCGACACTCCCTTTAAAATGGATGGAAAATAAAATAGAAAGAAAAAATCCAAAAGCTTTTTGAGTATATTTTTTTGTCTTAAACAACAAATGCTCAACGCCACTGTTTTTTTTTGTTCCTTCATTTTGCTGCTTGCAGACTTTATGCCAGCCGAAGAAACAGCCAGCTCAAAAACATTTATTTTTTCTATCCCTCTTTTTTTCATCTGTGTTGCTTGCTTGCTTCTTCTTCCTTCGAGCTTTTGAGTCGTTTTTTTCTTCTTTAACGTCAATGTGTTGTTGTGTTTATCTCTCAGACTTTTTTTTGCTGCAATAAAAT
The DNA here is from genome assembly GCA_964035985.1 of Panagrolaimus superbus. NCBI lineage: Eukaryota > Metazoa > Nematoda > Chromadorea > Rhabditida > Panagrolaimidae > Panagrolaimus > Panagrolaimus superbus. The sequence goes on from OZ038359.1 coordinate 9,245,052, forward strand.
CGTTTTTTAAGAATGGTTCAACATTTTTTGTACACATTTATGTCTCCCCAAAAATTTTACAGATCCTTTTTTGACCGAACTTTGATGGGTGCATTTTCTATTTTTGTCAATCTCTTTTTTTTACACGTATCTTAAATTTTTAAAACTTTTTTGATTTCAATTGATTTTTTTTGTGAAAAACATTTGTTTAATTTGCAGGGTAGAAAAAGGTTGAACAACAACAGCAGCCACACCATCAACTAACTACTTAGAATCAGTCAAACAACAAAAACATGGAAGATGGAGGACAGGTGCTAAATTATCAATTAAGGCGGCAAAAACTTGAAGCATCTAATGATTTGGTAAAACATTTATATATATATATATATAATGTAATATAACCAATATATTTATAGTTTCATGAAAAGAATAGCATATATGGAATTAAACAAAATTCTTTGTTACAACGGTTTTTTCCATTTGCAGGAAAAGCTCGATGTGAAGAAAAAAATCGTTTACAAATTCCTCGAGCAAATCCAGAAGCTTTACGGCATATTTTTGATCAATATGCAACTGTTGAGAAAGATGGAAGAAAATTTATGACTGATTCAGATTTTGTTCGAAAGTATAATTTTATCGAATTTGTAATTCACCTTTTTTAAATTAATTAACAATTTTGTAGATATCTTGGATTATATACTGAAGAAAATTATAATCGTGAAACTGTTCGACTTTTAGCATCAGCCGCTGATACTTCCAAGGATGGATTAATTTCATTTGAAGAATTTCAAGCATTTGAAGCAAGTTTATGCGCTCCCGATGCATTATATTTAACAGCGTTTGAAATTTTTGATAATAATGCTTCAGAATCTATTACTGCTGATGAATTTGAAAAGGTTATACGGCATACAACTGCTTTACAAGCATTAAACTTTGATTTTGATTCAGAATTTATTAAAAGATATTTTGGAAGGTAGGATACTTATTTTGTGTTTTAGAAATCGTAGATATAAAATCTTAGATACAGTATTAAAAACTGTTGTATTATCTTAAAATTTTGCTCCATGACTTTTGATTAACAACATTTCTGGGGAAAATATCTTATTATTAATGAATTTATTTAAGAAAGAAGCATCGTCAAATTGGATATCTTGCATTCTGTCAATTGCTACATGATTTCTATGAAGAGCAAGGTCTTCAAGCTTTTGAAAAGTAAGCTTACTTTTTAAACTTATTGTTTACACTGGATTATTTTAGATTTGATAAAGATAAAGATGGATCAATTTCTGCTGAAAGCTTTCATTATATTATGACCACCGTTAAAGGCCATTTACTTACTGATTACGTTCGAAATAATCTTATTGCTGTTTGTGGTGGCGCTTCATCTGCTCACAAAGTTCGATTTCCATTTTATCAAGCTTTCAACAGTATGCTAGCAAAAATTGAATTGTTCAAAAGAGTTTATATTAGTCTTGCACGGGGTAGTTTTGATCTTCAAGTTACAAAAGAAGAATTCCTTCAAGCTACACAAGCGTACGCACAAATTACACCATATGAAGTTGAGATATTTTTCCATCTTGCGGAATTAGCCCATCCTGGACAACGTACTGTAGCAATGAATGATATCGAAAGAATTGATCCTGATCGATTGAAGCGTGTCAGTTATATGACCCGGCTTACCGATTTCAAAGCTGTTCATACCAAAGAAGAACGGGGAATTTTTACTGCCTTCTTAGAATCTGGTTATCGGTTTCTTCTCGGTTCAATTGCCGGAGCATGTGGGGCAACGGCGGTTTATCCGATTGATTTAGTCAAAACGCGAATGCAAAATCAACGTGCTGGATCATATGTTGGAGAAGTAGCATATAAAAATTCGTTGGATTGCTTTAAAAAAGTTATTAAATTTGAAGGTACAGTAATCTTCTTTTTTTATTAAAATATATCCTTTATTTCTTAGGATTTCGTGGATTATATCGTGGTCTTCCTCCCCAAATAGTCGGAGTTGCTCCAGAGAAGGCCATTAAACTTACAATGAATGATTTTGTTCGAGATAAGCTAACCATTGATGGGAGGATTAGTTTACCCGCTGAAATTGTTGCTGGTGGATGCGCAGGAGGATCTCAGGTAACTAAACTTTCCCTTTCTAAAATCAAGATTTTTGATATTAATTTTTTTAGGTCGTTTTTACAAATCCCTTGGAAATTGTCAAAATTCGTTTGCAAGTTGCTGGTGAAATTACTCAAGGCCCAAAAATTAATGTTTTTACCGTACTTAAAGAACTTGGATTTCTTGGATTATATAAAGGAGCACAAGCATGCTTCCTACGTGATGTACCATTTTCAATGATTTATTTCCCCGGTATGTTTTTTATATCCTATATATGCAGTGCCTGATTACAGTATGCTGTTTTAGTATATGCACATGCAAAAAAATCAACAACCGATGAAAATGGTGTCAATTCTCCTGGAACATTATTTGGGTCTGCCTTTATTGCTGGTGTTCCTGCCGCTGCACTTGTCACTCCAGCAGACGTCATGTAAATCCTTTTTTAATTTTTAAATCCTTTTTTAATTTTCATAAAACTCAATTTTTCAATTTCTATATTTTCAGTAAAACAAGGTTACAAGTTGCTGCTCGAGCTGGTCAAACAACATATAACGGTGTAATCGATTGTACACGAAAGATTATGAAAGAAGAAGGGCCACTTGCATTTTGGAAAGGTACTGTATATATTGTCCTTTTTTAGCTGAAATAGTAATATAAATAATATTTCAGGAACTGGAGCACGTGTATGTCGCTCATCTCCACAATTTGCTGTTACATTATTAACCTACGAATTGTTACAACGGCTATTTTATGTTGATTTTGGTGGTTCACGCCCAACTGGTTCTGAAGCTTCAATCGCTGCAACACTTTCTGATTCATCTTCCGATAAAACTGATCATGTTGGTGGATATAAACTTGCTGCCGCAACTTTCTCTGGTATTGAACATAAATTTGGGTTATTTTTACCAAGATTTGAGTCGAAAGTTGCTGTTGCAAAACAACAAAAATAATAGCGCGGTTAGTGTGCCTTTTATATGGTGTATTTTTGCTTTTTCTTTCATGCGGCATAAACAACAATTTTGATGAATTTTGAAAAATTTTTAAAGTTGCATCATTTTTGTGTTTTATTATAGGAGTCAAAATAGTGTTTCTTGTTATAATTTTATAATGTTTTTATGATGTCATTTGTTTTTATTTAATAAATTTATAAAACTTTATTCAAAATATTTACGCACAAAATGAATTTTGTGTGATACTCCAAGTGCCATCTCCTTGGCATTGATAAATATTAATTGGTTGTCCGGTGGAAAAAGTGTACGAAGATTTGCATAAATGTGTAATCCGGGCTCCAACTTGTGAGGGTTGTTTTAATGCAACATTTGAAGATTCAGGGGATACTGTATTTGTTAAATTTAATGTTGGAGCTGAACATTTTTTTACACTTTCTACAAATTTTTCGTTATTTTGATTTACCAAAACTTTGACAAAAATCGCTGATTTTAAAAATTTCGAGCGATTGTAAGCAGTGTTTTTAAAGTTTGTAACAAAAAAAACAAACTTTGACAGATTTTAGTTTCAGGATTATCAACCCATGTTTGATTTGATAAGCATTTATAAATTCGAATACTTGATAAATCATCAAACATATATCCCTGTTTGCATGTTACCGTAACCATTGAATCAATTGAAATTGTATTTGAATATTTTTGATCAAAAGAACTTGTGGTCGGATTGATGGCAAATAATTGACAACTTGGAGATGAAGTTGTTGATTTTACTTAAAAATTTATTAAAAAATTTAAATTTTTTTGTTAATAGTTCCAAAAAGCTTACAAGTGGTTGATTTTGACGTGATTGTTTTTGATGTTGAACTTTTTGAAGTTACAGATGATGTGGGTGATGATGATTTGGTTGCTATAAAATATTTATTAAAATTTTTTAATCAACAACATTTTTGAGCTTACTTTTTGTTGTTGTTGCATTACTTGAAATGGTTGATATTGTAATTGGTTTTTTAGTTGTTGAACTCGTTGCTGGACTCGTTACTGTAGCAGAGGAATTATTCAAAATTATCTTTGTTGTACTAGAAATTGATACAGATATATTTGGAGTTGTTGTTTTTGATGTTAAAGTTGTTGCCGTAGAATTCATTGTCTTTGTTGTAATTGGTTTTGCTGTTGTGGAAAGATTTGAAAGAGGTGTTGTTTGATTTGTTACTGTATTTTCTCCACCTCTTGAACTTGTTTTTGTGCTTTGTACACCAGCAGTTTGAGTTATTGTTATTCTAGGACTTTGTGTTGTAGCAGAACCATTGCTAGTTGATGAAGTTGTAATATTGGAAGGTAGGGATGTTGAAACTGTTAGATTCGATGACAAAGAAGTAGTTGTTGAGGTTATTGATGTAGCATTTGTTGTGGTTCCGGAATTTGCAAAAGTTACAGTATTATTTATCGCAGAAATTGGGGTGCTTTGTGTTGTACCATTTAATGACGGTATATTTGCAGTTGTTAATTTTGAAGAAAATGGAATACTTGTTTCTGTTGAACTGATATTTTGTTGGGATGACATTGAAGAAGTTGTATTGCTTTGATATGGAAGTGAGGCGGTTGAATTTATGCTTGTTAATGTCGTTGTAGCATATGAATTATTGGTTGCCGTAGTTGTGGTCAATAAGCCGATATTTGTTATTGTTGTAGCTTGTGATCCACCATTTGTGTTTCCATTTGGTAATGTGGATACTGTAGGTGTTTCTGAATTTAACGATGTATTCGTGGAAAGTGGAATTGTTGTTGTTGCAACTATAACACTTTAACTGATTAGATATTATTTTTATGTCAAAACTAACTTATAGAATCATCATTATAAGATTTAGTGGATGTTATAGCATCATTTGTGGCATCTTCTGAATTGATTGTTGTTGGGAATACTTCTGAAGGTGGTAAAGATGAATCATCTGTTGATAATGTAGTGGTGATAACTTCATTTATTACTGTACTTTTTGTTGTTACATTATCACCTTGAAGTGGGGGTTCATTTTGTAAAGCTTCAGTTGTTTGAGTTGCTGCTGAATCAGTGGTTTCTGTTAAATTTTGTGTTGTTTTTATTGTAGTTGTTGTTAAATCTGAATCAACAGGATTCGAAGAAGTTGTAGCAGGAGTAATTGGAATAAATTCCCCATCAGTTTGTTGAGTTGTAAAAGATTCTGGTTCCAAAGTACTTTTTTGTATTGTTGTGTGTTTTTCATCATTACTGATAGTGGATGTTTGATCAACATCTTGATTTTTTGTTGTTTCAGATGCTGCTGCAGTTGGTGGTTTTGATGGGGACTGATTGTTAGCTTCGGTCGGAGTTGTAGAAGTTTCAGAATCAATAAATATTGTTGTGGATGTTACAGTATCAGCATTTGAAACTGTATCATTCTTTGTAGTTTCAAAAAAAAATTTTGTTGTTTTTGTTTCTGAATTTGCAGTAACAGAAGTTGCACTTTCTTGATTAGAAGTTACGGCAGTTTGTGGGGTATCTGTTGAAACAACAGAAACACTTTTAATTGTTGTTGTCATATCTTCTAAATTTTCTTGTTGTTTTGTTGTTTCTTCTGATGTTTTTGTTACAGATGTTTGCATTGATTGTACAGTTGTTGCGTCTGGATTATTTGGATCAGTTGTTTTTGTTACACCATTTATTGTTGGAATTGATTCTTCAAACATTGTTGTTGAAGACACTAAAGTTATACTATCTTTGAATGAATTATTTGTAAAATTCTCAAACCTTCATTTTTCTCTGTTACATCGGAATCTTTTGAAATAAGAGTGGTAGTCTCAAAAGATTCTGTTGATTCATATGATTCATTTGAAGGCATGGTAGTTGTACCATCTGTATTTTGACAAAGTTGCGGCATTAATTTACAAAATGAAAATTGTTTTTTTGTAGTTGCGGAATCTTCAGAATTTTCTGGCATCGACGTTGTTTGCTTTACTTCATTTACTGTTGAATCTAAAAAATCAATAAAAACATTTATTTTAAAAATGAATTCAATATTATACCTTTAACTGTCGTAACTTTTACAGTAGTGGAATTATTTTCCATTTCTGCTACAGTAGTTTGAGACTTTGATATTTTTGTTGTTGAATCTTTTACAGAAGTGGTAGCTTCAACAGTTACCTCATCATTTTTTGATGGGGCTGTGGTTGTTACTTTTTCTTCTTCAGATTCTGTCATTGTAGTTTCAACAAATTTTGGCGGTGCAGTTTTTGTAGGATATTGTTTTTTCGTTGTTGTCGTTGCAGGATCATCATCTTTTATTGTTGTTGTTTGTTCATCAGATTTTGTTGTCGTAATTTCTCCTTCTTCTATTGGACATTTTATTGGAAATCCCAAAAATGTACAGACTTTTTTTGTCGTCGCTGTTTTTTCAATGGTAGTCGTGGTTAAAACTTTTTCTTCTTCAGTTACTGCAGTTGTATCTGCTGCTGCGGTTGTTGCAGCTACTGTAGTTGTAGTGGTAGTAACTTCTTGAGAAGCAGTATTTGTTGCGGCAGAAGCAGCTGTTGAAGTTGGTGGTTCCCAAATTATTTGTCCATTTATTTTAACAAGAAAAATAGCCAAAATATAAATAAAAAAACTCTTTTTTTTATCAAACATTTTGCAGGGAAAAAAAGATAAGAGAAAAATAAAATGCTCAAAAATGTTTTTCTTTATTTTGCATTTCATTGAAAACAAAAAAGAAAGGGTTTCATCAAAGTTGCTAAGAGATATTTTATTTTGAATTTAAATAACTCTTAGCAACAACATTTGACGACATAATAAAAGAAATTACAAAACAAAATAAATGTTTAGGGATTAAATGTTACTGTAAAAAATCATTATTTATTCTTTTCGGCTTAAATAATATTCTTTGAGTTCTGGAACATTCTTCACTCGTTTTATGTATTCTTTAAATTCCGGATGTTTATCTAAAACATTCGATTCAAGACCAAGAAGAGTAATAATTAATTCCGAAAAAACAAAATCTGCCCATGTAAGTCCAGATGGAGCCAAAAATCCGGAATTACTTTCTTTCAAAAATGTTGAAAAAACTGGAAGATATGTTTCAAGATTGTCATATAAATGCTCCTTTTTAAGTTCTTCCTAAAAAAATAGAGGTGTTTCTTTTATCAATAAAAGTGATAAAAAATATCGTGATAACTTACAGGATTTCCTGGCCGAAATCCCATTACTGCATACATCCATGGTGCAACAGCTGCATAAAAATCTTTTGAAACATCTGCAATTCCATCCACAACAGCTTGCTCATATTCATCTTTTCCGGCAAGACCGTATTTTCGAGCTAAGAATCGATGCATTGCATATGATTCAACAATTAAATGACCATCAAATTCCAAATATGGAATTTTACCTGTTTTAGTTTCTATAAATGGCATTTTTCAATTGTGTCCTTTAAATCTTTCTCAAAGCTTACTTGGTTTAAGAGCTGGCCAATCTGCGTGTTGAATTCGAACATCTTCAAAATCAACGTTGGCATGATGAAGAATTAATCTTGAAGCTTCAGCAAGACCTCGGGCATCAAAATATACAAGTTTAACTTTGGGCATTTTGATTTGACGAAATTAGAGTAGAGTAAAGTAAAGTAAATAAAATGAAATATATTTCTGTCCACAAAAAAAGTGAGGTAAAATACTGAATTGAATTTTGACAGACAATGCAACGCGTATTTATATGAACTTCAAAGATGCAATTGAATGACAAATTTGTGCTCGCACAAAGTAGAAATACGTGAAAAACGTGTTTAATGTGTGTCGCTTTTTAATTGTATGCATTTCTTTGTGCAAAAATTATTGCGGTTCAAAAAATGATCTTTACCCTTATTTTTTTTGATCAAATTTAATTTTGTCATCAAATTTTTTTCATCTAAAATTTTTCAATTTAAAAAAAAAGAAGTTTCCAAAAAAAGGGATAAAATTTAAAATTTTTTTAATAAATAGTATTAATAAACAACAAGCTTCTAAGTTTGCACAAATGTGCTTTAGTATGTTACATTCATGGCCAAAAAACAAATTGGGGCAAAGTTGGATCAGAGCGGATATCCAGGAGATATATGAGGATTAACCGGATTTCCATATGAAATAATCAAAATTAACGTTAATTGATGGAAATAATAATTTAAAGGATTTTTAACATTTACGACATCTTTCCGCTGAAATTTCAGTAATGCATTTATCAGGGGCTTAAAATTAAAAGCATATTCCCAGAATGTTGAAAAAATAGGGTCGAAAATAGTTCATTGTTTATTTTAAGTTCATTTTTTCAACAACATATCGATTCCTAAAAACCTCTGATTTTAATCTTAAAATTGTTTCGATATTTTATACGTTTTTATTCGAAAATCCCGTTAATCCCCATATATCGCATGGATATCTGATCTGATCCAACTTTGTTCAAATCTCTCTTTTGGGCCATGAATGAAAGCATATTAAAACACATTTGTGCAAAATTTGAAACTTGTAAAAGTGAAAAGTGAAATAAGCGACAGCATTAAACAGCGGAAGGAACTTATGGAGCACCCTTATACAAAGTGGCACTAAATTGTTTTTCAGTGCTAAAATTTGATCAAAGAAAAGCATTTCATATTTTTCTAAGGTCATAAAAAACTATGATAAAAATATTTTTGCAAAAAAATATCACGTTGCTGAAAGAATTTGGACAAATTAAGTGTAGTTGTTTAAACTTTTAAAAAAATAAACAACCTTATTCATTCTTTTTTTTATAGAGGTTAAAAAAATGAAAGCAATATTTTTATGTGCTTTGATAATAAAGTATCAAAGCATCAATCAGTGATAATATTTAATTTTAAAAGATTTTTTCCATTTTTTGCTGTGTGTTTACTTCCGCAATGACCAACATGTCTAATATTATTGTTGGATTAATTTTGATTTTTGTTCGGATAACCACATCATCAACTAAAATAAAATGTGATAATTCAAAAAGTTTTGAAGTATCCGAAAATCAAATAATATTTTTTGAATCACCAAATTTTCCATTATCTATGAATGCGAGTGTAAAAGAAAATTGTGAGTTAACATTCACATCGAATTCTAGAAATGTTAGTGTTTTTTTAAAATAATTATTTTTTAAAAATGTTATGGATTTTTGCAGAATGATAGGTTATTGTTATTTGTCATAACAAATGGATATATTACTGCAGGAAGAATAAAATATGGGGAAAATGAAACGTACGTTAAATTCACAAATGTACAAAGTGATTAAATAATATTTTTAGACTTTCCATTACACAATTCAATAACTATTTTTTTACCAATTTTTCTTCTCTTTCGTTCTTCTTTGAAGATACAGAAATAAGGGATTCTGAAGCTTTTCAAGGTTTTGTAACTTTTGAAGTGTACCAAAAAGATAGCTGCTTTTTGGGGGATAGAAATGAGCCAATTAAAATTCAAAATGAATCAGAAATATATTTTTTGCGTTCACATTTCACTTCTTTCGATGACGAAACAATGTTGCACCGACGTTGTTTATGGGAATTTATTACAGATGAAAATTTTGGAATTGTGTTAGAAATTCTGGATATTAATTATTTAAATGTTGCAAAACTTTATGTTGTTACAAATACTTCAAGAGGCTATCTTACAAGGTATTATTTCTTAATTAAATTTATATTACTAAAAAAAAGTTGTTACAGTCCTTCAACAAATTATTACTCTGATAATTATATTGCAATTTCTTATGAAGGCCAAAAAGAAGCATTTGAAGCAAAAATAAACATTTACAAGCGACTTTCAAAACAGGAAAATACAGATGAATGTATTTTTGATGATAAAACAATGACATGGAAATTAAATGGGATAATTAATTACGGCAAAAATATACATTGTATAAAAACTTTTAATATTTTGTCAAATCATGAGTTACACGTTAACACAGATTTAATTTTAAATGAAACTGGAAATTCTTTAATATTTTATTCTGATTCAAGAATGTTGTTTCCGGTGAAATTTAACAGAATTGGAGACTTTGTTTTTTTACCAAATTCTAATGGTACTGTAAGAAGCCTAACATTTGAATATAAAAGTTCTGAAAATGTTATAAATAAAGATTTCATAGCAAAATTCAAAGATATTTGTAAGATTTTATTTATTGAATAATAATAATAATAATATCAAATAATTTAAGCATGTGAATGTGGGCCAAAAATTCAAATAATTCCTTGCACAGAAATTAAAATATTTTCTATAATAAAAGATAATAGCCACGAATATTGCGCTAATATTTCATGCATCTTTGAAGTAAAATTTTCTAATTTTACAACAAAATTTATTTATTTATTTAAAAGAAATTTTAGATTAAAATGAATGAAACTTGTCCAAACAGATATACCGATTTGAATATTATAATTAAAAATGCAAGAAATGATTATTTTTCAGTAAAGTGTGGAAATGATTGGTTAATTAATAAAAGTCATAATTCTACGGATGGTAAATCACAAAAGGTTTACAAATTATTACTTTTACCTAATTCAACAACAATTTTAAACTTTAAATCAAATTTTGATAAAAAACAGTAAGCTTTTTTGGGTTAAATCTATTTTATCTTGTCTGAATTAATACCTGGGAAAGCTGAACAATTTTTTCAAATCCTTTTTCATTGACCCTGTAGACGAAATTGAAATTTTTTAAAAGAATTATTTAAAAATTTTAAGGGAATGGTTACATATTGCTAAACTGACAATGAAAACTATATCATATGATGGTACGCATTGAGAATATTTTGCTCGTTTATACTCTCTCTATAATTTATAGCACCAAAATATTTACCTGATGAGATAATATCCTTGGAAAGTTTGGTAGCTTATACAGATCAAATTGACAGACATTCAGTTTTAACAATTACATTATCAAATGATTTGCTCGTTCAAAAGGCAGTTATGGAATTACTTTTAGATTCAACAAAATTAAAAAATATGAAATGTTTAAGCTTTTATGAAAACAGAAATTTAACATCTTTTAAAAGAATAAATACCGAAATGTAATCATTAAATATTTTATGCTTCTTTCTTTAATTTTTATTTCAGAATTTTAACGGAAATTGGAACTTCAATTACTGCTTACAAACATATTGGATGTAATGATGATGAACCAGTATTTGTTATAAGAGTGCAAAAACGTATGGATAAACACAAAACTACAGTATCCCTTAATTAATTAAACATATTTTTAGCTGGGGGAAATGGATGTCTTTTTAAAAATGTTACAATTATAAATAAAGGACAGAAACCGTTATCAATGATTGCCGGACCAAAAAATACCTGCAACTTTCATATTCTAAATTGTGCAATGTCAGCTGTTATCAAAAATATTTATACTAACAGCAAAACTGCGGAAGTTATATTATATAGTGAAGCAAATAAATGGAGAGAACTCATTAGATTTAAGTAAGTTTTGGTGGTAAAACGGAACAGGAATGTCCAATATTTTATTGGTGTAGGAAGAATATTAAAAAATATCTTTCTACATCGATAAAAATATCGAACATCATTGAAATTGGAACAAATAAAAACCTCCAAAAAATTAAAGAACTTATTAAATCTGCAATTTTATTTTAGTGAATCAATGTCACAATTTTATAATCAAATGACTTTTAATGCGAGAAGTTATGTCATAGAGATTCCATCCAATACAAGCATCTTTATTGAACCAACAGAAGAGGATCCAAGTTTTATAAAATCTACATTTTCATATTATGAAACACCAAAATATGGGGCATTAAATGCTGAAAGGCCTGATTTAACAACGACATATAACCTTGCAAGTTATCTTGAAGCGAATTTTAGTGTTAATGATTATAATATTTCTCCAAAAGGATATTTACAAATTGCATACAATGGCACTGTTAAAAAGTTAGTACATTTTTGAATTTACAAAAAAATGCAGATTGACATGGATTCTTTTGAGCGTTTATGCGTAAATAATGATAACTAACGACCAAAAAGTTTTTCTTTTCGATTGGCACAAAACAATTTATGACTGTGTGACAGCTTATTAATCCGTGTCAATCCGCATTATTTCAAACAAGTTGATTTTAAAACAAAAGTTTTAGCATTACCTCAGAAAATGATTATTTTATTGTGAATGGTAAAAATGATAAGATTGTAAAAATATTATTTTCTGATCGCGAATTTGGATATAGAGGTGCACTGATATATATTACAGTATATTACACAAATTTAACATCTGAAAAAACAGTGTTTCCAACAACGACAACTATTTCGAAACAAGAGTTTTCTGCCGTAACTACTTCAAAAGCTTGTTTTTGTCAAAAAAATTTGGAATTATTTTTTATAACTGCTATTTTTTTGTTTATTTTTTCTTAAATACATTTTTAACTTTTTCAAACAACGAATACAAGGTCGAAAAGATCGTTAGAATACAAAGAACTTTTTCTCCATTTAAATTATGAAAATTTAGCATTTTTGCAGCAGCATAAAATTCATGCTTTTTATCGTTTATTACTAAAACTTATAACTTCATATTTATTTTGAACCAGCCTTTCCATTTATGCCAGGGCATTCATTTGGGACGTAAAGGAATATGCCTTCTGACTTGATTGTCCTTCATTTTCATTCGGCAACTTCGAGTTTTTTTTCCTATCCTTATTTAGTTATTCCATTTGTTCGTCTTCCTCATCTTTTTTTGAAACCCTTTTTTTGCAATGGCAATCCTCAAAAATGTTTTTTTTTCTGCAGAAACGGAGCATCCAAGAAAGGGAAAAAAGGACACACAAACAAACACGTTCTCCAAAAAAAAGCAGGCAAGCAAGCTGTCTTCAAAAAAAGAGAGAGAAAAACATTGAACTTAAAAAAGCTACATCCTCATTTCAGATCCATCCAAAAAAAAAGGAGAGACGGCGATTGAACCTCTTTTTTTGGTGGTCATCCTTTTCCTCCGTTTCGATATGAGGCGCCAGCTGCAGATGAATGAATGAAAAAATATGAATGAATGAATGACCAGCTCAAAAACTGTGACAGACTTTTCTCTTGGTTAGTTATTTTTGGATGGAGTATATTCTGTTTTGTATATATCGAATAAAAAAAAAGGAGAGAGAAAAAATTTGAATTGATTCCAAAACGTGACTCTCTTCTTTCTTTTCTGTTTTAAAACTTTTAAAGAAACTTCTTTTTTTAGGGTGGATTTAAATCGTCGTTATTTAAAAACTATTTATTTTATTTAAAGTTTTTCAACCAAGAAAAAAAATGGCTGGCAGCAATTTTTGGCATTTTTTATTGCCGGCTTTTTCCTGCCCCAAATTTTTCAATAATGTTCGATAATTTTAAAGAAATTTTTCAATTTCATTTTTCCAAGCTTGGCCATATCATTTTTGAAGAAATTTTTGCAATTCTCGCATTTTTTATTGTTTTATTTATTATTATTTTACTTTCATCGCTAATTTCGTTATTTGAATATTTTTTAGAAACAAACGTAAGTCATTTTTATTTATTTTTAAAAAGAAGCCATTCAAACACATTTTTAAAAAACTTATAAATTTGAATAAAATAATAATAATCTTAAAATAGTGCCTTTCTCTGTCAATTGTCTCCGGCCTGTCTTTGCCCCTTCCTTTAAAGTTCCCCCGACAAAAACGGCACTTTTATAGCTTTTTAAACAACGGCAAAAAAGGGTCCAATTATTCCCGGAGGGCGTAAAATTTTTTTTTTCGTTGGATTTGGTTCAGTGATTGTTTTGTTGTAACTGGCATTTAAAGAAAAAAGGTGAATTTATTTAAAAACGTAAAAAATGGCATTTTTATGGAAGATTTTTTATTTGAAGAAAAAGCTTTTCCAAGATTAAGGTGCGAAAAAGCTAAAGCTCTTTCTTTATTTGAATATTTTTTTGTTTATTTTTGGTTTCGGCCTTTGCCAATTTTGGAAAATTTTGGCAGATTTTTTTGGATAAAAAGTAAGTGAAAAGATTTAAAATTTATAGAGATTTAAAAATTACTGTTCTTCCTTCTCATATGCAAATTTCAAGTCTAATATCGGTAGATCCAGATGATTTTAACATTGGACTAATTTTATTGTAAAAAAATTAAAAATCTTTAAAAAAAGATATTTTTTATTTAAAGGGAGTGTCGAAGATAGTGAAAAACTTTTTATGAACGTTTTCCGTCGTTCCAAGTGATGGGGAATGAAAAAGTTTGTCCGCCCGCACGCAACGAATGCATTCCCCATCACTTGGAATGACGGAAAAAAGTTTTTCACTATCTTCGACACTCCCTTTAAAATAAAAAATTAATTCCATCATTTAAAACGTTTTTTATCAGTTTTGAATTTGATTATTCAAATTTTTTAAGCATTTCTTTTTAATTATATCATTCACAGTTTTTTACAGTAATTAAAAATTAATTTTTTTTACTAAATTCGAAGAATCCCAAAAAATTTATTTGAAGCGGTATAATTTAATTGTTAAAATTATATTTTTACATCCAACATTTTAATACTCTCCTTTTTTTATACTTTCTCAAAACTGTAATTATTATTGGACATTACAGTGTAATAAACCGATAAATTTCCGGCAAATATTTTGCATAAATAAATTTATGGAAATTTTGCTACTTTTTTTTCAACTTTTTTTAATACCTTTTTTTATATCTTTAAAAGCCACCGTCGGTTTTACTCCTTTTTTTGCATTTGTCATTTGCAAGTGTTCAATTCATTTTAGAGCAAAGGCGGGGTCGCTATAGCTACAAGAAAAACGAAATTTTCGTTCGTTCTCCTACCCTTTATTTTTGGCTCCATATATTTTTCAAAGTCTTTTTTGCATACTTCCTTCTTCCTTTTTTAGCTTCCTTCTTTTTAAAGAGACTCGATATATATTTGCCGAAAATGAATAAATAAATTTTGAGACAATTTCAACTTTAAATGTACCTGTTTTTGCTTTTTTCCATGACCTGCAATTATGTCATTAATCGTTCGTTTGTTTTTTCGCGGTGCATGCATGCCTTCTTTTTTTCGGGGCCCCCCTTTTTTAAGATTTGTTTTTTTCTAAAAGGAAGTAATTGTTTTAAAAGCATTTTTATTAGTCCCCAATGAAAAGTGTTAAAGAATAATTCAGGAAAAAGAAAAAAATATAAAAATGTTTACCTTTTTTTAAATTTAAAAATTTCACTTTTGTTTCACGCAAAATCCTTTTATTTTTAAATCCCCCCAAGGGACTAATCCAAAAAAAATGCAAACAAAAGCAAAAAAAGCAGCTCTTTTTACACTTTACACTTCCCAAAAAGAAAGAAAGAAAGAGAACAAAAACATTTATGGCATGCATTTCTGATTTTCCACTTTTTTTTAATATTTTTTAACAAAATTTTTATATATATTTTTAAACAATAAAAAAATCTTAGCAGCTAAAATTATATTATTTTTATTTATTATATATTCAAATGACGTACAAATGACAAAAAAACGAAGACGACGACGGTGGTATTGAAAAAAATCCTTCTTCTCTTTTTTTAATTCTCTATCTTTTTTCTTTTTTTGTGATTCTTCAACAACGAATGCTTGCTTTTAGTCCATCGGCAATTCTAATTGATCTTGTAAGGATAAACATTTTTTATTAAACTATAATTTTTTTTTAAAAAAGAACAAAAAATACTTAAAAAATTGATTTTTCAAAAAAGGTTTTTTTAAAAAAACAGACAGATCAAATTTCAGCGAAAACATCATCCTGGAGAAAAGTTAAAAATTAACAAAAAGATGCTTTCGGATAGCGAACTTGACAGAGCCACCACGAGTAATGAAAAAGCCAATGGTTTGTTTTTTAACGGATAACTATAGAAGAAGAAATGGAAGAATGGAAAATTTTAGAGCTTAAAAGAGTGCCATCAGATTTAATTAAATATCGAAAAAGAATTGATTCAAGTGTTCAAGAGCAGCGAAAATTTCGTGAAATACTTGAAAATTTACAGTCAAAAGTTCAAAAATACCGACAAAAAGCTGCAGAAGCAGAAGTTGAAGCAATAAATAATTCAGCCCGGGGTTTGGGACATGGACAATCATTTCCAAGTTTATTGCATGGAAATGATAGCATTGGAGGGAATGATAATTTATGGAATCAAAATCCTTCAACTTCTGGGGATTATGGATTTAGGTACGTTTTCTGCTTCGAATAAATTGAATTAATTTTTGGGATTTAGTCAATCAACGCCAGGACTGTTACACGCTCAAGCCAATTATCGAGCTGCTGGTTCAAATCCAATTTTATCATCTACAAGAAGTCCAAACAATCAAAGACGAATACAATTTGCAGAATCTTCGGATAATTTTAATCCCGAATCTGATCCTACTGTAAATCTTTATCAACAAAGACTCAAAGAAGAACAATATAGGTTCCAACTTTTAACCTAAAAATATCAATTAAATCTTAATTTTTTCAGAAATACAATTCTTGAAGAAATGATTGATACTTTAAAGCGACAAGGTGAATCCACTTCACATACCAATGAATCCCTTACAAATGACCTTTTAACACTTCATGAAACTTTGACAAGAGCTGAACAATCACGGCTACGATCTTCTGAAGTTTTTAAACAGCGAGAACAAGTAAGTCATAGGTGGTCCTCCCCCCCCCCCCTCTACAAAGAGGTGGCGGTTCCAGACACAACCGGAAGCATGCTTCAATGAATATTTAATTGTGCAACGACAACTTTTTTTCGCTTTTTCAGAAACTAAAACGTGAAAAGCAGTTACTTCAACGGCAATATTACGATGTTAGCATGGAAATTGGAACTTTACGAAGAAAAGTAAGTTGTTGCTAGTTTTATCAGAAGTAAAGTGATAAAAATTTTAGATAAATGAGCTAAAATCTGAAACAGAATCAGATTTACAAAATTATAAAGCTGATTTTGATCGATGCACAAAGACAATGGAAAATCGTTTGAAACATCATGAAACTCTTGTAAGTATCCCTAAATCCCCAGGAATCCCATCGATGGCCCGCCCTCAATGAATTTTAATTAATTTTTAGAGAACAACAACCTTTCAAAGAACAGCAAAGGAACATGATAATGCATTTGAAGAAGTGATGAAAAGATATGATGATGCGGTAAATAAATCGCTGCAAAATGAGCATGAAAGAAATGAAGTTTCAAGAAAAGTAATATTTCTTGAATCTGCATTAAAAAGGGCTCAAGAAGAGAAGGAACAAATTGAAGAATCCCTCAAAAAGATTCATCAATTACCGGAAGTTGCTGAAGCATTGGGAAGAAGGACAAGATCTGTTAGTCCAGGTAAACAGATACTGTAGTTCTGCTAAATTTTATATAAATTTATAATCGTTTAGTGAGTATCGGATCATTGGGACATGAAACAATTCGAAATATTCGTTTGGCATTGCATTCACGAAATGATGAAGTTGAAGCATATAAAAAAGATGCAAATAATTTTCGAGAAAAATATTCAGAATCTGAAGAAAAATTACAAAAAGTTGAAGCAGAAAAGAAAAAATTGGAGAGAAAATTGAAGGAAGAAAAAGTGGCGAAAGAAGAAGTGTAAGTAATTGTGTATTGAGGTACAGTAATCCTCTCTAATAGTAGGCTTTTAGACAAGATGAAAAAGAATCCCTTGAAAAACAGCTAACAAGAATTCAAGATAAATATGAAAAGTGTGAAGCTGAAAAACAAAATTTGAATAATACAGTTCTAAAAATGAATGAACAAATGGCAGAACTAAAAGCAAGTCATCAAGCAGGAATTGAAGAAGTAAAAACCAAGCAACAACATGAATGGGATGAACGCCTAAAACAGATTTCAGCGGATCATGAACAAATTGAAGAAAGTTATAATCAAAGACTTCAAAGAGCCCGACAAGAGGCGGAAGCTTTAAGGGCCGATATTAGCAAACAAAGGGATGCAGCCCATGAATTACAAAATGAATTAATTGCAGAAAAACGAAAATTTATTGAAAAAGAAAATGAGATAACAGAATTTTCAAAGAAATATGAAAGTTTGGAAAAAGAGATAATAAATTTGACGCAACAACTTCAAGAAAAAGAAGTTACAATTGTTCAATTGGAAAAAATTGGCACAGATTTTGAGGATAAAGAAAAACAAAATGCCGAAAAAATGAATGAACTTCAAAGTGAAAAGGAAACACTGGTGCAAGAAAATAGTCAATTGATAAAAGATTTGAATGATTTAAGAAGTGATATTGAAGAATTAAATACTCAATTGGAAACTGCTGAAGAAACAACAAAAGATGCCCAAATTTCTATCGAAGAATATAAACAACAGATAAATGAACTTGAAAAATTAAATGTTCATACTCGAATGGCAGTCACAGATTTGGAAGTGAAAATTGAAAATACCAGCGATCTTAATCGAACATTGGAACGAGAATTGACAGAGGAAAGAAAAGAAGTAACAAAAAATTTGGAAATTATCGGAGAAATGCATAAAGAAAAAGCTGATTTAATCAAGTTTGTTTACAAACATTTTCTTAGTTCAAAACAAAACTAAATGTTTTTAGTGCCAAAGAAACATTACAACTTGAACTTGAACAACTTGAAAAAAATTTTGGCGAAGAAAGAAACAAAAAAATTGATATGGATAAAAAATATGCAGATATTGAACAAAAAGTTTGTCTAAAAAAAGTAATAGGCAAATTTTTATAGGCAAAATTTTTAGTTGAATGATTCAGAAGACAAAATTGATCGATTAGAAGAAGCAAAAGAGACTCTAACATTAAGGGTTAAAGAATGTAATGCCCAAATTACATCATTGAAAGGTATCCTCGCCTCTTTTCTCACAATAATCCCCAGAAATATTTTTAGAATCCTTATCAAAATCAGAATCCATAATTAAGGGACACAAAGAATCAACAACAATGGAAACCCAAAAATATCGGGATGAATCGGAGAAACTTATAGATTCCCTTAAAAATGAGCATTCTGAAAACATTGATAATCTTGAAAAAGAAAAATTTGCTCTTCAAAAAGAAGTTTCAACCTTGGAAGAAAGAATTGAAAACCTTTCTGAAAATCATTCAAAAGCAGTTGGAGATTATAAACTTTTGACGGAACAATTTGATGTTCATAAATCTGACAAAGATGAAGAAATTTCAAGGCTTAAAGAACAGATTCATAAAATAGAAGAAGATGCTTTACAAGATTTAACAGATTTGGGCGAACAAAAAGCAAAGGAAAAATTAGATTTTGAAGAACAAATTCGAAAACTTGAAAAAGATATCCTTCATGCGGAAGAAGATATTCGAGGAGGTTTAATGCGAGAAAATGAATTCAAGGGTCAAATTGAAATGTTAGAATCCCGATTAAGTCAAGGCGCTGAAATGGTACTAAATTTGAAGAAACAACTTGAAGAACTTGGGTATGAATGAATATTAGATTATGGTAACATAAAACAACATTTTTAGAGAACATTCTGAAGAAATAAATGCTCAAGCCGAATCTGAAAGAGAACAGTTACGAAGTCAAATTGATCAATTAAATGCAAGTTTAGCTTGGACAAAGCAAGAGAAAGAAGAAGGACAACGAAAAATCACTGATTTGGAACAAACTTTACAAATGACTGAAAGTAAATCAAATCGACGTAGGCTAAATTTCTTTTATGTATTTTTAAAAATAAATACATAAATTTTAGAGCAAGGCCGAATAAAAGAACTTGATGAAGAGGTTGGAGAATCGGGAGAGAAAATTAGAAATTATGAAAATCAAATTAGTGAATTTAAATTTAAAATTAAAGATTTGGAATCACAATTAACAGAAATCAATGATCAAAAAGATAAATATAAAACTCTGTTAAAACAAATTGAAGGAGAAAATCGAGATTTACAAAATGAACATTCAAATTTGAAAAAGCAGTTAGCAGTTTCAGAAGCAAGAATTTCAGAAGCTGATCATCGGCATGAACAGCGACTTTCTGAACTTCGAAAAATTAATTCAGAGGTTTGAATAATTTGGTTACCAAAAGTAAAGAATATTTTTAAATTTTAGCGAAAAGATCTCGAACTATCATTTACTGATAAAACAACAGAATTATCTTCCTTAAATACGGTTATCAAACAATATGAACATCATCAAATCGGATATATAAAAGAAATTGCAGAAGAAAAAGAGAAATCAACAAAATTGGAACAACAAATGACAAAATTAAAAGCTGAAAATAAGCATACAAAAGAAGAACTTCAAAATGCAATGGGACAACTGGAAAAGAAGACTGCCACAAATCAAGCTGTTATCAATGATTTATTGGATAATTATCGATCATCCGAAAAAGATAAATTAACTGCAATGAGAGAAGTGGAAGAAAGAGGGGCAGAAATTGAAGTATTACGGTATGAAATTATTATTATTACAGTAATTGTGAAAAAAACACATGGAAATATTTTTTAGGCATCGTTTAGAACTTGGAGATAAAAAGAGAAAAGATCTTGAAGAAAGAATTACAGAAATTGTAAAAGAGCGAGATTCGTTGATTGATCGATTAAATTATTATGAAAGAAGTGCAAAAAAAGTTTTAACTTTTGCTCGTAAGAAAGCTTTAA
This sequence comes from Panagrolaimus superbus, assembly GCA_964035985.1. Classification (NCBI taxonomy): domain Eukaryota; kingdom Metazoa; phylum Nematoda; class Chromadorea; order Rhabditida; family Panagrolaimidae; genus Panagrolaimus; species Panagrolaimus superbus. The sequence goes on from OZ038359.1 coordinate 9,265,633, forward strand.
AGTACATTATCAAATTTATGCAAATTAACATTTCAGAAACGCATATAACAACTCGAGCACATTCTCAAGAGCCACTTACAAGATATCAAGAGCTTGATCTCGATGAAGATCTTTTTGATTCATCCGATAGTGGAAGTCCTCGACGCTTTAATTTAAAGCCATCTCAAAGTACCCACGATATTCCCTCCTCAAAATTCACCCATTTAATTCCAACAAAAGTTTCGGGTTCCTCCAATTTTGATATTCAAAATTCCATGGAAGTCACTTTTAAACTGCTCAAAGACAAAATTGCTTCCCTTGAAGAAGAACGTCGAAATTTGGTTATTCGATTACGAAAAAGCAAAACAGAATCCGAGGAATTTCATGCAAATTTCCTTGACCAAAAACAGAAAGCGACTGATGCACAAAAAATTATTCAAAGACTTCACGAAGATAAAATTGCCCTTGAAACTCGACTAATTTCTTCGAGGCAAATTTTAGTTGCTCAAGAAGAATCCCTTCGAGCCCGAGAACAAGATAAAAAATCTTTTAAAGCTAAAATTGCTTCTGCGGATATGCATTCCCGGGATAAAGAAGCACGACTACAATCATTACAAGTTTGTTTGATAATATATCACTGATATCGAATCAAAAAAGCATTAATTTTAGAATGAAATAACATCACTAAAATTAGAAATTCAAAATTTGGAAGATGATAAGAAAAAGTTTAAAGATTTTGAAATTTCATGGGAACGTGAAAGAAGGAATTTAGAAAATGCATTTAAAGACACAAAAATGGAATTGGAAAATGTTCGAAGGGACCGCCTAATGCTTATCAGAGATAAAGAGGTAATAAAAAAATTTGTAAAAACTTTTTGCCAGTGTCTTATACAGTTTTGATTACTGTAAATCAATAATATTTTTAGCAGCGTCCAAAAGAAGTTCAACTGATTCAATCAGTTAATCGAGTAGTAAGTTCCTATCAGCCTCCCGAGCTTTTTTTTTAAAGGCATTTCTGTCGCATTTAATTAATCCAATAAAAAATAAAGCTAACTCGGTGGTGATGGAACAAAAAAAAATATATATAATAATTCACGGAATTTGTAATTTGATAGTAAGCAAAAAGTTTAATTAAATTTTAATTTTGGGTTACTGTTCTTTTTTTGTTAAACTATCAAATTACAATATTTTTGCTTACACAACTCATACCTAATATTTTTCCATAAACTAACTAACTGCATATAATCCCATATTACTAATTTATTCATTCTTAACAGCTTTGCTTGCATTTATTTATTTATTTTACTTACAATTATTGCTTACAACAACATTTTTTTTCTGTTAACCGATTATTAAAGCATTCTTTTTTAGACATTAACGCATCGATTAAAAGACAGTGAACAACAAACAACAATTTGTCAACAAAAATGTTCAGAACTTGAGCGAACAATTGAAAGGCGGCAACAATCTTTATCCAAAATGCAACATGATGAAACACAATGGAAGCATAAAATTGATAATATGAAACGAACTGCAGCTGATTATCAACAAATGGAAGTTAAAATTGAATCCCTTAAAATTGAATTAGAAGCCATGACACAAAAATGGAAGAATAGTGAAAATGATCGAGAACAAATAAGGTTTGAAACAGAAAAGGATTACTGTAATTTCGAAATTTTGAAAATTTCAAAAACCTTTTTAGACGAGAATTAATTGAATGCCGATCAAAATTAAATTCAACAAGCTTAAAAACGAATGATTTACAAATGATTATCAGTGAATTAAATGGAGAAAAGAAGAGATGCCAAGATAGAATAGAAATTTTGGAGAAATATGAAAGAGATAATACTTCGATGGAACGGGAACTTCGACGAGAACTTGAACAAATTAAAGGTGAAAAGTTAACAATGATTGCGGAAACGGAAGAACTTAAACGGCAACTTCATCGAGTTGAAGTAACTAAAAAAGAATTGGAAGCACAAATTGGAAGACTTGAAAGAGAAAGAAGTGCTTTGAAAAGGCATCTTGAAACGGTAAAAAACAGATAGATACGCGTGGTAAAATTTTAACAACATTATTACTTTTAGATTGAATTAGAGAAACAACGAATTGAAGGTGCAATTCGGCAGACATCCCTTGAACGGCATGCTTTGGATAAATCTTTATCTGCCATGGAAAAAGAGAATACAGAATTATATCGAAATTATAGTTTGTTGCAATCACAGGTATGCAAATTTTGATATTTTAACAAACAAGGGCTTGTCCAGATATGACGTCATACAGTGTAAGGGTGGGAGGGGGTCAACACATATGACCCGCCTTTAATGTTCAGCAAAAGGAAAAGTATGACGGGGAGGGGGAAGGGTCCAGAAATCCCGATTTTTGTATGACGTCATATCTGGACAAGCCCTAACCCATGAAATGATTTCTAAAATTGAAATATACTATTTTTAAATCAATTTCGTCATTTTTAAGACCATTTTGTTTTAACTATTTACTTCAAACCTAAAATAAAATGTTTTAGTTGAATCAACTTGAAAGAGAAAATGCCGCAAGAGCAACCGAAGCAAATAATAATAAAAAGATGAAACTTGAAGCTGAAATTCATAAACTGAATCAAGAAAAGCGACAAGTATGTTTTATTACCGAAATCCCCCCTTTATTTTCCAAAAATTATTATTTTTAGCTTGAAAAAATAATTGAACAAAGAGAACAAAATTATTTGCAAAAATATAAAATGTTTGAATCACAATTAAATATTTTACGGGAACAATTAGATGCAGAACGTCGTCGTCGGCGTGAAATTACTGCCTTTGGTGCAACCTTTCAAACTGCCAATCGAAGGTCATCTGGAGGAGGTGGAGGAGGCGGAAAACCTCCATTTAGAATATAAAAAACAAATTGAAGCCCTGCTGCCATTACAAATATATTTTATTACCTCAAAGCTAAATGTCTTTCTCGAGTGTTTTTTTTTAAATTTTATTTATTCATTTATTTTAACAAAATTGTTTTTCGGTGTTTTTATATTTTTAATTTTTAGCAGCTAGTCAAATTCAAAGAGAGAATGACAAATTTTGATAAACCTCTGGTCAATAGATTTTTTTGAATGTTTAAAAAAATTTTATAAAAATTATTTCTTTTTTTAATAAAAAACATTGAAAACAAAACAATAGCATCAAAATTCCGATAGAAAAAATAAACATCTCTGGTAGTATCATCAACATGTTGTCAAGCCTTATAAATTTTGCTTTATAGTTTTCCTAAAAATGTTTTACTATCAATTAATGCCCAAAAAGATCGTCCATAAAAAACTTTTCCGTCTTTTTGATGCATGCATGCATTTTATTCTTTTGAATTTTTGACCTTTGCTAATTTTAAACTCCATCAAAAGAATTTAATTGTCATCATTTTCTCACGACAATTATTCAAGAAATGTCCATTTGATTCAAATAATTTGATTTGAATTCCCATAAAAATTTTTTTAATCTTATCAATTTTAAAACATGCTTTCACATAAAAAAAGAAACTTATCAAAAATCATTTGTTTGTTTATTCTTTGTGGAAGAATAAACAGCAATTAAGAACGCACTCTGGCTGAAAAAAATGGTCTTTCATACAAAAAATGCTGGCACCGTCAAAAATAAATTTTTTTGAAACTTTACCCATGTTTTCGACTATGCTTAACAAGATAGGAACCAAAGTCTTTTTGGCACTTTTTTTGTGCTGTAGAAGTTGAAAACGGCATGTTTGTATTTCCGGTGCCGTCTGAGACATTGGTTTAAAAAAAAATTAAAATCATTGTTGGAAAAATCTGATTTTAATTAAACTCAGAAAAATGAAAATACAATAAATGCAACAACAGAAGCAATTTCTTGTATAAAATTGAATTTAAACAAAGATAAAAAGATACCCGTATTTTCCGCTTAAAAAAAGTTAACGCAGAAAAATGTTTTCTAATAGTTTTTTCCATTTTTTAATAATATTCAATTAATTCCAAACTTGAGTTTTTATGAATAAAAATTACTGATAATCGATCGATACCATTACAGTATTGCAGTATTATAATTTATAAATTTTATAAGGAAAAAATGTGATAAAATAAATTTGAATAGGATAAATAACGAAGCTTACAGTATCCAAAAAAATGAGTCATGAGTCAAAAATCAGACAATTAAAACAACAGAAATGTTGAATAAAAGAAACATAAAAAAAGGTGGAGCTTTTTGTTGCTATAAAAATTCATTCATACAAGCAAACATCTCATTTCCATTCTTATCACTGATAAAGTGTGAGAAAGTTAAGTTTGTAAAATTTTTTCATTATAAAAACTTTATTTCTTATTTTTTTGCATGCCGGAAGTTTTATTTATCAAGAGAATTTGGTATTATTCTTGGTAACAAAAAAAAGATGGGGTACCTGTTTATTGAATACATATCATTTTTTATGGTATTATCAGGTCATGTGATAAGATGAAGGAAATCAATGCGGGCCTCAATGATTCATATAAAAGATGGATAATTTTTTTGTATTTTTAAGCTATTGTTTATTGGTAGTGTCTGTCTGCAAAAAAAAAGATAGCTGAAAAATGAATTTATTTTTAATGGTGACATTCGTATGCTTCTTTTTCAAAATTGTTGCAAATGAAGAAACGTAAGTGGAAAGTTTTTTTGAGTTTAGTTTAAAAAATATTTGGTCAAAAATATTTGATTCTTTTGTGTTTTTTTAAAATTTTACTTTTCAGTCTTCCCCAAGGAAATACATGGGCAATTTTAATTGCGGGATCAAATAAATGGGAAAATTATCGGCATCAAGCCGATATCTGTCATTCATATCAAATTTTAATTGAAAATGGTGTTAAATCTGAGCATATAATTGTTTTGATGTTTGATGATATTGCAAATAATGAAAAGTAAATAAATTTTACCGTTTCATAACCTTTTTTTATACATTTTTTTAGAAATATTTACCCCGGAGAAATTTATAATAAACCAAATGGAAAAAATGTTTATAAAGGAGTTAAAATTGATTATTCAGGAAATTTTGTAAATTCTGAAACATTTTTCAATGTTTTAAAAGGAAATAAATCTGGCAATGTCGGAAAAGGAAGTGAAAGGGTGTTGGAATCTGGAGCCGCTGATAATCTTTTCATATTTTATGTTGGTCATGGAGATTTTGAAATTCTTGGAATGCCTGATAATTCATATCTTCACAAAAATGACTTTAATGATGCCTTTAAAATTATGAATGAAAAGAAAATGTATAAAAATATGTTGTTTTATTTGGAGTCTTGTAAATCTGGGTCAATGTTTATTGATTTAAATCCTAATTGGAATAGTAAGCACTTTGTTTTATTTGGTACATTTAAAAATATACGGTAGTGGTATTTAATTTTTAGTTTATTCCATCACTGCTTCATCCGATTCAGAATCTTCATTTGCAACTTATTGCAGCAATGAAAATCATTTGCCATGTCTTGGAGATCTCTTTTCTGTCAATTGGATGAAGGATTCTGAAACTGTAATAAACAAATAAAATTAATATTCAAATTTTAAGAATCCTCTCATTTCTAGCATGACATTCAATCTGAAACTATTGGAACACAATTTAATGAAGTCAAAAAAGTTACAACTGCGTCCAATGTTTCAGAATATGGTAATTATTTAATTCGATCGGATATTGTTGCATTTTATCAGGGATCAACTGATAACATTAAATGTCCTGATCCTATTTCATATGATAGTGGCATCGATGAAGTTATTGATTCTCGGGAAGTTGAATTATTAATGGCAGAAAAATTTGCATATCAAAGTGGATTTCACAAATCTCAAGTGTTTTCTTTAATGAAAAATTACACAAATATGCGCATTCGTATTACAGAATTTGTTATGGAAATTGTTAAAGAAAGTCTTGATGAAAACGATGTTGGAAAAGTTTTAACAATGAAGCTTTCAAAATATTCCCAATCGAAATGTCATCAAAAAGTTATCAAATCTTTTAATCAATGCATTCCTTTTGGCTCAAATCCGTATGCCTTAAGATTTTCACAAATATTTGCAAATTTATGTGAAATTTTGCAAAATGAATCAATAATTATTAAAAACTTGGATACAAAATGTCGAAATAGACCATTATTTAAAGGCGTGATTTGAATAGAATTTTCACAAATATAAAGTTATATTTCCAAATGTATTCACATTTTTTAGTTATATGTTTTTTAATCATTTTGATAAACATTTATCACTTTTTAAAATGTATGTATAAAAACTTGAATAATCACTTTATCAATCGAAATTCATAAAAATCTTTCATTATACTTTTTTATTATCACTTTTTAAGAAACAAAAAACTGGTAAAATAAAAAGATATTAAAAGATTTTTGGATTGAGATCCGTGACGTGACGGGATTATAACAGACTGATGATGGCGGTGGTGACGGCGGCGGCAAAAGATTTCTATTTCTTTTTCATTTCCTTCTTTTATGTTTCATCTAAGGCGGGTCTCGGATATATATCGGAGGAATCATTTATTTGAAAAAATAATTATTATATTTTTTTTTTCAATCACCTTTTTTTCATCTCTCTTTCTCTTTTTTTCTTCTTTTCTTTCCCCCGATTTTGTCTTCTTCTTCCCTTATCACAAAAATGGGGGCCGCGCTCCACATTTTTTTTTTCAAAAAATCATTTTCAAGTTTTTCTTTCAAATTTTAAGATTTTATGGATGAATTTTTTATAATCTGAAAAATTTAAAAAAAAAATGAGGCCGTCATGTTTCGAGAGGATATCATCGTGTTATTGATCTTTGAAATTTTATGGATTTATTTTAAAAAGATATTTAATTAATTGAAAATGTAAATACTTTTTTTTATAGGCGAAATTTGGGTAAATTAAAAAAGGAAAATGGAAAAGATTACGGTATTAATTTTGGCGGCGTCTTTGATAGTTGGAAGTTTAGCTTTTGAAGAGCCACCAAGAGATAAAAGGCAATCACCACTTTCTCGAGCTTGGGAAGAAAATCTTCCAGGAGTTCAACCATTTTGGGAAAAATATAAGACTGGCCCATTTGGGATTGTTATTCGAGGATGGCAATTTTCTCGATGTGCAAGTGAACAAGTAAGATTTCTCTTCTTTTTTACTTTAATTAATACTAAACCGGATTTGATAAATCCAGATTTATCCGTTTTATCTCTTGGGATTTGATAAATCTAGATTTATCCGTTTTATCTCTATTAATTACCGTAATATTTTAGTGGACAAATTACGTTATAAATGTTTCAAACATTGTCATTTGGCCTGATTATCCCAGATTTCCGGGACCAATCTTTTTTAATGTTACCATGGATGTTAGTGAAGATCTTCCAGTCTCAAAAATTGAAATGGATCTTGAAGTCCGACATGCGGTAACATCAAAGCATGACTCAAAGGGTTGGCAAGTTATTCCATGTCAAGGCTGGAATATCGTTGATGGATGTGATGGGGTTGGATCATGCCGATATTGTGATATGCTTGAAAAATGCCAAGAAACAATTAAAACTGCTCACAAATATGTCAATGATCATAAAGCAGAAGATTTCATTCGTAAAAATCGTCTATGCCCTCCACCAAAAGGTCATTGGACGATGACATTCAGCAAAATATTTACAATTGATGATTTACCGAAATCCTTTTTTGGCCCCCTTCAATCAAATGAATATTGGCTTACTTTTTCATTCACCGATGGACATGATAAAAAACTTGGATGTGCTCGACTTTGGGTTGATGTCTGTAAATATGCCCTTCAAGATAAATCCCAAAAATGTCTTAGAGATCCAAATGCTTTCAAAAATTTTATCAATGAAATTAGCAGTCAAGCAGAACAAATTCGATCACGAAATGGATAGAAATTCCAAAAAAAAGCCTATAAATAAAGAAAAAAAAGCGGGTGTCACATTTTTGACACTTTTAAAATTTAATTTATTATTAATTTTATTGGATTTTTGAATATTAAATAAAGTTTTTAATCATATCTTTTTTGTTTATCAATTAATGTGGCATCTAAGTAATATTTAATTGTCTGAAAAATGTGATCAAATCACACATTTTTGAGATTATGGTATTTTCAACGCAAAAAAATAAAAATTCAAAAATTTACATATTTTCCCATCGATTTTCATCATTTTTACTGTCATTTTTGTTTACATTTTCAATAAACGTTCTTCTTTTTTTCAACTCTGCGAAAAAAAACTTCAAAATGATTTTTACTATTTCAGTTATTTTTTGTTCAAATTTTATATTACTTTATGGTTTATTAATTGCATGTTCAAAGAAGAAAGAATCTCCAACATTGTCAACACCACCTCAAAGACCTAAATTTTCAAATATTATTTCTGAAGTTGAAAAGGTATATATTTTTTTTTTGGGGGGGGGGGGGGGGTTATATGGTATTATGTGAGTTAATTATTTAGAATAATAATGCTTCGATAAAAGCTAAAAAAAGTGAAACAGATGTTGAATTTAATCTTGATTTGGATGATGGCGGAGCAGGAATTGATGGATCAAAAAAAGGAAAGCAAAGTGAAAAAGAAAAGAAACCAAGTGAAAGACCTGGAACAGCCTCCAAGGAACCAGAAAAGAAGGAAGAAGTGATAGAAAAAAGGCCATCAGAAAAAGAAAAGCCAAAAAAGGATGATGCAGCAGATGAAGGAGCTAAGCCACAACCAAAAGAATCAAAGAAAGAAGAGGAACAAAAGAAAGAAGAAATTATTGAAAAGAAAAAGGATGAAGAAAAGAAGGAAGAAGACAATGAAAAGAAATCTAAAATTGATACCAAGAAAGATGACAATAATAATATTAATAGTAAGCCTACTGCTGCTGCTGCTGCTTCAAAGAAAGAAGAAGATGAAAAGAAATCTGTTAAAAAAGAAGATGATAAAAAAGCAAGTGTAAAACAAAAAGATGAAAAGGTTTGATTTTTTTTTATCATTGATGGAAAATGTACCCTAAAAGTTTTAGAAATCTGATAAAGAATAATAATAATTTATATATTTGTATTAAAATAAATATTTCGTTATTAAATTTTTTTTGTGACAAAAAACATTTGGTTACTGTACTTGTGCATAAGCGTAAAAACATTGAATTTTAAGATAGGAAAAGCTACGAAGTTTATCTATTTATCAAAAACTAACAATATTTACAAACTCACAAATCAATAATATTCATTCTGCTTCAAAAGTGAAATCAAAGCTTTCAGATTCAGAAGTTTGAGGTTTCTTTCTCAAGATAATTGTAGAAGGGCGAGATGATCTTCGAACCGGAAATGCACCATCTTTCATTAAAACCTAAAAAATAGAAAAATATATCCATGGTTAAAAAGTGCAAACTTACACTTAACTTTTTTTGCATTTGGAAAAATAACTTAACTCCAGAGGTTCTTGCTTTCATATTTGTAATCATTTTAATTTTAAATGCATCTGCTGATGTTCTGGGAATAATTGGGACTACTGTAGCTTGTATTTCAATCAAAGAATTATCTATCAAAATAAAACCAGAATATAATTTTTCACGTTTTAAAAATTTGTAATGAAATATTAATCCCAAAATATCTTCTTCGGTAATATCTTTCATTTCTTTATGAACTAATTTAATCGCTTGAGTACCAGTAATTTCAATTGATGTGACAAAATGCTAAAAAAAATTTATAAAGCAGCAAACAAAAAAGTGATAGGCTTACATTAGAAGATAACGGGATAACTTTTGAACCAACATTTAATGCAGAAATTTCATTGGTATTTAATAAAAAATCTAATGGAGTTAAAACTGTTTTATAAAGGGGTGGAGAATTCCAATCATTATCATTTGAATCAAAGCATGGAAAGCAATTAACAGTTAGTGACAATGGAATTTTCAAAAGTGCAAAATGACTTTTAGAAAATACTTCATATTCAATTTTCCCACCTTCCGGTAAAGAATCCACAATTAAATGTTCTTGAATAGTTGAGGTAATGCTGATTTTTGCATTATTACGGTAATCAAAATGCAGTGGTTGAAGTGTTAAAATAATTTTAACAGGCGGCAACGGATCAAATGATGGATTTGATACTTTTAAAGTAAATTTTAAGTTTCCATTTGATTCAAGGAAAGGCTAAAAATATAAGATATAATATTATCGGCAAAAATTAAATTTAAACATACCAAAAATTTAACATGAATCCAATCAATGTCAACTTTTGGATGATAAATATTATTAATTGCATATATTGCAAGTTCGTGCGACTAAAATAAAGTTAAAGCTTTAAAGTATAAAAGTTTGAAACGAACTTACAGGTCTATTATTTTTTACAATTAAAGATTCAGAATCCATGCTGAAATTTCTAAATTAAAAAAAAGTTTTTTAAAAAATTTAAAATTTGATAATGTTAACACAAAAATCTTATCACGAAAAAAGGAACGTTTTTTTTTTGCACTGCAACCGCGGCGATAATCGGTCGGTCGGCCGTTCGTCTAAACGCTGTATCAGAGATTTGGTGATATATAAAAATATGATGAGCAAAATTTATCAAAATTTGATAACCAAAATTAAACTTCCACCTTCACAGTGTCGTCAAGTAATAAGAAGTAAGATTTTATATATTTAATAAAATATTCTTTTAACATTTTAAATTAAGACTTTGCAATGGATTGGAAATCTTCATATACACCAGAAAAAGCAAGGGAATATTTATCAAAATTTAAAGGTGGAAAAGTAATAATGGAAAAAGATGAAAAATTAGGAATTGCAAAAATATTAATTGCACATGAAGAAAAGAAGAATGCATTTACTGGTAAGTGTTTTCAGTGTTTATCTTAGATCAATTCCTAAGTTATTTACCACAAAAGACATTCTTGGTTTTAAAAAAAGTTAAAATATTGCTGTCTGTTTAGGGAAAATGATGGTTGATTTGGAACAAGTAGTATCAGAATTAGAAAAATGGGAAACTGGTAGATTGGCAATTGTTGAAGGAGCGCATGGAAATTTCTGTAGCGGAGGAGATTTAGGTTTTGTTGCACAGGTTTTTACATTTGCTATATTTTTCTTGTTATTAATGCAGTACTTTATTTACAGATCTCTACACCTGAAGATGGATATATGATGAATACATTTATGGGTGGAACATTAAGAAGATTGCGTCGTTTACCTATTATAACAATTGCAAATGGGGAAGGGATTTGCTTGGGCGGTGCCGCAGAACTATTCCTTTCATGTGATGTTAGGGCTGTTCGACATGGCGCTAAAATTGGATTTGTACAAGCAAGATTGGGTGTAGCACCAGGATGGAGTGGTTGTTCAAGAATTGTTGAAACACTTGGAAGATCTAAAGCTATTGAAGTATTGGCAACTTCAGCTATTTTTTCTGCTGAAGAAGCAATTCAAAATGGACTCGCATCATTTCTTTATAAAGAAACGGAAGAATTTGAAAAGTATATTACAAAGTATACAAGAAACAGGTCAGTATTTTTTTGTATTTTTTAAGTATGCTAAAATTATTTTCAAAATTTAGTTTGAACGCAATGCGAGCTTGCAAACAAATGGTTGAAAATACTGGTCAAGTTTTTACAGCAGAAGAGAAGCATAAAGTTGAAAGAGATATATTTATTCAAGTTTGGGGCGGTCCCGATAATCATGAAGCACTGCAAAAGAATTTAAAACATATTTAGTTATTTGTTGTTTTTAAATTTTAAAGGATTTATAAAGTTCACTTTTATTGAAAATTTTGTATATTTAACAAGCCAGAAATAATTGATTGATACAGTAATCCTAGTTTAAATTAAAATAATCACAGTTTTTGTGCTAATACAGTACAACATGAAAATACATGGGTGTACAATGTCTTGAAAATATTTTGCCATTTATTTTGTTTAACCCTTTAAATAATTACAGTTTGACTTGTTTTTAATGGTAAAAAGTTAAACATATTTCTTTCATTACATTTTATTCATATTTTTGGAAAAAAAAACAAAGTAAAACTGTTGTTTAAAAGTTATAGTTAGTGCAGTAACTTTAAAATGCCATTTTTTGCAGGCAGCATAATAACAAAGTCATGGAATTGGAAGCTGCACAGTTTGCATCCCAAAGTTTACATAATCTGAATAAAACATTTTTATCAGACAATTAAACATTACAAAAAACGGGTGCACTTCTACCGTTTCCCCCCTCTTTTTTCGTTTTTATATTCAATTTAGTTTTAATTCTGATTACAAGAACTAACAAGCACGGCGCAAAAATGATTAACAAATGCCATAAAAATGGCAAAAATCCGAAAAATAAAGAATTTTACTGTCATTCTTTTTTTGAATTTTATATTTTATTATTTTGGCTAAACGTGGCTAAACAAATACTATCCCCCAAATGTTGAAGTCAAAATTGACAGTCAAATTGACAGACATTTTTACGTGAAAGATTTTTTAGCAGCTGTAAAATATTTAATATCTTCTTCTTTTTCTTTATTGTAGCTTTTGTATTTAACATCGGTTAGGTTATTTATCGAACGCATGTATTGGCAAAGCAAAGTGAAAAATAACCATATGTTTTTTTCGTTTACTCTGTTTATTCCATTTTTTACGAAATACTTTTTTTTGTAAAATCGAGCTGGTGTCTCAGATTTGATAATTTTATGCTTGAAATTTTGAATTTGTGTTTTCAGGATCCTCTCGAACCACAATGTCGAATGAAAATGAAATGGATGATAATATCAGTACCAATGGAAAAATTGAAAAAATTAATGGTGCTGCAGGTGATGTAAGTATTGTTGACGATGAAGGTGATGAAGATATTGAAATGGATGAAGCCGATGAACTTCTTTTACAACTTACTAGTGGTAATACATTAAAGAGGCCTTCGGATAGCGAGATGGAACCTCAGCCACCAAAAAGCTCCAGATTAGCTGAAGATGATTTTATGGGAAGATTTGGAGCATTAAAAGAAAATTATTACACAAAAAGAATTGATGTTTCAGAAAATTGCATTCATGAAGTTTGTATTTTGTGTCGTATTTCATAAGTAATTTATTTTTTTACAGGTTGTTTGCCCGGTTGGAGTAGAAGCAGAACTTGTTGATAGACAAACTGAACCTGCTAAAACATACCCTTTTGCTCTTGATGTATTCCAAAAGAAATCAATTAATTGCATTGACAACAATCAATCTGTGCTTGTTTCTGCTCACACCTCTGCTGGGAAAACAGTAGTTGCTTTATACGCAATTGCTTTAGCTTTGAAGAATAAGCAAAGAGTTATTTATACTTCTCCTATTAAAGCTCTATCAAATCAAAAATACCGTGAACTTTACAAAGAATTTGGTGATGTTGGTTTAATGACTGGTGATGTTACAATTAATCCCGAAGCATCATGTATTGTTGTAAGTTTTTTTTATAGATTAATTCTTTATTTAAATTTAATCATAACAAATATAAAAACAATAAGATATAAATGAATCAGTATACCTTATTTTAGATGACAACAGAAATTTTACGTTCAATGTTATATCGTGGTTCAAGTTTAATGCATGAAATTGGTTGGGTTGTTTTTGATGAAATCCATTATATGCGAGATAAAGGTTTGTTTTTGCTTTTTATGAATCCTTAAATTATATTAATGTTTTAAGAACGCGGTGTTGTATGGGAAGAAACAATAATTATGTTAGCTGACAGCGTTCATTTTGTGTTCCTTTCGGCTACTATTCCTAATGCTCTTCAGTTTGCTTGTAAGTTTTATACCCATTCAAACTTTGTTTTAAATGAATTTCTTTAGCTTGGATTTGTTCACTTCATCATCAACCATGCCATGTTGTTTATACAGATTATCGTCCAACCCCTCTTCGACATTTCGTTTACCCTGTTGGAGCTCCAGGTCTTTATGAAGTTGTTGGAACTGACGGAGTTTTTCGTCAAAATAAACTTGCTGAAGCAATGAGTCATCTTAGCACTTCTGATTCTGTAGATGCTGCAACTCGTGAAGGCCCACGTCGAAATGATCCTGCAATGGAAGGTAATCTCGAACCCGGGATTCGATATAATATAAATCGTATTAACCTCTTTTTTAGGAAATGTTTTAACAATTATTAGAACTATTCAAGAAAAAGATTTGTTGCCGTGCATCATTTTTTCATTTAGTCGAAAGGAATGTGAAAATTATGCTAAATCATTGAAAGATATGGATTTTATAAAAGATTCTGCATTGAAAAGTGTCATTAAAACAATTTTTAATAATGCTGTTGATTGTCTTTCCGAAGAAGACCGTAGCCTTCCACAAGTAACTTCTGTATTACCACATCTTTTAAGAGGCATTGGAGTACATCATTCTGGTCTCCTTCCTATCCTTAAAGAAGTAATTGAAATTCTTTTTGGTGAAGGTTTAATAAAGGTTTGTTGTATATATTTGTGTATGTATTACTGTAATTATGCGTAAAATATTTTAGGTTTTGTTTGCTACTGAAACATTTGCAATGGGTCTTAACATGCCGGCTCGTACAGTAGTTTTTACTTCTGTTCGAAAATTTGATGGAAAAGATCGTCGATGGATTAGTAGTGGGGAATATATTCAAATGAGTGGTCGAGCTGGCCGTCGTGGAAAAGATGATAATGGAGTTGTTATTCTTATGTGTGATCAACAAATTAGTTCGGATATTGCAAAAAATCTTATTAAAGGTGATGCCGATCCATTAAACTCTCAATTTCGATTAACGTATAACATGATCCTTAATCTTCTCCGAGTTGAAGGCGTTGAACCTGATTTTATTTTAAAAAAATCATTCTTCCATTTCCAAAATCAACTAACCTTACCAGGAATGTATCAAAGTAAGTTTTGCTTTTTTCACTATTTTTGAATGACACATTTTTATATTTTACAGAGATTCAAGAAAAAACTAAACAAATTGATGAATTTGTAATTGATCGGGAATTGGATATTGCTGGATATATTTTACTTGAAACTGATATAAAGAGAAAACACAAATCAATTAGAGATGCAATTATGATGCCTCAAAATTGTATGAAATTTTTATCACCTGGCCGAGTTGTTGAAGTAACTTACAATAATCTCTTATTTGGATATGGTGCTGTTGTTTCTTATGATCGATCACAAAATCCAGATCCAAATAAACCTGGATTTGTTTATAAAATTTCTGTAATGCTAAAACTTGATGCTGAACTTGCTAGGAGTGGTCCAATTACTGTTGAACGCTTACAACCTCCACTAAATGGCAGAGTTGCATGGACTGCTGAAGCTGTGCCAGTTTTACTTGAAAACATTACAAAAATTTCTCGAATTAAAATTAAGATGCCTCCTGCCCAAAATTTACAATCACCTGAAGCGAAAAAAACTATCGTCGCAACAGTTAATGTAAGTGTTTCTTTGATTGACAGCAATTTATTTCACATATATTTTTAGGAAGCTATTGCACGAGTCGGAAAAGCTGAAGAATTGGATCCTATTCAACATATGAAGATTTCTGATAAATCATTTATTGAAGATTTTAAAAGATTACAACAGTCGGATAAACGTTACAAAACTCATGAACTCAAAAATGATCCTAATTTCCAAAAATTATATCACCAATTTGAACAAAAAGAACATATGAAACAAGAATTGGCTGAATTGCGACAAGAATTCAAAAAAGCTCAAAGCGAAACTTTATTGGCAGACTTAGAAGCACGTAAAAGAGTATTGCGACGTTTGGATTACTGTAGTGAAGGTGATATTATTACACAAAAGGTATAGATACTTTATATTTTGTTTTTTTAAAAATATATTATCTTTTAGGGTCGTGTTGCATGTGAAATTTCTGCAGCTGATGAATTGTTATTAACTGAAATGATCTTTGATAATGTTTTTCGGGACCTTGATTCTGCGACTTCTGCTGCACTTTTGTCATGTTTCATTTGTCAAGAAAAAGGCAATACTCCAAAGTTAGCCGAAGTTTTAAGTGGATGTCTTCGAACTATGCAAGGTTTTGCCCGTCGAATTGCACAAGCAACAAAAGATTCTTTAATGGAAATTGATGAAGATGAATATGTTGATTCATTTAAACCACAAATGATGGATGTTGTTTACAGCTGGATTCAAGGAAAATCATTTAGTGAAATATGCGGTGAAAATAGTGAACTGTTTGAAGGTAAGTATTTTTTTAATTGAGTTATGGCAGATTCGTGCATGCGGCTGTCAATTAAAAGACTTATACAAAAGAAGGCTTTGACCTTGAATCACTTTGATAGATTTATGCGGTCACCACTGATTTTCTTTTATTCTTTTTAAAACGATTTGTTTTTCGGCAATGCTGCAATTGCCCTCGAAAAAAAGAATAACGCAAAAACTGTGCGCGCGGTTAATGCTTTGATTCATTAGCTTTTTTTCATTTTGAAAACTAGACACCTGAATTCTTCTTTACATTTATTTTTTTCGAAGTAATTTATCATTTTCTTTACACTTTTCCATGCGCAATTTTTTTTCTATCGCATTGTTATTGGTTGTTGATTACTGTAATTTTTATATTTTTTAGGTTCTATAATTCGTTGTTTCCGTCGATTGGAAGAACTTTTGCGACAAATGGTCGGTGCTGCTAAATCAATGGGAAGTGAAAGTATGGAACAAACTTTTGAAGAGGCTCGTCTGAAACTTAAACGTGATATTGTCTTTGCGGCATCACTTTATCTCTAACTTTGTTCTCAAAAATTAACAAGTTTTTTCTCTTTCAAATTCCGGATCTTGTGCGTTTTGCGTGAAAAAAAAATTTTCTTAAGTTTTTCCGTTTTCGTATTTATTTGTCATAGTTTTATCAGTAATGATTGTTGTTAAAATTGTTATTTTTTTATATTTGTTACCATTATTTGTAAAATGCCAGACAGCAGTTGAACCTGTTGAAGGTATTTTTTCGGTTTTTATTGTTGAAATATGGTAATAAATATAATTACTTTTTTTAACAGATGATGTCTTTGTTGAGCCATTTGACATTCCATTAGATGAATTGAGAAAAGAAACAACCCGAATCACAACTTTGGGAGAACAATGTAAAGAAAAAATTGAACATTACAAATATTACTGTCAATCAAGCAATATCGCAAAATACAATGAAGAAGTTCGAATTTTATGTGAAAGATTTGATCTTCTTTGTAGAGATAGAGTACCCGCAACAATCGATCATGTTCGTTTTTAAACAAAGGGGGAAACTGGAATAAAGAATAAATGAAAGAAAGAAAGAAATCCATTTATTTTATAGATTCGACGTCAAAGAGTACTTTGGAGAGCAGCGGGAGTTCCAAAAAATATTGAAAAAAAGCTTGTATCTTGTTACACATCGTGTCGAGAAACGGATCCATTATGTGTGAACGCGTGTGAATGCATATTTTTAGGATGGATTATGGAACGTGAATGCCAACCGGGTGGTTCTTCGACATCATTATTAAATTGTAACAGGTTTGTATTATTTTTTGCAAAAATATATTTATATCCCTTTCAAAAATGCCGGTTTACTTTTTAAAAATAACGGCACATCATATTTTTTTGACAAAACTTTTTACTATACGAATCCCGCCAAAAAAAAGAAAGAATTCAAAAACATTTTTATCAAACTTTAATGTTATTTGCCACCTTAATAATGATATCTCCTTTTTTTCTTTCTTTCTTCTTTCTTTCTTTATCCCTTTGGAATCTTTGATGTGTCGTCGTCGCTTTTGGCAAAAGAAAAAAAATCTTGTTTTTTTTAATACATATATTATATATCCCGCCAAAGTTCAAAACGGCATTCTTTTTAATGAAACAATCTGTTAAAAAAAAGAACACTGCCTTCCTTTTTTTGTTCATCCAAAAAAATGAGACTTCAAAAAAAAAAAGAAGCAAAGAATTAACTTTTGCTTGAATGAATCTTTGAACAATTATCTAATGAAAAAAAAAAGTATAATGCCGCTCGCCGCCGCTATTCCTTATGGTTTTTTTTTGTTGAATTCCTTCTTCTTTTTTCGTGACAGCCTTTTTTTAGCGGTCATTTAAGGTGGTTTAAAAAATGAAGGTAAAAAAAAGAAGAACAATTTTTAAAAAAACAAAGCACATTTTTTTGGAAAGAAAAAAAAGTTTAATGAAATCGTTAGAGTTTAAAAAAAAGTGGGGCTGCAGTTTTCATGGGAAAATGACCAATTTTTAATATAAAAACATTTTTTTGCTATGGAATATTTTTTTTGAAATAAATATTCCAATTAAAGGTGGTAATGTGTTTGTTAATTGTTGTTGTTATCTTCTTTTTTTCAGATGGTTTACAAAATGCAAACAATTTTGGAAGCCAAAACCTAATTTAAGACCGTATCCATTTGGAGTTCATGCTCCACCGCCAATTATTCGTGGAACTTTTTATGGTTATGATGCATTGGGTAAGTCTTTTTTCTCGAAAGTATAAAAAATTTGCATAAATTTGCATTTAACCCTAAAAATATTACTGTCATTTTCGTTGCAATTGTTATCTGTTACAGATTATAATTGCAACCTCAAATTAAACATTTTTTATTAAATATTTTCAGGTAATGCTGAAATATATAATCGTCCCCGAGATCATGGAGTATCAGTATGGCGTGGCACAAATACGGTTGTTGTAAATTGGCCCGAAGGAAAGGTCGGAACTGCCACAACCTTTGACGTTCCGGCAATTGGGGTTGAAGGAGTTTTTAATGCCGTCGATGTTGGATTCCCAAATCCTTCATCATTTTTGCGTGAAACTTTTGAAGGCAAAAAGCTTAATCCTGGAACTGGTCGACGAAGATTTCGAATTTAGGCAAACCCGAAACTATTGTGTTTTTTTTAAAAAATTTAATAAAAAACAAAAATAAATAAATGGATTCTAATAATTCTCATTGATTTGATTCAAAGTGACAGCTTTTTAAGTGCATTTTTACTACACAAAAGAGAAATTGACTTGATTTGATTATTTTTTAAGATTTTGGTAAACATCTGTTTCAACAGAAAATTGGTTTTTTTCTTGAATAACTTGAATATGCAAAAATTATTTAGCCTTTTTTAAAATGCCAAATTCAAACATTTTCATTATTTTGTAATTCTGTTTGAAAATCACAGATTTTCCACTTGGAATTTTCATGTATTCATTTAAATTTTTCAGCTTTTTGTAGCTTATTTCATTTTTTAGACATCTTTTTACGAATCCATCCATTTTATATCGTCATTCCGCATTTTATATATCCCCTTTTTATCCCGAGATATTCCTTTCTTTTTTATCTTTTGTTTTCATAGCTTTTTTTTGGCTACCGTATGCCCCTTTCTCTTTAATTTTCTATTTTATGCGGCGTTGTCAATATTTATGAACATTTTTGAACTCCGTAAAAAAAAACTTGAGTGAATTACAAAAAAAAGAGGCAATATTTATGCGTGTCTAAAAAAAGTCAGCCAAAGAAAATTGGTTTGTTCGGAGGAAAAGAAAAAGATAATGAAGGAGAAACGAAAACCTTTTTTTCTCTTTTTGGTTGAATAGGCTTCTAACAGTCTCTTCCCATCTCTCTAACAACTTCATTCTTCTAAGGGGGGTGGAAAATGAAAATGAATAACTTCTTCGTTTTCGTTGACTTTAAAAGGAAGGAGGAGATGGAAGTAAAACAAAAAAATTAATTTGTCATTTTTTCTCTCTCTTTCACCGAAGACGGCAAAAAAAACACGAAGATATCGGCACCCAGTGGGGCATTATTCTGTCTTCAAGGAAGAAGCTCGGTCGGAGAGAAAAAAAGTAATTGCCACTTTTTTGTTTTTATTTAAATGAAAAATTTGAATTGTTTTTGGGTAAAAACAATGTTGAGTTATTTTCATTTTAATTTGCTTAAAAATTTAAATAGCAAAAAAAAAGTCTTAAAGGATTACGGCAAAAAAGGGAAGGAAAGGAATCAGGGCTTTACAATTACAGTAATCAAAAAAATTGTTTAATTAAACTTTTTGGGGTTACTGTGTTATCGTAAAGTACCAAAAATCACCTGACGGATTCTACAGTATTCTAATCAGTTGTTTTACCGTGAAATTCTTTGTAGGAAAAATGCGTGGCATTTTTATACAAAATTAATTAATATAATGGATAAACAAAACATTTATAAAAGCCTTTGAAAAAAACAGTGAGTTTCAAGCATTTTAAAAAAAGAAACCTTTGTTTTTTAGGGTTTCTAAAAAAATCTTTCAAACTTTTTGGATATCTCAAATCCGACAAGGAGAATGTGTAAAATAAACTTTGAAAAAAGCAAACATAAAATAACAAAAATACTTAACAATTTTTTGAGGTTATATATTTTGATTTTTGATTTACAACATAATGTATCCTGAAAATATCCATTCAATCTCTAATCCTTTAGAATCATTTGTAAATATTGTAAAATTTAAATATATAATTTACAACTTCCTCAAATAATTTAAGCACCATAAAAATTACTTAAACAAAATATTGAATTTTATAAAAACCATAAATATTTAGCTCTTTAATAAAACATTTTTGTCAAATACCTTTTTTTCATCTTTCTTTTTTTTCGTAAAACAGCTTTTTGCCAAATCAAAGACAGTTTTTTGCTGCCATTCTTTTTTTTTCTTCTGAAACAAAAAAAACAAGTCTTTCTTATTTTTTGTTTGAATCAGCAAAAAAAACTTTTACCGTATATTTCTTTAAAATTTTGGGGCGGAGCAAATTTGATGAATTTGAAGAAAGAAAAAAAAGAGCCTTCGAAAGACAAATGTTTTTCTTTCTTTCATTTTTTTTTCTTCGGTATCCCACAGCGGGGCGGAGCAATTTGTTTTGAGTTTTATTTTGTCATTTAAAAGTTTAAAACAAAAAAAAGAAATAAAGAATTTCTCCTTGAAAAAAAGGAGGTTGATTTTGATAGTATTTGATTTAAAGAACTTTTTTTTGTAAACTTTTAAAATTTCAAGCTTTTAAATTACAATAATAATTTACAAAGTTTTCAGGAATTATCTCAAAAAGCATTGTTGAAAATATTCATCACAAAAATGCCGCGTCCTGGAAAGAATTCTTATGATGAACAGGTAAGATTGCGTAAAAATTAACATATTAAATAAAGCCCCCAAAAATGTTGAACATTTTTGTTAAAATCAAAATAATAAATTTTTAAGCTCCTTGTAACTATTTTTCTTTCAAAAAATGAAAACAAACTTTGCACAACTTTTTTCCTACTGTAACTCATTGTTTGGCATATTTTTTTTCAGTTTTTGTAACTTTTTTTTGTAATAAGATCCTCTCAATTTTATTTAATTTTATCAGAATCATGATTTTATGGGATTCCCTTTAACCTTTTAAAATAAATATTCTAAAATAAAAATCTTCGATTTTTTTAGGAATTCCAAAAGCCCCCATATTCATATATTTGGTTAACGTATATGGCAATACAAAATTCAGAAGATAAAATGCTTCCATTAACAGAAATCTATAAATTTATTATGGAAAAATTTCCTTTTTATCGATCAAATACTCAACGATGGCAAAATTCTTTACGGCATAATTTAAGTTTTAATGATTGCTTTATTAAAATTCCAAGACGTCCTGATCGTCCCGGAAAAGGCAGCTATTGGGCCATTCATCCAAAAGCAATTCATATGTTTGAAAACGGAAGCTGTTTAAGACGCCAAAAACGTTTCAAGGTCGGTTTTGTTTGTTGCAAAATAGAAAACAAGCAATTTTGTTGAAACTTATAAAATTTAAATTTGTTATTTAAAAAAAGTACCGTAACTTTTATTTCTTTTTGTGTAGAAAAAATGTAGGTAGGAAAGAAGGAAGATTGAAAAAATAGTTTTAAAAATTTGAATTTGAAAGAGACTAATGAAATCCCTTTTATCCATGTTTAATTTATGCAAATTCCTTTTCAGCTACAACTTGAAAATTTTGATGGCACTAATCGAGGATATACCGCCCGAAATATTCAATGGCGAAAACAATCCTTACATCTTTCATCCAAAACTTCTCTTTCATCTTCAACGGCTTCGTCTTTGGCGACCAAATGCCATCCAACTTTTCCTCCTTCAAGTTCTTGCTTCTCCTTACTTCCATCATCATTTTCATCACTTCCAAATCCAAGTGATTTAATGCTTCCATCTTCATCCCCCTCTTCATCCCCCTCTTCATCCACATCATCATCAAATAATTTAACTGATATTCTTTCAATTTTACTTTCTCGTCCACATTTGGAAGCCGCTGCAGCCGCCGCCGCCGTTTCATCATCCTACAGTATTCCAACATCCCCAGACTTTAATTCAATTTTCTTTAATCCACTTTTAAATCCGCTATTTTTACAGAATTTTTCATCAAATCAAAAAACTTCGCATTTTTCAATTGATTCTATTTTAAGTCAAAAGCTTTAAATATTTTTATATTTTTGTGATTACTGTAAAAATCACAGAAAAATCACACCTGTGAAATTTTAAAAAACCTCACAATTCAATTTTTTTTATTGCTTTCAATCTTTGTTTTTTTTGTAATTTTTGCTTAATATTTATTTTATTGTATTTTTTAAAGTTACTTGGTGATTGTAGAAAAATAAATATTATTTTTAAAATTTCTCAAAAGGATAAAAAATTAAAGGGCGTCGAATTTTACGTTTTTTCAATGAAAAATGATTTCAGTTAAAATTTATTTGTGAAATTAATTGAACTGATTGGATTTTAGCGTTTCCACAAATCTCGTTGAAAGGTTTTTGATTTTTCTAAAAAAAATAATTTTTTTTAAATAAAAATGCCAATTTTATTAAAAAGTTTTTTAAAAAGTTAAAAGATTTGCCCGATTCGGGATGTCAAATGCAGACGGCCGCCGCCGCCGGCCGCATGCCGGCCGCGCCGGCGGCCGGCACGGCCGACGATTTTTGTGAAATTCTTTGTTTTTCCCATACAAAAAAAGAAAAATATAGGCCGCACGGCCGGCCGGCTAATAATTTTAGGGCGCGCGGCCGGCACGGCGGCCAATTTTTCGCCGGCGGCCGCGGCCGGCCATGTTTTCCCGCCGCATTTGACATCCCTGTGCCCGAAGAAAAAAACGTGTTGATTCCTTCAAAGACATTTTCGTTTAAATTACATTTAAAAGAAGATATCTTTTAAATGGCTTCTTTAATTGAGATCAATTTAAATAAAATTTATAATTTATGAATTTTCGTTAAAAAAAAGTAAAAATAATAATATTCAATTAATTGTCTTTTGAGCTACCGTAATCCCGAATTTAAATTAAAAACTAGTTTCTGAAGATTGATAGTTTTTTTTAAAAACTTTATACATAAGAATTTCCTTTGAAAATAACCATTTTTTAAACAGAAGAAAGCAAATTACAGTATCCTAATATTTAACTTTTTTTAAGTGCAAAAAAAGTCAAATATTCATTGTTTCTTTTTTTTCTCTTTCTTTTTTGCTCCGAAAAAGTAAGTTTTTTAATTCCATGCGTTTCAATGTTAATTAGTTTTCTCTTTTCTTATTTCATTATTAGTTTTTAGTTTTTAAGCCTGCTTGCTTACAAAAAAATGCAGCAATAAAATAAAGACCCCCACAACTTAAAAAAAAGAATAATTCTTTTACCATCTGTCACAGTTAAAGAAAGAAAAAAAGAAAGAATGAAATTGAGTCGTTCGCGCAAAAACTGCAAAAAAAGAAAGAAAGCAATGAAAATTTTGCGGTAAATGTTTGGGCTCTCTTTTTTTTTGACTTTTTGAGGATGACGATTATGGCAATGCCCGAGAAATGATAGAGGAGGAAATTGAAACAATGAAAAAAGAGAGAGAGAGACATATGTTGCCTTTCTTTGCAATTGTATTTTTGGGCGTTAATTGTGATAGATTTATATGACTTTTTTTTAAAAAAAAGATGGTTTAATAAAACAATGTTTTTGTAGGCAATAAATATTTTGAGGGGGATTTTGAAATATCTTTCTTTCATGGAAAAAAATAATAGCTAGCAATAATGCACTGTTCATGTAAAATGTAAATGTAAAAAATATGGTTAAATATTACCGTAAAATAAATATTGTTTATTTTACCAAAATATTCAATTATAAGTCTCTCTCACGTTTTTTGTAAATTTCAAATTGAGCAAAAAAAATATTTGCAACTGCTTATTTTAACAAAAAAAATCCAAGAAAAAAGCTCAGAAGAACTTTAATCCTTTAAAATTTAAAGTTTTCTATATTATTTTTTAGAAAAAAGTAATTTTGAACAAATTTAAAGCACAAATCATTTGTACTCATTTTGTTGGTGTTTTTTTTCAAAGCTTAAGCTGTAACATAAACTTAAGGCTTATAAATATTTAAGTATAATGAAAGTGAAAGAAAGCATCAATAAAAAGAAGGAAAAAAGGGATAACCAAAACAAAAACAAAAACAATGTGTATCTTTTTTGGCAAACGGAAAAAGAAAGTGCTGACGACAAAAAAAGTATAATTAAAAGCTTCGTTTTAAATATCATATTATTATTAAAATGCCATCCAAAAAATGTGAAGAAAACAGACACTTTTATCTTTCATCAGATGTTTTCATTTTTATTCCATTCCTTCCATTCATGAATTGTTGTTGTTGTCCCCCAAAGATGTGGCAATTTTATTAGAAAAATGCCTTTAAAGTTTTGTTTTTTCTATTGGCAAAAAAAAGAGATAAGCTTTGGTCGACTTTTTTTTCGTCTTATTTATTACCCTGCTGCTTTTTTTGTTTGTTTGTAAACAACAGCGGCGATGATGGTCTAGTCAATTCTTTCTTTTTCGGACGCAAGAAAAAATGTTTTAAAAAAACGTAATTGTTTTTTTTCTTTCTTTTTCGACAATGGTTAAATTTACAACCACGGGCTCATTTGGCGTAGGGTTAAGGTGGATTTCGCATAGGATGATTTAAAACGATTAATTTTTCTATCAAACGTCTTCTTATAGTCCCCTGAACATTCCCTGAAAAGTGCGTCGAAAAAAAAAATTTCGAAATTTTCGATTTTATTTTCACAGGGGGGACCAAGGCAGAAGAACGACAAAAATTTTTTTCTATTTTTTTAAATTTTTTTTGCTATTTTTATAATTAAAAGTTTTGTTTATGTTTTTTAATGCTTAGAAAAATAAATAAAGCAATTCTGAGCTTCAAAAATAGTTAAAATAAAAAATTTTGGATGTTGGGGTATATGTAACACACCATAATTGTAAAAACTAATAGAAGACTATTGTTTTCTGTAGCACTCTGTAATTGCATTTTAAATAGTTCTGACTTGTCTAGAATGACTAAAAAATACTATATTAACAGTTTATGGGGTTATTATAAGGCAAATATTGGAGTTATAGCACCAAAAATGATGTTGGGGGTATTGTGAAAAATCTTCTTACTTCGAAAAAAAAAAATTCTGTTGTTTTTGTGCTTTGTGTTGATTAATTATGACTAAATCAAACATGGAGAATCTGAATATTACATATACAAGCATTGGAAAATATTATTAAATACTTTTTTTGATGTTGGGGGTATTGTGAAAAATTTTCTCCCTCAGAAAAAAAATTTTATTCTGTTGTTTTTTTACTTTGTTTTGATTAAGTATGACTAAATCAAGCATGAAGAATCCGAATATAACATTTTTAAGCATTGAAATATATTATTAAATACCCTTTTTTGATGTTGGGGGTATTGTAGCACGTTATAATGATAAAAATTCGAACTAGTCTTTGAAAAATGACGTTAAACGGTTTCTATGGTTTTTATTTTAAACTTCAGGGAATGGGGAACCATTCTGTGTGCCATTTTTCGTTTATTTTAATTTCTCTACATTTTTTACGATGGTGAAAAATTTGCCCTTTTTTTACCTTACAATCTGCCAAAGACTACTCCTCTCACAATAGTGACATCCAAGTCATTCTATAGATGTTTTTTTACTCGCCACTACATGAAGAACAAATCCGTGAGCCAGATTTTTTTTAAAATATCTCATTGCTGATTTATTGCGTTTCAAAAATTGTTTTTCAAAAAAAGTGCAAAAATTCACTGATTTTCAATTACTTGGAACTTTTGTAATAGGGTAGTCAGGGGTGTGGAAATAGCATAATTATGTCCACAAAATATCAGTGCACAATAAAACTGGGGGTCAAAGACCACTTTCTTTGGAAAATCGGTCACAATTCCAAAAATTCAAAATTTTTCACTGTTTTTTGGTCGAAAATCACTGTTTTTCAATTACTTGGAACTTTTGAAATAGGGTAGTCAGGGGTGTGTAAATACCCTTATTATGTCCACAAAACATTAGTGCACAATAAAACTGGGGGTCAAAGACCACTTTCTCTGGAAATACGGATATGCCGTGCAAAAAAGTGCCAAAAATGGCCGTTTTTCGCGATTTCGCAATTTTGACGGCACGGCGCTGCCTTTTTTATGTAAAAATATTTAGTTTGTGGGAATTAATGTAGTAAAAAATCTGTAAAAATCTTTAAATTCACATTTTATCTGAATTGCTTATTTATTTTGTCTCATTTCATGTATAAATTTATCTGTAAATTTTTTTCAGAACTGCTAATTTGCGTAGAATTTATCTTGAATGGATTTTTCCTGCACGGCAATGTTGTGTAAATTTTTTTCAGAACTGCTAATTTGCGTAGAATTTTTCTTGAAGAGATTGTTTTTCCGTGGCTTTGCTAAATTCGGGAAATATTCTACACAAATTAGCACTTCTGAAAAACATTTACACAACATTGCGTGCGGAAAAAATCTCTTCAAGAAAAATTCTACGCAAATTAGCAGTTCTGAAAAAAATATTACAGATAAATTTAGACATGAAATGAGACAAAATAAATATGCAATTCAGATAAAATGTGAATTTAAAGATTTTTACAGATTTTTTACTACATTAATTCGCACAAATTAAATATTTTTACATAAAAAAGGCAGCGCCGACGGCACATAACCCTGACGACCCAGATATCAACCAAAAGCCTTTTTTTAGTGTTTTTGGGCCTATTGGCACCATTTTAGGTCCAAGCCGCCTTAACCCTACGTTTTTCCCCAAAAAATGAGCCCGTGCAACGCTTCTTTTTTTTGACTGAATTTTTTTCGATTGTTTTTATTTATTACAACAAAAACTTTTTTTGCATTGTGCTTTTTTGATTTTCTTTGATGATAATATTTTTTTTGGTTATCAATAAAAAAAGTTGTTTAAATTTATTGGTTATTTTTATTGGTTTGGGACATACTGACATTCTTTTTTTCGGGTGTACTCTTGAAAAGTTTTTGTTTTTTATCATTTTTATTTTTATTGACTTCTTTTGGAATAATAAGTCTGCAAAAAAAACAACTTTAAAATTCCATGTTTTTTACCTCCTAGTTTTTTGTCTATCATAATTATACCAAAAAATTTGTTAGAATCCATCTTTTCATTTTGTCACATTAAATATTATGAAATTAAATATAGGCTCCAAAAATAATATCAGAATCTTTTTGGAACATGTCATTTTTCCTTTGATTACAGCGTTGTTGATTCTGGGATTAGTGTTTCTTCAAAAATTAGAGAAAATGTGATATTTCCCCCCCTCTAAATTCTGCCTAAACTAAAGAACTTTAAACTTTTGTCCAACCTCAAAAAACTCTTCTTTCAAACTAATATCTTTTTTAAAAAACATAAATAAAAACAAGCGGGCAAAAAAAGCACACGTCCAACAACAACAACAACAAAAACTTATCAAAGAAAAAAAGGTTTATTTTTTGAGAGCTAAAAACAAAACAGAAGAAAAAAAGCGTAAATTTTTTATATATATTTTTTTGCTGCCAGCAATGATCACTTTTTTTTCCTTCAATGTTTTTAAATCGATCGTTTAGGTTGATTCTCTCTCTCTCTCTTTCATATACTTTTGCTGCTTTTTTTCTTTTTCTTCTTCTTTTAATTCTTTTTTTGCCCGAGTCAATCAGTCCCCCCAAAATTAAACTCTCTCTCTTTCAACTTTTTTTTAACTGATTATTATTTTTTTCTTTTTCTTGCGCGATCCCTGTTAAAAATTTCACGTTTTTTATCTTTAAAGGTTTTTAAAATTTTTGTAAAAATTTTTATTTAATAATAATGAAAATATTATTCCAGTATTTATTTTGATTAACTGCAAAAGTGCCTTTATCCATATATTTTATTTTCTCAGGAAATGATTAATAATTTTTAAATATTTTTTAAACATTTTTTTATTATTTCTCATTTTTTTAAAACCATGACTTCAAATTCAAAAAATTCTGATCTCATTAATCCATTAGCAGATAAAAATACGATAGAATTAACCCCAATTTTGGCGAATAATCTTGTAATCCCAAATGAAAATAATGATGGCACATTTACGGTACCCCCGTTTATTCAAGTAAGTATTAAGTAAAAAATCTGAATAATACAAAAAAATATTAAATTTAGTCAGAATTTAATCTTCCGGTTGTCTCTGAAGCCGCCGCTTCAACAGTTCCATCAGTTTTAAGTGATTCAGCAATTAATTCAGCAAAAAATCGTTTCATCGTTCTTCCAGTTACAACAGATGCCGGGCCAAGATCTACCGTACAATTTGGGCAATCTCCAAGTTCAACTGAAATTGAAGCTGAAAAATCTCGGCATCAATCAACTTCTGAACAACCGTAATCTTTTTAAAAGAGTTTATGCAAAAAAAATAATACATAAGTTAAACATATATTTAGACCAGATAAAAATCAATCAGATTGGGAAATTCGTCAACAACATAATAAAATTCAGAAGGAATACAAAAAAAGAATTGTTGGGCCAAAAGATAAAAGGAAACGGCATTTAACTGATATCGATTTTGAGGGTATGTTTTTTATGCAAATTATTAGAGATGTTATACGGTAGTCAAATGTAATATACACGTATTTAATAAGTTTTGTCTGAAAACTTTTTTTAACTACAGTAATCCCTGTCACACGCCCCTGCCTAAAATATAGAATTTTCCAAAAATTAAAAGTTTAATAATTTTTCTTCTTAAAACATATTTTCCCTTTAGTGTTTCAAAAAAAAAAACAAAAAAAATAAAATAGCAACAATGCATATTTAAAATAGCTCAAATGTTATTATATATTTTGGTATACTGTAAATGAGTTTGTAATGCCCAGATTTCTTGTAGCGAAAGTTATGAAAGAGCCTTACTATTTCGTCAAGACATCCATCCATCCTAGTGCCTAATTATTGTTCCACTAAGTATTACATCAAATTCTAACTTTAAGGTATTCTAAAAATTATTGGTGGATGTAATCTATGGCAAATTCTTATTTATTTAATGATATCCGCCCATCAAATTCCACATGCAATGTTCAATTTATCGGTTTGTTTTCCTCCCCGAATACATGTATTAATCCCAAATAATTCATTTTTTAAGGTTGTATATTACATTCATCAACCAGATCATTGGTGTAAGGTTAGCTTATTTTTTTACCAATATTATTAGTATTATTATTATTAACAATTTTGTAAGTTTAAAGATTGAAAATTTTTCTCGTGATATCCTTGAAAATCATCCAAATGCAACAAAGAATGGATGGACATGGGATAAAGTTTTGAATACTTCAAATATTGCATATCGAACAATGCCAAATCGACAGCGACAAGATCAACAATGGCACGATCAATGTTTATATTTTAATCGACCCGCTGAAGAATATGGTCGTTTATTTAATCGACCATTTGAAGAGGTCAAAGAAGAATATGCAAATGATACTAATCCATTGCCACAATTGAAGAGATGTACGGTATGGGAATATGATACTTCAGTGATGAAAGATACAGTTGTAACACAATGGAATCGAGTTTGTGATAATAATTGGAGTCGAGCACATGTTCATTTGTAAGTTCATACTTTTTTGATGGGGGACTTCAGAAATAAGGATATGTTGGATTTCAGATCATATTCACTTGGATATCTTTTTGGATGTTTATTAGGCGGATTTATAAGTGATCGGTAAGTTTTATCCAATTCATGACTTTTGTTAAACAATATCGGCAGGGTCGTATGCAAAAAACAATTTTGGAGGGGGTACCAACTGTTTGGGGGGGGGGGGGGGGGCACGCCTTTGATATTTTGCCGCCGCCCTCACAAAGCGGCAAAAGATCAAAGAAAATTCCTCAATTTCGGAAGGCACGGGTCCCCAGTGCCCCTCCCCCTTAAATTAAATATTGGCCTTTAAATTTTGTATTTTTTTAAAATTTGTTTATCCATTTTTTAGATACGGTAGAAAACCAGCAATTTATGGATTTTCGATACTTTCAACAATTTTCGGTAAATGAAAATAGATTCAAGACATTTCTTTTTTAGTTTATCCCCCTCAAAAAATTTTATTTCACAAAGGCATTAACCGCCTTGTTTTCAACACAAATTCAACATTTTTATGCAAATTTACATAAATTAATTTGAGGAGAAGGGATAAACGAGAGAAGTGCCAAATTCAAAAATGATGTTATATTTTCATTTAATAATTTTAGGCTTCTTACTTCCATTTAGCAAAGAATTTGAAGTATTTTTGATTGTTCGATTTTTATTAGCAACATGTAATGAAGCATCTGATTTAGCGGCGTATGTAATGTGTATGGAATGGACGGGTGTGAAATATCGTTCCATTGTTGGATCACTTCTTCAAGCTCCATGGGCATGTGGATATGCTTTATTAGCGATGATTGCGTATCTCTGCAAATCTTGGACTAAAATTCAAGTAATTATCTAAGGATATTTATTATTTTTAAATCTTTGATAATTTCAGTTAATTACATCATTCTTACATCTTTGTGCTTTATTTCTTATACATTTTATTCCTGAATCTCCAAGATGGTTAATTGTTATGAATCGAATTGATGAAGCAGCTTTGATAATTCGAAAAGCATGCCGATATAATAAATCTAGGCTACCAGAAGATTTAGAGCTGGTAACGTGTCTATCATCAATGGGAAATAAGCGTATTGTGGATGATGAAGAAGTGGTAGTAATAAATTAAGAATCTTTTTTTGCTACTTTTTGCTACTGAAAATCAAGTTTATCCAAAAAAATTAGCAACGAACCTGCCTCTTTTTAAAGCTAGTTTTTGGTGGTTTTGGAATTAATAATAATAATATATTTGAAAAAGCAAACGTTTAACTTTGCTTTATCAGCTTTTTTTTATATACGCTTATTTCTCACATTTTTTATTATCCCTTGTTTTTGGCACCCATTTTAAAGGAACACGCGAACTTTCAGTACGAAAAATTTAGTCAATTCAGTTGCAAAAAGTTTGCAACAGAAAACTATTACCTTTTAAATGTTGTGGATATTATATATCGATAAATATACCGATAATATCCCCAAAAAATGTATCCGTGTAATAGTTTGAAAATGTTGAAAGCTTTTTGCAACTGAACTGACTAAATTTTTCGTATTTAAAGTTCGCGTGTCCCTTTAATCCATTAAATTAATGGAAAATTAATGTTTATAGGTTCGACATGCCGAAATGCGAAAATGGGCAAAACATAATAAACGACCCCATTTTTTGTATTCTTTTAAATCCAAAGATATGAGAAGACAAAATTTTGTGATTTTTATTGTATGGGTTGCAACGGCATTAGTGTATTATGGTTTGGTCATTGCATTATCCGATCAATCCTCCCCTGGTCGATCAATGTTTGTTGGAAATTTCTTTTTAAATAATGCCATTGCTGGGGCAATTGAATTGCCGACATTGATGGGATGTGTGTATTTACTTCAATTTGGACGAAAACGATCTCAAATGATTACACTTTGGAGTGCAGGAGTTTTGATATTTGTTGCAATGGTTTCAAGTTATTACAAAGAAATGACGGTATCTTTCATTACATTCTTTGAAGAAGGGATATATGAAATCCGATAATTATATCTTTTTTCAGTGGTCCCTTGTATTTATGTTAGCTGGGAAAGTATGCATTCAAGGTGCCTTCAATATTCTGTACATTTTTACATCAGAGCTTTATCCTACCGTAATCCGAAATTCAGCTGTTGGAATTTGTTCAATGGTTGCGAGGTATATTTATATATATTTTTTAGCATTTATATCCCTTTTTTTAAATATTAGAATGGGCGCCGGCGCATCCGGATATATTGCCATCCTTTCGGATGTCACACTTCCAATTGTTCCAATGGCAATTTTTTGCCTTTTTTCTTTAGTTGCCGGAAGTCTTGTTTGGAGACTTCCAGAAACAATGAATCAACCGTTGCCTGATACCATGTATGATGCTGTTACAATGCTTCGAACAGAAAAAGATAAAGAAAATTCTGCTGAAGAAAGTCAAGAAAAATCACCTTTAAAAAGTATCCCTGAAGAAAAGAATGAATGAATGAATAAAAAAAGGAAAGTAAAAATATTAATTTGCATTTTTGATGTGTATTTTTTAAATTTATTTTAATCGGGTTACTGTATAATTTGCATATAAAAATGTATATTTCTGTTTGCACATTAGAAAGTTGAAACAAGTTTTTTTGGGAGACAAAATAAAAACAGTATAAAAATTTGATGGAAACATTTATTTTAAAATGATGTTTATTTATTTTTCGGTATGGTTTTATTAAAGGGGACGGACGTTTTAGTACTTTTTTCATAATTTGGGTCTCACAACGATTAAAAAAATGTCCGATAAAATACTGGAGCATGCAAGATCCTGATTGTCACGATCTTGCATTTCCCGAGTGCAAAAAAGTCGCAAACCGTCCGCTCCCTTTAAATGTTAAATATTTATTATTATTAATGGATTAAAATTTAGATTCAACTTTTATGTTTTACAAGCTTTATGATATTTGGTGTATTTTTGTGTGGCAAAAAATCTCAACCAAAACATAATCTTCATATTCTTAATTATAGTCAAACAAAATCAGTAAGTTTATTTTATTTTTATTTGGATATAAATTTAAATTTTTACTTAATTATACACTTGTACTTTAGGCTCAATCATCAAAAAAATCTCGATCACATCATTCTCGTTCAAGGACCCGCAAAAATAAAAGTTCACATCATTCAAGATCTCGATCAAAACATTGTAATTATTATGATGATGATGATGATCGACGGCATAATAATCGAAAGAAGAAAGAAAAAACTGAAGAAAATGGCAGTGAAAAAATGATTCAAAAACAAGAAATAAAAATTAAACCGAAAGAAGTTGAACAAATTCCTGACTCGGATTTTCCGGATATCCCTGATCCAACTCAAACTGCCAAAATGCGACGTGAAAAAGAAATTGAAAGAGAAAAAAAGAAGAGAATTAAAGAAGGATTTTATCAAGAGCGTTCAGATGAAGATGATACTCTGTAAGTTATTCTTTTTTATTATGTTTTTAAATAACAACATTTGTATTTTTTTTAGTGAACCGATTCGAAGTTTAAAGGAAGAAGAAATTACTGATAACTCAAACAAAAAATCAAATAATAATAAGAAACGGTAATAAATTAATTTCAATTTGTATTTTTTGAAAATTTACGAATGTTTTGAAACGAAAAATAAAATCTGAAATTTTCGTGCTGGGATTTTTTTTGGGGTATTCAAGTAGGTTTTTTGAAATGGTACAAACATGTGTGGCACGGTTTTAATAAATTTTATTATTAAATATTTTTATATTTTTAATCACGAAATGCCGGATTTTAAATGACGAAAGAAATTTGTAAAAAGTATTTTTAGTACAAATTTAAAAATAAAAATTTACCTGCGCCGTAATAATTATATTTAATAATTTGTTTTTTCTGGTTCGTTTTGATGTTACTTTCTTTTTTGTACCTTTGAAATGTTTTTTTAAAATATGAAATGTCATTTCCCCTGGAGAAAAAAAAGGTGTTAACAATATTGCGTAAATGCCATGTGTTAAATGTTACCTACGTGTTATTAAATGATATAACTCCGAAACAAGCATTATATGACAGAAATTTAACTCCACCTGTTTTTAAAGTTTTTTATCCCTCTTTTTTAAATTATAATAATCATGTAGAGCCTTTTTATGTATGCATTATTTTTTGAGTTTAGAAAGTTGCAATTTATTTCAACGGCACTTTTTTTTCATGAATCCGTTGTAATATTTTATCCAATTTATTTGCCACAAAAAAAGATGTTAAATAATAATTTGTTATGTTTGGAAGCAAGGGAATTAATGTCTGATCCAAGAATTCTTGCCCTTCATTTTACAGTAATATTTTTAAATTTAACAGGAATTTTGGGAATTTTAATGGTGGCAAAATTACTTATTACTGTAAAAACATTACATTTAAATACTCGAATATTATACGGTAATTTAATATTTTGTATGATTTTTCGTACTGTAGTTATGACATATCGAAGTGGAAGATTAATATTTTTGGAATACTTTTTTGAAGATGATTGTCAGCTGATACAAAGTGAAGAGACATGTTTGATTCAGTCAACCCTTGGAACTTTACCTTTGGCGGCATTTTCAAAAGATTTTGCGGCTCTTTGCATTGAAAGATTAATTGCGACAATACGATTTTCCAATTATCACAAATCTAAAAAACCATTTATTGGTATTTCTTTGTTAATGATTACGGTAAGTAACTTACCAGATACTGTAGTTAGTTATGGGGGTGTAATTACTTAATTATTTTTATCCTTTTCATATTATCAAAAATAATTATTTTTTAGTGGCTTTTTTCATCCTTTTTAACGCTTTATAAATATTTTGAATTTAAATTTGAACAACAAAATTATGTTTCATACTGTAGCTCAAAAATTATTCCTTTAAAAGCATTAGATTTTGAATTCATTTATTCCGAACGAATGTTATCACCATATTTTTGTATTATCACAAGTGTTATCACTTACAGTATCTGCTTTTATCGAAAACGATCATATATTAATTATACTCTTTCAAATCGATACACGCTTTCCGATATTCTTCGAACAACAAAATTTATTTTACGTGCCTGCCTTATTTTTTGTTTTCTTTATATTTTTAGTGCTTTAAGTTATCAATATTTTCTTAAATCTGAAACACAATTTTCTATTAAAACAAATATTATTGTAAAGGTTTGTCAAACTCGAAATTTCGATTTAATATGATAAAACTTTTTAAGGAATTAAATAGTTTATTAATTATGCCTATCTATATCAATATATTTCCATGGATGTGCATAATTACTTATTCAACATTTTTAAGAAAAATTTTCACCTGCAAAATTTTAAAGAATTGGGTTCAAAAAAAAGTTACTAAAGTTTCCCCGCTTGGAAATGGGAATGATTACTTTCAAATTTATAAAGAAACTTGGAAATAAAAAGAATTAATTTATAGCAGCTGCAAAAAAATGTTACGTAAGAAAAACATATAATTTTCGAAGGATATAATTTTATTATGTTTAAAAATAATAATTTAGTGAATTGCAACTTTATTTTCTTTGTAATTATTACTATAGTTTACCAAAAAATATGTAATTAATTGCTATCTTAACACAAAATTATACACAAATTCAGGAAACAAAAAAAAAGTTTTACAAATTTCTTTTTCTAATACTGTCACTTTGAGTTTTGTCAAGATTTGTTGTTGGAGGAAGACTTGTTTGAGTTGATTCTGAGCTAAGCTGAGTATTTTCTAATTCTAAAGCTGCTGATGATCGTTGTGGCGTTGTTGCAATTGCAGTAACAGGCTTTTTTGGAGGTTGAAGTTTCTTTCGAAGTTCTGCGGCCCTTTGATTGTAATCTTTTTGTGCCTCTGAAGCCGTCCAATCTATTAAAGTATCATCATCACATTTTGCAGTCTTTTCCGTTAAATGTTCAGATTCTTTTACTGTTAAATTTGTTTTTGAAGTACCGTACATAGATGTGCTTGGAATTTTTAATGGAAATAAAACTGGTAAAACTGCATTTTGTTCAATCCTAAAAAGATCTACTTTAATTGAAAAATCTAACAACACCGAAAAGCTATACTATATAGTACTATCGTATCTATTGTAAAAAAGCCCTGTTAAAAAACTTACAAAGCTGCTGAATCATGTTCAAATTTTTCTGCACTTGCTTCTTCCGTCGTTTTTTTCTTTCGAACTGAACAAATAAAACATAACGAAATTGTTATATGAAGAATTGCCGCAGCAGAAAATATAGTTCCCATAATAATTAAGATCCAAAAATTCTTGAATGGTTCAACCTCAAATCTTACAGTAGGAATTCTTTTTTGTTTCTCCAAAATAAAAGCAAACATTTCTTTGATAATTTCATTTTTTGAACAATTAAAAGGCTTTTGGCAGCAGAAAAAATACTTTTCTCGAGTCCTTCGAAGCCATAGCAAATGTTTTTTAATTTCAATTAAATTGTAAGAATCATAAAAATCATCCAGAGATCGACAAGGATTATTTGGGCATTCCGAAGTTGGATCAGCAGCAGCTAAATCAATTTCAGAATACCATGTTGGAGTGGTTGGACGTCCTTCTGTTTCAACAATATCAACGGATAAACCTAAACATTTTTACAGTTAAATATTTTTATATATTTGAATTAAACATACAATTTTCTTTTTGAAATGAATGTTGGAAGAAACTTATCAGCAACAGTAAAAAAAGATGCATCATTTTAACTGCTCTTTTTTATATCAATTGATTTGATGATTCAAAGATAAACAATTTTGCATAATTAAAAAGCTTTTCAGTAGTGCTCATTCATCAAACATATTTTATGCAACATATTGGAATCTATATAAGTCAAAAAATTTCGAAGTCTTCCCCAAAAAATTATTTGTAATTGAAGTCTTCGAGATAAACATCTTTTCAAAGAACTCTGTGAAAAAACAATTTTTGATTTTGCTCCGACGTTCAAACGTTCATATTCATTTTGCCAACATTAAAATTTGGGCACTTTCAAATTGAAAGTTTCAATTCATGGTTTTTGCGATTTTACAGAATAATATTTTTACCTTACTTCTTTTCCCAAAGCTTTATCACACTATTTTTTATACAGTGTTTTTGCTGTTTACGTGCAATATTCAAAAAATCAATTTTTTGAAGAAATCTGTTGTTTTTTTAGGTCACTTTTTTCCTTAAAGGTGCAACCATTTTTGCAACCTCTTTTTTCTTTCTTTTAGGCGCTTTCGAAAAAACCGCGCAAAAAAATTGTCTGGCAAAAAAAGATTTTCTTCGTTCATTCATTTATGTATGTCTTTTTTTAGTGAATAGCAATATTTATTGCAAGAGCCATCATCTCTTCATTTTTCAATACATAACCTTTTCATCAAAAATACCAAAGAAGGATGAGCTCTTCAATAAAAAATGGATCAATAATGAAGACAACTACAATACCAAAATTACCATTTGATCAATGTTTAATATGCTATAGTTCAATCAAGCCATCAGATTCTTTTATAACATGTAGTCATCGATTTCATTTGCGTTGTATTAAAGAATGGTGTCAATGCAATGCAAAATGTCCCGAATGTCAAGAAGATCTTTTACATTTATATATTGAAACTCCAGAAGATTGTGAATTATTTTATTTAACACGAATTCGAGTACATTTTTCAAGAAAGCGTTTATGTCGTCTCACAAATCCTCAACTCAAAAAAGATATTGCTGAATTTATTGATCGTTCAAAAGATGCTAATTTACCTGCTCGTGTCCGCCTTCAAGAAATTATTATCGCAAAACATATGATTAAATTCCTTAAAACTAAAAAGAAGACTTTGGGCTGCTGCAAAACGAATCATTTATTAGAAATTACAAATCGCGAGATCATTGAAATTCGTAAATCTTTGCAAGCTGAATATGAAGCAATTATGGAAAAAGAAACGTCTATTATTGCATGAATGGCTTTGAACAGAACCCTTTTTTTGTTACTGTAATCTTTTGCATTTTTGTTAGCTTTTTTGTTATCGAATAAAAAACTTTTTCGTTTTTGAAATTTTTGTGCTTTAACATAAAATGGGGGAATTGTCAAAAATCAGATATCGTAACAATACATTTGGTCTTACGCAAAACTGAAATTTTTCTTGTCAGTTTTGAGTAATCTCAGAGACCTACCTGTGTACACATACACATCTGTGTATGCATCTTAATGGTGCTTTTTTTACAAACAATTTGCAAAAAATCTATTCAAAAATATAAATTTTAGCTTTGTTCCAAAAAAATAACATAATCTGTTATTTTTTTATATTATTTAATTTAGTAAAACCAAATTTTCCCTTGAGAAACTAAATTTTTTTAAGATCCAGAAATAGCAACCACATTTTTGTTTGCCATAGCAACCATTCTTTTTTTAAATACGTAACTAAGCGTTGTTGCTGCTGCCTTTCTTACACACATAAATTTTGTTTGTTTTTTTTAAACTTCTTTCTTTTTTTAAATCCAGAAAATTTTGTTAAAGATGGGATCTCTTGCAGCAATGCATTATCCGGCTTCATCCCGGCATAATCCCCTTCAAGGTAAGCCCTGAAAAAGCCATGGCATTTCTAAAAATGAGATATTTAGATCAACTTCGTGGACAAGATCGAAGATGGGTTCGAGCTTTATGGGAGCCAATGACGGGGATTTATACTTCAAAGGATTGTGTTTCAACTGGAGATATTAGCGGAAATAATGATTTTAAGCTTGTTTTGGTTGATTCGGCATCAGATCAAAATAAACTTTTACTTTTAAAAGATTTAACAATTATTGGAGATTCGGCTGTTTCGGAAACTCCTGCCGGGATTGTTGTCTTTGTTTCGGATCCGGGACATTCACCCTGTGTTGGAGTTGTAATTAGTGGAAGTTTATTGGTATACCGAAATATGAAACCATATTATCGATTTAATTTACCACAAAATGATCTTGATCCAATTGAAAATGAGTTTTGGGATTCTGCAATGACTCGAAAGATTACCCCAAAAGAATTATTTGATGCCTTAACGGTAATATTTTTGCAATAATCTGCTTATAATCTTTAAAAAAAAGAATTTTAGGCTCTAAAACAAAAACATTCAATTGCTCGATTAAGCTTTCACTCCCAAGATTTCTTAACTCTTTCCACCGATGAACTTCGACAAAAAGCTATCTCTCAATTAATCTCAAATCACGGGGATCACGTAAATCTTTCAAATATTACAATTACATGTGTAACAACAATAAAAAAGAATTCTACAGAGAGAACAGAAACGGATGTGGTAATTGTTGGAACTGAATTGGGGTCCATTTATTACATTGATATTCAAGCATATAATATTTTGCATTACTGCAAAATTAAAGGTACTCCAGATAAATTATTTTCAATGGGACAATTTGAACTTGAATCAAGACTCTTCATTTGTACTCGAGAAAGTGATATAATTGTTTTAAAACGAAGTACTCGAGGTGAACAAACAGAGCATATTATTCCAATGAGATATCCAATTATTTCAATTGCATCAAATATGACAAATATTATTATGGCTTCAAGGAGTGATACTTTAATTTTTTGTACAATGAAAGGTAAGATACGAAAATATAATCGAATGTTTGATTAAAATTTCTGAAAACTTAAATTAAAAATTAAAACAAATTAAACAACCAACCTAAATGTCCCAATAGCTCAATGGCAGGCAACAACAGGTCAGAAACCAGTAGTTGTTGGTTCGATCCCCTTCTGAAACACTTTTGAGCCCTATTTTATTAATCGCAAATTTTTTTTAAAATTAAATTTCAATTTCAATTCTAAGATATATCAAATCCCTATTCGTTATTTTAAAAGTATTTTAGGAAAAAAATTATCTGAGATTAAATTGACGGAAGCAGTGGTGGATATGGAATCCTTTTGGTTTGAGCCAAGACAATATAATGGAATTTTGGTTGCATTTAAAAATCATATTGATATATATCTTGATCATCATGTTGTGGATACTCTTAAAGTTGATTATGAGATAAATTGGATTAAATATGGTCGATATGGTCGAGAAGAGGCGGTACTAATTGTTGGATCAAATTATTCACCAAGATTTGGAAATGAAAAAGTTAAAAATACTACTGGTGGAATTGGGGTACGAGGGAGATATATCAAATCTCTTTTTATAACGGTGATGAAATTTTAGGTATATATATTTCGAAGAACTTCAATTTTAACAATTAAAGAAGAAGTTGGAGCTCCAGCATCACAAACGCATCGATTAAATATTCCAAAAAAGACAAAAGTTTATGTGGATCAAACATTACGGGAAAGAAATAATGTTCAAAAAATTCATGCTGTAAGTTTTTTTTCCTTATTTCATCATACATTTACAGTAACCCGATTCTTTTTATAGACATTTCAACGGGATCTCTATCTTCTTCGTTTACACATTACCAAAGCTTTTGCGGAATTAACTTCAAAAAATTCTGGAATGGTTCCAACAAAAGAATCGGAAAAGTTGGATGTAAATCTTGAAGTAAATGGATTTGGTCCATCATTTCGAATAAATATTAGCATAAAAATTGCTGGTGAAATGAGTGCAAAGCAAAGATGGATTGCATTTAGTTATGATAAAGAAGAATATTCAATTGAACGGGAACTTATTCTTATGCCCCGTCTAGTTTCTGAAGCTGAAATAACTTTTACAAATGAAATTCGATGCAAGAATCCAGAGAAAGGTGCCCAAGGTGAAGTAAAAGTATATATTCTTAGTGAAGGCCGGCGTGCACCATTATGGATGACAAGCTTTGAAATGCCAATATCGGAACAAAATTTAATATAATTTATGATTAAACACAATTAATTAAAATAAATGACAGTTTTATTTAAATTGCAGTTGTTCAAGATCAAAGCTAGTTTTCAAACCGGTGATTGAGTAATATTTTCGTGACTAACAAATTTTGAGTTAATGCTACAGTACCCAAATTCTGGTACCGATGCTTGAGTTAAATCAGATGATGTTAAAGATAAAAGAGATGTTTCAGAATGATGAATGCAATTCAAAATTCCATCAAATTTATTAGTTCTAATTTTTTTGAATTTAGAAAAAAATGCATGTCGATTATGG
The DNA here is from genome assembly GCA_964035985.1 of Panagrolaimus superbus. Taxonomy (NCBI): domain Eukaryota; kingdom Metazoa; phylum Nematoda; class Chromadorea; order Rhabditida; family Panagrolaimidae; genus Panagrolaimus; species Panagrolaimus superbus. Next base: position 9,306,486 of record OZ038359.1, read on the forward strand.
AAGTATAAAAATAATTAAAATAAATTTACTTTTTTTATATATTTTTTGTTAACTTTTTTTCATTTACCGCCAATTTGAACAAATCCATTAAAAAATGTGTGATAGCTGTAAAGCTATGAAACTTAAAATGTATTTGTCAAAAACAAATAATTAATTTCAAACGAGGAATTTTTAAAAAAACAAAAAAGAATGTTAACATATTTACAGATTTATATAACTTTAAAAATAAATAACAAGAAAACAAAACAATAAGTTTTTTTAAATAAATTAAAAGAAACACTCAAGTTAATTGAGGCTGAGAAAATGCGATATCAGAACGAAGACAATCTACCGTAACCGTTTGCAGGGGAACTGCAGAAATTGGTTGTGATTTTGATGATTTTTTGTTATACGGCGCAGTACTTTTTCTAAATGTATTTTTGTTGTAAAATAATGAATTTGGATTCGTCCGCATAATAGAATTCACAGATTTAGAAAAAGGTTGTGGTGGAAAAGTAGGTGGAGAAAAAGTAGGAATATATGATGATGATGAAAATGGTGGTGGAGGTGTGACATGTGCTGCTGATGCAGCTATTTCTTCTGCATCAATCAAAGTCTTTAACAAAATATACATAGATAAAATTAATAAATAAGAAAAACAAACCTTTTCAAACACTGCTCTCGTATATTCATCAAGAGGTTGATGAGAAAATCGACATTTGAGAGCATTACAACTACCAAAAAGAAAATCTTTACATGGATGTTCACCGTGCAAAAAATTACATTTTAAAGCTTTTCGACATTTTCCAATTATATATTCTTTGCATAATTGTGGGGTTCGATGAGAATCTGCTGCTTTATGTGAATAAATACAAGAATCACCTTCACGACATTTTCCTTCACGGAAAAATTTACATATCGAATGCTTTTGGCGTTTAGTTTGCAATTTATTTGCGGATTTAAGGTAGGATACTTGATTAACACCATTCTCAGAACCTAAAATTTAATTTCAATTTTTTTATATACAAAGCAGATTAAACAAAAAGTATACCATTGTAACATGCGTCCAAAGAATCAAATGACGTATTGGGTGATGAAGCTTTTTGATCATCTTCTTTTCCAGCATTGTTTTTATTTTCATCTTCTTCAAGTAATTCACCATCTTCCAATTTTTCATGTTTCACTTTGTTTTTTGGGGATGAAAAAAACTCAACACCGTTTTTCTTAATTTGTTTATCCACATAACTTTTATCATCACTAAATGGAGCAACTTCCTCAGATTCTTCAAGGTCATTTACCCAATCTAATGGTAATTCAATTTGTCCAGGCAATGTAAATTGTAAAAATTTGGCAATTAAACGACTTGCAGTATCACAATCATCTCGAGTCATTTTGCTTTAAACAAACTTTTTATAACAGTTTTCTCTATCAAAACTGATGAAGATAAAATAGAGATACACAAATGTATTAAAAGTGTTTACACTGAAATGACAACTAAAAATTTAATAAGTATGGTAATAATTTATAAAAAATTGTTTTCGCGGAAAAATGTAAATGAAAAGCTTAGAAAAACCTTTTCTTTTTTGTGGTAAAGAAATTGGTTAAAAACACGGATTAAATTAGAGTGATGATAACAATATTATTGCTTTACAAACCGAGTTGATCAAGCAAATATAGGTATGATAAAGTTTGCAAATTTTTTAACATAAAATAAAAATAATACAAAGAAACACGTTTCGTATCAATGCTTTGCTATAGAAAGAATAAAAGCGTAGCAAAAAAAGATACATTTTGAATTCTCTCAAAAAATTTTTTAATAATATTAAAAAAGACATTATCAACCTCTCTTTCCCTAAAAGGTTCAATGACACCTATATTTGACCTCAAACTTTTAAAGGAAAAAATGAAAGGGATACAACTTAACCAACATGCATTAGCATATTTTCTCGTGGGGCATGAGTACAGTGAACTCGAATTTAATAAATAAAAGTTTTACTCTCATATATATTTGTGTCATCAACTTTGCTTTTCGTTGATTATTTATCCTCAAAAATGTAATTACTGTTTTTATAAAACAGCTAAATTTTTCTTCTCACAGCTTTTTGATCAAAGCAAAAGACAATGAATCCAAAGCAAAGAAAAAATGTTCATTTTTCGACTGCTACATTTCACATTTCCAGGTCGTTGCATTTTTTGTTAGAAAAAAACAAAAAAAACGGAAAACATCGGCATCGGCTCCATGGATCAATGTGAAATCGAAAAAAAGAAACCTTTCAAAAATGATGTTCGATTTCTTTCGCGAATTTATTTTGAAAAAAGAAACAGAAATTCGTGTGCGTCATCATAAATTTTTTTTTGGCAAACTGTGTCGAAAATTTTTTTGCTTGCTGCTAGTGTTGTGCAATTGACCGGTCGACAAGTCAATTGACCGTAAAATCCTATTTAGTAATTAAGCTCAAAAAACCTTTAAAGTTACTTTTTTGGTAATAAAAATACGAAAATGAATAATATATAGCTTTATTAACGTAATAAAAATGAATCCGATTCATTGCATTAGAAACCGTAAAAAATATTGAAATTCTTATGTGCAATTGACCGGTCAACAATAATTGGTTGGACCGGTCATTTGACCAGTCAATTGACCGCCCAACATTAGCAGCCAGTGATGTGAATCGCCCCGCCATCCCCCGGGGCGTCCCGAAACCGGGGCGGAGCGGTGGACGGGCTGGTTTTTAAAAATGCCGAGGCGAAATGAAATTTTTTTCATTTTTTAAACACAATTTCAAAGAACTAAGGATGTTGGAAAGTGGCTAATTGTGTTGTAATAGATTGTGTTGTTGTATAATAAATTTTTCTCTATAACAATTAAAATTGTCTGGTGAAAAATAATCAATAATGATGAAATTGAAAAAAGGAGCACGGGGCGCAGGACGGGGATTGAGGCGCCTTGTTAAGAGTGCTGGGGGATGAGGCGAGGCCGGGGCGACAAAATAGTCAAGTCATGTCACTGGCTGCAGCTGCAGGAAAAGCCCTTGTGTTAGCCACAATGAAAATAAAAAATAAATTTTCATTCATTTTAAAAATGTCTTCAAATTTTTTTTTTAACATTTAAATGTTTTATGCTCAATTGAGATATATCTCACCCCCTTTAAACTCAAATTTGATTGATTTTTGTGGCATTAATTAAACATAAATGAAAGAAAAAAATATTTATAAGAATAACAAAAACAAATGAAGAACATAAAAAATAATTAAAATTGAATGATATTTTTGGTGCTTTGAATAATGATATCACTTCCATAGCAAAAAAGTTGGAGTTTTGGGAATTTCTTTTCTGTTACAAGAATATATCGACGACGATCATGATATCCATCAAAAGGTATATAACCAAGACCAAATTCAAGTTTAATACTGAAAAAAATAAAAAAAGGATTATTAAAATTCATGCAAATATGTATAATTAAAACAACTTACTCCACATTATTGATCGAAGATAAACGAAGTAAAATTTTGTCCAAATCAAAGCCGCTTTCAAAAAGGCATATGCCACGAAAAATTAATTGATTAATATTTGAAAAAATTAATTGAATAAATGCTTTTTCGGTAATACATTTTACAGAAATAAATAAATTTATTGAATGAATCCATTTTGGAAGTTTTTCGAGAATTTGAATTGTAAAATAATTGCTAATAAAAAATATTTGAATACTTTGAAGTTTATCATTGGCATCAAAATCAGACAATGGCAAATCTGAATTCGTTTTGGATGGTATATCTGTAATGAAAAGTTTGCGAATTCGTCCAACAGCTTTTTGAACAAGAATATTTGAAGAATGACTACATTTTGAAAAATTTGATATTGTTTGTAAATCATAGAGGCGACAAAATCGATGTTGAAAGATATACGGTAATGTTGTAAATGAAAATTCTTCAGCAGACATTTTTATTTTAAAAATTGTGAAAATAATATAAATTTATAAATTTTATTACAGACGAAAATGAAAGTGCCAAAAAATTTGCAATGATTAAATATTTTTAGAAAGCTTCTTTCTTTCCTCTTTTTTTTATCTGTGACCCAATTATTTTTCCAAAAGGCAAAAAAAAGTCAAATAAACGGCACTAGGAGAAAAAATAAATGGAGAAAAAATAAACGGAGAAAAAGTAAAAATAAAAAATAAACGGATAAAAAATAAACCGGAGAAAAAATAAACTTTATTTATCGCAACAAAAAAAACAATAAAATAAAAAATAATTAATTTGATCCAAATTTAATTTTATGTGCACATTGAGCAAGGAATCGAATAGTTGCTATATTTCCAGCCATAAAAACTTGTTGATATTGTTGTAGATCTGCAGAAATTTGTTGATATTTTGACAGTCGAGCATAAAGCGTACTCGTAATTCCTTACCGTTCTTTGATTCATTAAAAATACAGTACATGGTTTATAAAATTGCTCAACATTTGTATGGACATAAATTTATCTGCAGAGAAAAACCCGAGTTTTTTGGATATTACTATGTTGCTGAAATTTGGATTTTCAAATGGGTCGCATATTTCGATATCGTTACCGAAAACGTTCAAAATTTCCCAGGATGCTCTAACACCATTATATTTTATAATGCAAGTCCTGATTTTCCTCGATTTTTTGAATTTTTGGTTATAATCAATCTTTGAATATCTGCGAAATCGGTTTCACACGGTAGAATGCTCCAAAACTCCAGGAATAACGTTTTTGCACCTTGTTTTATCGAATGGCTATAAAAGATTTGAAAACAAAATTTCAATGTGCAGTTCGATTTAAATACTGTCGTAAAGTCTTTCTTAAGACATCAGATGTTGCAGCAGTTACTTTTGCAATAACACGAAGCGTTTTTGCAAGAGCCCTTCCAGTATTTCTCCGCGCACGTCTTTCAGAAGCAATGGCATCACCAGAATGTGTGTGAGATCCTTTGATTTCCACGACTTCAGAACCAGTTGTCTTGCCATCGGTATATATTACTGCTTGACATTTTGAACAATCTTTTAAAAAAAAACTTTTCAAAAAAGCTCATGGCCTTTTATTAGCTTTATTTATCACAGCTATTATTAAAAGATCACTAGGAGAAAATTTTTATTTTTTCTCGGTTTTAAAAGTTTATTTTTTCTCCGTTTATATTTTCTCCGTTTATTTTTTCTCCGCAGTAAAAATAAATTTATTTTTTCTCCGGTTTATTTTTTCTCCGTTTATTTTTTCTCCGTTTACCAAATAAACAATAAAAACAATTATTGATGGCCTCAGATTGTTGCGCGACGGTTGTTGTTTTTTTTTACATTCTTTAAAATGTCTTTAAAAACACCTGCATTTCTCAAAAAAAATACAGAGAAAGAAAGGAGAATTGACGCCATCGATGGATGCATCGTTGAAGACCTTTTTAAATCTGCATTTTTCATATTTCCATCGTATCAATCGGCTTATCAAAACTTTATGGAAGAATAAAATATATTTAATTAAACTACAGTAATCTACAGTTACTTATAAAATAAATTAATTTTGTAAAATTTATACTTTGGAAGAAAAACATAGAAAGTTAAAAAAACTGTCGAATCGGAAATCACGGGCTCATTTTGGGGCCAAATTTGTCCCGTAGAGGCGCCCTTTTAAAATAAGGTCAAACACAGTTAGAAAGCATGGAAAAATGATATTAGGGGTTTTCATGTCGTATTTTGGGGTTGCCCCATCACAAAAACAAAAATGACGTTTTTTGGCACTTTTTTGCTCGAGAAATGGATTCCAGGTCAAATGAAGCCAATCGCCTCGATAAATTTGTCGGGCTATATCTTTTCAACAAATCTGCTATAACAGATTTGGGTAAAACTTGAACACAAAAAAAATGGCTATACCGACTATTGTGCTCATTTTACCTATAGATAGAGAATAAATCCAAAAATTTCGAGTTTCTAATGAGATATACTCAAAAGGCTTCTGTTACGATGTTTCTATGTATATTAGCATCAAAAAAAACTAACTGGATTTTTCTAATTATCTGTTGTACTTACTGCGCTCTCTGTCAAAGATGTTGGGGTAGAATGATACGATTTTTTCAAACTTATGGGAAATGAGAACTATCTGTTAAAATTCGAAAAACTCTCTGTTACGATGTTGTAATCAAAGCTGGGATTATTTTAAGACCAAATACAAGTGTATGGCTAGCTGTAAAATGAAGATTCTCTCATTTTTAGACAAAAAAAGCAAAAAAACACCCCAACACCAAAAACTATACTTAGAAATGACTTTAAACGCTTGTAAATGCTTTTATTAAACTCCCCGACCTCGAATTAGTCATAGTTAATCTTATTTAAGCGCAATTAACAGGGAAAAAAAATTTTTTTCCTACTTGAAGCATTTTCACAATACCCCCAACATCATTATAATGATATAACTTCAATATTTGATCGTTTTGAATCATTTAAATGGTTTTTATAGTGTTATTATATTATTTTGGACATATTCTGATAATTTTAAAGAAAAAAAATTTTGGTCTTGGTCCCCCTGTGAAAAATATCGAAACTATCGAAATTTCGATTTTCGGGGCGGACATGTCTAAAATCATTTTTTGATCATTTCTCAGTCATTTTTGAGTAAAAATAACCCTATTCCGACCCCTAAACTCAAAATCCGTCTCTACAGGACATCCAATGAGCCCGTGTGAAGACAACTACAATTTCTAAGACTTTTTTTAAAATTGTGACATTTCTCTTTATTCTATCACAGTTTTCGTAGTCGTCCGAGAAAAAAAAAATTTAAAACAATTTTTTGCATTTAAATAAATTTATTAAATTTGACTATGATATCAATTATTTACAAATTCCAGATTTGTTAAATTCATCTTCCAAAACCCATTTTCGACAAATTTTTAAATTCATTAAAGTTGGTTCAAATTTTGTTTTTTCTTCTTCATTTTTGGTGCAATCAGTTTTTTGAACCTTTGTAACAGTTTTTATTGGGGTTGACAGAATTACAACAGATTTGCAAATAATCCATCGAAAATGTGTTGAAACATTTATGACCGCTTTAATACTTTGAAATTGTTCGGCCGTAATTTTTTCTAATATATTTTTTATCTCTTTTGAAACAGTGACATATGGATATCGCTGCAAAAAGTGTGACATCACTTTTTCATCCTTTTTAGAAGATTTCAAAATTAAGGGAGAAAATGGATCACAAAAATCTTTTTTTAATTTTGGCCATGGAATTAATGCCATTTTTATTGCCTCCAAATGTCCGTAACTAAGATTTTTAAAAATTTTAATAGTTTTTTGTGGCAAATTTAATGAATTCAAAAATGTTGGATCAATTTTATGGCTGGAAAGTTGATCGATATCTTCCATGTCATTAAAGGCTTTGATCGGTTCAATATATGTAATATTCAGCTTTTGCAAAGCTTCTAAACGACAAAATGGCAAAATTTCATCAATAATTTTTTCATGGGATTTCATCAAACATCGTAAATTAAAAAAGCATTCTTGAATTTCATTTTTTATACATTTGTAATGCTTTAAAACTGCGGAAGTTTCATTTCCATCAAAATTAATTTTCTCATTTTTAATTTTGTCACTGTTTTCAAAATCTTTAAGCGTTGGAACAATAATTTCTTTTTCAAAAGTTGTGTAACTTTGAATATTTTTTGCAACACAACTTTCAAAATATTCTTGAAATTGATCCGTATGTTCAATATCAATATTAGAAGTTTCATTCAGCTTTTCATTCGCTTTTATAAGACATGAGCCATCTTCAAAAGCTTTCTTGAAACACAGCAAAGCTTCAACAAATAAACATTGTTTTCTCTAAAAACCAAAAAAGGATTACTGTAATTGACTTTTTCATTCAAAAAAATATAAAATCTTTGTTGTTTGAAAAATAATTAATGTAAAGCAAGAAAGATTGTAAGAAAAAAATGTAAAGAGATATATACCGGTAAAATATCATTAAATGTTGAAATATGTATTAATTGTACATTTAAGGGATTTTCTTGTTTTATATAAAAGCTCATTACATCTTCAACCGCAGAAGTCAAAAATAATAATGGAAATAAAAGCAACAAAATAAAAAATATTTTATACATACGTATTTTTTTAAATGATTAAATGAATCCTTTTTTTTCTTCCGAATTGTAAATTCTTTTAGTTTTTTGTCGTGACCTTGTAACAGTAACTTTGGTGGGGGGGGGGGGGGGGGGCGTCTGTGATCGATTAAAGTGTGTTAATTTATTTTAAGACAAGTCTTTTTGGTTACGACAATTAGAGATCAAAGATTTTAGCGGGTTTTAAATTTGAACATTTTTAACAGATCAAATTCCAGGGATTATGTGAAGCTGGAAATTATATAAAAAAAACATTTTGTAAAATTTTGGACCCCATTTTTTAAAACTACTTTAAAAACATAAATACCAAATTTTCGGAACAAAATTTTAAAAAATGAAAAGTTTATTACATAATTAATTTTTGATATGAAAAAGTACAAAAAATTGAAAAAAACAAAATAAATACTTACAAATCAAGTTTATCCATAACAATAAAAGTAAAAAAATCTTTATTTTCATTCAAAACGCATTTTTCAATTCGAATAATTCTTCCATCATATTTTGTTTGATATTCATTAATAATTTTTGTAAGATTTTCTTTCATTCTTGTTAAAGCAGAATCAACGGCAGTTTTAACTCTTCCAACATAAATATCTGGAATCATAAAAGATTTAATCAAAATATCATTGTTCTCAGGATAAGTGTTAAAGCCAAGCAAAAGTTTATCAGTTTTACCAATTTTACATTGTAACACAGTTTTCAATGCAAAATCCATCGGAAGTTCTTTGTTGCCATTAAGTTTCTTAAAATTCAAAGCTTTAATTTCTACAGGATCTCCACAGCCATCAAATATATCAATTTGTGCCGAATAATGAATATCAATAATTGATGACTTTCCATTTTTAACTGTAAATTTGTTGTATCGATATGTAACATATGTGGAGATATCTTCGGCAATAGTTGCTTCAAGGCCAATTCCAATTTTATATGCTGCTAATGAAGACCATGATTTTCGGGATGGTGCTGATTGTAAAACAATAAATTTCTTTTCTTCTCCATCAATATCTTTGACAATTGAAAACATTCGAAGTGAACAAGATTCATTTAAACCTAATAAACGAAGGGGGCATCGATTTGTAATTAATGAACCATCTTTGATATCTTTTGTTATTGAATTCAGAGCTTCAAAATGTTCAAATAAAACAGGTTTTTTGACAAAATTTGTTTCCATTTTTGGTAATTCAACATCCTCCAAATTTACATATTTATTTAGGACATTCTTCTTTAAAATATTCTTGAATAATTCTTTTCGAATAACAAAATCTGAGGCAGTTTGAGTTGAAGCATTTTTAATTCCAAAGAAATCCATATTCTTTTTTTTCACTTTCTATTTTGAGGTTGAAATGGCAAATTTTTTACAACTTTTTACAATGGAAGGCGAAAAAAAATAACACATCTGCAAAAAAGTTTTTTCTTCTCTCTCTTCTTTTTTTTCTTCTACGACGAATGAGCACAAAATAAAATGTCACAAGTTAGTTACCGAGATAAGCAACACATTTTTAGCGCCCTTTTTTTCCTTTAAGAGGATTTTAGCAGCAGCAGCTTTAAAAAGCACAGAAACGAAAACAGCAAAGAGGAAGGCGGAAGAGTCAATGAAAGAAATGGAAAGGCATTTTTGTAATGGCACTTTTTTGTTTCAGTGTTTTTACAAAATTTAAATAATTATAAATAGATAATTCTCAAATATTTTGAGCTGATGCTTCTTCAAAAATTATTGATTGATCTTTAAATGATGTGTTTTTTATCAGTTATGGTGGATGCAAAAACTGTCTGAAATCAATTCAATGAAGGATTATTAACCATTTTATTTTTTACAGACAATAAACTTTTTGTTTTCACTTTTTTTCTACGTTTTTACAATAGATTTTGTTGTATAAATTCTGTAATAAAAAATAAGTTTATTGAGAAATTTCTAAAAATGAAAATTGTAAAAAGATAAGGGCGGTTTTTAAAAAAAAGATTTATTTTTTTCCTCGTAAAATTTCATTCAAATGATACAAAGTTTGATTCCATGACCGTCGGCAGGCTTTTTCATCATATCCAATTCCAGGAATACCGCAGTTATCAAACTCTAAAATTAATTATTGTTTTCAAGATTACTGTAACTCAAAGCTTACTAATTTCAGTGAAAGCATGTTTGGCATTTGCATAACTGATAAATTGAAAATCAGTTTGTCGATTTCGAAGTTCTTCCATAATTGCAACAGCTTTTTCCACGGGAATATGGGTATCAGCATCTCCGTGACAAATCATAATACTTGATTTTATGGGTTCTGTTTCTTCTGTAGGAGGATTCTCAAGAGACGGAAGTGGATCAAGGGAACCATGGAAAGATACCGCTGCAGAAATGCCACAATTATATCGGGATAAATCTAATGCACAAAGTCCACCAAAGCAGAATCCGATGGATCCAATTTTTGTGGAATCAACATACGAAAGATTTTTAACAAAATCAAGTGCAGCAAAAAGTCGATCTTTTAAAATTCCTCGACGATCTCCAACCATTGGCTTTAAAAGGGCAAAACATTCTTCTCGGGTATTTCCTTTTACCCCTTTACCGTAACAATCTGATGAAATGAAAAATATGGTAAAATTACGGTATCAAAAAACTGTAATTTACCTGCGGCAAATACAACATACCCAAGACGAGCAAGTTCTCGAGTTTTTTCTTCTTCATGTTCCGTAATTCCAGCAAAAGCGTGATGAACCAAAACAACAGGTAATTTTTCGCCAGTTTTATCTGCACCGCTAAAGTTTAGCTTTTTTAAATCAAATCTTTACGAGCTTAAAGGTTTTTAAATATCTTTTTTGTTATCCTAAATTAATTAATTAATTAATTATAAAATTTACTTTTTTGCAAAAAAGGATAAAATAACAAAATGTACATTTTTTGTCACCAAAAAAAAGAAAAAAAAAGTAAATAAACAAAAAACAAACGTACGCTGGATAAACTAGCATTCCTTCAAGGATGGTTCCATTTGAATCTTTGTAATCGTGTCTTCCTTCTTTAATCTCCATATCTAAATTGCTAATTTCTGCTGTTTGAATATAAATGGAAGACAATAAATAAACAAAAATAACACTGAAAAAAATGCTGCAAAATATTTTTTTTGGTTCGTCAACAAAAAAAAACACGCGCAACTTTAAAAGAAAAAAAGCAATCGATTTGAACTCAGACTTTGTAGTCTTTGTGTTTTTTTTCGTCCCCCTTTTTTATAAGCAATTTTATTTTTATTCCATTTTTTTACAATAGGACAGAAAACACAAAAGTTTTGATAATAAATGAAATATTTTAGCGAATACAACTTTGAAAACGAGAACTGATCATCAGCTTATGTTTTTTTTAACATAAAGCAAAAAGCTACATTTTTATTTTTGCCTGGACTTTGAGATTCAGCTGAAGCAAAAACAAAAATGTTTTAAAATAAAAATTAAACATACAAAAAAAATTTTTTTTTTTTTTATGATAAAATCCACAAAAAAAATAAAACACATAAAAAAACTTTTATAACAAAACACAAAAATTTGATTTTAAAAACATTAATACAGAAGCACAGACGAAGAAGTTTAAGACGCAGTCTGTGAGAAAATCAAAAAAAATCAAAAACACGCGGCACAGGCCAAAATTACTTTTCCCTGAAACTTTGCTTTATAGTAAAGTGACCCTGGAGAAACCGATTCCACTTTGTAAAAAATTTTAAAAAAATTTCATACTGTAGTTACAGTAATTTTTATGTAAATTTTACCAAAATTTCAAGTTGATGGCAAATAAAAGCAATTTATTTTTTTTTATTTTTTTATGTGACAGGTTCGACCCCGGTGGGCGACAATAAAAATTTTTTTGTCCCCGATTTCTCTAATTTTTGGCACATATATACTTTCCACCATGGGGAATTCAGTGGTTCCATTAGTTTTTTCTACAATTAAAATTCCCAAACTTTTCGCGTGGGGACCATATTTGAAAATTATACTTGAAATTTTCAAATAATTTTAAAACATTTATAAGGTAACGATTTTTTTTGCATATTATATTTTTCTTATAAGAAAATTCCCGAATTTTAATAATATTAGAATATTCTATCCCGCTCGGGATTTTCCACGATTTTTTATCAGGATGATATGATAGGTGATAAGAAAAAATCGGTGTTGCAGATATTTTGAAGTTCCAAAAAGTAGTTATTCGGATTCCCCGACCTTGAAAACCTACAACACCCCCGAATTAGGCAAAAAAAAATAAATTGCTTTTATTTGCCATCAACTTGAAATTTTGGTAAAATTTACATAAAAATTACTGTAACTACAGTATGAAATTTTTTTAAAATTTTTTACAAAGTGGAATCGGTTTCTCCAGGGTCACTTTACTATAAAGCAAAGTTTCAGGGAAAAGTAATTTTGGCCTGTGCCGCGTGTTTTTGATTTTCTCACAGACTGCGTCTTAATGAATTTCAAAATAATGAAGATATTTTTCACAAAGATTAATAAATAAAGGAATCGGATATTTCATTGATAATAAAGCTTTTCGATCTGAATTTTCAGCAATCAATGTTGCAATTTTGTAACTAAAAAATATTACTTGAGCTCTACCGTAATCCGCCACAAAAACAAAGATAAACTTACAATGTTGCCATAACAAAAAATTGTCTTCTTTGTAAAGTTTGACCAAATAAACACGATTGTCGAAAACATTCAGAAGCATCAATTTTCTCCAAAAATAATCTCCAAAGTTTTGAATCTTCTTCAAATTCCCCGTATTTTCCGCCAATCTCTTTTTGCGAGACAGATACAATAACACGGGCTCATTGGGTGTTCGGTAGAGACGGATTTTGAGTTTAAGGGATGGGATATGGTTATTTTTACTCTCAAACCACCCTAAAATCATTAAAAAATGATTTGGGAGATGTCGGGCCCGAAAATCGAAATTTCGAAATTTTCGATATTTTTCACAGGGGGGACCAAGACAAAAATTTTTTAAAAAAATTTTTGAGAAAAAATTTTTCTTGCTTTAAAATCATCAAAATATGTCCGAAATAATATAATAACACTATAAAAACCATTTAAATGATACAATACGATCAAATATTGAAGATATATCATTTCAATGATGTTGGGGGTATTGTGAAAAAACTTTCGTCAAGAAAAAAAATTTTTTTGTGCTTATCTTCGACTTTGATATGATTGGGTCTTACTAAATCAAGGTCAGGGGGTTTAATTAAAGCATTTTCAGGCGTTTAAACTCATTTCTAATTATAGCTTTTGCTCTTGGTGGCTTTTACAGGCGTATTTTGAGCTAAAAAGGAGGGATCGTTGTCTTCCCGATAAGATAGAAGCATGATTTTTATTTTTAAATGATCACTAGATTATTTATAAAAAAATTACAAAAGCTTTTTATTGCCGGGTGAATATTTCTCATTTGCCAGGTATTTGAAAATTTCCGTTGTTTATACCCCAACATCGTTGAAAGGAGGGAACGCATGCAAAACAGATATCCAGATAATTCCTGTTGTTTTTTTTTTGATTGTCACAACAATATAAAAAAAATTACAAAGGCTTTTGAGTATATCTTATCGGGAACCCGAAAATTTTTGGACTTATTTACATCTATAGGTAAGATGGACACTTTAGTCGGTGGGAGGATTTTTTTTTGTTTTTGAGATTTAACCAAATCTTTACATATTTTCGTGTAGCCAACAATATTTCCAACAAACATGTTGTCTTGGGTTTTGTTTAAATGACCTAGTATCCATTTCTCAGGTAAAAAACACAATTTTTGGTGCTCATTTTGGCCAAAATTGAATTTAGTCGGTGGGAGGATTTTTTTTTGTTTTTGAGATTTAACCAAATCTTTACATATTTTCGTGTAGCCAACAATATTTCCAACAAACATGTTGTCTTGGGTTTTGTTTAAAAGACCTAGTATCCATTTGCCGAGCATAAAAGTGCCAAAAAACGGCATTTTATGCAAATTTCGTTTTTTGGACCTGACAACCCCAAAATATGATATGAAAACCCCTAATATCATTTTTTTATGGTTTTTAGGTGTGTTTTATCTAATTTTAAGATGGCGCCCCTACCGTACAATTTTGGCCCCAAAATGAGCCCGTGATAAATCTTAAAAAGTCTCCATCTTTTTTTAAATTTTTCAACCATTGATCTGAATTTGGTGGAGCTGAAAGATGAAATTTTGATGAATGAACAATTCTATTAGCAATTAACCGAAATCAAACTGAATTATCGATTGATTTCGGTTAATTACCGTTTCTGAATTATTGCTTATTTTTCAGAATCCCATCTTTTTTTTTAGAATCAACTTGTGATGGGGCGGACCGATATGCTATAATGGATTTTTTGACTTCAACAATTTAAAAAAGTTAAAACCAAAAAACCGAAAACAGAGTACCAGGCGAACCGACAGCACAGCCTGTGGATATTCCGAATCGGATACCGTAGCCTCAAAAAGAGTGAACGCATTCTGCTTTTCTTTTTAATTCCCAATTAATGTTCAAAAATGCGCCACTACATTGTCGTGTCAGGATTGATACAGTATAAATCCCAGCGTTTAACGGCGACAAACAAACAAGTAAAAAATGATGCAAATTTGTACCCAAAAAAGAGTATATGACAAAGAGTATATAATCAAAGTTTTTTTACTCTTATTCTTTTCAGTCGTACTTTTTTTCTTCTTGCTGAATTACGTCGCTTTCTTCTTGTTCATGATGATGATCAAAATGGTATTGCTCTTGGTTTTTGTTGGATCTGGAAATCTTCAGACAACTCTTCATCCTCCACAAGAAGGTCACACAAATGGGAATTATTTGACGGACCCAAATGTTGCTGATGTTCAAAGGTAACTTTTTTTTCTTTTTAAACATTTAAGTGACCCAAATTTTAGGTTTATAAATGCGTCGGATGGGGATGTTACTGCTTCTGGAATGACCGGATGGAAAAGTGTTGTTCTTGTTTGCGGATCAATCTTTGGAGTCTTGATTATCTTGGCAATTGTTGGTACAATTCTTTGTCTTTGTCGTCGAAAAAAAACAAACAAGAAAAGAAAATCAAAAGGTGGAATGAAAATTATCAAATTAAGAACTACACTCTCAATGGAATCTGTACACACTGCTCTTCCAACAACACCTGTTGCTCCTGTTATTGCTCGTCGTATATCTTCACCTCCAAAATTAAAAACTGATTCAACTCAACCTTCTGCCAGTGCTGCAACGGCATATGAAAAGAGTGTGGATTTTGGAGTTCAAAACGCCAAACATTTCTCTGATGGTGGCGTCAAAACGGCTGAAGAAAAAACAAAAGAACCTTTGGAAGAATTGACACTTTTTCAAACTGCTTTCCCAAAAATGGATGTTGATCCATCAAAACCATTCTCAAAGTTATTTGCTGCAGATTTTATTTATCGTCAAGCAACCATTGAACTTCCAAAATATGTTGAACCAAGCATTATTCCATTTTTGACTCAAAAAATTGTTGATAAATCTTTTGTTGAATCACCTTTTACTCCTGATTGTCTCATTCAACAAGCTCTTCATCTACCAATTGTTGATGATCGTGCTGCAAAACTTCTTTAAGCTACGTAAGTCTTTTCTTGTTTTTCTGCTGTAATAATAATATTTGTTGTTTTTAGCATTCAAGCAATCAACTTTTTGATCTTGGATTCCGTCGAAAAGTCTATCGTCGTTCACCTGATCGTTCAATTGAATATTATGTTACTGGTCCTGCAAAAAGTGAAAAATGGTTGCAAGATTTGAATGAAGGAGATTTCCTTCGATTTATCGTTGCTGCTGCTGAAAAAGATATCGGTGGAAAGGATTGTGAATTTGTTGAAAATGAAAAGCTTTGGAGAAAATATTTGCATAAAATTGATGTACCTGAATGCTTTCGTCAAGCTTGCTTACTTGGTCAATCCCCTGAAAGGCGCCGTTTCTTCACATTTGGAACTTTGTAGGTTTTTCTTTCTTGGGTTACTTGGGTAATTGTAAAATATATTATATTTCAGCTTCAAAATGGGCGAACTCATCAATATTGTGCCAGAAGAAAAGGTACTGGTAACATTTGCGTACCCAGTGCCAATGTTGCTAAATGTGGTGCACGATGCATCACATTTCTTTCTTATTGATACAACAATAAGTGATGGAAGTGTGGTCGTCACACAATCATAATGGTCCTGATCGAATGCTCTTGATGGCTGGTCCAGGCTGGATGGTTTTGGTTCAAAAATTTTATTTTTATTTTGTATGTATTTGTTTTAAAATATTTGTTGAGTTTAAACAATAAAAAGGAGAAAATGAATGTGTTTGTATTCTAGTTTACTCAGTGGATAAATTATCCGTAATCAGCATTCTTTATTTTATCTAAAAGTATTTCTTCCTTTTTATTGTCAGATGCTCGTCATACTGTATAATGGATTAAGTTCGTCATTTATTTAGATATTCCTTCGCATTTGTAAAAGCACATTAAATGTTTAAAAAAATTATTTTAGCAACTTCTATAGAATTATCTTTTGAAAGCATTGTTTCGTGACTTCCTTTTATTTCGATTACTGTAGTTTCTTGAATATAATTTTTCCAAAGATTTTGTAAATTTAAGCTTTTTGAAGTAATCAGTAATATACATTTTATTGGAGTTGTAAGATGCTTAGGAAGATAAGACGCTGCCATTTGAAGCAATGTCCAACTTGAATGAATTTCCGCATCAAGAGTAATATTTTCAATTTTAGTTTCGGATGAAAAGTTTGAAAGTACTTTAGTAATTTGTGTTTTGTGAGCTTCAAATGAAGGCAATGTTTTTGCACAAGTTTCCAAAGTTCCATCAATAGATATTAATACAATTGAAGGTAAAGAAGAAAACTCCTGGCAAAGTTGATATCCAAGAGCTGCACCAAATGAAGCTCCGATAAAAATTATTTTTGTAAATTTGGTTAAATTATAGCCTTTGAAAAGTTGAGATTTATGAAATAAAGCCAATTGTTCCATTGTTTTGGGTAATGATGATGGCGGATGTAATCCAAGAATGCATTGAATTGTTGATTTGTTTAAGCTTTTTAATTCCTTTATCAAAGATGAATAAACTAAACATCCCCCAACAAGTGGATAAACAAATACGACAATAGCTCCTTCATTATTTTGACCATTATTTTTATAAAATTCAATTACTCCATTATCTTCTTCTCCAACATTATAATTTAATATTTCCAAAAGACTTTTTGCGGTCATTAAATGTTTCAAATTCAATTCTATTCCAGTTTCTTTCTTAACAGCTCTTCGAAGTTTCAGTGCCAGAATTGAGTCGCCTCCTAAATCGATGAAATTATTTTGTAAGTCAGCTTCTGTTAAATCGAATTGTAAGAATTTGTTGAAAATCACCAACATTTTTTCATTGATGGTTGAATCTGTCGTTTTTCCATTAAAAAGTTTTTCTGTTTCTGTTTTAAATTTTTTACTAAGTTTTTCAACCATTGCTGCATTGGCTTCCAAAAATGCTTTACTTATTCTTACTGTAATTTCGTAATTTTTGGTAGATGTTTTTTTCGTCGATTTCAGTTCATCAAGGTCAATTTCAATGGGATAATTCGTTACATCTTCAAAAACTCCATTCAAAACAGGAATTTTAGTTGAAGTTGCGTCAATTTCATCAAAATCAAGCTCGGCTTCATTTTCCAAATCATATCGGCAATTAACATAAATCTGAATATTCATCGAATTTGTAGCTTGTTTTTGTCGTAAACTTTTGCACAGATATTGAAATGGAATTTTACCGTATTTTAATAGTTCCAAAAGTTTTAATTGTAGTTCATCAAGAGAAATATTCAAGTCTTTTGAAGTTAAAGGCAGCAACAAATTATTTAAAAAATTTCCAAATATTTCTGACGTTTCCATTGTTCGATTAGCAAACGGAAATCCAAGAAGTAAAAAGCTATCTTCGGGAAACAAAGGAACAAATGTTTTTGTTATTGCAGCAGTAATAAGTGTAAATGGTGTATATTTTGATTTCGAAAGAGATAATCGAAATTTAAAGGTTTCACAGAGTTGAGTAAAATTGCATGTTTTAAAAATTGATTCAAATTTTGCTGGAGGCAGTTTGAAAATGCTGTTATAATTTTCCAAATATTCCAGTGTTAAAGCTTCAAGATTTTCTTTAAATTCTTTGCTTTTTTGTTTAATACTGTATTCTTGGTAACTCATTGGACGGACACTTGAAATAATTCTTTTTTCTTTTCCTTGATAAAGACGGCTCATTTCTTTTTCCATTAACATTGTTGTTGTTGCATCACTAAATGCATGATGAACAACTAATAATATAACAAAAGAATTTTGGGTTTCAAGAATTTTAACACGTAATGGAATTTCATTGAATAAATCAAACTTTGCATGTTTGAATTCTTTTAATTCAAGTTTCTGGATATTGGTGTTGTTAAAAGACTCAACTTTGACATCGATGAAACATTTATCCATAGGCAAAATCTCTTGATACAGCTCCAAATCATCTTCTGATTCTTTAAAGATTGTTCGAAATACTGTATTTTCTTCAACAAGTTTGAAAAATGCTGCTTTTAATTTTTTGATATCCAAGTTTTTATCAAATTCTTGAATGAATGTTAAATTGTACGAACTTTCTGGATCAATTTGCTCTAAATAAAGCATCTGTTCTTGTTGATAGCTTAGTGGAATTTTATTAGAAACTGATAAATCATCATTAAATATTTGAATGGATTCTTCTTGTGATATTTTTGCCATTTTAAAGATAGAAGAAATTGTTGGATTACGGTAGAATTCTTCCATTTTTATTTCAAGTTTGAGTTCATTTTTAATTCTTGTAATTAGTTTTTGAGCAGTCAAAGAATTTCCTCCAAGATAAAAAAAACTGTCATTTAAATCAAAATTTGAAGAATCAAGATTCAATATGTTTTTCCATATTTGTTTTATTGCTGTTTCCATGGGTACATTTGTGCCATCAAAAGATATGCCCTTAAATGATTTTAATTCATATTCAATCAATTTTTTTGTATCAATTTTAGAATTTGAAGTAAATGGAAAGGTTTCCAAAAAAATAAAGAATCTTGGGATCATGTAATACGGTAGTTTTTGCTTTAAGAAATCTTTTAATTCTTTTTTTTCTATTTGAATTTTGGAAGAATAAAATGCGATAATGTCTTCCTTCTTTTGATTCAACAAAATTTTTGCTGTATTTATTGTCGGATATCCCAAAAGGCATGATTCAATTTCATCAAGTTCAATTCTGAATCCACGAATTTTTACTTGATTATCTTTTCGTCCAACAAATCGAATATCTCCAGATTTTAGCCGTTGGCATATATCTCCTGATGGATAATATCTAAAATTTAAATTAAAATATCCCGTATATGAAATTTAAGTAGCCTACATTAATCCGTCACCAAAAGTAACAAACGGTTGATCTTTCCATTTTCGTCCAAGATATCCACGAGTTAATCCAACACTTGCAATAAAAAGTTCAAATTTACTTCCAATCATTGCTTCCCATCCATCTGGTCTTCGAACTGTAACAATGGCATTTTGAATTGGTGTTCCTAAATTTTGTGGATCGTCTTTAGGCCCTAATTTTTTTCGCAAACAATATGCAGTTGTTTCTGTGGGGCCATAATTTTGAATAATGTTTATTCCAAGGCTCATTGCTCGTTTGAATAAATTTTCACTTAATTTTTCTGCTCCACAAATCCAATATTTGAGTTGTTCAAATTGTGCCAATTCGTTGTCATCAAATGTTTCAATTAATCCAGGAAATAGCATTGCATGTGTGATACCGTAATCAGTGATATTTTGACAAAATTTATCAGCACTAAAATATCCATCAGAGATAAAACAAGTTGCACCAGATCCAAGAGCAGCAAAAACTTCCAGGATAGAATTATCAAAACAAAAATTTGTAAATTGATAAATAATTGAATTTGAATTGATAGACAAAAATTTTTGTGCACCCAAAATTAAATTTGAAATTCCGAGACGATTTATGCAAACTCCTTTTGGAATTCCAGTTGTTCCAGATGTAAAAATTATATATGCGAGATTGTAAGCATTTGTTGGTGAGGTTTTGAACATTGATCTTGAGTTAACAACATTGTTAGAAATTAGTTCCGTTAATGCCATTGATTTGTAGCTTGGAATAATTTCATCAGAGATTATTAAAGTTGGCGCCAATTGTTTTAAGATTTTTAAAATTCTTTCTTCCGGTGTTTTAGCATCAATTGGGAGATATGCTCCACCCGCAAAGATCACTCCAAGACAAATAAGCCATTGTTCAATAGAATTTTTTGATATTACCGGAATAATCGTATCAGGACCAAAAAGACATCCAAAAGCTTTAAAATATTCTTCTTTAATTTGATTACTGATTTGAAGGATTTGTTTTTGAAGGTTTTTGTAAGTAATTTCAGCTTTTTCACTTTTTAAAGCAATATTTTTTTCGTATTTTTCAAACACTTCCATCAAAATTACAGTAATATCTCGTTTATCAAAATCTACAGTAATCATATTCGATACATTTAAATGTTGAAACGTGTTGGAAATTTTTGGAACTTTTTCTTCAAACCCATCAACTTCCCAAGCCATTAATAAATTTTCAACAGTTTTTTGATTCCATAT
Organism: Panagrolaimus superbus; assembly: GCA_964035985.1. Classification (NCBI taxonomy): domain Eukaryota; kingdom Metazoa; phylum Nematoda; class Chromadorea; order Rhabditida; family Panagrolaimidae; genus Panagrolaimus; species Panagrolaimus superbus. The sequence continues at coordinate 9,327,212 of OZ038359.1, forward strand.
ACTTTTTCGATATTCAACTTTTACATTCAAATCTTTGCCATTTGTTTGTACAAAAATTGTTAAATTAAATTTTGTTGAAGTTTGATTTCTTTCAATTACTTGAAATCCATTCAATTTTTCATTCGATGCATCAGTTTTTGGAGAATTATCCAACACTACCATAACATCAAATAGATTTTCGCTATCATTTTTTGTCATTAGTTTTCTTGTCTCATCTACCGTAATCCATGAGAATTTTTGAGAATTTTTAACTTTTTGTTCAATATCGTAAATTTTATCAGTTTTTGCAATGGGAATAATTAAAGTATTGACAAAGAAGCCAATACAGTTGTAATATTCTTCTGAAGGCCGCATATCTTTACAAAATGCAATTTTTAAAGATGAATTAAAATCTTGAAGTTTTTCACGAAATCGAAAAGCAAATGAATATAAAATTAAAGTTAAAGGGCTGCATTGATAAGCTTTAACAGCTTGAGCTAAAGTTGAATTTGCATTGACAAAAGTTTTTGAAATTATGCCAGAAGAATAATCAAAATCTTTTTCAATCAAATCTGTTTCTATTTGACTGTAAATATTGTTGTGGAACATTTTCGACCAAAATTCCAATTGTTCTTTTGTTTGTTGCTTTGCAGAATCAAAAAATATATCATTAAAAGTTTGATAATTCACTGTCAAAGATGGCAAAAGATGTTGCTGATTTGTAAATAATGCAAAAAGATCTTTTGCCAAAACATTCATGGAATGCCCATCTGATACTAAATGGCTAATTTCCAACATTAAAATATCTTTTGTTTCATCAAAAAACGCTCGAAAAACTGAATCTTCAAAAATATTCATTAATTTAAATTTCGATGACGGCAATATAAATCTTTTACAGTATTCCAAATCATTGATTTGTTGATGATATTCAAAAATGGTCAAATTATCATTTTTTTTGTAACCAAATTTTGTTTTTAATACAGGATGTCTTTGCATTAATTGCTCCAAAACAATTTTTATTTCATCACTTTTAACTCCATTTGGACATTGAATATATATTTGATTTACATATGCTTTCAAAAGTGAAACATTATTTGCTTCAGTTGCTTTTCGAAGTAATTCAAGTAGGGGAATTTGTAATGGATTTACTGGTTGGAATTCTGTTTCATTGAATACTTTTCTTCGAGTTTCAATATTCTGTTTTTGGGCGTTGTAATTCATTTGTAACATTTTAATTGCTTCAATATATTCTTTTAAAGTTTGATATTCAAACAATAAATTTATTGAAGCTTTAATTCCAAGCTTATTATTTATCAATGACGTCAATCTTGCGGCAAGCAAAGAATGTCCACCTTCTTCAAAGAAATTTGCATTTTTTTCAATTTTATCCACTTCTAAAATTTCTTTCCATAAATTTTCGATTAATTCTTCAGGAGCTGATATTGAATCTTCAAAAAAATCATCAATTTTTACAATTTTTTCTTCCAAAGCTTTCATTGTAAACATTTTAAAACTTTCAATAGATTTCGTAATTGTTTCTTCTTTGAATAAATCTTTGATAAATTCCACGTGAATTTCCAGCTTATCATTTTCTATTCTTTTAATTCTCCAAGTTTGATCCAATTTTGCTTCATTTGAATCAATTTCTTCCACTTTAAAATGGTTAAAGCTTTTAGGATTTCGTAAATCTTCAAAAATTAGCATTTGTTGAAAAATTGGAGATTTATTTTTTTCTCGTTTTGGTTTTAACTGACGAACAACCAGTTCAAATGGAACAGAAGAATGGGAAAGAATTTCAAGTACCGTATCTCTGATTTGTGCACAAAAATCGTGGAAAGAATCATTGGAAGAGGGAAGCAAAATAGGGATTGCATGAGGATTAACAAAGTAGCCAATTGTTGATGAATAAATTGATGTTCGATTTGCGATAGGAATTCCAATTGAAATTATGTTTGGCTCTCCAGATTGAAAAGAATTGAACTGAAATTGTTGAAGTGCAAAAATTGCCAAAATAAAATGGGTTTCTGATATTTGAAATTTGTTTAAAAAATCATCGAATCCGTGCATTTTGAAAGAAGTACGGTAATGCCCAGCTTTAAAAGATGAATTTTGGGATCTTGGAAAATCTGTTGGGGATGAAAAGTTTTTAAATTTGGCTAATTTTTGTTGGAAAAATAGCAAATTTTTTGAAAAATGTTGATTTTTTTGATGACTGATAAAATCAAAATATTGATAATCAGGGATGATCGGAGTCAATGGAGGGGAAAAATTGAGAAAGATTTGAATATCATTGATTAAATTATTTAAAGAATATCCATCAATTGCAATATGATGACACCCAATTTCCATCATCTTCAAATCTTTGGATAATTTAAATTTAACAGGTGGTCCTTTCAGAATATTAATGGATTCTGACATTTGTAATTCTTGAATAAGTTTATCACTACTTTCCAGAATTTTTTGACTTGGAATTCCATTATTTTCAATAATTTGAGTTCGTAAAATTGGATGTTTTGTTATCAAATATTTTATCATATTTTTCCATTTCTTTTCTGTTAAAGATTCAGAAGTGACAATTTTAAACTTTAAAATATATGCATCCGAAGAATTATTTGATTCTTTTAATTTTTCCAAAAACCATAAATGTTCTTGTGAATATGAAAGTTGATGAGTTTTTGTTTCATAATTTTTTTCAAAAATGTTTGGAGGTTGTTGTTTTTTTTGGATTGGAATATTTAAAGCATTTTTGGTTTGATTAAGGGTATTTGAAATAGATCTTTGACGAAAAATAGTTGAAATATCTAACTGTATTCCAACAGAATCTTCTATTTCTTGAACCGCCATTAATAGTTTTAAGGAATCGGCACCTTTCTGAAATAAATCTTCTTCAGGGAGGATCGAAGAAAGCTTTAAATGTTTTGCAAATATTTCACAACAAAGTTTTGAGAAGTCTTTTGAAGATTTATTTTTGATATCATTTTTTGGCGGATTTTGAGAAATATCAACTACAGTAGTCATTGAAAAAAGTTTTTGACGATCAATTTTTCCATTTGAATTTATCGGGAATTTTTCAAGGATTATAAAAGTTTCTGGAATCATATAAATTGGAAGCTTCTCTTGGGCCAATTCTCTCAAATCTTTTTCATCTGTTAATGAAGGATTTTTAAGAGTAACAAAAGCTATTAACTTCTTTCCATCAAATAAACAAACAATTTCCTGAACATTCGAGAACCTTCGAAAAGGTTCTTCAACATCTCGAATCTCCACTCGATTCCCCCGAATTTTTATTTGTGTATCATTTCGACCACAAAAAACAAATTTATATTTCCATGGATTTGCATCATCATCATCATATTCTCCTTCTTCTTCATCATCTTCGTGTCGTTCTCTTGAAGAGATAATTTTCATTCGATCTCCAGAATCAAAATATTTCCATCCATCAAACCATGGCTCTTCTCCAAACAATTCATGATTTTGTTTTTCAATATTTTCGCCGATATATCCTCGAGAAACTGCAATTCCAGCGGAACGAAACCAACCTTGAATTCCTAAATTTATTGGTGGTATCCGGCAACCATCAGAATCAATTAAATATCCATGAAAATTGCTAAAATTTTGTCCAACGATAAGTCGATCAGAGATATCATTTGGTGAAATAAAATTTGAATAAATTGAATGTTCTGTTACTCCAAATTGTTGGAATAAATTTAAGCCTTCATCAAGAGCCTTTTTCAAGCAATTTGGATTCATCGGTTCACCGCCGTAAAGAATTGCTTTAAGACTTTTAAGGATTTCCAAAATATGCGGATTTTCTAAATCCAGTTGTGAGAGATATGCAGGCATAATATATGCATGTGTGCATTTCTTTAATTCATCCATTTTTGGAATTTTTTGTGAAGCTAAAAATAATGTTCCACCATTTCCAAGCGCTGAAATAATATCTGCAAAAAAGATATCAAATGCAGGATTTACAACTTGGTATACGGTAGATTTGGAAGATATTGAAAAAGAATGAGAATAATTTTGCCAAAGATTTATTAAACCTCGTTGAAGACTTTGAACTGCTTTTGGGATTCCGGTTGATCCGGAAGTGAAAGTGAGATATGCTAAATCTGTTGGATTTGATGATGCCATTGTCAGATGAGAGGATTTAGTGGGATTTGGGGCAGACAAATGTTGAAATGTTTTGATAGAAATAATGGAAACTGAATCATCAAATAAGTTATCATCGATTTCAAGCTTATCATTATCAGTGATAAGAAGCAAGTTCTTAAATCCTTTTAAACTTGTTGAAATTCTGGAAATCGGCCAATCAGGTGTTATCATTAATGGCGCCAAATTTAAATACCAACATGCCAAAACTAATGTTACCAAATCAATGGATCGATTAAATAAAAGTGCCACCGGTTGATCAGATAATGGCAAAGGTGTTTCAAATCTTTCTTCATAAACAGATTTAAGCGTTTCCCCGTATCCAATAATCCTTTTCATAAAAACATCAGATTTCAGCTGCTGCTCGGATGTCTTTAAAATAATTTTACCAGGATTTTTTTGCATTTTTTGAAAAATTAATTGAATCGGAGAAATAACCGGGACAGGATTGGATAAACTTTGTCGAAATTCCAAAAATTGATCAATTTCATCTTTTGTTAAAAGATCAAAGCTTTTTAAGGCTGACAAATTTGGAGTTTGTAAAACTTTTTCGATTAAAATTAAGAATCTTTTTGCTTGATTTTGCATAATTTCTTCTGAAAATAAAGCAGTGCGAAATTCAATTTGAAGTTTCAAATTTTCGTCAATTTCTTTTAAATACCAAATTTGTGAATTTTGAACAAATTTTTTCTTTTTTGATGCAAAAATTTGAACTCCTTTAAAAGTTGCTTCTCGATCATGAACCAACATAACTTCTGGCAGAATTTCAGGCTCCATTGAAAGTTCCCTCCGTAAAGCTGATATTACTCTGTTAAAGGGTACGGTAGAATGTGAAATTGTTTCATTTAAATCATTTAACACTTGGTTTAACAAAGCTTCAAAATTATCAGATGGATTCAGTGAAAAAGATACTGTAGCCAAATTAACAAATAAACCAATTGTACTTTCAAAATTTTCGTCTAATCGATTATCGATTGAAATAAGCACTGGAAAATTAGAGAATCCATAAAGTTTATAAATGAAGAATCGATAAAATGCAATAAAAGTTGAAAAAAGACTGACAGAATTGAGTGAAGAGAAAGCTCGAAGCTTTGCGGTAAGGGAGGCTGGAAATTCAATGGATATAATAGAGCCACTGAAATCTTTTGAATCAAAAACAGAATCTTTTGAAAGTTTTGGGAAATTTTCAACAATTGATAATTTGTTTTTCCAGTAATCAAAATCTTTTGAAAAATTTGTTTTTTCCAAAAAATGGCTTTCAAACAGCGCAAAATCAAAGTAATTTAAATTTTGGCTCGGATAAATAATACCGTAATAAAATGCCATAAATTGATTAACAAAAAGTTGAAGGGATTTTCCATCCAATAAAATGTGATGAAATTTCATTGCAAATTTATTTCCATCAATAAAAAAGATAAGGGATGGCCTCGAAAATGCATCAAAGTTGTAATTTTCAAATGATTCGATATCAGTAAAAATTATCAGTGCTTCAGCAGTTGACAAAATTCTTGCATTATCAATTTCAAAAATACATTTCAAAGATGGATTGGTTTCGTAAATTTGAGATAAAGCTTTTTCCAACTTTTCAATTTGTAACGGTTCAACAAAATTTGCATAAAATTCTTCAACAAATTCATTTCCATTTTTAGTTTTGCATAAAAATAGAAGTTGTTTTTGAGCTTCTGTTATCGGAAGTTTCTGCAAATTTAAATCACATTTTTTAATTAAATTCTTTGCAGTTTGTTTTTTCAGAGTCAAAGAATTTGTAGCTTCCAAAAGTTGTCGAACACTTTCAAATTTCAGGCAAAATCCGTGCTCAAAAAACTCCGCCCCCTCAAAAAGTGCTTTTAATTTAAATTCCAATGTTGCAATTTTTAGGGAATCTAAGCCAATCCTCCATAAACTTTGATCCAAATTCATTTTGATTGGTTTTTTGAAAAATGTTTGCAGAATTGAAAGCGTAATTTTGGAATTCTCGGATGCTTCAAATTTTAAAGCATCAATTTTTCCAAGTTTATAAAAGTTTCCAAAAATATTGATATTCATTTTTTTATCATCACTGATTTCAACAATTGTATAAATTTCATGAATAAAAGCATACGGTATTTCAAGGCCGGATATTGAAAGAATATTACCAAAGACAGGAAATATTTGGCGTAAACATGATGTTAAAGTTTTGATAAAATCAATATCTGATACAGAAGTATTTTCCGGGGTTTCAAATTTGAATATCACTTGATTGGAATCTTTTTGGAAATATTGCGATTCAACAAAATTATTTTTCAAAGGATAAATTGGAATCCATGGCACTGAATCGAAGCTATGAATTTCGCGGTGAATTTTTCTGCAATCTTTGACAAAGGCAAATGCCGTTGCACCATCAAAATGGATCTTTTGCCCCAAATTATTATCATCCATTTTTTCGGGACTTTCATCCAAAAAAACAATGTTCGATAAAATTGTTGCCAAAGAAGTTTCAGAGAATCGATTTTTGTAAGCTTCAAAAAGCCCTTCAAGTTTCTCCATTTTCAAACACAAAGTTTTTTTCGTACAAAAAAAATAAAACGAAAGATTTTTTACAAAAATAATATGGTTTTATTTCTTTTTATGGCAAAAATTTGCATTGCCTCGATTGGATCCATTTATGATAATTAGCTGCATTCAAAAAAAAAATATAAATACTAAATTTTCGAGGATGTATGTTTAAAAAAAGACAAAACTAAATTAGCAAATCGAAATTTTAAAAAAATCTTTGCCGTTGAATTGTCGGGGTGTAATTATTTTTTAAAATAAATATTTTTAGCTTTTTTAACATTTAAATTTTGGTTAAAAAACAAAAAACTCTTTCTTCAAATACAGTAACTCAATTTTGTAAATGTACAAAAACTAAACTTATAACTACCGTAAGACTCCAAATAAATGTCTAAATTTAAAATAAAATGCATTTTATTTTGGGTAAATGCCGATTTTACTTGACATATAATATTTTAAAAAGTTAAATTAATGACAAACTACACATTATATTTGACAAACAAAAATATATACAATAAAACAAACAAAAAATTGCAAAAATTACAACAAAACTATTAAAAACCCAAAACAATAAAAAACAAAAATATCAAACTAAAAAATTAAAAGCATATATAAAAATACCCGCATACAAATAAATACAAAAAGTCTAACAATAAAAAAATGAGGTTATTGTGGCGGCATACGTTCATGGCGTAATTTGATATAAACCCATGAAGGAACAAGGGCCCCATATGTTACGATGTAAATGGTGTAGAAGAGAATTAATAGGAAGGTGAACATCAAATATTGTGAAAAAACTGATGAAGTACTTTGATGAGCAATCGATTGTTGTTGTTCAACACCATCCCGTGGAGTTGCTTCTGGAGTTAGTTCATTGCTGCCAATACCAGAATCAAGACGCATTTCGTCTCTTTCATCAAATGACATAAGCTGACTAATATGTTCACCATCAAATAAACATTGTCCATTAAAGCTTTCACGACGAGAATCATATGCCATAATACCTTCATCATGAAGTGAAGGCGTTCGACTCCTTTCTCTTACAGTAATCTCCTGTTGCAATGTTTCAAGTTGATTTGAAAGTGAAACATTATGAAGACGTTCAGCGGCAAAATCATCAAAAAGAGTTTTGACATTCGCCCACTAAAATGTAAAAAAATTATAAGTGCTACTCTAAAAAACCAAACTTACTGTATTACTAAGTGAAGTAGTAACTTGGTCAAAATACATTTTGAATGCATTCAATTCCGCTTCAAGTTCAGATTTTATCAAATTAAGGCTCCGCAGTTTATTAACTACAAAACGAAGTTCATCTTGGACATTTGACAAAAGTTGCTTCGTTCTATCCAATTCCAACAGTTTTGCATCTAGCACTTGTTGCAAAGCTTCTTTTTCTTCTTCAAGTTTTTGTTCATTTCTTGTTTTTCGATTAACAACTTTAGTCAATTCTTCATTTTCTTCTTTCAAACGATCATTTTCAATGATACCATTTGACAATTCATCTTTACATAAATCGTGATCCATTTGAAGTTTGTTAATAATGCCATCCAAAGATTGTTTTTCGTCAACAAGATTCTTAATTTCAGCTTCTTTTTGAATAATATGATAATTTGAATCAGCTAAATCACGTTTTGCTTTTAATAATTCTTGTTCAAGCAACTTCTTTTCTTTGGTAATGTCTTCATTAACTTTACTCATTTCATCCATTTCTATCAGCTTATCATCAAGAGCTTGCTGTATCGCTTGTTTTTCTTCTTCAAGTTTAACTTCATTACTTGAATAATTTCGTACAACTTTTATTAAATCATTATTTTCTTCTTTAAGACGATCATTTTCAATAAAAGAACTTGAAAGTTCTGCTTTACATGTATCACGTTCCATTGTAAGATTGCCAATAACATCATTTAAAGATATGTTTTCAATAATAATATTCCGATTATCGCTTTCTTTTTGAGCAATAAGATTATTAGCATCCATCAATCGGTTTTTTGCATCCATCAATTCTTTTTCAAGTAACTCTTTTTCTCGAACAAGGTTTTCATTACCGTTACTCATTTCGTCTATCAGTAACAACTTATCATCCAAGACTTGCTGTAACTTCTGTTTATGTTCTTCAAGTTTCATTTCAACATTTGAATAATTACTTACAGTTTTCATTAAATCGTTATTTTCTTCCTTTAAACGATCCTTTTCAATAAAAATATTCCTAGTATCACTTTCTTTTAGAGCATTAAGTTTATTAGCATCTATCACTTTGTTTTGTGCTTCCAATAATTCTTGTTCAAGCAATTTTTTTTCTTTAGTAAGATTAACATTGAGCTCATTCATATTATTGATTTCTAAAGTCTTAGCATCAAGAAGTTGTTGCACAGCTTCTTTGTCTTCTTCTAATGCGACTTCCTTATTTGAATTACTTTTTATCGAATCATTATGTCGTTTCAGACGTTCATTTTCAATGGTAAAAATTGACAATGCTTCTTTACATGTGTCAAGTTCCATTTGAAGATTATTAATAAAGCCATTTAAAGATTCGTCTTTATCGAGAACATTATTAATTTCGAGTTCCTTTTGATAAACAAGATTTTCCAAATCTTTGTTTTTTTGGAGAAAATTTTGATGAAGGTTTTCTCTTTCCTCTATGAGATCAGCATTTAGTTTATTTATTCTTTCCATTTCCATTATTTTGACATTTAAAGTATCTTGAAGAATTTTGTAATCAGCTTCATTAATTGTTTTTTCATCTTTTGTTAATGCCTCATTAGTTACAGAATGAAGATCAAGGAAAGATTCATTTTCGGTTTGTACGGATTTTTCAACAGATGGAGTAATATTGAGAAAAGAACTTTCAGATTTTTCAAGTGAAAGCTTGGAAGAAAAGGAAAAAACATCCGGAGACAAAAATGAATTTTCCTAAAAAATGAAGTTTTCACACATACAGTAAACAAAAATCATACCTTATTATCATCAAAAACGAAATCTTTGAAATACTCATCTTTTCCATAATAAATATCTTTAAAAAGTTTATCGAAACATTCAAGTACAAATTCAGACAATGGTTGTTTGAGAATAACATGAGAACAATCTTCTTGTTGATCCGCAACCCATTCCGAAACAAACAAAAGAATAAGCATAAATAAATTTCGATGGAAAATTTCGTCTTTGTCATCTAAAGTAGTAAATGTTAACACAGAGAAATTTAAACAAATAAAACATACCTAGCTTTTTACCAGTTAATATAAACCGCGTAGTAACACGAAGGTTAATTCTGCTTTCACAAACTTCAAAAAGTGAACGATGAATAGAATCGAATCCATTATTAATTTTCCCTTGATGGTGGTAATCATCAATGATTACTGTAGGCACATTGTCAAATTGAGCAATCCTAAAACCAAGAAAAAGTTAGAGTATAAGTGAGATATTAGATTATAAGACTGGCTTACTTCATTAATTGAAGCCAGTAATTAGCGAAAAATTCTTTGGTAAATTCAGGTCGTACTGTAACATTGTCGTAACCAAAAAGTTTACTGTAATGATCTGTTAACTGAAATAGATATCAAGATTTTCACAAATATAAATCAAGAAATGTGTGTCGTTTTAACACTTGCAAATTAAGCATTTACATTTGTAAGCACCGAAAACGACAACTACCTTTAAAGGCTTTGATATATGTTAGTTAGCAAAAGATTATAAAGTCAAGAAATATCTTTACAACCAATCATAGAAGAAAAACTAACACGCAAGTACCAAAAAAGATTAAAAACTTACACTTTGAAGCAAATAATCGAAAAATTCTTTGTCGTTAAGGATATCAAGATTGGTCATATCAGTTGTAAAAAGAGCATATGGACCTGTAAAACGGAATGTAACAGAGTTAAAACTATGCTCAACATAGGCAGGTAACAAAAATTCCACGAAAAATAAATAAATGAAGGCTAACAGAAAATCAATATGGAAAAAGGCTGCACAAATGGTAGATGGAAAAGCTTGGACATTTGAAGATAAATAAATTCATAAGAAAAGCAAACAATTGAGTCATTTTTTTTGTTATTTTAACAGAGGAAGTATGGAATGTTAATATAAAAAAAATAAATGGATAAACAAAAAAGAGAAGCTCTTTTGTTTATTCTAATGTTAGCAAAACAGAAGGTTCAAATGTCTGCAGCTTTATGTTCGAGAATTTGACGGTCTTTTTTTCAAAAATTTACTTTGACAGACTTCAATGTCACAAACAAAAAACCACAAAATCAATGGATATATATATATATATTTATCTACAGAAAAATGGATAGCGATCGCGATCAATGACATCTGCGCAGATTTTATATGATTCAAAAAGAACGCAATTAAAAAAATTCCCTCAAATTCCTTCACATCAAAAAAAAAGAGGACGCTCAAAAAATTCATTTTCTCCCTTTTTCTTGGCGCGCAAAATACACAAATAAAAAAGTTTAAAATTTTTTGCTGCTTTTTTTAAAAAGTAACGTGAAAACATGTCAAAAAACAAGGTGAATATAAAACATATACAAAACTAACGTCATTCAGCTGCCAGGAGGTAAGGTAACGATTAAAGAACATAACAAAAACAACTATTTTTTTTATGTGTTGGGATTTATTTTGTTATTCTTTAAAGGTAGAATGAAAAGAAAAATAAGTGGTTGGTTGGTTGGTGTCCAAGGAAATGGTGGTTGTATTTCTTCTTTCTCTTTGACTAAAAAGAACTCTTGTTTTTGACGGTTTTTTTTGTCAGTTTTATATTACAAAAAGTTTTTTGTTGTTTCATAATTCATGTTTACTATTTTTCTCTCTTTCATTCAAAGCAGTTAAAGAAAGATAGTTTGTTTTATGAGGAGAAAAACAAAATTCACGTTAAAATAATTGGGGGAATTCTTTTTTTTTTCAAATTAATTTTAAACTACCCTATAAAAGTTTCAAAATGATTAAAAACTTTTTGTTAAGAAAAATGACTGAAGATTAAGAATCATTTCGGATGACGAGTTATGCGATGGATACAGTATGCATTTTTCGTGATTCACAGTTGCATATCTGTTATCACTTTATTTTTGCTCCATGCTTGTTGAAGACTGTGTAGAATCGATTTTTAATTAAAAAATAGTTCTCGATCCAGTTTGATAGATTTTTTTTCTGTTTATGAATTCAAAATATGAGATACTGTGACACAGAATTACGACGAGGAAAGGAAAGGTGAAGAAGTACCTTTTTTCCTGTATATTTTTTTTCGCTATCATTTTTTGTCATTAATTTTCTTGTCTCATCTACCGTAATCCATGAGAATTTTTGAGAATTTTTAACTTTTTGTTCAATATCGTAAATTTTATCAGTTTTTGCAATGGAAATAATTAAAGTATTGATAAAGAAGCCAATACAGTTGTAATATTCTTCTGAAGGCCGCATATCTTTACAAAATGCCCGGTGCCTGGGTTTTTGGGTGGGCCAAAAATTTTGAAAGTGGTATATTCTTGTAGCCCTGGGTCAGGGCTACAACTTGTATATGCAGAAAAAAGCATGAAATCTTAAACGGTAGAGACTTAGAAGATTTTTGGCGGCAAAAAACAAAAATAAAGCAACTCCGATTACAACAGCTGGGGGCTTGCTGTTGCAACAGCAAGCCCCCATTTGAAAATTCAAGATATAACAAACAAAACTTTATTCAAAACAAGAACATTAAACAAAACAGTAAAAAAACAAAAGCATGTTACAAAAGAGAAAAACAAATTAGAAAAGTTAAAGCATAACATGACTCATACTAATCATTGTTTAGGAACGTTCACCACGAATTCGACGAGCAAGTTGAATGTCTTTGGGCATGATTGTGACACGCTTTGCGTGAATTGCACAGAGATTGGTGTCTTCGAAGAGTCCAACGAGATATGCTTCAGCGGCTTCTTGAAGAGCAAGAACAGCAGAAGATTGGAAGCGGAGATCAGTTTTAAAATCTAAAAATACAACAAATCATTGCATATATATAATGATGAATAAAAAGAATCTTACCTTGAGCGATTTCACGGACCAAACGTTGAAATGGAAGTTTTCGAAGAAGAAGTTCAGTTGACTTTTGATAACGACGGATTTCGCGGAGTGCAACAGTTCCTGGGCGATAGCGGTGAGGTTTCTTAAGTCCACCAGATGGAACAGCAGTTTTACGAGCAGCTTTCGTAGCAAGTTGCTTGCGAGGAGCTTTACCACCAGTTGATTTACGGGCAGTTTGCTTTGTACGAGCCATTGCTGAGATCACCGAGCAGAAATTATACGAGAAAATAAAATCTGAAAATTACTAATTTGATAAACAAACGATCACGCTTAAAAATACAACAAATAGCAAAATCTCGAATATTATATTTAAATAAATATAATATTTTTTAAAAAACTAAAAATATTTCAGAGCAGAAAAAATATGTAAATCAACATGTTTTCAAATGCTAAATTGTGAATTATGAATGTTCGGAATTGCAGACTCAGCTTTGCAAAGCCTGGTTGCCGCCAAAAAATATGTTTGAGAATGTATAAGGAACATTCGTGTTAAAAACCGTTTCCTTTGCGCCAAACCTTTTATTTTTAAATTTATTTATTTATTTATTTTTATTTATTTATTTACATGCCCTAACGCATGATGAAACTTAATATAAAATTAACACAAGACAAAAAATATAAACAACGAAATAAAACATACAATTAAATAATAACTTTTAAACCCCTCTACTTTATCACAATATGATTTCTTGTCGGTGTTATTTTAACTTTTTTGATGATTAAAATTTTGTTTTTCGACATTTGATATAAATATTGTTCGATGTTTTTTGTATCCCTATTTCTTTATCCACATGATCTTCAAATGGTTTGTATGCATAAACAAGACAAACAATGTATGTATCTTCACGTCATTGATGCTGATTTGTATTTAAACTTTAGGGATGTTTTAGCTGTACAAATATAGATCAGCATCAAAAATTTAAGTTACTTCCTTTTTTAAAAGTTCATATAAAGATAGCTTTTACTTTTCGGGAAAAATAAGACAGTGGATTCACAACTCTTAAAATCTCAACTTTCATCAAAGCTTAAAGTTATTATATTTTTGTAAAAAATGGTTAAATTTGTATTAACTGCTGCTATTTTTGTTGTTTTTATTATTTCAATTGAATGTTTTAAACCTCAAAAGATGATGTTCAAAGACGGCGGCGGAATGGACAAAAAATTTGTAAAAACCTTGGATAAAGAAGCAAAAGAAAAGTATTTGGCGATTGTTAAAAATAAAAATTTAACTAAAGCTCAAGCTGAAACACAATTGGATGCATTCGTTCAAACTTTAACCCCCGAACAAAAAGTTTGTTTATTCTTTTTCCTCTTTGTTACTGTAATTGTTCATTGTAGAAAATATACAAGGTAATGAAAGAATCATGTCAATAGTAAAATCCATTAAATTAAAAAACGAATTATTATCATACAAAAAATTTTATTATTTTTTTTTTTGCGGCAAATTTTTTTCGACAAATTTATTTATCAGGATGATCAGAAAGTTCGTTTCGTCGTTTGCACTTGGCAAAGTGTTCTGTCCCCACCAATAACGAAACGAACTTTCTGATCATCCTGATATTTAAAAGCATCCACATATATTATATATGTTATAGCTAAATCAGCCGAATTTGAAAATAATACTATTTCAAACTAAGATAATTTTTTTTTTTTTTATCAAAATATAAACATTTGTTGGACTTTTTCCAAGAATGGTTTTTGATGTTAAAGTTATTTCGACTATCAAATTCATCAATTTTGTTTCTTTTTTGGTCTTGCCGTAATACCATCCATTATAACATGTCCCCAAATAAATAACAATTTTTATTGTATTAAAGCTATACTAGAAATCGACCTAATTTATTAAATTATTTATGCCAATAATTTCCTCTGAAATATACTATTTTAGTGGCAAACAACCTTTTTCTAAAGAATAATTCATCAAAACATCTTTCCAAATTGTGTATCAAAAAAACAAACTTTCATAAATATCGCAATACCGTAAGTTCACGGTACGGTATTGCGATATTTTTGACGGTATTGAAACCTTCGCGGTAGCGATACGGTATCCGATCACTATTATGGTCTCATTTTTGTTATCTTTTATTAGACCTGCAGATGAAAATAGACGATTTTGAATCAAATTGAGATTACTGTATAGTTTATTATTTCAAGAAACAAATATAAAAGCCAGTTAATTTTTTTTCAGACGGTATCCATTTATCCCAATTTAGATAAAATGATAAAATACAATCATTTTTTGTTTAATTTGAATTAAAATATTTTTTTTTCACCCGGCGGTGATCGAACCTCGCACACAACGCCTGCAAGCATGCGCTCTCTCCCACTCGGACAAGCTCCCCAAAGGTCAGTCCCCGCTTTTTTTTTCCGCCACTCGTTTTTCATTTTTTTTGCAAAAAAAGAGAACGCGCCGGTTGCTAACAAAAATCAAATAAATTTTGTATGATACAAAACTAGACACCGGCAAGCGAAAAAAAAATTTTCGAAAAATTAAATTTTTTTGTTTTATTATAATACTTTTGGGCCTGAATAAGAATAATTTAAAAACAAAAAATTAAAAAAATTAAGTTGAAGCGCCGAAAATGCCATCTAAAAATTTAAAAAAGCAAAATTTTTGGGTAGAAAAAAAGACACTTTTTCTTTCCTTTTTTTGCAACAAAAAAATGCATTTCCTTTATGCTTTTGAAGGACGCGTCGCCAAAAACACCTTTTTCAACCGATTTTGTATAAAAAAATGGGGGTTTTTGGGGTATACCATTTTTGTGCTCTTTGGTGCTCATTGGAAAAAAATACCATGGGAATCAGAATTAAATTCTCTATTGAATTATATAAAATTCAAGTTTACCAAATCTTACCCCTGCTTTTTGTAGTTGAAACGATACAGTAATTTAGCATTTTCGACGCTTTGTCCTCAGTAAAAAAATTTTTAAGTTGCATTTTTGGAATCAGCGTAAAAAGTTACATCTAGAAAGTCTGATCATCAGACAGTAAGTTAAAATTTAATTTTTCATACTGTAACCAAAAAAATGACACAGAAAAGAAAGAAAAAATTGTTCGCTGCCAGTGTCTATACAAAACTGCCAAAAAATATGATAGAAAAAAACAACAAAAATCCAATTAAAAATAATTTTTTTGAAAACAAAATTTTCTTTTTTACTGCCAATAAAAAGTATACTGTAATCAAGGCCGTATACAGAAAAAAATTTCGGAGGGGGCACAGCGATTTGGGGGGGGGGCACGCCTTTGATATTTTGCCGCCGTCAACATGAAGCGGCAAAAGATCAAAGGAAATTCCTCAGTTTCGGAGAGGGGGCACAGGTGCCGAATCCCCCCCCCCCCCCTAAATACGGCCTTGACTGTAATTATATCACGCTGCTAACTAAATGGTATATGTAGATTAGTGATCGGATCCCGTCCCGTTTTCGGTAAAACCCGGGAAACGGGAATTCCCGTTTTTTGAAAATGGACACGGGACGGGAATCCCGTGATTCCCGTCGGAAACTTGTAACATGTAATATCCAAAAATTTTAAGTAATTTTTGAGCAGAATCTGCAGATAATCTATTTTTTTGTTTGTTTCCATATATTAAAGTATCATCATAAAGAAAAGCTTTCAGATTAATCAGAGCTTGAAGTTGTTAAGAAACAATATTTTGCAACTTAAGCTATATATGGCATTCCCGTTTTATGAAAATGACACGGGAACGGGAATACGGGATTCCCGTTTTTTGAAAATCGGCACGGGACGGGAAACACGGGAATCCCGTTCCCGTTCCCGTTGGGATTCCCGGCGGGAACGGGACGGGATCCGATCACTAATGTAGATGCACACTAATCAATCAGTGGTGTCAAGCAAAGAAATATAACTGAAATCAAAATAATCATTTTTTTATCATACTTTTATGTCAGAAATCATTTTACAAGAAATACAGTATTAAAAAAACTAAAAAAGGGTAAAATATTGAGGTAACTAAAAAATTACACTTACAAAATTTTCTCTCGATATTATTTTTAAATAAAAATATAAAAAAACTTACCCAAGGAGCTCCCAAATTAAATTGTGTCAAAAATAAAACAAATAATCGAGTTTTAACTTTTGGGAAATTTGATCGATTAGCAAAATCTAGAAGTAAACTCGATTTGTGGTAAAATATTTTTCCAAAATTAAGGTTGTACTTAACTAAAAAATACTCATAATTTCCAACCTAAACCTAAGTCTAAGCTAAATCTTCCCTTTGAAAACGCTTGTGTGAACTGTTTGTAAACCATTGATTTTTAATAGGCTGCCCTTTTTTTATTGATTTATGCTTTTGGAGAAATTGCCACAAAACATTCCATTTCCATTATAGATGCCTTCTTGTAACCCAAATAATAAATATTGGCATAAATGACCTTATTGACGATTTTTAAAAAGATTTCCCCGGCTTTCCCATTTAAGCAATTAAATGGTTTTTGTTGCATTTCTCTGATTTATCCCTTCCAAAAAAAGACACATACTTATTTTTTCTGTCGTTTCTTTGCTTTATTTTAAATTAAATGGAAGAATTTAATAATTTATTAAAAAAAGCATTATTAAAAGATTATGTTCCCAAAAAAGATGTTCAACAAGTAATTGAATTTTTTAAAAATAAAATTGAGAAATTCAGTAAAAGAATTTTTAGAATGAATTTCTCAAAAAATATCCGGAATTTGATGGAAGAGGAATTAAAATAGCTATCATTGATAGCGTAGTTGATTTATCACTTTCTGGAATGCAAAAAACTTCAACAGGTCTTCCAAAAATTATTGATTGCTTTGATTTTACTGATAATGGAAATGTTGATACTTCAGTTATTAGAAAATCTGGAGATGATAATACTCTCACACTTTTAAGTGGTCGTGAAATTTCCGTATGTTTAAGATACAATAATATCCGGGTATTTTGATAATATTTTTAGATCCCACCAAACTGGAAAAATCCATTAAATGAATGGCATCTTGGAAAGAAATTTCTTCAAGAAATATTTCCTTCATTGCTTGAAAAAATGGAAGAAAAAGTAAGTGGGAAAAATATTGTACAATTTATTTGAGTTTTTTTTTGTTTAGGAAAAGCTGAATGAAAATGATATTCAAGAATTCCCAAGGTTTGTAGATAAAATCGTTGCTGAAAAATTATCTGATAATTACAATTTTGATTTTATTGTTTGGAATGACGGTAAAAAATGGCAAGCTTGTCTTATTCCTTCCTTTTTAAAACACGTTGAAAATGCTAAAGTTTTGACAAATTTTCATGATGAACATCAATTTTGTTATTTATTGGATGACATTTCTTGCGGAATCAGAATAGAAGAAGGTGGAAATTTTTTGAAGTTGTTAATCTGTTGTCATGATCATGGTACCCTTGTGGCACAAGTTGTTGCCGCACATTTTCCGAATGAACCTGAAAAAGATGGATTAGCTCCAGGAGCACAAATTATTTCAATCAATTTTATGGGTGAAAATGTTAATGTTTCTACAATTAAAAAAGCGGTAAATACTATATTTTTTAAAAAGGGAGTTCCATTTCTAATAAATTTCTTATGGCAAAAATGCCACTCGCACAATGAAAAAGAATCCAAAGCGTGCGTAACACTGTCACTCAATTTTTCATTCTTTTTCATCGGGCGGCTTTTCGCAGCGTGTCCACATTTTGAGACACTTTTCGCCAAATATAAGAAAATAAACCGAAAAAATTGAATCTTGCGTTTAGCTCCTGGTGGGGATCGAACCCACGACCTCCTGATACCGGTCAGGCTGGTCTACAACTAAAAAAAATCGGGTTTTTTTTGATGTTAAATATGTTTGACTGATACTGTTTAACAGTAATTATCACAGTTAAATTTAATTATTAAAAATGTTTAATTTATTTTTTATAAAACAGAATCACTAAAAATTATGTTGTCCTTCACTGATTGCATTTAAATGAAATATCGGAGTTTTGCGGTCAATTTTTTTGATATTTTATTTCTTGTATCAGATTGATATGAGTGTGAACAAAAATTTTATAAGTTACATCGTAATATTAAAGAATAAAATGTCAATAATAAAATTTTTTCGTGATATGTGTTTATACCGTATCACGTCTTTGTCATCTTATGTCTAAGTGGTGCTTACAAAACATTTTTAACTACAGATATGGAGTTATGAAACTTTGTAGAAATGTTTAGTTTGGTTAGGGCTACAAAATAAGATATGTAGCTTCTTACGCACACTTTGCATTCTTTTTCATGGCATTTTTTTCATAAAAATATCTATTAGAAATGAAACTCCTCCTTCAAGTTTCATAACTTGAGAAAATTTGATATTGTAATGAAGTTTTTTTTATATTTGATCCTTTTTAGTTAAACAAATGTATTGAATTGGGAGTGGACATTGTTAATTTTTCTGTAGGTTTTCCTCAATTTGAAAAAAGGTATGATTTATAAAAAACTTTTTAATTTATCATTTATTTTAAAGCAGTGATTTAGTAACATCTTTTAGTTCAATGCTGGAAATGAAGGCCCTTTTTTTTCGTCAATTAGAAATGTCAATTTTGCTGATGAAGTTTTCAATATTGGATCGGTATTTACCAGTAATATAAACTCAATTTTTGAAAAGGCCATTGGCAGATATCTTCCATTTGTGAGTTTTTATTCATCAAAAGGCCCTCTTTCAAGTGGCTCTCGTGGTATTACATTGACAGCTCCAGCCGATGCCATTGTTGAAACTCCAAAATGGTATCCTTTAAAGAAAGTAATAGTTTATGGAACAAGTTTTGCTGCCCCAAATGTTGCAGGTTCAATTGCATGTTTACTTTCAGCTTTAAAAGCAAATTCAATCGAATATACTCCTGCAACGATTAAATTAGCTTTATCCAATACTGCATTTTTACCCGATGAAAATGATAGATTAGGATTTGGAAATGGAATTATTCAAATTAATTCTGCTTTTGAATATTTTAAAACTTTTGCCACGAATCTTCCAAAAATTGTATTTCCAAAACTATTTTTAAATGGAACATTCAAAAATGGAATAACTATTTACAAAACAGAAGACAACCAAAATGTTTATGATTACTGTATAAATATAACAAATTTAAATATTTCAACAAAAAAACAAGTTTCATGGGTGCTAAAATTGATGCCATCAAAACACAGACACATAGAATATTCAAAAATTGTTTCAAAGAATTCAGAATTTAAGGTTAAAATTCACACAAATGCTTTAAAACCCGGAAGTATTAATTATTCAGAAATTCAAGGATTTGATTCAAAAAATCTTTTTCTCGGTCCTATGTTTCATCTTCCAATTACAGTAATTGTTCCAGAGAAAGTTGTTGATTACAGAATTGAAAGGAAAGTCTTTGTGGAACCCCCCTCAAAATATCAAAATATTATTTTACCACCCGAAAATTGCATGAAATGTACCATAAAATTAATCAATTCAGAAAATGATAAAATTGAATTTGAAAATTCATTCGAAAAATATAAAAGAGACAAAAACAATTTTATATTCGTCCCAAATGGAAGTATCTGTCCTTGGGAAATTGCAATTCAATGGGAAAAAATATTTGAAATTTATATTTATCAAACAATTTTTATTGAAAAAGGCATTGATTTAAAAGCTCATTTAGAAATTAATTTTGAGAAAGATTAATCCAGAAATGGTCAACTCATTCTACTGCTATAAAGTACTTTGTTTCTTTTATTTCGATGTTTATTTAATAAAATACCACGCTTCTATAAAACATATCTTTTTTTTCCATTTCAAATGCCCTTGTACAATTGTTTGATACAATGAGGCAAAGTTAAAAAATGACTTTTTGGAAGAAATTTCTTCTAGAAAAAAATTATGATTTGAAAAAAAGTCGCCGAAAAAAATTGTGCGAAAAAAAAAGTTTGCGAAGGAAAATTTTCACCAGACGTCCGTTTCGGGGCCCCCAAATACACTACCCCCGAATCGGGGGTAGTGTATTTGCCTCTCTCCCGACTGGGCACATGGTGACCTAGTGTTTTTCTACATTCTAACCAGTGTTGTGCCCGACATTTTTTATCGACTCCGACTCCGGGGTAGAATTCGATCGGAGTCGAATCTATCGACTCCGACTCCGAAAAGCGGCATATTTTTCTTTGATCTTTTGGAATTAGTGACTCCGACTCCGGAGTCGATGTGGAGTCGACTCCATCGACTCCGGAGTCGCAACAACACTGATTCTAACTAGTATCAACTGGGAAAACTTCAAATTCTTCGGTTAAATAACAAAAATATTTTACTTGTCAATGACATGCAATTTTGGTCAATTACGACCTTTGGCATCGTGCCAGTCTAAAACTAGCACTATAAGAACTGGTAATACTTTCAGAATAACGTTTTAGACCATATTCTACCAAACAATAAAAATTGAAATCTGAGATGGTGTGTTCCGCTCGATTTGAAAAATCTGGTAGACAGTCTCTTAAAATGTCAGTTAAAAAATTATATCAAGTTTGATATAACAAGTTTACAAAAATCAGAATAATTTTTATGTCTGAAATACTGTTTGTAAAAGATTAAAGTTAAAAATCATTGCAACTTTATTAACAAACAAAAAGAAGACTTAATAAAAAAAACCGGTATCAAAACTGAGCAAAACAAAAAAATTGGAATGTACAAAATATAGTACAAATTATAAAAACATACATAAAATTTACAATTACATTTATTTTGTTATTAAACTTGTCAAAATTTTAATCAAATTATCAATTCCTAATAATGCCCCAGCATCAGGGCCTTGATGAATTGCTTCGGATAAACCATTGCATGTTGCATTTGCAAAATCAATTAAACGAGCATCCAAATTCTATAATAAATTATTATCATTTATAATTCAAACGGATGATAAAAAGATACTTACATTATCAGGAATATTTGGATTTCCTTCAAAAACTATCAACAATGAAGTACCAAATAATCGTAAGCCATCCATGGAGGCAATAATTGAACGAATTCTCGCAAGTTTTGATAATAAATCTGTGCAAACAGCTCTTCGTCGGTCTCCATGAGCTGTTTTGAAGAATTTATTTAACAGCTTTTTTAGGCCAGATTGATCCAATTTGCGACCATAATATTTGTCAATGCACTGATAAGTTGCCGATGAAGAATCGTAATATTGCATTCCTAAAAATCAACATAATAATAAAAACATGTACAAATATTCATTCACATTCAATAACTTTATATTTAAATTACTGTACCTATATAACTATTGTAAATCAAGACGGTTACAGTATACCCATTTCATTTTTCACTCAAAAACCTATATTCCCGAAAAGTGAAATAATTAAAAACTTACCACACAGTCTAATTCCAAGATTTTTTGAAGTTGTTTTATCAGATTTTCGTTTTTGTGATTGCTTTTTTTCTTCACTTGCATCATCTCCATATTGCCGAATTCCCAGCTTTAAATCCACAACACATGGATTCTTATATTTTGAGGTTAAATTTTCAAGCATTAAAAATGTTCCATATGGTCCATTATTTTGAAAACTACGAATCTGACATTGAAATGCCCACGGATTTAAGGCATTTGGGAGGCCAGAACTAACGTCACGATATTCATCTAAATTAGGATTACGGTAATAAAACATATAATACAAAAACAAGCTTACCATCATCATCATAATCATTGCTTGAAAAATGTTGTTTTTCAATTAAGCATTCAGAAGCTGAAGCTGAGTGCTGATGTGAAGATTGTGGAAATTCATTAATAATATGAATATTTGAAGAGCAATCAAATTCATCGTAAGCAATTTGAATTTGATAACAACATTCTGCTGTTATTGAACGAAGTTCAGCTGGCATTAAACGATAGAATAAAGCTTCATGTGGATTAAAAGGTTTACAAATATGAAAATTATCAACTGAAAATATTCCAACATGTCCACCAACTTGATGCTTATATGGTTTCATTTGAAATAATATATTTGAAGATGAGGATTTTTTGTTGCGTTGTGAAAGGGTTGAATCTTTTGAAAGTGACGTTACAGCAGTTGAATCAGGATAAATTTTACGAACCACAACCATTGTGTGTAATAAAAATATCTTTTTCTCTCTTTTTTCTTTTTATTTCTTTCTATAAAGATAAAAAATTTATTTTAAGTGTCAAGGAGAGGTTATAAATTTTTGAAGTCAAAGATAAATACAATAAAAAAAAGAGTGAGGCATAGGGAAAAATGTTAAAGGAAGAAAAAGAAAAGAGGGTGTATCTCTATCACCGCTTTCAATTGAGATAAAAGAAGGGGGGGTGTCATAATAACAATCCAGATGATCACGTTGAGAGAGAACACGTAAGAAAATAAATAAGCTGATAATACATAATATTAATATGTAAAAATATAAATAAAAATAGGATCTCTTTTGTAGAATAAAATGTGACAAGATAAAGATAAAGAAAAAAAAGTAGCACAAAAAAAGTATAGGGTTTACTTTCAAAAAAGTTTGCCAAAGAATTGAATGAATGAAAAAAAAGAATAAAGAAAAAAAGGGTCGCAAAAAAAATATATTTTTGACAATGAAAAACGAAGAAAAATAAAAAAATGAATGACGCAAATACACATCCCTTTTTGCTGCTGCTCTGCCTTTTCAAACGTTGATCACTTTTTTTTAGTTCAACAATAATAAAAAAAATATTTGAAAAAAAAACACGCGAGGGAGAAGACGGAATATGATCCTCGAGCAGCAGCAGCAGCAGTTACATACAGCGGATATATATATGTATCTTTGTTGTTTTTTATAGGATATTTGCAATGAACTTCGATCGCGTGTATTTCAATCAACATTCTTTGCGCGTAATTTAATCACCCAATATATATATATATATATATATGAAAAAAACCTCCGCTTTTCAATTGTTATGAATGGGGGGATTGCAAATTCTTGCAAAAAAATATATAACATGATTTTTCTTCATCTTTTTCAAGTGTACTGTTTTTTGTTTCCACTTGACAAATACATACAGTGTCCAAAAAGCACTTAAACTTTGAAAAAAAGATTTTATGAATGAAAAAAAAGGGTAGCACGAGAATGGCAAAATTCCAAGAAATTTTTAGTTTTTAAGAAAACTGCAAAAATGCAAAAATGTAAAAAAACAAAATCTTTGTGATTCTTGTTTAAAAACAAAGAAAAAAAGTGATCAGAAAAATGTAGTTCAAAAAAACAACAAAAGTTGGAACATTAAAGTGTAATAAAAAAATAGCAGACAATCGCTTAAAGGATTGTGATCTTTTAATTCCGACTTTCATTGAAAAATAAGCAAAAAAAGAACTTTTAATTCAGGATTTGATTTAAGAATTAAGCAGAAATTTGAAAGCACAGACTATGAAATATGTATGCTTTCTGATAGACTCAATATTGAGGAAGGAATGATTGAGGATGTTTGTTTTAAAGAGATAAATATTTTTGTTCAGAAAAGTTTAAAGAAAGAAAAACTTTGCTGACAGTCAATTTTGATAAATATTTATTTGATTTGATTATTTTATTATCAATTTTGACGACTAAAAAGGAAAGTAAAAAAAAACGGAAATTAATGCGTTCTCAAAAAAAAACAGATGTATACTGTACAAAGTTCAAGAAATATAAATTTATAAAAAGTTTATAAAAATTTAATGATCTCTATACTCTTCCCAATCAAAATAAAAACTACATTTGGTCAAAACTTTTTGATCACAAGGAAACTTCCGGAATGAAATAAACTTGTTTTAAAAGAATGTCGTTTCACTACCGTAATCGCAATATTTAAAAATTACTTTTTCCATCAATCATTTAATAATAGAAAAATTAAACTTTGTGCAAACTCAATAATTATATAAAAACGCCCTTACAGTAATCCTCCTAATTTTAAAACACTTGAAATTGTTGAGACGATAACTTTTAGCAATGAAAAAGAAGACAGAAAATATTTCGAAAGGGTACGTTACTCCCTCATCACAAGCGTCACAATGTCTCACAATCTCGCACATTATAAAAGAATTCAAAAAAACAATCGTGCAAAAAACTAACTACCATTTTTTATTCATCCAAAAGAACTTTTTTAGTGCATAAACTTTAACTATTTTTTTTCAAAAACAACGACACCTGTTTTTTTCCTTCTTATCACAAAATATCAAAATTAATCACGTTTTTTTTCTGATATCAGTTTTTTTTGACGTAAAATGTTCAAAGTTTTTTTTCAGATTCTGGTCTTAATCTTCGCCGCCATTATTTTATTTTTTTCAAATTTCACCTTTAAAGCTTTGAACAAAACAATTCCAAAAATATTTTTGTTATTTTTTTGCAGCAAAGTTTGCAGGGGAAAAAAGTGATCAGTTAACACAATAATAAAATCAGAGAGCCGCCGGAGGGCACTTAAAAAAATAACACGAGTTCAAAAAAAACAATATTTGTTTAAAAACAAAAATTGAGTGCCCACTTAAAAGCAACGTTTTAAAAGCAGCGAAAAATTTAATCAAATCCAAAATAAGTTTAAAAAAAAGAGTAAAAATGTGACAAGCAAAAATACAAGGAGAGACAAACAAGAAAATGATATTTGATAGCGTATCATTTAATGATTGGCGACTATATGACTGACTGACTGACAAACTGACTGACTGATTTGCCCACAAACATCTTTTTACTTTCAAAGAAACAGAAAAAAACTCTTTTAAAAAGAGAAAGGGACAAATTAACGACAGCTAAGAATAACAACAAAAAATTTTGTTTTTTTGAGTTTAACTTCGAGCTTTATACTGTGAAAAAAAAAGTGAAGGAGGAATAAATATTGCGCCATGGATAAAAAAGTGCCGAACAACAACGGATCATCTGATGATGGGAATATTTTTTTGTTTAAAAAGCCACTGCAATCTTACGACAAAAAATACAAAGACAGCAACAAAATAATTTTAAGTCTGATGATATTTCGTAAAATCTCTTGCCTGCGTGCCTTCCGCCACCACGTGGAGAGACGTCATCATAAGATAATAATAAACTATAATGATGATAACAAAAGAATGTTTAAAAAGTATTTATATTTTAAATAATCATCTTTAAGATGATTTTAAATAATCCTAATCTCTCTCCCTCTCTCTCTCTCTCTCTCTGTCTCTTAAAAGAATACAAAAAAATTTGTTTACAGGAAGATGTAGATTTTTGCACAAAAAATTACAGTAGTTTGTTTGGTTTTAAAGGGAGCGTTCGGGATAGACAAAGTTTTTTTTTTCAATTTACACAGGTACGCTCACCACGAAAATAAATCAAAATTTTAAAATAGTGAATATTACTAAATTTAGACTATTTTTTCTGTCTTTACGATTAAAATTAACCCTAGAACCAACTGTTTGTACAAAAATATGATTTATATAAACTTTTTTTGATAAAATATACTGGTTGGGAAAAATGCGTGAGTAATCTATAAAATTTTTAAACTACGTATATTCCTGGATTGTTTCTTTTTGTGGGCACATGTTTTAGGGTTAATTTTAATCGTAAAGACAGAAAAAATTGTCTAAATTTAGTAATGCTCACTATTTTAAAATTTTGATTTATTTTCGTGGTGAGCGTACCTGTGTAAATTGAAAAAAAAAACTTTGTCTATCCCGGACGCTCCCTTTAAATAAAAAAAAGTTAAAAACTAGAATTTTTTTATTTTACTGTAACTATGAAAAATCATAGGAAGTAATTAAATGACAGTAACAAAAATTAGGGCTACAAAAATGTATTTTTTTTTATAATATTCTTGTTCAAAAGTTAAATAAAAACGAAAGACCAAACATGTATTCTCTCAAACAGTGTTATGCTTTTGTGTTTTTCGCAGTTTGCGCCCCGCCCCGCGCCCTTCTCTTTTCAAAACATCGCCCCGCGCCCCGCCCCGTGCCCCGAAATTTCTAAAAGCCGCCCCGTGCCCCGTTGTTTTTTTAAATGTTTTTCCTTCATCAATTTTCAATTTTGTTCAAAATGTCTTTTAACATTATATGATTTTGAAATATCCAATTTTTGATCACATTCTTTGCACTTTTTTTTCTCCAAATCCAAATATGGATAAAAACTTTCTTTATCAATAGTCCAATCCAGAAATGTTGAATCCAGTAGAATATTAATAATCAAGTAGAAACTGCAGCAAAAGTGAATATATCAGAGCAAAACACAAAAATGCTTTTATGAAAATTTCTCGAAGCAAATTGTTTGCTTGTTTGTTTTGAAAGGAAAAAAGTATTTTCGTTTGTGACTGATATCCAGTACAAACATTTTGTTTTTCTTCTACGAGCTGTTTTTTCTTCACATTGGAACTGTAATGCCGTGTATACATTGTTGTCCAAAAGATGTTTTTTCTGCTTCAAGAAAAAAAATAAATTTGGCAATGAAAAATTTCTTTTTTTCTCAAATATTTAATCAATAAAAATCGAAAATGTTTGTCCATTAAATGTTCGCCCCGCGCCCCGCCCCGTGCCCCGAAATTTCTAAAAGTCCCCCCGCGCCCCGCCCTTCGCCCCGGGGCGGGGCAAAATCGGGGCGAAGCATAACACTGCTCTCAAATCACTACAAAAGTTTTCCGTCAACATCACGAAAAAAAAAGAATAATAAAATTTCTAAAAAAGATAAACTTTTTAAAACGGAAATAAACACACATTTTCGCTAAAGTAATACATGTATATAAAAATGACGTCACAAAAACAACCACAAAATTATACTTCTTTTTACTGAGAAAAAAAAGGTGCCAACTATTACCCAAAATGGAAGAAAATGAAAGAAAGTCATAAAATTATGTAAGGAATAATAAAACTACGACGACTAAAAATCAAAACCAACAATGTGCTTTTATGTTTTTTCTTTCAGAAAACAAGAAACTTTTTGATACTAAATTTATTGATTGATATTGGAAATTGAAAAATGATCACCAACACCCATAAAAATTGAGTGTTGTGGAAAAAAAAAGAAGCGTTACGTCAAAAATGATTGAGTGATCTTTGAGAAAAAAAAAGAAAGAAGAAGAAGAATCTGACCTAAGGAAAAAGAAAAAAGAATGGAAAAAAAGAAAGAATGAAATAACTTTTTTTGATTTTTGCTGCAAAAACGTATAAAAATAAAAAAGGAATTTCTCCAAAAAAAAGCCGATCAAAAATCACTGCAAAAAAAGGATGTTTTAAAAAAAACAAGAAAACACATGCTCGTGATCTTTAAAAATGGAATTCTTTGAAACAATTAAAACAATACTTTTTAAAAGTTTTGTTTTTTAAAAAGAAACTTTTAATTTTTTTAAAAATTCTAAAAAATTATTATCTTTTTTTGAAGACTGCAACGAAGTTGGTCAAAATGGAATATGAATAAAATTAGACAAAACCAAAAATGTCTGGGAAGCTGTCATTTGACTCTGGGGAAATAAATTCTGTCAATTTTTTTACTTCCCCTTTTTTCGGGCATCATTGATAACGTCGACAAGAAAATGTATATTACGTAAAAAAAGAAGTAGAAGAACTTCCCAATTTGCAAAAACGTGTCAAAATTTTGGTGAAAAATAATATTTTTTATAGACATTTTTCGATTTACATCACGCCCTAATAGTAATATAATGTTGATGTTTACAAAAATTAGGTTTATACATCAAAAAAATAAATTAATTTTAGCAACAAAAATGAAAAATCAGCCCGGAAGAAAACATACAAAAAACAGAGTTATTGCAAGTTAAAGTAATTTTTGATCAACAACAGTAATTTTTTAGGCATAATAAAAAGTACAATTTTTTATTTAATTTTTTTTTTCTAGAAAAATCCAGAACGTTCGCGGACCCAAAAATGCAAGCAAATGCGCAAATATAATAATCCATATTTAAATAATATGTTTTAAAAGAACAAACCAGTTTTAAACAAACATATGATTCTTTTTTAAATTAATAATTGTAAACGGCTAAAAAAAGTATTGCTTTAAATACGAGCATAAATTTCATCAGAGATTTCTCTTTAAACATTTTTTTTCAACCGACTATCTTTTTATTCTTTTTTTCCATATATCTTTTTTGCCAAGATCGTGGGAAGAATATTTCATAAATAAAAAATAAACATTTAAAAATAAAAAGTCTTTTTTTAAAGAGAAGATGCAATTTTTAAAAATCATTAAAATGAAAAACAAAAAATAAAAATATGGAAACAATCAAAGGTTTTTTAAAAAAAAACATTTAACATTGTTTTGCTTTTTAAAAAATGAAATCTCTTTTTTTAAAGCGTTGTTAAGGAAAAAAATAAATTTATTATTCTGTGACGAAATAATCAATGTAATAGCATTGTTTTGTTTATTTGTTGGAGGATGAAATTATGGGATTTTAGCAATAATAGTTTTATGAAACTTTTGATTTTTTTACAACCAAAAATATGGTTAACAATTAAAAAATGAAAAAAGTTTTAAAATCTTGCTTCCTTTTTTTATAAATTTTTATCAGTGACGGAAAAATTTTCGGATTTTGAAGAGCCATCATTTATTTTGGTTTTGATGTTTCAGAAGATCAAAGAATGACCAAATTTAATTGTTTTCAAAAATTACATAAAAAATACCTTTCAACTTTTTTTGATGAAAAGAAAGAAAGATTAGCCACCAACATTTTTTTTTGGATTAAGCAATTATTTTTTTCTCTCATCTCTCATCATTATACAGGATTAATCTTCTCTCTTTTCCCTTTAAATTCAACTCTCTCATATTAGTTTTTCGTACCATTTTTGTGTTTAATAAAAGGAGAAGAAGAAAACCTGATGTATATGTATTTCCCTCCTCTCAATCACCCCCCCCCCCCCCCCCCCAAATCACAATTCATTCAATTTTTATCCATTTTCTTTCCATAAAAGGATCCTTCTCTCTTTTTTCCTTTCCTTTCCACTCCCTCAATCTCAATTCTTTCTTTCTTTCTTTCTTTCTTTTTTTCTATTCATGGTTATTTACAAATGGTGCCCGATTGTTTGCATTTATTCCCGATTTTTTCTGATGCTGGAAATTCTATTTTTTTTTGATTCGATCCCAACAAACTTAACTCTTCAATCACAACTCTGTTTTCTCTCTTTTGTGGCGGCAGCGAAAAATACACGCAAATTACCTCTCTCTTTTTTTCCTTTCCTCTATTTTCAGATTTTTTTCACAGTTTTTTCTTCTTCTGTTTTTACACCTGTTTCAATTCAAAATGAAAAATAATAATAATGTGTATTATTATTTTTCATGGTTGAAAATAAACCTAAAAATATATAATTTCTACTTTTATTAATATAAATCAGGATTTATGAATTGTCCAAGTAAGTGATTTTCTGGGTTTTTTAAAAGGTAAGTTAAAAACAGACGCATCTAAAACGGGAATTATTATTAAATTAATTAAATTAAATCTTAAAGATGGGCCTGGACTTGGACTTATTTTTATATGAAAATTTTTCCCTCGCTGGGATTCGAACCTGCGAGGGAAAAAAATTTCTTTTAAAAAAAGCCAAGTCCATCTTTTAGTAATTCCCTTCTAAAACTCTTTAATAAAATCATCAAACTCTAACATAATAATTTGTAATACTTTTTTTAAGTTTCAACAAAAATCAGGGATATTTGAGATTGTTTTTATGAGATTATATTGCGTCATATTTATAATTAATACAACTACCAATTTTATGACACATAAATTCATAAAAAAATGAGAGTAAAAAACTGCAAAGTTTTTTAAAAACTGTAATGATTAAACCTGTTTTATTTCATAAATAAGATTACTGTAGTGTGTTGTAAAATATAAAAAAAAAGAGATATTTGTTTTTGGGACATAAAAAAAGATTAAATTAAATTATTTTTTTGAATATTTTACAAAAGCATTGGAATTCAAGAAAGTGCATTTAAAATTTTAACCTTTGAAAATAAATGTTTAAAAAATTAATTATTTAAAAAAGTTTTAAACCATCTGCTGTCTCTTTTTAGATATTTGTTACTTTCTCTCTTTCGTTCACGTTTGCGTCATCCTTAGTAACTCATTTTTAAATATGATAGTTACATACATAAATTTAATTTTTAAAACATTGAAAAATTTTCTGTAACAAGTTTTCTCACATTTTTTTAAACCAAAGTTAAATAAACATTAATTTCCCTAAATACCATATAATTTAAGGATAAAGAATATATATATATATAAGTAGTCATGAATGAATGAAATGAAATGGAATTGTGTTGCACTTTTTTTTTGCGTACATGTACACATACTTTACACTTTTTTATTATTTAAGTTATTCGACGTTTTTGTATATAAAACACTTTTTTTTCGGCGGAGGCTACTTTTAAATATACAAATAAAAAAATATGTATTTTTAAATATTTGCTTCTGAAATAAGTCCATCTCCTCCTTCTTTTTTTTTTCGATTTTGACATTGACTAAAAAAATATTCAGTTCACTTTGAATGTGAATAAAATCTCTGTAATGTCCTTCTTCCCTTAGATTTTTTGTAAAAAAACCTTTCTTATATATTTTTTTGGAATGCCGGTGTCCTCAATGGCCTTTTTTCCTTTCTTTCTTTTGTGAACTGCCTTCTTCTTCTTCTTGTATTTTTTCATCTGAAAATGAAGGTTGTCGTCGATGTTCATGGAGAACAATAGTCTTCAAAAGAATTGAAAGAAAAACTCTAAAAATGAAGAACCAATCCAAATGGTAGATGTATGAATGTATGGATGGATGTATGATTGTGATGGAAAAAGAAGACGATGAAGGTTCTATGGAGAGAGTGAGAGAGAATTCTTTGAAGGAAACAAAGAAAAACAAAAAGTTTTTTCTTGTATTTTTTCTTTTCCTTGTTGCTGCTTGTTTACATCCATTGAAAAATATTCAACGTGGAAAACAAACTTTTTTATAATTCATACAAAAAAAGTATCAAAATTCAGAGACAAAAATTTTTAGTCTCTCGTTTTTGCCACGATTTTTTTTTACCTAAAAAATTTAAAATTATTTTTAATCCAAAAATCTTTTTTTAAGTGATTGCTTTAAATTACTCTCTTTATTTTTTTTTTGAAAAATATAAAAATGTGGCGACAGATAATCCATTCTATCTAAAAAATATCGGAGAGTTTTTTTAGTTCGTTTTAAATCCGACTCACCGAAGAATAAAATCCGGTACAATAAAAATCCTCTTTTGTTATTATATATATATATAAATAAATATTCTTTTTTATTATTATTACTGCAAAAATACTTCTGTTTTCAGATTTTTAACTCTCTCTCTTTCTGTGACTGGTTGAATGACTGCTCTATATTTTTAATTCTGCTTTTGAAAAGAGAAAGAATCATTATAAAAGTATATATCTCTATCTCTCTCTCTCCGTATATCCCTACCCATATCCCTCCTCCCCCTCCTACTTTTAATTTTCATTTCAGTTTTCATCTTTTCTCCCTCTGACTGCCATCATTATTTATTATATAAATGATGGAACAACTTTTTTTTCACGGTATATTTTTGATGATGTTGGTTTTTTAGGTATGAAATTATGTTTGATTCTTTAGTACTACTCAAGATCTGTGATGATTATTGTTTAAAGCTTCATATCCCAAAAAGAAGATATTTTACATATAATCACTATCTTTTTGGGACAAAAAATGGTGAATTTTTTTTAGTTTTCAGTGGTGAATTCTGAATCTCGAATAATGTTTAGATTAATTTAAACCATCTGACATAAATTTATAAGGCAGATATTTTAGAAGAATTGTTGGATTCTATTTGAAGTGTTTACAGGGTTATCAAATCAAAAGCTTTTTCTTGATTTTTATTGGTCAACCCGCCCGGTTCATGAAATAGAACCATAACATCGTTCTTAACATATATCAAAAATCTTTTTTTCAAATCAACCAACCTTCCATCAAAGCGAAAACCAATCCGACCGAGATTAACGAATGACCTTGAAAATCTTCAGGATTTTTTACCTCCATTTTGACGACCTTCAAAAAAATCTAAACAATACCTTTTTTTCTGTGACACAAAAATGTCCTCGAATTTCTTTGATCCGAAAAAAAACTTTTTTATTCTCAAACAACTCTTTTCTTCTTTGGTCCCCCCCCCCCCTTTTTTTTGCCGTTTCAAAGTTTCGGCAATTTTCAAAAAAAAAAGAGAAATGCGCAAAAAAACCGAAACAAAGAAATTTCTTTGTTATTTTTTCACGCAAAAAAGTCCTCCATTTATATATTTTTGCTGCTGCAATTTTCACTCTTTTTCGTTTTTCTTTCTTTCTTTCCTTCCTTGAATGTCTGTGTTTTAAAAATGTCGATTTTGATTCTTTTCAGTTTTCAATGGAGGGTCCACGAAAAAAAATCAACGCTGTCGTTGTCGTTTTTTTTTGTCAATGATTGCCTTTCCTTTCCTTTTCTTCTTTTGTTGTTTCGGCAACAGCAACATTTGAAGGCTGTGATGTTGATGATGGTGGTTGCTGTATTAGAAGAAGAAGAAGTAGTAGTAGTAGTGTTCCGGTTTATAACACGCTCATTTTTCAGATTAAATTATTTTGTATATGTGTGTGATTCTGAGGCAAAAAAGGGGGGGGGGAAAGAGTGAGAGGAAAAAAACGCAATCAATGATTTGAAATTCAGAAAATATAAAAAAAGCTTGGGAAATTTGAAGTTTGTACATTCTTTTTTTGTCCTGATTTTTGAATCTTATCAATGATATGGTATCGTACATTTTGGAGGCTAAATAACAAAATCAGGATAAATATACGGTACTTTTTGTGTTCCTTTCCCCAAAAAGGCTTCAAACTCTTTTTTTTTTGGGGGCTAAAATAATTTGGGATTCAAAAGAGCCGTTTCAGAATTTTAAAAGGAGTTTTTTAAAAGGAAACTCATACCTTTACCGGCCTTATTTCTTTTTACTTATTTTATTGTAACAAATTTACATTTGAAGTTTAAAAAAAGGATTTGATGGTTTCAAAAATATTTATATAAATACGAAACTATTTTTAATAATCGCATTTTAAGACAAAAACTAATTTTTTTAATTTTTGACCTCTGATTCATTTTTTTTTGAAGAATTTTGTAATTTGCAAATAATCAGTCTTCTTTTTTTTCCACAACTTTCTCTAATTTTTTCATTGATTTAAAATTTACAAATAAAATAAATAAATCAAAAACCATTCAGAGCTTTTTTTCTTGTTTTTGAATTAATCAAAATTAAAATCTTTAATCTTATTAGATCTCTTTTTTTTCGCTTTCTTTTATCTAAATTTTTCTTCTTTTTTTTCTTCGGATATTTAATTTTCATTGATTTTGAGTCATTTTTTAAAATAAAATAAATTTTGCTTTTAATATACATATTTTTTTTATTATTTTTTAAAATTTATTAAGCATTTTTAAATCCGGATCTATTTTTTTTACTTATTCTAATAAAAGAAAGTAACAAATAGCTTTTAAATGGTGGAATAATTTTTTTGCGCACTTATTTGTCAAAATTTTTGTTGAAAAAATTTTTTGGAAAAAACTTGAATTTTTTAAGTGTTTTATTAGTTTTTTTAGGCTTGGTTTTCGTCTTCCAAAAGAAAAATTTTTGGGTCCAAAAAAGTATACGTGGAATTTTGTATTATTTATTTTTATTCATTACAGTCGATTTTTTATTATTGGCGACGTTTTCATATTTTAGTCATCTTACATAAATTATTATTAATTATTTATTGCTATTAATTTAAAATTTGATTGTGAATTTTAAATATTGGCCTGAAAAAAAGTGTTGTTGTTGTTTCTTTACAAATCGTACGAGTGGGGTGACATCTCTTGAAATTTAAATTTGAAATGGCACCTTCATCCGTGCACTTTGTTTTGAAATTACTTTTATGTATGTATATATTTTTTTAGCTGTTACAGTAAGTCTCAATTTATTTATTTATCTCTTACAACGAAAGGTTTTGACAATTAAAAAAGTCATATCATAAAATTACTCAGAACTTGTTTTAAGTTCAACACTGTTTGTATTTGTTTGACAGACATATGCATAAACTTCATCAGTTTCTTTGTAAAGATTTAACCAATATCCAAATGCCGGAATGCCATCCTTTGTTTGGGTTCGAGTACTAAGTGCTACACGAGTATATCCAGAATGAGGGGGATATTCAAGATTTGGATGTTCTAAATTTATTATTATTTATGTGGAAAATATATTTAACAATTTCCTTACGCTTTCCTTGAATAGCAAACCATCGAAAATAGTCAACATTACTTCCATCAAGGTTAATCCATTTTCCACTTTCAAATTTCATACCAAACAAAATTCCGCCATAATTTTGCGCTAAATCTGATCCTTTTTCATTACCGCCGGATTTTGCAATGGCTTCTCTGGCATATCCTGCAATTATATATTTCAGTCATTAAAAAGAAGGTTCATTAAGAGAGAGAGAGAGGGGGGGATATCGGATAATCCGATAAATGCATACTTGCGATAAAAGTATTTCTTTTGTCATTATGAATTGATGGCAGAATACCGCCTTCCTTTTTGCATGCTTCTTCGGCATCTTTTGGGGTAATGGGTCCAGGTGTAACTTTATAGCATTTATTATCGATTAGAATGTAACCTTCTTTGCATTGCATAAGATTAACATATTCACAAAGGATTGGAAAATTTTGCTGTTCACCATTTCCGTCATTAAATCCAAGCTTCTGAGAATCAAATTGTTCCAACGTTACAACATTTTCTGGTGGGGCTTCTGAAATTCAAAAACTATTAGGTTTGAACCAATGTATTTGGCGAAATGTTTTGAATGCCAAAAAAAATCGTGTTAAAACCCTCTCATTTACCTCCTTGATTATTTGGTTCACCACGTAACCAAAGATTTTCGCTAACTTTTCCCTGCTTTTCTCCATTGTCATCAATATAATACCAATTATCCAAATGTTTTTCCCTTCGACAAAGTTGCCCTCCACAATCTGATGGGGGATCTTGTTTTGCACCAATAAAGTAACGGCCATGTGATCGAATTACTTGAGCTTTAACAAGTTCATTAATTTGTTCTTGATTTCGAACAAATGCCATTCGACCTTTATATCCATTTATATCAACACATTTTGAATGCAGTTTAAACCAATCCTTTAAAGTGGTGTTATAACTTTGAACGGTGCAGGCAAAACAAGCATTCCCAACAAAAGCTGAACGAGTTTTCGTTTTTAAAAATTCACATTTATTTTCAAGTGTTGTTCCAACTAAAAAATATATAATTATTTATTTATTTATTTAATTATAATTAAAAAAGATGAGATTATTTTGTTAGTCATCGAAAAAGATATAAAAATAAAGAAATATTTGTACTTTTTTTATTACTTAAAAGAAAGACATTAAAGTAATTTGAATTAACAGATTATCAGAAGGTATACTGTAGCGCAGCTTTATTAAAAAAAATTTGTGTCACACGGATTACATTTTTTTAAATAGCTTACTACAAAGGATACTGTAACCGGATCACATGCTTTGTTCTTAGTTCAATTTAAAAAAAATAAAGAATGATGAAAGTCCAAATTTCGTAATCTTTTAAAGCAAAGCATGATGCATAAAAGCATTGAAACGATAAGCGAGTTTTATTAATTAAGTTTTTTTGTAGTCACATTTTCGATGACAATGCATTTCGAAAATGTTGTTTATGTTGAAATTGAAACCACATCAAAGTTAACATTTATTGTTCATTATTCTTCAAATTGTTGTCAGAAAAAAAAACGTTTAAAGTCCCTGTCAGACATACAACATTTATCAATCAATTCTTATCAACAATTATATTATCCTCTTTCAATCATAAAAAAAACTGAAGAATTAAAGGAGTTTCATTTTTTGGATGAATTACAAAATTTTCGTTATTACTATCATTTTTAGCGGATGCTAGAAAGTTTTTGCAATTTTGCAATGAATCAAGTGACAAATCTTCTTTTAATTGTTTTTGCGTTTTAAAAATAAATTATAAAACTGTTAAAACTTTTGCAAAATATAGGCTACAGTAATCTTGCAAATAAAATATTCAAAAATTTGCAAAAAAATTTGCAGCAATTATATATTTTTTGTTTTTGGCAATTTAAGAAAAACTCAATGAAATTTGATGAAAGATAATTATACAAAAAAAACTTACGTGAATTAATTGCAGTTGAGCTTGAAATCCAACAGCTTAAAACAGCGACCAATGCGAGCATTCTCGTCTGCATTTTGGCCAATATTGTTTAAAACAATGAAAACTCTTTAAAATTATTTATTTTAAATTTCAAAAAGCGTTTTTTCATTTATTTTTCAATTAGTTTCACATAATTAAAATTCATTTTTGTAAAAAGCAAAAAGTCTTTAAAGAAAAATATCCTTTTTATTTGACCCGACAAATAATAATAATAATAAAAATAATGTTTAAAAAATAATAAAATTTTTGTTACGAAAAAAATACATAAAAAAATAAAGGAAATGTGAATTCGTTTCTTTTCTTTCTTTCTTTCTCTCGAAGCGTTTCTTTTTTTTGCGGAAGACAAATAAAATGTAAAGAAAATACAGTAATGCAAAATAATATAAAGCAGCTGTACAAATAAAAGGGGGGATATTAATTAAAAAACAAGTTTTAATTTCATAATTGATTGTAAAACTTTTGAGCCACACAAATTTCGGGCTGTTAAAGCTGCTCGGATTGCGGTGTCAAAAACGAGTCGAATATTTTCGCGATTTTTCGCAGAACATTCAATCAATGGACATGATGAAAATTCTTTTGCAAGGGTTTCTGCATCAGAAATTGTAACATTTGGTAAAAGACAATTCTCATTATTTCCAAGTCCACTATCATGAGAAATTTTACGATTTGATTCTTCTCGAATATCTTTTTTATTTCCAACAATTATAATTGGAGCTGTAGGACAAAAATGACGGATTTCAGGAATCCATTTTTCACGAATTCTTTTTACAGAATCTGGACGTTCAACGGAATAGCAGACGATAAAGACATCGGCATCTGGGTATGAAAGGGGCCGAAGTTGATTAAAATCTTCTTCTCCAGCAGTGTCACAAAC
Organism: Panagrolaimus superbus; assembly: GCA_964035985.1. NCBI lineage: Eukaryota > Metazoa > Nematoda > Chromadorea > Rhabditida > Panagrolaimidae > Panagrolaimus > Panagrolaimus superbus. The sequence continues at coordinate 9,364,913 of OZ038359.1, forward strand.
AGTTACAATTTTCTGAAAACAAAAAAAAACAAATTAGTATTTGCTTCCAAGAAGACGTTAATTAGTTTTAAACTAAACAATTTTAAAATCCCCAAACTAAAATCTAATTTGTTGTCTCTCTCATTCTCTCCAGAAAATCCGTTCAAGACAATGCTTTAAAAAACCTACAGTTTTTCCATTAACCAAAGCTTCAATGGCATAATCATCAAATGCAGTTGGAGTATATTGATCACAGAAGCCTCCACCTGCTTGTGCAACAATCAACGAAGTCTTTCCACAACTTCCATCTCCAACAACGACAATTTTAAGATTCTTCTTCATTTCTCTTTCTCCTTTTTTCTTTCGTTCAAAAAAGATAAACCAAACACTTTCTAAAATATAAAAGTAATGTAAATGAAGAAGAAGAAGAAAAATAAGAAGAGATTTAATATATAATATATATTTATTATTCACGAAAAAAACGACAACGACAAAAATAGAATTATATTATTATTCAAAAAAAAAGAAGCACACGACTTTGAAGATTAGAATTTTAAAAAGAAGAAAATTAACCCTATTCAAAGATCCATCCTTCCTTTTTTAAAAAAAGGCTTGTTGTTTTGCAAAAAAATAAACTTTTTTTAAAAAAGGTGAAATTTTGAAATTAGAAAAAAACAGCGCTAATTTAAAACTTATTCAAAAAAAAGTTTTGTAGTAAAAAAACAAAACAATACTTTTTTTAAATTTAAAATAAACTTTAAAAGGCCATAAAATTTTAGAATTCCATAAAAAAAGCAGCTGTAAAAGTAAAAAAAGGGAAAATTAATTTGCAATATTTCAAGGTTCGTTTTTTGAGTTAAAAAAAGTGTCCGGAAATTAAAAAACATTTTTTCAGTTTCAAAAACATCGTTTTTGAAGAATGTGAAACCCTCCCAAAAAAAAGAAGAAAATAAAGTTTACATTAATAAAAATGCAAAGCCGCTTCTGCTTTTTTATATGGTAACTCTTTTTTTTCCATTCACACAAAAAGAAAGAAGTTTAACAGGCGGTTTGTTAAAGAATATAAGAATGGCAGGAATGCCTTAAAGGCAAAAAGAAAAAAAGGATGAAAGAAGAAAAGCACGCATGAAAAAATATTTATGTAAAAAAAGTTTAGAAAAAGGGGGGGGGGGGGGGGATTCAGAAGCAAGCTGCTTTTCGCCTACTTTTTTTTAAATAAAAAAAATAAGCTTTTGTTTATACAAAAAATTTTGTGCAAAAAAACAAAGCTGCCCTTTGCACACAATTTTTGTTTTTATTAAAGAATTTCGTTTGTCTTTAAACGGAAATTTCGTCTTCTTTCCCTTCAGGAAATCAGTCAAAATAAAAGAATGTAAAATTTGATATATTACTGTAAACTAACTGAATATAAAATAAATTTGTGAAAGATTTTAAACAAATATTTGTTTTTCTATTTCAAAAACAGAATCTCAAAGAAGACCGTTAAAACAGAAAAAAAAACAAATTTTTCGAGAAAAAAAACTTTGAAAAAGAAATATCCCAAAAAAAACGGCGGTGCGCCTCCGCCTCCGTCGTCGACAAAACAGAAACAAAAAAAAACAACAACTTTAACTCTATTTTTTCTTTAACTGAAACAAAGTTATCCTCTTTTTTTTCTCTTCTTCTTCGACAACAATCATAATTGAATATAGTATATCTCTTTCTTTCGTTTCTACAAAGTTAAAATATTTTTTTTCCGGATATTGGGTTAGTGTTTTTTCATCCCATTTTTTTCTTTCATGTAAAGAAAAAACGCTTGGAAAAAAGAAGATTGAAAAAATAGTTTTAAGTTGAGAAGAAGGGAGAAAAGACAAGCTAAACTCCACCCTCGTGGGCGGATAATTGTCTGTTTTATTTTCTTTCGTTGTGGTAATTTTTTTCTTTACTCCAAAAAGTAAAATATCCTCTTTTTTTGGGCTATTCATTATTTATTTCACCCTCACTTTTTGTTTTGGTATATTAGTTAAAACCACCAAAAGTGGTTCATTAAAGAAAGAGTTTTTGAAAAAAAGTATTTTTTGAAGCATATTTGAAACCAAAAAAACTGTATTACAAAAACAACTAAAAATGATAAATGTTCCAAATTTAGAGCTGAAAAAGAAGTTAGTAAAGTGGCAGCAAATATGAGCCCATACAGTATCCTTCACCACTTTGGCTACAACTTAAATATTAGTTTTCACTTTTTTTAAAAGAAGAAAGAAAAAGAAACACCCATAAATTAAATTTGACTTTGAAACACACTGTTACAACTAGTAAAAAGTTAGTTGTAAATGTGTGACTTAAAAAGTTGCGCCAAAAGAAGCACAAATTAGTGAATGCTTAGAAAAGCATAAAAAAGGATTAAAATTTAATACGTAAAAACAGCGTTGATTTGGACGAAATTGACGACAATAAATCCTACCGTATCCCTTACAATTATACACATAACTAAAAAGCAGACGTCCAAAAGAAAAAAATTTAAAAACTATTCAAGCGTTTGAAAAAAAACATGTGACAAAAATACGCAAATAATTATCTAAAAATATTTGTCAAATCTATGACATTGTTTTTGTCTTCTTCTCATTTTTATTATTATTCTTATTATTGTCATGAGTTTAAAATTACTCACTTACTTACTATGTTACTTACTTTTTTTAAAGTTTATTAATTTTTGCGAAAAAATATTTAAAGACAAATGACAAAAAAGAAAGAGAGAAACGAACAGCTGATAAAGAATGTTTTTTATTGTTTTCAAAAAACAAAACGGATTACCTTTCATCTTTTCTCATTTTCCCTTCCTTGCTTTTTTATTGCAGAGACTTTTTTGACGACCAATTTAAAATCAAATATAAAATTTATGAAACTTTAGTTATGAATATTTTGAAACAGCCGAAATCTTACTAAAAGGGCAAAAAATGAAACTAGAGAGAGAGAGAAACAATACACAAAAATATATTTATATCTTTTTAGTGCCATTTTTGCAAAAAAGTATAAAAAAACCGTACAAAATTTTTGAAATAAATTTTATTTTAAATTTTAAAACATCTTTTTTTCGACAACAAAAAAGGTGCTTTGAAAATGCTGAAAAACAACTATTATTACTTGAAGGAAAAATATACACCTTTTTTTTCTTAAAAAAAAAGAAAGCTGCTATATTCTTTTGTGCAACTTTTGTTTGCCGGATTTGATGCATGAACGATTAAACGAATATATATATGTATATACTTGTATATATATATATTTATTCATATCATTCCCTAAGTATTCCCATCATCATCATTCTTTGCAACAATGAAAGACAACATTCAAAATTGCAAAGAACAAAATTGAGCTCCTTGCAAAAATATTTAAAGTTTTGATGAACGAAAAATACTTTTTTAAACAAATCTGTAAATACTTTTTTCAACTCTTTTTTCCCCCCTCCAGCATTCTGCTTCAAAGCTTTTGAAGGCTACAAAAAGGAAATTTGCCATCCCCAAAAATTTATATTAAAAAAAGCCGTGTCAAAACACATGAATTATTTCATTTTTGATGGCATGTAATTTCAAAAAAAAACAGAATAGTTAAAAGAAAACGTGTATTTTATTCAAGCTTTTTTGTGTGTTTTTTGTTTGAATTATGTTTGAACACGGCATCCCTCCCTCGCTCTCTCTCTAAATAACTGCCAAACTTCCTCTCTCTCTCTCTCAAAATTCCGAATAATCAAACAAATACTTGGAAGAATGAATAAATTACAAAAAAAAGAATAAAATTTCCGGTTTCACTTTTTCTCTCCTTCTATCTTTCTTCTATTTTTTCTGGCATAAAAAAATTAATTTGAAGGAAGAAGAAAAAGAGGGAAAGATAGTGGCTAATGCCAAAAATGCCAAAATCAACAAAAGCAAAAAAACAGAAATTTCTTTAATAAAATCTTTCACTTTTTTTTGTTTTTTTGAAGAAAAACTAACTGCCTTTAAAATTAAAGAGAGCAAAGTCTTGGCAGCGACGGCATTCGTGCAATTTTTAAATTGGCACCACCCAATTTATTTTTTGTTGATTTTAAAAATCTACTTATTTTTAAACAAACAAAAGCAGTATTTTTTTGAAACACAATTTTAAAAAAAGTTTCTTTGAAGTTACTTTCTTTTTCATTGAAAATTTTTATCTGGGATAAAAAAAAGAAAGAAAAGTCAAAAAAATACAAACTTTTTAAAAATAACAATTTTTATGGCATTTTAAAATAATACAATGGAAGAAAGAATTTGTATTTAGATTTTGAGTTTTTTACTTTGGCTTTTGTCTTGTCACGAACAAAGGAAAATTAAAAGCTCCTTATTTTTGGTTCCTGAAAAGATAATTCTTTTTTTCCGTGACAAACGCGAAAACCAAAAAAGATTGAAGGTTAAAAAAAGTGAAACATAAAAAATAAAAAGGCATTTTATTTTGATTAAAAAAGGGAAAGAAAAAAAAAGGTTAAAACAATTATCTCTTTTTTTGGTAACTTTTTTTCTTTAACAGCGAAAAGGAAGTCTAAAAAACAGCGAAAAGGATTACGGTAGTTTTTTACGATTGTTTTTCTTTGTTGAAATTTGCTTTGGGGGAAATAAAAGAGAGAAAAAAGAAATTAGAAGTCTCGGAAAAAAAGCGTAAAAAAACATAATTGTTTACATTTTGAAATTTGTTGTTTTTTTTAAAGAAATGAATGGGTAATAATGCATAAATTTGTAAGTTTTTGCCATTTTTTTCAAAGACACATTGTCACAGCCTCCCTCAAATAAAAATGTAAACTTTATTATAGTCTGACATTATGTCTTGAGACGAAAAAAAAGAGATTATGGGGGCATCAAAATTTTGTAAATTAAATCAAAAAATTTTAATTTAAAACACTGAGTATTAAATGTCGCAGAAATAAATGAAAATGTGATTTAATACAATTTTTGACGTCAAAAAACAAATATGTAAAAAAAAGGCTTCCGAAAAATAATTTCCTGAGGGCATTTGGGGGGCATTTTTTTTTGGCATACTGATATATTATTCTTTGTGTACCTTTGTGGAAAATTATATAGTATTTTTTGTGTAAAAAAAAGAGGGCAATTTCGAAAGACATGAGTTTTCTTGGAGAAAAAAGAGATATAAATTATAATAATAATATGTTTTGAAATAATAAATACTATACTAAAGTCTAGACTTTGAACTTTGAAAGTTGTCACAAGTTTTTGGACTAAACTAAAATAAAATATCGAACATTGTGTTAAATAAAAATGGCACAAAAAAGAAAGCTTTTAAAAAAGCGTTTATCATAAAAGGTGCCATCCATGAATTTTTGTTGAATACATGACTTTTTTGAAACTCAAAAATGAGTTTTTTTTAAATAAATAATTTTTTTTATTAAATAAATTAAATTAGGAAAAAAATTTAAATCAAAAATGCCCTCTTTTAGAAAATTTTGTCTGCTACCAACAAAAACGATTATGCAAATGCATATTTATATATTTATCACATTTTTGCTAGAATGGAAAGGTCAAAAAACGGGAAGCCTAAAATAATTTATATTCAACAAAAATATCTTTAAAGGCACGAAAAGAGATGTGATTTTTGACTCTTTTTTTTATCGGCTTCCAAGAATAGTTTTCATTCAACTTTCGGCACTTTTTGGTTTTTGTTTTTCCATCAGGCTGGCAAAACCGTCTTTTATAATTTCCCCTTTTTCTCTTAAGCGTTTTTTTGAGGAACGAATAAATTAAGGAAATTTCCCAACTTTTTTAAAGATACGATTACAGTAATTTAAAAGCAATTTAAACCAAAGTTTAGACGCTGGTCGGAAAACACAATCAAAAGATATTTTTGAACAAAGATTGCTGAAAGAAAAAACATTTCAAGGAATTCCCTTTTTTTTCTCTCTTTTTTTGTAAAAAATTAATTTAAAACCTTTGAAAAATATTTGCATTGGCTTCTTTGGAAAAAAAATGTGTTATATGTATTTTCTTTTATTCTAAACTACATTATTTTTTTGCTTCTTTTTTTTAAGAATTCAAAACGATTTTCAGGAAAAAAAAGAGATTTTTATGTAAACAAAAAACAATGCTGCTGCTGCAAAAAGAAAAAGACTAAAAATCGGAGGATAAAAAACTAAGGAAACCCTTCTTTTTTTTCCCCACCTCTTTTTTTGGCACTCAAATATTTTTTGTGGTTATCCCTTTTTTTAAAGATGTCTTTTTCGTTGCAATCCTATTATTTTGAGTTAGAATTAACTCACTTTGCTTTCGTCACAAATTTTCAATGAAAAACAGACGAAGAAAAAAAAAAGTTAAAATTGTTGCAAATATTTTTTAAAAGAAGTGAAAAAATACACAGCTTAAAATTTATCCTTAAATATAGCCTTTTTTCTAAAAAATCTAAAAATGGGACTTTGAAACGCTTTAAAGAAGATGAGATAAAGCTACACTGAACTTTGATGAGTAGGTAGTTAAAGGAAACAAAGTTAAATTCTGACGTAGAAAAAGGCATTTCTTTTAAAAAAAAGTTTAAAAATATATGTGTTACAAACTTGTAAGCATTGAATTGAAGGCTGCAAATTAATCTTATCAAATCATTATTATTTTTTACATGTTTTGATCACTTCTATCTTGTAATTGGGTGAACACAACATTTCATGCATTTGCACAGCTTCCCTAAAAATCTCACTGATTTAATCTCCTCCAAAAAAAACATTTTTTAAACAAGAATTGCAACATCGCCCCGAGAATCACGATCTTTGCTATAAAATTTGAAATGAATTATTACTGTTAACAAAACTGGTAAAAGTAATAGAATCACTGCCTTGTACACGACCAACGCAAAAAAATAATCTAAACAACGTCCGTTTTTGTATACAGTTTTTTCAGCGACGGTTGAGATTTGAAAATCAGGAGATCTGTTGGGAAGTCTGCCTTGAATTTTTAAACCTCTTTTAGATAAAATTCCTGAATTGAAAGTGGCGTTTAGCTATTTCAACTATTTTAACGTATATGTAAATACAGCAAAATTTATTCATTTATACCATTTTTGTTTAAATTTTTCCAACTTCTTTTATTCTTCGTGCTTTTTGTTCAAAACATCTTATCAGGGCCGAAATTGCGTTAAGGAACTTGTGGAGAGTCCCCCCCCCCCCCTCAGTTTTAAAATTTAAGGTAAAATTTTAAATTCATACTAGGTAAAAAGAGATTTTTTTGTTCTCTTATTAAGAAGTTTCACCCCCTTACTTTTGACAAATTTTCGGCCCTACATTTTATGCCACAAATGCGAACACACCAATATGCAGCAGAACGAACGCACCAACAAACAATCAAACAATGAATGAACATTTTTATAGCAGAACTTAAGTGCTGTAAATTTGTCTCAAAAAGAAAGGAAAATTCACCAGTTACCTTTTTTTGCGAAAAGGGGGACATCCACCTCTGACAAAATAAATTTTTTTGGCACAAGGTAGTGACTCATTAGAGCTGATTTTCTTTGCTCATTGAAGCTCCAACGAGTCTCCAACGAGTCATATCGAAACCATTAAGAAAAATCTGAAAAAAATTCATTTTATAGGGGGATCTCTCTCTTTAAATAGCCTCCAGATTTTTTTGTAGTTTTAATGTTGTATTTTTTTGTAGTATTGTCTATTTACTTCTTTGCATGGCATATTTTTTAGAATATCTCGATATTTTTAAGTGCAAACAGAATTACCGATAATTTCTAGAATATTATGCTATACTTTTAATCATTATCGTATTTTGATAAAATTACTGTATGTTTTCTAAATACGCTATTGAATATCAGCATTGATAATTATCTATGTATTCTGCCAAGGAACTTTCTGAATTTGATTCCACTTATGCTTACGACATTCAAAATGTTCTGCAAGAAGCCGCAGAGAAAAAAGCAAATGCCATTAAAAAATTGGCAGAAAAATGTATGTTAACAAAAAAGATATGGCATGAACTTCATGTGTAAGTTTTTTTAAGGAGAAAAAAGGCTTGTGAAATTTAGATTTATTTAATTTTGAGATTGGTATTATAATATTATACAAGCTTGAATTAGGACTAACAATTTTTCATATCATTTTCTCCTCCTCCGTGGATGGTATTTTGTTATGGATAATAGAAGATAATTTTCAGAAACTTTCGACATAAATGGAATCCAGAGCTTGCATTCTATCAATTTTATATCACAAAGCATATTATTCATGAATGCAATTTGACAAATTTGCTTAAATTAATGGACTGGAAACTTGCCAATGAAAAATATCGATTATCTCAACTTCAATATCCTAACAATAATCTGGACGACATTTTAATAAATTGTGAATATTTTTCTGGTATGGATTTTCTAAAACATTTTCGTTGATTTTGTTACTTTTAAGCCTCACTGAAAGCGCTGAAAATTTCATCTGAAAATTTAGAAAAGCAAAAGTTTTTCGTTAACAAAATGGATACACATAATTTTCCTTTTTTTGCGAAAAAAAATGCATCGCCTGAAAAAATGTTTTGCCTCTTTCCAAAAAACTGAGATCTTTTTTGTTGTCTTTTTTGATTTTGTAAGAAAAACCTAGGGTTTCTAGGTTTTTCTTACAAAATCAATTCTAGAAATTCTAGGTCTATACGTTGGCTGTATCTTTTTTTGATTGCTTTTTATTGCATGATCAACTATTTTTTGAGGGCTTTTGAATGGCACTAAATTCATGCCTACAACTCAATGCGTGAAAAAACTTTTCCTTTTTAATACATCGAAAAATGCAAATTTTCCACACTTTGTCCTACCCGAAACTTTTTTTAATTAAATGGTATATTTGAAATCAGCGTAAAAAACTATGAAAAACTAGGGGGTCTGATGATTAGGTTGCGAAAAGAAGTTTTAATTTTTGTACTGTAACGAAAAAGATGTCGGAGAAAGAAAAATGTTTTCCCTGCCGGTGTCAATGCGGCTGTGCAATATTTTATCAGTGTAGAAAGAATATCGAAAAATATCGTGTCGAATGCGAGATACTTCCAACACCGATACAAATATCGCATAGCCCTGATACGTACGTATTCTTATGGGTTTGTGCGTTCTTACGGGTACTTAAAAGTTTCGTTTAGTATCAAATTTTTAAGTCCTGGGTTTATAGGCATTTTTTACAAAAAAAATATATTTTACTATCTACCATTGGGATATCAATGATATCAATAAAACCTGTGAAATCGCTTTAAAAAACATATTAAAAACTAAACTAACATGTTAGCTAACAATGAATTTAGGTTGAAGTCAATAAAAGTAATGAAATTTTTTGAGAAACTCCACAAATTAATAAATCAAAACTTTTGAGGTTTCTATAATTACAATTTGTAAATTTTTAGAATTTTCAATTTATTTTTACAATGTTTTTTAAAGCTTGCTTTAGCAATTTCGCAATTGTAAACAAAAAAAATATGCGCTTGACTGATAACGGCTTTGACCTTGGTACTTCAAAAATGAGAATCTCCCATTCGCTAAAAAATTCTAAATATAACAAAATATAGTAATTTATTAGTGTTATTTTAGATGAATTTCTTTCTCGAAAAATTATTTGTCAATATAAAAAAATGAAAATTCTTTATGAAAAGATTGTCTCCGTTGAAGATGACAGCGAATTATGGTTTAAGACATTGTTAGCTGTGAATGACGTTGAATTTGTTAGACATAATGTTGAATATCGTCTCGGAGAAGATTTGACGGATAAAATGCTTTGGAAATTATATATCGAATATTTAGAAAAATGTGATATTAAAGTAAGTGAATTCACCTAATAGGGGGGGGGGGGGGGGTTAAAAAATGGATCACATCATGTAGGAACATCTCCTAATGAGATTATTATATTTTGAACGAATAAAAGTTACATACATATATAATTTATTTAAACTTTCAGGTAATGTTACACACTTTTTCAAAATACTGCAGATTTTTCACGGATGACAAAGAAATGAGAGAAAAGTACGAAGAAGCTACCGAAAAATATGGTAAAATTAAAGTATCATGGACCCCATTATTACCGAAATGTGAACAAAAAAAGGCGCTTAAAATTTTTGTTTATAATTTTCGAAGAAAAAATGTATATATCAGGAGGAAAATGTTCCCTGAAGAAGAAAAAGAAGAAAAAAAAGAATGTAATTTAACTCAAAATCGAAAAAGAAAAGCATTACCATATTTTACATGTGATTTTGTGTGCACTCAAAATTTTTCTTTCAAAATACCTTTTATGCGTTACATTTTCCATGCTTCTGATGGGTATACACGTCAAAGTTTATTCAAATCTTGCAAATATTTTTTTTCAAAACATCCTTTTCCTATTTGCTATAAATTTTCAATTAAAGACCCTTCTCCAGATGATGACAATAATAATCAAATAATAAAAACAGATATTGTTAAAGAATCAATTTACTACGCTGAATCCGAGACATCTATTTTAAATTATATGAATCTTCATGTTACAACATTCTTTAATTTTGAAAGCTCTGTTTCTTTTAGTAATATTATGAAAAAACTTTACCGATGTACTGCTAAGGTTGTATCAATTGTTAACACAAAACAATTTTTAACGCTTGAAGAATTAAAATTTTTAATTGGACACGGAAACGTTATATATCTTGATCTTTGTGAAATACGATGCAGAGATGAGCAAAATGGAAAAGATGTTCCTTTGGAAGATATTTTACGTTTAACACCAAAAATACAATTCTTTGAGTAAGTTTTTAAACCTTTACCCCCCCCCCCCCCCCATACTCAAGATTCATTTAAAAGTTTATATTTTTCACTTTTGAAATAGTTATGGACAGTGCTGTCGGTTCGCCTAGTACTCGGTTTTTGGTTTTTTGGTTATAACTTTTTTAAATTGTTGAAATCAAAAAATCTATTATAGCATATCGGTCCACCCTATCACAAGTTGATTCTAAAAAAAAGATGAGATTCTGAAAAATAAGCAATACCTCAGAAACGGTAATTAACCGAAATCAATCGATAATTCGGTTTGATTTCGGTTAATTGCTGATTTCGAGACAATGAGAACCTTTCAGAATCTCATCTTTTTTTTAGAATCAACTTGTGATAGCGTGGACCGATATGCTATAATAGATTTTTTGATTTCAACAATTTAAAAAAGTTATAGCCAAAAAACAGAAAACCGAGTACCAGGCGAACCGACAGCACTGGTTATGGATAGAATGTAAAAGGAGGCGGACGATTACGCACTTTTTTCTGCAAGATCCTGACATTCAGGATCTTGCATGTTTCAACCTTTTGTCGGATTTGGATCAATCGTTGCGAGATCCATAAAGTACGAAAACGTTCGCTCCCTTTAAGTAGTTGCTTCAGGCATTTGAAAAAAAGGAGTCTCAATTTCTGAAAAAAGTTTCCCGCAAAAAAAGCACAATGCCTGATTTTCGAATTTATTATAAAATTGTAATTTTGTTGTGTGAAACTCCTCGTATAAAAACAATTAACATTTTTAGCATATGGAATCCTATTTTTTCATCGTTCACCGCTCAAATTATGGCAAATTTGCCGTTTCAAAATAAAATTAGAAAATTTTGGTTTTTTTCTGAGAAAAATGAATTAGAACCTTATTCATTTTCTAAATTCATCGTTGTAAGTCTTGTTAAATTTCTTCAAAAGTAAAAACAAGAATGTTTCAGAAGAATGCTTCTGATGATTGTGAAATTAATTATTCTCGTGGAGCGTTACAAACAAAATTTGACAGAATTTTACAAACGGCTATTCAGGCACATTGGAAAGGCAACCATAAACCGTATTTTTTATGAAACAACATGATTTTTGTTACACTATTGCGAAAAGATTTTTCTCCGCCGTAAAAATGTATAAATTTTTTGTTATTATAAAAGTTACTGAAAATCAGGAAAAACGCATTGATCCCAAAAAAAAGTGATCAATGCATTTTTGTCGGATTTTCGAAATTCATTGTAAAAAAACTTGTTATACAACAACAATTGAAAAACACCAAAACTGTAGTATTTTGGAAATTTATTGTCTTTCAAAACATATCAACAAATCTTTATCAAAGATAAAAAAGTAAGTGGGTAGTTAAAGGAAACAAAGTTAAATTACAAACATTGAAGGCTGCAATAATTCTTATCAAAGAATTGTTAATTTTTTACAAGTTTTGATAATTTTTATCAAACAATTAGTTGACGACAATATTTCATGCATAATCTCTCTGTATCTGTCGAATGTAGGACACTTGTTGGAAAAAGATTTTTTATATCACTTTTTTCATTCAGGAAAAAAATAAAAAAATCGCGCATGGAGATGTCCATTTAACATCATTTTCCACCAAGTGTCTTTTTACTGTATCTGTCTCTTTGATCCCCGAAAAAAAACATGACAAATCATTTTAAAAGTTAAAAATTCTTTATTTCTATCCTAAATACATACGTACATAAAAAAATGTTTCAAACATTACACACAGAACAATCTAATTTGAAAAAAAGAAAGAAGGATAACAACAACTAAATTAAAGAATATAATCAAAAAGTATAAGCTAAAATTGGACATATTGCATTAAGTTTTGTAATCTTGTGATTATGGGCAAGACATTGACAAGCTTTTTGACTTTGATATTGAGCAAGTAATTCAAATTTAGTGCAGATAAAAAGGACATCTTCCATTGTTGAGAATTTTGGAATCTTTACATAGCATGATTTATCTTTGAGGCAAGCATTGACATGATTTTTGAGGCAATTAACAACGCATGTTTCAAATTTGACAAAATATAATGAAATAAGATTGGCTTTTTTGATAAGATTATATACTTTATCAGCATTTTCAAGTGGTGTAGAAGTTGTTGATTCACTTGCTTCAGGTGATGTTGAATTTTCTGTACTATTTACAGATTCAGCAAGTAAAAGTTCAAGTTCAAGTTGATGCATTGTTCCATTTAATGAACAATATCCATGAGAATTTTCTTCTAAACATTCACCAATAACATTTGCTTCCATAACATTTTCTTCAAAACATGTAAGATATTTATCAGTATTTGGACCAAAATATACAAGCTCATTTTGACATGCTTCTTTACATTGTGTTACTTCTTTATACGCAGCTTCAATACATCCATCAGTTTCATCACAATCACATCGGCGAATCTGAAAAAAAATGTTTATAACAATGTATGTACATACATATGTACATGTATGTATGTATATCCAACCTTCATCTACTATGACAAAGCGATGGATATACGATATCCATTGCTTTGGTATCACAAAATACATACATACATATAAAAAATAACTTACAGTTAATGGTTTTGGAATTGATGATTCAGTTGCACGAACAAATCTTGGAATATATCTTCGTCGAGGAGCAGCAAATTTTCCATTTCTTTCTGGTGCAGCTGAAGCAGCTCTAACCAATAAAGATAATAAAAGCATAAAAATTAATCGAGAAAATTTGCCAGCCATATTTGAATGTGATGAATCGAAGGAACTGATTGAAATAAGTATAAAAAACTTTTATGTTGAAAGAATTTTGTTTTGCCATTTTTGGAAGCGAAGAATTAAAAAGAGAAATAACAAAGGAAAATTGACTCGCATTTCTTTTGTTTGTCAGAGATCTGCAAAGTCAGAGAGAAAGGAAAAGGAAAAAGATATGGTTGTGTTTGAGAGGCTCAAACTTTGAATGATTCAAAAAAATGGTCGAGAGAAAAAGCTGGCAAAACGTTAGACAATAATCTATTTATAAATTCTTTTGTTCACAGGTCTCTGACTTTACAAAAAAAATACATAAAATGAATTAAATCTACGAAAAATGAATATAATTTACGACAAATGAATTAATTCTACATAAATTGAATATTTTTACAAAAAGTGAATATATTCTACACAAAATGAATATAATTTACACAAAATATTTACTGTCAGAAAAAGGAAGAAAAAATAGTGTCTCTTTCGTTGTCTAACTTCCACTGCCGTTTTATTGCGCGTTCCCATTTTGTTTTTGACAAATATATGAGATTTTAACTTTTTATTCGAAAAAAAACTTTAACAGTTTTTTAGCCAACGGGGTAATACCCTATTGGCAAAAATATATAATTTTTGGATATTGCTAGCATAATTAGCTGTTAACGACAATTTTGGAAAAATAATTTTTTTTGTGTAAATTAAAATCATTTTGTGTAAATTTAATTCATTTTGTGTAAATTTTATTCACTTTTTGTAAAAAAAATTTTTCATAATTTTACAAAAAATTTACACAAATTTTACAAAAAATATACACAAAATGAATATATTCTACATATGTAGATTTAATTCATTTTGTGTAAATTTTTTGTAAAGTCAGAGACCTGTGTTGCCAAGTACACAGGTCTCTGACTTTACAAAAAAATTACACAAAACGAATTAAATCTACGAAAAATGAATATAATTTACGACAAATGAATTAATTCTACATAAATTGAATATTTTTACAAAAAGTGAATATATTCTACACAAAATGAATATAATTTACACAAAATATTTACTGTCAGAAAAAGGAAGAAAAAAGAGTGTCTCTTTCGTTGTCTAACTTCCACTGCCGTTTTATTGCGCGTTCCCATTTTGTTTTTGACAAATATGTGAGATTTTAACTTTTTATTCGAAAAAAAAACTTTAACGGTTTTTTAGCCAGAGGGGTAATAAACCCTATTGGCAAAAATATATAATTTTTGGATATTGCTAGCATAATTAGCTGTTAACGACAATTTTGGAAAAATAATTTTTTTTGTGTAAATTAAAATCATTTTGTGTAAATTTAATTCATTTTGTGTAAATTTTATTCACTTTTTGTAAAAAAAATTTTTCATAATTTTACAAAAAATTTACACAAAATTTACAAAAAATATACACAAAATGAATATATTCTACATATGTAGATTTAATTCATTTTGTGTAAATTTTTTGTAAAGTCAGAGACCTGTGTAGGCATGGCGCCGGGACAGCAAGTCCCGTTTGGTCCCGGTCCCGTTTAGTCCCGTCCCGGGACGGGGCGGGATGGGACTGAATTCGAGGGGGACGGGACGGGATCGGGACTAAAATTTTGGTCCCGGGATTTATTTAATTATATTTTTAGTATTAATTTTTTATAAAATCGCTGTAAAATGGAAATTATTTTGGCTGCTTTCATTCACTTTCAGAAACCTGTTTTTTAAATAAGGTACTGTAAAAAAAATTTAGAAACAAAACTCCAAATAAAAAAAGCTAACATTAAATTGTATGCCACTAAAAAAACTAAATTCTTTTTAAAAATACACAGTTTTCATTTTTTGAAGTTTTAAAAATGCCTTATTCTGCTGGATAAAAATTATATGTAACTTTTTATTTATTGAAAAATATGAGAAAATCCCGGTCCCGTCCCGATCCCGTCCCGTCCCGGGACCGGGCGGGACTTATCTTTAAGGGACGGGACCGGGCGGGACAGGACTAGGAAAAAGTAGTCCCGCGCCATGCCTATTGCCAAGTTGCAACCTGAACATTTTTGAAAATTGCAATGTTTTTTTAATATTAGCGTATATTTTATTTTGTTACAATTTATATTGCTTTAGAAGTAAATATAATGATATGCATATAAATTTATGCAATAGTTGACCTAAATAGAATTGCAACTTCTTTGAAGATTTTTTTTTCTAATTTTTTTACACATAAAGTATATGTCATAAACTGTTTTTTATAAACATGTTCCATTTTTGAATTATCAACAGCAGCTGTAAATAAAATAGCTAAAGATCATCGACGATGCGATCACATTTTTCGCAATCGTTATTTTTTCTTCTTTCTCCTTTTTCGAGCATCTCAATTTCCATCTCTTTCTTTTTTTGGGTTTTAAAAACATTTGTCAATTTTCACTTTCAACAAATTTGTAATAAAAAAAAGGGTGATCAAATATTTTGGCCGAGAAAAAAAATAGTTCAAAATTTTAATTAGACTCTAACTTGTTTTTCCACTTTTAAAAAAACGTACGTATCTATTTTTGTTTAACTGAAATATAAAACCTTTTTTTTTTTAAATTTTATAAATTGATTTTGAAGTGGCGTGTTTCCATTCATTCTCGACATATTTTTCTTCTTCTTTTTTTGGGTAGTGACACAAGAAAATAAGAGCAGCTTCGATCAGAAGATTGTTGATGTTATTGTTGATGATGTTGATGATGATGAGTAACAAGAATCTTTGCATTTTAATATTTTTTGCTTCATTTATTTCATTTGGTGCATCTTTAAGATGTTACACTGGATTTTCAATAATCCGAGGCCAAACTGTTGGAACAACAATCGAAAATTGTACAAATTCTGAAGATTATTGTTATCGAGCAAATGCAGATATCAATTTTATGAGCTCCCTTCAAAAAGCTGGTTGTTCAACCCTTCGTTGTATGGTAAGTTTTTTTGTAAACTTTTATGAAACATCATCCTTTAACTGATCTCCCCCCTTTAAAGCTCAATCAAAATAAATGTATTAAACAGAATATTGCTGGCAGTGAAGTGGAATTTTGTTGCTGTAATGAAAGAGATCTCTGCAATTTTTCAATGCCATTTTTATATATTAACAAGTTTTGGATTATAGCTATTTTAATTTTAAATATTACATTTTTGAGAGTTTTGTAAAATTTTACTTTTTAATATTTTTGCTAATATTTTTTATATCGAAAAAAGCAAATTTAAAGGACCATTTATTTAATGTTTAAAATTTAATGAAATATATAATTTTAATGCTCAAAAATATCTTATTATTTTTAAGCTGATAATAATTGATAGCTTAACAACTCATAAATCTAAAAGTAAAGTCTTAATTTAATCCAAGCTAATTTTATTTTAAAATTATTTTGTGTTTTTAAAGAATTTATAAACAGTAATAAAATGTGTGTGTTGATCGGCGGTCATGACCGATTGAGTCCATTAAAAAAAAAGAAAAAAAACACAAGAAAGAAAGAACAAAGATGCATCTTTCAAAAACGTGGTGGTGGCGAAAACAACGAAGGTTGTTGTTTTTCTCTTTTTTTTGTTTTTTTTGCTGTGATCGATTGTTTATTTCTTTTTTTCTTCTACAAATTTTTTTTTATTTTGTCCAAAACGATTAAACAAAAATGGCACCACAATTGGAATTAAAATATTTTGATTTAAATGGCCGTGCTGGTGCAATTCGACTTTTACTTGATTATCTTCAAATTCCATTTATTGATTCAATTATTCCAAGAGAAAAATGGACGCTTTACAAACCTTGTCAGTTCTTTTTTGAAGCTTCTGAAAGGACGCGGACTGTTTTTTAGGGAATTTTCTAAAAAAAATGCATTTTTGTCGAATGATAAACGCTGCGAGACCCAAAAAATAAAAATCCACCTCCCTTTAATGTTGTTTGAAATATGAGATAATTTTTAGCAACTCCATTTGGGCAAGTTCCAATTTTGCTTGTTAATGATGGAGAATTTGTGATTCCACAATCAACGGCAATTTTACGATATATTGCAACAAAATTTGGTGGTTTAGCTAAATCTCCAGAAGAACAAGTAAGTAAGAGATAATTTTGATATCATTTACCGTATTTGACTATCAATAGAATTACAGTAACTCTTTTTTTTCATCCCTCTCTCTTGTTGACTCACCTTTTTAGGCCCTTTGTGACGCATACGGGGAACAAATTCAAGATTTTATTATGGCTGTTCGGCCATGGATTTGGACCATTACCCGTGATACATCACCTGAAGAAGTTTGTTTATTCTGAATTATAATGACTCATTCAATAATTATTTTTTATCACTTTTAGATGGAAGAAAAGTATATTTCTGTATTACTTCCGGCAGTTCAAGAATCATTTGTACCAATTTTTCAGCGACAACTACAAACAAATCAAAATGGGTGGTTAATTGGTGATTCTGTAACATGGATTGATTTCTTTCTTGCTGATATCGTGGATAAACTTGTTCATCGCCTTAAACCAGAAAATGTTTCAATTTTGGAAGGACTTGTAAAACATCAAACAAAAGTTTTTTCGCTTCCAAATTTGGAAGAAAGAATTCAACAACGAGAAAAATATATCTTTTAACTTTTCTCATAAATATTACAGCGTAAACTTTGATTTAAATATAAAACTATATTTTTATCACAACAAAACTTTTAATTAGCATAAATAAAAAAATTAATTGATTTCGACATTATTAATACCGAAGCACAGACGAAGAAGTTTAATGAATTTCAAAATAATGAGGATATTTTTCACAAAGATTAATAAATAAAGGAATCGGATATTTCATTGATAATAAAGCTTTTTGATCTGAATTTTCAGCAATCAATGTTGCAATTTTGTAACTAAAAAATATTACTTGAGCTCTGCCGTAATCCGCCACAAAAACAAAGATAAACTTACAATGTTGCCATAACAAAAAATTGTCTTCTTTGTAAAGTTTGACCAAATAAACACGATTGTCGAAAACATTCAGAAGCATCAATTTTCTCCAAAAATAATCTCCAAAGTTTTGAATCTTCTTCAAATTCCCCGTATTTTCCGCCAATCTCTTTTTCCGAGACAGATACAATAAATCTTAAAAAGTCTCCATCTTTTTTTAAATTTCTCAACCATTCAGATGAATTTGGTGGAGCTGAAAGATGAAATTTTGATGAATGAACAATTCTATTACAGTACCCAAGAGAATACAGCTCATTGTTTGCTTTAATCCTAAAAATCATATTTAAAATTATTTACTATGCTAAAATTTTATTATAACATAAACTTACACAACTTGAAGCAATTTTAGCGTTCGATTTTCTGCAAAGGGTTCTTCCAAAGCTTCTTCAACTAATTTATCAGCAGATTTCGGACTTTTTTGAATTTCGTCGTTATCAAATTCTTGAGTTAAAAATTGAATTATTGAATGAGTTTTACTATCAAAACTTTGAACAGGTAATACAGTATCACTATTTTCAAATTCAGATTTGAGTAATTTTGAATATCCAGAATCATTATCATTTTTAATATATTCCCTTTTTGAAGATGGAGGCGCATCTGCTTCTGTATCATTAATAGGCGCAGAAGTTGAATCATCAAAAGATTCCAAAGAAAATGAAGGTCGACCATTAAATCTTTCTTTTCGGTTCCGTTGAATCAATAAAAATGCAATCAAACAAATCAATGCACAAAAAAGTAATCCAGTACAAATTCCGCCAAAAATAGCAGGGATCAAATAATCGATATTGGGTAATTGTTTCAACTCCAAATCATCAGTTGTATTGGAAACATTTGAAGAAAGTTCAGCTGTCAATGATTCAATAATCTCATATTCGTTACCAATTTTTCTAAAAATTTAAAACGGTTTAAAAATGAAAATTTTAAATATAAGAAAGATTGGAAACTTACCGAATAGCTTTTTGAAAGACAACACCAGTATCAGGGAAAAAAAAAGGTTTTCCGCAAAAATCTCCATTCAACATACGTCCAGATTGATGATATTTTGGATGTCCAGGTAATGGAATATATTGCAATCCTCCCGTATATCCATCAAACTCCATGACCGTTTCCCATTTCCCGTTAATTAAATTTTGACCAATGTGGAGATTAGAGTCCATATGATTTTCCGCAATTATTCGATGACACATCAATGGTTCACTAATATTCTTGAAAAAATGATGATCTTTAGAAACTAAAAAGTTTTAAAGTTAGTTATATATAACTTTAATGCTTTATTACGAAAGCAACGAAGACAAAATTTTGCATCATCATTTAACTTTGGTTTTAAATTTACAGATATATAAAAAAACTAACCCAAAAAACTAGTTTCATAATTTCTTCTATACAGACCGGAAGCTGTGAATTTTTTGCTACAAGTTTGACAATTATATTGCGAATCCCAAGTGTCATTATATGAGTTGCCTACAAACATTCTGAAATTATTTATTGTTTAAATAATGTTTCTTTTGTTTTAAAAATTACAAAAAAATACTAACATATCATTATCACATTTTGCATATTCTTCAGCAGAAGGAGCACACCATTGAACAACAAAATTATCATTTATATCAGCTTTTCGAGCAATCACAAATTCAAAGGAAAATCCGTTCGGAGGTGACACCATTAATTTTTTTCCTTCAAATTTAAAATACAATCGTAAATTTAAAGGAATATTTTCATTTTTCCAAGCAATTGATATTGTTTCATTTTCTTCGTACAAAGAAGAACGCGTTAATCCAATATAGCAGTGTGATATCCTTAAAAATATAAATACAAGAAAGAGGATTAACATTGTCGGCAAAAAACAGAATTTTACAAAGCAAAAAATGAAAAAAAGTTATCACAAAATTTACATGCATAATCAATGATGGACTCAAAACATGGCCGTAACACAAGCTGTGGATATTCCGAATCGGATACCGTAGCCTCAAAAAGAGTGACCGCATTCTGCTTTTCTTTTAATTTCCCAGTTAATGTTTAAAAATGCTCCACCACATTGTCGTGTCAGGATTGGTACAGTATAAATCCCAGCGTTTAACGGCGTCAAACAAACAAGTAAAAAATGATGCAAATTTGTACCCAAAAAAGAGTATATGACAAAGTTTTTTTTACTCTTATTCTTTTCAGTCCTACTTTTTTTCTTCTTGCTCATGATGATGGTCAAAATGGTATTGCTCTTGGTTTTTGTTGGATCTGGAAATCTTCAAACAACTCTTCATCCTCCACAAGAAGGTCACACAAATGGGAATTATTTGACGGACCCAAATGTTGATGATGTTCAAAGGTAACTTTTTTTTCTTTTTAAACATTTAAGTGACCCAAATTTTAGGTTTCTGAATGCTTCGGATGGAGATGTTACTGCTTCTGGAATGACCGGATGGAAAAGTGTTGTTCTTGTTTGCGGATCAATCTTTGGAGTCTTGATTATCTTGGCAATTGTTGGTACAATTCTTTGTCTTTGTCGTCGAAAAAAAACAAACAAGAAAAGAAAATCAAAAGGTGGAATGAAAATTATCAAATTAAGAACTACACTTTCAATGGAATCTGTACACACTGCTCTTCCAACAACACCTGTTGCTGCTGTTCGTCGTATATCTTCACCTCCAAACTTAAAAACTGATTCAACTCAACCTTCTGCCAGTGCTGCAACGGCATATGAAAAGAGTGTGAATTTTGGAGTTCAAAACGCCAAACATTTCTCTGATGGTGGCGTCAAAACGGCTGAAGAAAAAACAAAAGAACCTTTGGAAGAATTGACACTTTTTCAAACTGCTTTCCCAAAAATGGATGTTGATCCATCAAAACCATTCTCAAAGTTATTTGCTGCAGATTTTATTTATCGTCAAGCAACCATTGAACTTCCAAAATATGTTGAACCAAGCATTATTCCATTTTTAACTCAAAAAATTGTTGATAAATCTTTTGTTGAATCACCTTTTACTCCTGATTGTCTCATTCAACAAGCTCTTCGTCTACCAATTGTTGATGATCGTGCTGCAAAACTTCTTCAAGCTACGTAAGTCTTTACTTGTTTTTCTGCTGTAATAATAATATTTGTCGTTTAGCATTCAAGCAAACAATCAACTTTTTGATCTTGGATTCCGTCGAAAAGTCTATCGTCGTTCACCTGATCGTTCAATTGAATATTATGTTACTGGTCCTGCAAAAAGTGAAAAATGGTTGCAAGATTTGAATGAAGGAGATTTCCTTCGATTTATCGTTGCTGCTGCTGAAAAAGATATCGGTGGAAAGGATTGTGAATTTGTTGAAAATGAAAAGCTCTGGAGAAAATATTTGCATAAAATTGATGTACCTGAATGCTTTCGTCAAGCTTGCTTACTTGGTCAATCCCCTGAAAGGCGCCGTTTCTTCACATTTGGAACTTTGTAGGTTTTTCTTTCTTGGGTTACTTGGGTAATTGTAATTTTTATATTTCAGCTTTAAAATGGGCGAGCTCATCAATATTGTGCCAGAAGAAAAGGTACTGGTAACATTTGCGTATCCAGTGCCAATGTTGCTAAATGTGGTGCACGATGCATCACATTTCTTTCTTATTGATACAACAATAAGTGATGGAAGTGTGGTCGTCACACAATCATAATGGTCCTGATTGAATGCTCTTGATGCTTTTGGTTCAAAAATTTTTATTTATTTTTTATTTATTTGTTTTAAAATATTTGTTGAGTTTAAACAATAAAAAGGAGAAAATGAATGTGTTTTTGTATTCTAGTTTACTCTGTGGATAAACTATCCGTAATCAGCATTCTTTATTTTATCTAAAAGTATTTCTTCCTTTTAATTGTCAGGATGCTCGTCATACTGTACTGGATTAAGTTCGGCATTTATTTAGATATTCCTTCGCATTTGTAAAAGCACATTAAATGTTTAAAAAAATTATTTTAGCAACTTCTATAGAATTATCTTTTGAAAGCATTGTTTCATGACTTCCTTTTATTTCGATTACTGTAGTTTCTTGAATATAATTTTTCCAAAGATTTTGTAAATTTAAGCTTTTTGAAGTAATCAGTAATATACATTTTATTGGAGTTGTAAGATGCTTAGGAAGATAAGACGCTGCCATTTGAAGCAATGTCCAACTTGAATGAATTTCCGCATCAAGAGTAATATTTTCAATTTTAGTTTCGGATGAAAAGTTTGAAAGTACTTTAGTAATTTGTGATTTATTAACGTAGTTTGCTTTCCATATATTGATTCACCTTGATCTTTTGTGAAGATTTTGTGTTATTGTTATGGCTCTATGATAGCAATTATTATCTCAGAGCTTGTAGCAATATTTGGATATATGTAGTAGTGTTCCTGAATCCGATCCGAAACTGTATCGGATCGGATTTTTGGAAAAAAAGTCGGATGTTAAATTCAGTCGGATCAGATTTTGGGATCGGGTTTTTTTACATTTTACTAATATGCTTATTAACAATCTATTAAAAGTTTAGGAATGAATTTAAATGTATTTTTGGCATTTTTAGAATAATTTGTCTTTAATGCATAAAATAAAACTTTAGTTAAATTGATCTGGCACATATTACCATTAATTTTTTTCTTTTTTAAGGGTTAAACTAAATAAATTTGATTACTTTTTATTTATTCCAAGCTTTCTTTTTTACTTTATATGCTTTTTATATTTTTTATATTAGAATGAAAGACAAAAATTACCTAAAATTACAGTAATCCGGCTACAATATCTGGTAGCCCCGGAACCCGCCGGAGGTCCTCATGTTTTATGAACTTCAAGTTATGGGGCATCAAAATATATCATAACATTGGTAAGGTAGAGGGACTGGGAAAAATTTTTCTTGGGCGACTTTTGTCTCCACAATATCTCCAACATCCTTAAAAATTCATAACTTTTCAAATATCTTATATAAAATGCTCCGGTGACTTTTATGATAAAATGTAATGTTGTATGAGTCTTCCGGACAATTTTCAGCCCCTCTTAATTAAAAACAGAGATTTGCGATGAAGTTATATTTTAAATGTCCATCAATATGTACAACATCATCTAAAACCGTTTTGCTGGGAAACAAAAAGGTTAATGAGCTTTGTTAGCGTAAAATATGAGTAAACTGTGTAAAATGGCCATGTCCGATAACAATTAAAATCGAATAACAATTTTTTAGGACTTTTTGATAATAAGTTTATTTTAACAAATTTTGACTTATTTTCGAAGTATCTAAAACTTTTGAATGTGATAAGATATTAACTGTGTATGACATTTTATTAATTTTTGGTATTTTTTAATATAGTGATTATTATAAAAACATTTCATAATTTACTTTTTTAAACAGCTGTTAAAATTTCAATATTTATTTCATCATCTGTTTCATCTTGTTCATTGATACTAAGTAAGTCGTCGATTTTTTTTCTGGGAAGTAGGAGTTAAATCACATCAAGGTGGTCAAGAATTGCTTTATTCGTTCTTTCCTCATCTGTTAGCTCATCAAAATGTTCAACCGCTTCTCTGATATCAACGTCATTTGTATTGTAATTACTTGGACAGTGGGGTTTCCCACTTTTATTGGGTTTACTTTTGCTGGTTCTACAAGATATCACTTGGCTGGGGTGGTCAATGTAGTGTTTCAGCTTGTTATCTGCTAATTTGTCTTTAGCTTTCAAAACAGCAAATAAATTTGATAATTTAGGGTGCTTTGCAACAAATAGACAACAAAAGCGTAGTATGCCACATTATGTTGGGATTTTAACTTGAATGATGCCCGATTCGTGATTGAAACAAATGAGTTATAAAGTGATAAGCCAAAAATGTCGCTTTCGTGCCTAATCTAATTATCTCATATTACATATTTTTTTACATTTTAGTGAATACTTTATTCAACTGTAATAAGCTTCATTCATAAACTATGTTACGGGTTATGCAATACATAACTTGATTTGCTTCACTTTATGTAGCGTTCTTTGTGGCGTCTGGTAAGTATTGAATAACATACATATTTATGGTTTTGTTTAGGCTTTCCTTAACCTGAATATTTATAGGTACGGTGGTCGGAGTTGTTTTGGTGAAGGACGTATTGGTTATGTTTCTGGCTGAAGTTTTTGCGTTTTAATTTTAAATTATGGTATATACATCCTCAATTTGCTCAATCTTGCTTTACGACGATGGGAAATGGTTTTTTCCACCGTCAAAAAATTCACTTGGAAGCTTGAACGTATCTACTCAATCACTTCAATATTCTTGCACCTCATTGCCTCTGGCTTTCTTCTCTGGTATATGATTCAACACGTAAACTTCCACCCATCTTTGATTCTTACTACAATCCTTCTTTTCGTTCAAACACTTCTCTTCCTTTGGGACGTCTACAAAGTAAATGAAAAAATTTCAATTTTTAATAATTTAATTATTCTTCCTTAACCAATTGTATCATGAGTTTGTTTCTCAATTTGTATATCCTCATTTTTTATAAATACTTTCCTTTTGTTAATGATTAATATATAACATAACAATATATAATAGTCGCTTTTTCAAAAAACATTTCCCTTTGTAAGACAATTCACAACATTTGTGTTGATGCTGGAATAGCCACAGCCATTTTTGTTGTTGTTTTTTACTAAAAATTTTATTACTAAAAATAGGACGAGATGAAAAGAAAAATACAGTAAAGAGAGCCTCTTTTTTTCTAAAAAAATCCATTAGATTTTTAAGCCAAGCAAAAAAATGTAATGTCTTCTTTTGAGTTAAAAAAAAAGGAGAAATGAGAGCGGAAAATCGCTTTGTTGCTTTTTAAACTTCCGATTTTAATTATTGCTTTTCTGAAAATTCAAATGTTTAAAGTTATCGAACTTTTTTAAAACACATTTCAAAAATGTTTTATTCAAAGTGTCCGCTGGCATCGGAGAGAACATTTTATTGATGCCATGGCATAAATGCCGCCGTTTAAGTATAAAAGTGTATTTGTTTGAAAAAAGTTTTAAAATTCTGGTTTGGTTCAAAGTTTATTTTTTTCTCATCCAAACTTATGACATACAAAAAAAACACGACGAACAAAAAGATTCAAACAAAAAAGGCTCAAATAAAAAAATGCGAAATTAAAAAATGAGGAAACATCAGATGTAAAGGAAAGGAAAGATAAAAAACAAATATACCATCAAATAAAGGCAGTGGAAGACTTATACAATACAGTACACAAAGGCAAAAATTGATAATAGTGATAATAAAATAGTACCGGTGAAAAGAAATTGAGTTTATTTTTGACGTTTTTTTAAAGGCTTTAAGAGTGAAAAATGAATACCATTGTAAAATATTAAAGGAAATAAGAGAGAAAACAAGTTTTAAAAATGAGCAAAAATAGAGTTTTAACAATAAGATGTGAAAATAAAAATATTTTATTGAAATGAGACCATGCCCCGATGAATCTCGAGGAATCAAATATAAACAGTGGGTAAAAAATGGATTTTGGAAAACAAATTTTGTTTAAATTTTTTCAAGTTGTTTTTTTGTGACCAAAAGAAACTACCATAATTTTTATCAAAAATTTTAAAATTAGTTTCCAAAATCCCCAAATATAATAATTTTTTTTTTGAATAAAATAAAAATATAAAATAATAATAAGAATAATAAAGTTGTATAATTTAAAAAAAAAAGAATTGGACTAATCACAAACCGTTCAAGAAAAGTTTAATCATCATTTTTTGGTTTATACCTTTGAGAAGAAACTTTTCTTGACTTGGGAAAAATAATAATAATAATAATTTAAATTTTATAAAAACAATCTAGCAATCTTGTTGATTGTTGCTGTTGTTGCTGTCGATTTCTTCGTGCTTTTTGTAATTTTCGGCCTGCAACTGTCGTGGTGGGAGATGTCATGGTTGCTTGAGAGCATTCAGGGGAAGATACTTCAGAATGAAATCCCGAATCATCGGAGAATGAAGTTCGATGGCGTTGAAGAGAATTTGATGAATGAGTTTTTCGAATAATATCGTCTGATGATGAAATTGGAGGTGAAGTTGAGGTGTAATAGAAGGCAGTTGATTGGGAGCGATGAATTCGAGCTCCAACAACGGCAGAAGTTGAAGAAGTAATCATTGGTGAAAATGTCATTGATTCTGTTCGACGATGTTCTTTAATTGTTAAATGATGTTGTGAAAAAGAATCATCAATTTTTTGAATTTTATTTGGTGATCCTTCATCTCCAATATGATAATTTTCTGTTGATGAAGTTCTTGAAGAGGAGGAGGATGGAATGCCATTTGTCATTACATTCATTAAAGCCTTCTCTGATTCAGACATAAAAAGTTTTCCAATTCCATTTACACCTTTGATAAAAGTTTGCTTTGATAAACCAAAGAAATCCTTTGAAACAAAATATGTTGAATGATATAAATTTTGATCATTATAATCAACGGCAGCAAAACCAAGGCAATATGCTGCTTGATTGGATGGTTTTTGGCAGGCAAGTTTTTCATCTGAAAAAATTTTTGTTCATTACTACTTTTATCTTTGATCCATTTTTTTGTAATCCCCTTTTTTTGTGTTTGCATTATTTTTGTCTTTAAATTAAATAAAGGAAAAAAGAACACATGCAGAGTTTTGTTTCAAGCAGCATTTTCACTCATTTCATTTCATTCACCTGTAGAAAAAATGAAAAGAAGCAAGAAAGAGAAGAAAGACAATAGGTACTTGAAATTTCCGATAATATTACGCAATGACCTGACCTCAAATTGAAAAAAAAGAATAGGACAAAAATGGCACCACCAAAATACCGTTACCAAAAACAACACACATTCATTTTTTATGATTTACAGCAGTTTTTATTAATCCTTTCTTGTTTTTTCCTTCTTTAAAAAAGTCTAACATAAATTCATTTAAGCAATGAGGAAATAAAGAAAAAGCAGATGGGTTTGTTTGTGTCTTTTTGAATTCCATCATCATCAAACATTTATGCGAACGACTTAATTTTATTCTATCCTCAAAAAATATTCTGAATTTGAATGATCAATTTAAAAAGACAATTGCAAAACTGCGCAACAATTGTTCCCAAAAAAAATGCCATCAAATAATATTGACAATTGACTGACATCTTTTTTTGAAATTCAATACTATACTGTTTATGTATTCTTCTTCTTCTCTTTTGTTTCATCATTAAATAAATGCACATTAATATAAATCATTAAAATAAATTATATAAGGCAAATTAAATTTTAAATCAGATAATGACCTCCTGCAACGACAGTAATCATGAATTATTGTATTATATTAGACAATTTTGGCACTATTTAAAAAAAATTTGATTATTGTCAATAATTTTAGCGCGAAAAATATATTTGAATTTTATTACTGTTGTTTTTCAGTGTAATCTTAATATTTTTCAAAAACACACATATTTTACTTTATTTTTTTCCATCTATTTTTTCCACAAAGGTTTCTGATACATTTGTTTTTTGTAAAGTAAAAAGTATCTGTTTGAAAAAGAAGGAAAAAAAAGTGATTTTTTAAATGCTTTTTACGGCTGCCTTTTCTGTTTTGGAAAAAACTCAAAAAACAACATTTAGAAATAAAAAGAGAAGTATAAATGCATTTATAAATGTGCGCAATACTTTGCCGCTTTTTTTGAATGTTTCATGCTTTTCGGTTCCCACACTTGGGCACTCTTGAAAGTTTCAGCAGCAACAATCAAACAATGAAACAAACAACTAACTTCTTTCTTTTTTTAAAAAAAGCAAAAAAGGTAATCAACACACACACCTCCTTCTCCTCCAACAACAACAATCACCATCCTGCTTTTTATTATTTGAAAAAAAATGAGAGAGAAGGCGGTATTCAATGTCTATGTTTTTTCCCTTCTTTTTTTTGAAAATGAAGGTTTTTTTGTGATTGGAAATGAGAAAGTAAAAAGAAGGAAAAGGCAAAAAAACAGCTTCTTCCCAGAATGAATGTATGTATATTGGCGCCGATCGGTATCCCTTAGGTCATGATGACATTACTGCTTTGATGAATAAAAGAAAGAAGCAAAGAAAAAAAGTGTTTTTTTTTGAATGCATAAACATTCGAACAGAAAATTTTGGGATTTTTTGAGAAACTCAGATTACTGTAGCAGAAAACCAGAAAAAGATTGCACTGATTTTTTAATGAAAATAAAGGTATCAAATTTTTATGCTTAAAAAAAGTAAGGGATAAAGATTGGATTACTCTCGTCTTTTTTTTATATTTATGCAAATTTTATGTAAAAAAATGCTGCAGTTTTTAAGTGACAAAGTGTTGCTGATGCTTCGTTAATTGATGATGAATCGAAAAGGCCTCTTTTTTCTTCTTTCTTATATTTATTTATTTATTTGGAACAGCAGACGGACGCTCCACCAAAAAAAAAAGTTTGCAAAAGCCAAAGTCTTTCTTTCAACAGCAGGAAATCTCTCTCCCTCTCTCTCTTTCTATCTGTCTTTTTTAGCCCCCATTTTTTTCGACATTGTTTAAACAAAGAACGTCCCCATTTGCCTCCCCTGATTTTTTTTTCTTTAAAAGCTCATTAAAAGAAGAAATGAAATCACATGGAAAAAAAGGGAACGGAATTCAAAAATCAGCAAAGATTCCATGTTTTTAGAAATATACATTTATTTTTTGACCACCTGTTGATGATAGTGTCAACTGATAGTCAATTCTTAATATTAAAAAGACTTGTATTTTTGGAAAAAAAGAGTAATAAATTTTCATAGACACGCGTAAAAAGACTAAATAAATATATATATTTTTTTCGCACTTCTTTTTGTTCCCTTTTTACGGTTGTTACTTTTGGAAGATAATCTTGATCAAAGCCCAAAACAACTTTTTGTTGATACCAGTTTTTAAAGGCAAAGAAAAATAATTCTCTCCAAGACCTTGAAAAAGGAAGCAAGCAAGAATTTCTATAAAAAATTGTTAATCAACAATCATTCTTTAAATGAAATGATAAATGTGCAACATTCAAAACATTTAAAAACTTTGATAAAAACCGCTAACTTTTTTTTTCAAAAATGAACATGCATTCCTTTCATGAAAGATTGTTATCACCTATTTTTTTACATGCTGTTTTACAAAATAATCCATCTTTTTTTATATTGCACTTTGTCTACCCCCCTCCCTTTTTTCTGATCCTTATCAAAACCGTTCAAAATATTCGTTTTTGAATGGAGTTTTTTTTTTCAAATTTTTAAAACATACAAAAACATGGTTGCAAAAACAGAATTTTGAAAAATATTACGCAAAAACAAACATTATTTATGAATTTTCAATGGCAATTAATTTTGCCATTTTAAAATCAATTAATTAATATCTAAGGAAAGCATCAACAAAAATAGCGTCGAACAATTTATCACCAATATTTTTGGCGAAGGACTATCAAGTGTTCCCATCAATAAAAATGGAAAGAAGGAAATATTTGAATAAATTTCATCGAAAATTAATGAGAGTTACTGTTTTAGGATAATATTATTTATTTGAGGTCATACGGTAGCTTGTTTTTTTTGAAAATGTTTTGGGACTTTTGTAATTAATGATTTTGTGTTACTTGATCCAAGCTAATAATAGTTTCTGAGCATTAAAGAAAAGAAAAAAAAAGTTTTGCAAATTTATTACTTTTCAAAAAAAGTAATTTGATCTTAATTTAAGTTTCTTCCATTAATGATGGATATGATTTTTTTAAGCCGGTAAAAGAACAAAAGTAAATCTCTTTCTTTTTTGTTGACTAAAAAAAGTTTGTCCCTTTTTTTTGGGTTGATCAAATAAACAGCAGAAACTTCTTTCATTATTGCTGTTGCTTTTTGCGTAACTTTTTTTCTTTCACAAATCATAAAAGTACCGTAACCCTTTTCGTCTTTCATGTGCTTTCTTTGAATCACATTTTTTTAGGAAAAATAAATTTTTTCTATCTTTTCTTTTTTTTGTTCAAAGACTATTTGTTGCCTTAAAAAGCATATAATAAATAAAAGCCCATTAAAAATTAGAATCACTCATTGTCAAAAAACTAACTCTGATTTTTTAACGTTTTTTTTTGGAGGAGGAGGCACTTGGAGGTCCTTTCTTTTATTTTCTTTATTCAAAAAAAGGGCAAGTGTTTATGAGCCTGTTTTTAAAAAGGTATTAAAAAAAAGAGAGCAGTTACAACTTATGAGTTTTACAAAGAATCAAAAAAGTTGAGCGGGAAAATTATAAGTTTTGCAAAAAGTTCTTTTTTTTGTAACAGTTATCTATTATTGGGTGTCTCAAAAATAAAGCTTTTTAAACAAAATTTTTGACATAAACGATTTTGATCAGTTAAATAATAGAATCTTCCAAGAATAATAATAATGTTTTTATAAAGAAAGAAAAAGATAAACATTAATGACCTTCAAGAAAAGGAAGACTATTGTCAAATTTAATTAACACTTGAATTTTTGGAAAAAAAATATGAAAGTATTTTTTTTTGAATTTAAAAAGCCTTGAATGAGCCAACGAGCGAGCATCTGTCAACAGATAGATAGATGTACTTAAAGGAAGACAAAAGAAAATGAATTCCATCAGAAATGTTTTGATATTTAAAAAGAATTATACTATCTCTCTCATTGTCTTTCATGTCTCTCTCTTTTTTTGGTCAAAGACTTTCAACCCAACAGACGACGACGACGATGACGATAGAAAGCTATGTTGGCATAATTATTTTTCGCTCATTAATGGTCCGCTGATTTTAAAGGGGACTCTCTGAATAATAAATAAATAAATCCTTGTCGGCAAAAATTCTCTCCCGCAAATCCTGTCCCCCTTCAAAGAATCCTTGAATGTTTGAATTTTCTCTTTTTTTACAATTGAGTAATAATAATTTGAAACAAACAAAAACCGAAATGGAAAAAAAATGCCGAAACAGCTGTTAACCGAAATAAAAGAAGCAAGGAGAGGTAATAATGAAGGAAGTCGGATCGTGCCGATGTGGTAGGGCTTAAAATTAATGACTTTCTTTCGTATATATATTTAAAAAGAAAGAAAGTGCCTTTGTTCTTCTATTTTCATTCGGAATAAATCTTAGCTAACCGTCTGTTGCAATTTTTATGTCTTTCTAAGAGATGATGATGCCATGGCTGTTTTTTTAAAAGTCTTCCAAGAAAACCACCCAACATTCTCATATTTCATTCTAATTTCAAAAAAATCCACGGTGGTCAAAGAAAGAAAAAAACAGAAGAATTTTTCAAAAAACTTCAAATTCGGCACCCTTCATTTTTTTTTGATGAGTTATAGTTTTATTTTTCTTTTTGATTGTTTTTACATGATTTTTTTTTTCAAAAAAAAGTTCATCTCTTTTTCCAAAACCTATGATCATAAAAAAAAGATTGTTTTTAGTCGGCAAAAATTGAATGTTTCTTAAATGTTGCTTCTTCTTTCCTTTTCCGCGGTCTTTAAAAAAAAAGAATATTGAAGGTCGACTGATTTGGCAATCCCAAAAAAAAAGGTAGGTACACAAAAAATGCAGCTCTTCTTCTTTCTTTTTCTCCTTTTGTTAATGACATTATCGAATCATAAAAACATAAGCAACATCAAAAGGATGAAACATTTTTTATATGTTTTTTGTTTGAGTTGAGAAAAATATATAAGAGGAATCGGAAATGCAAATCATTCATCTTTTTTTTCATTATTATTATATTTGTTTCATGGGTCACTTTTGCTTACACCATCTATCTTTTGGGCATCGTCTTCGTTGGCAAAAAAAATCTCTGATAAGTGACTGACCCATGAAAGAAAAATTCAAATTTGCGCAAAAAGAGTCTGTGCCTTTTATTTTGGCCCTAATTCAAGTGAGTATAAATAATTTGAAAGTAAATAACATCAAAAAAAAACACACTGTGATGATGATGATGAGGTCATTAACACATTCTCTTTTTTTGGCATGAATAAAAATAAATGAATAAATAAATGAATGATGAGAGGAAAGAGGAAAGAGAGAGAGAGAAGTCGGAATGAATCAAAGATGGGAAGAAGTGCTTAAAGGCTAATTTTTTTGGGGTTAGCTGCAAACCCAAACCAGCAGGAAGTGAAAACAGAGAGAGAAAAAAAGAAAAAGGTATTTAAAAAAAGAAAATGCCGAAACGAATGAGAGAATGCCAAAACAAAGAGACAATTGGATGATTCTTAAAGGAAAACAATGGCATTGACACTTGAGTATAAAAATATAGAAACAATAACTTTTATAAATGGCATTTAGATTATCTTTTAATGGAATTTTGATGGAAAAAAACAGGTGTAACAAAATTGTGTCAACAAAAAAGTTTAACATAAAATACTGTATTACTACAGTATAAATGAAACAATTACAGTACACAAGAAATTTCAACAAAAAAACTGCTACAGTAATTCTATTTCAGTTGTTTATCATTTTTCAATGGCAATAAGATCAATTAACTCAAAAAACTGGCTTGTAAAAATCTGATCATAATAAACTTCCGTTTCTGTTTCCTGTTAAAATTTGCAGCTGCGCGCGCGCACACTCATTAAAAATTCCACAACTTTCTTTCTTTCTTTTTCTTTTTTTGTTAATCACTTTTTAACTTTTGTATAAAAAAAATCACATCTGTTGCTGTTTTTTTAAAACTATTTTTATTGTCTTTCAAAAAAGTCTTTTTTTTCTTCCTGCTTCTATCATAAATGAAAAAAAAAATAAGATTTTGTTTTCCCTCAAAGACCTCACGCGAAAATAGCCAGTGCAAAAAAACACATTTCAGAAGTCGTTTTTCAACAACGAGGTCGTAGAAGGAAAAAAAAAGTTTTGCGGGAAAGAAATAAATATCAAAAAAACTCGATTTTTTATAAAAAAAAAATTGAAATTCATGAGTGAAGAAGAAATGATGAAAGAGGGAAGGAAGGAAGGGAAGGGTGGTCGTCGATTACCCCCCTTCTTTTTTTATCCTTCAAAGTTTTTTTTGCTGCTACAAAAAAATAGACGAGGGTTAAATTTGGAAGATGGAACAAAAAATTTGGAACGAACAAAGAAAAGCTATGGAACACTTTTTTTTGGAATGATTTCTGGGGGTTAATTGTTTTTTTACGCTTAATTTCAGATTTTCAAGGTTGTGGACCCTACGCTTATTGTTCGCTTCTCTTTTCTTTTTCTTGTAAATTTTGTAACAAAAAAATGATAGATGTTACAACCTGGCGCTTGGCTTGTGAAGAAAAAAGTTTATGTGAAAAAAAATAATGCTTTTTGGATTTTGCGGGTTTCCAAAAAAAAAGATCAGTGATAAATATCGAAAAAAAAACAAAAGTGTTTTTTGGACAAAAATTATAAACAAAAAAGATGTTAAATTTATTTTAGCGCAAAATCAGATAGAAAGGACCACGTCAAAGGATGGCACAGAAATGCGATGGTGGTTAGTCCCATTGTGCCAAAGGGGAGATATTTGCAGACATAAACTTTTATTACAATGACTTTTTCTGAGACAGTGGATTTTATTGTTTTTGCTTTAAATGTGTTATCTTTTTTTTCGAACTACAGTAATCTCATAAAAAGACATCATCAATCATTTCAAATCTCTCCTTTTCCCGCATCCAATCAAATCCAATATATTCAATCTCTCTCTGTGTTGCTCCCCGGTGATGATCAAACAAAAAATCTACTTTATCCCCATCTGCCCACCCCCCTTAGAGAATCTTCTCTATACATGAATTGAAAGTTAGTTTTTTTCTTTTCTTTTGTAAAACAATATTGAACAGAGAAAAAAAAGAGGCACTCTTAATTGCTTTTGTTTCATTTCATTAAAGTTGAAAGATGCGCCAAAAAAAAAACACCTGCATAGAACTTTTTTTTTCCTTTTTGCCCTTATTTTGGTTGACCACCCGTCGACTTTTTTTCTTCCATTTTTTACCCCAGAAAAAAATATCAAAAAAAAAGTACATGGAAATTACAGCGAAAAAAAAGACTGTGAAACAGATATTTTGTTTTTTTCTAATCCGTAAATAATTTGTGAGACGATTGCCGATCGACGTGGTGGTCCGACCACCGCAAATAACAAAAGAAAAAAGGAGATTTACGTAAAATTACGTGAGTATTAAAAAAAAGTCTGTCGCATAAAAAACACAAAAAATGAGAGAAAGTTGAAACGAACCTTGAAAAAGTC
The DNA here is from genome assembly GCA_964035985.1 of Panagrolaimus superbus. NCBI lineage: Eukaryota > Metazoa > Nematoda > Chromadorea > Rhabditida > Panagrolaimidae > Panagrolaimus > Panagrolaimus superbus. Next base: position 9,399,430 of record OZ038359.1, read on the forward strand.
GATAACAAGCTTTTTGGAAGAGTTTTTTGAGCTCCGAAAATTTGGAAGTTCGAGATAAAATTTGATCAAAAAATTCAAAAGGTGTTGGAGAATAAAAATGCCAATTTAGTGTTGCTGTAACAGCTAATTCCCATTCCTACAAATAATTAATAATATATCTACAGTATCCCATCATCAAAAGAATCTTACCAAAAGTTGTTCAACCGTAACCGCGCCATCAGTATAATATGCAATTGTTTTTGGGGTCAAAGGAACGGGGGCTTTAACCTTTCCAGAGATCAACAAACAAGCTGATGCCAAAGCTTGTAAATGCATTTTTGGAACAAATTTTTTGGATAAAAATCTATCCATTAAACTGATAGCCAATGGAAAAACAACAATTTCACATTTTGCTTCAATACAAACTTCTTCGAGCCATTGAACGGCATTTTTACGAAATTCTGGAGTAATTTCTTTTTGAATTTTCTTCATTGATTTCAGAGACGGCAAAAAATCAATTTGATTTTCGATAAGCCTTTGAAGGGGCTTATCTTTTTGATGAATTACAGAATCTAAGTTTACCAAAACAAAGGGCCGTTGGGGTTGATCAAGTTTACATTGAATTGAGCGACGTTTTCGAGCAAAATTAAACTAAAAAAATGTTTGTAAATTTCATATCAGTGTTATTATTTCATCATGAACACTTTTAAGACCCCCAATCAATCAATAATGATGTCCTTGCATTTTTAGGTCTCAAATGGAAAAAAAAGTTTGGATTCTTGCCACAAAAGAAAAAAAAACGTGAACTTTTTTTTCATTGTTTGAATAAAAAAATATTTCATTTGATTTCTTTAAAATTCTCATTTTTTTTCGTTAACAATGGCCACCCAGAAGATTTTTTTTGAAGACCTCCTAGGGTGATTTGAGTTTTTTTTACACTTGCGCAAAAAATCTAACAAAGACAAACAACACAGAAATAAAAGGAAGGAAGCCCCCCTCAAGCATTCAACGACCGTGAACAAAAAAGAAAGAGGGCAGCTCCTCAAAAAAAAAATTATATATTTCTATTTTTTTTCACCCCTGTAATACAGCTGTTATTGCCCCAAACAAAACAAAATAGATGAATCCGTTACTTGAGAAAAAAAGAAGAAGAAAAAAAAGTTGTTGCAAAACAACATCAAAAAAAATCTTTCTTTTCTTTAATAAAAGGTCATATCTGTTCCTTTTTTTTAATAGATTCAACTACTTTTTTATTTGTCTGTTATGTTTTTTTAACACTTTCTTTTTCTTTTCTTTCTTTTTTGGCTGTCTTCGAACATCACATTTCACGTTGCAAAAAGTCTAGCAACAGCAGTCAAAAGCAGTTCTTCGAAAATGCCGCAAAAAGAATGAATAAAATTATGAAAGACGACATATTGTCGCTGATTTTCTTTTTCGAACATCGTAAAAAATTGCTTTAAAATATGTTTTTTTTTCTTTGATTTGGCATGCGCGACTGTTAATCGCTGTTTTTAACCCCCTCTACAAAAAAGAAATTCTCCGACAAAAGAAAAAAAAAGATTGCCACAAAAAAAGAAGATGATTAATTGAGGTTATTATTATATTATCCATCCAAAAAAAGGAAAAAGAAATTGACTTACAATTGCTGGGGAAGATGTTGCATGTTTAATTTGGCGTTGATGATGCTCAAAATTATGCGAATGTTGATAGGTTATTGAATCGGTATTTGGATGATGTTGTTGTTGTTGAAGGGGTTGTCGAGTACGAAGGGGTTCACGGAAACTGTAAAATGCAGTAAATTTAGAGCCAGATTCTATTTTAAAAGACAACTGTTTCAGTGTAAAAACTTACCCCATTGAAGTCGAAGGTGAAGATTGCAAAGATTCATCACATTCAAAAGAAGAACCATGAAACATTTCAGAATTAAAATGATCAGCTGATAGTGATAAGATTGAAGTTACAGGAGGTAAAGAAGATTTTCCATTATGATGCCAATGTGATGCTGTCATTATCATTAAATATGCGAATGATAGATAGATAGATTGATAAATAAATAGGGAGGAGCCACAAGCGTATTAAAACTAAACTCTCTCAAAAAGACAAGATGATTCAGTCTAAAGCCGCTGAGGCTCCTCTGATAATTCTCTTTTTTAGTCAAATATGCCAAAAAATTAATCAAAGAAGTGAAAAGTATCTGGGTCACAAATGATACTAAAAAGATAGAAACAAAATTCAATAATAATAATAATCAGTAAAAATTTAAATACAAAAAAGTGGCACGATTAACACCTTTTAAGCCAAAAAATAACAACAAAAAAGCGAAAAGAAAAAAGATCAAGAAAGATAAGGGCATGCAACGATGGGGAAGGCAAAAAAAAAATGATACAAAAAAGTTTGACCCTTTTTTCTTCTCACAGTTTTCTCGTCTCAAAAAAAATATCTTTCTGTGGCATTTTTTTGGCGCAAGAGGTCCTGCCTGCCGGCCGGCCTGCCTGACCACTTGATGAACAGAAGAAAAAAAACGATAGAAAAAAAGTCACCGGGTATTTTTTTTCTCTGTTAAAAAATGCACGAAGAAAAAAATAAGATCGAGGGAGGCGGGGAAGAGGGGGGTGCGCAAAGGAAAAAAAGAAAGAAAGGAATAACAAAAAAAATATATAATAGAACAAAATTGGCGATCCGCCCATTTTTCTCATTTAATGTATATGCAAAAAATCAAAATCAAAATGAAAGACGTTCGAAAAATAATAATGAAAGAAACCGTAACAATTTTTTTTTTAAATGTAAAACCAGAAAACAGCTGGATGATGATTTTGGATTTTGGCCAAGTACAGTCAGTCAGCCAAGAAAAAAAGTTGTTGGATGACCGGAATAATTTTCTTTTTGCCAACAACAGAAGGATGTATGCTTGATTTGACCCGAAAAAAATTGTTTGACAAGCAAGCGATGGAAGAGTATTTAAAATTGTCAAAATATCGAATTGACATGGCATATCCCCCAAAATCATCAGCTATGGGAGATCTGTGGATTAAATGTAAAAGTTGCCAAAAAAAAGAAGGGATTAGATAAGAGATATGTAAATGTGTAAGAAGAAAAAGAAGAAGATTAGATGTAATCGAAGACAATAGGTGTGGGGTTCAAATTAGCATCAAATGTTGCATAATATTTGTAATTAGAGATAGAAACAATGTCCTCCAAAAAAGTTGACATGTACTTAAAAAAATGGCGCATTATTCAAAACTACAGTATCCCAAAAACTTCAAAAGTAACTATTAAACATCCTTGAATGTGTATTATTTTATCAAGTTATTATTTCCTTTGCTTATCTATCTCTTTTGTTATCAAAAAGCCATCAGTCAGCTTCTTCTTTCTTTATCGTCGTGGAAGTTGTTCTTCTTCAATGTTTTGACTTTACTCATGTTTGTTTTTTTTCTTCTTTTAAAAAAGAACTAAAAACTCCGGTAAAAAAGAGCACATTTTTCTTATCAAAAAAGAATCACATGCCCTTTTATTTTACACTTTTCCTCTCTCTCTCAAAGCAAAATTCTAAAACCGATTCCTCTTTCTTTTTTCTACAATAAATAATAAAAAATACAGTATTTGACATTCATTTCTTTGAATTTTTTGCTTTCACAAAACAAAACCCTTTCCAAAAAAATAATAGACTTTCATTCAAAAATCATCTTTTAAAAAAAAGCAGTATTTTTTTCAACAATGAAACAACAACAAAAATTCAAATATCTCTAAAAAAATAAATATATTTTTCAAATTACCTTTTTTTAATCTTTTAAATTTATGTTTTTTTGTGCCATTCTTTTTCCTTTTCCGTTCATCCCTCCTTTAAAAAAAAAAGATCTTCCAAACAAATTTTTTTTTAAAAAGCCTTCTTTTTTTTCTTTCTTTCTTATGCTAAAAAATAATCGGAACAGAAAAGAAAAAACGAAATACACAAAAATGGAAGCAGAGTTAATCAAAGTAAATATCATTTCTTTTCATTCAAAAATTTTTTGAAAAATTTTTAAAAGAAGCAAAAAAATGTCATCGGAAAAAGGAACAATGATTTTTTTTTGCGCGTTCAAAAACTTAATTAACTTCTATGCCTGCTTCTGCTGCTTCTGCTTGGATTTGAACAACTTTGTTAATTTTGAACGTTTTGATTCATTTTTTTTGCCGTTCAATCGTTCCATAAATGGAAAGGTACCAGGTACGGAGAGAAAAAAAGTTAATTTCAAAAAAAAACAACAAAAAAATACCACAAAAAAAGAATTGCAATTTGGAGGCAAACCTTCTTTCATTTAATTTTTTTCCGTCTTTGTTGCAGAGTTTTTTTAAAGGGGTTTTAAAAAAAAATGCCTGAGAAACGTTAGTTATTTGCCTCAGTTTTTTTTGAGATTCCTTTCTTTGTCCCCAAAACAAAGGACAAATGAGAGGCGTCTTTTTTATGTCGAGTATCAATATTTTTAGGGGTGATCATTTTCGATCGAAAAAAGAGGAAAAATACACGGAAATGATCCTTTCAAAAAAGAAAAAGTCGAAAGGCCAAAAAAAAGCTACTGCATTTTTTTTCTCTTACCCTCGTCTCCTGCTTCCTTCTCTCTTATTTTTTTGCTGCTGAAAACATTACAAAAAAACGTGATAAATGATTTCATTGTTTCCATCCTTTCTGTCTTTCTTCTTTTTTTTGAGTTTTATAAAAAACAAGTTAGGGATGAGATATTCCTCAAAGAGGGTCACAAAAAACAAAAAATAGCTTTGACTTCTGGAAACTGAAAAAAAGACAGCGGTTTTTTAACCATCGAAGGTCAGAATTGCAAAAAAAACTGTGATTGAAATGTTTTTTTTTGTTTTGAAAAAAAATAGGGTTAAGGGTATCACAAAAAAAAATATTTTAGCTCAAAGCAGATGCGTGCCAATTGGACTGTTTTTTAGAAGGAAAAAAAGTGAATGAATGAGTGACAAATGGGGGTAACGAAAGTTCAGAAGAAGGAAAAAAATGGCTGTATCAGATATTTGAAAAAAAAAGATCAGAGAAATTTTTTAAGTTATATTTGACAAAGGCAAAAAAACAGGTAAAAAAATTGTTTTCTTTTAACTAGCCGATGAGAAGAATTTGAAAAAAAATATCTGAAAAATGACCCTCTTGGAAGCAGAAATGAGGGGGGGGGGGGGGGGGGAGAAAGAGGTGTCAGTCAATTAAATGTGAGAAAAAATGGAACAACTTTTTAAAAAGTACGGTAGAAAATCTATCATCTCTCAAAGCGACTTCTACAGTATCCTTTTGAGAGTAAGATCACATTATCTCAATGTAGCTTACTATCACATCACATTACATTACATCCTCGAGATATCCACAAATATTTTTTATAATTACTATCTTATTTTTTAGCCCATATTAAATTTTTATTAAAACATTTTCTCCAATTTTTACCACCCTAAAAATTGCAAAAAAAAGGACTCTCATAAATATAAAAAAGGCATAACAAAAAAAATGAAATCAAAACTGACATTGTGTCGGGTCCCGAAGGCTTGCTTCTCTTTGAATTCCTCCTTTTTTTTCTTCCCTCATTTTTTTATATATAGGGACTGCGCAAGTTGGAAAAAATTTTAATGCTTCTTATCTGATGTCCTTGCGTGAAAAAAAAGGGAAGCTTGCAAAGAATATGTACCGCCAAAAAAAAGAGAAAAGCGCGAAAAAAAAGAGAGTTAAAAAAAGTGATCAAGCAAAAAAAAAATAATAATAACAAAAAAAGCATAATAAAAATGTGAGAAAAAAAAGGAAGAAAAAGAAGTTTAACTGAAAGAAAGTTGATTCAGAAAAATATTTATTGCAATTTTTTTGAAGCAGGCAAACTTTCGAAGGGAATGTATTCAAAAAATGGGAAGGGAGACTTCATAAATTCATAACCCCCTTTTTTTCTGTGAAAAAAAAGTATATGAAAAACAAAGAAGTGTCAAAAAAAAGCGTGAAAAAAAGGAATTTTGATAAATGATTCTATTGTGGTAACAAGTTTTTTCCTCTCTCAAATCATCGGCTAAAAATCTTTAAAATCAGTGTATTTTTTTGACGACGGCGTCTTCTTTTTAACTCTCTCTCCTTTTTCTGTTTTGAATGGTATTTAACAAGTTTCTTGGCTATTTCTTTTTATGCTTGAGGAATTGAAGATGACCTCGGCATATTCGCGCCTAATTTTCCAAAAATTAAACAGTATCAAATACAAACAAAAAATAGAGAAATGTGTGTGTGTGTGTTTACCTAATGTTAACGATTCTTCTAAAATATATTTAACTTCGAAAAAAAACAGCATCAGAAAAAAAACCATTTGATTTTTTTTGGGTTTTGTTTTTACCCAATATTTGCCTTAAATAGGGCGCCATACAAATCTAATTTCAGCAACAAAAAACTCAACATTCAAATATTTATACATATATTTTTTTTCCTAAAATGTTGCAAAACCCTTAAAAATTTGCCAAAGACAAAAAAAAAACGGTGATTTGTAACAAAAAAAAACAATCAAATTCCAACTGTGATCCACAAACAAATAATATACATACACTTGAAAAAAACAGGAATGATGAGAAAATCCTTTTGTGCCGGATTATTCCCTTAAGGGTAAACTTACCTTGAACATTTTTTAAGAGGGGGGAGACAAATATGGCCGACACTTTTTGTGGGAAATATAATTATGGATGGATGGATAGGGCAAAAAAAGAATGGGAAAAATGAGGGGACACAAGAAGACACTGCAGAGAATTCTTATCAGTCATTTGCTTCATCAACCGTTTTTTTTTACCTGTCGCACCTGATGACCACTTGGTACGAAAAATAGCTATGCAACTTTTTTCATTGATAAAAAAATATAAGACATTTTTTTAGCAAAAATAAATAAACAAAACATGTTTTACCGCATTAAAAATTTGTAAAACTATTTTTATAATTAATTAAAAGGTTAATGTAGTTTTATTACGACGGCAAATATATCACAAAAATTTAATCAAAGTGATAAACCTAGGTAAAAAAAACTCTCAAATGATCATGTTCTAAAACAAAGAAATAAGTTTATGCTTATCAGAATCAAGCCAATCCGATGCCTTTTTTTAAATTTCTTGTTTTTTCCAGAATCCAGTTTAATTTAAATATTTTTCAATTTAAACTTGTCAGATAAATTGTTCACAAAAAAATCTTTTAGCTCAGCAAAGAAAGAAACTCTTTGTTTCGAAATTTCTACTCTCTCTCTTTCTTCCTTTTTATTTGCAAGTTATTGCAATGTCCCTTTTTTTGTCCAATGCAGCCACAAAAAAAAAGAGACGAAGCAAATAGACTGCTGCTTTGTTGGCTCCTCTGTAATGTAACACATTTTTCAAGTCCAAGGGCATAGACTCCGTGGCGCAACGGTAGCGCGTCCGGCTCCAGTCCGGAAGGTTGCGTGTTCAAATCACGTCGGGGTCAAAAAGTTTTTTAGTTTTTTCATATTTAAAAGTACTTTTCTGAAAAGTTTTTTATAGGGCTAAAATAAAAACTTTTAGAAAATCCGAACAAGTTTTTAACTAGTCGATAAAAAAATATTAAAAAACTTTTTGACCCCGACGTGATTTGAACACGCAACCTTCCGGACTGGAGCCGGACGCGCTACCGTTGCGCCACGGAGTCTTGCATTTTGGCCATAAAAATGTGATAATCAATTTTATAGATTTTTGCAAAATGTTATTACTGTAATAAATGATTTCTTCTTTTATTTATAATTGTGCTACTAAAAAAATAGCAAACACCAATATACAAAAGAAACAGTTTTTAGCCATTTTAAGTTTGTTTTTCTTCTCATTTTTCAACGAAATTTCAACGATGACCTTTTAGTTTTGAAAGTTATTTTGCTTCAACTTGCGTTTTTTTCCTTGTCACTCAATCACCCCTAATATTTTTCACCCCTAAACAAAAATCAATTCTTTAATAAACAGTAGAGAAAAAAAACTTGTTTTTTTCCTCATTTTTTTCATTTAATGAACGCATTCATTTCTTCGTCGTGCCCAGACAATTTTTTTCCGAAACACCAAAAAAATTTCACTCCAGACGCAAAAAAAACTTTGACACTTTTGTTATCTTTTTTAATCTTGATAAACAATAAAAACTAAAGAAGGAAATATTTCAAGTTTATATTTAAATTTGATGACGTTTAATGAAACCATAATTTGGAATGAAACTCCTCGTTGCCCGGCGGAGTTTTTTTAAAACAACTTGTTTCAAGTTCTTTGGCTTGCACCATATTAACAATTAACTGTGTAGATGGTAATAATTGTTTGTGATTATCCTTCTTCGGATCTCTTCAAGTTTTCAAAATTCTTAGGTTTTTAAAAATGTTTATTTGGCATTTTAAAAGAGATCTTTCTTTAATTTCACAAAATTTAAATTTACAAAAATTACATTTTACAAAAAAAAAATACAAAAAAGTTAAATAAATTTTTGTTATTTGAGCTTAAAAAAGATATATATATATAAATATGAAAGTGGTATTTGGGTTTTGATTTCGTTGTTAAACAATAATTACGGTTACTTTTTCGATATAAATAACTTTTTTAACACATAATTATCGAAGCATGACATGTTGGTCGGTATCAAGTAAGATTTCATTTTCGACAAATTCCGGTCCAAATGAGGCACTCTAAAATATATATGTAAGAAATAAATGTGTATAGTTTTAATTATTTTTGTCGCATTAAAGTATTCGGGTATTATTACAACATATGACTTTTTAAGCGGATAAATAGTATCCGGATATAGAAGTACGTATATATCTACCGTAATTTTGTGTATTATAGTTTCAAATTAAATGTGTACATTTTTTGTAGAAAAAAAGGCTTACATCTAGAAAACCCGCTTTCATATTTTTTACAACAATTTCAACTAATTTTTGCCAAATTAATGCAATCTTTTCTTGTTGATTTGAAAGTTTTGAAGTCCAAAAATAATTTGATGCATTTCGAATAAATTTATTTGCAAATTGGCCATCTGAAAAAAATAATAAATATAAATTAGTTTTTTATAAACAAAATTAAAGTTTTTATTTAATCAAAAAAAATAGAATGGCAGATGTAAAAAAAATGAAAAACATACTTTTTTTTAAATAAATATCCAAAATTGTATTTACAATTACACGCTTAATTGAAAGCCAACTTTCAGCTTGAAAATTTATACGGTATCTTTTATGTTTGGCACCCAAAACTCGGCATTTTTTAATTATTACACCGGATGGAACTTCGTCATCATTTAAATCAGCTATTATCTAAAAAAAGAATGATATAAAATTAAATAACATGTGTTTTTTCTAAGTATCTTTTTTTGAATAAACAATTCTTATCACTTATCACTACTATTGTGCTTTAACAATATTATCAACAATCTCACACTTTTCTTTAAAAAAACCGATAAATTGATAAGAAAAAGGGGTGTTCACATACTTCACTTAAAAATGTTTGAATGCCATCACCAATTCGGGCAGCTTTTGGAAATTTCATTCGCAATTCTTCTGGACTTTCAATGATAATTTTTCCATCAGGTTTTCCAATTAAAATATTAAATAATTCATAATTGTCTTCTAGAATAGCAAGGATAAGCTCAGCTCCAAAATCAGCTTTATTTATAACTCTGAAAAAGAGGACATTTAAAAATTAAAGGCAACAAACGTCATCAAATTCCGTTTCGTTCAAAATGGAATTTTAACACCCTCATAAAAAGCAATTTTGGCATTTTTTTGTTAAATTTAAAACAAAAAAAGGTTAATGACTGACATAATTTTTTTTTGTCGTCAACAAATTGACGTAGTTTTCTGACATCGAAAAAAAACAATTGTGGCGGTGGCATTACTAATTCTTGGGAATTACAAAAAATAAATGCCAAAGAAAATATAAATCCTTAAAAATTTAAGCCTATGTTTTCGCTTTTTTCACTTTAATCACAGTTCTAATTTCAAATAAGGATTCACAAAAACAGATTTTATAAATCTCATAAATGTGATTAATTTAATTTTAATCATGTGCCCTTTTATATTTGTTGTAATTCTATTTTACTAAAGTTTAATCAGATTTTCGTTGAAAAAATAAAAAAGAGTTGTAATGTTTGTTTAAAAAATGTCACCTTTATTGAATTAATAAAATTACCGACCTTTTAAAAGTATCAGCAAGAAGTACCCGGTCATCATGGGAAAAGAATCTCCAAATTTTCATTGATGAACCTTCAAGATTTCCATTTGAATGTATTGCAATATTTTCATCTGAAATATTTACGCCCGAAACAGCCGTACATTCATCTTCCGAGGCTGCAAGAGAATTGACAGTTTTTGCAACAGATTCTACCGCAGTTTTTCTGTAATAATTTTTTTGGGATAACATAATTATTCATTTTTGTAAACTTACAACTTTGTTGTATTAAACATTATTAATTTTGTTGCAGTTAAAGTTCCATTCAACATTTTATTTAAACTGTGCAACAAAGAATTTAAATTGAAAGATAAATGTTTTTTGTATACAAAGATGCTATAAAATTTAATAATTATTATTAAAAAAAACAACACAATAATGGGACCACGATTATAACAAAAGTATAAAGATAAAAGATGAAAACAAAATTTAAAAGTATTTTTACTTTTTTTGTCACAGTTTCTCATTGCCTCGTGGCTGGGGTTGTTGGATGAAGATTAAAATAACGCAAAAAATAGTAACAAACAAAAAAAAATAAACTAAAATGTCAAAAGTAATTGCACCAACAAAAAAAAGCTGAAAAATGAATGTTAAAATATATGTTGCCATCTCTCAAAAAAAGAAAGCGTTTATAAAAATTATAAAAAATAATAAACATAAATTATTATTTCTTTTACTTTTTTTTCTATATTTTGCAATCCCCGATTCTATAAAAAAAGATGCGGAATAATTTTTTTAATCGTATAATTTTTTTGGAATGTTCTTTAAAAAAATTTTTTTAGGCAAAACTTTTAAAAGCAGCAAATAAAAATCCAAAAAACACTCCCCCCGCTTTTTTTTCTTGAATTAACTTTTGGCAAATGAAAAATTAAAAAAGGCAGGCAAAAAAGCTCAAAGAATTTTTGAAGAATGAATGAATTATTTATTAATTTTCTGCTTTATTTGCAAATTGGATTACACTTTTTTATTATTTTTTTTATTACTACAATTTTAGGTCTTTGATTTTTATAAATTTGTTAGTTAAAACTTTTATTTGGTAATAAACTTATGCAAAAATAAACAAATTAATAAAAAAAAATTAATACTGTATTTAAAAGTAATGGTAGAACATGTATATTAAGACCAGAAAAAAAGGGTATTCGTAAAATTTAAAAATTGTAGCCCGAATATTATTTTTTTGATTTCTCTAAAAAATATTTAAAAAGAGTGTTCACTGAAATATTTAAAGCTCCAAAAATAAACTTTTGAATAAACTTGTAAATAAACAGAATTTACAAATTTATTTAAAATGCATTTCTTTCTTTTGTTTCAGGCGTCAAAGAGAGCCCCCCCCCATTAAATTACAAGAAGCCCCCGATAATCTTCTAGACAAAACGACAATCATCTATTATTTAAACTCAAACACGCACTTCCACAAAAATTCTTTCTTTTTCAATTTGAAACTTCCAAGAATAACTTTTTTTGGGATGTGTTTTATTTCCATTTTTTTTATCCAAACAAAAAAGACAGACGATAAACAACTCTGTTTTTTATTTATCACGCAAATCTTCGATCATTCGTCTCTTCAAATTTGCAAAAAAAGTTTCAACATTTTTCTATATTACTCAAATATCTGTATTTTGATAACCAAAAAACAAATTCAAACATAAAAAAAATGGGATAACGTTTGCAATTGCTGCTAATTTTATGGACATTAGATCCTTACAACTTCCAACAACAACAAAGTGGTCTTTTACTTGCTGATAGAAGAACATGGAAATTTGAGATAACAAAAATTAGAAGGCTTCAGGCAACTTTCATTCATCCCAGAAAAATAATAACGCAAATTGCGCAAATATTTTTTCCCCTTTTTTTAAAAAGCTTGAAAGCCAGACGAGACAAAAAAAAACATGAATTATTTTTTCACACTTTATTATTTTTATAAAAAAAGAAAATGTTTAAAAATAGAAAAACATATTTTTGGATGAAAAAAAAAGATTTATAATTAGAAAACAACAAAAAATTTTTTTTCTTCAGCTGTAATAAAAGAAAAAACAGAGAACCAAAAAGCAGAAAACTTGAGACACATTTATTTAAAAAAATGGAAAAAAAATATATAAACAAAAAAACATCCATGATTTTAGCTAATTTTTGGATGCTTTTTTTTATTAAAAAAAATAAAATTCATAAGATTCGACATTTTTTTCAACGGACGACAGCATGTCCTTAATCCGTTAAAGAACAGAACAAAGAAAAATACTTGAATATTTATAATTTTATTTTTTTAAAAACGAGGAAGCTTTCATTTACTCATATTCTTTTTTCGGTTCCTGGGAAAATAAAAAAGTCTTTCGTCAATGAAGAAAGAAAGAAACAAAGAATCCAAAGAATAAAATAAAGAAGAAAAAAAAAGGAAACAATATTTTTTAATAAACTCTTTTTTTTCACTTTCACATTTTTCAATGAAAAGAATAAAAGAGGAAAACCGTGGGGTTAAATTACGGCAAATATTTGATTAATAAAACTGTTTTCTCTATTATTTATATTTAATAATAATAAAAAAGAAATGTAAAATACCTTTTTTGAATAAAATGAATTTATTAAGTTATCATTCCTATTATTAAATTCTCTTAACTTTGAATGAATTAGTATATCAAAAATGAGTGTCACCGGAAATGGTTTACTGTAGAAGGTTATCACACTAAAGACAAATTTGCGTAAATTGGTTAAAATTCTTAGAAAAATGGAGATTTTTCTAAGCCATCTTTTACAGGTGTTAAATGTACACCTGATTTTGCCAATTTTAGCTTTTGTAATCTGTTTACTGTAATTTTTGGGCGGACTTTTAAAAAAAAAAATTAAGTAATCTCGTGAAAGTTGGTATTTGACTATTTAATCTCCGAAAACAACAGTAAATTATTACTGTTTAAATTCTTTAATCTAATTTTATCTCAAAAATAAACTTAATCATTGCTTTGAAAATAGTAATTTTATTTCTAAATTTAATAAATTTACAACCATTAATAAATCATTGAAAGCTTATTACTGTTAAACTACCGTATAATAATAACACATTTTTGTTACAACAAGGAACAAAAATAGACAACAAAATTATCCACTAAAAATCAAATTAAACTTTTATAAATATTTTATGTGCGTAATATTTTTGGATGTTTGAAATCTCAAACTTAAATCCCTTGATAAAAATTTTTATAAACTCAATTTCGTTTTTAAAGATTTAAAATTAAATTTAAGCTATTTATAAAAAATTTTTCGTGAGAAAACAGCATTTTTTTAAATTAATAATTTGAAACAAAATTCACAGATTGAAAAACATTTGTTTAATTTTTTAAAAAACAAATTTAATTTAATTTTAATGATTACGGTATTTATTTATTCGTTGATGGATTCTTGAAAGTAGTATTTCAAAACAGAGATAATATCTTGACACGAAAAGGACATAAAAGTGACATTGTGGGATCATAATAATGTCAAATTTAGAGTTTAAAGAGGCATTTTAAAAAACAAATATTCAAATAAGCTGCATTTGAAATTTTTAATTTTTACCGCCTCCAACAATGTCATTGTCACGTTTAAATTTATATCCATTTGGGATTAAAATAAAATAAACTTTTACACAGTTTTTTTCCATTCATTTTTGATATAATTTTTGACGCTATAAATTGCACTTTGTTCCCTCCGGGAGAGACAAAAAAGATGAACAAATAGTTTATCTCGACAGAATGAAGGAAGAAAAAAGTAAGAAATGGTTTAAAAATTGTAAATAGTTTATCATAGCTTTTTTTCAAATTTAAAAAAAATTTTATTACGGGAAAAATAGTTTTATTCGTCAAAAAAACGCGATAAATTGCAAACTTTTTTTGCAAACAAAGAAAACTTGTTGTAAAATCCTTTGATCTTTGAGTTGGGATCATTTTCAAAGAAAAAAAATGTAGCCAAAAGTTAGTCAATTTAAAACAAAAGAAAAATATGTGTTCTTGAGAATTTTTTTAGCAGCAAAAAGCACGTTAAATTCCGGGATAAAAAAATAGGGGTCGAACGTGTAATTTTCAAAGAAAAATGTGAAAACAATGAATGACAAGAATTTTTAAGAAGTTTAGACTTTTTAAACTTGACTGATTATACTTTTAATATTGGTTTAAAAATGTGTTCGTTTCATTTTTTGTCTGGAAAAAAGGCGTTTACACGAAAAAAGACTCGGAATAAATTAGGTTTTGTTCCAGAATAATTTATTTGAACAACTTAATTAAGCGCAGAAATTATTTTTATTTTTATTTCTTGTAAGTACAATCTTTTTTTGGTATAAAAAATCTCATTCATTCATTCATTTTTTTCTTCAAAAAAACGCCTCCTCGGGTGTGTGAATGTTGTAATTAATACTATTAAAATTTAAGAATTGTGGCAACAAAAAAGTTGTAAAAGTTCAGGCCGGCATTTATGGGGCAGCAAAAAGGTGTGGGTTTTATAAATGTACAAAAAAAAGTTGTAAAAATACAGTATTTGTGATTTATGCAAATGTGTTGAATGTGGGACATTAATTAAAGATATAAATTTAAGCAGCTAGTAATTTTATGTTAAAATAAGTGATTAAACTTTAGATACATTTTTTGCACCTACTCAAATTGAAATATACATTTTTAAAATCTGTTTTACATTTATTGATGACCAAATTATAAATGAACACGTACTTTTCTGGAACACATATAATCCCCTTTCCCTAAAGCTTAAAAAGCCTTCTCTCTCGATTTCCCAAATTCTTATTATTTTCAAAATAGTATTTTTAAATTTCGTCGATCGAAAACAAAATAAAAATGAGACATTTAAAAGAGATTAAATAACGGAAGAAAAAACGTTTGTTTTAATAATATTTAAATGTTAAAAAAATGATAAAAAAAATGTTGTTTTTTAAGCAAAATAAATAATTTTTAAATTAAAAAAACCATAAAAAATTGGTTAACTTTGATCAAAAAAAGAAAGATAATAATGACAATTTATCCGCTTTCTTTTAATTAAATGTTGAAATTATTTAATTTAAGGGTGCTTAAATAACAGAACATCACCGATTTTGAAAAAAAAGACAAAAGTTTATAAATTCTTTTTAAATTTGACAAACAATAACGTTTTTATTAGTAGGAAAAATGAAATCCTTCTTTTCTTTTACTATCAAAATACGCAAACATTTTGCATAAAATCCTTTTTTTTATTCAAATCCTCCCATTTTGCGTTAATTTTTTGAATACGCATAAGTTTACATCATTTTGTAATTGAAAATATAAAAAAGAATTGCATTTAAACTTTAAATTTGAATTTAAAGAACAGCAAAAAAAGAATGCAAATTTGTTATGAAATAGTTTCCTGGTATTTCACGAATGTTTAAAATACAATTTATTGAATAATTTAAATCAAACGTGCGGTTCTAAATTATACACGCTTTTTGGGCCTTCAATGATCAAATTGTGCATCACAGTTGTTTTTGGTACAAAAAATATAGCACAAATGTTCGCAAAACAAGATTATAAATTTTAGGGGGCCCAACTTTGTGATCGCTAAAACTGGAAAACAGATATTTTTACAACTTACTTCGCAATTTTTGGAGTAAAAAACGAATTTGTAAAAACATTTCTCATAAAATTTGTACAAAAAAATATTAATTCATAAAACTTCAAAAACTATAAAGTAAGTTTTTATATTTCCAAGAAAATTGCTGAAATATAAATCATCAAAAAAAGATAAATTTGGACGCGGAAATTTTTTGATAAATTACGAAATTTATTTCATCGACAAATTGCAAGTTGCAAGTTGTGTGAAAAAATATATATAAAAAATTACTGCATTTACAAGAAATACTCTTTCACATGTATTATTTATTTCAAAAAAAGCAAAAATTTATGGAAAGCGATCTCTGACTTGAAAAAGAAATAAAAAGTAAAAAAACAAAACTGTGAAAAAAATAATTTATATTTATTAAAAAATAACTTGATTACAGTATCCTTCCGATGTTGTTGTTCCCAAATCTGTCATTTACCAAACCTTAAAAATAGATCTCTGTAAAAAAATTTAAACAACTTTCACTGAATAATTATTACACAAAAAAAAGATGTTAAAAATGGAAGTTGCTTTTGACAGCTTTTGAAAGTATATATTTTTTTCTTTTAAAAGAAAATTAAAAGCAGTATTATGTCTAAAACAATGGCAGCTGTCTTTTCGAAAAGAAATTTCCTTGAAAAACACATTTACCGTATGAATAATCCGTGCTGTAAAAGTGTTATCTTTCTTTCATTCATTTTTCCCAAAAATGGCAACAAAAAAGTATGAAGACGAAAATTCCATTGATGCATTTAAAATTATTTCAATTGCATGAAAGAAAAAAAAAGATGTTTTTGAAACAAAAATTTACGAAAAAAAATAAAGTTACTTTTTATTTTTTTCATCAAAGATTTATTTGAAAAAAAAAAAAAAAAAAAAAAAAAAAGAGAGAAAGCTCTTTCTTTCATACAAAAAAAAAGAATAAATCTCGTAGGCGGATTCCTTCAAAATCACATGCTTGAGATGCTTTTCACTTAGCTAAATATCCTTTCCTTCCTTCCTTCATATTTTTTTCTTCTGTGTGCGCAAGTTTACAACAATGCTGACTTTTTTGCTTTTACTTTTGCGACGCTTATTCCGTGAAAAACTGTAGAGGCAAAAGCAGGACAGACATAATTGAAAGAAGAAGAAAAAGAAAAATGCAAGAAACTTGTCAACAGTTTTTTCTTAAGCTTTATCCCAAGACACTCAAGCTCTTTTTCCGTTTCACAAAAATTTTTTGATTCAGTGTTTGGTCGTTTCTTTAGTTAAAGCTTGACGAAAAAAAACCTCAACTGTAATCATGGTAAGTTAAAATAATCAAATTTTATTAAAATAAAATCCAAAAAAAATGTAATCTTTAGGCTAATGTCGAAGAAGCACTCGATCAGCTCACGGCTGAACAAATTGAACGTAAGTTTGTTTTTAATTTTAATCAAATAAAATTCTTAAAAAATGTTTCTTGACAGCTCCCTAAAACTCTGAAACAAAAAGTATACTGTATTTACAGTAATATTATTATAGAATTCCGTAAATATTTCAACATGTTCGATAAAGAACAAAAAGGCTACATTCGTGCTACCCAAGTTGGTCAAATTCTTCGTACTATGGGACAAGCTTTTGAAGAACGTGATTTGAAGCAACTTATCAAAGAATTTGATTCTGATGGATCTGGAGGCGAGAATTTAATTCTGTTTGAAAATTACAAATTACTGAATCTATTGTTATTTCAGAAATTGAATTTGAAGAATTCGCAGCTATGGTTGCTAATTTCGTCGTATCAAGTGAAAATAATGAAGGTCTTGAAGAGGAACTTCGGGAAGCTTTTCGTTTATACGATAAAGAAGGAAACGGCTACATTGCTGTCTCTGATCTTCGTGAAATCCTAAGAGCCCTTGATGATAATATCAATGATGATGAATTAGACGAAATGATTGCAGAAATCGATACTGATGGTTCTGGTACAGTTGATTTTGATGAATTTATGGAGATGATGTCTGGAGAATAAACCATGCTTCTTTGATTGCTTGAAAAAACGCTTTTGTACTCATCTTTTCACATTCTTTTTTTTAATATCTTCGTTGAATAAAAATATTAAAACTAATAAAGATATTATTGTATGCAGGGCCGCAAATACCTTATGGAAAAAGGAGAAAGTTCCCCCCTTTGAGAAAAAATTTACGTTGAAAAACTGAATTCATACTAGGTAAAATGAGAATTTTTCAAAATTTCATAAGGAAGTTCCACCTTTCCTTTCCTTGGGACCAATTTGCGGCCCTGATTGTATCAACAACAAAAAAGGGTAATATAAAAAAACAACAATTTATTTAACCAAATGGGAACATAAACAACAAAAGAATGAATTTATGAACGATGGCTGTTGAAGTATTCTTCCATTACTTTCTTGGCTTCTTCATCACGTCCCCATGAACGAACAACGGCACATGAGCAACCAACAACTTTGCGAGCTTGACCTTCTTTGTCATATTTGCATTGACCAACCCATTCACCAAGTTGAGCTTTGTCTTCAACTTCGAAGATTGGAATAGAATGTTGCTTGCAAAGAGCACGGACGAGTTTTTCATAAGAAGGTTCATCACAGGCAGTTGCGAAGACACAGAAATGAGCAGTACGTCTAAAAAATAAGTATAAATATAATGTACAACATAAGCAAAAGCAGCTATTGATCAAACAAGGTGATATTATCAACAAACATATAAAAACCTACTTGTCAAGAGCTTTAGCAGCTTCATGAAGACCACGAGAAATGCCATCAGCAATACGAGCAGATTTAAGAACACGCTTCAACGCCAATTGAACATCCATAGATGGGGCATCTCTGCAAAGAAATATATTAAAATATCACAAAATACGCATAAATGGTGAACATACCCAGCTGTAGCCATTGTTACAGATTCCTCGATGCTGATTTAACCAACGTAAACTAAAAAAATAAGATGTTAAAACAAAAGTAAATTAATTACGTGAAGACTCGGTAAAAAAAAGGGTGATAGAAAAAAGAGAGCAAAAAAAAGGGGATCTTTGGGAAAAGAAGAGAACGTATACTTTCGTGTTGAGAAACTCGCCAGCTCAAAAAAAATGTTTTGATGAAAAATAAGTTTTCAATGTTTTCAAAACAAATTTCAGTGTTTTTGTTTGCTTTTTTGATAAAAATTTTATATTTTTTAATGTAAAAAAACATCGGATGATTAAAATATTATTTATTCATTACTTACAGATTCTTTTAAATGTTCAGACATAAATACAAAATTACCGGCAAGATAAAGAATAACTATAAAAATTACAAAGCGAATAGGTATTTCAAGATATTCACACCATCCTTCAGTTGCATCTGAAGCTGGTTTAGATTTTGTGGGGGTTGAAAATTTCGATCCAATATCCATCGGGGTCTTGAATAAAGGCAAGACCTTTCATAGAACCTTCCTCAGGTTTTTTGACAAATTTAACTCCAAGCCGTTCAAAATTTTCGCAAGCTTTATATACGTCAGGAACAACAATACCAATATGTCCGTAACCACGTGGATCTTTGTTGCCGTTATGATATGAAAAATCTGGTTGAGTTTCTGTACCCCAATTACTATAAAAAAACTATTAAATAGCAAAATAACTGGAAGAAAAAAAATAAACGGAACATACTGAGTTAATTCAATAGTTGCTAAAGTGGAAAGAGCGTATTCTTGTTGTTCACTTTTATCTTTGGGAATTTCTTTTTCGGGTTTGTAGCCGAGAAAAAAGAGAGAAAATTTGCCGGCAGGAAAGTCTCTTTGATTGAGAAGTCTAAACAAAAACAAATATTTCACAATTCTTATTTTTCAAAACAAAAACATTTGAAGGACACACCTCATACCCAAAACATTTGTGTAAAATGGAATTGATTTGCGTGGATCTTTTATTCGGAGCATTGTTTGTTGAAAATAAAAACCATCAGTTTCAGAATTATTTGAGCAAAGTTTTAAAATCTATAAATGACGTTTTTAATAGTCAAAACAAAAAAGTGTAAAAAACAAACTTCGTCAGAAGGGATCGGTTGAAGATTATTATCATTGGAAGCCATTGTTCGAACACTAAAAATGAAAGATTGAAGAGGAAGAGATTGAGTAAAACATGTTGGGCCAAAACGTAAAAGAGCAGAGCGTACAAAAGTGAGCATAATCAAAAGAATAAATTTTTACAAAAAACAAAATTTTAAATCAATATTATCACGGAATTAACCGTGTATTGAAAATGTTAATAAAAGATGAAAAAAACAAATCATTTATTGAACAAAATATGTAATATTTACAACTAATATCATAAATAAATTAAAAAAGTGGTTTAAATCTATTTGGATCCGATTTTTCTTCGTCTGTTTCTTCTACCGGTTTCAAACTATCTGTAATATATTTTTTGTACAATCCTGAAAAAATATTAACATTTAACAATTCAAGAAATCGACCATAAGAAAAGATAACATACTTCCATAGATAGAATCGGGATTTAGATCGGCTTGAGCGTATAAATATGCAGCGATTCCAGTAACAATAAAAAATCCAGAAAAAAATTTCTAAATTAAATAAATATGATTCATATATATATTAATTGAGTAAAACCAAACTTACAAAGCCGTAATCGAGTTTTTTTCCGCCCTTTGGAAGAAAAACTTGCGATTTTTCGACCCAAATTTGTTTGCCAAAGGGTATTTTTACGACGGGATGAAGCCGGGCAAGTGTAAAAAGCATTATTTGATTTTATTAATAGAGTATAAAATTAAATATCAGAGTATTATAATTAAAGTCAAACTGTAAAAAAAAATCTCAAAATTTGTATTAAAAATGAAAATCTAAAAGTCTTGAAAAGAAAAATGTTTTTTGCATTAGCGCAAATGCTTGAAATAAAATAGTTACAAATCACACTATTATTTTACACAGTTTATTTTTGCACTATTCTTTTATCACAATTTTTGTACAGAATGGCTTTAAAGGGACAAAAAAATATTTCAGTGATGCTGAACCCACACAATCTATTGAACTTGCGCTTTTTGAACTTTTTGGATGTTGTCATTTTTCCGCGCTCTCTTACGTGTCTTTTCTTTTTTGCTGACGTTGCTTCTCTAAATGTCTTTCATTGTTCAACTTTTTAATTGCACTCTTTTAAAGCTATAAAATTGCTAAAATTTCAGGTAAAACTTTTATGCGATGAATTTTGAGATAAGTAATACAAAACGTAAGTTTTTTTTGATTTTTATTTATTGGCTTCCATTTCATTAAATCATTCCATTTACTGTTATTAATCGCTTTTATTTTTTATTATAGAAATTGGCATTGGTTTATCGGTATTTGGTGTAACATTTGTTGGATTAGGAATTATATTATTTTTTGATGGAGCTTTATTAGCTATTGGTAATGTAAGTTATTAACTTACTGTATAATATTTGGTTTTTATATTCCATTAATGCGTATATTTTAGCTCTTATTTATTGCTGGAATAACATTAGTAATAGGTGTTCAACGTGCAACACTTTTCTTTTTTCAATGGCATAAAGCAAAGGGAAGTGCATTATTTTTTGGTGGAATTATTATATTATTACTCGGATGGCCATTTATTGGTATGATAATTGAAAGTTGGGGTTTTGTTTTACTTTTTGGTGGTTTTGTGCCAACCGTTATTAGTAAGTTGCTTTCTTTGCGAATATTTGCTGAGCTTTAATATATTATTTACAGATTTTATAAGACAATTACCAATTGTTGGAAATTTATTGCTGCTACCCGGTATTCGACAAGTAAGTGACTTTTTGTTTTTGTTACGTTTAAGTAACTTTGATTCCAGTTTTTCTGCTGTCAAAGTTAATTATTTATACAGTTCTTTGCGATGATTTTTCATCTTTATGATACTTTTTAGTGTCTCGATCGAATTGCGCCTGAACATAAATATCCTGTATGAACTTATTCTAAAATTTACGGGTCCTAATTATTTTATATTTGTGGCCTTTCTGTTTTGTTGGAATTGAACCTCCTAATTTATCTCTCCAAATAGAAACTCGAAAAAAATATTTATTTATTTCTGTATATCTGCTTTGCATTGTTTTGTTTTTTATTATTTCAGTTTAACTTAAATAGAATTCTTTAAATTTTTATTTTAACTTCTTTTTTCAAAAAAATAACTTTTATTTCAAAAAAATAACTTTTATTTTAAAAAAACAATAGGGGGTCGTTCGAACATTAGGTACAGACAAAATTAATCTTTTGGAATACTGTAAAACCTTTACATATATTTTTTAGCTTCGATCAAGGCGATCTTTAATGTTTCGTAGAACATCGACGATGATATCCATGGCAGATTCATCTTCCTTTTTAAGGGATCGATAACGTTTATGACAGCACATATTATCTGCGCATTGAACATAATTATTTCCACAAAGACATGGTT
Source organism: Panagrolaimus superbus (assembly GCA_964035985.1). Taxonomy (NCBI): domain Eukaryota; kingdom Metazoa; phylum Nematoda; class Chromadorea; order Rhabditida; family Panagrolaimidae; genus Panagrolaimus; species Panagrolaimus superbus. The sequence continues at coordinate 9,421,588 of OZ038359.1, forward strand.
GTCCATTTGGTGGAATTGCAATTGTAATGCATGTGGTTGTAGCTGGTTCATTATCTAAATAATGAAAAGAATTAAATGAAAGGGAACACAGTAGTTGATAAGTTTTTAATAGATAGTTTTTCGATGGGTTACGGTAGCTTACCAAAAAGTGATCCTTGTGGAGCATCTTGTTGAAACATTGATGGAGTACCAAATTGTTGTTGAGGTTGTTGTTGTTGCTGCATTTGTGGTTGTTGTTGTTGATTATTATTATTATTAGCTCCAAGATAGTTTGATTGACTTAAAGCATTATTGAGGAAGTTTTGATTTGAGGTATCTTGGAATTGTTGTTGTGGTGGTTGTTGTTGTTGTTGATTATTTTGGATTGGTTGGAATTGATTTTGATTACCGTAACCATTTGGTGCAGGGCTTGATTGATATCCACTATTTGTTACTTGTTGTTGTTGTTGTTGAGGTTGGAAAGATTGTTGTTGTTGTTGATTATTTCCAAAATAATCAGCTTGAGTGATAGCAGATTGAAGGAAATTTTGATTATTTCCTTGATCTTGTGCAATATAATTATTGCTTGGAGTTCCTCCAGTCTAAAACATTTATTTCAATGGAAAGAGTTCTCTTTTTTCTTTAAAAAAAATATTAGTAATTATAATTTTGTCACAGCAAAACATTTTTCAAACCCAAAAATTACCGTATCTTTTTGTGGTCCACCGGCGCAATCACATGCATATTGTGAAGTACCCTTTGAAACTAAAATTTGTACACATGCACATGGATTATTACTTGATGAATCAAAAGATGATGAAGAAGTTGTTGGACGATATCCATTACCACCTTGATATGATGAGGTTGTAGGTGTCCATGGAAATGGAGTTGTGGTTGTGGAGGTTGTAAAGCCACCAAATGGTGGTGGGGTTGGAGGATATGGTGTATTTGTATTAGTATTATCACCACCTTGCTAAAATTAACACTCAATAACAACAATAAAAAACAAGGAAAAAATAAATTAATATTAGGAATTTTAAGGTTAGAATTTAAATAAGCAGGAAAAGCACCACCACAACATTGACACTACAATAAAACATGCAAACAAAAAAAAGGTTTTAAAAAAAAAGCGTACACCGGTTGTGCATTGACATTGATATTGTGGTGATTGAGAGGTACTTGAAGAGGAAGAAGACAACTGCCGTCCATCATGAATTTTTACAACAACTAAAACACATCCACATGAAGTTGTCCCTGCAGCAGCAGATCCAGATCCAGATCCAGATCCTTGGCTTCCACCGGTAGAAGGAATTTGTTGGAGCTGTTGTTGAAGTTCTTGTTGTTGAATTCGTTGTGTTTGAGGATTATTAATGCTTTGATTGGGCTAAAACTATTTTATAAAAGCTAGCATTCACAAATTTAAATGCTTTAAAAATGTGAACGAAAAGAAAAAGTGATTTAAAAAAGCTAGCGTGATGAAAGTGCAATTTCTACAGTATCCTAACTACTACAGTTTTAAATACAACTTTTAAAATATTATAAATGAATATTTGCATTTAAAAATAAAAGATATCAAAACGCTACAGTATATTATTATTATATGTGTATTATCAAACCTGATTACTGTCACAACTGCATTGAAGTTGTTGATTACTTTGTGAAACGACAACACAAACGCATTGTTGCCTCTTTGTTCTTATTGTAATTTTATCACCTTCTTTCTTTATTTCAGCATTTGAAAATGCCTTAAAAATTATCAAATAATATTACGGTAGCATAAATAAAAAAAAGAAAACTTACAAAAATAGCAGAAATCATCAAAATTCCAAAAATTATTCGCTTCATTGTCTCCGCGTTTTTTTCTCGGACCCTGAAAAAATAGTTTCTTTGAAATTTTGTTTAATCAAAAAATATTTTGTTGAATTTTGTGAAAAAAAACGGAAGAATAACTAACATCTTTTTTCAAAAAGTTGAACAAGCTTTTATATACACCTTTTGTGAAAAATTATCGTCTTTCATTTTTACCGCCCCAAAAAAAAGTTTTTTTCTCGCTTTTCATGTTTCCTTTGCGTTACAAACAATTGATGATCAAAGCATGGACATCGGACATGGGAGAAGGGAGAAGGCGCATGTAAGGTATAAAAATAAGAGAAGAGAGAGAGGGGGGGGGGGGGGGGGTAAGCAAGTAAGTAAGTAAGTAACAATATCGAAGAATTTTTCATGTTTGAAACATTTTTTTCCTTGAATTTTTTTCTTCTTGAATTATTTCAAAGCTGATATTTCTCTCTTCTTTGAGAGATATTGTTGTTGGGGGATGTGATGACATCTTTTTTCTTCGCACATGCTTGAGACAATTTTTTATAATTCTTTCTCTCCTTTTCTCCTTCTTCTTTTTGCTTTACCTTTAAAAGGCGGGAGAATGAAAAAAGAGGGGGTAACAAGTACGTACAAAGTAACTTGAAAATGTTGACATTTTGTTGTTGGGGGGAAAAGGAAGAAATGTAATTCACATTCATCCTTTTTTCGCGCATCTCTCTCCCGACAACCATCGATAATAAATATAATATTTTAATTCCGGTCTCTTTTTTTTCCCCAAAAAAAAATGACTTTTTTTTTAACAATGTCCATTTCCTCAAGTTACATCTTTAACAGAAAAAAAATAGAAGCAGAAGAAAGAAAGAATTGTTTGATCAGAAATGTAATTCACAACTTTTAAGTGGGACTTTATCCGACTTTTTCTTCTTCTTCTTCTTCTTTTTTATTATTTTGTTAAAAGCTTATCGGATGAAAAGCCACTTATGACAATCTTCTTTTGATGATCAGATAGTTAGTTAGTTGTGAGTAAAAAGAATTATCTTTTTTGTGTTATGATCAAAAAATTTTTTTGTTCCTTTTTTTTAAAGAGGAGGGAAAAACAAAATAAAAGCATACTGTAGATTTTTAAAAAGAAACTTTAAAATGACGAATTTAAAATAAAAATTGACAACAAAATTTTGGCGGTTTTTGACCGAAAAAATACAAAGAATAAAAGTTTTAAAAAAGTTTAAAAAAGTAAATAAAAATGTAAAAAAGAATAAATATTTTGAAAAATATCAAAAGATATTTGTGTATTTACACGGCTACAGTAACACTTTTTCAACTGATTTTATTTTATCTTTTTTTCAAATAAAATTTTGTATCCCATTCTTTCTTTTTTGTGCAAACTTTTGTCACAAGAATTTATGTCAATATTAATAATGCTACAAAAAAAATATATAAAATTTTTAAAAAAATGCAACAAAAATCTTGGAAAATGTAAACAAAAAAAGATATGGTATCTAAAATTGTAAACCTTACATTTGTTTGTTTTTTTAAATACGTCATTTTTCTATTTTGTTTATAGTTTGTTTTTGGTGATATCATTTTAAAAAAGACGTTATCAGGGAAATTTGAATATGTATATTTTTGAAAAATTTAAATTTGTTTGAAAATAAAAATATTCACAAAAATTTTATAACTTTTATTTGTCACTCTTTAATTTTATTCCAAAATTTTGTTGATGCAAATACACAAATTTGTTAAACTTTGTGTTTTTGGATTTTTAAGTCTTTAAAAATTTAAAAATTATCATTCGAAACTTGAACGCTATCAAAATGATTCGGGTTACAATTAAAAATGTTTTTCGTTAAAGTTGTTATCAGATGACGGTATTGTGCTTTATTTTTAAAAAAGATTTTTTTCGTAAAGTTTGTATTAAATTAAAGTCGACAGTAAGCAAAAAACCTTTCAACTGCAACAAGTATGTTTTGACGCGAAAGAAAACACACAATGCATTCCTCATTGCTGAATGCTGAATGTGCGGCAGCAACTAACTTGTCGTTAATCAGGGAAATTTGTTTTGCTTGCCGTCGACACTCCCTTTAATCAATAATTTCTACAGTATTATGTTCAAATTTATTACAGTATCTTTCGGATTACTTAAAATAAAAAACCATATTTTTTATAACCACACATTTTTTTGACTGTATTAAACAATGTACAATAATTAAACCATGTATGATTTTTACGTAATTTCTTCTACCATTTTTTGCATTTTTGTAGTTCTTATAAATGTTGAGTAACCAAAATTTCCGGATACTTGAAAAGTTCGGACATTCGACATTTTTTAAAACGGGTTTTTACACTTGTTTTTACCGCATTTTTAACTCTGTTTGTTTTTTTTTGACCACGAAAAAGAAGGAGAAAAAGAAGGAATAAAAAAAATGTAATCCATGATTCGGGGGCTATCCTTTTTCAAATGCATAAAAAAGTTTTTTGAAATTATTTATTTTAGTTTTCAATTCAAAGATTAACTTAAAGCCACAAAAAATAAAAGAAATAGAAATAATGAAATTAGACAAGACTTTCGCGAACTTTTTGAAGAAGATCAACAAGAAGGTCGACGGTTGCTGCTCCAGCAGATGGAGGAGAATGAGGGGGATCGTCATTTGACTGTAAAAATTAAATATGAATACAGTATTTTTAAAAAGAGGGAAACTCACTTTTAATGAACTATATTTATCAATATTACAGCAAACATTTTCCGTGCATTGTTTATAATTCTCCTGGCATGCACATACTTTTTGTCCTGTTCGAATATGAATCATTACACATGGAAGGGCATCTGGTCCACCTATAAATTATAATATTAGGATGAATGATATTTATATCAATGATTTTTTCAGAATTTAAAAGATCCTACAGTAAACATCCTGAATTATGTCCCTAAAATTTTTTAACATTTGATTCAATACAAACTTTTATCAATTCTGTTTTTTTGCAGTCTATTTTTAACGTACTTGTAGGCGGCCTTGTTGGTCCTAAAGGTGTGGGCGTTGTATATACGGATGGCGCCCCTCTTGTTGATGCTGTCATTGATGGCATTGGTGTTGTGGTTTGATAATATCCTTGTGTGGTTGTGGTTGTATATTGTGGAAATGGAATTCTTGTTGTTGTGGTTGTATATTGTTGTGGAGGGGGGAATGGTGGTCGAGTTTCCTGTAATTTGAGAAATGACAAAAAACTTTTAACACCCAAAAAAGGAGGACAGCAAATGATCTTTAGATTTTGTGTCCAATAAATGAAAGAAAAAAAAAACTTGATTTAGCTTTTTTTTAAAGTAAGGAAGAAAGAAAACAAACCTGTCCATTTCCTTGTTGTCCAGTGCAATCACATTGAATTTGAGGATCTTGTAAAAGGATTTGAATTTCAACACATTTACAACGAGGTGAATTTGGTGAATTTTGGGGTGCTGAATAGCTTGGTGCTGTTGTAGTGGAAGGAGGGGGTGCAGGAGTTGTTGTTGTTGTTGTGGTTGGAGGAGGAAGAAATTGTGGAACTTGTTGTTGTTGTTGAGAATACTGTAATTGTTGTGATTCTGATTGTTGTAGTTGTTGTTGTCGGGGATATTGTTGAGGAGGTTGATTATAGCTTGTTGGATTATAAGCAGTTGGATTATAACCTGGATGAATATTGTTTTGACTCTTAAAAAACATTTTTTAAAACAAAAATGTTTAAAATTTCGAAACTTACAGTATCAATATTATTTTGTTGTGGAACAGTGATACATTGACAATCAAAAAGTGGTTGAATATTATTATTTCCAATTTCATTGTTATTAATGTTGTTGTTATTTGAAGATTGTAATGTTTGAAAAAAATCATATGGATTTTGTGTTGTCCCAAAGCTTACAGCACTCCATGCCGTTGTTGGAGTTGATGTTGAAGTGAATTGTGGGGCGAGTTGACATCCGCATGATGTGGATTGACTTCTGGGAGATTGTTGAACTTGTTGGAGCTCACGTTGGAGTTCTTGTTGTTGTTGGAATTGTCGTTGAAGGGGTGATTGATTATATGATGAGGATGAGGTTGCACTTGTTGAAGATGATGAATCACATGAACATTGAAACGATGATGTCAATGGATCAAATTCATCTGCAGTATTCGGAAATGTTACTGATACACAAACACATTGTTGACGCTTTGATCGAAGTATTATTTTATGCGGGGTTCGTTGATCTTCATTTTGTGAAAATGATGGAAACATTTCTGCATTTATTTGCTAAAATATTATTTTTTTTTAACATTGTTTATGATCAAATCATTGAAAGTTTAAGCTTTTTTCATATAAAAATTATGAATGAACACCAGAAAAATTGCTGCCGTTCAAATGTGTTTAAGAATTTGTATTTGAAAAACTTCTCACATGTGATACTGTAGCTCAAGAAATAAAACAAACGAAAAACTTAAAAAAGTTGTTGTTTTACGGAATGAAAATCACATATAAACAATTAATTATAAAAAATTATTACAGTACACCTTAGGTAACGGTATTATACAAATGTGAATCACAGCGCCTCAAAAACTATTTAAAAAAGTGTAACAATAAAATAACTTTGTGAATTCTTTACAAAGAATGTTTATTTCTAAAAAAAGAGACTTACTGTAATAACCACCAAAAAAATAATTAAATATTTTGCAATAGCCATTTTAATGAGGCTTTAATAATAAAAAAGAAGAATGAAAGTTTAATCAAATTTTCTTTCACCTTTTAAGTCTAATATAATAAAAAAAAGACAGATGTTAAGCTGCCTTTTAAACAGATGTTAAGCGGATTTGATCGTCGCTGCTTCTGCTGCTTCGATTCACTGAAATGATTGTGACTGCTGCGTCGTCCGAAGGAAGGGGGGGGGGGGGGGATTGAAAGAAAGGGAGTGTGAAAACTGAAGCTTTGAAAGGGGGGTTTTTTTGAACGATAAATATGGAAATTGAAAATAGAAGACGATGAAAGTATTTGAAGGTATTCAGAAAAAAAAGTAAATAAACATTACCGGATTCGAAAAAAAAACAGATTGCTTTTTTTTTCATGCTTCTTCTTTTTTTCTATTGTTATTTTTTTCCCTTCCATTTAAAGAAAGAAAACAGCCTTCCAAAAAGGGGGAAGCAGCAGCAGCAATTCGAGACATAATTTTTACTGAATTACTTACTTTTGGTGCTTTAAGCTTTCTTCCCCCCAATCACCAAAAAAAATAACAGCGAACAACAAAAAAAAGGTGTGTAAAAAATTTAAAGAATAAAGTTTGTAATTTTTTTTTAAAAAAAAGCAAAGATTAACACCAAAAATTTGACTAAAAAAACGGAACAAACAAAAACTAGAAATCTTTTTTTTGGCTCTGATTTTTTTCAAAAAAGAAAAAAATAAATCAAATTTAAATATCGAATTTCGTGTAAAAGAAAAGAGAAACAGTAGTTTTGTAACAGGTTTTGAAAGAAGCTTCAAAAGCAAAGGTATGACTTTTGGTCTCTGATTTTTTTTAAAAATGTTTTAAAAAACTTTTTTGCTCCAAAGAAACAAAGATTTTTTGCCGCGTCGTGTTGACGGCGGCAAAAGATCAAAGGCGTGCCCCCACCCCCCACAAAAATCGCTGTGCCCCCCTGAAATTTTTTTCTGTATACGGCCCTGATAAAAATTAAGTAATTTTAACATTTTTTCACTGAATTCATTTCAGAATTTTTGAAAAAGCTTAATTTAGCTGAAAATGTTGAATTCATTCAAACAACATTAAGAAATTTTAATTTTTTGTATTTTTGAAATATTGATTTCTAATTTGCAAAATTAAACGATGCAATAAAAAACGAGAACAATTTTGTATTTTTTAACAAAGGATATTGAAAATGCAGCATTTATATACGAAAAATGATACCCTAAAATGTGTTGCTTTCACACGGGCGCAATGAAAAGTATAAGCAAAATAAAGTGGCAGGCATCACTAATAAAATATTTACGATTCTGGCATTTATATTTGTAATACGAATGCTGTTAAATAATTTCATTTACAGTATCCCCAAAGTGCAGTTTATTTAATCAGTAAATTTTATCAATTTACTGATTAAATAAACCTAGTAATTTTTTTATTGAAAAATGCAATATTCTTTAGAATTAAAAAAATTTGACCAATTTTTAAATTTAAAATAAATTTCATAATAAGATCTCAGCCAAAAACAAAGAAAAGCTTTTCTGTTTTGTGTTCAAAAAAAAGCTTGAAGCTGGGCATTCTTCTTTTTTTTATGTTTTATGTTCGAAAAATTTTTGTGTCTAAAATGTGCTCAAAAAACAAAATTTGCTTTTTTTGTATTCATTTTAGAGAAAAAATATTTGATAAATATAAATTGTTGATGCTAAAAAATTTTCTGTTTTGTGTCCATTTTTTAAAATTTGGCTATAAAAAGGGACAAAGAAAAGTTGGAAAGTTTCAGTTTAAATTTGGTGCATTTTCAAAAAAATATGCACAATTAATTTATTATGTTCGAAGGTGCGCGATTTGTTTTACATTTTTTTAAAATAGTTTAAACACCAATATTTGCAAGAATTTAAGTTTTAGTGTTTTTGCTTACCAATTTCCATATTCATCCGACTGCAACAACAGCAATTTTTAATTTAAATATGAAAGAAGAAAGACGGGAATACAAAGATTCAAATGGAAATGTTTTTGAAGGATTCTTAGCTTATCCAAAGTAGGTATCCTTTTTGCACTTAATTTTTTTGCCGTTCCAATTATAATCTATCTTTTTTTACCCAAAAAAGAATTATGTTTTTATTTCAAAAAAGGTCATACTTTTTTAATCGATTCTTAAATGGCAAAGAAAATATATTAGTTAACTGATTAAAAATGTTAAAAAAGAAGATTTTCAAGCATTTTAGCTTTTACAAATTTGTTTGATCAAAAAACTTATGCTTAAAAAGTTGTAATAGGTTAAACTTTAGCGGTGCTGATAATTCAGATAAAAAATTGCCTGTTGTTTTGGTTCATCACGCTTTTGCTGGAATTACAGAACATGAAGAAGAAAAAACTCGAGAACTTGCTCGTCTTGGGTATGTGGCATTTGCGACGGATTGCTTTGGGAAAGGGATAAAAGGAAATACGAAAGAAGAATGTTTTGCCCTTTTAAAGCCAATGGTTGGAGATCGTCGAGGAATTTTGAAAGATCGACTTTTTGCTGCACTTGATTTTGTTAAAAATCTTTCGTATGTTGATTCCACAAAAATTGGATCCATCGGATTCTGTTTCGGCGGCGCCTGTGCATTAGATTTATCCCGATATAATTGTGGCATTTCTGCAGCTGTATCTTTCCATGGTTCCCTTGATCCACTTCCATCTCTTGAGAATCCTCCTACAGAAGAAACAGAACCCATTAAATCAAGTATTATGATTTGTCACGGAGATGCTGATACCCATATTCCCGTGGAAAAAGCTGTTGCAATTATGGAAGAACTTCGAAATCGACAAACTGATTTTCAATTTATCAGTTATGCAAATGCCAAACATGCTTTCACTGAAATTAGTAAGCTATGAGTTACAGTAATCAAAATGTATTTGACAAATTTTTAGAATTTGTTAATAGTGATATGCCTGGAATTGGATATGATGAAAAAGCTTCTAGGCGGTCATGGAATCAAGCTTTGCATCATTTGGATGAAATTTTACGTGGAAAAGAATAAATGATTTTTTAAAATTATAATGAAACTAATGTTTCTATTTTTAGAATTTTGTAATAAATATTTATTTCTTTAAACCCAAAATTACAGAGAATAATGAAACATGGAATTTATATTATTGTTTTACAAATTAAAAAGTTTGAACCAAAACAGCAGTTCTTTTTTTCTACATTTTTTCCGTTTTAAAACCGATGATGATGCTTTTCCAAATAAGGGTTTTGACTTTGACTGATTGACCTAGATTGCGGAAGGAAACCCGCCCGCCCGTTTTCTTTCTTTTAACTTCCCCCTTTTTTCTCCCCCCTTTAAAAATGTGTACTTTTTTTGCAATTTTTTTAAGAGACTGTCTACCAGATTTTTAAAATCGAGCGGAACACACCATCTCAGATTTCAATTATTTTTTGTATGTTGGTAGAATATGGTCTAAAAACGTTATTCTGAAAGTATTACCAGTTCTTATGGTCCTCGTTTTCGATTGCCACGATGCCAAAGGTCATAATTGACCAAAATTTCATGACAAGTAAAATATTTTTGTTTCTTAACCGAAGAATTTGAAGTTTTCCCAGTTGATACTAATTGAGACAAGGTTTAAAAATATGTATCGTTTACATTTCTATCATATTTTTCAATACGATTTTTTTCACTTTGAATATTTCACCCCCTGAAAAAAAATTGCATTTTTCGTGGGGGGGCTGAGCTGAAACATGCAAAAATTGCCCCAGGATCTCAGCTTTTAAGTTTTATATGCTTTGCGCCAAAATAATCTGTACTTAGCGATTCCCAACCAAAAAACTTTTGTCAAACAACATCTATAACATGGAATAATAAATATATTTCATGAATGGGGGCAGGTATCGACTTCCGGTGACTTGCATTATGTAATATCAATGTTGTGGAGCATTTTGGGACAGTTTCAACATTTTTAGTAGCGATTTCGAAATATGGGACCCTTTTGAAAATCAAAAATTTTACAACTTAGAAATATCGCAAAAACTCGGTTTTTTCCTTCATAATAAAATCAAATATGCATTATAATTGTAAAATATATGTAACAACATCAATATAACATGATAAAAAATGACGGGGGCCAAAATCGATTTTTTATGATTTTTTGAATTTTGCTTATTTTCGATCAATTTTCGAGATAACAAAATATTGGGAATATCGAAATATATCAACTATCTGATGCTTTCGGGTTAAAATATTGCTTGTTTAAGATTTTTGGGCAATATTTCGACATCCTGGAATTACTAGTTTTCGTTTTCCACGTAATTGAAAACATGCTCAAAATTTTGAGAAAAAACATCTGGAAATCAATGTTTTTCCGATACAAGTTTGCTAAAAACTTTTTTTTTGGCTCGAATGTCATTATTTTAACACTTTCTGAATGATTTCAACACATAATAAAACAAAATAATTTTTTTCAAATTTTGAAAAATCAATAATTTTTGAAAATCTTAAAATTGTTCAAAATGATTTCAAAACACTTCACCACACCAAAGTAAATTATAATAAATCTAAAAAAATGTTTTTAACGATCTTGTATCGGAAAAACACTGATTTCCAGATGTTTTTTCCCAAATTTTTGAGCATGTTTTCAATTACGTGGAAAACGAAAACTAGTAATTCCAGGATGTCGAAATATTGCCCAAAAATCTTAAACAAGCAATATTTTAACCCGAAAGCATCAGATAGTTGATATATTTCGATATTCCCAATATTTTGTTATCTCGAAAATTGATCGAAAATAAGCAAAATTCAAAAAATCATAAAAAATCGATTTTGGCCCCCGTCATTTTTTATCATGTTATATTGATGTTGTTACATATATTTTACAATTATAATGCATATTTGATTTTATTATGAAGGAAAAAACCGAGTTTTTGCGATATTTCTAAGTTGTAAAATTTTTGATTTTCAAAAGGGTCCCATATTTCGAAATCGCTACTAAAAATGTTGAAACTGTCCCAAAATGCTCCACAACATTGATATTACATAATGCAAGTCACCGGAAGTCGATACCTGCCCCCATTCATGAAATATATTTATTATTCCATGTTATAGATGTTGTTTGACAAAAGTTTTTTGGTTGGGAATCGCTAAGTACAGATTATTTTGGCGCAAAGCATATAAAACTTAAAAGCTGAGATCCTGGGGCAATTTTTGCATGTTTCAGCTCAGCCCCCCCACGAAAAATGCAATTTTTTTTCAGGGGGTGAAATATTCAAAGTGAAAAAAATCGTATTGAAAAATATGATAGAAATGTAAACGATACATATTTTTAAACCTTGTCTCAATTAGTATCAACTGGGAAAACTTCAAATTCTTCGGTTAAGAAACAAAAATATTTTACTTGTCATGAAATTTTGGTCAATTATGACCTTTGGCATCGTGGCAATCGAAAACGAGGACCATAAGAACTGGTAATACTTTCAGAATAACGTTTTTAGACCATATTCTACCAACATACAAAAAATAATTGAAATCTGAGATGGTGTGTTCCGCTCATATGTGAAATTTTAAGATTTTCTGGTAGACAGTCTCTTAAACAACAAAAAAACGCTTTTCAAAAAAAGCGACAATGTTTTTTACTCAAAATTTAATTCTATTTTGGGTTGCTTGGATTTCGATAATCTCGGGATCGTTGGTTGAAATAAAATTTAATGAAGGTGAAATAAAGAGAAATGCAGAGCCAGGAAGTCAAGTACAATTTGATGCTCCATTACGGGCAAATCGACAGGTAAGTAAATTTGATTTTTAAGAGTCTGCCTTTAAGCTGTCTAAAAGCCATAGAAGTTTTTTAACTGAACGGTATAAATCGATAAACAATTGTATTACTTTTGTAATTGTTTATGTAATATTAAAGCTTTTTTACAGAATCCTTCACAAATAATGATTTCTGTTGCAAATGAAATTGCATCTGATACTTTTGGAGTGTTTCCAACAGTTTTATCCCCAGGAGATCCCTTTACGCTTATTTTACGTGCCTCTGATTCCATTCCTGTCATGGAAAAAGATAATATCTTTGAAGTTCCGGTCAGTTGCTTGTCTACTTTTTAAACGACGAAAATTAACTCTTTTTTTTAAGTTTTCCGTATCTCAATTAAATTCTCCAAATGAAACACAAAAATTTTCATTATTCGTTAAAATTTTGCCTTCTGAAGCTGAATTACCAAGAATTTGGAAAAGTGAACAAAATTTTAAACTTAGTCAAAGATTAACAAATGGAATTGTTGGAAAAATTGGAATTAAAAATTTGGATAAAACAGATTTGGAATTATTTAATTATAAACTTTTTGGTGGATTTTCGGAATTGTAAGTGCACGGAAATTTATAGATTTATTCACATTTTTGGAAGCTTCAGATTCTCCATTGAAACTGCAAAAGAAGGCCTCTTCCTTCGAACATTTGGATGTTCCCCAGAACTTTGCATTCAACTTCCTGAAGCTTTTACCCTTCTACTTCGAATAACTCCAATTAAGCCAATGTCAATGTTAAATGAAACTGAAATTGCATTGCTACATTTTCAAATTTCACGTGAAAATTTATTAGGTCCACATTTTTCTCAACACGAATATGATGCAACAATTTATGAAAAATCTGCATATTTTTTGGAGACCCTTCAACTTGAAGCTTCTGATTCTGATTTTCATTCAAGTTCCGAAATAATTCAACACCCAATTTTTTCTCTTTCTGAACCATCAGAAATTTTTCAAATCGATTCTTTGACTGGAGTTCTCTCTGTCAAGGTCAGTTTCAAACAAAAAAAACGAAGTTTGAACAAAAAAAGAGTTTGCTCTAATTTTATGTTTTTTTCTTATCAGATTATTTTGAAATACAAATACTTTTAGAATGAATCTTTGATAACAATTGAAAAATTAGGTGATAAAATTTCTTTAATGGTCGAGGTCAAAGATGACAAAAATCCTGCAGATATGGCAGAGATTACTGTAAGAATTTTAAAAGAGAAAATGGAAGAAACGCAAGAAAGAATTGAAGGATATGAATTTGAGCAGGTACTGTAACCATAAAAACAATTGTTTAATTCGTTGTAATGTTACTGAAAAATTGTTATTATTATTTTTTTAGCAAATTTATGCGTTTGCTGTAAATCCAAAACAAAAAAAAGTTGGAAAAGTTTCTCTAACGGATGATCAAAAAGGTATGATAAGAATTGTTGAAGGTGGGGCCGGGAATTTTGGCATTGATGAAGGCACTGGAGAACTTATTTATAATGGGCCACTTGAAAGAATTGCAAAAAATTATACTTTAAAGGTATTATAGTTTTATTTTAGTATTATTTAAAACAAATTAAATTACTGTAGATTCTTGCAACTCCAAACCCACATTCTCCAACGGTGGCATTAACAACGGCACAAATTTTAGTCGCCGGAATTGGGTCACATTTACCAACATTTACTGAACCCTTTGAAACTTTAATTCTTAATTACAGTAAGCTTTGTAAATAATATAATTCAAATAAGTACAAAAAAAATTTAAAGCAACAAAAACCGAAACAAAAATTCATCAACTTGAAGCAATTGATTCTGATAAAAATGCCGCATTAGTATTTGCAATTGAATCATCTTCAAATCTGGACTTTTTATCCAATTCCATTCCATTTAATGGCGAATTTGCAGTTTATCCAAATGGTGAAATTATTGTCAAAAATCTTCCATCAACTCTTATGTCAACAACTTTAAATGTTTCTGTTCAAGATAAAAGTCATAAACTTGAAACCAAAGATTACGGTACCATATTTAATTGAAATTAAATGTATAATTACAGTATATTTTTTTAGCACAAATCGTAATTACAATCCAACATCAAAAGTCCAAAATTGATATCACAGAATTGTTCAGCTTTGAAGCCCTTGAAACTCCGTTGATTATTGCAGATGATCTTCCAATTGGTACTTATATTTATACAGCTATATTAAAGCCATTATCCTTTGACAATGATCAATTATTAAAACCAAAAATTATTTATTCCCTTATAAATAATTCAAAGTATTATAAAATGGATGAACAAACAGGTATAATAATTATCTTATCACTTTCTATCATTATCATTATCAAAAACGCTTTTAGGAATGATTTACACTTTATCACTTTTAAAACATATTGGTTTACAAAATCTTACTGTATTAGCTGAAATTTCAACGATAAAAGGCAATCATAAATTAACTACCGTAATCCCAATTGATGCGGTTTCAATGGATATCGAAGCACCAAAACTTAAAAATGATGAAAACGAATTAAAATTGAGTGTTGAAGAAAATTCACCAATTCAAACACAAATTGGTCAAATAAATTTGTTGGAAAATGAAAATGATGAAGGAGAAACATTTTTCGAGATTATTGGATCCGTCAATGATTTACTTGAAGTTGATAATCGTGGAAGAATTGTCGTTAAACAAAATATTGATTATGAAAGCGTTAAAGAAATTCTATTTTTTGTAAATGTTTCAAATTCTCTGGAAAAATTTGTTATTTTACCGGTGGGCTTTAAAATTCAAAGGAGATATAAAAGGTTTGACTTAATTTTAGGTTGCAATAAAAGTGATCAATGTTAATGATGAAATGCCAATATTTGAATCTGCGGAAACAGCATTTTCAACATTTGAAAATGCACCAATTCAAACATTTCTTGGATCAATGATGGCAACTGATAAAGATGGTGATCGAATTTCATATTCTCTAAATTTCCCTAAAGATTCTCCATTATTGGGCAAAATTAGCATAAATTCACAAGGACATTTGACCACTTCTGCTCCGTTACGAAAATTAGAAGGAACTTTTAAATTTATGGTTTTTGCAAAAGATGGAGAAAATACAGTATCCCAAGAATGTGATCTAACAATTATTGCAACATCTCGATGTCAACCAATTTTTGATGAAAATCAGGAAATTATTTTCCAAGTTAATGAGGTTTGACTTTTTTTTAACCATTGATAGCCACAAAACTTAATTTTTAATAATAACTATAATAATTATTCATTCGCCCGCCCGATCACATCCTGATAAACAAATAACATACAGTATGATAATAAATACAGTATTCATTTTAAGTTGCAGTCATATTTTAGCAAACATTAATAATACTCCTAAGCCTTATCACTGATAACCTATCTTTTTAGACTTTAAATCCTGGAAATTCTTTTGGAGCCATTAAAGCAACCATCGAAGATGCAAATGATTGTGACCCTTTATCTTATCAACTTCAATTCCTAAATAATTCTGATTCTACAAAAATGTTTAAACTAGATCCTATTTCTGGCATTTTATCAAGTTACAGTAGCCTCCAAAATAATGTCGGCCTTCGATTCCCAATTGTAATTTCTGCTTCAAGTGGAAATTTTTATACACGAAAATCAGCAGAAATTCGAATAATTTCAACAAAATCTGAGCCACCAAATTTCCCACAAAAACATGTTAGAATTGAAATTGCCGAAAATAATGCAGTAAATATTTCCCTCGGATCTTTTAAAGCTTTACCATCAAATTTGGGTGATCAAATTTATTACAAACTTGAAGATAATTTTGACAAAACATTTTCCATTGATTCTGAAGATGGAACAATTAATGTTTTAAAAAGTCTTGATCGAGAAGTAAAAAGTTTATATCGTTTAAAAGTTGTAGCTTCAACAAATAAAAACGATAGTTTAATTGATACTGCCGTTATCAATGTTGTTGTAACTGATTTGTGAGTTCTGTGTAATCATATTATCAGCTACATTCATATACACTTTTTTTTCAGGAATGATAATGGTCCAACATTTGAAAGAGATTTTTATGAAATTGTTTTGGATTCCAAAACCCTTCCAGGAAAAGAAATATTTTCTTTGCAAGCAAAAGATCGAGATATGACAACATCGAAAGCAGCAGCAACAATTTCGTATAAAATTGAAAAAGTTATTTTTAAGCACCGTGAAAGTTCAGCTTCCATTTTTAATGGAATTTTTGAAATAAAACAAGATTCTGGAAAAATGAGAATTTTAAAGAATTTAACTGATTTTTCTGGGGGACTTTTTGAAGTTTCAATTTCGGCAACTGAACAAGAAGATGAAATTTCGCATTTAGCTCATACAACTCTCAATGTATAGTTTTTTTTAAAAATATGTATCGATAAAGCAAATGTTTATTTACAGATTTGGATAGCAGATAGAGAGATTCATTCAATTCCAATTCTAATCCATCAAAATCCAATTCAACTTTCTAATGATCAGCTAAGGCAATACAGCTCGTACGTTTTTACTTTCTTATTCAAAAAGTACCAGAAAAATAATTATAGAAAGCTAGCTCAAGCAATAAATGATTCAACCGTTTTATTACTTTCTCTTCGATTCCATTATCTCAATTCTGAAGCCTCTACTCCATTAATTGTTCGAGATTCAACTGTAGCAGAATTTATTGCAGTTAATCGAAAATCTTCATCCATTCATTCATGGAATTCAATAAAATCTTTTATCCGTGATTTAGATATTGATGGAATGAGTCTTTTTACAGGTGCTACAATCCAAAATTCAAATTCTCAATCTTTAATGTCCGCTGAAGCATCGTTAACACTTTTGGCGGTTATCTTTTTCCTTCTTTTAACAATGGCGATGACAATTTTGGGATGCATTTTATGTTATTATCGAAAAAAATTTAGAATCGAAAAGAATAATTTAGTTGAAGCTAAAATTGCTGCAGCAACTTTACATCGACGAACAGCAGCCCCTGTTCGACATTGGTCTCCATATCTTGAACGACCACCAGAGTTGCTTTGGTTTGTACAACTACAGTAACCCTGGAATTTAAACAGAAACTCTTTTCTTTTAGGGAACGCTCAACAACTGCAACAATGGGTTCAACAACACCAGAAACTTATTCAGTTCAAGAAATGAAAATTGCTGTTAATTAACGGGTTTTTAAAGAATTTTTTTGTTATTTTTCATTCCAGATTTTTATTAATATTCATGTTTAAATTTTGAAATAAAATTTCAATTAATTAAATGTAGACGCAAATTACAGTATACCGTTTTTAAAGTAATTTGTATGAAAAAATTCCATTTGCATCAATATTAAATTCAACATTGACTTCAGTGTTTGAAGGAAGCTCAATTTCATCAACTAAATTATATCTTTCAAATATCTGAAAGAATTTTTATCTCACTATTATCCCCATGGTAGAAACTTACATCTAAAGTTGATTCATCACTTTCATCAGTAGTAACAGAAATAACTTTTTGATACGGTAATGGTTGAAATTCTTCCACTTTGATTAAACTTTCGTCCTTAAATACTAATTCAATTGTTCTTTGAAGAACTCCATCAGCATTGCATTCAATAACTCTATTATCTCCATCCATAATTCTTGCCATTATTAAAGCATATTCAGTCCATTCATGTTTGGTTTCTTTTAATACAGATATTTTACAGGCAGGAAATACTTTAGCAATTTCTGCTTCATCAATATATCCTTCAGCAAAAATTATTGATGGTTGTTTATCCAATCCTATCTTTTCAAATAACTTTTGAAAATCTTCAGAAGTTGGTGAAGCTGCTTTTCCTTCATTCGTTTTTGACTGACCGTAATTGACTTTATATACACAACTATTCCCAACTTTCTGCCAAACATCACAAATAATATTGTTTTCCCAAACCGCAATTATCCAAATCACTTCACTTTCAACTGGTCGAATTCCACTCTTTTCCAGCATTCCAATAAATCGAGCTTGTTTTCCACTAATTATTTTAATCTTTTCAATTCCACTTTGATTTGCACTTTTGATAAAGTTTTTTCGTATATCATTTAAATAGCTATATCCAAGAGAAATACAAACACATCCAACTGGTTTATCAACTTTGGATATAATTTCTTTAAACATTGAATCAGCATTTCTTGAATCTTCTTCTTTCACTAAAAGGAATAATGCAAAGGTAATACAAAAAAAGGATAAAACAAACAAACCTGGAGTAATATCAAATTTTGAGAATGTTTCAGTCTCGGTATCATAAGTTGAGACATTTCCCCAAAATGGAAAAATTCCAATATTTAATACCATCTTTAATCAATACTTTTGTGAATTGACGAACCTTTGGTGGGGCAAATATAAATTAAAACAAGCTTTTAAATGCAACAAAAAAGATCGGGAACTTTCTTGTTCGAATAATTGCGTAATTGTGTTATCAAAGTTAACGAGTGTTAAAACTCTATTTGTTGAAGCATATTTTTTTAAATGCATGAGGCAACTACAATGCATTATTTGTAGCATGTAGAGTTAAAAAAACGTGAAAAATAGATTAAAAAAAGCAAAAATAAAATGAAAAATTTACTGACAAATGTTTGATGCAACATAAAAGCTGACAATATTTTTGGCATAAAGGATCATTTTGATAATGATTTTTGGCTAACAAAAAAAACAATTAACCCTAAAATAAAAAAAATGTTACTTTTAGTTTTAAAAATGTGGAAAATAGGAGAAAATTTTTGGCATCTGCTAAAAAGAAGAATCATTTGATCAAAATTTTTAAAGTTATGGGAAACCTTCATAAAGGCAGATGGTAAAAAAACCCCCATTTGAATTTCCTCATAATTTTTATCTTTATTTTCCCCCATTATCTTTGGCCATAATAATAATAGCCTTCAAAGTAGAAACAGATGTTTGGGAAATATAAAAGTAAAAGAAACGTATTCAAAAATGCCGTCAACACCTTGGAGCTAAAATTCTGGGCGTTGGTAAAAATGTTACCGTTTTTGTTGATATTTTTGCCATTAATTAATTTTTCAACAGCCTCACAATTTAATCGAAATAAAGCAGAATGTATGACATCATATGATGAAAATCATGAATCTGTTATGGAAAGTATGTCAATTTTTCATAAACAGTAATCATAGATTTATGGATTCTATTTTAGCACCATTTGGATTTTTGGAAGGTTTAAATTTTACTGTTGGAACTCCTTTAAAACCTTTTCAGTAAGCTTTTGTTTATTTTTCATTTTAAAATTAAATTTATTTAAATTTGTTTTAGTGCAAAAGTTGCCCTTGGAATTGCATATGCATATAATGCAATTGGAGAATTTCGATTTCGACCTCCCATTACTGTTCCCTCTTTTTCCCTTGCTTCAACAAAGCGATATGAAAGGCATTGTTTTCCAAATAAAAATTATCCGGGAGTTAAAGATTTCAATGAAGATTGCCTATTTTTAAATATTTTTATGCCCGATGATGAAACCACCCCAATTCCAGCGGCGGGTTTTCCCGTTCTATTTTTTATTCATGGTGGAATGTTTAATTACGGAGCTTCCGACGATTTAGATTTAACTTCAATCGTAAAAAATTATGTTCGTCGTGGAATTGCTGTGGTAACAATGAATTATCGACTTGGACCATTTGGATTTTTTCAAACTCGCGCCAAACATTTCTCTTACAATATTGGATTATGGGATTTAGAAAAAGCTTTTGAATTTATCCTTTTATCATCGGATAAACTTCAATTTGATCGATCCAAGATTACTCTTGGCGGTGTTGAAGGTGGGGCCGTTCTTGCTGAACTTCTTTCCCTTCGAGAAGAAGTTCGAGCGAATATTTCTGGTTTAATTCTTGTTGGAGGAAGTGTATTAACACCATGGGCAATTTCTCCGGGAGTTTATGATGCTTCAATAAATCTTGCAAATGAGCTTGAAATTGATACCACGGATCCACGGGATATCGTATATGGCATTAAAATGGCATATGCCAGTGCAGTGATTGAAAAACGGGAAAAAACAAATGGATTATCAAAAGATTCTCGAGATTTTATTGAATTTACACCTGATTTTGATCACGAATTTTTTTATTTTTCAACTTTAAAACGAACTTTTTATGAAGCCAGGGAAATTGATGTTTATATTATTACAACTCGAAATGAAGGCTCTATTCGAAGTAATTACTAAGGAGCTATCCAGATATGACGTCATGCAAAAAGGGTACAGCCGCCCATGGCACTCTTTGAAGTTTTCGCCGCACATTAAAGTGGCATCTATGAATGGGGAGAAGGTATTCTAGTTTTTGTATGACGTCATATCTGGACAACCCCTAATACTGTTTTTGCCTTTTAGACATTCAATAATCTTTTTTTATAGCTTCAACATGGAAACAAGGATATTACGGTGTTTTTAATGAAAGAACCGGGATTCGACTTGATGTAAGAGCTTTTATTAATTAAGTTTTTATTGTTATCCATTACAGTAATGGATTATCCAGAAGTTACGTGTCCAAAAAATCGCGATTTTTCAAACCCTCCTCCCCCCCCCGTGACCAAACCAAACATCAAAGGCTTTTTCCGACAACATCAAAGCACGTGACCCCCCCCCCCCCCCCGGTCGCGTAATTTCTGAAGGAAAAAAAAATCAAGTTTTATATTGTTTGTATTTTTCGATTATAGGAACAACAAAAATATACTTGTCAAAATTTTGAAGCTTTTGTTCAAAAATTTTTTAATGAATCTCAATCTGACGAAATTCTTATTGAATATAATTGCACTTTAAATGCTACAGTAACCCCATTTGAAATTTATAAAACTTTTATTGGTGATTTTTGGTTCAATATTCCGGCAGCTTTAACGGCAACATTATATGCCGAATTACAAAATAATGTTTTTGTATCAATCGTAAATACTTCAGATGCAGGATATGAAAAATATACTGGTTCACAAGGTACTGTAATTATTAATATTAAATATATTTCTTAAATTTATAGAAATGCCAAGCATTATTTTGAATGAAGCATATCTTTTTTCCCATAAAAATCCATATAATTTGGATCAAACAAATGCCGAAAAAGAACTTTATGAATCTACCCAAAATCTTATCTTGGATTCAATTACAAATTTTGTTAAAAAAAAGTTTGTTTTATTTTTAAATTATTATTTATTTAAACGATTTTCAGTCACACAAATTTACTTAAACTTGATCCATATGCTTACAAAACTCTCGACTTTGGATATCTTGATATCGAAAATGGCACACAAAAAATTGAAACTGAAAAAGCATTCAATGAAAAACTTTCATTTTGGCGTAATTTTTTTAGAAAATATGGTTTTGATTTGCTTAATCCTCGTCTCGATGATGGCCATGATTTATTTTATTTTGAAGGTTTATAAATTTAATTGATTAACGAAAAATGAAAAAGTTGGTTACTGTAATCATATTTTATGTGCCATAAATTACGTGCAAATTTTAATAAAATATAATACATAAACGTGATATTTATTTTTTGTAACATTTAATCAAAAAAAGAAATGAAAAAAGTGACTATCAAATTCAATTTAGTATCCAAAAAATAATGTAGGAATCAATATATTATTTATTCACTCCTAATCGATTTTACTCACTTTAAGTGGGGGTTTTGAAAGAATTATAAATACAGTAACAGTGATAAAAATATATAAAAGTAAAAAAAGAGATTAAAATTAAATAAAACAAAATTAAGTATGATGAAAAAATAGAGGAGCTTTTGCGCTAAACAAAATTGGAACGAAATTTTTATTTGCAATTTGCAGTATTAACAATATTTAACAGGAATTATCAGCAAGGCTTTTGGATATATTTAATTAATAAAATTTTAAAAACGTGATAAAACTGTATCACTGTGATCCGACGAAAAACTTGATAAAACTCTTATAAAGAAATTGTCAAAAAAATAAGATAACTTTTAAGGGCGCAAAATAAAACCTTGAGCAGGTTTATGTTCAATTTTTAATTGAAATTTTTTAGAAGTAACAAGTGATTTAATTTCTTGATAATAACTTTTTGGGGTTGGAATGAGAAAAGATAAACACATGTATCCATTTGCTTCCAAATGTTTGTTGATAAAATCGGCAACTTCAATTGCTGGAATCATTTCTGGAATTTGAATTAAAGTGAATCGTTTCATTTTGCAAAGATTCGGGAGTTTTGAGCATTCTTTCAACGATGTAATATTTGGTTGCCATGGAAGACTAAAACCAATATAAAGTGTTTATTTTATTTGTTAAATATCTTAATATCTTACGCTAAATCGGTTAAATTTGTAAATCTACCCAGGGAATAGCTCAAAACATCAAAAGGTGGATCAGCAGATTCATCATCAGAAGACATACTTTAAAAAATGCAGCAAATTCAAATTTAATAAAACTAAAAATACTAATTTTTTTTAATATTTTACAAGAAACACAAAAAAAACACTGTATTAAAAACAGCTTAATGAGCTTAATTACAAAATTTTCAACGGCAAAATAATTTAAAGCACACAAAAAAGAGAATTGAATTACAAAATCGAAAAGTGAAAAATGTGAAACACAAAAAAATGGTCAGCTGAATGAATGTGTAAAGCAGCAGAGAAAGAAAGACAAGGTTTGATTTGGAAAAAAAAGATCGCGAAGCTTCTTTCCTCCACGCAAAAGATGGTTCAAAAAATAGTTGAACTTTTAAAAATTTTTGAATTAATAAATGTTTGAATTGTAAAATAAAAAACTAATATAAATCATTTATAATAAATGGCCAAAACTTTTAAAATCAATTATTTTTCTTTGGAAAATAAATTTTATTGTTGGGGTTTCTGAAGTTTGAAGTTTTGATAGAATTTTATTTAAAAAATACAATAAAAAATCAAAATACATTTTACAGCAAAAAATGTACCACAGAGAAGCTACTGTTAACAAAAATAAAAGGAATGAAATTTATTAGCTTCTTTTGTACGTGATTTTAGAGGGCCAATTCTGTGGGGCCGTGATTAAAATAAAATGAAATAACAACAATCTGGAGCAGTACAATGAAAAGAGAAAAAGAGAGAGGAAGGCACACAAAAAAATGATTCATAAGTAAAATGATCACGTGATCACTGACATTTCCTTGAAAAATACATAATTTAGAGCTTAATAAAATTATAATTGTTTAAAAAATATAACATTTTTATTTACATTTAAAATCTTCTATTAATTTTATCATTCACAGATGCCAATCTCAGGTTGCCATGTCTCAGTTGTATGACACATTGATTCTCCAGCTCCTTTCAAATTACTATCTGAGCCACATGTAAGTCTTACAATTGTTCCAGGGATTATTTTAACAATCAATGGATTTGTTGGTTCACTTTTTGCATTATAATATGTCAATCTTCCACCATCAATTGACTTCAAAACAGGGCAATCTAAGCTTTGTTGTTTAGTAAGTTTTATAAGTTAAAAAATGTAAAACTTACTCAACATTTTACATTCCCCAATATTTTCATTATCCCATTTTCCATCGCTACATTCGGCGGTACCTTTTCCAATTAAATTTGTTCCAAATGGACAAATTAAAGTTGCAATTGTGCCGTCGGTATTTGTAACTTGATCAAGGCCATGTGAATCTGCATAAACAATGTTGGCATTTTCGACATGAATTTTTGGGCAAATTTTTTCACATTTTCCCAATTTTCTTGGTTGCCATCCCGAAAGAGTACAATATGAAATATCCGCGCCATTATGACTGACATCCATTCGTTCAGAACAAATTAGCATTGCCGTTGTTCCAACGGGATATCGTTGATCCGCCACTACAACAGAATTATAAACAATTCTGCCTTGAACTTGAGTTGGATTTGAATGTTCATGTTCAATTGGGGGACATCCGGAGAGATTACAGGTTGGAGGTTCAGGAAGCCATCGACCAGTTCGTTGACAAACAATTGCTAAAGTGCCATTGATAATGGCATATCCGGTATTACAATTTAAAAAGCCAATTGTTCCCGGGGTTCTCATTAAACTTGTATAAGACCATTGTCCATTTGTTGCCGTCAAAGTTGGACAAGCTGAAATTCAAAATTCAATGGAATAATATTGAAAACAATATTTTTGTAAAAATTGTTTTTCATCGAAATTCATGTTTCAAAAATGTCGATAATTTTTCAAAATTCAAAAAAATTGTTCATTTTTTGATGTTTTTTTAAAATAATTTTTTAAATTTCAAAACTCACCCAAATCTGTAACCTTTTTAATTTCAGATGGCCCCGTCCGAGTATATGTCTGAAATCCACCCGCAATTGGAATATTATTTTTTTCATCCATTTTTGGAATAATTTTTTTATCAGTTATTGGTGCAGCCTTTTGACCAGATTTATAATTATGGGACCAAATATAACACAGAACTCCCTTTGATTTTATATTTGTATCATGAGCCAAATCTAATTCCTCTCGAGTTGTTACAAAATTATCTAAAATAATCATTTAATTAATTAATTAATTAATTAATTATAATTAAATGAAGTGATACCAATTTCGGATGCCGAAAACCATTGATATAATGGAATTGATGCTCCACATTGACCAAATTCTGGAACACAATACAGACGTTCCCCAGTTCGCATATAATTTTCAAAAAGTTGATTTGATTCTTCTCCCATTTTAACAAGTTTATGATCCAATCGCCCAAAAAGGCCTGGCTTTGTTGAATCTCCACCCAAGCCAGGTTGTTCATCAAAAAGTTGAACAATTTCTTGAAGGCATTCACATTTATATTCACTGTTATCATTCAAAGCATTGGAAGAATTGGGTAAAAGTCCCAAAATATCGAGTTTTTCATATCCTCTTAAAGCTTGGGGATGTGAGGAGGAGGACCAGGTTGTTGCAAAATGATCTCGAAAGGCACCCATATATGTATTGGAATATGAAATTAACGGCAAAAGTTCTTCTCGATCAATTCCATTAAAACATTGCTTTTCCTGTTGAGCTTTAACCACACAAAAAATAGAAACAAAAAAACAGCGCCATAAAAATACTTTCATCTTTTTTCCTTTTTTGAAAAAAAATACAACAATTTTACGTTGAATTTATTCCAAAAAAAAATAAAATTGTGAGGTTAGAATTGTTTTGAAATTGCAACAAACAATTGAAAGAAATCCTGTTCCAGAAAAAAAATGATGCACCCAAAAAAAAGAAAATGAATGAAAAGAGAGATGAGAGATATAACTGGATCAATCTATGGTTGCTTTCCTCCCCTCTTTCATCTTTTTTTATTTATATTTTCACGGATCAAGTTGTTTTTAATGTTTCAATTCAAAAAATAAATGTTTTTTTGCATTCGTTCGGATTCAATCAAAAAAAAAACAGAAAAAGTTGAAATGGTTTTAAAAAAATTGGTTTTTTACTTGTTCAATTTCAATCTCTCTCCAAAAGTTTTTCAAAACAGTCGTTTGTAAAAAAATGAACAAAAGAATGTTGCACGTTTTTCAAAATTATTTTTTTCATAAAATCTTTATTTTTGTATTGCAAAATTGACACTTTATTTATAACTACTTACAAATAAAAAATGGAAAAGCCACATAAAGTATTCATTTAGACTCAGGAAAACACTTCAAAAAGGCAGAAAGAACAAAATCGACCAAAATTTAAATTTCCAAAATTTAAGAAAACGAATTTCAATCAATCAATTTCAATATAATATTTTTAATTAAAAGAGAATTGGATAAATCCTGTTAACATTTTTAGAGTAAATAACGCTGTGATCATTTTTAGCCGATATGCATCTTCAGCGACATAAGAATGATGCAATTTATGCTACTGTAAAAATAGTCTTTTTAAAAAAAAACAACCATTTTGAATTTTAAAAAACTTCACGTCATTATTTTTTTGGGACGCAAAAATTATATTTTAAAAAACTCTATAATTATTTGTTGCTTTCATAAGCCTTTTTTTCAAGCAAAACAAAAAGTCAAAAAATCAAGGCCGCTATAATTAATTATGTGACGTCCGAAGAAGAAGGAAAAATTCAAACAAAGCAATTATCTTTTGGAAATTTTTTGTTTGATGAAACTTTAAAGTTTAAATTTTATTTTCAAGATTTGAATTTTTTCAAAAAAATAAACAATTGTCTGAGTCGTTTTTTAATTACGAAAAAAAAAGAATTTACAAAAAATGAACTTGTTTTTTCTTTCATTTGAATCAAAATAAATGTGTCTGATAAATACACATAAATCGAGAGCATCTTTGACTTTTAAAATTATCTTCTAAAAAAGGAGTTTTAATTTTTATAGAATTAAGAAACAACAAAAATTCGAAGAACATGTTTTTTACGTTCCCGATTTCAAAGTTTTTAAATTTTTTTTAAATTTAAAGTTTTAAAATTTAAGAGATTAAAATAATTTTTCAGAATTTTTTTGTTATTTTTGAGACAGTATAAAAATGAGACAACAAAAAACTTATATTTTTCATTAAATATTAAAATGTGTCTTGGGCTCTAAATTAAAAATGATTAATAAAAATTCTTAAATTTTTGAAATATTTTTTTTATTAAAACAAATATTTGTTTAAATTCCAATGTTTTGTTTGTTTTTCAAAAAAGTAAACTTTTTTGTTAAAGCAAGAAAAATGAAGTTCCGTTAAAATTTTGATTAAAAGTTTTTTAAATTGAAAATTTTTATGCCGGAAGAAGTTTATGATTCAAGAATTGCATTTTTGCTCGATTTTAGATATCTATTTTTAATTACTATTGTGTTACTTGATTTCAGCTAATTAACCCTGAAAAATATTTTTATAGCCCAAAAAGTGATTCAAGTTTGTGTTTTTCGTAAGAATTTTGAGTGATTATTTAAATTCTGATAAAATAATAAATTTGAATAAAAAGCCTTTGTTCTTTTGTCTTTAAAATTGCCTAAATATATTTCATTCATTTTTTTGGATTGTAGCCATAAATTGTGTTAAACCTCCGCAAATTCAATTCAAATTAGCCGCCAAAATTGCCAAAGATAAAAGAATAAATAAAAAAAAAGAAAAAAAACTTAATTCAGCACGTGGTTGTGATGATGGAAAAAGGGAGGGAAGGAGGGGGGTCTAATTTCTTTCAATTTATTTTAAGGATTATCGACTCTAACAAAAAAAAAGATATATGCCTCCAATTTTCTTGGTTTAAAATGGAGCATTAAAAATTTTAACAATGAAAAGTTACATGTTTGCTTCTCTTTTTTTGAGGTCGACCTTGCTCGTCTGCTTTTATTTTTGAAAGTGCGGAAGCGCGCAAATTTCGAGATTTTTGAAAATGAGGTTATTTCTGATTTCTAATTTCTGATTTATCATTTTTAAATTTACTTTAAAAGATGTGATGCTTACTTTCAAATTAATTCTTTGCTCGGCAAATTAAAATATATCGTCATGATTTTTAATTAATCGTCATTTGTTTCGGGAATAATTAAAATCTTGAATGAATGAATGAAGGAATGAGATTGGGAGGGAAGAGAAATTGAAGTGTGCCATCATTTTCCATCAGTCAGCTTCAACATCTTCCAACGCATATATTTCTCTTTTTTGAAAAACTATTTTATTTTTATTGGGGTGGAAGTTTGTCATTTCCTGTTATTAATCAGGTCATATGAAGAGGGGTTTTTTAAATATCTTCTTCTTTTTTTTAAAATCCGTATAAAAGCTTTTTTAAAAATGTTTTGAAATGTTCAGAGAGAATTCGTATATGGATATATTTGGTGAATCAAAAACAAATAGGATTAAAGATGATAAAATTTTGTTTAAAGAGTTTAAATTTATAGAAAGTTTTTAAAAGGTATTTTTGATTTTTTTTAAGAACCACTTTTTTGCACTACCGTTTTCCCTACAATTATTGTTTCTGTTTAAAAAAAAATTTTTTGGGCTTTAAAAAACATCTTCGAGACATTTTTTTAAAATTGCTTTGAATTTCAGCCTTAAAAATCATTTTTAAAGAATTTTGATTGATTTTTGACTGTTTTTAAGCTGTAAAAAAGAAAAAGTTTAAACAAAAATTAATCATAAAAATGATAAAACAAAAAGGTTATGTTTTCAAAAAAAAAAATGATTCTACGTGTTTTTGTAAAATTTAAAAAAAAACAATTTTGAGTCATTTTTTAAAGTTGAAAATTGAATCCCTTAAAAGAAGAAAGGTCACTGCGATTTTTAAAAATAATTTTGAACAAAATTCCACCTGTAATAACTTCTTTTAAATAATTGGATTTAAATTTAAAGGTACTGCCATGCCAACCTTAGAATTACTGCCTTTTTTTCGAAGGGGGTATTATTTAACTAAATTTAAATTATTACTTTAAAATTTGTTGCAAAAAAATATGGGGTAAATAAAAAGATAGGAGGAAAGAAGGAAGGAAGATAATCTTGTTAGAAAAAAAATTGAAAAAGATTTTTTTTTCTGCGCATGACAGCCACCCTCCCATTTCCCAAATGAGATAAATAAATTTTTGCCATATTTTTCTGCAAAAACTTGAGTCAAAAAAAGAGAGAAAAGCTTCTTTAACAGCGGCGGCGGCATTTTTGTGCTTTTTCAAATTTTTCTCTCATTAGCACATCCCTTCCTTTTTTATTTTTTCATTTAATATATAAGTTTAAGAGACAAAAATTATTTGAAAGAAGAAAAAGCTGCTTTCATTAATGAAGGAAGAATGCCTTCTTCCATTTTCATTCATTCATTCATTCATTGATGGAATGCCATCAGAAGGAAGGAAGTAATGAATAAATGGAATGCAAGGCAAGAAATTGCCATTCCTTCTATCTCCAAATAATTATAAAAAAAGAAAGATTCCAAACGATTTTTCTTTGATTAATTAGTAAAAAATTTTGCTGCTGCTTTTTTTGAAATTATTTATTTTAAATATTTCCATTTTATCAAAAAATGTTAAAGATTCTGTTATTTTTTACTTTTTCTTTTTTTTCTCCTTGAAAGTCCTTTTTTTAAATTGATGCATTATCTCTTTTTTTTATATATTTTTTTTCAACTCCATTTTTGAACTCACGATCTTCTATTTTGGAGGGTCTCGTTTTTAAAAGAGTTTATTTTTTTTTTGCAAAAAAATCTTACCTTTTTTTGCGATAACACCTCAGACAGAATCTATCTATATTTTTTTATATTCTCCCAAAAAAAAGGGTCAACTCTTGATTGCTTTTCTTTCTTCTTTTTATTTTTTTCAGAAAAAATACTTTTCACGAGAACAATACTTTCATAGAAGAGAGAGAAAAAAAGAAGGGTAAAAAACTGACCATTACAAAATATTTTCATCCAACAAAAAGCAAAGACAGCAAACATCAGCCCATTAATTGCTTACTTACTTACTTGGTTGCTTTCTTGAGTTTTATGTAAATAAATAAATACCAATTTTTTGTTGCGCAAAAAAAAGAAGAAAGAAGAAACCAATCTTTTTTTTGGTCTGATAACAAAAAAAGAAGTTCATCAGGTTAAAAAAGGGATTTATTTTTAAAGAATAAAATAGCCAAAAAAAGAGTGCACTTAAAAACGCAACAGTTTTTTTTGTGTTTCGAACATCCCTTTTTTTATCTCCGACCTTTTTTTGTTCAACCAAAAAAAAGTGGGGGGTTTGTAGTTTAAAAATTGAAGCAAAAATAGCTTTAAAAAGGGTCATCAAAAAGTGAGTTTTAATGTTATTAAATTTTCTTTTGGTTGCTGGCTGAAAATTAAAGGTGGAGGATTTTTATTTTGCGAATTGTTTTTTGATATTTTTGGAAAATAAATTTTTCAAGAATTTTTCGTGCTACTGTAAATGTCAGATTTTGTGTTTAAAAAAGTTTTTCTGTTTCTCAAAAGTTATTTTAGATAAACACTTTTGGAAAAGGGACTTTAAGAATGGTAGCTGCCTTTTTTTAAAAAAAAAGTCTTTTTTGAAGAGGTTTATGTTACCATTTTTTGAAGGCATCTTTGATGGAGTTTTAAAACTAAACTTTGGCAAATCAACAAACATCTTTCAAAAGTTTTTAAAATATTCTGTTAGGTTAAAATAAACCTATATTTTAGATATCTCATTAAAGACAATTAATAAATAAATTTTCAAAACTTTCGGATTAAAATGCAAAATTGCAACTGCAATAATAGAGCTTCTTTGCAATTTTCCCAAAGTATTAAATATAAAAAAAAAATTGATACTTTTGTTTTCCGTAGAAGAAGCTTAAAGTTCAATGGAAATAATTCTTTTTTTTTGTTGCATAAATTTTTGAAAAATCCCTTTTTTTTCAATTTGAAACATCTTTTCATTTTTTCTTTTAAGAATTCTCTCCCTCCCACCCACATCATCATTTTTTAATTATCAATTTTTAATCAAAGCTTTTCTACCTTTTTCGACTTTTTCTAGTTGTCGGACATGTTTGTATCAATTTAAAATGAAATAAAATGAAACATGGTTTTTACTCCCTCAAAATAAAAGTTGCCTCCTTTTTCGTCTTCTTCTTTTTTTCAAAACATTTTCAGTCTCTCTCTCTTCGTCTTCTTCTTTCTTTCGTCTTCTGCTTTCTTTTTATATATTTATTTATTTTGACGTGATGAACATGAAAGATTAGCTGTTTTTAAGTCGTTTTGCATTAATTTCCTATTTTTTTTCCATACATATTTTTTTTTATTTCCCCCCTTTATTTTGCTCCTCTTTTTTTTCTTTAAAATTATATATCTTCGTGTTTTTTGTAAACCTTTTTTTTTCAAATGTTTTTTTTCTTTAACTTTTTTTTTCAAAATATGTTTTTTAGTCAATGACGAAAATTTTGGTTTTATTTGCATTTTTTGCAATAATATCAATAATATCTCCAATTCATGCCGGAACAATTCCACTTCCATCTGGACCCTTTCGAGCTACCGTTGTTGAAACTCAAACAGAATCGGATAATTCACCAGGATTTCAAAAAGCTGCTGCAATAATTCGTCGATCTATTAATGAAAGTGCTGATCCATGTGAAGATTTCTTCGAGTATGTCTTTTTGTAGGGGTCATATTTCAGACAATTTAATTACTTTTATAGATTTACTTGTGGTAAATGGGTTGCTGAAAATCCTATTCCAGATGATTTAACATCTTATGGACATTTTACAGAATTAAGAGAAAAGGTTATCAAAGAAATGAAAGGTATGAAATTTTTATGTTATCACTAATGTCTCCAAAAGATCAATATTACTATTTTTGAGTTACTGTAACT
This sequence comes from Panagrolaimus superbus, assembly GCA_964035985.1. NCBI lineage: Eukaryota > Metazoa > Nematoda > Chromadorea > Rhabditida > Panagrolaimidae > Panagrolaimus > Panagrolaimus superbus. The sequence goes on from OZ038359.1 coordinate 9,453,010, forward strand.
TTTTTTTGTTATTATTATTTTTCAAAATATTTTTTGGATAATTTGTTACTTTACCTATCAATTCCATCCCTAAAATTAACAAATATATTTCATTTCAAAATTTTTCAGAGCTCTACAGCGATAAAACGCCATCAACTTCAAAAGCGATAAATACTTTAAAACAAATTCATAGTGCTTGCATGGATATTGAAGCAATAAATTCTCGAAAATCTTATGATCTTCTCAAAGCTCTTGAAGAATTTGGACATTGGCCAATTGTACATGGAGATAAATGGTCTGCTGCACATTTTGATCTTACTGATATCCTTATGAATATTGGACAATCTCGAGCGGTTGATGTTTTTACAGGTTTGATTTTAATTAATTCCTTTATAAAATCAAATCAACTTTACATACTTGCCTTCGTTGAAGTATTTGCTACAGTAAATATCTTTAATCCCAAATTGTTTTTTTTTTTCAGATATTTATGTAACTCAAGATCAAAGAAATGTTTCAAGACGATTATTAAGTTTTGATCAAGGTGGATTAGGTCTTGGTTCATCAGCAAGAGAATATTATTTGAATGAAACAAGATACGGTAAACAATTAAAAGCATATCAAACATATATGACCGCAAAAATTGGTCTCATTGCAAAAGATGCCAAATCCAATAAAACCAAAGCTCAAATTACTTCTGAAGTTAAAGAATTAATTGAATTTGAAAAACAATTTGCAACAATTTTAACTCCTGAAGAGAAAAGACGAAATTACACAGAAATGTATAATGTTTATAAACTATCTGATTTGAAATCAATGATGCCATTAATTGATTGGAATCGATATTTCCGTGCATTAATGCCCTTTGATATGCATGAATATTTAAATTCTGATCCATTAATTATTGTCTCTGAACCAGGGTATTTTAAACGTCTGACTTCATTAATTACAAATACTGATACTCGAATTGTAACAAATTACATTTTTTGGAGATATACTGCTTCATGGGCCCTACAATTGGATGAAAGATTTGATGATATTCAACAAGATTTCTTAAAAGATTTTATTGGACGTAAAACAAAATCTCCACGTTGGAAGGATTGCAATTCTGGATCTGGTTCAAGAATGTCATATGCTTCTGGAGCCATGTATGTTCGAGCACATTTTGATAAACGTGATCGAGATGCTGCTCTTGAAATGATTGAAGATTTACAAGCTGCATTCCGAGAAATTTTGCTTGAAACTGATTGGATGGAAGATGAAACAAGAAAATATGCCCTTGAAAAAGCAAATGATATGCAAAGCTTAATTGGATATCCAGATTTTATTCTCAATGATACTGCTTTGGATGAATATTATTATAATCTTACATTATCAGATGGTGATAATTATTCTGAAGTTATTCAAAAAACAACTAAATGGGCTCAACATAAAGCTTTTCGAAGACTTTTAGAACCCGTTGATCGAAGTGAATTTGGTACTTCTTCAGCTGTTGTAAATGCCTTTTATTCGAGTGTAAAAAATGGAATTAGTAAGTTTTTATCCTTTAAAAATAACTTAATTTTATATTTTTTAATTTATTTGAAATTTGCTGTCGTAAAATTATTTACGTAATCCCATTTTTTAGCCTTCCCTGCTGCAATTCTTCAATCACCATTCTTTGATCGAAATTTCCCAAAAGTTTTAAATTACGGTGGAATGGGAGCTGTAATTGGGGTAGGCTTTTTCTCTTTTTTTTACAATTAATAACTAATAACTTTTTCTCTCTTTTCTAGCATGAAATTACCCATGGTTTTGATGATCAAGGATCACAATTTGACAAAATTGGAAACCTCCACAATTGGTGGGATGCTAAAACCCAATCACATTTTCTTAATCGAACCCAATGCATTATTCAACAATATTCTGAATATGAAGTTCCAGTGCCTGGAACAAGCTTAAAAGTTAATGGAGTTTTAACACAAGGCGAAAATATTGCTGGTAAATTCTTCATTTAAGAAGGATTACGGTAATTAAGTTATTTTTAGATAATGGTGGAGTTAAAGAAGCTTATCGAGCCTATAGAGCTTACATCAAAAAACTTGGTCATGAAGAAAAACGAATTCCTGGATTTGAAAATTATACCAATGATCAAATTTTCTTTATCAGTTATGCAAAGGTTTGTAAATTTATTATACATACATAATTGATGGCCTCAACAAATAAATGTATGCAAATTATTTTAGACTTGGTGTGGACATGCAAAACCAGAATCCCTTATCCGTCAAGTTCTTACTGATCCCCATTCGCCCGTCAGATTCCGCGTAAATGGAGTTGTACAAAATCAACCAGAATTTGCATCAGCTTTTAAATGTCCTGTCGGTTCAAAAATGAATCCAACAACTCGTTGTGCCGTTTGGTAATCCATCTACCAAAAATTCATGTAAGGATATTTACCAAAACAAATCATCTTTTTTTTCTTCTTCAACGGGTTCAAAACCACCAAAAAAAGAAAGATAAAGCTTTTTTAATAAAGAAAAAAGCTGTCGTACAATTAAATGTAGTCTTTTTAGTTGTTTTTTTTTCCAATCTAAAAAACAAAAAATGTAATTCTTTTTTTCTTTATTTTTTAAGGCTTTAAAAAAACTTTTCATTGTCTTTTTTTCAAATTTAATTTATACATGTTTTTTTTCATAGTTATTGTTATTCTTGTTTTTATTTTATTTTTTTCTGTGTTTTGTTGTTTCTCCAAAGTAATTGGAAAACAGGGTGCTTAGAATATTATTTTGTTTTATATAAATATATATGTAAAATTTAATTATATACACAAACATATGTGTACTCAATTTTATTCTTTTCTTTAAATTTATATATTTTCAAAAATTGTACATAAAAAATTTTGCTCATAAATTTATTCAGATATTTTTATTCCATTAAAAACCATACAAAAGAATAAGAAAAAGAGATTTAGTTTTAACAGTTAATACCAATTAATGGGGGCAGGGATGTTCCACCTGCTAAACGACAAGCTGGATTTCGAAGTGAATCAAAAAATGCATGCTTTAATGCTTCATCTCCACGTAGCCGTAAAGCTCTTTCATATCGAAGTACTCTAAAAAATGTAATTGAAAAACTTAAATACCGTAACCAAATTACAGTAAATTTATACCATCCAACCACAAAAAAAACAACTTACTTATGAAGAAAATCAGCTCCAACAGGTGTAATCGATTTATTGTACCTTCGAATAATTTTAAGCCAATCAGCTTGTGGAAAATTTGTCGCCAATATTTCATCTTCTACAGCAACACCAGGAACACATTGACTTAATTGTGCAATTGTCGGAGTTCCACAAATTCTTAAAATTTTAAATATTTGATCCCGATTATTTGCACCATAAAAGATAATTCGATTTGTTAATAATTCTGCCAAAATGCATCCAGCTGCCCATACATCTAAAATTCCCAGAATACGGTAATAAAAAAATATCTCAAATATAAAACTCACCAACAGTTGGATCATAATAATTAAATTTTAAACATAGCTCTGGGGCTCGATAATATCTTGTGACCTGATATGAACTTAATTTTGCACCATGTTTGTAATTTTTTGCTGAACCAAAATCACCAATTTTAAGTCTTCCACTGCTCATACAAACCAATAAATTTTCAGGTCTAAAATAATATAAATACAGTAATTTACAAGAGACAAAAAAAGCCATACTTAACATCCCTATGAAAATACAACAATTTTTCCATGTACGCTAACCCCGCAAACGTTTGATAAATGAATAATTTAGTGTATAAAAGTGGCATAATTTTTCCTTTATCAATATATCGACTTTGTTCATGGGCAACCGTTGAAGGCATTAAGTCCATTATTAAAGTCCACATTGTCATTTTTGTTTTTGGATGTATCTAAAATTATTTTTTAAACTTTAATTTAATACAGTAACCAATAGCTCTATTTTATTTATTAATTTTAAAAAAACTTACACAAACATAATAATATCGAAGTTTGACTAAATTTACATGATCCAAATGACGATGAACACCAATTTGGCGATCTTCGCGACTTGGATCGGGCCAAATCTTTTTTATTGCAACTTGCATTGGTTCATTGCTTTTTTGTTGATCATTATTTTTCCGACGAGAAATTTTTGAGACATATCCAACAAAAACATCTGAAAAATGGATACGGTAATAAAAGATTTCCAATCTCATCGACTCCGACTCCGGAGCCAATGATATTGAGTCTATGCATCGACTCTGGTAGAAATTTTTTTAAAAAATTTTAAAAACAATGTATTCTAGAATTTTGTGATTTTGCAGCAATCTGTAGAATGTTGTTTCTAAAACACCTTTTTTGACATAAAAGCAAGCTCTAATGGATCGTTTTAATTGCCATAAAAATAAATTCAAAAACTTTTTAAATAATTCTAAAATTTTAAAACAAGTTTTTTTCAAATATTAATTTTATGTGTTTCAAAGAAAATTTTTAATTCGGAGTCTCGACTCCAGAGGTGACTGGGAAGTCGGAGTCGATAAGAAATGTCCGGCACAACACTGGTTTCAAAAAGTTTAACATACCACTAAAAGCTCCAGCTCCGAGAAATGCTGATTGTTTTACAGTAATATAGCAAAGTTTATCTTTGACGGGATGAACTTCTTTTGCAATAACTCGAATAACATTTGATTCATCTCCAGCATTTTGATCAGTTAATATTTCACGATTTAATGGTTTTGGTCTTTTTTGTGGATCATGTTGTCGCATAGCAACCTAAAAAATATTATGGATATATTAAATCCCAATGCAAAAAAAAATTAAACCTGATTTTTAAAAAATGATGGATCAAAATATTCATTTTCAATGTTATCTCTTTTCACGCCCTTTCCGGCTTCAGCTAATACATCCGCAGAAAATGTAATTGGTGGAGTTATTGCAGGCTTCTTTTCTTCTCCATCTTCTGAAGTCTTAGTTTTTGTTGCTAAAAAAATAAAACAAAAATAAATGTTTTAAAAACGATAGAGCTTACTTTCTTTACTTGTTTGAGTTTTTTCTTTTGAAGTTGTAACTAAAGTATTCATTGGAGTTGGAGCTGGAATTGAATCATTTTTTATTGCATCATTACTATTTGTTTCATGCTTTTTATCATTTTTTGTACTTTCATTTGATGGCTTATTATTATTATTTTTGTTGTTCTTTGTTGATGTTTGTTCAGCACTTGTAATCACTTTTTGAATAATACCCATCAAATAAATATATTTTTATCAAAATTAAAGCAGAAGCACAAATAATAAATAATCAATGTTTCACACTCACTTTTTTGCGTTGAATTGAATAAAAAATTTTTTGAGAATGTTCAAACATTTTTTTAACAACAAAAATTATGATTACAGAATTTGAATATTTTTATTCTTTGTTTTTCCCATATTTTTTAGAGCGGCTTTTTTATATAACATTTTTTTCAATATTGTTTTTTGATTGTTTTTTAAAAAATGGGTCTTCGAAAAAAGCTTATCAGAATTCCAAGACGTCGGAAAAAGGAAAAAGTTTTTAAACTTGTTGAAGAAAGTGCTGATAATTATAATGATATGGATGAAGAAATTATTGAAATTAATGATGATAATAGTAGGTTATTTTTTCAAAAAGGGAAATTTAGGATTTTTTGGAAGAAGTACTGTAGCTGCATGAAAAAGAAAAGAACAATTAATCTTAATCCGAGTTTATTGTTTTAGATAATCAAGCCCCCGCTCCACAAATTCAACCAATAATTATATATCCACCACCTCAACCTCCACCAAATCAATCACCTCCAATTCAGCAACCTCAATCTCGACCGATTCCAATTCCAGTTCAACCACCGCAAATTCCAAAACCTGCGCCAATTTCTCAAGGAATTCAACCATCACCAGCGCCATTAATAATTGCTCAAAAGCCATCAACTCGCCCTTCTGTAATAGTTCAAACACGTGCTCCACCGCCTCCACCTCCGCCCCCTCCTCAACCAGTCCAAGTTCAACCAATGATTATTTATCCGCAACCATTGCCAGGAATACTTCCACCATGGTATCCACAACAACAATTTCCGCCGTTTCCACCATTTCCACCGTATCCACCTGTAACAAGATATCCTCCAAAACCTGTACCAAAAAAAACAACAACTGCATCGATTGGAAATGGAGTTAATAAAATATCAACAACAACGGTAAAAACAACAACATTATTTTTAGAAGACCCAGATGATGTGGTTGGCGGCGGTGTAATGATACCTAAAAGAGGTCGTCACGGCCCTCAAGGGCAATCATTTAATCAATCAACAACTACAACTCTACGATACAGACCTCTAACAAGAAGCACAGAAACCGGAACAACAATGAACAGTTCAACAACATTTTATGATTCAACAATGTTTCCAACGACAACAATAAAATATCCATCTGTTGGTGAGGGTGTAGCAAACATTTCTAAAACAACTGAAGACTTTAATTTTGATAAAGTATGTTTGTTTTTCAGTTTTATCTATTTAAACGAAATATTTTTAGGTTACTGATCCATCTTCTTTTAATCAACCTGAAGAACTTTCTAGTCAGGATTCAGATACAGGTTTCAATTTTACTGTAGTTTTTATATATATATATATTTGTAATTAGATTGTTGCATTTCACTTACAGCTGGATGGTTAACCGTTGGAATCTTTATGTTTTTATCTATTTTAATCCTTCTTGCATGCTTATATTGTATGTATTATTTTCGAAAAAAAGAAAAACAAAAGTGCAGAGATGCCGTTAAACGATATAATGATATTTATCGTGAAAATTCTAAAATGCCTAATTTTAATAGCCATTTTATGCGTAAGTTTTTCTTTTGCTATTGATAAAAGTGATAACGATTTTGATTATTTCTTTGATAATTAGTAATTTGCAGCCCCTGGCCCTGCAGTTATGACACCTCAAGTTAAAATGGATCAATTAACGAAAAATATGATCGTATGTTTCTTTAAATTTTTATATTATTATTATCAAGTGACTTTTTAAGGGTAATCCACATCCAATTACGACGGATGAAAAAAGTATTGCCGGAATATTAAATTATCTTGCACATAATCCAATTGAACATGATGTAATTTATCGACCTGGACGACAAGATGTCGTTTTATCTCAAAAAGAAATACCGGGTAATTACCTTTTTTTTAATTTGTTAAACTTCAATTTTCTTTATTTTTAGCACATTTAAAATCAATTCCAACTTATGAAACGGATTCAGAAGCTGCTTAATTTGAATAAAATGATAGTAATAATAATAATATGATAGAGATGAATGTTTGTTTATAAAATACTTTTTTTCTTTGAATAAAACAAAAATTGAATTAAAAAATCAAATAAAGGCACCTAAAATGCCATCGGAAAAAAAAGTCTTTTTTTTGGTTGAAGGAAAATCATAATTTATTAAAATATGATTAATTAACCACAAAAAAACGATGATTCATTTTTTTAAATAAAGAAAGAACGTAAAAAGTATCAAATAAATTAAATAAATCTTTTTTGTCAAAAACAGAAATAATTATTCAAATACCCCTTTAAAAATCGAATGTAATCTGATAGAAAAAAGTAGCAAAAGCATTTTTTCGCCGCCAAAAAAAAGCAATAAAAAAATAAAGAATTTTTTACATTCTCCTAAATTAATCAAAGATAAAAGAAATCGGAGTAATTTTTTATTTACACATTTTATTCATTATCTTGTATATGTAATTGTTGAAATGGTTTAAATAAAGGATCTGATTCTGGTCTTAAATAAAGTGATTCATAAAAAACTTTTTGTGCAAATACTCTTTGAATATCTTCCAATGTAATATACCCGTCACCGTCAACATCCAAAGTCTAAAATTAAAATAAATATTATTTATTTATATTATATAGAGACGTGCACGCGCAATATGCGACTAAGGATGGACGAGGGCCCGAATTTTCAAGCCCGGGCCCGGCCCGGGCCCTCAAAATTTCGAAAAGCCCGGCCCGGCCCTGGCCCTTATAAATAAAAAAAAGCCCTGGCCCGGCCCGGGCCCTGATTTTTAAAATTTTTGTAAATTTTGTCTTGGTCCCCCCTGTGGAATTTTTAAATGTTTTTCAAAAAATTCAAAAGGCCCGGCCCGGGCCCGGCCCCGGTCCTCAGTTTCCAGGGCCGGGCCGGGCCTGGCTCGGGCTTTTCAAAAGCCCTAGGCCCTCGTCCATCCTTATATGCGACTTTATGTTTTCCTACAGTAAAATTTTTCGGCGCAATTCGGCGGACTTTTTTTTATTTTATCGGACTCAGTAAAAAATTCTGCATCTCATAAAAAACAGTCGCCGATGGACGCCGGCAAAAATCGGCCGAAAAAATTACGGTATTATCATTTTTTCTTTCTACTGTATCTTTTTTATCAGAACCAAAATTATTAAATTTTTTTATCAATTATTATTCGTAAAAACATTCTGCAAATTATGACACCAAAATTATGTTTTTTGCGAAACTTTGAAAAAATGGTGCACATCTCTATTTATATTTAATTTTGTTGGTTGCAAAAAATTTCATTCAAAATTCTTTTTAGGATTTACGCATAATCTCACAAAGAAAGATTTTCGGTGTGAGACCATTTAATTCTTTTAAAAAAAACAAACCCGAAATTGCCTTCTTGCAAAACATCCTATCCATGGTGGTGAAACTTTTTCCCCAGATTTATTACTGCTGGATCCACTTTGACTATTTGTATTATTATTACTTATTTGATGAAACATTCCAAATGTTGCCGCATCTCCGGAACAATCAGATATGGATGCATTTAAATTAAATACAGATTTTGCATATTTCACAAAACCAGCTTCGTCAACTCTTCCCTAAATAAAATTCGTGTTAAGACCCACAAATTTCGTTTCGAAAAAAACTAACATGTTGATCGGGCGTCATTAAATTAAATGTAAATTGTTCCACCGATGTTGTGGTTGAAGAAAGTTGGGTATTTTCCGGGGCTAACCCACCCGCCGATCGATTTAATGATGAACAAATATCATATAAACAAAAAATTAAATCTTCAAATGTGATAAGTTTTTGTGAACGAGTTCCCGCAATTGCACCAAAAAATCTGTCAGCAAATTCATAATCTATAAATTATTTAATAATTAATTAATTATCTGTTGCATATTTTTAAAGAAAAAAAAATTACCTGTTGCACCCTTAAAAATTAAACGAAATATTTGTCTCCATTGTGTTTGCGACATTCTTCCATTTGAACATGTCTAAAAATATAAAAATATTGCAATATTACAAATTAAGATACTGTAGTTTTATAAAGGTTACTGTAATGTTGCAAAAAAAGTCTTAACGCGACTTTTAAAAGCAATCAATAAATTACCTGTTTAAAATTTCGATAAACAAACATTAACCAATCCCTTCGAAATCCCGTCAATCTTTGTAATTCATCGAGGGAGGGCGGCTGAGTATTAAATGGATTTGTAAGTAAATCTTCAACATCAATTTCAACATCTTAAAAAATTAAACTAATTAAACACCAAAATAAATAAATTTATGTATCCCAAAACCTTTAAGTAAAATTTTAAGTAACGAAGGGGAAATTTTTAATTTTCCCATATAATTAATACTTTGTTTATTAATTCTTGGTCTGCTGGCCATCTCTCTCTTTTTTTAAAGAAATAAAACAATTTGGAACAATGAATCTTTTTTGAAAAAAAATAAGAACATTGAAAAATTAAAAGAGGGAGGCAAAAAACGGGGAAGCGGGAAAAAAAGTTGCAGCTGTTTAAAAAAAGGAGCCTAAGCTTAAAGGTTGTTTGATTGCTGATCTTTCTTATATCCCTTGTTTACGAAAGAAATTATTGGTGATAAAAAAACAGGTGAATGAACTTTGAAAGAAGAGAGAGAGAAAAAAATGGGATTAATCGAATGCCTGCCACTAACCCGACTGCCAGCAATCATTCATGTCAAAGGACGACGACAACGGCAGGCAGGCGGCAAAAATAAATAAAAATTATGTGCACATTTTTTAAATTTTTAAACTTTATAATTATGATTGATAAACGTTAAAAGCACGGGGTTAAAAATTGAATAATTAAATAATTTATGGGGTTTAAAGGGGGAGTCCCACCTCTAACAAATTTTTTACGACATTTTTTATGCAAATTTTGGCAAGAAAAAAGGAAATAAACATCATTTACGCAATTTCCCTTTGTTATTGCCAAAATTTGCATAAAAAACGTCGTAAAAAATTTGTTAGAGGTGAGACTCCCCCTTTAAATGTTTAAAATTCTGTACTATTGCAACCAGGTATGAAACAAGTCTTTCTAATAAATTAAGCTACTAACAAAAAAAGCTAAAAGATATTTCAAAAAAAAACCGAAGCTTTTTTTATTCAAAAAAGTGGCAGCAAAAAGGCTTTTAAAAAATTTTTTTTCAACAATAGCTTTTCCGGAAAATGTTCCGCTTTTTTTATGTCTGTTATATGTTTTTTTTTTAAATTTAAAGATTCTTGGCAAAGTACCAAACAAATAACAAACAAAAAAAACAATAACAATATTTCATCGCCCAAAAATAACGATATAAAAAATAAATACCGTCAGAATAAAAGCAAAGCCAAAATTGAAATCTTCGAAGTGACCAATAAATTTGTCGACAAATTGAATTTCCAAATTTAAATTTAAATGTTTGAGTACCAAATTGCCTGAAAAATGAAAAAAATGTATTCATTTATTTAAATTAAAAATGTATTTTTTTTAAATAAAACTGTCATGGTTTTAATACCCGATTTTTATATTAAAACAATGGCATTTTTTTGTGTCTGTTTTGAAAAAAAAAACCCATTTATTTTTCAAAAATCCAAAAATTTAATAAAAAATTGAAGTCATTTCAATCAATGATTTTTAAAAATGTTTGTATTAAAAAGTAAAAAAAAAACCAAACAAAAATGTAACTCTTTATTTTTTTTCCATTTCTTAAAAAAGTATTTCCACGCAATTTTTCCGGTTATCCCAAAAAAAACTAAATGAAGAGAGAAAAAAAGTCTGAAAAATTAAGGATTCAAGCCATCAAAAAAGGCTTTTAAACTTTTTGAAAAAAAAACAATTGAAGAAAAATTTGCTTTTTTTAAAACAACAATAAAATTGATGGGAAAATATTTTTCTATTGATTACAGTATCCGAAATTTTAAATAAATATCTTTGATATTTTTTTTCTTTGTAAAATTCGCTTTTTCAAATATTTATAAAAATAGTTAAAATTAGAAAGTAGAAAAAAATCTGTCGTAAAAGTAAGTTTCCACGAAATTGAAATTGTTGCGACATTTTTTTTTTCAGAAAAAAACGTGCAAAAAGGTCCTCAAAGTTTCAATGTCGTCGGCGTAGTTAATGATGCTTAAAAGTTTATGGTTCATAAAATTTAGCCGTTTTGCTTTTGCTAAAACAAATTTCAAAAATCAACGAGCAATTTATTTTTGTAGTTTTGTTTGTTTTTTTTTTGCAAAATTATAGCAGAAAATTTAAAGAATATAATATAGCTACTTTTTAGTTCTAAAATAAAAATATCGCTCGAGGCTCTAAAATTAATATTGTTTATAAAAACTTTTGATTTGATTAAATAAAAAAACTCATTAAAGTTATGCAAATATCCTATATATTTTACGGTTTAAAGGAGATTCGTTAAACTAAAAACGACGTTAGTTGATGCATTGCGAAATTTTCTCTTTTTCAAATTATAAAGCGTTTCCCGCATTTTTATCGGGTGCTAGAAACTTTTTGAGATTTCGCAATGCATCAACTAACGAATCTCCTTTAAAAGCTTTTTCAATTTAAAAAAAAGGCTGTAAACTTACTTTTCTAAATTTCTTTGTTTTTCTGAAGCAGTTCGTTTCATTCTGGCAATTCGATTTTTGCAAGCACCATTTCCGCCTCCCCCAATCCTTCCAATTCCACCACCTCCACCTCCAGATGATGATGACGTTGGATATCGGCCTCCACGACGAAAATTTCGACCACTTCCACCACCTAAATTCCAGTGTCCAAAAGAGTCACCTCTTCGAAGGCTTTGAAATGTGCGAAGTCGTATCGCTGTCCACATAATATTCTTTCTTCTTCTTTTTTTTGCTTTCTTGGGTCGTCCTGGTTTTGTCTCTTTTCTTTTCTCTTTAGGCTGGCCTTTTTTTTGCTGCAAAAGTCTAAAAAAGGCGGAGTTTTTTTTGAAGTCTGACTGAGCAAAAAAAGAGGAGAACGAAAAATAGTGAAAGTAAGTATGCTGCCTTTTATTTTTGTTTGTTTCATTTCTTTCTTTCCTTCCTTCATTCATTCATTCTTCAGAAGAAGAAAAAAGAAGGGACTACGATTAAAGAAGAAGAAGGCTAAATAAGAGGATGGCTTGCTTATTATTTACTAAAATAATGTTTTTATCCTCTCATGGGATTTTTAGCATTTAAAATAAGGTAAAAATGACTGAATGCATGAATTACAAAAAAAAGGAAGGAAAAAATATGCAGATTGTAGCGGATAAAAGAAGGAAAATAAGAAAGAGATTTAAAGGGGGTGGACGGTTTGCGACTTTTTTCAAAATTTGGGTCTCGCAACGATTAAAAAAATGTCCGACAAAACACTGGAGCATGCAAGATCCTGATTGTCAGGATCTTGCATTTCTCGAGTGCAAAAAAGTCGCAAACCGTCCGCTCCCTTTAAAGGAGGAATTTTCAAAAACTGTTTTTGGAAGGGCTGATAAAAAACTGTGCAGCGATTATTTATGGTAGATTAGAAAATTAATCAGTGATATTTACAAAAAAATGATCAAACATCAGCTTAAAAGTAAACTAAAATGTGGCATTATTGTAGAAATGACGTATTAGTTTTTTTAAGACTATCCGTTATTATTAATGTAAATGGTATTTTTAGGGCATTTAACGAAGAAAAAGGGGTTAACAATTTTGCTATAAAAAACCGACGACTAAAACTGAAACAACTTTTCCTTCTTTCATTTTATTTTATTTATCCTTCATTAAAGAGAAGCAAGCCCCAAAAATGTATTCCAAAATAAAAATTAAGCTGCTGCCTTTTTTCCGTCCTTTTCATCCATTTTTTTTGTCTTTCAAAAATATTTTTTCCAGAAAATTGTGCCTTCATAATTTACTCCCTAATGAATTATCACATATTATTATTATTATTTTTGGAGGATTTTTGACGTCATTCTTTCCTCTTTTTCGATGCCCCCTTTTTTTCAAAGAAAAGTAACATTTTATTTTTTACAAATAATTAAAGAAACAAACCTCAAAATTTTTTTTACTAAAAAGAAACAAACATGCGTAGTATTTTTTTAATTAATGCTTGAATTGAAAAATTAAAGGAAGCACCAAAAAAATGTTTAAAATATTTTTTTTTCTTTATTGAAATTTGACTTTTATGGGACCCAAAAATAAAGGGAAAAAACGGCATTTAAAAAAAGAAAAAGAAGGATGGGAAATGATTGCCATCCAAAAAACGGATGATGCTTGAATTGTTTGTATGTCTCAAGTTTATCAAACATATAAAAAGATAAAGGGTTTAAAGAAGTAAAAATAGAGTTTTGATGACTAAAAACAATATAGTTTTCTAAGGTTTAAGGTTAGATTTTTTGGGTATTTTTAGGTATTTTCTAAAATATTGGATAACACATGAATGAAATAATAAAATACTGTAATTTTTGTAGGAAAGAAATTGCAAAATGTCTATTATAATTTAAAAAAGCTAAAAATTTCTGTTTACATATTTGCAAATATCTTTACTAGATTTTCCAAAGTATGAAATTAAAATTACTTTTTTGTTAATTTTTAAAAAAGTTAAGCTTTACAAAAAAATATTACATTAAATTTGATAATAATGTGTATACGCGCAAGATAAAAAAAATGTCAAATTGCTTCATTAAATTATTTAAAATTTAAATATGCTTTAAAAAAACATATAGTGAATTTAAAAAAAAGCTATGATTGCAGCAGCTATAGTCCGATAAAAAACCACTAAAATATACATTTGAAATTTAAAAAAAATATGGCACCAATTTTTCGACGAAAAATTAAATCCAATCGGGCCGTAATTCGAAAAGCTAGAAATTGATTAATTATTGTTTTTAAAAAGAATTAAGAAAATTTTTCTTTAACGCTTCAACAAAACTTTAACCAACCAACTTGGAAAATTCTTCTTTTAATCATTTTTTTATTCTTCATTTTTATACCTTTTTTGTTGGCACTTTTTGTTTTTTTGGTTTTTACTCAAAACGAAAAAAACAAAGAGTGCCAACATGAAAAACAGAAGAAAACCCGGAAATTGGATAAAAGCTGAATATTTATTTATTTGTAAATGCCATCAATCCTTTCTTCCTTTTTTTACGTTTTTCTTCCGTTTTTCAATTTTTTTAATTTCCATAAAAACAAACCCCACCACACACATGAGAGCCCCCTGAACTTCTTTTAAGGTTTTTTTTTTGTGTTTGTTTCTTTCAATCCAATTAATTTCCTTTTAGCTTTTTCTTTTTTTCATCATTGAATCATGGGATTCACACAGATGAATGATGAAAAATGATTCCTTCATTCAAAGCACAAAAAAATAAGAAAAATGTGTCAAATTTTTAAATAAAAGTCAAAGTAAGACTTACTTAGGAAGGGTGCTTTTAACAGACTTTCACAAAAAAGCAAAAATGACGGAAAGTCGAAAATTTAAAAATAGTTTTTCCGAGCTGAAATTCAGCAGGAAGCATTCTGATAGTACCAAGGGTGGATTTGATCTGGTGCACCGCTGCTCCGATGCCACTTTCTAATAGTTTTGACAAAAAATTAATATATTTTGTCAAAACTATAACTGTATCCTTAAAACTTTTTTCAGATATTCTTTTTAAAAATTTGTATTTCTACTTCTTATGTTACCTTATTATATTTCAAAAACATTATTACAGATATCAATAAAATACTTTTAAAATTTTTGCAATTTTTTATTATTCTCCTAAAAATCCCTCTTTTTTAGGGGTCCCCTAAAGCCCCCCTTTTTTTCTAAAAATTAGGGGGTCCCCCTTTTAACCCCCCCCCCCCCCCCTCCTAAACTGTTGCCCCCCCCCCCCCTAAGAGGCATATTTTGCATGCCGTCGACACTTTTTTTTAAATGAAGAAATATAAAAACTTTGACCGTAATTAATGAATCAAATGTAAATAACTCAAAAAATTAATAAAATTAACAATAAGCTTGGTATAAACAAAGCAGTGATTTTGATACAAAAAAGTATTTTTAAAAATTAAAAGATTTTCAAAGTATACTGTATTAATCAAAACCTATTCTAACTAATATTAAAAATAAATCAACTGCAATAAAGTCATAACCAAAAAAAGTGGGCGCACTTTTCTCAGCGTTAATGAAGTCAAGAAAACAGAGTTTACATTTGGCACTAATAAACAATACATAAACAAAAGGAGAAAAAATTGGCACAAAAAAATACAAACAAATGAGATTCTTTCCTTCCTATTTTTGGGGCAGAAAAAAACCTTTTGAGAAAAGTCGCATGCCATTTTTCTTCTTCTTAGTTTATTCTTTTTATTATCTCTTTTTTTAAATGTCTCTCTATCCAAAAAGCCCAACTCAATATTATTTTTTTTCAAGTATAAATGCCTTCTTTTTTTACACACATACTTTTATTCAAAAACTACAATTTTAAACAAAAAAAAACCTTTTGAATTCACTTTTTTTTCAGTCACATGGTGTTAACAAAATTTTTTAATACTTTTATTGAAAGATAATAATTTTTTTAAATCAATAAATAAGTAATATAATAAATAAGTGACACAAAAAATGCCATTTACAAAATAAAAGGTTTACAGTATACCAAATTACAGTAATCTTATAAAAAATAAAAATATGTAAAAATACAAAAAATAACATACGAAACAGCGTATTTCAAGATCCCCAAAAATGGATCATCATTGGATATTATAATAATTTGATTTTGCATAAGATAAGGATTATTGTTTTTCAAAAATTACTTCGTAATCAGTAATAAGTTTTGCACAAAAATTATTTAAATGAATTATTTGAGTTAAAGGCACTTGTTGATCTGTCGGCCAACTTGTCGATGGACCAAATACAACTCCCAAATTATCAGGAGTCATTAAATTTTGATGACTATGGGCAGCAACTTCAGTCAAAAATTGAATAACAGTTTTTAATAAAAGAAAGTTTGCAGGCTTTAATGACCATATAAGATTTCGAACTGCTTCGGTATTATTTTTTGGATCTACAATTTTTGATGATATAAAACTGGTCCCCAATAAAATCATACAAAATATTATTTAGTTATTACCTTCTATTTCGATAAGCTTTGAATAATTAGCATTTGTCATAACTGGTTCACCAAGACTTCGAAGAAACGTTTTAAGTAATACTGAAGCATGAATGACAGCTTTTTGGATATCCCCAGAATACTCGGGATCATTTATCCAATCAATCTCTTTTCCTAAAAAAATATTTATATTTATTATCGTTAAATTTATAGCAATAAGAATGTGTGACAAACCTAAATTGATTCTTTCCTGCAATCGAGTAATAGCATTTAATTCAGCAGATCGTCGAAAAATTCCTTCAACTTCAAGACCATAATTTCTAAGAAATTCAATCAAAGAAACCACTAATGGAGGTACCATGTAATCGGGATGATTCTCCAAAATGCTAAAGCATAAATTGTTTCACCTTATTTTTACAATAATATAAAACATACAAATCCAAGGAAACATTAAATTGTTGAGTTGGTCGAGGAGGCAAGGGTGGAGGAGTTCGACCAAAGAAGGTTTTAGAAGTTGAAACAAGGCTCATATCATGATCAATAATAACTTGAGGAAGATTTAATTGGGCAATTCGAATGTAAGTATTTAACTCATGTAAGTAATTAACGTAATGAACTTTTCTCTCAAATTTCAGTGAAATAAATGGTTTAAAAATATTCCAAACAATACGAATAAATGTTGATGGATGGACAAGGAATAATGCTTTTAAATTTTTCTTATATCTAAAAGTATTAATGTATTTTTATATACTTCAATAAAATATTACCGTCTATCCAAAACTTGATATGCTTGGATAAGCCATTTCAATGGAGGCTTGTTATTACTTCTTAATCCATAATGACAATACACAATTGAATAATCCAAATCAACAAATTTATCCAAAGTATGTTGTAAATATCGAAGAAATTTTTGATGATCAAATTCTTTATTTGGTGGCAATCTGTATGCATACACTACGATAATTGGACGAGCAACTAAATCACCTTGAGAATGAACTTCAACAATATTATGTCTAGCAATATCCGAAAAATTTTCACTAAATGGATCTTCTAAACCAGTTGTCCCAAGCTCTTGTTCAAAATTTTCAGATTCTAAAAATTGATGCTGATTATCAGCTGGTGTTAACATATCATCTTCTTCAAAGCCATTTGTCGGTTCAATAAAATCTGAGACATCATCATTTCTCTTTGAAGAACTTGGAGTTGACATCTGAAAAAAAAAGAAGAGAGAAAAAAAAATAGTTAAAACAAAAATAAACTTTCAACAAGTGTTTAGCAAAAAAACATATGTGTCAAAAAATCAATTTCACGGAAGCAAAAAAGAAGCAGTAAATCCTTTTTTTCATCTTCTCAAGGGAATTATCAAGTAGTAGTGTGGGAAAAAAAGGGACAAGAAGCAGAAGAAGAAAGCGGTTGCCATCATCATCAAAGACACTTATTCTATTAACAAAATAAAAGGAGATATAACAGCAAATTTCGCGATAACAAAAATAGAAGGAAAAAACTGAATTTTCTTAAAAACAAGAATTTCAAAAAAAAGCAACATTGATTCAAAAAAATTGAAAAGAAAAATCGATTTTGAACAAACAAAGGAAAAAATGATTCATTGAAATCAAAGTAAGTGTATAAAAAAAAAGAGAAGCGAAGATTAAAACTGGTATACAGAATTCAAAGGGGCTCGATAATGATAATGGAAGACATCCGTATATATATATATATATCTAATTAATTAGAGGATTCTTGATTTTCCATCATTGAATCAAATTTAAGTGTTGTCTTGGATTTTTGCCAATTTTAACTTTTCAATCGTTTCAAGAGATTTTACGCAGATCAAACATAATTCAAACAAAAGTTTAACGGATTTATTAAATCTACCGTTACAAAAAAAACAGAAGTGTGCTTTAAAAAACATGAAATATAAATACTTGAATATGTTTCTCAGCGATGACGAATGAATAAGTAAGATATTTTTTTATTTATTTTTTGAATTAATACATTTTTTCATAAAAAATCTTGTTAGTACTCCAACTTTTTTTTCGTGAAAAAAAGAAAGAAAAATCTTTGACGTCGTTTTTTGAATGTCTAAAAAGGTGTTGCGGGGAAAAAAAAGAGATGAACAAATAAAAAACCGCGTCAAAAAAAACATTTTAGTTTTTTTTTCTTTTGAAAAAAATGAGTGTTCTTTTTTTACTTTGAAAAAAATAAGGACCGCCTTTTGAAAAATTAAATATGAAATTGTTATTTGAATTCAAAAAAAAAAGAAAGTAACAAAAAATAAATTTATAATTTCAGGTTACTTTCTTGAAAATACCGAAAATGGAATTTAAAAGGTTATAAACGTAGGTTGGCTTAATGTGTTATTTAATTTTAAATTTCTGTAATAATACCGTATACAATTTTGTATTTCATCAATGAAGCAAGTTTTTATTCAAAATTTTGTTTTAGTTTGGACTCTGAAATTTGTTTATTTAATACTTTTAGTTTTCTGAATACTATCAATTTTTTCCGTTTTAAAATTGTAAATTTATCAAAAAAAAATTATAAAATGTGTTGAAAAAAAGATTTTAAAGGCAACAAATACATGTTTAAAAAATAAATCGAAAATAAAAAGTATGAAGATTTTTGTTAAATTTTTTCAAGTGGTCGAATTCCCAAAACTTTGAAGCATGCGGCCATTGTGTCGCCAGTTGCTTCACAAAGTGCTAAACGATTGTAATTAACTGATGGAAGTTGTTGATCTGAAACAAACAAAAGATTGATTAATTTATCAGTGATAAAAAAAACTTACCATCCTTTTTTTCGACAACTTTGCATTCAGTGTAAAATTCTGTAAAAGTGGTGGATAAATTGTAAAGATATTCACAGAGCTAAAAATTTTTGAACATAAATTTTAATTAAAAAACTTGAATAATTAATTTTACCAAATGTAAAAGAAACGAATCCAAAACAGTTAATAAAGTTTCAGAAAACTTTAAAATTTGTTTTGCAAGTTTAATTTCAGAGGGGTGATTAAAAGTGACACTGTAGGAATTTTGATCTTTCAATTTTTGAAGAAGTGTTTCCCGGCTAATTTCAGAATTTCGAGCAATGGATCGAATTCGAGCATACGCATATAAAAGATAAACGGCAGTATTACCTCGGTCATCCAACATCTAAAGAAATGTTGAAATAATTTGCATATTACTAAAAACAAACTCGATCAAACGAAAAAACATAATCATTTTGACGAGTATGTGATAAATCGGCATATTTTATGCAGCCATATGCCACGGCTTCCTTTGCAGCATTAAATTCTTCTTGAGTAAGAACATTTTGGCGACCTTTTTCAACCAGTTTATCTTCCGATCTTTTAATCCCCTCATCCAAGAGGTCATTGAGTCGAACAGTTTTGCCGGATCGAGTTTTAAACTTTTTTCTAAAATTTAATCTTTACCATTTATCTCTCAAATTTATTAAGCCCTTCTTACTTATCCTCTCCCAAAACAACTCCAAATCCAACATGTTCAATCCGTTTTTCTTCAACTTTATACCATTCCAAATCTTTTGCAGCTCCAAAAACAGTTTCCAAATGCAGAGATTGCCCAGAATCCACAACATAAATAATCCAATCAGCTTTTTCTTCAAAAATTCTTTGTTTAATTGCCGCAAAATCCGATGTATCATATGTGTATCCGCCATCACTTTTAACAATTGTTAATGGAACAGAAAATCCTGAAGCAAAAAAAATCTTTCTTCCATCTTCTTTAATCAGAATTTTCTTTTCTTCCAACTCTTTTACAAGATCAATCATTCGTTGCTGATAAAATGATTCGCCTCTTTCAATGATTGAAATATCGAGTTTTTGGTATATTTTTAAAAAATCTGCTCGAGATGCATCACAGATTAGTTTCCAAGCTTTTACAATTTCGGCATCAAAAATTTGAAGTTTTACAACACATTCATAAGCTCGAGCTTTAAAAGTTGAATCTTCATCGAAACGCTTCTTTGATTCCTGAAATTTTAAATTTAGAATTTTGTTAAAATTTTTCAAGTGTTTTTTATTGTTTAAATTTTGGTTTTAAAAATCTTCGGCACAATGCCAAATATGTTTCAGTTTTGTTTTAGTGATAAATTCCAACCCCTCCTTTTTTTCTATTAGTTTACTGTAACTGTTTTTATGTATTTTTTAAAATAATTTTTAAAAAACATCTTTTAACAGCTCAAAAACAATTTGTTATCACCAAATAAACATGTTTTTGTGCAGCAAAGAAAAAAGAAAAAGTGCAAAAAAATATAAAAAAGTTTTGATAATCATTTTTTTTGCAAAATTTGATAAGACATCTTTGGAGGATTGTTGCAAAAATTGGGAAATTTCCCGGAGCAATGGGAAATGAAAAACCCTATTGTTACTTATTGTTTATCTGTTTTTGCTTTTTTTTTGTAAAAGTTAAAATTAAAAAAAAACAAACTTTATAAAAAGCTTGCAAATCACTGATTGACGGAGTTTCATTCAAATAATTTGGAAATCGATCTTTTAAATGTGCAATTAGCATTCCAAATTGTGTGCCCCAATCTCCGATATGATTAATTCGAAGTACTTCAAAGCCAATAAATTCTAGTAATCGACAAATTGAATCTCCAATAATCGTTGAACGTAAATGTCCAACATGCATTTCTTTTGCAATATTTGGAGATGAAAAATCAACCAATGCTTTACGTTTCGCAATTTTCGGAGGACAAATGCCACTTTGAAGAATTTTTGAAATGTGAGAACCAAGGAATTGAGGTTGTAAAAAGATATTTATGAAACCAGGGCCAGCGACTTCGGTTTTTTGAATAAAGTCATCTTTTTCAACGGCATCGGCAATATTGGTAGCAACTTGGATTGGATTTTCATTGATGTTCATGGATTTCAGTTTCTGAAAAAAAATTAGCGTAATTAAGTGATTTTTGGCTGATAATATTGCCAATTCAAAGTAACAAACCTTGGATAAAGTCAAAGCTGAATTACATTGATAATCACCAAATTTTGGATTTGTTGCTTCAGTAACAATGGAAGGAAAATCAGTGATATTTGAATATGCCTGAAAAATAAAACAAATAAAATTTTCAAAATTTTGCTTTAAGTATTCTAAATCCATATCGTAGATAAAAACATTTACAAAGAATTGAATTCACAAATTTTTAATTTAACAAACCTTTTTTTGAGCTTTCTGAAAAATATCTTTCACTCGATTCATTAATGAATCACCGTAATCTTCAACAACATAATGAGAGTTCATGGAATTTGTAATTTTGACTCCATTTACGAAATCTTTGGCAAGGGATTCTGTCATAATTATCAAATAATTTCTTCTGAAAAGGGCACCTTTCACAAGATCGTATCAATATCTTCAGTTTTAAAAAGCGCGGTATCTCATCAATGAAATTGGTGACATGAGTATTTTAAATGTTCAATTTCTCTCAGAATTAAAAGTCTTTTTTAAAGCACGCTTTTTTACCTCATTTTATAAATAACTGGCCTAAATTACTTCATTTTTAGACTTTTTATAAATAAAATATTTCTCATTGATACGATTTCAATAAGCAAAAATAAAATCTGATAAATATTTTACAAGATTTTTATTACATCCAAATCTCATCCAAAAATAAACAACTTTTATCGGACATCTTAAAATGAGTCAGCTTCTTTGCAAAAGAAAAGCAACCGAAGAAAGTGGCAGCTGACTTTTTCCTTCTTTTTTTGATTAAAAAAACCAAAAACTTGTAACAAGTTACTTGTTTCCCTTCTTTTTCGGATTTCGTGATCTTAGATGACTAATTTTGTCGTGTAATAATAAAAAAACCTCCACAAATATTTTTAGCTTAAACAGAATTAAAACAAGCGTTGACTTTCTTTAACTCAGAAAATGAAAAAAAGGAATCGGTAAACATTATTTTTTTGATAAAAAATAAACTCTCTCAAATTTTGATAATACTCTATTTTCGACTTGCAAAAATAAAAAAAACAACTATAATCTTGTGATTTTTTGCTGAAAAACAACTTATTTTTGGTGATTTCACAATATCTCAATTCATTCTTATCTAAAAATATAATTTGCAGCATGTTTTGAAGAAAATTCGAATAAATGGCTGTTATTTTGATGGTTTTTTTTATCCGAAATTCAAACTTTAATTTTGCAAAAAAAGCTTATTTTTTTAAGGTGAGGCATTTTTATTTAAAAAATAAGTCATTTACCATTTTTGTATTTAAAAAAAATGAACAAACAACTTATTTTTTAAAACTTTAGATTTTGTTTATTTTTGGAGGATAACAAATTTTAATTTTTAAAAAAATAGTATTCTGGAGCAGTGTTGTTGCGCCCCAAGAAACATCGCCGCCGCCACCGCCGCCGCCGCCACCGCCGACGCAGCCGCCGCCGCCAGCGGCATCCTTTGATCTACGGCAAAACGCTTTTGAAGTTTTTAAAAAGTCGCCGCTACCGCCACCGCCGCCGCCGGCGGCGCCGCCACGCCGCCAACACTGGCGGCGCAACAACACTG
This sequence comes from Panagrolaimus superbus, assembly GCA_964035985.1. Classification (NCBI taxonomy): domain Eukaryota; kingdom Metazoa; phylum Nematoda; class Chromadorea; order Rhabditida; family Panagrolaimidae; genus Panagrolaimus; species Panagrolaimus superbus. The sequence goes on from OZ038359.1 coordinate 9,475,804, forward strand.
TTCTGGAGGCACAAAAAATATAATCTCATTTCGAAGAATTTGACACAATGAAACAATCGTCAGATTTTGACTTCTTTAAATATCAAAGCTTTTTCAAGACAAAAATTATTGCACCAACATTTTTAAAAGTAAAAAAAGAGAAACAGAAAACAAATTTTACGCATTAAAAAAAGATCAAATAAACTGTTTAAACAAAAAACTTATAAATGAAGCATTTTTGAGAAAGGAAAAAAATGAGTAAAAAGGTTGCACCATCAACGAGGAAAAAGAATTGAAGATGTAAACAAAAGGATAAACAAAATTTCATGTTTGTCAAATTTTAAAGTTATCTTTCAAAAATGATGGTGCAACAATTTTTGTCTTCAAAAAGTTTCGATATTTAAAGAAGTCAAAATTTGAAAATAGTTTCAATCTGTTACATATTTGTGTTTTCGAGAATATATATTTTACTTTGGAGCTTTAAAAATATTCGTGTCTTACTTTTTCTTTTCTTTCTCAATTTTCGCTTTTTTTGATCCTTTACAAAAAAAGATAAAAAAATTCGCAATGGTCGGAACTTTTGCGAATCGATTTTCCTCGCTCTTTTTTTTCAGATTACGGTAGAAATTAAAAAACATTAAAATCGAAAAAATATTTCATTTTGGAATTTTAGCATTTTAAAAGGAAATCGCAAGACTGGTAACAATAACGCTCATTTCTCGTACCATTTTAATGTGCCTCGGCTAAAAAATTACAGTAAAAAAATAAGCTTTTTTAATGCAGCGGTAAAAAATGTAACGCAGATACTTTTTTGCAGTGTTGGCGGTCAACCGAAATTTTCCGGTCATCGGTCACGGTCAACCGGACCGGACCGAAAATTTTCGGTCACCGGTCACGGTCGACCGGACCGAATCGAACTTTTTCGGTCATCGGTCACGGTCGACCGAAATTTTTCGGTCATTGGTCGATCGTTTCGATGTTTTTTCCCAAAATTTGTTCATTTTTTGTCGTAATTTCATCAACAGATACGTAATTTGAGCGATTTTTATGAAAAATTATTGATAAATCAGTGAAAAATTTCTGACCGGACCGAAAAATTTCGGTCATCGGTCACGGTCAACCGGACCGGACCGAAACTTTTCGGTCACCGGTCACGGTCGACCGAAAATCCTGACCGGACCGGACCGAATTGACCGAATGACCGGACCGATGACCGAAAGACCGCCAACACTGCTTTTTTGGAAACGGCTTTCAAAAATGATACTGGCAAAGGAAAATTATTGAAAAACTAAATGATGACTTTTAAAAAATCATAGAAAAAAGTTGTTCACTCGGAAAAAAAGGTGGAGCATTTATTTAAAAAATTAGTTGTTTACCATTTTTTCCCCCAAAAAATGGCAAATAATCTGAAACTCAAAATTCTTTTTTTTGGTAACGTTTTTGGTGAAGCACAAAATTTATTTGGAGATAAATTGATAACGATTTTTGTTTTTTTACAAGTTAAAAAACAACTTTTTTTTAGTCAGATGCTCGACAAGCAATGAAAAAAAAACAATAATTCTTATCAAAACTTTTGATTCAAAACAGCGTTGTTTCTTCTCAATTTAAAGGCGAAGAAATTTTTAAAATATTTAATAATAAATTTATTTAAAATGATTATTTATTTTTGCTTAATTTTTCAATAAAAGCCTGCAAAAATTGATATCCCAAAATCTGCAAAAATTACCGTCAATTTATTCCTATCTTTTTTTTTGTCACGTAACATCAGCTTTCCGTGTTTCCAAAAATAATTTTTTATTTTTGTGCTTTTCAAAATAAGCAACACCCAAATGGATATTGTAAGCATTCCATGATGCACCAATTGGATACTTACAGTAATCCTTTCAAACAAATGCTGCCTTCATGAATTCGAAAAGTTGTTTGTTTTTAGGGGCAAAAAAATAAAACATTTTTTCTTGACAAAAAAAACAAACAGCTGTTTGTTTGGACTTTTTTCCTCAATATTCTGATAAAAACAATTGTTTTTTTTCTTTGAAAGTGTAAACAAAAATATTACCTGAGAAAAAGGCGTGTCTATTGATGGCAAAAAAAATTCCCCTAAACTTTCTTCAACATTCATTTTTTTAGACGGATCTAAAAAATCTTTGAGGATCGGTTGCTTTTTGGCGCTAGTGATACCGAGAAATATTTTGTTTCATTTGTTTGATTTTAAAAAAGTATCTTTTTCAGAATTATATATTTTCAATGACAAAAGATAATAATAGGCGGCGGCTTAATGCTTCCATGACCGCCACCGTTGAACCCTTGATTGGAAATGGTATAACAAATGGAGGAGATGCCGTTTATAATCCTACAAATGGCATTATTGATCATGATAATGATGATGATAAATTGTTGGAAGTGCCCGTTCAACCGGTAGCATTTATTGATTTGGTAAATTTATAATTTTTAATTTCTAAAATTAAATCATTAATAATATTTTCAGTTTCGTTTTGGGAATCGCTGTGACAAAATACGAGTTTTACTTGGTATCATTTTTGGCATTTTTGCTGGAACTGCCATTGTTTTACCTTTCTTCTTTTCGGCGCAACTTGCAAATGCCCTTATTTTGAAACAAAATGTAAGTAATAATTTAATTACTTTTTAAAGTATTCTAATTTTCTGAGTCAATATTCCATATTTTTCTATCAAAATCGAAATAAAATTTTTTCACCTGATTTCAGGATACGAAATCTGATGAACTCATTGATATCGGAATTTTTTATATTTCAATTGATCTTGGATTTGGCCTTGTAATTTTTATATCAGTTTTTCTGCAGTATTATTTGTTAAAAGTTGCCTGCGCAAATATTGTTGAAAATTTGAGAAAAGCATTTATGGAATCTTTGGTCAAACAAGATGCAGCATGGTTAAGTCAACAACAATTTGGTGCAATTAGTGCACAATTAACAGAGTAGGTGTTTATTGAGGATTTAAGGGTATTTGGTTTTGATTTTGATTTTGAGCAACAATCATTTGTGCAATATTTTTTTACTGAGAAATTTTTTTAATATAAATATGTAAAGAAATATTTGTAAACATGTTACATGTAACAGCCAAGTACAAATTTAGAAAAACTCTTTTAAACATGGAATATTTGAGCAAAAAGAAGTAAATTTGCTTAAATGTTGCATGATTATAAAAATTGTGTTTTGCTGGCTGCCCGGCCCGGGCTCCTTTAATAAAATCTTTTACAGTTACCAGTTTAATAAGTGATAAGATAAAAATAATGATTGTTGTTTTAAAAAAACCAAATACCGCCGGTTTAATTATTTTATTTATTTAAAAATACAATTTCTTCTGTTTCAGAAATATAAATACAATTCGAGAAGGAATTGGTGAAAAGCTTGGAAGTGTTATTCGTGGAGTTTCATCATTTTTTGCTGCCATAACTCTTTCATTTATTGCTGATTGGCGTTTAGCGTTGATTCCATTGGTTACAGGTCCAATGGCAGTTGCAATGGCATTATTAATGACAAAAGTAGGGAACATTGCATATTTTATGCAAATAATTAATCCTCAATTTCAATATTTATTGTGATTTTTTTAGTTAATAAATAAAGCAGAAGCAAAGCAACAACAATTTGTTGAAAATAGTGGTGCCATTCTTCAAGAATCCATTATGAATGTAACAACAATTCAATGCTGCAACGGCGAAAAGCAAATGGAAAATAAATATCGGTTAATTTTAAAAAAGGCTCGAGCTTTTGCCGTTCGAACTTATGTTTGGACGGGAATTTTTGAAGGTTTAACCTTTTGCATTTTATACTTTTTCTTTGCTGCAGATTTTTGGTAATTATTTTTGCATCCAACAACTTTTTAAGGTTTGAAATAAATTTTTAGTGTTGGAGCTTTGATGTATTTTAAAGGATTGATTAAACAACCTGGAGAAGTTTTCATTGTTCCAAATACATTTTTTAATGGCGCCTGGACTCTTGGCACCGTTTCCCCATATTTTATTGCCATTCAAAAAGCTCGAATGGCAGCAGCTCATATTTATGCAAAAATTGATAGAGTACAGTTTTCTGGGGGTTTTAGTAACTCTTTTTTTTGAATCAACAAATCTTTAGATCCCAGTAACCGATGCCACTGGCAATGAAACAATTGAAAATGGCGGGGAAATTGAATTTAAAAATGTTCATTTTTCGTATGAAACACGTAGAAATGTTTTAAATGGATTAAGTTTTAAAGCAGAAGCTGGAAAAACGACAGCTTTAGTTTCACATTCTGGAGGGGGTAAAAGTACATCTGTAAGTACAAACATGTGATAGATAAATTTGCATAAATTATAAACTTTTTGAGATTGAACTTATTGTTCGTTCATATACTTGCAATGAAGGAAGTATTCTCATTGATGGAATTGATATCCGAAGTTTAAATCCACAAAAACTTCGTCGTTTAATTGGAATTGTTCGACAGGAGCCAGCTCTTTTCAGTGAAACAATTGCAGAAAATATTAAACTTGGTGATGAAACAATTTCGAATGAAATGATCATTAAAGCGTGTCAAATTGCCAATGCTCATAAATTTATTCAAAATTTTAAAGATGTCTGTTATTTTGTCTTCAGCTAAAATATATCTGATAAACATTTTCAGAATTATCAAACCAAAATTGGTGCAGGACAACTTCAATTATCTGGGGGTCAAAAGCAGAGATTAGCGATCGCCCGAGCAATTGTTCATAATCCACCTATTTTAATCTTGGATGAAGCCACTTCTGCTTTGGATGCTGAAAGTGAAGCGATTGTTCAAGAAGCTTTGCGAAAAGCTGCCACCGGTCGAACAACAATTGTTATTGCCCATCGATTATCAACTTTAAGTGATTTTGTCGACAAAATTGTTGTTATTGATTATGGAAAAGTTATTGAGGAAGGTAAATGAAAAAAAGTGAAATATAAAACGAATAAATTTTTTTGGGAATTTTAGGAACTCATAAAGAATTGACGGCAAAAGGAAATGGCTTTTATGCTCAACTTGTAAAAGCACAAGAAATAAAAGGTGTTTTAAATTTAGAAACAAAAAATGATGCAATAATTGAAGAATCACTTGAACAACCAAATTTTGCGTAAAATAGTTTATGTTTTCGTATAAAATAATTCATTTTAAAAATTTTAGAAATGAGATAGTTGAAAAGCCACAAATTCATTTCCCTGAATCAGAAGCAGAAGAAGAAGGATATCCCCATCATAATATAGTAGGTTTTAATTTAAAGAAACCCTGAAAATTCCTAAATATACCAAACAAAAACATATCATATATTCTAATTTTTCAAAGACATTTAAAATATGATATCTGTATTTTAGCATCCCCCACGTTCCCGTATATCTTCAAATGGCACTTCTCCGCGTCGTGCCAGCAATGCTTCTCAATTTGCTTTCTTCTCTGCCGCAGATGGATATTCCATGGCACGCGTATGCGAATTTAAACAATTACATTTCAAATTGTGTCCCCTTTTTAGCTTCATATTCCTCCAGCTGATTACCCTGAATCACCAAAAGGGACGGCTTTCATCAAAGAGAAAAAGGCCCCTTTAATTGAGAATCCAAAAATAATTCCAAAAAAACAAAATGGCCTTTTCTTACTGTATAAGAATTGCAACGGAAATTATTGCAAATTGGTTACGGCTGTGATTATTTCAGCTTTAGTTGGATTAGAATTATTCTTTTTGGTTTTATTACAGGGCTTTATGTTTGATTCAATGAGTGCAATGTCCCCAACAAATTGGATTGGATATCGTAATGCTGTAATCATTTTCACTTCATGTGCCGTGGCATTGGGAATATTTTGTTTTGCAACCATTGCAGGATCGGTTCGTTTTAAACTCCATTTAAAAAAATTGAACTTGTAAATATTTATAGTATATCCTTTATGGATGGTCAGCTGAGCGAATTGTTGATAAAATTAAGATTCGAGCTTTATCATCCATTTTGAAAAAAGATGCTGCATATTTTGATGAACCTGAAAAGCAAAAACCCCAATTAATTTCAAATATTTCAACAAATGCTGGAGCTTTAAAACCTGTAAGAGTCTTTTTTTGCAAAAGTTTTGGCACATTTGCAATAATAATATTGTCAATTTAGGCCTTGGATAATCGAATGGTTCATGTCGTCAGTAATGCCTCTTCAATCATCACTTTACTTGCTTTGGCATTCATTGTTAATTGGATAATTGCTTCGGTTGGCACTGTAATTGTTTCAATCATGGCTGCCGTGGCAATTATTGCAAATCGAAAGATGCAATCTTTAACGGATGAACTTTCAGCCGTTGATGAATCTGCAAAAGTTGGTTAATTTTGAAAAATATTAAAATAAATTACTCATTTAAATTTAGTATTCTGTTGAAATTATTGAAAATGTTCCAACAATTCAATTACTTTGTCGAGAAAAATATTTTGTTTCAAAATTTGCAAAACATTTGGAAAAGGTTCGAAAAATTGCAATTAAAGCTGCGTGGTATGAATCGTTCATGTTTGCCGTGGCAATGTCCCTTCCATTTGTTTCGGATGCAACTTGTTACGGCTTTGGACTATATTTAATTCATCGAGGAGCGGCTTCAACTTCTACAGTATTTCTGTATGCAAAAATTTAAATTAAATGTTTTATAAAAATTTGCATATTTTAGTGCTGCTACAACTGTCTCCTTTATCAGTTGGGCAATTCAATTTTCCTCCACTTCATCAGCGGAATTTATGAAGGCTAAGCCAGCGGCTCAATCACTTTTTTCTATTATTGATTCTAAAAAAGACTCTAAAAGCCATGAAATTCGGAGAAGAAGTGGTTCAAATAGAGTAAAATTTAGAAATCTGAAAAAATTTAATAACACAAATTTTTTTAGAATATTGACGGATGTGTTGAAATAAAAAAGTTGAGTTTTGCATATCCTTCTCGTCCAGAATGTTTGATTGCAAAAGGTATTGATCTTCGAGCAGATGCCGGAAAATCCATTGCAATTGTTGGACCATCAGGAAGTGGAAAAAGTACTATCATTCAGCTTCTTGAACGGCTTTATCTTCCAAAATCAGGACAAATGGTTTGTTTGTTTCTTTCCTTTTGATAACAGACATTTCAAGGTTTCATTTTTACATTTTAGCAAATTGATGGCACACATATTGATGAATATAATCTTCATCATTTACGAAATGAAATGGCACTTGTTGGTCAAGAGCCAATTCTTTTGTCCGGAACCATCAAAGAAAGTATTACACTTGGAGTTCCCCATGTTTCTGATGCCAAAGTTTTTCAAGCTTGTGAAATTGCAGATGCTGCAGAATTTATTAATAAATTTCCATTGGTACCTAATTTATTTTAAAAGTATAAAATTGCATTAATTATTTTAGAAATATGAAACACAAGTTGGGGAAAGAGGTGCTCAATTATCTGGGGGTCAAAAGCAGAGATTAGCGATTGCTCGAGCAATTGTAAGAAATCCAAAGATTTTACTTTTGGATGAAGCAACTTCTGCTTTAGATGGTGAAAGTGAACGGGTAAGTAATATGAAAACCCTTTTACAAAATAATAATTAATTCAATTTGAAGGCAGTTCAAAATGCATTAGCCAAAGCATCTTCTGATCGAACTTCAATCACCATTGCCCATCGATTATCAACCATTCAAAATGCTGATAAAATTTATTTTATTGATGGCGGTGAAGTTGTTGAATCTGGAAGTCATAGAGAATTGATGGCGAAAAAAGGGAAATATGCTGAACTTATTCAAAAACAAATGCTTCCTAATTAAATTTTGAGTTAAAACAAAATACATATTTGTAAATTTTATCCTAGTTGTAATTAATAAAAATTGTTTAATTATTATTGAAGGGTAACAAAAGCTTGTATATCATACTGTAAAGCGTTTTCATTTGACTGATCTTAACAATTTTAAAAACTACAAATATTTGAAATTTAAATTTGATAAAAAATTTTGCTCTTAGTTTTAAAATTTTTTACATTCATAAATCTACCTTAAAATTTTGACAGTATATAATTTACACACAAAAAAAATAAGAATGTTTTATTTTTTACATTTCTAAAAAATGTAATTTATTACAATGGAAAAATGTTTGAAAAACGCTAGTTTTCTTTTTTTGAAAAAATTTGCCTGACAAAACTGGAATATTGAAAGAAAAACTGATTAACTTTATGGAAAATAAAAAATTGTTTTAACTAATTTTTTTTACCCTTTTGGCACCCCTTGGGGTAAAAAAGGTCGCTGAATCTGGTGGTGCTATCCATGAAAGCTACCCGCCACTTCACGCGGCGTGAGAACGGCGTAAAAACGGCGTAGACGCCAAAAGTGGGTCTCGCAGCGAAAACTTCGATTCGTAAATGTCATATTCGGATTCAGCGACCTCGAAAACCTATATGGGTGCAGAAATATAAAAAAATTAAAAAAATTAACTATTTGCCGTTGAAGTGAAAAAAATGCATATTTTCTCGTCAGGACCACAAAATGAGGGGTTACGGTAGAAAAAACCCTCAAATATTTTGGATTTAAGCTTGTTAAGCATAGCTGAAAACATAGGGTTAATTTCAGAAATATCGATTTTTTGAGCTGTGCCACCGTTTTTAAAAATATTGACAGAATATGTTTTAAATTTTATTAAAATAAACGCATTAAATATTTTTCTTCCTTGGAAACAAATATTTTATTTTAGATTTATTTAATCAAATTACATTGTAAATATTGTTTTAAAAACAATATTTTTTGCAAAGTTTTGTTTCATTGAATTTTGTGTAAAAAATTAGTTATGGATTTGTTTGATATTGAAGTATTTGTGATAATGCTCTTGGTAAGAATCGATTTTTACACATGTGTTATAAAAAAATACATATGTATTATTTTTAAGCTCGGCATTTTTGGACTTATTTGTAGTATTACATCTTTGTATTTAATTTACAAAAAGCCGTTACTTCATAATGCATACGGTTATATTTGTGCTGCAGATAGCGCCTTTGAGGGGATACTTTTATTAATTTTTGTTTTGTGGATGTCTGTTATAATTTTGGTGTAAGTTTACTTGAATATAAAGGATGGTATTCAGACTAGGGTTGTTCATTCCCCTTCCCCGGGGGATTCCCCGATTTTGCCGGGGAATGAGACCAAATTCCCCGCTAAAAGTAAACGTTAAAAACCAAATACATAATATTTTGCGTTTTTTAAAGTACATAATTTGTAATTTTGCATTTATTTTTTCGTTCTAACAGCCATGAGCTTGCTTTCTCATAGTATCGAGAAAGAAGGTGTTTCTTCAAGGGTAAAAATGATAAAAAAATCTCCCTGTTTTTCAACTTGGGAATGTTAATAATCAAATAAATAGCTTCGTTTTGTTTTTGAATAATGATTTCTGCAAAATTGATGTATCTGCTTTAACTAAACTTTTAAAAAATTTTAAAGCGTATATAAAAGCAATTTTTGTGGAAAAATATAACAAAAAAGAGCCAAAACACAAATGGGGGGGGAATGTCGGGGAATTCCCCGGGGAATTGACAACCCTAATTCAGACGTATCCCTGACTTTTATGAAAAATGCAGATTTATTGAAACATCGACCCGTAAGGTCATACAGTGCTGGACATAATTATACGGCCACCATGTTTTGAAGTGATTATGCAAGAGATAGCTGACAGGTATTAAATCTGATATTACAATATTTTTCACCATGGTCAAAAACCCATAACCCCATTTTTTGGCCCCTGGCCTCTTTCAGGTTTTCGTTGCGGGATCAAAAACTCGAAAAATGCGTTGGACATAATTATACGGCCACCTAAAAAAAATTTGCATGCGATATGTTTTATAGTAACCACTATTTAGAGATTGTTAAGCATGCTTATTAAAGCTCATTGGTGAAGAAAAAATCAAAAAATATTCATTGGCATCGATTTACCGTGGTGTTGAAAATCGCATTTTTGCTGTTTTTGGCACTTTTTCGGTGCCAGTGTAGCGTCGGGGCAAAGGTTTTGGAAGAAGCCACATATCGCATTTTGTAGTCCTATCCAACCTTAACATGTCCACAAAGTTTCATAACTCCATATCTAACACACGCCTTGAGCCACGGCTCCAAACTTTCCGAAAAACGCCGAAAAAAAGCAAAAACTGTTAAAAAACAGTAATATTTCAAAATTTTGGAGCCGCGGCTCAAGGCGTGTTTTAGATATGGAGTTATGAAATTTTGTGGACATGTTAAGTTTGGTTAGGGCTACAAAATGAGATATGTGGCTTCTTCCAAAACCTTTGCCCCGCCGCTATACTGGCACCGAAAAAGTGCCAAAAACAGCAAAAATGCGATTTTCAACACCACGGTAAATCGATGCCAATGAATATTTTGTGATTTTTTCTTCACCAATGAGCTTTAATAAGCATGCTTAACAATCTCTAAATAGTGGTTACTATAAAACATATCGCATGCAAATTTTTTTTAGGTGGCCGTATAACTATGTCCAACGCATTTTTCGAGTTTTTGATCCCGCAACGAAAACCTGAAAGAGGCCAGGGGCCAAAAAAGGGGGTTATGGGTTTTCGACCATGGTGAAAAATATTGTAATATCAGATTTAATACCTGTCAGCTATCTCTTGCATAATCACTTCAAAACAGGGTGGCCGTATAATTATGTCCAGCACTGTACCCCTTGGGCGAGATTGTCTTCCTTTAAGCTAGATCGTGAGAGGTTTTTAAAAGATCTTTGATAAAGTCACATACCATTTAATTGATCGTTGTGGAACCAAATACCTCAGGGGTTTTTATAAGAATGATGCAATCTTTGTAACATTTAAAAGTTTCTCTACTATTTTTTGAGCTTTTACTTCTTTATTTTTAGTGATAAACAACTTGAAAAAAGTCTTGTTGGATTAATTCTTGGAATGTTTGTAAATTTTTTATATTACAATGCCCAATATTTACATTTACTCAAATCTATTAATCGATTTATGGCAATTGTATTTTTTGTTAAATATCGAATATTTTTTACTGATAATGTTTCAAAAATTCTGATTCTTACTGTATCAGTAATTAGTTTTATAAATATTTCACCATATTTTACATATGATTGCAATTATTATTTTGATTCAAAAATATATGTTTGGAGTGTTCGAGGTAAGGATGGACAAGGGCCTTTTTGAAGCCACGGAGATCCTGGCCCATGCGTTATGAAGTAATTTGTAAAAATTTTATTGATTCGAGAAAAAAGTTGCACCGGGGAGACTAAGGCAAAATTGAAGAAAATATCACAGGCCCTTCCAAAGGCACTGGCCCGGGGCCAAAATGTGAGGGCCAGGACCAAACAATTTGGCCCTTGTCCATCCTTGATTCGTTCGAGGTGAATGTAATATTCCGTTGTATGTTGATATTCCAAGCGTTTCAATTACAATGTTCATTTCATTACTTTGTGATATAATTACATTTTGTTATTTACATTTTGGAATTCAAAAAAAGTCTTCATCTTTAAAAAATGATATCCGTTTTCTTGTACAGGTATGATAAGATTATCAGTGATAAATCTGTTACAAGGTTGATTTTGTAAATTATTACTGATCAAACTTTTATCAATTTCGAAAAACACTTTGTTTTTTGAATCAGATTGATGCCATCTGTACATACATCAACCATTTTTCGATAGCTTTAAAATCAAAAAAATTATAGGCATTTTTGACTTCACTATTTTATCTTTTTATGATTATTTCATTTCACATTTTTTCTCGCTTGGTTCAAAGTATTTTTATGGGATTTTTAACAACAACTTTTGCATGGATGTTATGTCATACTTTGAATCAGTAAGTTATCAGTTATATCAGTTGCTAAAACAATAATAATAATATAAATCGATTAATATTTAGGCTAACATTTATTCTTTTTACTGTTTGTATGAAGCGGAAATCAAATGTTACCACAATTTCATCCGTTTATCCCACAAATAAATAATACATAAATATTTTGACCCGAAATGAAATTTAAATTAAATTTTTTTTGGTCTAAATGCAAACACAAACAAGTTTTCGTTCATGTAAAATTAAATCTAATGATTGATGTTAAAAATGAAGTAAAAAAAATAATAATTTTTAAAAAAAACAGATTTTTGTCAATTCAATATTACCCATTTCAAGTGATAAATGTAACAGACAATATCCTTTCGAATTTGGAAGACATAATAAGAATGATGCAATACCAAGCAAACATATACACGGATAAAAAAAGTGCATATACCCTTCCCATTCAGTGCCTATAAGAAGCTTATCTTTGAATGATAATCGTGACATGGTAACAGATAATTTAATGGGAATCCTATAGGATTGAATGGGAAATGAATGGGCAATGGGAAGGGTATAGGCATTTTGTGTATGACGCGTCACCGCGCGGGACGAATTTTTAAGTCCCAGCCCCTTTCCCTTTATAGCTTGCTCTGTTCCATCACTAAGGATTTTTTGTTGATTTTCTCTTGGTAATAACCCCTGTGCCATTTTTTTCACGTCACGTCCCACGCACATTTAAAAAAATTAGTAAAAAATTGTGATTTGTGTCAAAATTTTAATCGCCACTGCCTAAAAAAAAGATGGTTTCGATACGAAAATTTTGGAGAAAAAAACATGTATTTTTTGTTGCACAAAATTTTAGTAACTAGCCAGCAGGAAAAATTTGTAAATAATTTTATTATTTTTAATTAATATATATTTTTAATAGGAGATATGTATCGACATCCTTATCCAAAATCACATGGCGGTGGTCGAATTATGAAGAAAATTCCTGGTGGACATTCTGTTTTTTATCCAGCAAGTTTTTAAACGCGTATTTTTGTATTTACAAAATTAACATATTTTTAGTATGAAACACCTGCTGCCGATGTAGAAGTTAAAGAATTTCCAATTTCAACTTCTAATTTTGAATTCTTTCATGGTTATAATAATATGTTTACTTTGCAATTTTGGGTAATTTGTAAATTTTATTTTTGATAAGTTTATAAACGAAAAGTTTTAGACCGATATCAGTATTGATGACATTGTATACAAAAGTGTTGATCATTATTATCAAAAGATGAAAGTTTTTGATTTAACAGGCTCTGCAACTGAAAAATTTGATGATCCAAAAATTAAAAATTACAGCGGTGTTGCTCGTGAGGTTCTTAAAGAAAATAATGTTTGTTCTTTTTATCATTTTCTGTATTATTGTAGTTATATTAAAATATTTTTTAGATTAGTCGCAAAACTGTTGATGAATGGAGAACAAGTTGTGGCGTAGAGGTTATTCAAAAAGCTTTACTTGAAAAAGTTAAACAAAGTACTGCATTTCGTGAGTGATTAAATTTATTATTTCAACATTTTTGTCCATGAAGAAATTGTTTATTGTTCTTCTTTTTAAGGTGATCATCTTCTTGCAACTGGAGATAAAATCATTTGTCATCCTTTTCCATTAGATGATTTCTTTGGTACTGGTTGTCCTGTAAAATATGTCACCGATTGGGCTACAAGCATGCAACAAAAAGATACAAAGTTGAAAGTAAATTTTATTACTTAATTTTTAAGGATATATTTTTATTCTATGCTTTAGTTTCCAGTTTCATTCCCACTTACAACGACAACTGCCAAAAATGTTCCAAGTATTGCAAAAGGGAGAAATATGCTTGGAGCAATTTATATTGCACTTCGAGAACAGGTACTTTACTTCGCTTCCTTTGATAATCCTCAAATAAAATAGCATACTTTTCTAGATTAAAAGTGGAAATATGAATGATTTAACCGTTTCTTTAACGCCGGTTGATCAAACTGTTAAGATTAAAAAGACTGCACCTCGAATTCCAACTGCAACAATGACAAGACTTATTCCACCTTCTTCAAATCAGATTAGTAGCTCAAATGCTGTACCATTGAGAAATGTTGTACCTTTGCGTGAAGCAGTTCTTTCTACACCAACAGCACCTTCAAATGGATATGCTGGATATACTGCTGGGCAGCCCCCAATGATGTATACAACTGAACAGCAACAACAATTTCAAAATAATAGACCTTCAATTGCTTCACAACTTCCTGAAGTTCCAGTTGCCCCAGATCTTCGATATTTTAATAATCCAGCTATACAACATGCTGCTTCATCACAAGGTCAACAAAAAAGTATTCCTTCTACTGATCAAATGTATGCAAATTATCAATCACAACAAATGCAATATCAGCAGCAACAACAACAACATGCTCAACAACAAAGGCCACCAACATATGCAAGTCTTGCAGCACAGAATCAAGATTTTTCAATGGATGTTGATAGTATTTCTGGTCAACATGCAAATACACAAGTAACTCGCCAAGTTTTTCAACCTTCAGGAGCTGGAAATCAAAGTATGTACCAAGGATCATATGATTGGCAATGGTAAAAGTATCAATTAAAAAATTATTGTTTTGCATCCCCCGTATATAGATCTCAAGTTAATCTAATTTTGAGCTTTGAAAGGTGAATTTAATTTTTTTTAGCTTTTAAAAGTTTTTATGAGTTATAGATATGTTTTTTTTGTTTTCTGATTTAAAAAAAAGCTAAAAGATATACATTCACTTTTTGGGGTTTTTTGTTTTTTTATTTGTTGTCTTTTTTTATAAGTTTAATGAAGATCTTTATTATAATTATCATTGAAAGCTAAAATGCAAAGCATGAAATTGTCATTATCACATATGATTGCATTGCAAGATTTGATGTATATTCCCACATTCCCATGGCATTGCAAGTAAACATAGCAATAACTGGATTTTCTTGATTAACATCAGGATTGTTTTGTCTGAAAGAATTTTACGATAAAATTTTAGAGTTTGAAAGGTCTAAAACAATAATAAGAAAGCCAAATAGGAAACATTTTGATTTGTTTCATATTAGTTTTTTGATTAATTTTGTCGAGAATTGCATGAAGAAGGACAAACCCGTTATCGAAATCTGAAATATAAAAGTTTAATTTTTTAATTCATTTTTAAAATATTTATTTACCCATAAAAATGTTCATTCCTGCAGGCGCAGTACAAGTTACAGAAATACTGTTACACCCTCCAACTACCGTAACAGGGCTTGCAACAGGTGTAATTCCACCTCCTGGATCTAGCGTAATATCTGCAGCCACACATGCTTGACAAGCTGCAGGAGCTGCTGTCGTTGTAGTTGTTGTTGTTGTGGTTGTTGTAGTTGAGGTGGTACTAAAATGAATTATATTTATTTGTATTAAAAACGGGGGATATAAAATGTAATGGATGTGATATAATGAGTGCCAAAGTTGGCGGTGTAGTATTTGTATGATAAAATACAGTAGGACAAAAAACATTTGATAATGTTTTTATTCCTTACTTTTTTGCTTTACACATTTTAAACACAAAAAGCTTACGTTGTAGATGATGTAGCGGGAGTTGTTGTCGTTGTAATTGGAAAAGTTCTTTAATATCAACTTTCAAAAATATTTTTTTAAATTTAAAATGAACTTACGTCGTTAATATAACCGGGCTAAAAATGGTTGTGATAAATATATATTTAAATATTGTATTTATTCTTACCTTGATACTGTACTCGTTGCTGCACAAGCATCTGAAGTTGAGTTTACCAAATATGAAAAAGTTATCAAAAATATTACACAATTATATTCCCTCATCATTTTTAGGGTTTTAAAAATGAGTATTACTTTTTCTTTTATTTCTTCAAGGATAAAATCTAACTTCGTAGTTGTTATGTATTAAGGATAAAAATTAAATCTCGTTCGGATGTAAAAAGGTGACCTGAGTTTTGATGAAATGAAAAAAAAACTTCCGTTTTTGTACCTACGTAATTTTTTTAATGAAAATAAAAAAAAGTGAATTTGACCGAAAAAGCGTTTAGTTTTTCAAAAAACTTTCTTCTTTTTATTGTTTTTTTTGTTTAATCATGGATAAACATTTGTTCTGGAGAAAAAAGAACAACTAATTTATATAATTTAATGCGTGCTTTTACTCTACATTTGCGAAGAATTTTGGAATTAAAAATTGGTTGCGTTCCATTCTTTGTAAGTAAGTAGGCGTACGTAAATTTGTAATCATATGTATTTGTGTGTTTCATCAGTTTTAACAAACTCTGATTTTATTACATCATATGTGTGTCGCTTTAAAAAATATATTATTTTAGAGAAGTTTTCGTAAAAGCATTCGAGATTTAATTGGATTAATCATATATTCACCATCAATAAGCCACATAAAACCATATCCATCTGCATATTTTGCAGGCTTGTATTCACCATTTAAAGAAACCGTTGAACAATAATGTAACCACCATCCGCTGAAAAAAAATAATTCTTTTAACTTCTTATATAATATAATATAATATAGAGAGTTACCCAAGATGATAATCTGTAACACATTTAGACATGGGATCATTAATTTTATCAACAGTTGAAAATTTTACGCCTTCTTCACACGTAACATCATACCAATTTGTGCTGGCATTTCCAGTGCCCTTCCAATCATTTGGATATCTTTGTAAGATTGATGCATGAAGTGTGTAATCTGTGCTTTCATCTTCCAACTGAAAATTAAATTCACTCCACCAATAATCATTTTTATATGGTGATGTAGGATTTTGGTCACCCCAAAGTTCAATTCGAAGTATAACTTTTGCATCTTTGGATGAAAGTTCATGAATGAGATCATTTCCAATCCAAAAATTTGAATTCTAAAAGTAACGTTTTGTTTTAGGGGTATACTGTAGGTTACTGTAGTTTTCTAACCTCTGCAAAAAAGCCAAATCCTTGCTTGTAAGCATTCCATTTTTGATTCCAAAATTTTAGTGTTTCATCCACGCGTCTAAATTATTAAATAATTTTCTGTCTCTTTTAGAGATCCCCAAAGCTTACTGTTGAATTACAACCCATCCCCCACCATTTACTTCCATGTCACAAAAAACCTTTTTTGCTCCAGTTTTTGTTGAAATATAATAAAATCCATTTCTATAAATTGTCCTCTTTTTTTATTAATTTATTACGGTAGTTCAATGTTACTTTGTTTGTCCAGCTTCTTTAAGTTCTGCACAATCTGTATAAATTGCGAAATCCGGAAGATTTGAAGGATCAGGATTTTCACAAATAAAACAATTTTTATCTGAACAATCTAATGTTCGCTTAAATTGTAACATTGTTTTGGATACTGTAAAAATATATAGAAAATTACCCAAAATGTTGATCGTTCATTTATATCTGTGCAATTTTCTCTAGGATTATTGTCACCACCTGGCCCAAAATTACTGTATGAAAATTGATTTTTATCACTCCAAGAAAAATTTCCATCTGCTCCACGTTTTGCACCAATCCAATAATAGTCACATGTTCCATATTGTTGCATTACATCTAAATTTTTGTCATGTTTGGTGAAAAGGAAATTAATCAGTTACTTTTTGCAGCATCTTCTTCAAAGGCATTATCAATCGAAATTAAATGTGTTCCCAAAGTTACACATTGAGATTCGGCATCTGACCAGTTTCTAGAAATTTTGTTGTTAAATTCAGCTAAGGAAAAAAAGTAATATTTTTAACCACATTTAAACTCCACGCCGTATTTAGGGAAGCACTTGGGGCCCGTTGAGGAATTTCCTTTGATCTTTTGCCGCTTCGTGTTGGCAAAAAATCAAAGGTGCCCCCTCAAAATCGCTGTGTCCTCTCCGAACTTTTTTCTTTATACGGCCTTGTTTAAACTACATATTTAGAAGAAGAAAAAACTAACAAAGGAGTATCTTGAATGGAAATACAAGTTTTTTTTGACTGTAACCAATGCCATCCATTATCACATTGAAAGCTATCTTTATTCTGGATGGTATTTATTGGTAATGTATTTGATGGCAAAATTAAGCAATTAATATCCACAACCGCTAAAGAAATGAACAAAAATACAAAATATGCCATCATGATTTGAGATGATTGGATTACCTGTAATAAATAAATGATAAATAAACTGAAAGAAAAAAATCGAATTGCTAAAAGAAAAATTGAAATGGAAAAAAATAAATGATTGCAATGATTTCTTTCTTCCTTTAATTTTCCCATAAATTCAACAATACCATTTAATGTGGCCGATAAAAAACATGCTTTTCTTTTCTCTTTTTTATCATCATCGTTGGTTCTGCTAGAATGAGGTTCTTTTTTGGTATCAACAAAAGGGAATCAATTTCACGTCATATGTCTATGTCAAAAGGTTATTTAAGAAATTTTAAAATGTCTTTAATAATTTATTTTTCTGTTGTCAAAAAAAAGGTGTTAATGGTAAACATAAACGCTGTCGTCACAAATATTGCGGTACTGTAGTTCAACAAGAAATGTCAAGCATCGAGAAAAAACAAAAAATCACTGTTTTTTATGTATCCGTCGATCAACATTGTAATTCAATTTATCATTCATTTATTACATAAAAAATATAATCACTTTACATTACAGTAATTTTGATTTAAAAAAACAAAGATCAATCAATTATTCAATCATAACAAATGCAGATCCTGTGCGAGTTGAACTTGGTGGATGACGATCTTCTCTTCCATTAACATCACTCTTTTGTGTAGATGCAGTTCTACAATAATTAGTATATGATAACATAAAAGTAGAGACCGGCAAGCAAACATTTTACCTTTCCTATTTTTGACTTTTTTTTCGTTACAGTATGAAAAATTAAATTTTAATTTACTCCCTAATAATCAGAGCTACTAGATGTTATTTTTTATCCTGATTACGAATATGAAATTTAAAAAAATTTTCCCATATGAAAAACTCAAAAATAACATGTTTTTTCGACTTTTGACCCCTAAGTAAGCCCAAGTAAGCATAACGGGTGGCACAGTTCGACAGACCTTGAAAAAATACATCTATGGTAAAAAGGAAAATCACAGGAAAAAAATAGGGAGCAATCGCAGAGCTAGATTTTGATCAAAAACGATAAAAAAATCAAAGGAAAAAAATAAAAATGCATTGTTTTGGCAATACGTCTTTCATCGCTATGCGACAATTGCAAAGAAAGGAAAGGAAAAAATGTCTTTTTTTTCGACGAAAATTTTTTGCTTTCTTCAATTTTCAGATGGCATTTTCGGCGCTTTTACTTAATTTTTTTACTTTTTTGTTTTTATATTATTCTTATTCAGGTCTAAAAGTACTATAATAAAGCAAAATTTTTTATTTCTTCGAAAATTATTTTTTCACTTGCCGGTCTCTACTTGTGATCGGATCCCGTCCCGTTCCCGCCGGGAATCCCGGCGGGAACGGGAACGGGATTCCCGTGTTTCCCGTCCCGTGCTGATTTTCAAAAAACGGGAATCCCGTATTCCCGTCCCGTGGCCGAAAATTCCCGCAAAAGATGCGTTTGAAATTCCCGTCAAAGTGTGATTTTTTCCCGCACAAAAATTGCTTTCAAACGAGATTGTTTTGTTGTTTTTTTGTTTTTTTTAAAAAAGAGCTCGAAAATTGTTTCTGGCAAAGCGCGAACAATCTCGTTTGAGTACCTGTGAATTGATTGTTTTTGCATTTTTACGTGTTTTTACGATTCGGTGTTGGTTGCTTTTTTGCTTCTACATTTGATTCCGCTAGTGTTTTTCTTTAAAATAATTTATCCCAACGATCCTCTTTAGGTCCATAACTTCTGAAAATGAGTAAAAATGCGCCTGTTTGTGCTGCTTTTCGTCTTAAGCGTCTTGTTGCTGGTGGCCGAGTATCTCATTGTATACTCAAAACTGACGATGGAAAAGATTGCATATATTTCCATGAACAAGAATTTTTTTTTTCAGTCTGCTCAAAAAAAAATTTCAACTTTTGCTGTTACTGAAGAAGAATTACAAATTAAAGGGAGTGTCGGAGATAGTGAAAAAATTTTTACGACAGTTTTCCGTCATTCCAAGTGATGGGGAATGCATTCGTTGCGTGCGGGCGGACAAACTTTTTCATTCCCCATCATTTGGAACGACGGAAAACTGTCGTAAAAATTTTTTCACTATCTCCGACAATCCCTTTAAAGCAGATGTCGCAATTATTGAATATATTTCAAGGAGAAATGAAACTTTTTCTGTAGTTGAAGATCCTCTTGAATATTCTTTATTGGTTTCAAAATTTGGAGCAAATTATGTCAAGAAAATGGATTATTACAGAACCACCGGATTAACAAATGCGTCTAAACATTGGGATCAGAAAGTTGAAAATTTAATTAAAAATAAAGAAATTGCTTGTACAACAGATTTATGGTCCAATTTATCAAGTGATTTTAGTTTAATTGTTATTACTGCAACAATCGAAAAAGATGACTTTATTGCAATAAAAGAAGCTGTTACAATTCTAAAATATTTTTATGATAAAACTTTGGAAGTAAGATTATTTTTTTTTCGTTGTGGTGGCTACTTTATTATATGGAAACAAACAAAGAAATAGATTATCTGCTGAATCCGCTCAAAAATTACTTAAAATTAGAGTAATGCAAAAAAGAAATGTCCCAAATTTTGAAAAAAACGATGAAGAAAGTGAAGAATCTGATTCTGGAGAAGAATTTTAATAAATTAATATTGTTAGACTGTTGCTTTTGTTATTTTCCTTTTAATAAATTTTATGTTTTAAAAGTAGACTGTTTTTGGGTATTATATATTACAAATTTTCGACGGGAATCACGGGATTCCCGCGGGATTCCCGTGATTCCCGTCCCGTGCCCATTTTCAAAAAACGGGAATTCCCGTTTCCCGGGTTTTACCGAAAACGGGACGGGATCCGATCCCTAGTCTCTACATAAAAAAAGAAAGAGAATCAACTTACGAAAGACCCTTGATTGATTTAACTGAAAAAGGAGGTTTTGTTGATTTATCCATTTTCTTTGAAGCTGATTTACTTGATTCAACACCTTTGGCGGTTTTTAAAGATGGCACTGAAAGTTTTGAAGATAGCTTAGGCTTTACTTCTTTTTTTGATGATTTCTTTGAAGAAGATTTGGATTTCGAAGTCTTTGATTTGGAAGATTTTGAGTGTGAAGCTGATTTTGTTCCTTTCTTTGTATCTCTCTTACTTCTTTTTCCTTTTGTTGAAAGTTTACGTTTTTGGCCCTAAAATAAAGGATACGGTATTAATATAGAAACTACTTCATCAATCTTTCATCTTACTTTACTCGAGTTCCAAAAAGAGAATAATAAATAGTAAAAACAAACTAACCTCTTGCTTATCACGCTTCCATCGCATAACATAAAAGGCAACATCAACAAGACAAATAGCCATATCAACAGCAACCAAAATTAAAAGAATAATAACCGAAATATTTACAGTTTCAACAATTTTTGAAAGTTTTTCAATATTACTTATAACAGCTTCATGTGAAGTAAATCCTTTTAATGGCATCTTTGTTCATTCAATTGAAAAAAATCGAAAACGATGTAGATGTTCACCAAATTAGATGAAAAACCAATGACAAAAATGAATCATGCTCAAAACAATCTGCATATTAACATAAATGATAAAAATTTGCATACTTTTCAACAAAAATGCAACGAAAGGTTCTTAGTTTATTTTAGAAAATCTTTTTTACACTAACGAATTACCCTCATATATACCCAAAATTCTTGTAACTCACCCTTCCACACATTTCATTTTGATAATTTTTATTTATATAAAAAACATAAAAACAATAATAAAATTAAACAAGAACATTCCAGCAAGAAGTAAAGAAGAGGAAAGAAAGAGATCAATGCCCATTTTTAAGAACTTATGATTGTCCAACCATTTGAATAAGAGTAATGTTATCACCTTTGAGCAAAATTCTGCCAACCTTTTTTCGTTCAGTTTGTTTATGAACTTCTTCAGCTTCATCAATCACAAGATTCATGTATTCATCAAAGCCAATGATATATCCTTCAATACGTGTTGAGATATTTTCATATAACCAAATTTGAACCCGCGTTCTTCCTTGCAAGCAACGAAAGATAAGATTGATAGGTTGGACCATAACTTTTTGAACTTTTGGTGGCATGATTAGATGATTCTTTTATTGAAGACTGCAGATTACTGAAATTGTAACAATTGAATAATTAAAATTGATATAAAAAATAGAGAGAAAAAAAGGGTATTTCAAAAAAAATTAATTTTACGATAAAGCGAAGCAAAAAATTGCTGCCGCTAAATCGTTTTCGTTCTAAGACACGTTTAAAAAAAAGGTAGACTTTCAAAAAATGCAAGTTGCAAAAAAAATTAACAATCGTCGAGGATCAAAACAATCTAAATGGATATCCATAATACCTTGTCTGTGTTTAAAGAAATAGAATTAACCTCTAAATAGCAATTAGCTTCTTCAGGCTATTATGCAGATTTAATATTTTTCATTTTTTTAAGAATGTTTTTTTACTGTAAAAGCAAATCCATTTCATTTCAATCACTTTGTTCTTCAACGACAAACGTTCAATCAGTTTTGTTTAAATTGAATGAACAAAGATGCCATTAAAAGGATTTACTTCACATGAAGCTGTTATAAGTAATATTGAAAAACTTTCAAAAATTGTTGAAACTGTAAATATTTCGGTTATTATTCTTTTAATTTTGGTTGCTGTTGATATGGCTATTTGTCTTGTTGATGTTGCCTTTTATGTTATGCGATGGAAGCGTGATAAGCAAGAGGTTAGTTTGTTTTTACTATTTATTATTCTCTTTTTGGAACTCGAGTAAAGTAAGATGAAAGATTGATGAAGTAGTTTCTATATTAATACCGTATCCTTTATTTTAGGGCCAAAAACGTAAACTTTCAACAAAAGGAAAAAGAAGTAAGAGAGATACAAAGAAAGGAACAAAATCAGCTTCACACTCAAAATCTTCCAAATCAAAGACTTCGAAATCCAAATCTTCTTCAAAGAAATCATCAAAAAAAGAAGTAAAGCCTAAGCTATCTTCAAAACTTTCAGTGCCATCTTTAAAAACCGCCAAAGGTGTTGAATCAAGTAAATCAGCTTCAAAGAAAATGGATAAATCAACAAAACCTCCTTTTTCAGTTAAATCAATCAAGGGTCTTTCGTAAGTTGATTCTCTTTCTTTTTTTATGTTATCATATATTAATTATTGTAGAACTGCATCTACACAAAAGAGTGATGTTAATGGAAGAGAAGATCGTCATCCACCAAGTTCAACTCGCACAGGATCTGCATTTGTTATGATTGAATAATTGATTAATCTTTGTTTTTTTAATTCAAAATTACTGTAATTTAAAAATTAGAATAAATAAATAGGATCTATAATTGCTCTAAAATGGTTTTATTTTGTTGAAAATTTTAAAAGGTTGTATTTATTAATATACTGTGTACTAATTGTTCACAAGTTACTTTTTTGTTTACATTCAGTCTGTGCCATTTAATCATACGCTTTCAAATGGATTTAATGGCATTTTTCAATCTCTACTTTTACGGTTACACCAATTTTTTCATCCAACAAATTGAAACTAATTTAACCAAAAAGAGAAAGATTTAAATTTCTTTTTTGTGTTTATCTGTTTTTATCTAAAAAGAAAGCAGACTTTAATTTTTGTAGGAAAAAAATAAAGACACAAAGATTGTAGGGGAAAACAGAGAGAAAGAAAGAAAATAGACTCCAAAAAAGGGGGGTTTTAAAAACGCTATTCTTTATTTTTCGTGAAAAATAAAAATATATCAGCGATCGCTAAAGTCTCTTTCAACAGAAGAACTACAAATTCTTCTTTGTTTTTAATCAACCTACTTTTTTTTCTCTTCCGATTAACCATTTAAAATAATCAATAAATCAGAAATTATTTTAAAAAAATGGCAGCGGTTTTTAGCCGGCTTGCAATTACTGGTCCACAAATTCGAAGATTAACTCCGACACTTTTTGGTGTTGGCGCATTTTTGATTGTCATAAATGCATATCGTCGAAAGCATGGACTCGGGTAAAAAAAGCTTTAATCACTTTAAAAATTTAAAAATTAATATTATCCTTTTTAGTCGACTTCGATCAAATGTCCCACATTCAAAGAAGCAAGAAAATGGTGGCAAAAAAGCTGCCGAGAAATCGCACGTCGATGTAAAATTTATTAAAAAATTAATTCGAATCTCCAAAATTTTAATTCCAAACTTTTTTTCGACAGAAGTTTTTTATATGATTTTAATTGCTGTAACACTTTTGGTATGTTATTGGGAAAATAATTAACTGCTATTATTTTAACTTTTTCAGTGTCGAACGTACGCTGATGTTTGGATGATTATGACGTCAACGGGAATTGAAGCGTAAGATTTTTAAATATCTCGTTAATTTAAAATGCTAAAATTAATTTGTTATAAATTAATTTAACAAATTTAAGTATATAAAACAAGGAAATGTAAAACTACAGTAATCTAAAAAATAATGTAGCTTTTAAAAAAGTGAGATATGTATTGATAGGTTTTAGCTTTTAATATTTTTAATAAAAAATATTAAAAAATGGAAAGATTTTAGAGCAATTATTGATCGAAATAAGACGCTGTTCCGTGATTCAGTTTTCCATTATTTACTTTGTATGCCGACTGTTAGTGTCGTAAATGCACTTTTAAAATTCAGTTTAAGCGAATTAAAGCTTCGATTCCGTGAAAGACTTACAAATCATCTGTATTCACAATATTTGGAGTGAGTTTTAATTGTCGGTACAAGCAGCCTTGGGGAGATACGGTATCTGTAAATAATATTGAAATTTCAGTGGTTTTACATTTTATAAAATGTCAAATTTGGATAATCGTATTGCAAATGCGGATCAACTTTTAACCCAAGATGTTGATAGATTTTGTGAAGGCATTGTTGAATTATATTCAAATCTTTCAAAGCCTCTTGTGGATGTTGCACTTTATTGTTGGAAACTTGGTGGAGCTCTTGGCTTTCAAGCTCCATCTCGACTATTCTTTTATCTTTTAATCAGTGGAGTATTTTTAACATATCTTCGACGACCAATTGGTCGTTTGACCGTTGTCGAACAACAACTTGAAGGAGAATTCCGATTTGTTAATTCAAGATTAATAATGAATTCAGAAGAAATTGCATTCTATCAGGTACATTCTTTTTTTTCCATTCAAGATACAGCTTCCATCCACAATGGTTTTTTTTCTTCAGGGAAATGAAAGAGAAAAGCAATCTGTGATGACGGCATTTCAACGAATGATTTCACATTTACGTTCGGTAATTTTATTCCGATTTGGTATTGGATTTTGTGATAATATTATTGCAAAATATGCTGCAACCGTTGTTGGATGGTATACGGTATCTCGGCCATTTTTCAATAAATCTAATACAAATATGATGGCAAAATCAAAGAATGAATTAATTCAAGTAAAATATTTTTGAACTTTGAAGATTTATTAAATCCTTTTTTCTCTACTTTATAGGATTATTATAATTCTGGACGAATGATGTTTAAACTTGCTGAAGCTTTGGGACGGTTGGCACTTGCCGGTCGGGAAATGACAAGATTGAGTGGATTTACCACTCGGGTGGATACTTTGATGGAAGTATTAAAGGATTTGCAAACAGGAAAATATGAAAGAACAATGGTCGCCGATGGCGCCTTAGCAGCAGCTTCGTCAAAGCTTTTATCCCCCGGATCTGGGGAATTGATAATTCGGGATAATATTATTAAATTTGAAGATGTTCCATTGGTAACTCCAAATGGGGATGTCCTAATTCCATCAATGAGTTTTGAAGTTCCATCTGGCCGAAATGTACTAATTTGTGGACCAAATGGTTGCGGAAAATCGAGTTTATTTAGAATTTTGGGTGAATTATGGCCATTATTTGGTGGAACCCTTACAAAACCCGCAAAAGGAAAACTTTTCTATGTTCCACAGGTATTTTTACAAAGCAAATTTGCATAAAAATGTAAACGCATACATTTTTTAAGAGACCATATATGACACTGGGAACCCTTCGAGATCAAGTCATTTATCCGGATAAGCCATCAGATATGAGGAAAAAGGGAATTACAGATCGAGATTTAATTGAATACCTTGATCGCGTCCAACTTGAATATATCCTTCAACGAGAAGGTGGCTGGGATTCTGTTCAAGATTGGATGGATGTTTTATCTGGAGGAGAAAAACAGAGAATTGCCATGGCACGACTCTTCTATCATCGCCCGCAATTTGCAATTTTAGATGAATGCACTTCTGCCGTTTCTGTGGACGTTGAAGGAGCCATGTATAATAAATGTCGAGAATTGGGAATCACACTTTTTACAGTATCCCATCGAAAATCCCTTTGGATTCATCATGATTATTATCTCAAAATGGATGGACAAGGAAAGTATGAATATGAAAAAATTGATGATAATGTTGAAGAATTTGGGTCTTAAAAATTATAAATAAATTTACAGTATGATTTTTCGTTGTGAGACTTTTTTATTTCCCTTTTTTTTAGTTTTTAGCAAAAACTTTTTTACAATTTTTTTCTGAAAAATATTTGTATGTGTTTTTTTTGCTATTGTTAATAACCTTGTAATGCTAATAATAAAAATAATAAATTTGTGTAAAAAATGGTTTTTTTACAAAAAGCAATAAAAAAGGAAGATGTAAATGATGAGAAAAAAAACACATATACCATTGCTTGCGCACAATTCAAAAAGGTGTTTTTATGGCTATTTTTTTTCTCTTGATTATTTTTTCTTTCATAAAAAATAAGAGAAGAAGAAATAAAAAGATCTTTCCTTCTCATGAACATCAAGGAAGCAAGCGAAAAAGAAAAGCAGAAGAAGAAAAAGAAGATGGCACAGATTTGCGCAGAAAATCAAAAAGTGAATGCAGACAGGTGTTTTGTGGAAAAAAAGAAGAGGCTTAGAAAAAGCATCATGTTCCGTTTCAAAGGAGAAAAAAAAAGTTTTTATGAAAGCATTTTCAAAAAAATATAACAATGGTGTTTTTTGATAACATTTTTAAAAGATCATTTAGTTCAGATTTAAACAAGGGTTTAACACATTCATATAAGTTGAAGAAGAATTTCAAATATTTTACCCTTCATAAAACATCGTATTTTCTCATTGCTTCTTCCATCAAAGCAAAAAAAAAACACAAATCTTTTGCTGCAACTTTTTATGGTTTGCCAATTTTTTGTTGTCTGCCTTTGACACGATCGAGTTACAAACAAATTCTTTCCTTTTTTCTTTTGTTTTTGACCATTTGAAACACAAATAAAAAGTTTCTTTGTATTGTTTTTAACCTTTGCTTATACATTTGTTTTTTTTTCTTTTGTTTTTTCTTCATTGTTTGTTGTTGCTATAACTCTTTCACACACTTTCTTTTTCTTCCCTGACTTTTTTGGAGTCATTTTTTACAAACATTTTTTTTACTTTTTAAATAATGTTTTTTTAAAAGGTTTCCAGATTCTTATTAATCCAATGTCATTTATCTTCCTTTTTTTCAAGGGCCACCCCCAAAAATGTGGAACAAATTTCAATTTTTTTCTTACATTTCTTTCTAAAAAAATTTATGAATACAAAAAAGCGTAAAAGTTTTTGATTTTTTACATTTTCTTTTGTTAAATCTCTGAGTTTCTTTTGCTTTGGAAAGGTTGCCAATTGATGGAATTTTTACTGAAACCATTTTATCATCATTGAATTAATCGTGAAAGAAAAAAAAAGTTTCAACAAAGTTCAAATTTGATTTTGATTCATTTTTAAATTATTCCCTTTATTTTATAGATTACTGTAGTTCTGTGAAAATGAAGCAAAGTTGTAACATTACTTTGAAATAAAATGGATAAGAATTTTGAGATACTTCCAAAATGATTCATTTATATTTATTTTATTTACATTTTTTACAACATTAAACTGTTGTAAAAAAATTGTAAAGCCTGATTCATTGTTTATTCTTTAATCAAAACATAAACATTTTTTACTTTTCGTATATACTTAATATTTAAATAACTGTACTTTTTACCTGTTTTTTATTAATTAATTCGAGCATCGGGATTGTTTGTTGCCAAGGAATTTTTTTTTCTTTCTTAATTTTCTCTTTATTGAAAAGAATGAATTCATGCGTGATTATTTCATTTCAAGCTAGTCATTTTACGTTATAATAAAAAATGCACAATCATGGGCACAACAAAATAGCCATTGAAAAAAAAGATATTATCGGGGCTTGACCTTCTTTTTATTTGCCTCTCTTTTTTTCCCCACACTTTCTTTTTTTCCGATTACAAATATTTTCAAAGGTTTTTGTTTTGTAAAATTTCAAGTGACAGTTTTTAAAACTTTTTTTTGTTCACACTTTCTTTCTTCAGAAATGTTATAAAATGATTGCCACAGGTGTCAGAGATAAAAAGCTTTACAATTAAAACCCCTTATTTGCAAGAAAAACTCCCTAATTTTTAAAAAATACAGTACCGCGTCAGGTCCTCAATATATATACTTCTTTTACTCATTTAATTTTTTAGTTTTTACTTTTTTAATGCAGATTTTTTTGTTAATTAAAAATCCAATTTTGGTGCTTGCTTTTTACTAATTTTTTTAAATATTTATTAAAAATTAGAATTTTCGGTTGAAAATGGATAATTAAAGAAAAAAAGGGGGAAACAAGAAATTCGTGCAAAATATGTGTGTTTGAAGTAATGAGGCCAAATTTCCATCTTTTTCGAAGTTGAAACTGCTGTTCTTTTTTCTCCCTTTTTTGCTTTTTTTACAGATTTTTTAAACCAAACGAATGTCCCTCCCCCTCCGCTGCCCTCCCTTTCTGGCATACATAAACTATTCTATATTTTTGTTAATCTTTTTTTCCCTCGCAACAGAGGCCAATAATTTGATTATTACTCGGAGGAAAGAAATGCTTTGGTCACTTTTTTTCCTCTCTCCCTCTTTCATTTTCTCGCTTCACCACCAGATGTCCTCCTCCATTTTTTTCTTCTTGGCATTTTTTCAAAATTTATGATTTTTTGGTCATAAAAAACATATACCATTTTAGAGAAGATGTTTTAGAGGGAGGTGGTTTTGTTTTTGTATTATTAAAAAAAATTTGATGGTTTTAAACAAATAAAAAAGTTTTTGCTTCCGGAAATAAAAAAGTTGTTGACAGATTTTACTGTAATAAAAACATTTTCGTTATTTTTGATGGATATCTTTATCAAATTATTTTGTATTTAACAAAACTTTGATAATATAAAGTTTTCAATGTTTACCGAAATGAGCACCGTATTTTTTGCATATTTTGAATTCTTTTTCAAATACATCGGTTTCTACAAAAATTATACTTTATAAAAACTTAAATGTTAATAATAATGAAAAATAATAATTGTTACCGTATGCTATGTTTTTACTTTGCGTGTTTTTCTCTTTTCTAAAAGTCTAAAAAGCAATCTTTTTCTTTTCTTTTTCTTTAGCCTTTTTTAGTGCGTTTCACAAATTAGCACTTCTTTCATTTTTTACGTTTTTCTTTTTTTAGTATTTTTTGTGAATCTTTCTTTTTTTAAAGCAGTTGCATTTTTCATCGGTCATTTTTTTCGGCTTTTAAAAATCTCTGCAAATTTGTTGAATTCAATTTTTTTTCTTTTTTTCAAAAATTAGCCAAATTAGGGGCCTCTTTTCACACTTGTTAATTTTTATTTTTGCGTAAATTTTTCTTTGCTTTTTTTTCCTTATAAAAAAAAATGTTGCATTTTTTGTTTGTCTAAGGTCCTTAGACTATGGAAAAATACTGTCGGCTACTTCTTTTTTTGCTTACATGTTTTATTTCTTTGCCCAAAAAAAAGATGCTCCTCAAAAAATGCAACAAAAAAGAATTGCTTCTTTCACCTCTCTCTTTTTTCACTGTTAAAAAGAAATCAAAGAAAGAAAGAATTGTTACGGTCATAAAAAATTTGGGGAGTTTTATTTATGTTTTTTCTGAATGAAAGGAATTTGTAGCAGAGAAAAAAGAAGGTGTGCCGCTTTTCCCTTCCTTCCATTGCTTTTATTTCTGCTGACCACAGTCATTTTAAACAGCAACTTTGATTAAAGCATATTTCCAACACCCTTTTGGCAATAATCCATCTGGTTCTCTCGCTGCTGCTGTTGCTTTTTTTTCTGATTTTATTTTTATGGTTTCTCGCATTTTTCCTTTGATGCTTCTTTTATTTTTAATGTTTTTATTTTTATGAATCATTAATTTTTTTTGGAAAACATTGTATTTAGGAAAAAAATTGTTGAGGTTTATATTTTTGGGGAAAAAGATAATTATAGATAGCCTTATCAGTTGTGATCGGGTGCTTATTACTTTTTTTATAGCAGCTCTTTGTAAAGTTTAAACGGATGCACAACAACGTTGTGGTGGCCAACATGGTGGTCACTTTTCACTCTGCTTTGATGTTAACATTTCTGGGAATGTTTGTACAAATTAATCACTATAAACATTCTTCCTTTTTATTGGAATTTAAGCTTGGGCGCAAACATAATATTTTAAAATTTTTACAGTATCTTTTGGTTATGGTTTTTAAACAATCTATAAAAGAATTTAAACCTAAAAACATGGAAAATTGGTTTGTTTTAGAATTTAATAAAATTTTTTGAAAATATGCCAAAAACAAAATATAAAAGAAAGAAAATTGCTTCAATGAATGAAAAAAAGTGACCAAAACAAGAGTGACTGAACTAAACTAAACTGAATTGAATGAATGAATGAATGAGAGAAAAAATGTAATGAGTCAAAGGAAGAGGGGAAAAAGGAACTTGGGTCCAAAAAGAAAAGTGGTCATCGGATGGTCATCAAATGCAGCAACACCCAACAACATTTTTTGAACACAAACATATAAGCATGTTGAATTGAATTTTCATGCAATGCAAGCAAGCAAACAATGCAACAAGGAAGTGTCATGGAAAAAGAAAAAAAAAGTTGCTGCTTGCGCGAAATTAAAAACTATTTTTTTCGTTGTTCTTGAAAATGCCTTTTCTTTTATTCTATTTTTGGAGCATATAAAAAAATTTATCTTAAGGGAATAACTTTTTCTTGCATTAAAATCCACTTAAGTTTTTTTTGTTGTTATTTTTGGCACTTTTTTTTATTGAGAAATGCCGTAGAAGAAAACGGCGAACAAAAAATTTGTAAAAGATAGTCAATTTTAATTTTAACGTTGGGTAACGGTGGAAAAAGGGAGGAAAGAGATAATTTACACCTGGAAATAATTCTTCTGGGACATTAGTTTTTCAATGTATCTTTGTTTATTTTTGACTTTGACTTTGTTGAAAGACTTTTTTTTATACCTGCTTATTATCGCATTTTTTACACTTTCGGGGAAAGTATTTTTACACATTTTTTTGCTTTCATTTTTATATTATAAAAAAAGGGTAGAAACTTGTTTTGTTTTGATAATTTTGCAGCATTGGTTTAATGTTCAATTTTAGCTTTTGAAAATGACAATCTGTCAATAATTTTGTGATTATTGACAGATTGTCTTTAGATTACAGTGTTTTTATCAAGGCTTTTAAAAGGCTTTAATTTTGAAGA
This sequence comes from Panagrolaimus superbus, assembly GCA_964035985.1. Lineage (NCBI taxonomy): Eukaryota > Metazoa > Nematoda > Chromadorea > Rhabditida > Panagrolaimidae > Panagrolaimus > Panagrolaimus superbus. The sequence goes on from OZ038359.1 coordinate 9,507,211, forward strand.
GGGAATTTTGAGTGATTAAGATTGGAACAATCAAGCACCATTAAAAAACAACAACAAATAATTCTTATGTCTAAGACAAGAAGCGAGGAAAAGGTAATCAATCTTTATCTTAGATCCTCCAACACTCGATGGACAAAAGCGATAAATAACTTTGGCCACAAAACCCGATCATCCATTTTTTTGAAAGAACGTTTTTTAGAAGCAATTTTTTAACACTTTTTTGCAGTATTTTTTTTGACAGATTTTTTAGGTATGATTTTTTAGAGCTTTAAAAGTTGTAAAATTGTGATAAGTTTAAATTTTGAGGTACTGTAACGAATGTTTTGGAAAGATTTTTGAAGTTATGCAAAACCTGAGATTTCGCAGGATATAATTTTCACATATATTTGGATGTCAAATCCATGGAATATTGAAGGAAGAAAAAAATGCCGACAAAAAATATGCTTGTCAAAATTTTTGATGTTTCCACAGCTGCTTTTCTAAAAAAAGAAGGAAGCCCACCCATCATGCCATCTTGACTATTATCTTTTTCTTCTTCTTCATTTTCTTTTGTTAGTCACTTTTTTTCCTCCATAATTTTTTAAATGCCCTTTTAATGGCCTCATTGATGCAACATTTCTATCATGCATTTTTCTCCCTTAATTTTTTTATCTTTCGTGAAAACTTTTATAAAAATATTTTGATACTTTTAATTACATTTTTTAAAGTACTTTATTAAAAGTCAAAGTTTAAAATGGATTATTAACAGAAGCTTTAAAATGAAACAGAAGCTTTGAATAATCCGAAACAATGTTTAAAAGTCTTGGATGTCTGAGATGGCAAGAAAAAGTGCCAATAAAGTCTTGCATAGTTTTTCTGACAATTTTTGTTGCTTCATTTCTTCGAGGGACATTTCAATGGACATTGGTCATTCATCATAGATTTTAAAGATTCTTTTTTTCATATTTTCAAAAAAAACGTTTATGCTTGAATTAAGCTTTTTTTGTTTTCCAACTTTAAAAAAAGCTGGCATTTTTATTTTTGCAAAAAAATGCACAACGTTTTTTTGTTGAAAAACGCGGAATTCCACCTTTAAAAATATATTATCGAAAAAAATCAGCATGTTTAATTTTGAGTGTTCCTATCCCCCCATATATTTTTTTTCTAATGTAAATAAACTGATTGAAATATTTGGGAAGGGGTAAAAAAGGAAGAAGTTGCAAAAAAAAGACATGCACTTTTTTATTACTCCAGTGGCACCTTTTTGGAAAGTAATCAAATTTTGAGAGAAAGAAAATTTGATAAAAAACGTGTTTAAATTTTTTTATAGTTTTTATTGCAAAAATTAACGCTTTTTTTTGATATAAAAATTTGGCGGTTGCGAAGTTTATAAATATTTATTTTTTGAAGAGTTTTTACGATAACGAAAAATTCAAGAATTTTTTTTGCACGGAATTTCGGTAATTGTATGATACAATTTGTATCATTTAAAGCAATTATTTCTAAATTAGTATTTTTTGGTTTACATTTTCTTATAGGAATAATATATTACAGTACTTTTGATGATCAATTAAAAAAAGTCTTTCGCTGTCCTACATCATTGAATTCTTTTTATTCAGAATTAAATTCCTTCCATTTTCTTTCTCTCTTTTTTAAAGCCTGCTTCTATCATTGTATATTTTTTTAGACAAGCTATTTTCTGTCTATTAAAAATATGTATTTTTTTGCCACCTATTTTTTTCCTATTTAAAAAAAAGAGATTGATTAAAATCTATGTAAGTTTTTCCCAAACTTGATTGATGACTTAAGCGTGGTTGCTTTTATCTTTCTCCCCCCCCCCTTTTTTTTACGTGTATCATTAATTTGCCACAATTTTTTATAAAAAAAAATCAAAAATTTTTCAGATTTTTTTAACCCCCGAAAATACATAATCGCTTCGGGATGTAATTGCCACTTGAATATTCGTCAAAAAATTTTTACTTTTTTATTTTTGTGCAATTTTGCTTTTTATTTTTCTTTACCAAAAAAATTCAGGGAAGCCTAAATTTCACTTAATTTTTTCTCTAAATTAAATGTATCTTTAATTTAAATTTTCTTCAAAAATGCCAAAATTTAAACACTGCCAAGTTTTATTTTGCTTTAATTCAACTTTATTTTTTACTGCCAAAAATCGCTTTAATTTATTCTTACTTTTTTTTGTAATTATTTTGAATTTTATCAATTTTTCTGATGCTATTTTTATTGCTAATAGTATTTATTCAACAACGGAATCTATTATAATCAATGATGATGATATTACTGCTGATACAATCAATGATAATGGTATGGTTGCAGAAGCTCAACCAGCTGTTTGGGTAAATCAGATCATTTGTAAATACACTCGCTATCTTTTAATTTCCGTTTCAGGGTGACCCGGCACCTGATTACTCAAAAACAATTCTAAGTGGTGAACCTGTGTATCTTTATACGCTTATCTTTGTTGATTCTAAAATTGTAAGTTTTATTTTTATTATAATTTTTATGTATTTGGTCTAAAAAGTTTTAGACTCGACATTATTCTGGAAATATGACTGTTATAAAGCAAGAAATTATGAGAATGATCAAAGAAGCAAATACATATTTTTCACAGCTAAATATGAGAATCAGTGTTGTTGATGTTCTTCAAACAATGCGAGATGACCTATCACTGTATACTTTTCAAACATATCATTATAATAAACTTCGAAATTTACCGTATCATGATTTTGCTGCATTAATTTCTTATCGATATGCGGGAGGTCTTGCATATGTTGATGGAATGTGCTCATATCGAAATAATCTCATTTGTGGGGTTTGTTTTTATCAACATTTTTATCACTGATATAAAATGATTTTTATAGTTTTACCCTCATAATCCTGAAGCAATGGGTGCAATTTTTTTCCACGAAACTGCACATCTCTTGGGCGTTGCACATGATGATAAAGATCAACCTTTGAATCTTACAAATTGTGTTTGCAATGATTTAACATTAGCACAAGAAATTTATGAATCTGAAAAATATTCTCCATCTGCCGGATGTTTGAAAATACCGTAATTTTTTTTGCATCTACAGTACCCATATTATACATTTTCATATTTTAGGGGGTTCGATCACGATTGTTCAGCACAACATCTTGCTAATTTAATTCACCGAAATCGATGCCTATCCAAACAGCCTCGAAATGAAAAGAATAACATTGAAGATGGATATCTTGATTGGTCAGCGTTTTATGATCCTGCTTTAGCAATGTGTGGAAATGGCGTGGTTGAAGGTGATGAAGAATGTGATTGTGGAATTGAAAAATTTTGCAATGAAATTAATTGTATTCCTGAAACGTGCAAAAGAAAGATATCCTTTTATGTTATTGTAAGTTTTATTATTTTTGCATTTTTTGAAGGACATAAATTTTTTTGAGGGCCAAAAAATGTGAGAAAAATAAAGTCGTTTCTTTTTGAGTCACTTTTCTAATTTATTGTAGTTAGTTTTGAACAACACTTTTTTAGCGGGAGGAAAATCAATCAAGCGGAAAATTTAAAAGCATTTTTTGCAGCACTTTTTCTAAAGTCCAGTTTTTAAGATCCAGCTGTCCCTTTTTTTAAGTTTTGCTTTAAACGTGCAATTGAGCTTAATTAAGTTTTACTGAAAATATTACGATTTTTTAAAACTAAATAATCGTTGTTTTGGGTAAAAAATATCCCATGCTTTTTTTTACCAGTCATCAGTTTCTACCGCGCCTACACCATTTTCTTTCCTATTTGTGTTTTTTTGACACTCACTTGTCACAAAATAATTTGTGAAAAAGTTGTGACTCATCCTTTAAATAAAATTGTCGTCTTCCCTTTTCCGATTAAATTTGGTTTTATTTTTTCAACTTTGTTTAAGTTTGAAATCAATAGAATAAACTAATTTAATTTTCGTTAATATTTTTTTAGTTTTTGGTTGGATTCTTAATTTGCAGTATATTTTTGACAATCTCATCAATTTGTTGTTATTTTGTATTAAAAACAATTTCGACAAAAGTCTCAACTTCAATGCGGCGACCAACAATTCGATACAAAAAATGGAGATTCTGTAAAATTGCTGTTGAACCACTTCGAATTCTAAAAAGGCTATGCTTTTCAAAAGCTGAAAATAAAAGTCGAACACCAAAAAATATATCAAATTCATTTGGGCAGCATGAAAAGGTTAGTTTGATATTTAAAGGGGATCTTCATAATCTTAGAGTAAGCATTTTTAGCTAAGCACAGAAACTATCGTAACAATAGCTCCAAAATCAATTGAAGGCTCCACAGGAACATTACGACCAATAACTCGTCCACAAATTGCTCCACCTCCACCACCATTACCATTCAATTCAACAAACACATTTCGTCCAGCAAGACCTCCACCACCTGTTTTTTCAAAACCAAATCGAACAGCTCCACCACCTCCGCCTCCATCAAATTCAAAGCCGACTTTAACAGTTTGTGAGATTCCCTCACTTCCAACAGAAGAAGATCCAATTCATTTAAGAAGAAATGAAGTTCTTTGGGCAGAATATGAAGAAAGAATTTCGCATAAATTTGCTGATTTTGGTGATGAATGTGCATCTGATGACGAAATGTTTTAAATGAAAAAGAAAGATGTCCGTTGATTGTTTGTCATCCGGTTTTTTTTACATTCCTCTTGTTTGTTCCTTTTTTATTATTATTACCTTTGTTTTACATGTTTTATCACACTTTTTATATATATTGTTTTTATTATTTTACCAAAGCACTCATTTTACTTACTGGTCTCATAACACATCCGAATTATATGTTTTTTTTAAATATAAATGTATTGACTTGTTTTTTATTTTATTTTAACAATAAAGATTTTCTATCAGTTAAATTTTTTTTACTTTTAAAGATTTCAAAAATTAAGCGGATTTCTGGAGTACGGTATTTTAATATTAAAATGCAACCATTTATTTTTCTATAAGTCACAGTAATTTTTCAGCATAATCGAAACCTTGTTTATAGGTAGCAGAAAAATAACATTCTGTAAAATGTTTATTGCATAATTTTGTTTTTACATGATCCAAAAAAATCAATATTTCCATTAATTTTAGCAAAATTCAAATTTGACCTGACCTTTTTTTGAATAATAAAAAACAGATGATAAGTAATACCTTCAGAGGAAACCCCCAATAAAGTTCTTTAGAGGTTATAATTGAGAAAAGCAAATATAGAAGACAAAAAATTAATCATTCATTTAAAAATTTCTGTCTTTTTTGCTTTGCTTTTTTGTGAAAGGAAAAAAGAATGGCTCAAATTTTTGGATTTTTTGTATTTTTTGGTTTAATTGCTTTATGCAATGGCTGTCAATCTGGTATTGATAATGTTGCTCGAGATATGCAAAAACGACATCCACAAAGTAAGTTTTTTGCAGTAATATTGTTAAAGATTAAAGAATTTTAAATATATAATTACATAAATATTTTAGAATGTATGCAATGTCCTGAAATTAAATTTTCTGAACAATGCAATTATGAATCAATGGATAAAGATCTAACCTGTGGTAAATCTTACATGGATATCTACACTTATTGGAGCAATAAACAAATGTGTGCAAAAATTACTGTTCATTGTTCTGCACAACCCCCAAAAACTATTGATGCTCGAATTGCTGTTGAAGAATTAAAACCAACTCAAACCATTCCAGAACTTTCTAAAACCATTTCTGATTCTCAAAACTTTACAGATTCTGATCTTTCATTTATTGAAGATGGTTCAGGAACTGAAATTCTTATCGATGAATCAAATGATGGCCCAACATATTCTTACATTTCAAAAGAAGAAAAATTTCATGCTTTTTCATATTTGACTTGTAATGATGACGGAAAATGGGAAACCGTTGACCCAAATGGAAAGAAATTTGTTGGAATTGAAATTGTTCATTGTATTGTTGTTAAAGTTTAAATGTTTTTTCTTGTTTTTCTTTTCTTTGAAATTTTTATAAAGTTTATTGATTTTTGAATGAGTGTATTGGATTTCTGATGCATCTAAAAATTATTAAAGATATCCTTTTTATATAATATATTTTACAAAGTTTGCAAAGTTGGATTTTTTTATCAAACACCTGTCATCTCTTGCCCATGATAAGCCGCGAGCGTCCGTATGAAATGATTGATAAAAAAAGCTTGATAAAAAAAATTGGATTACTTTAGAATTTTTCATATCACCGTAATTTTATATAATAAAAAAGGAGCATTGTAAGCTGCATTTCATAAGAGGAGATCAAAAATTAAAAATTTATTTATTAATTTTTCTTTTCTTTAATTTGCAAAAATCTTTTTCCAGTTTTAAAAAGTTTTTTAAAAATAAAAACGCAGAAAGTAATTGAGATTGCAATTACAACAAATAAAAATACAATTACATCAATAGAATACAGTAACCAAAAAGATTGGAATCTTCCTTGCGTTTGAAGAGTTCCAGTATCACCAAATTGTGCAGCAAATTCGGCATATTTTACCACTCTTTCGGCAGAAGTTGTCGGTTTTGCATTAACCATTTTAGAAAGAAGTTGAGCATTTTTTCGATATTTTTTATTTGTAATTATTTCTTTTATTGCAGCAACAATGCTTTCCTTTGAAATTTCACTTTTATCAAGTTTAAAAGCAGTTCCTCGACGAACAAGTAATTGAGAGTTACGCTTTTGATCTGCAAATACCGGAATACAAATCATTGGAACACCTTTTGTTGAGCCTTCCATCACTGAATTCATTCCTCCGTGTGAAATGAAAGCAAGAAGTTTTGGATGGTCTAAAAATTATTTTGTAAAATAAAGCTTTGTTTTACAAAATTTGAAAAATATAAACAGTTTAAAATAGATTTTTAACAGAAAAAGAAGCTTACCCAAAATATCATTTTGTGGTAACCATTTTCCAGTAAAAATATTTGAATATCCATTTGCAATTTGATCTTCATCTTTTTCATATTTCCATATAAAATTTATTTCAGGAAATTCTGAAAATGCTTCCAAAAACGCTTTTTTGTATTCAGAAGGCATTTTATGACTTTGAACAACTGAACCGAATGAAAAGAGGATAACACCTTTTTTGGCGGAATCAAAAATGTCAGTGTATTTCTAAAAGTGTGAAATTATTGCATCATTTTTATGACTAACATGAACATATACAAATAAAATTAATCTAATAGAATACTGTATTTTCAAGTCTCTTACCTTTTCAAGTGGATGTGCTTGAATTTTTCCAAGACCAGCCATATAAACAACTTTATGAGTTATTGGCATTGCATAATCAACATGTTCATCACTGTTTACAAAATAGAATGCTGAATCTACAACTGCTTCCTAAAAAATTCTAATTACCTTTATTGTAACAAATATAATAATTAAATGCATACTTGCATACTAAAATTAGGAAAGACTTTTTTAATTGCTGTTTCACTTCCTTTTGTAAACATCGAAGAAAGAAAAACATTTTCAATAAAATATCCAACAAAATTTGTAACTCTTTCAAAGAAAGTCATTTGATCAGTACTTGATGACATCATACCTATAACAACAACATTTTTAGTACATAGTTGTAATTCCAAAACTCATATATTACCAGGAAGATATGATGGATGCATTTTAATTCCGAGGGAGGAAGCAGACGATGATGAAAGTGATCCAGCATAAGTTGTAATATACTTTTTTAATCCAATTTTATGAAAAACACCTAATCCACATGCTTCAAAAAGTTCAGAAAATCCCAAATCAAAGTTTTCTGCTTTCAATCTTTCAATATTTTCGGTATCATTTAATACTTCTGCAAAAATTTTAAAAAAGGATTACGGTACTATGGTAAAATAATTAAACATACGATCACAAAATGTTTCTGCTAAAGTTGTGAATACTTTCATCATCTGAAAAGTATGGTAAAAGAAATAATAAACAAAATTTAGTTGCTGAATTTTCTGTAGACAAAAAAGTCAAAATTTTGTAAAAAACAAAATATCAAAATTTCGATATCAGAGAAGGAAAAAACCTACGTCCATCATTTTTCCCATTGATTGTTCTTCCCAAATTTTGTCTTGCATTTGCATCATATTATTTTCAAGGCTTTCATTTCTTGGCATTGTAATATATCGTATACTTTTATGTTTTGAACCAGTAAAAGTAATTTGGTCATTTAAAATTGGCTGATAAACTACCTAAAAAAGTTTAAAGAGATAATTAAAGAAAGCTTTAACAAAAGTTTGCAATAAACAGTTTCGATAAAATCATTGGTAAAAAAAACTTACCACATCATGTCCAGCTGCAGCAATTGTATCAGCAATTTTACCCGTAAATGTTACATGACTTGGACCAAATTTTGGATTATAAAATAATATTTTATAACTGTTTACATATGAAAATAATAATACTGCTACAGAAATGAACACTAAAAACGAAGTCATCTTTTCAAAAAATTGTTAAAAACACAAAAATGTTTCCACCTTTTATTCAAAAAAATTTGGACTAGACACAATAAAGGTATACTTTTATTGTTATCAAAATCTTTCAGTGATGTATGATACATCATGTATCAAAAAAGATTCTTATTTCAACATTTTTTTTTTCAAATTAAATGTTTCTGACTTAAAATTTTTCAGTTCTTTGATGTCAGTCACAAAAAAGGAACAAAAAAAATGTTGCGAGCTTCAATTGATTGATTGATAACAATTTTTTACTGAACATGTTTTGTAGTTTCTGCTTTTGTTTTTGACATTTCAATTTTGATTTCACAAAAACATAAAAATTTGTCCGAACTTGTATAATACGATCTTTGCCAAAATTTACAAAATCAATATGCATAACTTTTGTTACTCTTAATAAAATTTACAATTTGTTAATTGTTAATTGTAAAAAATCAAAAACTTTATATTTTTAAAATTGCAAAGCTACACGCGGCCAGGGTTGTGCGGTACCGATATTTCGATACGATATTCCAGTATCGCACACCCCTGCACATTTCTAAAAAAGTTTGCTGTAAAAATATAAAAATTTTAAACATTTGCAATTTTGAATTGGCAACAATCTACTGTAGCAAAACACAACGCCAAAAAGACATTTCAAAAAGTCAAAACTTTTATTTACTTTTTAACTTTTTTTTTATTTTTACATTTATAACACCGTTATTACAATTTTCTTTTATCTTTGTTATTTGTTAAAAAATGAGGGCTGGAGTTCTGGTAATGTTTTTGGTGGGTATGCTTTACAAGGATAAAAAAATACCCTTTTCTGATATTACTGTCATTACTTCTCGAAATATTAATATTACTCCTGAATTTTCTATTTATGTTATAAATGTCAAAGCAAAAAACAAAGGAAATGCTATTTCATATTTCATTCATCCCATTTCTAAAGAAGAAAGACAACATTTATCATATATTACTGCGTTTGAAGAAAATGGAGGAATACAGCTGCAAGTTTTACAATTGGAAGATTCTGCAGGAAGACATTCTGGCTATGTTTATTACAAAATTGATTTCTTTTCTCCATTGAAAAAAGATTCAACTTTGGAATTTCAAATTCAATATGTTTTATCAGAATATTGGAAAGTTTATCCGATGCAAAATAATCGCAATCAATCACAGTAGGTTTTTGCTTTTATTAGAGTGTTAAAACTATTTTTAGGATTGTACTTTGGGAAGGATCTCCGAATTATGTCAGTGTTTATCCGATTGAAAATGACAATAGTATTGTAACAATTGAAAATGCAAAAATTTTATCTTATACTGGCACAAAGTTGAATGGTAACAAAATTCAATATGGACCAACTGAAAGCATTGCACCGTTTACTTCTGTAGGTTACAACATACATATACATTGTTTTCATGTTTAAAAGCAAGGCTTTTCAGAATAACGTTTCAATTCAATACGAAATTTTACCCTACAAAAGTCAGCCAACATCAGTCAATAAAATTCTTACAAATATAAAAGCATATAAAATTGAAACATTTTTGGAAGGAAATATTCTATTGATTATCATATTGATGGCAATTTTGGTTTTTATTTGTTATTTATTTTTTACCCGTTTATTAAAGAAGTTAAGAAAGCCTTATGTTCCTGCAAAAAAAGTAGTATAAATATTGAGCCTCCACATGTTTTTTCATATTTTTTTTCGTTTGTTAAATTTCATTATGTTTTTTTGCTCGTTGTTAAATTTTTTTATAGTTTTTATTTTTTACATTGTCATTTTTTATTAAAATAAATCTGCAAAAAAATAACGTAAATGTAGCACAATTCATAATTTATCAGGTGACAACTATTAATAAAAGAAAAATAAACAAACAAAGATTACGGTATAATTAAAGATCAATAAATTCGCTTTGTAATATAAAAGCATCTTTTGTTCTTGTAACAATTATAGAATACATCGAGGTTTTTTGTATCAAAAAAATAATGAATTTAAAAGATAACGACAGCGTCTTTAATAACAATAATTTAAAGGGGAAAACGCAACTCTAACAATTTTTTTTGTTTGACATTTATTTAGACACTGGCAAGCAAAATTTTTTCCTTTCCTTTTTTTGTCATTTTTTTCGTTACAGTATGAAAAATAAAATTTTAATTAACAACCTAATAATCAGACCTACTAGATGTTATTTTTTACGCTGATTCCAAAAATGCAACTTAAAATTTTTTTTGCCGAGGACAAAGTGCCGAAAATGTACAATTACTGTATCGTTTCAACTACAAAAAGCGGGCTTGAATCTGCTTTTTTCCAAATTTTATATAATTCGATAGAGAATTTAATTCTGATTCCCACGGTATTTTTTTCCAATGCGCGAATATGAGCGAAAAAATGGTATACCCCAAAAACCACCATTTTTTCATACAAAATCGCCTAAAAAAGGTGTTTTTGGCGACGCGTCCTTCAAAAGCATAAAGGAAATGCATTCACAGGTACTCAAATGAGATTGTTCGCGCTTTGCCAAAGTTAGAAATTTTCTTGAAAGAAAAAAACTTTTTTTTTAACTTTTTTTTTGGCTTTGCAAAATCAAATTAAAAAATTCTATAATTGTGTAAGAAAAAATGTTTAATTAACTTCGACAATATTTACCTTTGTTTTTTTTAAGAAAATATCAATATTATTAACAACAAAAACTATGTTTTAGATAAATTATTTTAGAAAAATATTTAAATTGGACGTTTAGCAAAGATAAGATTTCGCAAAAAACAATTTCTCACAACTAACTCTAATTTGCATTTTTTTGTTTCAAAAAAAGGAAAGAAAAAGTGTCTTTTTTTCAACCAAAAAATTTTGCTTTTTCAAATTTTCAGATGGCATTTTCGGCGCTTTAAATTAATTTTTTTAATTTTTTGTTTTTATATTATTCTTATTCAGGTCCAAAAGTACTATAATAAAGCAAAAAAAAACTATTTTTTCGAAATTTTTTTTTCACTTGCCGGTGTCTACATTTATTGGAGGTATCAACGCGAATCAATGCTCATTGGAGCTGCTTTTTTTATTCACTGGAGCTGCAAAATGCCAAACAAAAAAGCAGCTCCAATGAACCCTGATAAAAAATTTGTTAGAGGCGCGTCTCCCCTTTTAAGTAAATTTTTTTCAGTGATAATTTTTACATCCCCTGAAACAATTTTTTTACAACAAAAAAGTAAATGAAATATCAAAATTTTATGATAATTTTTGTGTCCCAAATCTCTGACTAAATTTAAGAAAACTGACAAAAGAATCAAAGGGTTTAAGAATCAACCTAGATTCTGAGCGATTGAATCAAGTTAAACGTTTTCTGTAAAAGGGAAAAAATAATAACCATATTCTTAAAATGTGTGACCACTCAAAACAAAAAAAACGGATTCTGAATCTTCAGGATTCTGAATCCAAGATTAAAATTTTCTTTAAATGTTACAAAAGCAGTGTCATTTGGAGCACCTCATCGAGTAGATTACAATGAATACAAAATAAATCATTTTTAAGGATTCAGATGCCGAATAAATGAAGAAAGGAAAAATAAAAATATAATTTTCAAGTCAGTGAATTTAATTTCTAAATTATTAAAAGTAATTTATTTTTCAGTCATTGTAATCTACTCGACGAGGTGCTTCGAATGACACTACTTTTGTTACATTTGAAGAAAATTTTTATCTTGGATTCAGAATCCTGAAGATTCAGAATCCGTTTTTTTTGTTTTGAGTGGTCACACATTTTAAGAATATGGTTATTATTTTTTCCCTTTTACAGAAAACGTTTAACTTGATTCAATCGCTCAGAATTTAGGTTTAAAAATTTAATATGGAAAATCCGTTAGGGGAACACTTTCACAAGGGGCGCTTCGACACACCGTGATACATAAAAAAAACAGAAATTCACATTGGAAAACAGAAAAGAGAGATAAATGGTACAGAATGAAAAGCATACGGGGTGATTCAAGAAACAGTCGGATTTTCAAATGGCTGGCAAATGGTTTCTGTTCCATTTAAACAAAATATAATGGAGCAGCGATACTCAGCACCAATTACCATTTAGTTTTTCACAAAAAACAATTTTTGAAAAAAGTCTAAATTTTCGAAATTTTGACTTGGTCCCCCCTGTAAAAACAATAAAAACCAAAAATTAAAATTAGCAATGTGCACGCGCGACTCAAACGCGTGTGTTCCCTGCATTTTTTTTCAGTCAAAAGAAAATACAAAGAGAGGTATACTGTAGAAATTAAAACGTTTTTGTGAAATCTTTATTTTTATCCTTCTAGATGTAAAAAAATACGGAGATTCCAAAAATGTAACTTTCGAGTATCACTTTCATACAAAAAATATGGAAAAAACCTAAAACAGCGCTTTTTTTCACGTTTTTGCGATAGTGATACATTGGGCATGTTCGAGCCATTTTTTGTAATCACCCCTATTCGAATCTGAATTTTTTTCTGCATCGAATAGGATAAACAAAAGTTGCGCACAAGTGAGCACAAAAAAGTTTGCGTCTATGGCGCAGTAGCGGAAGCGGCAGCGCATCAATCCTTCGGTCACAGGTTCGAATCCAACAACTGCATACCTTTTTTAAGGAAAAAACTGCTTTTATTTTTGGATTCTCCATGGTCGACAGCATATATGTACTAAAAATAAGCTCAATCGGAGATAAAAAATATTTTTGTGTTTCAGCTGGGCATCGAACCTGGGCTTTCGACACTGAAAAAAAAGTGTCGCTTGCAAACGCGACACGAAAATATTTATAAAAAAAATGGGCTTTTACGCACTTGCCCAACTTGTGTGCAAACTGTGTGCAAAATTTTTCGCACTTGCCCAACTCTGGCAAAGTGTTCGCGAACGCCATGTGGTTAAACGACTGTGTGCAAAAAAACTAAAATTTTTTTCGCACTTGCCCAACTCTTTTAGAAACAATTGTGTGCGATTTAAAGAATAACGTTTTGTTAAAAAAAATTGTTTATTTATTTAAACTTGTTATAAAAATTTTAAAAAATTTTAATTTTACAAATAATAAAGCATGTAAATCAGGTTTAGGATTAACTCTTTCAATTTTTGCGGATTAAAATATCAAAATTTAAAATTTTTTAATTCTTGATGATTCATTTTCGGATAAATTTGAAATCTGGTACATAAAAGCTGGCAGTTAAAATAAGTTTTATTGATAAAATGATTCTAAATTGTATTTTGATGATAACGAACAATGAATTATAGATGTTTACTGATAAAAACATAAGAAACATGAGTATCATTGATAAAAACAATACGTATTACTTTTTAAATTCAACTGCCGGCTTTTAATGACACCCTCCATTTTCAAATTTGAAGCCTACAAGGGAACCACGGGAGATGATCATCGAGTTAATTCTTTTAACTCGATGATGAATGCCGGACTTTTCCCCGAAAGTCAGAAACAACCCCCAGAAATATTTTTTGGGGGTTGTTTCTGACCCCAATGAATAGTTTAAACTATGTGGGATGTTTTAACTCGGTATTCGGACTTTTCCCCGAAAATCATTTCCCCGAAAGCCATTTCCCCGAAAACTTTATCCCCGAAAAAGACAAATCCCCGGAAACTTATTATTAATAAGTCAGTAGTGTTTTTCCTACTGCTGATATTACTGGCTGTTTTTTTCATTTATGCCAATCTATCCGTAAAAAAATTGCTGAACTCGGTCTTATTGTTGATGTTCGTGAAAATGCTGAAGTGCGGCAGTTATGCTCTATGCTTCGCGCACTTGCTTTTCTGCCACTCGCTGACGTCCTAACCGGGTTCAATTTGCTAAAAGCTGAAATTTCTAAACGTTCACCTAATTTAATTCCACTTTGTGACTATTTTGAAATGTCCTTTTCGGGGAAAACGTTTTCGGGGAAATGTCCTTTTCGGGGAAATGGTTTCGGGGAAATGGTTTCGGGGAAATGGTTTTCGGGGAAATGGTTTTCGGGGAAATGGTTTTCGGGGAAATGGTTTTCGGAGAAAAGTCCGAATACCGAGTTAAAACATCCCACATAGTTTAAACTATTCATTGGGGTCAGAAACAACCCCCAAAAAATATTTCGCCCCACTTTTAAGTTTTACCCATTTTTCGGTACTTCAAAGATGCGCGATTTGCCTTGGTCCCCCCTTTGCTTCCAAAAATGAAAAAAATTTAAACTTTTTCAAATTTACGCCCAAAATGTTCCTTATAGTCAATAATATTCGTGTGAATAAAAATATTTATTTAAAAGTCCTATTGTGGCCAGTAAAAATAGTTCTGCAAAATTGATGTATCAACTTTAACTAAACCTTTAAAAAATTTTAAAACATAATCCATTTTTATGGAAAAATATAACAAAAAACTGCCAAAATACAAATTGGGGGACTGTCGGGGGATTCCCCGGGGAATTAACAACCCTAGTCGTGTTGTATTATTCAAAAAAAGGAAAACATCTGCAGATATTAACCGGATGTCGATTATAATTGCGCAAAAAAGCATTAAAGACACTCTTTATGAATGTATGACTGACTTTCACCGAAAGACTTTTCACCGAAAACTTTATCACCGAAAAGAAAATATATTTTATGTTGTTTTTAGATTTTATACTTACATTAGCAATCAAAACTTCTGTTTTTGTTATAACTAAGACATTTTACCGGCTAAAGGTTAAAAAACGTAGAAACGCTTAAACAAAATTTAAGAAATACTAAAAACCTTAAACCTCAAGAATCACTAACTAAGCCCGATCAGTAACCATCCCCTTTGGCCTTTTTTCCTAAGAAACACTAAGGAACCCTAAGAATCCATAGGCTAAGTATGTGGGAGTCGTGGACGTTAAATCACAGAAGCTAAGTCAAGTAAATTACTAACTTAGCTTAAATGTTAGGGGCTTAAAATAGCTACAGTTATTCTGAATTTAAATTATTTTTTGAAAAATCATGAAAAATATTTCTAAGGGGAATTTTTTTCTCGAAGAAAAAAAAAAAAGTTTTCTCATCAATTTGGCACACACAGATTAAAATTTCAATTGATCGTACTGTAGCTGGAAGTCCTCGTATCAATAATAGCCAAAAAAAGTTTTCGGCGAAAAACTCTTTTCGGTGAAATATTCTTTCACCGAAAAGAGTAGTTGAAAGATATTTCGGTGAAAAGTTCGCAAACCCTCTTTTGATTTGTTTAATTCAATAGATGATGTTTCAAAATATTAAAACTGAAAGAACTTTAGGCAGTTGTTTATAAACATATAAATATAATAAAGTTTCTATTTATGATAAAGTAAATGAAGGTTTAAGAGTTTACCAATTTTTTATTTGTGAACAATTTTGATTTTTACATATCAGTTTTACTCTCAAATACAATTGCAGTTTTCCTTTTTGAAGTCATAATTTGTTTTAAAAAGTATAAATATTATTTTATTTGCTTTTTTTAAGTGTTTAAAACTTTATAAATTATATAAAAGTCTTCCTTTTGAAAGCAAACATGGTGACACATTAAATCTAAATTCAAGATCAAAAGAATACAATCAAATTATCTGAATTGTTTAATTTAATAAATTATTAAATCCTTTTAAACCATTTTATAATAATAATACCCTTTTTTAAAATTAATTAAAAATTATTTTAATAATTTAAAGTTTAATTTAAAAATCCTTTTAGATTTTTTTGCACACAATTGTTTCTAAAAGAGTTGGGCAAGTGCGAAAAAAATTTTAGTTTTTTTGCACACAGTCGTTTAACCACATGGCGTTCGCGAACACTTTGCCAGAGTTGGGCAAGTGCGAAAAATTTTGCACACAGTTTGCACACAAGTTGGGCAAGTGCGTATAAACCAAAAAATGTGTTCCCCGACTGAAAAAAAATCACTTTTTACATTTTTTTAACAATTAATTACTCGGTATTAATAATATTTTTTTCTTTTTTCTTTTTTTATTCCCATTGATATTTTTAAGGCGATTCTGATGGTACCAAAATTGTAATACTTGGCGAACTTTGAAAAAACCTTGCACATCGCTAGTTTAAAACAGTATTTTTACTGTTTTTCTCCAACCGTTTTTACTAATTTAACTTTGATATTCTACCGTATAACAACAGATCATATATTGAAGATTCGAATCCAAATGTTGGTATAAATTTCTCCGTGCTTGTTTAATTTGCTCTTTAAACATCATTTTAGCTTTATAATTTACTTCATGAATGGCTGCAAAATAGCAGTCTCATAACACATAATTTCTTGTTAAAATATTCAAAAGCTGCATTCAAAAAAGTTAATACAGAAAAGCCTTTCATTAAATAAATTATTTCAGATTTTTAAAATCATTTATTAAAAAAAAGATCGTCTAGAGAAAAAACGATGACAAAAAAATGTTTTTTTAAATTTCATCACCATTTCAAAAAAGAAGAATGTAATAATGATGCAATATCAACACAGCTTATACACAGGGCAATATCGATATTTTGTTGATTTTTTGCATCAAAATTCGATCGATTGACGTCATTTTTTTTATATTTGATCAATGCAGACCATATTATTCATACATGATTTGGGGGTGGAAATTTCACCCCCCAGACCGACCGACCGACGACCACAAATTCCCAAAAAGTGGGCAAAGGGGAGAGTACGTTGATTTTTTCGAAAAAAATTTACGACTGATGAAAATTAATTTATTTTGCACTGAATATTACATTTTTTTCTCAAATCAATAACTTTCACAATTTTTTAAATTTCATCAGGGTTTGGGATGAAAAGTAAATTTCTTTTCTCCCACATTTCTTTCGTGTACGGGTCATCAAGCTGGGAGTCGATTGGATCATCGGATTCTTCATGATTCTTTTTTTCCAGGTCCTCGAAGTTGTTGGACGTCGCTTTCAAGATTAGGGTTGCCGTCCCCCCCCCCCCTAAAGTCGGGGATCCCCGGGGATATCCCCGACGGGGACGTCCCCGGTTCCCCGTCCCCGGCCAATTTTGAATTTCGGGGATCCCCGGTTCCCCGTCCCCGACAACTTTCTTCCCCGAAAAAAAATTCTTTAGTTTTACATTTTATAAAATTCTGTAAAAAAGATAAAAACTCGCGAAAATTCCAACCAATTTTATGTTCAATCCCAAAAAACGATACAATATCACCCATTTGAATTTTCAATATGGGAAAAATTAGGAAATTTTTCCAAAAATTTACCCCTCCCCGAGATATTTTCGGGGAACGGGGATCCCCGTTCCCCGTCCCCGACTACTTTCTTCCCCGGCCGGGGAAACCGGGGAGGTAAATATCGAAAGTCGGGGATTCCCCGTCCCCGACTTTTTCGATTTTCGGGGGGGGGGGGGGGACGGCAACCCTATTCAAGATGTCCCACATTAAATATTTGGGGCAATTTTTAGAAGTGGGAGGGGGGGGGGGGGGTGACACGGATCGGAGAATCTGACGGAAAAAAAGTTTTTTGGGTTTAAATTATGTTTCAGGTAGAATTTTTTTTGCTGAATTATTTTTAGGAATCTGAAGAAGGGGTGGAGGGGGATTATGATTCTAAAAATTATTTTTTGATTTAAATGTGGATTTTTCAGCAGAATCATTAAATTTTGGATTCTGAAAAGGGCGCGGGGGGGGGGGGGGGAAGCGGGGAAAATATTAATTTTTAAACTATGTTGGGGAAAACATGTGAAAAATTGGACGGGTCTTAAAATTCTTTTAAGATTGGACAAATCTTTTGGGAGTAAATATAAGTTAACGGATTTGTCGGGTCCTAACATTTTTGTTTGTGGTGGATATTAAAATGTGCTGATCTTTACATTTATAGAATTATGCGACGGGTCCTAATGTAAATGTTTTGTGACCGCCATAGAACCCGAAACCCGAAGGGCCTAGGACCAGCTGTGAATCGCCGAAGGATTGTCGTTGAGTGATTTATGATTAGGGTTGTTCATTCCCCTTCCCCGGGGAATTCCCCGATTTTGCCGGGGAATGACACCAAATTCCCCGCAAAAAGCAAACGTTAAAAACCAAATAAATGATATTTTGCGTTTTTTTAAAATAATTTGTAATTTTGCATTTATTTTTTCGTATCACTCCATTTTGTAGAGCAGAAAATTATAGAAACATATTTCTAATAGAACTGTTATGTTTTAATGCAATTTAATCAAACTTTTAATTTTTTTCGATTTCTACAGTATGCAACAAGCAGACGATAAAACTCGAAAAAAAATTTTTTTAGTAGGGACAGTTTTCTAATGTTATAATTGTATTAGAAATATGTTTCTATAATTTTCTGCTCTACAAAATGGAGTGATTACTTAAAAAAGTTAATTTTTTGATAATTTGTGCACATATCAGTTGATGATATTGTAAATGATGATAAGCAATATTGTGATGTTTTTATCACTTGGGAATGATGAAATCAATGTTTAGGAATATGTATGGATAGTTTAGAATTTGTTTTGATTATTTTTCGAACATTTACAACATTTTTGCTTTTCACTCATGTACCCCAACATCATCACTTGACTTCTGGATCCTGTAAAATCAGCTACGGATGTCAGATAAGCATTTCTTTTATTTGTTGTGATAAAATAAACCTTTTGGAACAAAAATAATCCATTTTAAGCTTGTGCCACCTAAAAATAAAGTCAGGGGCATTTTTTTCCAAATACATACATGTCATACTGTAGAAATAGCTGTCTTGGCACAAAAACTTAAAATTCAACAAAAACAAATTTTACCACTAAATTCCCCATGCTCGAAAACCTATACAAATGGAAGATTAGCAAAAACTAAAGGAAATTCGATTTTTACTGGTAAATTTTGTGAACCGGATTCTGGGTCAAACACATTTCTGATACCGGCATATTCCACTTGGATAGTTTTATATAAAATGACCTTTATATCATCAAACTAGACATGTTAAGCTATGAAAACAACACAGTCAGAACCCGTACCATTTGGTTTACGGTATCGAAATTTTGATATCAAAAATCGAAATTTCGGTTTCGACACGAAAAAAATTTTTTGGAAAAAAACTGAGTGTGCCACGAAATTCCCCATGGTCGAAAACCTAGGAATACGGGAGAACAGAAAAAAATAATAAAAATTCGTTTTTTCCCGCATTCCGAAAGTTTGCGACTTCAGAATCCTCCCAAATCGGGATCTTACCGCGAAAAAATTAAAAGAATCAATTTTTGGCATCTAGGGACATATGTCAAGGACCTCTGAAAATTTGAAGACCCAAGTCGAAAAAAAAATTTTTTCTGCTCCCAATTTATAAGAAAAGTCCAAAAAGTTACGCAGACTCTCTCTTAAGATGCAAAACACTTTTTCACAGCAACATCAAACTCTTTTGAATCTGAAAGCTTTTTGTCTGATGCTACTTTATTATATGGAAACAAACAAAAAAATAGATTATCTGCAGATTCTGCTCTGTGCGATCACTTCCCGTCCCGTTTTCGGTAAAACCCGGGAAACGGGAATTCCCGTTTTTTGAAAATCGCCACGGGACGGGAAGTGATCACAAGTCCCAAAGCTCTGACTAAATTTAAGAAAATTGACAAAAAATCAAAGGGTTCAAGAATCAATCAACGAAAAAATGAGAATTTTCTACCAAAAACTTAAAAATAATAAAAATAGTTAAGAAAATATATTTTTTCCCAAGCAAGCTTTTTGTTATTATTAAAGGCAAAAAAACAAAAGCTTTTTTGAGCAAAAAGTTTACAAAAAAATGTTGAATTTTTTTTCTGCAAAAAGTGCTTTCATTTTTTATGTAAAAATCAAAAAATTAAAAAAAAATGGGGGGCGCTAAACTAGGGACCTTCATCGAAAAAAAAAATTTTTAGCTAGTTATACAAATTTTATATATTCGGAAACTTTAGGATCTTCTGATTCCTCTAAAATATTTAAATTTTTTTTAAAAATATTTTTTATCAAAATTATTAAGAATCTGCGGCGAGCGCTCTCGTTTTTTTTGTCACAAGAAGCCAAAATCGGCTCTATTCAATTATAGCTCACTTTTTGAAATATGATGGTCCCTGAGAAATATAATGGTCCCCGTAGGGACCATTATATTATAGTGGTCCGCGGACCACTATATTTTCGGACCAGTAAATTTACTGGTCCCATTTTATATATCATTTTTTGCGGACCACTATCTTTTTTCCGTTAAAAATTACACGAAATTTTGCCTAAGCCTAAGCCCGACCAATGCGCCGAAAACAGTTGCGCCGACGACATTTGCACTGATAAAATAAAAATACTGAATTTCATCCATAATATCTTTCTTACTCCACAGAATGATTTCTATGCTCTCCACTATTCCCTAAGGGTGCCCTGCGGGCGCCTCCTAAGGCTAAGGCTAAGGCTAAGGCTTAGTCCCATCGGCTAGCCTAATGAGGTCGGATCTAGCCTAAAAAGTTTTATCGGAGCAAACGTCGCGGCGCAAACTGTGGAGCACCGTCATTATGATAGATCGAGGTGCAACATCATCATAAATAATTGGAAGAAGAGTAGCCCTATCACGACGTGGAACTGGTACTCCGCAGTTTACGCCGCGGACATTTGCGCCGATAAAACGACAACTGCCCCTATAAAACTTTTTAGGCTAGATCCTACCTTATTAGGCTAGCACATAAGCCTAAGCCTTTGCCTTAGGCTTAGTAGGCGCCCGAAGGGCGCCCTCAACTTAGACTTAGGAGGCGCTCTTAGGGAATCGTGGAGAGTATAGAAATCATTCAGTGGAGTAGGAAGATATTAATGGTAAAATTCAATAGTTTTATTTTATCGGCGCAAATGTCTTCGGCGCAAATGTCTGGGAGCCGTGGAACTTGTGTCATAAAAAAAACACCACCAAAGTGACTTTTATAGGCGAAAAATAATGGTCCGGGACCACTAAATTTTAATGGTCCGAAATATAATGGTCCCGAAATTGCATTCTGTGGGACCACTATATTACGCGGACCACTGTATTTTTTGGGGACCATTATATTTCAAAAAGTGAGCTATAATTGAATAGAGCCAAAAAATCAAAGGAAAAAGGCCGCCCAAGCAGGCGATCACTTTGGCTCAGTTGAGAGCGCTGCGATGTTGCACGCAAACACTCACAGGATCAAATCCAGGGGGGTGACAAAAGGGTTGCTAAAGTTAAATTTTATTTGGATTTTATTTAAAAACATTATGCAGGCACTGCGAATAAATAATAACACTAATTTCATTGTAAGTTTATTGAATCTGCTTATTTTTTAAATTTTTAACCAATTTTTGTTTTTGAGCAACTTTCCTCCAATAAAAAACAAATAATGAGAAAACTAGAAAGTTAGTAAATTTTTACATACATTTGTCACCTCTATCATATTTTGCTGGCTGCTTTTATCAATATCAAGTTCTTCAATTTTGTTGCTGTTTCAAGAATAATCAAATAACCTCAAATCATCAAGAAAGGTGTTCAATCAAGAATCTATTTGTTAATATTCTCTTCGCAAAAACTCTTTTTCCTTTCTTGTTCATCGAACAGAAACATGTTTAGAGACGGGCGGGAACACTTTTTCCCTTTCTTTTCTTTGACACTTTTTTGGTTACAGTATGAAAAATTTAATTTTTTGTTAAGGCCTAATAATCAGACCTACTAGATGTTATTTTTTACGCTGATTCCGAAAATGCAACTTAAAAATTTTTTTACTGAGGACAAAGCGCCGAAAATGCCAAATTACTGTATCGCTTTAACTACAAAAAGCGGGTTTAACTCGGTTTAACTCTAAATTTTAGCTAATTCGATAGAGAATTAAATTCTGGTTCCAATAGTATTTATTTCCAATGACCATGTATGCCCACAAAAATGATATACCCAAAAAACAGCCATTTTTCCACACAAAATTGGTTGAAAAATATGTTTTTGGCGACGCGTCCTTCAAAAGCATAAAAGAAATGCATTTTTTTGTTGCAAAAAAAGGAAAGAAAAAGTGTCAAACAAATGTGTTCCCTTCAACCAAAAAATTTTGCTTTTCCAAATTTTCAGATGTAATTTTCGGCACTTTAACTTAATTTTTTAACTTTTTTGTTTTTATATTATTTTTATTCAGATCTAAAAGTACTATAATAAAACAAAAAATTTTATTTTTTTCAACTTTTTTTTTCAACCCGCCCGTCTCTAAACATGTTTCCAAATAACTTTCTGTCGCAGGTTCGATCCCGGTGGGCGACATTAAAAAATTTTTGTGGACCGATTTTTCTAGTTTTCGGTATTTATATGTTTTCGACCATGGGGAATTCAATGGTGCCATTAGTTTTTTCCTAAAAAAATTTTTTTGTGCCGAAAACCGATAATTTTCGATTTTCGGCATATTCCCCCGGTTTTGAAAAAAAATTTTTTCTGCCAATATATAGGCCTACCTATGGGGCATAAATAAAAAAAATAAAAAATTGGTCCTAGATGGAAATATTTTTCAAAATTCACTAAAAAGTGAATATGCAAATTTTTAATGTCCCGAAACGACATAATAAAATTAATTTTAACACCTGAAATTTTTTGGGGAGTTCCACCTGGACCCTTAGAACATTGCCACATTGTTATTTTGGCTTAATCCGGCAGTTTTGATTTTTCCGGATTAAAGGGATATCGTATATCCCCCTAATCCCCTGAGGGGTTTTAAACGAAAAACAGCCTATGGAAGATTCTTAGGGACCCCATATGAGCTTGTGTGCCAAAAATCAGCCTTTTTCAACCACTTTGAAAAATCGACATTATCCACTGTGCTCGAAGTTGAAAAAAAATGAGTTTTATTAAACAAAAAAAGAGAAAACTTGTGATTTTTAAAAACAAATTTGTTATTTTTATTGTTCAAAGGTTAGGCAAAAAGTAAAAGAAGGAACTGATGCATGCACTTTTTGAATTACCGAAAAAAAGAGAGAGAAAAATAATAACACATTTAAAGAGATTTTTGCAGCTGATAAATGATGTACGCAAAAACAGAAATCACTTTTTTTAGGTTGCGCAATATTTAATTTTTTTGTTATTTTCGGAATTGGAAAAACAACATTCAAATATTTTTTCAAAATTTTTTAAACTTCCTTTTTTTGAGGTGTGATTTGTCACTTTTTTGCATTTGGTATTTTTTTCTTCAGTTTTTAAATCTATTATTTTTCGTTTTTCAAATATTTTACAATGATTTTACCGACCGATAGATTTGAATATTTGAAGGTGAATAAAAGTGATGAAAATTTGATAATTTTTGAAGAAAAATTTGAGAATGGTTCTTTTGTAACAAAAGAACTGATTCCAACAAGTGATTTTTATTCCCAAATATTATCTGAATTTCATAATCTTCAAACAGCTTTAACAACATCGGCAATTATATTTTCGATAATTTTGTTGATATTTCTGTATGCAATTTATCGATTAATTTATGTTTATCGACGATCTTTATATGTGCCATTTTTGGTGACAATGTTTCTATTGGATACAATTCTAATTTGTATTGTTATCTTTGATAATCTTATTTTCATTCAATGTAAGAGTTTTTTTTTCTATTGAAAAAGTTTATGAATTAATTACTACTAGCTATTTTTTAGTTAAACAAATGTGTTGCATTAAATATATGGTCCTAAACTTTTCATATGTGGCAAATCTATGGTTAATGGCAGGAATGTATTTTCAGAGATACATCTCAGTTTATTATCCAATGCTAAAATATCATAGAGGAATATGGAGATATATATCTGATACAAAATTTCTCATTGGTCTCGCTCTATTATTTGGTACAATTCATATGATAAATAGTGCACCAAAAAATTGTTCTGCACCAATGATCATTTTTGATGAAACTGTTTACAGCTGTAATAATGCACAAAATCATTTGTAAGATATTTTGTTTTAATAATTTGGCTTTAAAATTATTTTTTATCCTACACTTAATTAATTAATCGTTAAAATGTTTAAAAACTTTTGATACTGTAACATTACTTTTCTAATTTATTTTTATCATTTTTTTACAGAAAAACGGTAACAGATTATTGCCGCTATGCAATATGTAACTTTTTATCATATATTACTCCAGTTGCAATTGATATAATTTTAAATATTTCTGTTATTTTTTATAAACCTGGTGATAACAAGTAAGTTAATTTAAAATTTTAAGGTTATATAAAGAATTTTCGGACCCCGAAATTGGGATACAGAAAACTGTTTTCTTTTATTGTCAAGGATCTCTTTTTTTGTGTTTTTATAACTGATTTATCAAATTTTTTTAGATTTTCACACATTTCAACGGGTGGTTCTCAATTGGAAAAGAAAAGGAGTTCCTCGGCATACAAAATAGAACCGAGGGAACAATATCAGGTATAAATAATATTTTATGTAAAAATGAAATTAATTTTCTGAATTTCTCAAAAATCCTTTTGCAAAACATTTATTCCCAGTATGTTTTTAAACAGACAAAATATTTGTGTTTAATTTCTACCGTAATCCTTGTTTCGTGGTGTCAAAGCAAAAAAAAGAACCATTAATAACAGAAATATATGCTTTTTGTGAAATTTTACTTTTTACTTACACCTGTCTTTGTTCCTTTTAAAATCAAATTTGAAAAAAATTATAGGCAGCTCAAAAACGTCGACATACCCGAATAATTACTTGTTTGATAGTTGTTACAATTCAATTAATACTTTATACTCCGATTCTTGTTTGTGCTTTTATTGTATGTTTATTTATTTAAGGGATGATGATAACGTCATTTATTCAATTTTTAGTTAACATTTATGCATTTAAATGAAACCCCATATATTGCTGCTGCAGCATTCTTTTTACAGTATCCCTACAAATTAGTAATATTTTTTCCAATTCATTTTTGGTAAAAAGGGGAAATGTTTTAGATTGTTGCCCATGTACTTTGCCGAGATTATGAAATCAAATCAAAAAAGACTTCAAAAGAACAAACCGCTGCGGAAATAATATTAGTTAGCAATAACGGCATCTGAAGACTTTTTAAAAAATTGTAACTGTTTAATGTTTGTATAAATAATATATTCCATTGTTGTTGTGTATCTCATTTATTAAAGTATTTTTTTCAAATAAGACGCGGAAATATAAAATGTTTTAAACCCCCTTTTGAAAATAGCATTTTTTGAAAATCTGTTTCAGCCCATTTTCACCCTGAGATTTTGAGCTTTTTGTAAAATAAATGTCATCACTTTTTCTTAAACAAGGTTTTATGCAAATTGTTTAAAAGCGTTACGACACTTTTTTTCATACGGTGTTCTCGAGAAATTTGGTGATTTCTTCTCACTGTTTTTTTCACTCATCGATTTTTCGATTTTGATGAAAATAATCTCCGACCTTTTTGAAAAAATTGGAAATGCATAGAATAATCACAAATCCCTGATTTTTAAGAAAAATGTCATGGCTGGGAACACTTTTCACATTTTCGTGATTTTCCAATGTCACTTTTGGTCAAACAGTGTTTTTCAATAATTTTGTTTTTTTGACTCAACTTTTTCACTCTGAGTGAAATCTCACTTTTTTCACTCTGAGTGAAATCTCACTTTTTTCACTCTGAGTGAAATATCACACTTGCTCACTTAATTGCCCCAAAAAGGAATCGAACCCAAGCTTGTACGTCAGCCCAACGCTTTAACCACTATACCACAGGGGCAACAGAACATAGTGCTCAAAAATGCATCATCATCATTCCCGCTTTTGAAATGGAAACGAAGGTCATTCATTTTTGAGCACTGTGTTTTGTTGCCCCTGTGGTATAGTGGTTAAGGCGTTGGGCTGACGTACAAGCTTGGGTTCGATTCCTTTTTGGGGCAATTAAGTGAAAAAAGTGATATTTCACTCAGAGTGAAAAAAGTGATATTTCACTCAGAGTGAAAAAGGTGAGATTTCACTCAGAGTGAAAAAGGTGAGATTTCACTCAGAGTGAAAAAGGTGAGATTTCACTCAGAGTGAAAAAGGTGAGATTTCACTCAGAGTGAAAAAAGTGAGTCAAAAAACAAAATTATTGAAAAACACTGTTTGACCGAAAGTGACATTGAAAAATCACGAAAATGTGAAAATTCTCCACACTTTTTTTGGACTATTTTTGGCTTTTTATAATTATTAAAAAATCGAAGGGTAAAAACAAAATTTGAGAGAAAATGAGTAAATTCCTTGAAAACTCTGTATGAGAAAAATCAGTGAAACGGTTTTACACAAATGGTTGATTTCTCCGTGTGAGAAAAGTGAGCGTGACAGATTTACTAAATTACCCAAAAACACTATATGAGAAAAACTGATGAGATGAATTTTCATCAACTGCTGATTTCTCTGTATGATAAAAGTCGTTGTGATAGATTTTCAAAAAACTCAATTTTTTCAGAAAAATGGCATTTTTGTTTTTTGAAGCCATTTTTGGAAGGTGGTTTAAAATATTTTATATTTCCGCGTCTTTAATCCTTCCGAAACTGAGCTGCAAAAACGTGCTTAATCTTTTGACATTTTTATTTTATTTTTTAGTTTAGTCTTTAACAGTGATAAGAAATCTGGAAATTCAGTTTCATTAAAAAAAGGACAAAAAAAACTTTTTACAAACAATATTTTTCATTATCACTGATATTATATTACAGTGATTTTATGTTTTTGGAAAACAGAATTAGAAAAGACGACTACAAAGTTCTCAGAAATCAAAATATCGATTTTGTTTTGATATATTTCGGTTTTAATCGGAGGGATTTAATTTCAATTTTCTCAATTTCATTTTTATACAGTTCTTTAAAGGGAAATAGCATTTTTCATAAATTTTACAAAAAAAAACATTTATAATAAATTAAGTAAAAAATGGCAGTAAGCATTACCGTAAAAATTGTGCTTTTTTTACTTACTGCTAAAAAACAATAATACAGTAATATATACAAAAAATACAAAAATATTATTTTGCAATAAACAATAAAATAAAAGCTGAAAAAAAGTGCCATTTTGAATCAATGATAAAAATTAACAATTCGCAACTGATTGTTCCAAAGATGAACAATTAAATTTTCGATTATTAAATTTTATGATTTTTGATGATTTAATTGAAAAATCCATAAAAAGTGTAACAATATTGAGATTTATTAAAACCAATGCAGACATTATTAAAAATCCACACGTTGTTATAAAACCATTACATGAAAATGTTGAATGTTTTTCAATTCCATGGCGATTTTCTTGTTGCAGAGATCGTGCGGCGACGGAATTAATGAAAATAAAAATTACCAAAGCTGTTTTAACCATACTTTTTTAGGATAATTTTGTTTTTGGAAAACTGATGCTTTTTAAATTTTGTTCAAGCTTTTATATTTAAAAAAAAAGTGAACACAAAAATATTTTTTTAAAAAGCAAATAAATAATTTTGAAATAAATGAAATGAGTCGTTTTTGAAATTGGGATTAAAAAAATGAAAAAAAAAATATAAGTGAATCACTATCGCTTGTATTTTGTTTGCTAATGAATTAAATCAAATGAGTCCATCTTTGCACAAATGTATGTATATATAAATTGCACCATTTTAAGAACAAGTTTATTCGGGCAAACAAAAATTTTTGCAAAAATCATAAAAAATTGTAAAAAATGAAGCTAAAAATAAATTATTTTTGAAATAAAACATTTAAAAATGTTGTGTTTCAAGCAATTTAGAAATTCTAAAATTGTCTCAAATAATTAATGAACAACCCATTAATATTCTTGTTTTGAATGAAAATGGGCGCGCATTATTCATCCCTATCAGTTACCGTATAACAAAAGCAAAGTCTGTTCTTTAAAAATTATTTGATGAAATAAAAAATATACAAGTTTTTCATCTCTGATTATAAAAAGAAAAGACTAAATTTGATGGTGCAAAGAATCAAGAAGGAATAATTTAAAACAAAATAAATTTTATAATAAACAATTAAAATTTCAACAAATATATGCACAATAAAAAAATTAGCTTGCTTCAACCGTTTCAGTATTCATTGCTTCTGCTACGACATCATCTTTCTCTTCCTTCACTTGAGATTCAACAAATTCAAGAAGTTTATTATCACCACCTTTATGTTCTTGAGCATTCATAATACAAAATACCACAATATCAACAAAATTATCAGCTTCAACATCTGCAGTCCAGCTTATTCTTGCAAGGGTTTCATCTTTAATTAAATGTACTGCAATAATATTCTAAAAATAAATCAAATTTGAAAATCCTTGAATCTACATTAATCAAACTTACATCAAACATTTTAAATAGAGTGGCAGGTTTCTTCAATTCCTTTTTTGTTCTTTTTGGATCAATTGCAAGATAATCAGGAAGATCGTAGCCTTCAACTTGTTCAATGGTAAGCTTTGGATCAAGTGTTCTGAGATTAAAAGCAAGCCATTCTTCAGATCTTGAAAAATAAATCGTTTGATGACTGCTGACATCACTGGTACGTAAAGAAGAATATTCCATCAAATCTTGTGGGACAAGAACATTATAATTAAAATTTTTTCTCATTAAAACTCCTTGAATTAAATCTTCTGTATGTAAATCTGTAACAATTGAACCAACAAGACGAGCAACTTTTTCTGATGCGAATCGAAGATTTAATTTTTCAGTATTTCTTGGCATATGAATTTCAAGATTAGCAAAATCAGGATTATGTTCGAGCAAACGTTGAAGACCATTCCTTAGTCGACTCATTTCGCCTTGTTCACCATGAACCAAAATAATATGATGTGGCTTTAGTCGTGTTACAAAATCACTTGTTTGATTAAAATCAGTGTGTGCAGAAAAACTGATATATGAAATTTGCATTCGAACAGGAATTCTTCGACCTGTTAAAGTGACAATTTCTTCTGGCTCAGATAAAATATGTTTTGCAAGTGTTCCTTCAACACAATATCCGGCAACAATACATCCATTTTTTGAATCAGGACACCATTGTTCAAAAAGTTGACGAGAAAGACCCGGCTGAAGCATACCAGGGGATGCAAGAATAACACATGGACCAACATCGTCAAAATGATCGGAATTCTAAAAATATAGACATTATTAAAAATTGTTTAAGTTTTGGGCATTAAACCTTTAAATAAGTAATATGTTTAAATACAAATGGATTATTGTTGATAAGATTTCGTTGCACCTTTGAATTCATTCCATTAACAAATGTTTGGTAAACACTCATGCATTTCTTGGCTAAACTACTTGCATCTATAAAAGTATACTGTAATTTTGTCACAATATTAAAATCAATGAATTTACACAAAATAGGAATTGTATGAAGCTCTGGATGAGCATGCCAGTATTCATCCAAAATTAATAAAAGTTCTTGTGCCCGTCCAAGTGCAAATACGGGAATTAAACAACGTCCACCACGAGAAACAATTTCTTTAACCGTATCAGTAAAACGTTGCTCTCGAACTTCACGACTTTCATGAGATTGAGTACCATAAGTTGATTCCTAAAATCGAAAATTAACAACTACGTGTAACAAAATATAAAAGCTTACAGAAATTAAAATATCAGGAGTAACTTCCGGAATTTCAGCAGCTCTTAAATGACGATCTTCTTCACATGAAAAATCACCAGTATACAAAATACGAACAGTATCAATTTCAATCATAAACATACACGCTCCAAGAACATGTCCAGCAACATATGCACGAAATCTAACACCATTTACTTCTTTCTGTTCTTTAAAATCAATACATTCAATTTTGCTCATACTTTTTTCAACATCATCTTCAGTATATAATATTCGATCACCACCTGGACCATTTTTAGCAACTTTGACAAAATCTCCCAATAAAATGCGATAGATAGCTTTACTAGCATGGGTCATAAAACAACGCCCACGAAAGGCAGTTTTTGTAAGCAGCCATGGAAGGGCGCCACAGTGATCAAGATGGAAATGTGTTATTAAAAGTAAATCTATTTCATCGACATCAACATAATCCAAAAATGGAAGGGAATCAATACCATGCATACCAGGATGAATGCCGCAATCGAGCTATAATAGTAAAAATAGCAAAAGAAATTTAAAATCGGATTCATACCAAAATCTTTTTTCCTTTAAAATTCAGAAAATGACATGATCGACCAACTTCTTGTCCAGAACCTCTGCAAAAATTTGTTAAAGCGATGTTAAGAAATTAAAAGTAATAACATACAAAGGAATAAATTGCAAGACATCAGAGTTTACACTTCCATATGGTTCTTCAGTTCCAGAATCCAACGATGCACCAGGAAATGCGAAATCATTTACCATCTTGAAAATAAATGCAATTACAAAAGTTGGAAAAATTTTTTAGAAAGTTTGAAGGCAATTTTCGCAAAGCCTCGTTTATTGCTCTTTGAAATTTTAAAACAATTTCTAAAAGTTGCAAAATAGTTAGTTACGTTTTGCCAAATCAAATCAAAGTTGGATTTTTGGATTATTTTTACAAAAAAATATTTGAGGTTTCCTTGAATTTGTACTTTATAGAATCCATTTGAATTTCGAAGGCAACAAGAGAACCGAGCCAATCGTTCAGAAGTGATGCAATTTGCAGCATCTCAAAAATTACTTAATCCTGATCAAATGGATGCAAAGAATCAAAGAATGACCACCACCAGTAAGTCAAAATTTTATAAATTATTTAACAGAATTAATTAATTGCTATTAAAAAGTAAAATTTCATGTCAGCAAAATTGAATACTCCAGTGATAATACTTATTGCAAATATTTGAAATATAAGCTTCTTTACTCATTTTTTCGCGCAGATAATGCAAAAGACTTTACTCCAAAGAAAAAATTTGGATATCATTTATTATGTTCATCAAGGCCGTATACAGAAAAAAATTTCGGAGGGGGCACAGCGATTTTGGGGGGGCACGCCTTTGATCTTTTGCCGCCGTCAACACTGAGCGGCAAAAGATCAAAGGAAATTCTTCAGTTTCGGGGGGGGGGCACAGGTGCCGAATCCCCCCCCCCCCCTAAATACGGCCTTGGTGTTCGTCAACATTTAATTGATTGAAAATCTAAAACTTTTTTAGATGAGAAATCTATTTTTTTTGCATCTTTTTTTTGAAAAAATTATT
Source organism: Panagrolaimus superbus (assembly GCA_964035985.1). Lineage (NCBI taxonomy): Eukaryota > Metazoa > Nematoda > Chromadorea > Rhabditida > Panagrolaimidae > Panagrolaimus > Panagrolaimus superbus. Next base: position 9,538,655 of record OZ038359.1, read on the forward strand.
ATCAAAAAGTGCCGAAAACGAGAATCCTGACATCATTTATAAAGGATCATCCAGATGTGACGTTACGGGAAAATTCGAAATTTTTAAACCCCCACCCCCCCCCCCCCCCTTCCATCTTTGTTGTCACATTTTTACCTTTGACAACAAAGATGGAAAGCTTCTTAAAGCTTTCCGAAAAGTCAGCGATATATGTATTACCCGTGATGTTTCAGCATCAAATTTCAAATATGTCATTTGTTTTACTGGTAATAATGATAATTTTACACAAGCTATGGTACATAACTTTTTTAACGAATTAAAAGCTTGTTGTAAAGATGAATTCGTTATTCTTTGTGAACCACTTGAAGAATTTGCTCAAACTCTTAAAAAATCCATTAATGACGGTGAAATTTCTGATATTAATACTTTAACTTCCAAAGCTGCTGAAACACTTAAAGTTAAACATAAACTTTTACAGTATGTTTGTTTTTGTCTTCCCAATATAATGATAACTCTTATAATTACATTATTTAGGGAAAGCTTACAATCAATTAAAAAAACTGGAGAATATCTTATTATTAATTCAATGGTAAATGCCGAAGACATTATTTTGATTCAAGAAAAATATGGTGTTGCTCCAATTATTATTGAAATCTTTGATGCAAATCTTTTTCGACAACTTGAACAACCTCCATGGAAATCAATTCGTTCATCTATGAGATTGAGTGTTAATAAGAAAAGTGATATTCCTATCTTATATCGATCATTGATTGATTACCTTTTTAAAGCATTGAATATTAATACAGATTATAAAAATGTAAGCTTTTTTTAAATTTTTCTTAATTTTTTAAACATTTATTTGTTTAGGTTTTTCAAAAGCAATATGTTCATATTGCAAAAGAATTTGATCGCCTTGCACTTTGTTCACCTATTTTATTTGATGGTTGCTATAAAATGATTCGTCCCACAGATTCTATAATTGAAACATATATGCCAAAAACTCCAAAGGAAATTGAAGAATCTTATATGTCAACAAGTGAAGAACACATTGATTCAGATTTGGATGAAGAACATACTGATTCAGAGTAATTTGATAATGTTTTTTTGACTTTGTTGTTTTTAACAGTATTGTTTTGTTAAAGTTAGTATTAAAATTATATAATTGTTAAACTTTTTCAAGAAGGAAATGTTGGATAAATTATTCATGGTAAAGATAGCAAAATACAGAGATCATAACAACATGAAAAACATAAAAAAAAGTAACAACATTAAAGAAACTTTTCCTTAATTTCTGGAACTTTATCGATTAAAGCTTTCAATTGGTCGGTAGTGAAGGAGATGCCTTTTTTTGAAGGAGCAAGTGTACCATTGTTTCCACGGAAGTATTCACGAATGTGAACATATTTTTTGCCTTTGAATTCATTACTAGTAACAAATCTATTAAAGCCGAGATCGATACTCTAAAAGATAACGAATATGAAGGAGATAGGAACGATAAAAAAACTTACGCCAGGAATTTCTGATTTATCATCATCTTTCTTGGACTTCTTTCCTTTTTTAGGTGGAGGAGTTTTTTCTTCTTCTTTGTCACTATCATCTTCTTCTTCTTCAGATTCGGATTCTACCTTACGTTTCTAAAACACAATACAGTAAGAAGCAAACTTAGATATAATCATAAAATCAACTTGCTTTAGCTTTTGATTTCTTGGATTTTTCAGCATCCTTTTTATCTCTCTTTTCACTCTTTTTCGGCTTAACTTCAGGTTCAGATGCTTCTTCTTCAGAGCTTTCAATCTTCTTGGTGTCCTATAAACAAAAGATATTAGATGAATACATAAATAAAAAGGTTCCCTTACCTTTTCAGGCTCAAAATCAGATCCAGAATCAGAATCAGACATGTTTAAATGTTTGTAAGTAAAAAATTAAGCGGGTAAAAAAAGGCTTAAAAAATTGTTGTTCAAAAAAATTAAAAACAAAAAAAGGGGCTTTGCTTTTTGGTGACAAAATGCCAAAAAAGTGAGGGAAATTTAAAAGATAATATTTTTCTTCTTTTTTTTCATCAAAATTTTTCAATTTTGTATTTCTTTTGCCAGCGGACACTTATGAAAGTACGGTAAAATTAAACGAATTGGTTTCGAGAACAAATTGGTAAATTTCGAGTAAATTGTAAAAATCGAATTTTGGCACTTCTTTAGTTTGTGCCCCCTCACGGGCTCATTTTTTGGCAAAAAATGTTACGTTAGGATGTTTTGGTGTCAAACGGTGCCAAATAACCTAGAATGACCAAAAAATAGCTTCAGAGTGATACCTGGCTTGATTTGGGGGTGTGCCGTTAGGAATACGAAATTTGGCAAAATGTCCATTTTTGGCCTTTTTTTGGCAGTTTTTGCCACGCCAAATCCAAATTACATCGTGAAGGGGTAAAACCCCACTGCAAATTTGTTCCAAATCGGTTTCTCGACATAAGTATATGACCAGAATATTCCTACGTGCTCTAGTTTCGACGGCGCTACTAATTGAAAAAATGGAAAAAAAGCTGATTTTTAGTGAAAAAATTTAGTTTTTGCCATGCCAAATCCAAATTACATCGTGAAGGGGTAAAACCCCACTGCAAATTTGTTCCAAATCGGTTTCTCGACATAACTATATGGCCAGAATATTCCTACGTGCTCTAGTTTCGACGGCGCTACTAATTGAAAAATTGTCCTTTTTTGGGAATTTTTGAAAAATTAATTTTTGAATCTAAAAAATTCGAAAATGAGGCTTTAAATTGAAAAACAAATCCCAACGTTTTGTTCTTTATGTAGTTGTAAAAGAAAAAAAAACACTGGAACAATTATTATGACACTTTTGAGAAACTAGTTCCAATTTTTTGATGTTGAGGTACAAAAATGGTCAATTTTTCATTGAATCATAATTTTGAAAAAAAAGCTTAATTTGAAAAACAAATCGCAACATATTGTGTAGAATTAGCTTAAAAAAATATAAAAAACAAAAGAAACCGTTTAACGTCATTTTTCAAAGACTAGTTCCAATTTTTGTCATTATAATGTGCAACAATACCCCCAACATCAAAAAAATTTATTTTTTCTATCTTTTAATGTCTGAAAATGCTATATTCAGATTCTCCATAATTGATTTAGTCATAATTAATCAAAACAAATCAAAAAAACAACAGAATAAAATTTTTTTTCTAAGTGAGAAGATTTTTCACAATACCCCCAACACCATTTTGGTGCTATAACTCTAATATTTGACTTATTATAACGCTGTAAACGGTTTATATAGTATTTTTTAGACTTTCTGGACATATCTGAACTATTTTAAAAAAATTAAATTTTTTTATAAATTTTTTGATTTTTTTTTGCCTTGGTCCCCCCTATGAAAAAAAATCGAAATTTTCGAAATTTTTTTTTTGGGTCGCACATTTCAGGGAATGTTCGGGAGACTATTAGAAGACGTTTAATAGAAAAAATAATCGTTTAAAATCATCCTACGCGAAAAACACCTTAACGTAACGCCAAATGAGCCCGTGCCCTCTCATTTTTCATTCACAAATTTGCATAAAAATATTGAGTTTTGTATTGTGTTTTAAAAGGGTGGGAGGGTTGAGTGAACGGTTGCTTTTGTGAATGAAAACACAAAATAAATAAAAATTTATATAAACATTAAATTTTATTACATTAGAAAAATAAATACATTTCAAATAATAATTGTTGAATTTGTTTCAGCAACAAATAATGCATCAGAAAGAAATGGATACATAAAAGAAGTTATTAAAGTAAAAGCAAGTAAAGTCAGAAGTTTTGACCACAATGGTTCGGAAAAAAGAAATTCTTGTCTCCATTTTTGTGATGATAATTTTGACTTCTTTGGCATGGTTGTTGTTGTTTTAATTTTAACATTTTCATAATATTGTATTGTTGCTTTTAAGCAATGATTATTTTTTGGATTATATCCAAAATCATTCTTTGCTTTTTCAATTGAATACGTGTTTGTTAAAGCAAGCAAATTGACTTCAAATCGAGTTAAAAGTGGTTCCAAATTAAATAAATAATAAAGCCATTCCGAAATGAATGCAATAAAATATACAAAATAATATGGAATTTTGAAAGCCGGTAATGGAGCTTCACAATGTGTAAATAATGGAAACCAGAATCCAATGTTTGATACGGCTTCACCGCCATCCAAAATATTATACGCATTTCCGTTTGTCTTTGATTCGTGTCCAATTCTTAAAGAAATTTCTGCTTTTCTTAATGCCTAAAAGGTTAATTTGAAATGAATAATTAATTTCTAGGGCTATAATATCTTTTTACCAGGGATGTATTTTCTGCACTACTGTATTGACTTAAACATGGTTCAGATTTTGAGAATGTTGCACGAATAAATCCTTTTGTAACCATATCAACAGTTTTTTGTGTACTTCTTATTTCACCCGGACCATAAATTCCCCGAAGTCGAAGAGCACAACTAAAAATACAGATAATATAATGATGATTATATTTAATGCAACTCAAACCTTTCAAGAGTACCATTTTTTCCTTCTTGAAGAACCCGCTGCTCTGCAATACATTTTGATTTGGCATATGGCGTTAAAAACTGCAATAATCGGTTTGACAAAAATCAAAATGAAAGAAAACCACAAACCTTTGTCAAATATGGAGCTGTTTCATCAAGATTAAAAACTTCTTTATCACCAAATGCCACAGCTACCGTACTCGTATAAATTAATCGTCGACATTTTGCTTTTATGCATGCTTCAATAACCAAATTTGTTCCACCAACATTTACCAAATGTGTCATTTTTTCATTTAACTAAAAGCTTATTTATCAGATAACAATTACATCTTATTCAAAATTTTCACTTACCGATGCACCACCAGACATACCGTATGCCGCCAAATGAAAGCATGCATCACATCCATTTAAAGCTTCCTCCAATTTTGATCGATCCAAAATTGATCCTTTAATAAGTTTAACATTTTTCCAATTAACATTAATATTTGAAAAATGTGCAAAATTTAAATCCAACATTACGATAGTATGCCCATCTGCCTGTAAATCAATAGCTAAACATTGCCCCAAATATCCGCCACCACCCAAAATGCACATTTTCATTGGCTTTGATTTTTCGCATGCCTTTTCATCCATGATTTCTCTTTTTTTTGGCGTATATTTGTTAGTATACTTTTTATATAATAATTTTACTGAAATCAACTTTTTTAATAACTTTTTACAAATTAATTTGCATGTTTTCATCCGTAGTCAAAAAAATATTAATTTTTACCAAAAAATGGCAACAAAACGATTATCGTTTTTTATGATGGTATCAATTAAAATTTAAAAAATTTAAAGGAAGAAAAAAGAGGGGGGTCAAAGTCGAAACGCAAATAACTACAAAATGTTTGGGGGGGGGGGGGGGGGGGTGAGCAAAAATGACGAAAAATTTAAACCGTATTTTTTGCAGAAAATAAATAAACAGTAATAATAATAATTTATTGCATTATGTTGGAATGTTTGAGTAAAAGAAAAATGAAAGAGTTTTAACTTGGTTCCAAAACATAACAAAAGCTAAAAAATTTAACAAAGTTTTGGTAAAAAATTAGACTTAAAACAATAGTATGCATTTTTTGCAAAGCTTTTTCGGAGCGAATGATAAAATTGGAAAATTTCAAAAAGAAACTGTTTTAATTAATATTAATGGAAATCATAACTTAAACCTTAAAAAAAGCTGCTGTAAATTTTACAATAGCTCAAAAAATAGACTTAATCAAAAAAGTATAAATTTAATTGTTGCTTGTAAAAATGAAGACACATTTAAAAGCAAACATCGATGAACTCATTGTAGTGTTCATTTTATTTATATCAAAGAATTGAGAATTCCAAAGTCCGGGTTTTATAGAGGAGGTCCCATTTTGCAGTCTCACACAAGACAGAAGTCATAAAATAATAAAACAATAAACATATCGGGTCTGAATCTGTTATATATGTTTTTTTCAACTTTTTCTGTGACAATTTTAAGCCTATCAAAATACAGTAACTTTTAAGGCCTTATGGACTCATATTTTAAATGCTTTGTTACCGAAGAATCTGAGTTCAGATCATTGATTAATATGTTTAGCAGGGGTAAACGTCAAACCTTTCTTCTTTTTTTTTATCACATTTTGTCGTCAATAAAATGCACAGAAGCAAAAAAAAATGTATAAAAACACGTCTGAGTCAATAAAAAAAAAAAAAAGATAAGCTTTAAAAAATAAATTCTTGAAAGAGCAACAAAAAAAAGAGAAGCCAAAAAAAAGAAAGTGCATTTTTGGATTTCTCTTAAATATTTTTTTAGAAATCTTTGAGTTTTTTTAAGCAAATTCTACAGTAAATATTCTAAAAATATTACTTTTTATGAAAGATCTATCAGACGTTTTTTAAAACAATATATTTTCATTCAAAATTCGAATCTGAACTCAGATTTATTAAAACATTAAAAATAATTTTCATTTTTTTAAATCAATTTATATATTTTTTCAAAAAGAGGAGGATGGAAACCTTAAAAGTTGTATTCCATTTTTTTTGACAGGTGAAAATGTAATGAATTCTTTTTTATTATGAAATTTTAGAAGGAAATGTATTTTATTAGAAAATGTCAATTCTTACAAGAAAAAAAGAGGAGGAGGAGGAGGAGGAGGAGGAGGATGAGTTAGGGGGATAATATCCCAAAATCATGTATATACGTCATCATCAAATCGTTTCTTTTAACAAAATCTTCCCTGGTGACCAAATTAAAATAGCATTTTTCAATGAAAAGGATATCACCAATGGTGACAAAATTGTAACACTGTAGTCATAGACTTTCTTTAAAGAAACAAAAAATATGAATCTTTTAAAAAATAAACAAAAATAAAAACTATAGAAAAAAAGCAGACGGTTTTAAAAAGGCTGTTAAAAGTTTGTTTTTCTTGGAGCATCAAAAAAGCAGTTTTAAAAAAAAAGAAGGGGAAACTTTTTTCTTGTATTTTAAATTTATTTTTTTAAATAAGGAACCCCTTTTAAAAAAGTCTTGCATACATTATTATTAATGAGTAATCAACATTTAAAAAAAACACATTTCCCTATCCAAAATACAACACACATTTGTTATTTTTTTAAATATTTATCAGATTTTCCAACTTTTTTCCATAAATCATAATTCTGTTAAAGCCACAAAAAGAAAATGCAATTAACCTTTTTTAAAATTAAAGGTGAAAGTAAAAAATGAAAATAGAAAACTCATAAAAAAAGGCAACAAAATGTTTTTTTAAAAACAGATTTACAGTATCTAAGCATGACGTTTTTATACTTTAATACAAAAACGTCAAAATTAATTGCAGTATTTGTTTAAGTTTTTTTTTCTCTCAAATCCTAAAGCTTTAAATTAGCGGTTTTCAAAAAAAAATTTATGAAAAAAAAACCATTTCAAAAATAGATAAAAACAACTAACACTTTAGAGTAAGTATTTTTTTGACGAAAAACTTAAAAATTTCATAACAAGCGTAATACTAGGTGATAATAAATTACAGAAAAATAGCAGGGATCTTCTTTTTAAATTTTGACAGGGAAAGCCAGATGATGAATAGACATTTTTTAGGCCTTTTTAACTTAAAAATTTTAAGGAAAACATTTTTGAAACTTAAAAAGGTAGAAAAATTTCTTTGCTTAAAAAAAGAGAGAGAAACTTTCGGAAAAGTCTATTTTTTAAAAAAAAATATAGTTTTATTTAAACATAAAAAAAGGCGGATGACTGACCTGTAAATTGGGTAAAAAAAAAGTGGACGAAAAGTGTCAAGAAAAGAAAGGAGAAAAAGAAATGGAACAAAAAACGGAAGCATCCATGAAAAATAAAATGAAAGAAAAAACCAATTTTGAATACAACCAATTTTTGAATTTAAAAAAATTTATTGTTGTAAAAAAAGGGTTAACAAATTGGTTTATTGCATTGTCTAGTTTTTTTTTTCACAAAAAAAAAATAAAATTCATAAAAGTACATACATTTTTTATTTCAGAATACTGTGTTTTCTCATTTCCACCTTCAAATTCAATTTAATTTTTTTTATTTTCTTTTTATACTTTCTCTTTCAGGAAGCAAAAGCAAAGAAAGCAGTGACTCAGGATCACATCACCTTTTTATTTTTTGTATGATGTGAGAGAGACAGAGAGAAAAAAAAAGACTTGCAAAGTTTGTAAGCCTTTTGTCAGAATTTTGTGTTCGGTTAATGCAAAATTTATACTTTTTTTTGTCAAGAGCTTGTAAAATTCTTTCAAATTATGTGATGTTGTAAAGATGAATCATTAATTATTTCGATATCAGAGATAAGAAAGATACTGTACATTTTGTAACAACGCAAAGCATTTCAAAAATATTTATAAAAAAATTATTTTACAGAACGTTAAGAAATTTGTAAGAATTGATGTTTCGGGGATTTAAGCAGAAGCAGGAGTAGTAAAATGATGATGACCATTTGGTCCACCCATTGGTCCCCCAGGTCCACCAGGTCCACCGATCATGGCACCTTTTACAGATTTTAATTCATTTTTAATTTCATCAGAAGCTCCATCAAAAAGTGCTTTAATTTGGTCACGTTCTTGAGCGGGGGTAAGGGACATATTGTCATGGATGGCCTTCATTTGGGTGGTAAGTTGTTTTGCAGCATCTGAAAGATTTGCGGTTGCTTCCGAAGCTTTTCCCTCAACTTCTGATTTCATTGATTCCATTTTGGATTGCATTTCATTGAATTTTGTCTAAAAATAAACAAATATTAGTTAGTATTTAATTATTCATTATTTACAGCAACATCTCCACCAATTCCATCAAAGAATGATTTAAGGCTATCTTGTATTTGTTGTTTTGTGGCAGCATCATTCTTGAAAATTGCTTGAAGTTGTGTCTTTTGGTCGTCAGTTAAACCATTTTCAAGTTCTTTAGGTCCCATCATTGGTCCCCCAGGTCCACCAGGTCCCATCATTGGTCCAGCAGAAACTGCAGCAACGATAAAAGCAATGCCAAAAATAGCTTTAAACATTTTTATTTATTTTAATAAAATTGAGCGTCGAATGGAATGATGTTATAAATTTGTTTTGGATTCGCTTTTATATCTCATTTTCCACAGAAAAAGGGTTCAATAAAAGACCATAATTCACGGACAATAAAAATCCTTGTTTTTATTTTTGTTAATCCTTTTACGTCCAAAAATAATGATTGAACTTTTTTGTCACTGCTTTTTTCGATAAATTTTACGTCAAATTTTATGATGTTGCAACAAAAAAAAGATCAAAATTCACGAACTTTTTCAGCATTAAAAAAAGATGGTTTGTGTTTTGAAAACAATGGATTCATTATTATTGTTTCGATTAATTGAATCTTTTTAAAGCGGATATCCTGTTTTCTTTTTGATCTGGGTGATTGATGTTTTTTTAATATCTGCTTTTTAATCAACTGTCTGACAAAAATCAATTTGAATTTCCCCTCAAAATAACTTCTTTGTGAATAAAAATGCTTCTATTTTTTACAAAAAGATTAATGGAAGACGATATGATAATTGTGGATTTTGAAATTACAAAACTATTTTTGAAAACCCCGTTGTCTAAAAATAAACAGACATTTGTTAGTATTCATTTATTTATTACTGTAAACTTACAGCAACTTCTCCACGAAAAAAATCCGATATTTCAGATGGAATGTCCGAATTTGATATAAATATGTTACAGAATTTTCTTGGCTATCACAATATGCATCAATCGACACTCTGATAACATTTTCCAAAATCGCTCATTTTTACACGTAGGTGCAGAAAAAAAAACAGATATCTATATTGGGAAGCTCCCCTGAAAGTTTCATCCAAATCGTTTAGAAAATGACCAAAATCCTGGCGGTAGAACAAGTTGCAGAACCTAAATTTGCCATAATTACATATTCAAAAAATATGATCTTGGTATCGTTTTGTACCATTTCTTATGCTGATTATTATGGAAATAAAATCATAAAACTAAAAAAAGTATTTCGAATAGTTTTTTTAGTTTTAAAGTTGCTTTGGCGAAATGTTCTTCAAAAAACATTCGCGCTAAAAATTGTGTTTTCCCAACGTGGCTCGGAGGAGAAGTGATAATATTGAGTTTGACATATATTTTTTGTTAACTAAAATCATACATAAAATAACAGAAAAAAAACTCTATCAAATTTTACAAAAGTGGTACCATTCGATTCGTCTCGACGAGTTAATTACAATGATAGAAGAATAAATTGCTAATCTTGAAAGCAACTAAAAAAGATTTTTGAAAAAAAAACATTTGTTTTTGCAAATATAAAAAGAAAATGTGTGGGTTTTATTTTTCTTCGAAAAAATGCAGGTGCCTATTCCACTTTCACTTTCAAACTAATCATTTTTGATCCATTGCTGGAAGAAGAAAAAATAACAGCCGTCAAATGCTTTTGAAATAGCTGAAACGAATTTTTTTTATTAACTCTTTATTTAGTTTAACGGATCGAAAAATTCGTTTTTTTTCATTATAAAATATTTTTTGAGAAGGTTGGTCCTATTTTGTTCGTGCGTTATTAAAAAAATATTTCAAAAAGTTAGTGTTTGCTAATTTTTATAAATTTTGTTCTTTTTTGTTTACTGAAAAAGAATAACATGGCGTTTTGATTGACTCTAGGATCCCTTGAATTTTATCCTGATTTTACAATAACATTCTTTTTTAGAATTTTATTTACCATCGAAAAGCTAGCACCCCACAAAAATGGCAAATAAATTTGGAATGGCCCAAGACCCTACAATTTTATCCTGTGCACTTTGTGGGGACCGTGTTGAACACGCGGATAAACTTGTTGTTGAAAGTGAGACAAGTAAGTACCATTTTTTTATTCAATTTATTTATTTGAAAATGTGACTGTTTGTCTGTCAGCCTGTAGTAATATTGGTAATCCAAATTCAAAAATTTTCGGCCTTCGGTCAAACGGTTCTGTTTTTTTTGAATAACCACATTTTTTGTCAAAATTTCATTAATCGAGAGAATAACAGAAAACATTCCTGAAATCCCTCGAAGACCCCAAATTTTCGGTCTCGACGGACCAAAACACCAGACCGCTGGGCCCGGACCGGAGACCGCTAACCAACATCGATCTGTGGAATGTTACATTTAATTTTTTTATTAATTTTAAAATGAACAAAATTTGAAAAAGTTATATTAGAATAATTTAGTTAGTTAAACTTCAAATCTAAAATTGAATTGTGTGTTTATAAATTAAACTACTGCATTTTTAGTCCACAAAACTTGTTTCACATGTTCTCTTTGTGGAAGCAAATTACAAATGGGCCATTGTGCAAGTGACCGAGCTCTCTATGGACGATATGGACCCCGATGGTATTGTTCATTATTCTGTTCAACTCGTCCAATTAGCGAAAAAGAAGCAAAGCTTAAGGAAATGGGTGTTCAAATTCGACACCAAAAAAAGAAAGACAATGAAAGTGAATCTACTACGACCAATGACGAAAATTTGTCATTTACTTGTCCATCAGATTCTGGGCTTACAGAAAAATGTAAAAAGCTTAAAATTGAATACAAACCTGAGGCTGCCAAACTTTGGGGAAAAATTGTTTTTCAAGAAGTTATTCCAAGTTCACAAAATATTAAAACTCATGAATACAAATCACCAAATATCTATACTTGTTTTTCACTATTTTTTACTGGAACTATTTTGAAATGCCATTCCATCCTTGATTCCATGAATACTGCTTTTCGTGATGAATTGATTAATTCTGGTTTGATTTGATCGCACTTTTATACAGCAGTATTCCTCCCACATTTTTGAGGATATATGACACTTCGTTACAAAGACAATTCGTTACCAACGTGAGCTGGGTTCAAAGACACTTCGTTACAGTTGGTAACGGGGTCTTTATAACGAATTGTCGATCTTCCCATTTTTGATGAAAAAAAATTATTTCCATTTTCTTTTAAAAAAAATTCAATTCTTTGAAATTAGCGTTTGAAATAAAAATCCATTTTTGTTTGATTATTTCTTCAATCATGCCGTGAGGGGGAATTTTATGAAAGATGGCCGTTGTTACCGTTTATAGTATCCCCCCCCCACAATTTGTTTTCAACATGAAGTCAATGTTAAAACTTAATTTTTTTTTCTAAAATAAAGAGGGAAGGGTACCCTACGTATACTATACAAGATGGCATTTTGGTATACCATTTTTTATAGTATTCCCCCGAATTTCACAAAATCATCTATTTCTCATTCACAAATCCATAATGTGCATGAATCAAATAAATCGGTATAAAAGGAAGAACTTCATTAAATTCTAGCTTTTTTTTATTTTTGGTGCTTTGAAAAACGGTTGCTCTCAAAATTTTTCTCAGTCTTTTTTCTCCAAAAAAATAACAAGTCTTTAGCCGCTTTCGAACTTGCCAAAACTTGGATAAAAAAGATTGAAAAAAATTTTTTTTGAGAAGGGGAAGAATACAATAAAAGAACCAATTTGATTATATGAAAAAAGTGTTATGATAATTTTATTTTTTAGGAACTTTATCATCTGTTGAAATTGATAAATTATTTGCCAGCACGACAGTAACCGATCAACATCTTGAATTCATTGCTAAATTCTTGTCTGGCCGCATCGGCATTTATGAAAATGAAAAACTGAAGAAATATGGTAATTGGAAAGTTGGACCTAATGCTTTAACAATCGTTCTCTCATTTTCTAATGGAATGTATTCTATTGTTCTTGATCTTTAAGGTTATAATGATAAATACAAACATGAACAACTTGATACCATTTTTAATTTGTTTTTTTTGTATCCAAGTATTTAATATTAATGATTAAAAATTTTTCAAAAATCATTTGTGTTTTATGTTCTTCAAGTTGAGTTTTTAAAAAAATTGAACATCTGGGATTTAATCAAACGAAAAAAAGAAAATGGAGGGGGTGTTATTTAAAAAAATAATTTATTTATCCTGCTTTCCCTTTTTAAATTGCATTTTTTGCAACTGCTGGCCATCGACGGAGGGAATACGAAAAAACATCCGTCGAAGAAAGAAAAAAACATTTTATTTACACCTGCCTCCTTGTCTATTTTTATTAGCTCTTCAATTCGACTTTGCAGCGATTTTTTTCAATGCAAAGCCTAATTTTTCTTAGCACGATAATAGCGTTCTCACGATGGGATAGCACTGTTTTCGACACGAAAATGAAAATTGTGTTATAAAAAAAAATTTTGTTTGGGCACGAAGATATAGTAATATATTTTGATTAATTACCTTTTTTATTTACTTTTTATGCTATTATTTATGGAACAAAAACATTGCGCAAGTTGTGGGCCGTTAAAACTACTGGAAAGATTTTTGTTTGCAGAAGCACTTTCGTTTTAGTTTCTGATGAAAGTTAATGGATGAATAGCGTCATTGTTTCGCAATTAATTAAAATAAACTTTTGAAAAAACGTATGTCATTTTTAAGCATTAATTATTATTTAAAAAATATTTATAAAAAAATAATTTTACAGAATGTTAAGAAATTTATAAGAATTGATGTTTCGGGGATTTAAGCAGAAGCAGGAGTAGTAAAATGATGATGACCATTTGGTCCACCCATTGGTCCCCCAGGTCCACCAGGTCCACCGATCATGGCACCTTTTACAGATTTTAATTCATTTTTAATTTCATCAGAAGCTCCATCAAAAAGTGCTTTAATTTGGTCACGTTCTTGGGCGGGGGTAAGGGACATATTGTCGTGGATGGCCTTCATTTGGGTGGCAAGTTGTTTAGCAGCATCTGAAAGATTTGCGGTTGCTTCCGAAGCTTTTCCCTCAACTTCTGATTTCATTGATTCCATTTTGGATTGCATTTCATTGAATTTTGTCTAAAAATAAACAAATATTAGTTAGTATTTAATTATTCATTATTTACAGCAACATCTCCACCAATTCCATCAAAGAATGATTTAAGGCTATCTTGTATTTGTTGTTTTGTGGCAGCATCATTCTTGAAAATTGCTTGAAGTTGTGTCTTTTGGTCGTCAGTTAAACCATTTTCAAGTTCTTTAGGTCCCATCATTGGTCCCCCAGGTCCACCAGGTCCCATCATTGGTCCAGCAGAAACTGCAGCAACGATAAAAGCAATGCCAAAAATAGCTTTAAACATTTTTATTTATTTTAATAAAATTGAGCGTCGAATGGAATGATGTTATAAATTTGTTTTGGATTCGCTTTTATATCTCATTTTCCACAGAAAAAGGGTTCAATAAAAGACCATAATTCACGGACAATAAAAATCCTTGTTTTTATTTTTGTTAATCCTTTTACGTCCAAAAATAATGATTGAACTTTTTTGTCACTGCTTTTTTCGATAAATTTTACGTCAAATTTTATGATGTTGCAACAAAAAAAAGATCAAAATTCACGAACTTTTTCAGCATTAAAAAAAGATGGTTTGTGTTTTGAAAACAATGGATTCATTATTATTGTTTCGATTAATTGAATCTTTTTAAAGCGGATATCCTGTTTTCTTTTTGATCTGGGTGATTGATGTTTTTTTAATATCTGCTTTTTAATCAACTGTCTGACAAAAATCAATTTGAATTTCCCCTCAAAATAACTTCTTTGTGAATAAAAATGCTTCTATTTTTTACAAAAAGATTAATGGAAGACGATATGATAATTGTGGATTTTGAAATTACAAAACTATTTTTGAAAAAAAAACCGTCTATTTTTTTCTGTTTGGTTTATAAAAAATAATTATTTGGCACAAACATTTTAGAATGTTTTTTCTTCGAACTTTTGTAAAAGCAGTTACATAACTATTGTGAAAACTTGTATTTCTTAAATAAAAACTGTGATAATACACAAATTTGCAGCATTTTTTCATTTTTCAGTAATTCAGTTCTCGGGTGATGGATAATATTTTAAATGCATTTATTTTAATTTAAAAAAAACAATAGCTTATAAATTATTAATTAACAGTTGTTAAATGACGTTGCTTTATCAGAAAATCCACACTTTGAAAAATCTGCATGTACGCATTCATTTCGAGGATCCGCTGAAAATACTTTTGATTCCCCTTTGCAATCTTCGTCGTCAAAAACGCGAATACATTGTCCATTTGTGTTTGTTGATTTTGCTTTATCATTAAAATTTGTGGAAAGTAAACCATTTGAACATTCTGTAAAAATCAGAATGAAAATATTATATTAACTATAATTAAGAGACAAAGAAGCTACTTTTGTAAAAATAAATGATTTGCCTTTTCGAAGCAATGGAAAAAAACAAACTTACGTCCGATCAAATTTTGATAACTGTTTGATCCTAAAAAATGTATTTTGTTTCCTAAATTAATTTCTTCAATGATATAGTAAATAGGGACAAACCTTGTTGATTTATTTTATCATAAAAAAGGATAAATTGATCATATGGGAGATTTGGAAAATCTTTTTTAGCTTGATTTAATTGATTATCCCAATCGGCTGTCCATCCAAAAGCATTTGTTGCCATATTCTTCAAATTTGCACCTGCTGCCCCGCTCCAAAAATGTACAAATTCACCCATATTCATTCTTCTCGAATAAGTTTGCCCATTTTTTGGAAAATTTTGGGATAAAAGTAAAAAGAATTTATTTAAAGTAAAACTGCCCATTTTTGGTCCATTCATGCGATAAATTGGATAAAACCAATCCCGAAACCAATGTGTTCCAGGTCGAGGAAAATTGTCTTCCCCATTTGTCATCATATTATACCATCTTTGAGCATCAGACTTCCGTCCAAGACCTTGATAAACATCATAGATAAAAATTTCAGCCCATTTTGAGTCACCCCAAATTTCAAAAGCTGGTGATTCTTGTACACCATGGGCGGAGCCTTCAACAATATGCGAAATTTCATGTGTTGGCATATCCAAATCATTGTCCGTTCCAGCAGACCAAACATTTTCACCACTTTTTCCGCAATCAACAACATTTCGATAATCACCTCTTTGATCAAATTGTGTATGTGGATGTCCACCTCCATATTTATTTGCATGAAAAATTGCATAAAGTCGTTCATCAGATCCAAAACCTCCATATACACTTTTTACATATCTCCAAACATCCGTAAAATATTGATTTGGCCATGTAATTGATTTATCAACATCATTGTCATAATATATTGCAACTTGGTCATTGAAAAATACTCGAGTTAAATCTTGTCGATGATCAAAGCAGTGTTCTTGCCATTTCATCGGTGGATCTGTTATTAAAAATGAACAATCTTAATCTTATTTAATAAAAAGAACTTACCTGCTGCATTTGAAAATGTAAAAGAAAAAATAATTAACAGCAAACCGAAGTTCATTTTTTGATTAAAAAAATGTTTTTAGTTTAAATAAAACTTTGATTGAAAACAAAAAACTGAAATACAGTGAGTCATAATTTCAGTGGTTCTAAAATGCAAACGAAAACACGTGTTTCAAGGTTACAAAATTAAAACATTTACAGCGCAAAAAAACAATGCTACAAAAAATAAATAATGTCAAAACATGTTTTTTTAAATTTTAACTTATTCAAAAACATGTAAAATCTTCATAAATGCGTCTTCTAAAATTAATGCTTTATAATCAAAAACGATTCATTTAAATACAACCAAAGCACGATACCCTTTTTATACGGAATAATCTTTTTATCAGTAAACTTTACTTCCTTCGTTAAAAAACAGGCAAAACAACAACAAAACAACATGATTTTTTTGAACAAACCAAAGACTCTACGAAAAAATATAATCTTCTACTCGGAATTACAAAAAAATTGTAAACTTGTGTAAAGAAATTTATTTTCGGTAAAAATTTGTAATTTCGAGCAGATGATTCTATTTGTTTCTCAAAAGAGAAACCTGTGTATATATAATATAACTAAATGTGATTTTTTCATTTAAAAATCAACTATTGATACAAAAAAATGTAATAATAATAGAAAAAAACTATTATTTGTTTGTTCAAATAACTATTATGGCAACGTAAAATACATAAAAGTCAAATTCAACTTCTAAAATGTTTGTGCCAAATAATTATTTTTTATAAACCAAACAGAAAAAAATAGACGGTTTTTTTTTCAAAAATAGTTTTGTAATTTCAAAATCCACAATTATCATATCGTCTTCCATTAATCTTTTTGTAAAAAATAGAAGCATTTTTATTCACAAAGAAGTTATTTTGAGGGGAAATTCAAATTGATTTTTGTCAGACAGTTGATTAAAAAGCAGATATTAAAAAAACATCAATCACCCAGATCAAAAAGAAAACAGGATATCCGCTTTAAAAAGATTCAATTAATCGAAACAATAATAATGAATCCATTGTTTTCAAAACACAAACCATCTTTTTTTAATGCTGAAAAAGTTCGTGAATTTTGATCTTTTTTTTGTTGCAACATCATAAAATTTGACGTAAAATTTATCGAAAAAAGCAGTGACAAAAAAGTTCAATCATTATTTTTGGACGTAAAAGGATTAACAAAAATAAAAACAAGGATTTTTATTGTCCGTGAATTATGGTCTTTTATTGAACCCTTTTTCTGTGGAAAATGAGATATAAAAGCGAATCCAAAACAAATTTATAACATCATTCCATTCGACGCTCAATTTTATTAAAATAAATAAAAATGTTTAAAGCTATTTTTGGCATTGCTTTTATCGTTGCTGCAGTTTCTGCTGGACCAATGATGGGACCTGGTGGACCTGGAGGGCCAATGGGGGGACCTGGGGGGCCAATGATGGGACCTAAAGAACTTGAAAATGGTTTAACTGACGACCAAAAGACACAACTTCAAGCAATTTTCAAGAATGATGCTGCCACAAAACAACAAATACAAGATAGCCTTAAATCATTCTTTGATGGAATTGGTGGAGATGTTGCTGTAAATAATGAATAATTAAATACTAACTAATATTTGTTTATTTTTAGACAAAATTCAATGAAATGCAATCTAAAATGGAATCAATGAAATCAGAAGTTGAGGGAAAAGCTTCGGAAGCAACTGCAAATCTTTCAGATGCTGCAAAACAACTCACCACCCAAATGAAGGCCATCCACGACAATATGTCCCTTACCCCCGCCCAAGAACGTGACCAAATTAAAGCACTTTTTGATGGAGCCTCTGATGAAATTAAAAATGAATTAAAATCAGCAAAAGGTGTCATGATCGGTGGACCTGGGGGACCAATGGGTGGACCAAATGGTCATCATCATTTTACTACTCCTGCTTCTGCTTAAATCCCCGAAACATCAATTCTTATAAATTTCTTAACATTCTGTAAAATTATTTTTTTATAAATATTTTTTAAATAATAATTAATGCTTAAAAATGACATACGTTTTTTCAAAAGTTTATTTTTTTTAATTGCGAAACAATGACGCTATTTATCCATTAACTGTCATCAGAAACTAAAACGAAAGTGCTTCTGCAAACAACAATCTTTCCAGTATTTGATACCGTTTTTTAACACCTAACCTTTTTAAAAGAAAGATCATTCGAAGTTTAATTACTCATTTTATTTACCAAAAACTGTCAAAAAAAAGTTTTTATTTACTTAAAACGGTTTTTGAAAGTATTTAACCTTTGAAAATTTGCTTTTTACATTTAATATTTGGAAAAATGGGGAATAAAAGTTATTTAATTTTGAGTATTTTCATTGCTTTGTTTTTTGGTAAGTTTAAATAATTTTTTTTTACGCTAAAAATAAGACTTATTTTCAGAGATTCATGGGCAAGCAATTGGAACGGGAGCTAAACCAACGAGATTGTGTAACACTTGTCAACAACACAGTAACCCACCCCCACCGCCACCCCCACCACCACCAGTTGTAAGTAGTCCACAATGGAACAACTGGGGTGGATGGTCATTTTGCAGGTATTTTTTTACATTAAACATTTTATTAAGATATTTTTAACGAAACTTTTATAGTGCAACATGTGGTGGTGGATATCGTACCCGACAACGAACCTGTAATACTCAATGTAGTGTATGCCAATGCCAAGGCCCTTCAACTGAACAAGAAGGATGCAATACTCAACCATGTCAAGTTACAACTTGTAACACCTGCAATAATCCCCCTCCTCCACCTCCTCCGGCATGTTCAACCTGTAACGTTGCCCCACCGGCATGTAGCACATGTGGTGGAACTCCAACAATTGGTGGCGGAATTACCCAAGGTTCAAATGCATACTATGATCCATATAGAAATGGAAAAAAGCGCCGTCGTCGTCATACTAAAACTAATTCAGAAACAATTGCTTAATTTTTGTTTTAATAATAATGTTTAAAAATATTTGAGTAATAAAAAATTAACTTTAAAAACAAAATCCACTTTTAAGACGCAGTCTATGAGAAAATCAAAAACCCCCGGCACAGCTCAAAATTTGTTTTTCCTGAAACTTTGCTATAAAGTAAAATGACCCTGGAGAAACCGATTCCGCGTAGTAAAAAAGTTTTAAAAAATTAAATACTGTAGCTACAGTAATTTTTATGTAAATTTTACCAAAATTTCAAGTTGATGGCAAATTAAAGGAGATTATTTTTTTTGCTTAATTCGGAGGGGTAATAGGTTTTCGAGGTCGGGGAATCCGAATATATACTTTTTGGAACTTTAAAATATCTACAACACCAATTTTTTCTTATCAGCTATCATATCACCCTGATAAAAAATCGCAAGAAATTGGATTCCGAGTCAAATGACTTAATTTTCTTAAAATTCAAACCTTTTTTTATCAAAAAAATAAAATACCTAAAAGAAATGCTCGCCTTAAATCGGTTTTTAAAATTAATGAAAGTTTGAGGTACAAAACAATGTGTCTTTGAACAGGAAAAAAAGGTGTAAAATTTTTTTAAAAAAGAAAACGGCCTTTATTTTCGGATTCCCCATCGTCGAAAGCATATAAATGCCAAAAATTAGCTTAATCAGAGATAAAAATAATTTTGATGTCGCCCACCGGGATCGAACCTGTACCATAATGTGTCTAAGGCTGACTCCAAAACTAATACACATGTATACATGCATGAACAGGTTCGATCCCGGTGGGCGACATCAAAATTTTTTTTATTTCCAATTAAGCTAATTTTTGGCATGTATATGCTTTCGACGATGGGGAATCCGAAAATAAAGGCCGTTTTTTTTAAAAAAAAAATTTTACACCTTTTATTCCTGTTCAAAGACACATTGTTTTGTACCTCAAACTTTCATTAATTTTAAAAACCGATTTAAGGCGAGCATTTCTTTTAGGTATTTTATTTTTTTGATAAAAAAAGGTTTGAATTTTAAGAAAATTAAGTCATTTGACTCGGAATCCGATTTCTCGCGATTTTTTATCAGGGTGATATGATAGGTGATAAGAAAAAATTGGTGTTGTAGATATTTTAAAGTTCCAAAAAGTACATATTCGGATTCACCGACCTCGAAAACCTATTACCCCTCTGAATTAGGTAAAAAAAATAATTTCCTTTAATTTGCCATCAATTTGAAATTTTGGTAAAATTTACATAAAAATTACTGTAACTACAGTATGAAATTTTTTTAAACTTTTTTACTACGCGGAATCGGTTTCTCCAGGGTCACTTTACTTTATAGCAAAGTTTCAGTAAAAACAAATTTTGGGCTGTGCCGCTCTCTTCTAAGATTCTTTGATTTTCTCATAGACTGCGTCTTAATTAATTATTTCAAGCAAAAAATTTCAGCAATAATTAAATTTGCCAAATGTAACATTTAATCTTAATTTATAACAGTAACTATCAAATTAACCTTTAATAAATTTTATTAAACAAATTGTCTGAATTTTAATATTTACCGATTATTTAAAAAAATAAACACAAATTTAGCAGTCCAAAATGTCGTGAGTAAAAAGTGTTACAAATTTTTTAAAGTAAACTTCCATAATTTTTTTCAACCGCAGCAAATTTAAAAGGTGCGTAAAAAAGTTTTATGCGTTTTTATTTAAAAATTAAAATTGTTTTTCAAAGAATCTTTTGTTACACTTTTTGAATGGCATTTTTTTTCCATTGATGAATCCGAGAAAGAAAAAACGTAGTGGTTTTAATATTTGCCAAACGAAGAATAAGAAGAAGAAAACCTGTCTTAAAAAAAAAGGAGACGAAGAGAAAAAACTTGGATGGCCGGCCATTTGACGTGTTAGACTTTTTGCAAAACCGCTTTCTTTGAAGAAGAAGAAAAAAGTGACAGAAAAAAAAAGTTGGAGGGGACTTTTAAATTTGATCAAATTTTTTTACTTACGTTTGTTTAAATCGCGCAACATTTTTTTTGAAAAATCTTTTTTTCTTCTTTTCTTTTTGGGCGGCGAAAAAATTCCATCAGAAATATTTTGGTTAAATCTTGAACGAAAAAAACGAGACATGTTGATGTGGTGTTATTGAATCAATAATTGCGTAGTTTTCTGGTTATAAAAATTAATTAATTTGATATTTGGCGTAATTGTGGCGAAAAAAACTTGAATGTTAAAAAAGTTTAACGTGTTTTTGGGGCGAAAACTAGTTAACTTGTTGCGAAAATATTATGCAGTTTTTTATCTTTTTTTTATTTCTTGATCTTGTGATTCTCCATAAAAATATTTATTAAAATTTGGAGTTTTTATAAAATATATTTTTGTAGTTTTAAGCTTGTTTATTGCCATTTTTGCTAATCTTCTCTACATTATTTTTTGGAGAAAATATTCGTTATTTAATTCTTTAGAATTTCAAAAGTGTTTTTTCTTAATTTTAAAATGATTCATCAAAAATGTACAATTTTTTTATTTTTAATTAATTTTTATCATCTGATAAAATTTATCAAAAAATAAATTAGTCCTGTTTCAACAATCTTATATTTGTTAAACCACATATAAAACTTTTGAATCCTAAATTTTTTGGAGTTTTTCCCCCCTTAAAAATATTTTTTAAACCCATTAATAATTGGTCGAATTTTCTTTCACCTTTTTTTAGAAATTTTTTCGCAACTTTTATAAATTTAGCTTTGAAAAGAAACAAATTGCTTTTGTGTCATCTCTTTTTTTTCAAGGAAAAAACTTTTTTTTTTTTTTTATTTATTATTATTTGAAACAAAGAAATTTCACACCGCCTTACATTTGACTTTTTTGACTTTAACATTGACATTTACGTTGATCCACCGTTAAAGAACAAGAAAAGCTTTGTCAATGTCTTTCCCCCTTCCTGTCTGCTCGCTCGTTTGCTCCTTTGTTTCAGTCATTTTTAAAAAAAGAAGAAAAAAATCAAAGCAAGCTTCAATTTTTTAAAATACATCTGTCACTTTGTTTACGTGATGAACTTTTGTAATTGGTTATTTGTCGTCATTGTCATCGTCGTTGATGATGGAAGTGTTGATGGACAAAAAAGTGATATGTCATCAACATTTTAAAAGTGCCATATTTTGTAATTATTTTTATTTCTTTGAAACTTTAAAAAAATAAATGTCTCAAAATTTAAACCATTCTTTTTTTAGAACGTAATTTTGAAAGTTTTGTAATAAAATTAAAGCAACCTTTATTTCTGCAAAAACAATTTTATTTATGTCTAATTTTTATGGCTTCTTCAAAAGCCCCCCCCCCTTTATATTCCCCGCCACAAAAAAAAGTGATTCTATGTGTATATTTATGTGTATATTTATGCAGCTGCTTCAATGTCCATAAAAAACATCTTAAAAAAAAAAGATTCTATATCAAAAAAATAGACATGTCCCTTCTTTTTTCTTCATCAAAATGTTTAACTTTCTTTTCTGACTCCCTTGATACTTACTTACTTATTTTTCATACAATTTTTTGCCCCCTTTAAATTTTTATTTGTTTTTCTGTTGTTTTTCTTGTAAAAAAAGTTTTTGGAATCTAAAAAATCAACGAAAAAAATTAAGTATTTGCAAATTCATTCCTTCCTTTTCTGATAAAAAGTTTTTTCATTGATTAAAAAACTTCCCTATTTTCTCCTTCCATTAATTTAATTTTTAATTTCTCATTTTTCTTCTTTCTGTAAAAGCTTCAAAACCAAAAAAAATGCCGTCATTATTGTTTTTTTAAGGAAAGCCTTCCAACATGAAATTGACTTCTTTACTTTACTTTACTTTACTTTAATTTAATGAAGTCCAAACAAACAGAAGAAGGAGGAAAAAAATTTGCAATTAAATATAGCTTTTTTTTGTTGTTGACTATTTTGAAACCTTTTTATTTTTTGAGGAAAGAACTTTTTGGGTGATGACTTTGGAGGGCTTACATATATGTTTTTGGCATTTTAATAATATTTTCTGCGAATTTTTTTGGGAGATAATTAAATAAAAGAAGATATCCTTCATTTTTCATTAAAAGTTTATACATTCAAAAAAGAGTCAAAATTCCATAACTATGATTATCGTCTGCTTCTTCTTCTGCTTCTTTTTAGTTGCTTCAATAAAAACAAAAATATATATATATTTTTTTTTTGTTTCCCATCAAAATTTTTTGCAGTATACAAAAAAGAAATTTGTAAACGTGTGCTGCTTTCATTATTACAAAAAAAACAAAACATAAAAAACCGCAGATGTCGAAGAAAGAAAAAGTGAAACAGAAAATATTATTATTGGCAGTCATCATAAAAAAAACTTTTCATTTCTTTCTTTCTTCTTTCTTTTTTTCTTTGATGATGGTTGTTCTTTTTCTTCTGACGGCGGCATTTCACAATAATTTTGTTCAAGAAAAAATAAATGTTTCAAGGCAGACTTTTTTCATTCCTTAAAAAATGAAAGGATGAAATTTGATGCTTCTTTTTTGTCGTTGCAAAAAAATGATGGCTTTTTGAAGACTCTTTTGAGCGGCAGCAGCAGCAGCGACGGCAATAAATACTTACCAAAGGCAAATACATTATTTGTTGTTTTTTTCATGTCTTAAAAATTGAAAATCTTTTTTAAAAAAATAGTTGAAATTAATTTTAACAGAGCTTTTTGGGATTGCGTGAATGCCAAAAAGAATGCATAGGTTTTGGCATTTTTCGAATTCCAATTTACTTTTTATCCCAAAACGAGAAGTTTTTTTAACAAAAGATTAAACTTTGTTGAAAAAAAGTGAGCTTGATCCGACCGGATTCACCACATCTCTCTCTTTTTTTTAAAATATTTCTTTGTTGTTGCCTCTTCATCACCATCATCATCACAATAAAACGGAAGCAATTTTAAGTCCAATTCTTTTTTCCCTCCTATTTTGTTGTTCGATAACAATGAAAATCCGTCGTGTTTTTAGAATATAAACTTTTTTTATATAAATTCTTTGAAATAAAATAATAATCTTCTTTTTTTTGCAGTATTATTTTTTTGTTGTTGGAGTGTGTTTTTTTTTCTCACAACAGAAAAAAATACATTTTTTGGGCGTCGTCGGATGTCGTCGCTTCTGAAACTGTATGCGACTCTTTCCACGAATATTTCTTTTATGCATTTTAATTGTAATTATTTTTATTATTATTGCAGTTCGATATTTACTTAATCAAGATCAGTCACCGGAAGATATTGAAGATGGTAGGTATTTTTTATAGGATTATTACTAAGTTTTTAGTTTGAGTTTGAGTTCTCTCACATTCGTGGTTAAAAAAAGATACTTACCACAGAAAAATTTGAGTTACTGTAACTCATTTATTTTTCCAAAAAAACAATTGCTGCAAATTTTATTTATAAAAAAAACTAAGAAAATCAAATGTCTCAAAGAGAGTTTTGAAAGTTCATTTTATACTGTATTTTAGTCAAATGCTTAAAAATTAGCAGTGTATTTTTTTTCTAAAAAAAAATGAAACCAAAAAAAGAATTGCATTTTTTAATTATGATTTTAAAATTGTAAAAAATAATTTTATCATTCCTTATTATTTTTTAAAATTAATTTTTATTAATTGTTAAATAATTATTTACTTATTAAAGATTTTTAAAATATTCAATAAATTAAAATTTATCATTTTTTAGATGCTATTATCAATATTTTACAAGCCCTTCCAGAAGATTCTCAAGCATCAGAAGGCTTAAATCAGCGTTCAAATCCACCTCCATTAACATTAAATATTGCAATTATTCTTGTTGTTTCTCTTCTTACTGTTGCCTTATTAATTACGGGTATTTGTTGTCAGTATATTTTTTTTCCAAATCCTTTCCCTTTCCCTTCTCTCTCTCTCTCTTTCCTCTGTTTCATGTTTTACAGCTTTTTTTTGTTGGAATACATTGATTGATTAATATAAATCCACTGATCTCTGTCATAATTGGATAATTAATATTCAATGTGTTAAATAACTTAACTTTAACATCTTTTTGTGTGCCTTTTATTTTCTCTTTTGGTGGTGTCAACTTTCAGTGACTTTAAACATTTTTTCTTCCGAAAATTTTATCATTTCTTTTAGGCATAATCATTGTTGCTGTTACAATGGATCCAACCCTTCCAGAAGATGGTGATCCATTAGTTCCAGAGCTAAATTCATGCTCATCAGATAATGACTTTGATGATGGCGAAAATGAAGATTTATATTTTGATCCATCCGGAAAATGGAAGGCTGTAAGTTCAGCTTACTTCTTTATATAATTTTAAAAAAAGTTAGTTTTTTCTCTTCAAATATATCTTTTATTATTAACAGTTGACAGTTGGCAAATATTCTCTGACAAATATTTAAATTAATCTTATAGGTTCGGAATCATTTTCCATCTGATATTTTTGAAGATCTTGAAAGCGGAATCCCAAAAATGCCACCTCAGCGACGAAAATCTTTTTCACATTAAATTTATTGTTTATATTTTGTTTTGTGCTCTCTGTGATTTTGTTTGATTCAATACGTGTAAAAAAAGTTGTGTTTAGAGAAATTGCATAGTATTATGGTAAATAAAGAATTCTACAGTATACATTTTAAAATATGTTTTTACAATACAGTATCTTTTAACAAACAAAGTAAACAAATAAAGCATTTGTAGTACTTGTTTTAAACAAAGATTTTTTTCTTAAAGGGAGTGTCGACGACAAGCAAAAAAAAATTTTTTGGCAACAATACGGTGTGTCGAAGCGCCCCTTGTGAAAGTGTTCCCCGAACGGATTTTCCATATTAAATTTTTAAACCTAAATTCTGAGCGACTGAATCAATTTAAACATTTTCTGTAAAAGGGGAAAAAATAATAACCATATTCTTAAAATGTTTGACCACTCAAAACAAAAAAAACGGATTCTGAATCTTCAGGATTCCGAATCCAAGATAAAAATTTTCTTCAAATGTTACAAAAGTAGTGTCATTCGAAGCACCTCGTCGAGTAGATTACAATGAATGAAAAATAAATTACTTTTAATAATTTAGAAATTAAATTCACTGACTTGAAAATTCTATTTTTATCTTTCTTTTCTTCATTTATTCGGCATCTGAATCCTTAAAAATGATTTATTTTGTATTCATTGTAATCTACTCGATGAGGTGCTCCGAATGACACTACTTTTGTAACATTTAAAGATAATTTTAATCTTGGATTCAGAATCCTGAAGATTCAGAATCCTTTTTTTTTGTTTTGAGTGGTCACACATTTTAAGAATATGGTTATTATTTTTTTCCCTTTTACAGAAAACGTTTAACTTGATTCAATCGCTCAGAATCTAGGTTTAAAAATTTAATATGGAAAAGAAGTGAAGAAAACTGTTCTCTCATGGGCCAGCTTTGGTCGCGTTCGACACACCGTGAACAAGTATGTTTTTAGACGAAAAAGACATTTTTCTATGCTATTTCTTTTCTCTAACTCAATTTCGTGTTAAAACATACTTGTTGTCCACACAAAATTTATTTTGCTTGTCGTCGACACTCCCTTTAACAGTCGAATTTATCTTTCACACATTTTGCTAACTATGTCCTTGTAACAAAACAAGATACAAAATTTTGGGAGAGTCACGATTTGTACATTATTGATCGGTACGTACCGGTACGTACCGATCAATAATGTACAAATCGTGACTATATATTTACTCTAAGAGAAAATGTACAAAAAATCGTGAACGTACCAATAGAGAAAAACTTTCTTTCAGAAAGTATTAGTTTGTAAGTTGGCCTTTTATTGTTAAACATTAAAGGGCGTATTTTCTAACATTCTCGAATTTTTTGGCACAATGAAAAATCCTATGTCTCAGCCTAAGGACTAGGAAGTTGTACGAAGGTGGTTAAAGCTGTTTTTTATGGGATTGGAACTTTGGTGGAATTTTCTGGAATTTTTGGGATTTTCAGATATTATTAAATGAAAGTAAAATAAAAGTTTTGTTAAATGGAAATGGCATATTTAAAGAGTTTTGTGAATGGTTTAATCTCAAACAGCTCGTAAACTTCCCAACAAGAATTAAAAGAACAACTTCTAATATTTTGGATCTTTTCTTCTCATCGGATCAAAAAGTCTTGGATGTTGCTCATGATTCATCTGATCTTTAACAAATGATTTTTTTAATTGGTCATCGCTCAACTGGTTTTTTCTCTACACTGCTCCAAAAAAATATGGAAACAAGTGAAATTTGCATTTTTTGTAAAAAGTAACACAGAAACCCTATTTAATTCTAGCAGATTTGGATTCCTCATGGCCAAAAACCTATATCCCCAGGGAGTTATCGAATGTTCTCGAAATTCTAGAATTTTTACAGGAAATTATTAAAATTTTCTTCCAAAAAAATATGGAAACAAACAACTACTTATTAAAAACTACAACATAATACAATGTAAAAGGAAAAAATAATGATGTAATTATCAATATCTTTACTATCTTTATGAATAATTTCCAAATTTCAATCTCCCGTGCTTCTAATATGATTTTTATAGATATTCATTAAAGGTTAAACCCCAACATGGAAAAATTCAATCGGTAAAATGAACAATCTCTTCAACTAAACAGAAAACAATTATTTTTCAATAACTTTTGATAGTCGGCAACATTCGATAATTCCGGTTTATATTGTTTCTTTCAAAAATTTGTTCTCTTTGTAATTTTACTAATTCTTTTTTTTACACTGTCACTATGGTTTCATAGTCTCATAAAATTTTGATCGACTGAACCTGAATTGTCGTGTCAAGAAAAATAAAACCGCAGTTAAAAATTTCTTTGAAAAAAAATAAAAAAATTTTTACTGCGGTTTGGTTTCTCTTAACACGACAATTCATGTTTTGCCGATCAAAGATTTATAAGACTTTTATAAGGGAGTGAAACCATAGTGCTGTATTGTCTCACTAACTCATTCTGTGTTTAATTAGTGTTCTTTATACAGTTCATTTAAGTATTTGTGCCTTTCAATTATTAATTTATCAAAAAATTTTATTTCATTTATATTCTATCTTATGAAAAATGAAAAATATCTCTAAGGCAAATATTCAAGTGTTTTTGCCAAAAAATCTTTCACGATTTGTACATTTCCTTTAAGAGAAAATGTACAAATCGTATACGTACCAAAATTTTTGGCATATTTGTCTATATTTGGGGTAAGGCAGCACGGGCTCAGACAATAAAATGGATATTTATATGTCCATAAAAAAAGGAAACTGGATAAAATACGCACAAAAACTGAGATCCAAAAATGTCAAATCAATTGCTCAAACATTTTCGCATTATTATTTTCTGCCATCTTTTTTTTCTTAAAACGAAAAATTGTTGGTTGATGCTTTTTTAAAAAGCTGCCTTTGGAAAGAAAGCAGCGTTATCGACCTTGTGATTCAATAATCTTTCATTATTTCGTATTAATTTATATAATTTTTAGAAAGCCTTCTATTGTTTTATTGAATTCTATATCCTTTATCATGTCTGGACGTCAAGGTGGTAAAGCTAAGCCTCTCAAACAAGCCAAGAAAGCTGCTGTTGATTTAACTGAAGTAAGTTGTATTAAAATATTTGATTTTACCAACTATTTACATTTATTTTCGTAGGAAGAGATTGAATTCAAGAAAAAGCAAATGGAAGAACAAAAGAAAGTAAAAGAAATGGCTGCAAAGGCTTCTCAAAAAGGGCCTATGGGTAAGCAATGTTTTTCGCTTGAAATTCAGGATATAATGAAAAGTTATGATTTTTAGGTGGCAGTGGTATCAAAAAATCTGGAAAGAAGTAAATCAACTATTTTTTTATTGTTTTTGTTTTGCCGTTTTTCTATGTAAAAGTTTCATAAAGTTTTGACGTTCATCACTCTTTTAAAATGATTATCCTTTTATCTTGTTTTTAATACTAATTGCTTCAGTTATTTTTATTGGAGGTTATTAACGTTTGATTTAATTGTCATAAAAAAATCAAACGTTAATATTTTTTCACTAAAATGTTTATCGTCAAAATGTACACAGAAGTGTTATTTGGAATTTCATGTATCATTGAGTACTTTTTTAAAGATACAAGTTGTATTCGTGCCGTCGACGGCGGCGGTGTTTCAAATTCACTGCCGTCTAAAATTATTCTGAATTTTTCTAATTGATATAGGAGTAACTATAACCATATTCTGCCCGTTTTTCTCAAAATCCATTTCTGGAATAGTGCTTGACGGCGATATTTGAAAAATACGAATACACTGGTTTAAACTACCAAATAATAAAAATTACAAAATTTAACTTTTGAAGAAACCTCACTTTATCCATATTAATCTCTAAGTTGAGATATTGCAGATAATCGACACATTCTTTGATGAACAAACGTAAAAACTTGCAATTTTTATTTTGTTTGAGAGTAAGAATGATGCAATACAAATCAAATCAATTAAAACATCAATAAACATTTTCCACAAAAATAAATGTGGCACTGACGGGTCAGCCCTTTCTTTCATTGAGAAATACATTTAAAAAAAGCAACATTTTTGATGCATATTTTATAAATATCAGGTTTTAAAGCAAAACTCCTCAATTAACCGAATAAACTTTTTGTTACAAACTCTCATTTTTAAACAATTAAACGAAATTAATTGTACCAAAAAAGCTCAATTAAATTTTTCTGCGATTCACACCCTGAAAAATATATGTACAAAAACTTTGCTGTTTCTGCATTAAAATATAAAAAAGTTGCAATAAAAGTTTCTTTTGGCTAAAATGAAATGAAATCATTATTGCATCATTTACAAATTTAAAGCCCTTCTTTTTTTACGCTTTTTTCAAACTAAAATTTCTATCCTGTCTAAATTTTTTTTGATTTCTCAAAACTTTTGTTGGTAAAAATTTTTTTTCACCATCGTTTTTTAAAATTTTTGCCGGTGCATCCGTTTTTCTTTTGTCTCATTTGTCTTTGTTTTTGTTTTTGTAAATGTCCAATTTGGAATTACCAAAGTAATTTTTAGATGACAACAAAATATGATTGTTTGTTTTTCAAGGATAAACAAAAAGTTTTTGTTGATACTCCTTTAAATGATGGATACAGTAATCTCAATTTAAATCACAATCAACAAAACTTTTCAACAAATACTGTAGCTTCAAAAAATGTTAAAAATGATAAAAGAAAAGTTAAAAATTTTGGTAAAAATAAAAATTAAAGGCTGCCGTCCTTTTTTTAAATGGATATACAGTTTACTGCTCAAAATTGATAAAAATGTATCTATATATATAAATTTTTTGAAAAAATAGTTTAAATAAAGTTTTAAACTGCAGCATTTTGCAGTCATTTTAAAAGGACTGCAGCCTTCAAAGCGTCAGATCTTACTAAAAAATTTCAAGCAAAAGCTGACCTTAAATTATGGGAAAAATCTTCCATCAATCAGTTGAATATTCATCCTGATTATTCTGATACAAAAGAAGAAAGAAAGAATGATTCAAGTGTCAACAGAAGCACCCTTTCCCTTCATATTGCTGCTTATGAAAATTCGATTGAAATTTCAACTGATAATAACAATGATTTATTTAAATTTGATGATAAAAATGATAAAAGTTCAAAGAAATCCAGTTTGATTAAAAGATGGGAAAATGTTAAACAAATTTCTCAAGTAATATCTGATAAACTTTAAGATAGTTTTGTTCACAAAGATTTTATAGAATCCATTTGAATTTCCAAGGCAACAAGAAAATACAGAAACAACGACTCCAGAAGTTGCACAATTTAAAGCATCTCAAAAATTACTTAATCCGAATGAATTAATTTCAACGAATAAAGAAGGAGGTGAAAATGTCAGTTTTGAATCTCTTTCATTTCAACAACGAAATCAACATTTTCAACTTCTTCCATTATCGGGTTACGGTGCTCCGATCGGTTTTTTTATTGCATACAAATACCCTTTAGGGAAGGATGGCTACGGTGCACCGGTCGGTAACTTTATTTAAATTGCATTTATTTAGCCCATTTTTGTTCTGCAAAATGCCCAAAATGACTGTGCTTTATTCTTGAAAAACAACAACAATATTTGCGTGCATTAAAATCAAAGCCAAATTTTACAAATAATTTTGACCACAAAAACTTTTAAATTCATGAGGGTTTTTCTTTCGCCCAATCTCATGCATGCTGCCACCAAGCATCCGCTCTTGAGATTTTTTTGTATTGCTTCGTTTTTTTTTTGTGAGTCGCATATTTTTCTTTAAAAAAAATCGTTGCCATTTCTTATAAAATTTTGATATAAATCACAAGTCCTTGGTAAGTTTTTACCTTCTATCTATTCTTTATATTTTGGCCCTTCCTCCTTTTTTAATTCCATTCTTACATTGATTGAAATTAATACTTACATATACTTATACTTTGCCTAAGCATTAATTACTTATTTTGTTTTAAAAATAAATGACGAAGAATCCAAAATTCCAATTCCAGGTAAATACTTTGGGACTTCAGGCGATGAGTGAAAGCGAAAAATGTGATAAAAAAATAGAAGAAGTTGCCGACGATTGGGAAAATGCCGGTGATGATGCGATTATTGCTTCAGTTGCAGAACGGCAAAAACAGCTTGAACAAAATGAATCAAATCTTGCCGCAGAACAAGAGCAATTGAAGATTCATCAAAAAGCTGGTGGAAATCAAACAGAAAAAAGGTTTATTATATATTTACAAAATACAATTTTTTATAATCCTCTTTTTCTTTCTTTAGTAGACCAGAAGTTGGTGATGGACCTATTCGATTATTACGACGACAACATAAAGGTGAACATCAAAATAAAACTGAAGCAGAATTAGAAGCAGAAGCACAAGAACGTGCGACAAAAGCTTTGGAAGATCGGGAAGCACTTTATCAACAAACTCGTGAAAGGATATTTGGTGGGGAACAACCAGCTTCACAGCAATCAGAAGCAGTTACGTCTGAATCTTTACAAGCCCAACTTCAAATTCATCTTCAACAACGAGAGCAACAACGCCAACAACAGCAGCAACTACAACTTGCTACAGGACAACGGGATCATTTATCAGATGTTCAAATGAAACGGGCAGATACAAGAAAAACATCTGGGCAGCAACAACAACGACAGCCTCCCCTTTCATTACCTCTTCAACAACAACCCCAACCTCCGCCATTGAATTCATTGCCAATGATGATGCCCCCAACATCCGTGCCCCCTCCCCCATGGTTCTTTAATGGTGCAGCTCCACCACCCCCACCTCCTCAATCAATATATAATGGTCCACCTCCATCTCTTTATGGTGCTCCAATTCCACCTTCACATCAACAGCAACAACCAATTTATGGTGGCCCTGGATTTCCTGGTGGTGGGATGCCTCCACTTCCTCCTCCTCCTTCAGCTGCTGCTGCCGCACATTTCCATCAGTATTATCAATATCTTCAACAACAACAACAGCTACAAGGAAATCCACGAAATCGTTATCGATATTGATAATTATATTATTCTTTTTGTTGTTTTGTCTTTCCTTTTTTATTCCTTTCTTTGTCATATTTATACATATACATATTAAAGATCTAAATTTTTAATTCTTTCTTTCTTTCTTCATTACAACAATATATTTAAAATGAGTTTATTTTTTTTACAATGAAAATGAAAGCTTTTATGAAAATCTCCAAAAACACTTGCTAAAAGCTATGCTTAAAACGCTTTGAAACTAACTATTAGTGTCAAAAAAGTTTCTATGCAAATTAACCCCCAAACGTTGTTCGTTAAATGTATACAGTATTCTGTAAAAATGCTATTTTTTTGGATATTTTAAAAAGCAATTCCAAAGTTTTGAAAGCAATCCAATTTACTTTATTTCAAATAATAATAATTTTCAATAATGCATTTCATTGAGAGACACCCAGATACATAATTTTTAGCATATTAAAAAAAAATATTTTTACAAAATACAGTAATCATTTATTTACCACAACAAAATCACTTTCATCTTCACGACGAGGTCGACGACGACGCCGATTTGATTGTTCTGGAGTAAAGTCATCAGCAGGTACAGTTTCGAATGATTGATGTTGTACAACTTCTTCAGATGATCCACTTTCATGTTCAACTTCTTCCACGTCTTCAACATTTTCTTCTTCTTCATTTTCGTCCTCTTCATTCGATGACGGAGGCTTTGAAGGTTCAGAATTTTGCACGGTTTTAGATTCTAAAATTAAATGCTGTTTACACTTTATCGAATAAATACGGTAATTCTTACCTTCTTTTGTATCTTCTTCTTCCTTTGTACTATTATTTTTTGATTTCTTTTTATCCTTTTTATCATCACCAGAAACATATTCATAAGTATAAAAAGGTTTAAATGATTCCAAGAAGCCACAATCCGAAGTTAAATTAGGTAAAACCCATAAATGATGTTTTCCAAATGTTGCTGCATAAATAATACCAAATAAAATTGTTCTTGCTACTGCCAAACCCATGATACTTAAAAGGAATACAATACCGCCCATTGAAAGATAATAAATAACTAATCGCAGCCAATCAGGCCATAATGGGAAACTAAAAAAATAAAAATTGCATCAAACATGTTTGAAAATTTTGATGTAAACTTACAGACATCCAAGAATAACTCCAACAAGAATTAGAGCCCCAATAACCTTTTTATGCCAAGGCGTTGGATCAAATACCCAAGCATAAACATCAGAAGTATCAGATGAAAATGACTGATTTTGTTGCATTACAAGGATAACCTTCTTTTTCTTTTCCTTCTTTTCTTCCTATAAATATGTAAACATTATAATGTTAGTAAATTAATATTTAAACTTACATTTTCTTCATCCATATCTTTTTTTACTGCATCCGTTCCAGAATCTGATTCATCTCGCTTTTCTTCTTCTTCTTTCAGCAATTGCTTTTCACGTTTAGTTCTTGGTGAATTTGTTGTTGCTATTTTACTATCTCTCTTTCCCTTTCGTTTATCATCAGCTGTTTTCTTTTTTAACACAACCTTTTTAGCTCGAAAAATTGCACCCTTTTCAATCAAAGTACGAATAAAATATTCACAATCTCCTAAAACAATTACCTGTATTTTATTGGATTTTGATAAAAATGAACTGAATTTTTTTACCCTTTGTTTTAAATTTTGGATCTTTTGCTTCAGCACCATATTTCTTTGATTCTAGCAATGTATCAACAGCTTTTAAACCTTAAAGATTATTCTTATATATTTAATATAATTTTTGGGGGTTTTTCTTTCCAAAATTTTAGGATTTTTAAAAGATTGTGAGTCCAGTGGTCACAATTTGTGACCCTGGCTTATTTTTTAAACATCAATAAATAAAAAAATGATAAATACGAACCAATAAAATACGAAAAATCATTTCCATTACAATTTCCTACTTTTGTTGGACAATTGAATCTTAAAAATCTTGCAATTGCATCTTCTTCTTTTGTTAATGATTCTGCTTCACCACTTTCCTAAAAATCAATATATATATATATTAATTTACATAGCTTTAATGATAAAGAAAAACTAACATCTTGTCTTCGACGTCCGCGGCCAGACATATTCTTTGGTAATTTTCGTGGAAAATATCAATTATGAAGCAGCTAATTTTATTATGTTCTGATAACAATATTTATTAAAAAAACAATACACCCT